>JAUMIR010000008.1:41932780-43425280 GCA_030847615.1 Gambelia wislizenii
CCAAAGCAATTTTGGGCTGCATCAATAGAAGTATAGTGTCTAGATCAAGGGAAGTAATAGTGCCACTCTATTCTGCCTTGGTCAGGCCTCACCTAGAATACTGTGTCCAGTTCTGGGCACCACATTTCAAAAAGGATATTGACAAATTGGAGCGTGTCTAGAGAAGGGCGACTAAAATGGTGAAAAGTCTGGAAACCATGCCTTATGAGGAGAAACTTAGGGAGCTGGGTATGTTTAGCCTGGATAAAATATGGTTAAGAGGCGATATGATAGCCCTGTTTAAGTATTTGAAGGGGTGTCATGCTGAGGATGGAGCAGGCTTGTTTTCTGCTGCTCCAGAGACTAGAACATGGAGCAATGGATGCAAGCTCCAGGAACAGAGATTCCACCTCAACATGAGGAGGAACTTTCTGACAGTAAGAGCTGTTCGGCAGTGGAACACACTCCCTCAGAGCATGGTGGGGTCTCCTTCCTTGGAGGTCTTTAAACAGAGGCTGGATTGCCATAGCAGAATGGGGTTGGACTGGATGGCCCTCGTGGTCTCTTCCAACTCTGCAATTCTATGATTCTATGAACCCAGGAGGCTCTCAAGAGGTGTTCTGACTGCTGAGAGCCCAGCGTCCGCTTGGCCCTGACACCATCTCTGCTTCCCCACTCCAGCCTGAACCCATCCAGAGGCCACCGATAGCTTCCTCCACCCCTGTGGCCAGGACAGAACCGGCTGTGATCCCGGCTGCCCGGAATGAGCCCATTGGGCTGAAGGCCTCCGACTTCTTGCCGGTAAGTGCCTTGCTTTGTAGGGAAACTGTTGGGGAAAGAAATCTTGGTTCACCTGAGCAGCAGAGGGGAAGGTGGGATAGGGAGAGGCTAGCTCCCCATTGTCTGGCCCCTTTGTGGGCTGTTTCAGACAGTGGGCTGACTTGTGGAATGAAACCTTTTCCAAAAATACATGCTGGGACTCCGTCTCTCCTTCCCATCATGTTCGATGGGATGTTTTCAATTGATCCTGGGTTTTGGTTTGTTTTTAGCTCCCGGAAGGAGTAAGGCCTGTCACAGCACGTACTGGAGGGGAGGCGGAGGTGGAGAGGAGTTCCAGGCCTTGCCTGACCCTGTTTGGAGGCTGTTGGGCACCTCCCACTCTTGCTAGAAGTTCTCAGAGATGGCCAGCTCTCTTCCTCTGGGTTGCTGAGAGAGGAGAGCCCACAACATATGGGTTTCTCTTATCACCGTCTACATGATAGCAGACTGAATTGGGTGGCTGCCTACAGTGCCGCTGCTCTGCCTCATTGCTTCTCCTCCTGAACGTATCCAGAGCCGAGCTTCTTTCTCCCCTTTCTCAGGAGCTCATCTTGCCCTCCTTCTGCCCTTGACCATCCCATCCACTGGAATGTCCCTGGCACAAACTAGGCACTCACAAGGCGTTAAGAGCTCCCTTTCTCATACCCAGACCTTCTGTCACTCAGGCTTTTTTTATTGCTTTTTATCTGGGCTTCTTGGGGGCATGCTGTGTCCAGAATAACTCTTGCTAGGTGGATCAAGGCCTGCCGAACCACGGCCTGTGATCTGGCAAAGGTGCCTTGTCCCTCCCAACATTCCTGCACCCCATTGGGGCTGCCACCGCCACAACAGCACGCACTGCGAATGCCGTTCTGGCAGAGATTTGCAGAGCAGCCGCTACATGGAGTTCCCCTACTGTTTTCATCTGCCACTACAATATTGCTATGTTTAAGTCGACAGAGGCATCTTCTAGGCAGAAAGGGCTCCAGGAAGTTCCTGCAGACAAATGGCAGGACTCCCACCCAGACCTGGAGACGTTTTGATATGTCCCACATTGCATGGATTCCTCCTTTCTCCCCACGCCAGAGAATGACACCTTGGGCACTTAACTGTGAAGTTTCATTCTGGGTTGGCCAAGAGGAGGAAGCCACCGCTTCCATCATGGTTTCCTTGAGGTGTTCCGCTGGCAGGAACGGTCTGTGACGCTGTGTATATGTTTCTTTTTGTTTTCCTTCCTTCTCTATAGATTTCTCTTTTGCTTGGCCAGGATATGAACTGACAAGGCTGAGCAATAACAGTGTCCGCTGTGTCACGTTGTCTCTCTGCTTTCAGGCTGTGAAGAACCAAAGCCTGGCGGAAATTGTGGACGAGGAGGCTGTGTCCCAGATCAGGAAGGGCCACGAGACCATGTGTGTGGTGCTCACCAGCCGCCATAAGAACCTGGACACCGTGAGAGCTGTGTGGAGCACCGGAGACATCAAGGCAAGGTTCTTCTCCGGTGGCGGGATGGGATGAGGGCGTGCTTGGCTTCTTTGGTCCTGATCCCCAATCTCTTGCTGCTACAAGCTTCAGTACAAAAAGCCCTGCCTTGTCACGCAATGGCTGCAATTGTGTGTGGCCCCTTGTGATGCCCTAGATCTGTATGTGGACTCAGGCTGAGCCGGGTACCACCATCCCCTGGGCTTACTGTACAGCCCCCGAAGCCCCTCCTGGCACGGCCGTTCCAAGCCTCGTAAGGAGTGGGCAGGAGCAAAGAAGTGTTGGCCGGGTCCTCACAGCGAGGCCAAAGTGATTACATCAGCACTGAGATCTGTTGGAGTCTCTGGCGGTCTGAGCACTGATGCAGTTATTTCGCGTCTGGCCACGGGGACATAGCCAGATATGTCTCTGATCTCAGCTCTCCCCAAAACGCATGGAATGGCCCTGCAAGGAGGCTTCAGAGGCCCCTCAGGTAAGTCCAGGCAGGTGGGCTTTGAGTGCTATGGGTGGAGGAAGGGAATACCCACCTCCACAGCTCCCCCCAAAAGACATACATTGATGTAAGGGAAACTTAGTTGTGTGTATGCCACTACCAGGATGCCAGTACTTTCCTGCTTAGGCTCCAAAATGCCACTGGGTAGGACATTTGGGGGTGCTTAGGCCATCAGGATAAAACCTGGGTTTAAAAAAAATTGTATGGAGGGAGCGCATTTTTCCTTATTACCACTTGATCAGTGGAGTTGATGGAGGAACACTTTTTCCTCCAGCACACCAAAAGTCCTGCACCCCTCCTCATTATGGGGAACAGCAGAGGTCGGGGGAGGTGTTTCCTGGGAGCCAGAGAAGGGGGCTCTGGGGGAGGGCACTGAGAGCAGGATTTGGGCCTGTGAGAAGGCCGGCTTTGTCTAAGGGCAGGGCCAAGCCCAGCACCTCTGCTCAGCCGGACCAAAAGCGCTTGAGGGCAACAGTGACTCCATGGGGGCGTCTTGTGAGAGATACTCAGGGCAACCCCCACTCTGCTCTGTGGCCTTTTTGCAGACCTCCGTGGACTCGGCGGTGGCTATCAATGACCTTTCTGTTGTTGTGGATCTCCTGAACATCGTCAACCAGAAGGCGTGAGTCCCCCTCTGCGGGAAGGGAAGGGCAGGGCAGGGCGGAACGATGTAATGAAGCAGATTTGGGGCTCTGGTGGCCTCTTTCTGGCCTGGGTGGGGAGTTGTAGCAGGGGCAGCTCACTCGCCTTGTGTGCAGTAGGGTGCAGTTGCTTTGTTGGCACGTACTGTGTGCTGGATCCCACAGCCTTTCATGTTTGGGGCTGGTGGGAGCTAAGCGAATGTGAGGGCCCCGATGGTTGTGCTTCGCTGGCACGTTGTATGTGGGGCTGGCTAAAGTGCTGAGCATAGAAGCCTCCATGGGGGCTCCTTTGAAGCAAAGTTGCATTCTATGTTAATTTTTTTATTAACATTTTTGTCTTATTTTATTATTAATTAAAGTATTTACATCCTATGCTATATCCAAGGATCTCAGGATACAGTATCTTAAAATCAATTTAAACCGTTTTTAAAACTGTAAGAACAATTTAAGTGGACTTAATGCATATTAAACAATTGGATGCATTGAAAGAAGACCATTCAAAAGCAGTTTTGGAAGGACTCAACGAGGCCTCCAAGGCTTTAGCAAAAAGAATGACCCCAATGTTGGTGCCAGGAAGGCCTCTAAGGTACTCCAGAAGTTGGGTTGGTGCCACAGCAAAAAAAGGCCCTCTTTCACCACAAGGTGTAGCAGAACCTGGTTGTGGCCGCTGGACTCTAATGTCTCAGGTGCCAGCCCTCAGGCTCTTTCGGCCCAGATGTGTGGGTGATTCAGGAAAAACTGGGGAGGGGCTTTGAGAGTTCAACCAGGGGAGCCTTTGTGGCAGCTCTCTGGACTCCATTTCCCCTTTCTTTCAGGTCCCTTTGGAAACTGGATCTGTGCACTGTCGTCTTGCCTCAGATAGAGAAGCTTCTGCAAAGTAAATACGAAAGGTGGGTCTTCCAGAAAGCATGCGTCCCTGAGGATGAACGAGATCCGTCAGATGACGAGCTTGAGTTGCTTTAAAAAAGCACTAAAGACGGATCTCTTTTGGCAGGCCTTTGCTGATTAGATCCCGGCCTCAGGAGCTGCGTCTCCTGGCCTCTTTTAATTTCGCTGGCTGTTGACTTTTGTATTTATTTATGTGATTTTAGTTTAGGTGGATGTTAATTGGATACTAATTTAATATCTTTTTATGGGGGAGGGTGGGGGTGGGTGGTGCTTAGGGATTTCACTCAGTATTGTTGTATTTTAATTGTTGTACGCCGCCCCGATTGTTTTTAACAGAGGGGTGGGGTAAAAATAATAATAATAATAATAATTATTATTATTATTATTATTATTATGAAGGGTGCCTTGCCTGCTGGGTATGGTGTGTTTGCCCATTTGCAGCAGGCTTGAGAGGCCTCAGGAGGCAAATGGTTGGTTGACAGCACAGGCCTGAATGTAACCCATCAGCCCCAGCCTGAGGCAGTCAATTGAATCAGTGGAACTTACACAAGTGTTGACTGGCTCAAGTTTCCATTGATTCAGCGGCTCTTCTTCAGTAGGGGCCAGCAATGGGCTGTTCAGCCCCGGGCTTTGGGCTGGATTCTGGGAGTTGTAATCTCAGAAAGAGTGTTTCCAGTTCCTGATCCCAAGCATAAGCTAAACAGCTGAGTATCTGGTTGTGCCTGATCCTCACCTCTGTAGCCCTCTTCCAGCATTAAGACTAATCAGAGGCAGATTTTTGTTTTTTGGGAGGGGGACACCAAGTCAGTTTTGACTCTTGGTGACCCTCTTGATTGCAAGACCTCCAAGAGCCCCAGTCATTCATTACTTGCTCAGCTCAGATCTTGCAAACTGAGGGCAGCAGCCATGGCTCCTTTGGTGGAGTTTCTCCACCTGGAATGTGGTGTTTCTCTGCTGCCTTCTGCCTTAGCAAGTATTGTTGTCTTTTTTCTAGAGAGTCCTGTCCTCTCATGATATATCCAAAGTAGGACGACAGTCTCAGTTTAGTCACGTTTGCTTCTAGTGAGAGTTCAGGCTTGAATTTCTCTTAAGACCCATTTGTTTGTCTTTTTTGTGGTCCATGGCATCCATAGAACTCTCTTCCAGCACCACAGTTCAAATGAGTTGATGGTAGCTTTCTTCCGGTGCAAACATCACACCTCAAACATCAGCCACTTTCCCCCTTACTCCCCAGCCCCTTCAGTCTTTTGCCTTGCATTCCGTTTTTCCCTGGTGAAGAGTTCTGAATTGCTTGAAAACTCACATGGCATTTCAGGACTTTTGTGCCTTTCCTAAGTAAGGTACAGTATTAGCATTTTAGCACTTTTCTGGGGGAAATTTTCATTTTGTTGTGGCAGATGCTGAACTTAAGCTGTGCGTTGGCTCAAGCTGTGCCACTCTCCCTGTGCATTTTTATTTGGAACAGGCAGGCTTGCTCACGATCAAGAGATCAGCACAGGGTGGTTGGAGGGGAATTGTAAGCCCCCCACCCACCCAGCATAGTGCTCATTCTGCATGTGTCTCCCCACTGAGCAGTTATCTCCTGCCTCCCAACGAACACAATTGTTGCATGAGAGGTGGGCAGCTGGGGGAAATCGTAAAGAGCATTTAGGATGAAGAGGAGCCAGTCTTAATCCAGATGAGGAAGCTGTTGTGATTTTTCTTGTCCTCTTTTTCTCTCTGTCCACCCTGGATAGAGAATATGTTGAGCTCTTGGAGGAGATGCTCCATATAAGGCCACCCGCTTCCTGAATGGACACCCAGAGCTTCCACCCCAGCTGAGACAGAGGGATTTGGAAGGACAGTTGAACTGGACTCTGGCTGTGTCCTTCTGCCATTTCCTGCCTCTCCTCTTGCATTTTATCCCAGAGAGCTCATTCCCTGACCGGCCTGCCTTTTCTGATTTTTCTCCATCTTTCTCTCAGTTATGTCCAGACAGGCTGCACTTCGCTGAAGCTGATCTTGCAAAGGTTTCTTCCCCTGATCACAGACATCCTGGCTGCACCACCATCTGTGGGCGTAGACATCTCCAGAGAGGAGAGGTAATATATTCTACTGGCGGGAGGGGTGGCATTGTAGCTTCCCTGCCCCACACACTGCAGTCCTGTGGGGAAGCTGTTGAGCCTTTGCAGAGGCATACACCACAGTAAAGCTCCTGGAACATAAGAATTCCACAGCGACTCAAGGCGGGCTTTTGCCAGAACATTAACCCACTGAATTTTGAAAGCCTCAGCACATTACTTGAAATACTGACACTTTTCTGTTTATGGACTCTGCTGCTTCGGTCTAGTTCTTGATTTAATTCAGAAGCTACTGCCTCAAAAACCTCTTTTTTCCACTCAAAAATTGGGGTACTTTTTTCAGAAATATATTGGTAGATGCGTGGCTGGGATTGGCCCCGATGGCCCTTGTGGTCCCTTCCAACTTTATGATTAGGTACCAGGTTGGCCATCTCCCCGCTTCCGCCCCAGTGCCACAAGCAGACATTACGTAGCAGGAGTGGGACTGATGCAGCCCGCCCCATTTTGACCTGCAGCACCTAGCATTCTGTGCCATTGGTTGTGCCGGGCAGAGAGCTCCAGCCTGGCGCTGCCTGGAGGGCTGCCTGATTCCCACCACGTTTGTCCTCAAGGATGTGCAGGCCTGCTAACCACCTCCCTCTCCTCCTCTTTTGACCCAGGCTCCACAAGTGCCGCCTTTGCTACAAGCAGCTGAAAAACATCAGCAACATCATCAAGAACAAATCTGGGCTGAGCGGACGCCACGGGAGTGCTTTCCGGGAGCTGCATCTCCTGATGGCTGTCCTGGAATGATGTCTGCCCCTCCCTCCACTGGCCACCTCCACCGGGACTTTTCACTCCATGAACTCTCACTCCAGACCAGTCCGGCTTCCAGTGTGTGTGAGTTTTTGTTCTTTCTTCAGTGTCAATCGCTCCAGCTTCTGCCAAAGGCCAAGGCTGCTGAACTGCTCCAACTCCAGTGCCTTAAAAGGCTAGACCACAAACACATAGTACATAGTCGACCACCTCTCTGCACACACAGCCACCTTCTGGTGGAGGGCTGGGAATGTAATGGTGGCAGGATCCAGCCGTGCCCAAGGCGGCCTTGCATGGGCACTTCTTCCTGTCTCTAGGCAGCAGCTGTGATGCTGAGCCCTGCGCAGCTTCCGTTCTTGCCTCACTGCTGTGTGACTCCAGCTAGGAGTGGCTGGTCCCTCACATTTGCCTCTTGGGCCAGAGAAGCTGACTCAACCCCCTTCTCACCTCCGCGGGGTCTGCCCCTTCTCAGTCCCCCCCCCCATGCAAGTCAGTATCAGGGAGTGGGCTGCATACCCCTCCCCACTTCATCTTCTCTTAAATGTGCTGGAGCCTGCTGTTCATAAAACTGTAACTTATAATGAATTTTATTAAAAACATTTGTAATGCCTATTTTGGAAAGCTGTGTGGAAGTTCTGCGTCTTCACATTTCTGTGGATTTCCTGGGATTATTACCCTTTTAATCAAGGCAAAAGGAAAAGCTTAGATGGCTTGACTTAAAAGTGTATTGTGGATGAAAACAAAAGAGCTCAACCCCAAGAGAAAACAGTAAAAACCTCTTTTAAGAAACGCTCTTCGTAACCAAGCACTTGAGGTGTTTTCAAATGTCTGTTTATCAAAAGAGGAGCACTGGACTTGGGCTGCTCTGAGTTCTTAACTCAATAAGCTACAAAGAAATCCTTGGCTGGCAGGCTCTTGGTTCCTGACGGATGTGTAAGTTCCCTTGCAAGCAGCGGCCCATCTGTGGCCAATGCGTAACAGGCATACTCAGTGGAAGGTTACAAAAGCGGAGTTACGCATACGGTGCCATTCTACATCCTGCAATATTGCAATTCTGTAACGAGGTGACACAGCACAACTGAGGTTTAAAGTGAGTTTAAAGTTACACTACGTTTCCTGAATGCGGGAGCTCAGCCTTTGTATCTGAAAGCAAATGGAGCTCATAGTCGTTCAGTGCTTTCAGTGTTTAGAAGAACAGTGCCTTGAGATGTTCCTCTGCAATACATGAAGGAAAAGACCTGGCTTCCAAGAATCTTTCCAGCGAGGAAAACAGCAGCTTCCTGGCAGATGTGTAGCTCTTTTCCCCACTGAGGTGTTGATAAAGAGGAATCTGCTACTAAGCTTCCTTTCTTCCCCACCCCAAATGACACTCCAATACACACGTATTTTCCCCCTTCCTTGCCTGAAAATGCTGGAGGACTGTGTTGGTGTGGTGACCAAGATGCTGCTGCTTTGACACTTGCATGCTTCCACCTCACCTACAGGCCATAAGCAAAAGAAAAAAAACCCAGAGATCCTGCACAGGAGATGTAGCTATGATCCAGCCTCTTAAAAACCAGGCTGCTACCCCAACTGAAGGAATTCTGGGGAACGGGGTGCTGAAGGATAACATGTCTAGTCCTCTCCCCACCAGGAAGCCATCAGGGGTCTGGATGCCTCATCCCACTAGTGTGGCAGAACTCCTTTGGCTGGTGTCGCTGCCTGGCTTTTAAGGGGCATTTTTTGTAATTGTGGCCACAACTGTGAATGTGGATAGCAAAAGTTACAAGGTCATAAAGCTAGTTTACGACATAAATGCCAGCCAGTAATATGGTATATAGTGGGGAACAACTACACAGAGTTGTTTCTTATCCTGAAACTTAGTAGTCCAGGAAATAAGCACTCATTTTACCATGAAAATCTACAGTAGTCTATGAATGTGATAACTGGTGTAGTATTCCACCCTGAACTGGTTTCTAATTGGTGGTGCTGTTGGGTATAGCAGTGCAGACATCTTCATCTGCTAACAGCTGCTGGGCCTAAGGCAGTAGACTGAATATCCTTTTCCAAGAAGTACGAGCACTGCATGTGAGGAGGATCATCTGGAATCTAACAACTCTCAGGTGCTGGCATTGGAGAACGGTGCCAAGGGAAAGGCTGCCAGCCCTCTGCCAGAAGCCAGGCAAAAAAGGAGGAGGATGTGGCTCTCCAACGCTGCACCACCAACGAGGGCAAATAGTCCTGTCCTCAGCTGCTTATTTACAACTCGGCATTTTATTCTACCTTCTTCTGAGTCCTGATGTAAGCTTCCACCCGGAGTTCACAGGCTGAAAGACATGGCTTTGTGCTACATGGGATGCCTGCAACTAGCACTAGACTGGGTTCCTCCCTGATGTTAAACTGCCTGGTGACCACTTTTTCTCTCTGAAAAGTGAGATACAGTATAATAATGAGCAGACTAAAATCTCATTTGTGGGGAAAAAAGCATAAATCAAATAAATAATAAAATGGTAAGGGCCAACCTGGTATTGCTGTTGCCCTTCTGTACCAAGTAAGCTTGGAGTGTTTTCTGCGGTGGTGGTGGTGTTTTTAAAAAGCAGGCGTCTGTCATATTTTGGAGCCACCATCTTGGTGTAAAGGTTTTTATTCACTTAAAAATGAAAGGAAAAGGGTGAAAAGGAGAGGAGAGTGTGTAAGAATCTCCACCTCCCTTTAAAAAATATACTAAAATTTGCCTGATGTGAAATAGGCAGATGAGCCCGCTCCACAAGTCTGTCTGTACCCAAAGCCAGCCCCATCCCTTGCCAGCAAAGGAGGAGGTACTGTGGACAGGCGTGTGGCCATCTTTCAGGACAGCTGCATTGGGTGGAGTCCCCTTGCTCTTCAAGGAACGGTAGGTAGATGCCGTGACGCTGCTGCCTCCGTTTGGGCTGGAGCTGCACTCCCAAGAGACCCCTCCGCTTCTGCAACGGGAGCAGAGAAAGTGTGGTTTCTTGGACTTTCCGTTCCGTTGGGATCATCTGCTTGTCACACTGGGATTGGCCGCAGTTTCCCTAAAAAGACGGAAGGGGGAAAGGAGAAGGGGGAGGTTTTACAGCACAGAGGAGATCAAGACTGGGCTCAGCGTACCTCTGCCGCCACGGGCAATACCAGCCACCACAGTGCTGCATGCAGAACAGCTCACCCAAGATCGCCTGGCAGCTATAAGGTTTTACCCCAAACCCCCTCTGTGCAGAATGTTACCAATGTTACACCATTTTAAAACATCAATATCCTGAGCTTTGTTTTGGAACAGCCATGCAACAGAAACAAGCATGGCTGCCTGGTCATTATTCCTGCTTTGAACCCTCCAAAGTGATTCCTGCACAGAAGTTGTTTTGGAGCGTGAAGCAGTTCCTGCATCCGGATCCGGGACCTGCTGTGGGAGGAAAGAAGCCCCCCGCCAGCAAGCAGACACGGATCTGGCTGTGCACACAAACGTCTCCCACAATTCCACTTTCGGGCTCTAACCCATTTTGCCAGTCTTTACATGCAAAGGCATTTATTTGGTGCAATTACGTTTTTGCTTTGTGAAGAAGACTTATCAGCCTCAATAAATCTTCACAGCAAAGGGTGGCTCTTTGGGATTATTGTTTTTTTGCAGAGTTTCACCCACTTGCTTTTTTGCACAAAAAGCGGTGAGCCAGCAGACAAAAACCTGGGCAACGGGAGTTCAGCCCAACAGACAAAGAAGCAAGTTATCGTACAGTGCCCACGAGCTCCATTCCTAGAAAGCTGGAAGCACTGCTTGACTGCATCATCAGCCACTGAAACATTCTTTGAAAATTATCGTTAAAATGGAAACCAGGCTTCTTGGGATGCTGAGCCACTTCCCAGGGTCAGTCCGGTGGCAAATTCTGCAGCCACGGTCATGCCATGATGCACCAGCCCTGCCCAAAGCCCTGCCAGACCAGAAGTCATACCCCTTCCTCCTCTTCCCTCTCACCCTGGCCACGCACGCTCCAGCGCTCCCTGCTCTCACTCACTCACCTCCCTGGAGGCAGGCCAGCGTCTCTTAATTCCAGGCTGAAATCAAATGAGAGGGCTGAGGTTTGTTCTGCATCCCCCAGTTTTTAAGTTGAAAGAAGCAAATGCACGGTAACAGCAGTGAAGGAAAGGAAAAATTCTCTGAAATGGCGGTTGCCATTCTGATCTGCTGAAGGCCACCAGGACCCTGGGCCTGGAGCCTGAAGGGCACTTAATTATTCTTCATCTTTCCAGAAAGACTTGTGAAAAAGGAGGCTGCAAAGTCTCACAGCAAAGGGTGGATCTGGGCCGTAATGACAGTGGCTGAAGGCCCCTAACTATCAAGGAGGGACGAGGGCTGAACTCACAGGCATGGGCTGAGGATGAATAAGTAAGGGGGAAATGTGTGGCGAATCCGGTTTAGAGGCTGCCCTGTGCTGCTCCGTGCTCCTCCTGGAATCCCATACCGTTGTCATCACTACCCATGAAAAAGAACTGAAGTGATGGTGACAACCAGCCATCTTGCCCAAACAGGAGGGGCATAAGAAGACTCCACCATCTCCCTGTTCCTGCCTGAATCAGCAGCTGCTCCTAATCGCCTTAGAATCATAGACTTGGACAGGACTGAAAAAACATCTAGTCCAACCCACTGCTGTGCAATAATGTACAGCTAAAGCAGTCCTAAAAAATGGCAATCCATCCGCCATTCAAAAACCTCCAAACAAGGAGTTTGCCACCCCATGGGGCAGTCTATGCCATTGTCAAACAGCTCTGATAGCCAAGAAGTTCTCTGTGATGTTTCACTGGAATCTCTTTTGTTGTCCTTTGAATCCACTGGCCCATTTTCTAGTCTCTGGAGCAGCACCAAACCATCTCACTCCATCCTCCACCTCACCTCTCAGCCTCTTCTTCTCCAAGCCCATCCCCGGCTCCCTCAGTCATTCCCTCTAAGGCTGCCTTTCCAGACCTTTGACCGTCTTGGTTGCCCTTCTGTTGACACGTTCCAGCTTCTGCCTAGGCTTCCTGAAGTACAGCACCTTTTCTGGCTTTTGGATTGGGCCATCCACCCTCCCTCCCTCCAAACCCTTGCTGATTCCAGGGAGGCAGGTGAGGAGGCGAACACTCAGAAGGCACCTCAGCCCCCATGAACACGCTCAACAACCTCTCACAGCCTTCAGTGACCTCAGGAAGGTACCAAGTCTACCCAAGACTGGGCATTTCACACGCTACACACGCATCCAGCAACGGGAGCCCAATGAGAGTTGTGGAATTCAGCTCAACTCTCCATGAAGTCACAGAGCAGGGGATTATAGTATCTCGAAATGAGACAATGCAATCCCCTCCAGTGCCCTGAGGAGCCCGAAAGAGAACCAGGCAATGTGCCGCCCTCACCTGATGTCTGGAGCCTTGCCCGGAGAGAACTGGACCGCCCTGTCCGAGGAGAAGACTGGGAACGAATGCAGGGCTGTGCTGCGGCCGACAGCTCTGTCTGCTGGAGGAATAAGCAGGACAACAGGGAATAAGGCCAAGCAGCTGCTGCTGCTGTGAGACCTCAAGAACAGAAGGCGGCCAATGTAGCTCCACCACGCAGCCAAGGGAGACCATGAGATGCTACACCACAAGCTGCAGGAGGGCTGGAAAGAGACTGAGGTAAGCCTCAGTTTCATTCAGACGCAGTCTTTCCTTTGGATATGTTAGCTTCCCAATCTCAAGAGAAGATGCCAGAACCCAACAGATCCTTGCACTACGATTCAGGAGAGAAGGGCAAGATACAATGCAAAGAGCAAGGTGGGGCGCGACAAACGAAAAAAACTTGGTAGCATTTCACTTGCAACCGGATCGTCATACATCAGAATAGGCGAAAACATACAATTTTACAAGCTGTTCCTGTGCCTCTAATTTTCCTGGGAGGTTTCTTGGCGCCATTCTGCTCTCTTGTGCTCTAGCAAGCACCAGGCACTTGGGTGTGTGTGACATTAATAGTGAAAACAACGCCAGTGGGAAAGGGGCCAAAATGTCCAAGGGCCACTTACCTCCAAGTGTTCCTGGCTGGTCCAAGAGCCCAATTCTGCCCTCCGAGAGCCTGGGCCCAGCTCCACCGAGCGAACCCTCTCCGCAAACTTGAGGGAACAGAGCGTCTCGCTTGTATTCTTCTCAGCTGGAGAAACCTAAGAAATTGGGTGGAGAAAGGCAATCGTTGTGGCCAGGCAAGCAGAGCAGTCAGGGGTCCTTTTGGTCCCTCTAAGCAGGTCTTCCTGGACCAGAAAGGCAGTGGTGGGGACAGAGGGGCGGGGGGTGCATATGGCCCCTATGCAGGCCGTGGGGTGCATATGGCCCCTAGGCCTCACTTCTGGGATCCCTGAAGTCCCCCAACTCCGTCCTCCAGAAGTTTAAAAAATGTTTAGTGTGGTTTTCAGGCAATCTTTGCTCCTAAACTATGCAGAAAGCTTTACAAACTCATGAAAACATGCCTAAATAAATAAATCCCCAGCCTACCCGTGCAAGTACCACAGAACCCTCTACTAACCCCAAATATCTCTTCTCCTCTGAAATCCCTCTCAAAATGGTTTCGGGAAGGGACAGTCCCATCATTTCCTGTCACCATTTTGAGAGGGATTGCAGAGGAAAACTGAGGTACTTGGACTTGCTGGGGGGGGGTGGCTCCTGTCCCCCTTGCAGTTTCCCTGACCCAGGTTCTAGTTCTATAACATTTCCCTCCAGCCCTGTGCCTCTCCAATACTCCCATCTCTGGCTGTGGAAAGACCATGAGGACGGGCCGTCCCACATGCAGCCCTCAAAAAAAGGCAGAAAGAACAGGGAATGGCTACTTTTGGGCTGGGCACCCACCTTGGGGGCTACCTGCCCAATAGAAGCAAATATGCCCACCGTCTGGCTAATGTTCCACCAGCTGGCAAAAACCAGCCTGGCTTTTGAAGAAGACTGCCTCCCCCTTTACAGGTGGTTTTGGAAAAGAGTGCTTTCAAAATGTGTTTTTTAATCTTTCCCCCATAAAGAATGATTATTTCACATGCATTTGTTCTGCTTTCTCTTGTCTTCTAAGCTGCATACCGATTAATGGTATCTCCCCAACCACACAAAATACATATTATGAACTACTAAAACAATAAAAGTAACCAGAGTCTTTGCAGATCTTTGCAAAAATAATCTGCAGTAGCTTTCTCACTCAGAGAATTTTTAACTTTTTATTCATCTATTTTCACATGGAAATACTGCACTGTCTCAGACTCCAAACACTGGCCAGGCAGTCGGTGCTGGGTCACCTGGGAGTCGTCCCCCCCGCCACACACACATTCACACTCTTCCCTGAAGGACCCACCTGAACCATCATGAGGGTCTTGCTGTCGCCGCTGAGAGAGTCTTGGAGGAGGTAAGTCAGCTTGGAGTTGCGGAAGGGCACGTGGCCCTGGCGGGAGCGGAGAGCATAGATCACGTCTCCCAAGGCCGAGAGCGACTTGTTGATGTACTGGGCCTCGCGCAGCCTGCTCCCTTCTGCGCCAGATCTCCCCACGCGCTCAGAGCCGGCCAGGTCGACCAAGTTGAGCTTCCCTGAAAGACGAGGAATCAGGGGTCAGGACACCATGGCACTCAGCGGAGCTTAGTAAGTAGGGGGCAATGCCCTCAGGCCCACCCAGGATGCTTGAGGAAGAGGCATCCTTCTGTTCTGTATCCACCCCATGGTCTGAGAGACAGTCTATGTGTGGAAACCAAGCCCCAGACCACCTCACCTCCCTGCCCCCGGGGCCCCCATGCAAGCTTGTCCACAACAGTGTCACGGATGGGCAGCTTTGCTATGGCTAGTGCCACACTGTTTGCTTTTAGTCCCACTCTGCTAAATGCAATGGAAGGAAACGATTCCTCACTCCCAGGCCCTGGAAGCAGGAAGAAACAGCCAGCCCAATGTTTCTCATGCCCTGATACATCACTGGGAAGAGGGCAAGCTCGCTTCTGCCACCACGAATGCCAGCATCTTGAATTGTGCCAGGACATCTCTCCTGGTAGGTCACTCCCTGCATGGTCCACGTCAGAGCCACGTCTACGTTTCCAGGTACAGCAACCCTATTTTGTTCTATTTCAGTACTGTTGTTTCATAAATCTCTACAATGCTTCCTATATCTAATATAGCAAGGCAGTGTGCAACAAATACAGTAAAAAATAAAATAAAATGCTACTTTGACAGCATTTTAAAAAGAATTAAACACCCTGTTTTCAGGAAAGGACAGGGGGCTGGGCTAAATATACTAAAGGCACCATCAGCTGGATGGCCGTCTGTCGGGAATGCTTTGATTGTTTATTCCTGCATGGCATGTTATGGGAATGCAATGTCCACTCCCACTCTGCTTAGCAAGGCAGTGAAATTGTTGCAGAGTTTCAGCCAAAAACGTGGGCTTTGAGCAAAAATTGCATATCTCTGTTAAGAATTCAATAAAGTCTTAAAGGTCTTCCATAGCTTTATTGTAAGTTAACAAGTTAAACAAAAATACAGAGAGCATTCATTTCTGCTTCTGTGTCTTCCCAAGGTTTCTTCAAAAACTAGCAGGGAAAAGGAGCTTGCATTGCATGGCACCAAAAAGCTCCCCTGCTTCTATAATTAAAATACAAGACATTCAGTCTGCTCTGAGAAATGAAAGTAACTATTCCCATTTCTACTCTGTTTATCTAGCCTTGAAGAGACCAAACTGAAGATACAAAACAGGGGGCCATCCTTGGCAGATTTACAACCTCCTAGCAAGACTAGCTGGCTGTTTTGCCTGGTGATTAAAATTATCTGAAAAAGGCCCATGGATTTTAATCGCAACATTTATTTTCCCTGACATGGCAGGGGGCTGGACTGGATGGCCCTTGTGTTCTCTTCCTGGTTAGTACTTGAATGGGAGGACACCAATGAATCCCTAGAAAATTCATGGGGTCGCCAGATATCGGCAGGTGACTCGAAGACGCACGCACATACACACGCACAGAGTATTTCAGTAACTGCTGAAGAGAAGATGGGAAGTCACTTTTACATTTTCTGTTGTTTCTTTCCTCTTCTTTCTATCTATATTCTTTATTTTTAGCTATCTCCTTTTTCCTTTATTTTTTTGTTTCTTTCTTTCTGTTTGCTGTTTTGCTTATTTATATGAAAGTTTTATTGGGAAAATGTAGAAAAATCTTAATAAAAATTATAAAATCCATGACTCAGTTTTTGGCCACAACCCTTCTGGTGGCTTATGCTGCCCCAAGAAGGGAGTCATGCCAACGTACGTACTTTCTTGGTGTTGCGTAGCGAGGCACCCAGTACCTCCTTACGCAACAGTCTGCCAGGCTTTGTAAGGGGCTACCTAGGCACAGATTTCAGTCCGCCACCCAGCTCTGTCACACCAAAATTGCCCCTGCTCCCTCTTTGTGGGTCTCCTCTCACCTTTACCTTCCCAGACCTCCACTAATGTACACAGACAGAACATTATGTTCCCTTTGATTCTAATGGGATCTCAGCCTAAGAGTCCTGTATGAGTAGATCCCCACCCCCCTTGGCTTGATCCCACTTGAGGGACCTACCCGTGGTCCGTATTCCTGTGCTGTAATCGACTCCCCTTACGGTAATAATGAGAAGGGCGTGAGACCGGGAGCTGTGCTCGTTCAGGTAGGTGCTTTCAGTTGCTCGGTTGATATGGCCAAATTCAAAGACCTGGAAGAAAGGCAGAAAAAAGAGTGGTATCCCAACCTCCTTCTAGGGCCCCCTTCTTTCAATATCATAGAATCATAGAGTTGGAATAGACCACAAGGGCCATCCAGTTCTGGGAGTGGGACTGAGACCCCCTGCCATACAGAAATACACAATAAAATCATTCCCAACAGATGGCCATCCAGCCTGTTTTAAAACCTCCAAAGAAGGAGACTCCACCACACTCCCAGGCAGCAGCAGATTCCACTTCCGAACAGCTCTTACTGTCAAAAAGTTCTTCCTAATGTTTAGGTGGAATCTCTTTTCCTGCAGTTTGAATCCATGGGGCATGGAAGCTCCAGGAACAGAGATTCCACCTCAACATGAGGAGGAACTTTCTGACAGTAAGAGCTGTTCGGCAGTGGAACGCACTCCCTCGGAGCGTGGTGGGGTCTCCTTCCTTGGAGGTCTTTAAAGAGGCTGGATGGTCATCTGTCAGGGATCGTGCTTTGATCGTGATTTCCTGCGTGGCAGGGGGTTGGACTGGATGGCCCTTGGGGTCTCTTCCAACTCTACAATTCTGTGATTCTATACTTCCTCAGATGCTGTATGATGAGGTAGCAGATTTAAGTCTATCAAAGCTTATGCAACCATTTTCTCTCTGTGTTACTCTCAAAGGTGCTACAAGATTCCCTTGCTTACATTATTTGCTGCAATGTTAGAAATGTGGAGACTGAAGGAGGCCAAATTCTTATTGGGGGGGGGGGCAATGCCCCTGGATCTTGCCTTGCTTGCACAGGCCAAACCAGAGCCCATCTGGTGAATCATAGAATCACAGAATTGTAGAGTTGGAAGAGACCACAAGGGCCATCTAGTCCAACCCCCTTGCCACGCAGGAAATCACAATCAAAGCATCCCTATAGAATCATATAGGGGCCTCTTTTGCTGGCAGGAGCTTTGCCACCCTATGCCCCTTTCTCACCTTGTTGATATCTTCCACACAATGCACAGGGAACTCTGTCAGGCCTGGCACATAGAGCTGCCCACTGCCATCCGGGCAGAGTTTGATGTCCAGCTTTTCTTGAGGCTCCTTCCCCAGCAAATCTCTGGAAAGAGGCAGGGAGGTGAGAGACCAGGCATGTGTTGAGGGTGGGAGAGAGAAAGAGAGATACAGAAAGGCAATTGCCAAAAGGAGAAACTCACAGTGGCCGGCTTGGAGACTTCAAGAGATTTTTACAGAGCAGAAGTAGGGCTCCAAAGCCACACGCAGGGCCCCTAAGCCTGTTTGTGTGGCCCCTGACCTCCTCCCAGACTCTCCCTGGATCACACTATGATTTTATAATATATTGAGAACAGAGAACAGTGAAGCTCTCAGGCACAGAGGTTCAGCTTCTAAAAGAATCCCAGCCCCGCCTCACTGCATTGCTGTAAGACACCAGAGCACCCCCAGAATCAGTGAGCACTGGTTTCAGAGTTCATCAGGAAACTTTATTGCCAGAAACCCAAGAAGCAAACAATACAAGGCCATTGCTAAGAATAAGGGCCTCCTGGATACAATCTAAATTAAAAGCATTTACAATCAAGAAAATCTGGTTGGCTGTATGATAATGGATCATCCATCATCCACTGACACAAGCATTCCTTAAACTGAAACTACCCTCTTCCCAGGCTTTGCAAACCATTAATTGCAGCTGCGTCATTATCTCTTTTTTCCCAAGCAAAACCCAAGCAGGTACACATATACCCCATACAAAAGCTGCCAGGCACATTCTACACCAAGACCACAGGAAACTAAGCAAAAACGGCAGGAATTACTTAGCATTAAAAAAAAAAAAAAACTTTTTGGAAAGGAAAAGTGGACCTCCAGCCATTTCTGTTGGGGAGGGGTATGCGGCATAGTCCATGTCCCTGGTGGGTCCCAGAGCCTAAGAACAGCCCCCGGGTACCCCTAATTCACCCATCCTGATGTAGAGTAATAGCAATAGCAACAGTAAACCAGGCCCTTGAGTGGAACAAACAGAATTCCTAGGGATTAGAGGAAGAGGGGAATGATGATGTCCTTGGGCCAAGAGAGGGAAGGGAGTTTATTTGTCCGGCTTCCAAAGAGTAAGAGGCAAAACGTTCCTCTGTTTGAAAATGGCAGCTCCCATGCCATTCCCTTAGAAATCCCATTCCACAGAGAAGCCCTTGCGGTGTGATAGAGAAGGTGGGAACCACAAAACAAAGCCCTCGCTGTGGTCAAAGGAATCTTCTGTCTCAACCAGTTCTGACAACTGACAAATTACTGTCTGGATGAATACAGATACAACTGGGCTTCCCTTCCCTTCCCATCGGGGCTCAGCCAGGAGACTTGTCTCAAGCACCAAAAGAGATTTCGAGAACATCTGAATCAGCCCATCAATACCTGGCTGCCATTTGGCAGAGACCATGCCTCTCCACTTGAGCAAAGCCAGGCGGCCGGGCTTCTTGGAGGATCAGTTTAGCACTCCCTTTTGCTGAGTTCAGGATGAAGCCCGGCTGCCCAAGCAGTGCCACCACCATGGCTACTCCTCCCCAGATGCTTACCTGGGTGGTCTGCCACGGCCCTAGGGGTTCAGAGGTGCTTTGGTCTTGGGGGCGTTACCTGAGGGCTTCATTGTAGATCTCAGCCACGCTGACCGTGATCCGGTACTCCCAGTCCGAGGCTTTGGCTTGAACTTCCGAGAAGAGGAGCTGCAGAGCCCGCTGGTTGATCCCAGGGTTCTCCCGCGTCCCCTGGGGAGAGGAAGGTTAAGGGAAGACCCACTGATGCCTCTGCATTAAACCAGCAGAAACAAGAGTCCCAGAGAGTCTGGGGATGTGCTTTCATGGAGCAAACCAGGAAGGCCGGCTCACCAATGGCCACCTCCATTCATCTCAATGGAGGAGC
Organism: Gambelia wislizenii; assembly: GCA_030847615.1. Lineage (NCBI taxonomy): Eukaryota > Metazoa > Chordata > Lepidosauria > Squamata > Crotaphytidae > Gambelia > Gambelia wislizenii. The sequence continues at coordinate 41,952,468 of JAUMIR010000008.1, forward strand.
TTCTGATCCAGCCTCGTGTTCCCCCACCCGCCACCGGGAGAAGCTCACAGCACAGCACAGCGGTGGGGTTCCTCCCTCATATCCCCTCCTATTTGGCAGTACTGTACATTGCCTTAACAACACAGAGGCTTCATTAGCATCACCAGTGGGTGATGGCTGAGCTCGCCTTCTTCTTGAACTTGTCCAGTCTTTTAAAAAAAGCCATTTGAGCTTGCAGGCACCACCGCACCATGTCACAGAGAAAAAGGTGTTGGCTTGTTCTCTGCTGCCTCAGCGGGTCTAATGGTTTGAAGTTATAGGAGAGTAGATTTTGATTGAACATTAGAAGGAACTTCTTGACAGTGCGAGCAGTTCAGCAATGGAACTAATTGCCTAGAGACGTGATGGGGTGTCCTTCTCTGGATATCTTCAAAAAGAGGCTGGACAGCTCCCTGCTGGGGGCAGCCTTTCTCAGCCTTTTTATCCTAGAGGAACCCTTGAATTAATGTTCAAGTCTTGGGGAACCCCCGCATAAACATTATTTTATATACTGCTATTGCTTCCCCACACACACAATCACAGTCTCTTGAGGAACCCTGGTTGAGAAATACTGTGCTAGAGATCCGGCACTGAGCCCCAGGGGGTTGGACCTAATGGTCCACGGGGCCCCTTCCAACTCTGTCTTCTATGACTCTATGCAAGTAACTATTTATACTTCTTGCCTGCAATACTGGGAAGTCAGTGTTGCCCGTTGACCCGCCCATGGCCAAGGATTTTATTGTTTATATGCTTTTGGATGTTGCATTTAAATATTTGTATGCCGCCTCTGTGGTTCTTTTTAAACTGCAAATATTATTTGTGCACAGGTTTTTATTTAAGGAAAGAAAGCACATAGTTGGGTTTGTGCTTTTTTAAAAAGGAAGCAAATAACTACAGACAGCCATATAATTACAACCACTGACCACAGGACTTGCCTCTTGATGCTCTGAGCCACAAAATGGCCACAGAGCTTCCACCCCTCCTTGACAGAGACACCAGTTTTACACAAACTGCACCTCCTTGTGTATCACTCTTGTGGGGATGGGAGTTGCCAGCTACTGCTTGAGCTCTCCCATAAAACAGCCCTTACAAGTGGTCAGGGCCCTTCTGCTGCTGCTTGGCTCCTTCCGACAAGGCTTCTTGGTCTAAGGCCAAAATCCTTGCTTTTTCTTCTGATCAATTCGGGCTCTGGGGCAGCTAAGGGGAGCCTTTACATATGTTACAGACTTGGTTAGAGCATGCAACAGTTGCTTTGGGGGATGAAAACTCCCACAATCCCCCAGCATAGCCCCTTGGCTTAAGATGGGTTTGAACAAGGGGTGCCTGGACAGGAGTTTTCCTTAAGCCACTTCAAACTACAGTCATCCCTTCATATTCGTGGGGGTTAGGTTCAGAAGACCTCTGCGAAAGTGAAAAATCTGCAAATAGTAACAGCCTCCGCCCACCCTCCCGAAAGTGGAGACGGGACATTCAGAGACCCGTCACCACTCCTCCCCCCCGGTCCCCAGAGTGGCAAACCACGAATATGCAGAACCACGAGTGCGGAGGCCATGAGTGTGGAGGGAGGACTTTATATAAAGATGCAGCCTCACAAGCCTATGTAGGAAGACTCCATGCCATCGCTGAAAAGGCACTGCTAAGGGAACATCCCATGGCCAAGGATTCTCCTAGCATGACCTCAATCATTTCCAAAGATCATAAAAGAAACGGTATCCTTAAGAGAGGTGGTCGCGAACCGTGTAGGCTGTACGTAAAGAGGATTAACCACCCCCTTCAACTGAGCCTGGAAGCACACTGGAAGCCATACAACATGGCCCTCCAATGACTGTCAAGCACCAGCATTTGGTATGAGTTAAAACCACCCCAGGGAAGGTGCACGTGGGCTCCAGAAACTAAGGAAAATAAGCCAAGAACAAGGAAAGAGAAGACAGGTGGAAAGCTCACCTCCATCGTGTATGTCTTGCCAGCACCTGTCTGTCCGTAGGCAAAAATGCACACGTTGTAGCCATCGATGCAAGACGTGATCAGGGCTTGCACTTCCCGGAAGACCTTTGGGAGACAAAGCTCGCGTGAGGCGTCATCAAAGTGATCCCTCTTGCTGCTGCTGTGGCAACCGAGCATTCATGAGCCTACCAAGACTAACCTCAGCCATTGTGTGATGAACTCTGTCAACATCTGCTCACCAGAACAACAGGCATAATTTGAAATGCTTTATCGTCTCGGGATATAGATGCGAACAGTAACAGTGCATTGACAGATCTGAGCATTGGGCGCCAAAGGCCCTTCATTAATACATTCCTTAGGTTTCGTTTCCCCTCCAACCACCACCTGGTTAATTGGTACTATCAGCTCCATGCAATACGCCTTAAACATTCCCAAGAGAAACAGCCTTGACGCACTGTACAGACTTTCACTAACACATACTAATCTTCCTCAGCCTCCCATCATGCCCTCTGCTCATGCCAAGTCTCTGGTGCAACTGTTAGTAGGCCCAAGCATGCTAACTGGCTAATACAGCAAGCAAAGCTTCCTAAAGATGTATATGGCACCAGGGACATGACACACAGCCTCTTTACTCAGAGAGCAAAGCAAGGGGAGGAGCGGGTGGGTGACCCGTCCTTTGCGTCTGCTGGTAGAGAGGACAGGGTCACCAGCAGAAATGGCCCTCCAGTTGAGGAGCTCAACCAAGACCACGCTTCCTTCAAGGCACTCGCCTGCTCCTCTTGCCCGGCAGCCACTCACAACAGAGCTCCCGACACCCCATGGCTGGACTTACATCTTCCTGGGTTGCTTCGGGAGGGAAAACTTTGTCCAGTTCAAAGGAGACCAGCTTCCCTTTGTGCATGAGGTGAAGGATAGCATCGTCGTCAGGGTCAAATGTCACCGCATTGGCTGCTTCAGGACCCTCCCCATCTTCTTTGCTTATTGGCCGAACACGCCCAAACACTCGGATGTTGCCTGGGAATGGAAAGGACAGAACTGGATCAGAGGACCTGCGGCTCCCAACGACTCTGCAAAGAACTACAGAGGCTGCCCGGGCCGTGCGACAAGAAGAACCTTTCCCAGTGTGGTATTTGGGGACAAGCCAAGGTTCAAATCTTTGCTTTCAAAGTAATGGGTTGGATTCAAATCTAGATAGAGGGAAAAACACCATAAACTGTTGGAAGAGGAGAGATGTACTCCGGTGTTCTCAAATTGAAGAAACGTTTGTTAAGCCATACTTATGTGGAAAAACTTGTTTTATTAAGCTACATGTTTCGGGTACTAATCCTTTTAGTTTAAAAAAAAATCAATAAATATACACACATTTATTAACATTATTTTTACACAATAAAAATTATTAAAATTAGCTTAACAAACCATCAGTTTTGAGTATCTGTTATATTATGAAACTCATCTTGGTTTTGAAATGTAGGTAACTTGCGCATTATAAAATGCTACTGGTCAGAGATCACCTTTACTGTCCTTGTTCATTTTGTACTTGTAAGTTATTGTATTTTCTATAGAGAGATATTAGACATATACTTTTTTACATTGTCAATATCCTACACTTCAGGAACTTATAGTAATTATGGTCTACTTCTCCATTATAAAACATGCTTTTCTAGACACACAAACACTCTTTTATATACCAGGCAGGTATTTCTCTCAATTGTTATTGTTGTATTTCAGATCTAGCTTCCCAAATTGTTAAAGGATTGCAATTAAGTGTAAGTTACTCCCCCTTTTAAAAGGCATATTTCTCTTTTGTAAACAGACTTTCTTGTACACATTAGATAACCCTGCAATCTTAATTATTTTGCCTGTGTTCCATGATTAAGTTACAAATATAATGAAGGCATGTCATTACATTTAAGTTACTCCATTTGCAAAAGCATTCCTATCTTTGTATTGTGCTTGCAGCTTTTCCCATCTTATTTCTTAATATATTTCCATTCTACATTTAAGTATATTTGAAACTGCTTGCTACCATGTGCTATCATATCTCTAGGTTCTTCATCTTTTATAAAAAGTTCTTTACAAGTTTTTTACAGACCTGGGTTTTCTTGTTTTCTCTTTTCTGTGCCCAAAGCCTCTTTCTTGTTGAACCCTCAGCTCTGCCCTCCCCCCTGCAAGGGGTGGTGTAAATCCTTGCTTTTCTCATTCTTACATGCAAGGACAGGAAACCACAATATTCCTTCTTCTCACCCACAAGACATGGGAAACCATTTTTTGTGGGTCTTGAGACAATTTTTGCATTTGGATAGCCAGACTATAGTAACTGCTGTTATGTTGGATGGACTTTTAAAAATTAGAAGCCTCAGGTGAGCTGTTTGCATCTTCTGTGACCACTCAGCCAGGCCTCCTGTAGTTGCTGTCTATGTATATTGCTTCATAAAGGGAAAAGCAGTGTTGCACAGAGATATTTTCATTTAAGGGCTTGACTACACCAGTCACAAACCCCTAATTCCCCCCCACCCCAATCTGGTGCAATAGTGACACACACTGTAGGACCCTATTCGCACCAGACTCAGGGACTACCCTGGGTTTTAGAAAACTGCAGTTTTCTGCAGAATTTTCTGGAAACTTGGAAGAAAACTGCCAGGTGAACAAGCCACCTGCACCAGATTTTGGGGGGGGGGGTGGGTGGAGGAGAGGAAGGACAATCGCTGCATGAGGTGCCGTCAATTCCCCCCCTCCTTGGCACCATTTCTCAGTCCAAAGAGAGAGCCCCAGCAGTACTGGCTGTTTCTGAGGGCAAAACCCCTGCAAGTCCCGCCATCATGAGAATAGCCGCCTGTTCTGGCTTCAGAGAGGGTGACTACCGCTGGGACTTTGCTTTTCTGGCACACAATCGCCCCTCCAAGATCCAGGGAAAATATATATATATATATATATATATATATATATATATATAAATAATAAATAAAAAAGCCATGGCGGTAGCCACCTGATCTGCATTCAGAGAAGCTACTACCGCTGGCACTGTACTTTTCCCAGAACTCAAAGGGGTGATAGTAAGCAAAGTGTCAGCCCAAGTCACCTGGTCTGAAGGCAGAACGAGTGCCCACCCCACCATCATGAGTAAACCACCCATTCTGGATTCAGAGGACCACCGCTGGGGCTTTGATTTTCTGGTGCACAATTGCCCAGGAAAAACCAAAGGAGTTGCCCGGTCTGAAGCCAGAGGAAGCGCCCACCATGCTATCACACGTAAACCACCCACTCTGGCTTCAGAAAAGGCGACTACCGCTGGGGCTCTCATTTTCCTGGAGCTCAGAGTCAAGCCTGAGTAACAGAAAGCCCAAGTAAAAATCTGAATGCAGATTTGGGCTTTGGCAGTTGTGGTGCTGAAATCTGGGCCAGAAAAGTCTGAATTTCATGTGCCACAGCTTGGGGCCAAAATAGTCCAAATCCCATCTGAATTTTTACCCTCTCCCCCCCCCCACTGTAGTGAAGCCCTAAGTTATTTCAGCTTCAACAAACAGTAAAGTGCTCCTTGTGTCATCCTTAAACTGGTGAAGAGAATGAGGACTGGTGAGTGTATACAGCAGTACCACAAAGCAAAGAGCACACAAGGAGATAAGCAGACCTTTCAACCGCACCAGTTCATTGTGGCACTTTTTCCGGAGCTGCAGTTCCCGGCGGTATTTTCTCAGTAGCTCCTGATTCGTACTGTTCACCTCCTCAATGGCTTGCCCAATCTTCAAGAGAGGACCAAAAGAGTTAGGAGCAAGCAGAGAGGTGAAGAATCTCACCCATCCCCATAAGATCTGAATTTCCTCAACACACTATGAAAAGAGTACTGTCTAGGTCCACTTCCACACCTGAGATTCAATCTCGAGATGTGTAAGAACAAACCGACTGCTAGAGGACTGACCTCAGACTTGGCGCTCTGGAGAGCTTCTTGGAGAAGAATGGGGAAATCTCGGACCTGCCGCTTCAGGCTGTTGTAGTCGTTGGTGAGGGTCCGAAGTGCTGGTTGGAGTGTCAGGAGGTTTGTCCGCACCCCTGTGGAAAAACAAACAATCATCCTCAGAAGGAACACCTGCAGGTACTTTCATCCACTTCCTCTTCTTTAACAAAAGCCACAAGAGCGCAGCTGCAGAAGAGGTTACAAAGAACCACCAAAACTGAAAAGGGCAGCCACCTCTTTGAGGCCCGCTCAGAGAGACAAGGCCCTGCTCAGCGGAAGCTGCTCACCGGCCAGATTCTCATGAACAGCTTTCATTTCCACTTGGGCTCGTGAAAACGCTTCTTCGATGGCTCGGTTCTTGTCCTCCTCCATGTTCTGCATCTCCTCCAACATCTGCTCATGAGCCCGTTCAAGCTCAGACTCGTACATCATAACCTAAAAAATAAGAGCCACAGGAAGCCAGTTGGAAATCTCTTTCCCTCTCTGGGCCTCCACATAGGTGGCTCCTGTGGCCAACAACCGAGGAATCAGGGGAGCTTTCAATGGAAGCAACGGCCTAGGGAGGTGGTGGAGTCTCCTTCCCTGGACATCTTCCAAAAGAGGTGAAATAGCTCCCTGCTGTTGCAGATGTTCTAGCTGGAGATCCTACACTGAGCAGGAGGTTGGACCTGATTGGCTCTGGGAGACCTTCCAGCTCTAGGAGTCTAGGTGAGGCTTTCATTGTGCAAGGCACATTTCCCCATGGTTCTTTCTCCTTTTCTTACCAAGGAAAACCTCAGGTAAGGAGTAACTGCTGTACAATGCCTTCAATCAGCAACACTATTTATTCATTATTTTTTCAAATTATTATATCTTGCCCTACACCCAAAAGACTTCAGGGCTGGGCACAAGCAATAATACCACATCACACAATTTAGAATAATCTAGGAGCGTTTAAAGCAGTGCACATTAAAACACCAGGAGCTGGTAGGGAAAAAGCAGCCCCCAAGCAGAGGCCAGAAAGAGAAAAGAGGCGCGACACAACTGCCCGGCAGGCCTCCCCTTTGCCCAGAGGATGAAGGGCTCCCACCCACACCCCTTTCGCCCAGCTGACTGAGCTGGGCCTCCTCTGCCTGCCCGTGTCCCGCTTTCCAGGCACCCACCTGCGCTCTGAGCTGAGCTGCCACGTTCTGCGAATTCTGCAGTTGCTGCTCCATCTCCTTCAGCACCTGCCTCTGCATCCCCACCTGGTCCTGCAGGTACTGGTTCCGGGACTGGGCTTCGCAGAGGGCCTGCTTGGTCTTCGAGGACTCCACTTCCATGGTTCGGATGACATACTGAGGGAAGGAAACGGCATTGCCACAATGTAAGCACAGGCAAGAACTGACTGAGCCCATGAAGCCATGGCGGCACCAGGAGCGTGGGATGAAGCTCTCCTGAGGGCGAGCGGTATGTGCCGCCACCTGGTCCTTCAGGCAGCTTTGCTCCTGAGCGAACGGGGCCGTGAGGGCCACTCCCAGGCTCCCCACCACCACCACCACCCCTCACCTTGACCTGCTGCGGCTGGGCTTTGAGGCTGGCAATGGTCTCCTGACTGTCGCGCAGCCTCCGGCTCAACCGCTCCTCCTCCTCTGCCTTCTCGGCCAGAGAGTCCTTCAGCCGCAGCTCCACCTCTGCCAAGCGGTTGGTCTTCTGCTCCACTTCCAGGTCCAGCTCGGAGAGGCGCCCTTTCACCTCCTCGGCTTCCTGCTTGAGCTGGGCCAGCTTCTCCTGCAGCTGCGCATTTTCCTGCGCAGGGAGGGAACCAGTCGGTAAAGAATGTATATCCCACTCTTTATCATGAGATCTCAGGGCAGCATGTGGACAGAACAATGGCAATGCAAAACAATTCCACTTACCTATGTCTGAAAAAAATATGTCTTCTCTAGGCATTTTCTAGGTCCTCTGGCATGATTCTATGGTATACTTCTGCCAGATGTTGGGCCAGAAGTCATTCATTTCAATAGGGCTCACTATTATCTGAGGTTTCACGTTTCCACGGTTAGTCCCCACTGATAAGAGCATTATATTGTACATGGTTCGTTTCTCCTACACCTTATCTCATATCACCTCTGTGAGATAGTCTGCTGGCTATTTATTGTATTTATTGTTTTTAAAGGTGATTTTAGACAGTTGCTTTTAATTTATATGTGTTTAATATTTTTTATGGGGGAGGGTGGGGGTGGGGGGTGTTTTTATATGTATTGTATTTTAATTTTTGTAAGCCACCCCGATTGTTTTAACAGAGGGGCAGGTTATAAATAAATATTATTATTATTATTAAAGCAATAAAAATAGGTTAGATAGGATAAAAACATGTTATTCCTATAGTTGCTATTTCTATCAAAGCAGAGTAGGCACAAATGTTTTTGTGGTTCTTGACCCTCCAGACTACTCCACCCTCCACTTTTCTTCCTAAAAAAAGAGGGTGTGTGTGAATTTCTCTTCCTGGAAGCCCCTGGGAGCAGAACCATTCACCTTTCAAACAGGCTGCTGGGGCTCTCTGCGCTAAACGCTTACATACCACTCAACTGGCAAGACCCTTTTTATTAACCATAAAATCACAAATCTTACGCTAAAAACAAACCAACCAGGCAAAACACATGGAGGGCAGAATGGCATCTGGGAGAGGAAGGTCTTAGCCACCGGTGCCTCACAAGGATGCCAGGCGGGTCTCCCTTGGGAGGGCTCCCCAGAGATGGTGGGGCTGCTACTGTGAATTGGGACCGGGACTGACCGGCCCCTCAGCAGAAGGGAGCTGTTCTTTACCTGGCTGTGCTCACACCCCACACACTTCACGGGCTGCTTCCTGAGCTCTTGCAGTTGCGCCTCACACATCTTCACCTCTTGCTTTAGGCGCAGATTTTCAGCAGCCAAGAGGTCCCGGTGTTTCTCCAGGTCTGTGCCACCCTGAGGAGAGACAGGAGAAGGGGGCAGCGGTTAGGGGAACATATCCACCATGTCTCCTACTGACTCTCATGGAAGTCACCTGAAGAACACAGAGGAACAGAGCACTAGGAAATCTTCCACCTCACACCATTGATTCCAAGAGTGAACATAACTCCCAAATGGACTGGAGGCCCCAAACACACTGGTCTAGCAGAACAGGCAATAGCTGTCTATATGCCAAAGTGATACATGCACTTTTTCTAATGAATTACCCACTGCGAAAGAGGTGGGGAACCTGTGCCCCGCAAGATGTTGCTGCACTACAGCTCCCATCCTTCCCATCAAGTTAGACTCCAAACGATCAGTCCACCAGTATCTGGAAGGTTCCGGGTTCCCTGCCTCTTAAAGCAACAGCACTGTTGCCTATCTACTCAAGCAATGTGTTGTTTTGTGCCTCCAGGTCAACTCTGATTTGTGGCGACCTTTTCCTACCTAAGGTTTTCTTTAAGAGTTATAGTTCAGAGGAGGTTTGTCATCACTGCCTTCCTTTCAGGCTGAAAGATTGTGACTTAGCCAAGGTCATGCAGCAGGTTTCCATGGCTGAGCAGGGAATCTACTTTCCTGTATTGGCCTGCAGCTCTAGAGACAAGGACATGGAGCAATGGACTCTAACTTCAGGAAAAGAGATTCCACCTAAACATTAGGAGGAACTTTCTGACAGTAAGAGCTGTTCAGAAGTGGAATGCACTGCCTGGGAGTGTGGTGGAGTCTCCTTCTTTGGAGGTTTTTCAACAGAGGCTGGATGGCCATCTGTTTGGGGTGCTTTGATGGTGTATTCCTGCATGGCAACTCTTCCAACTCTTATGATTCTGTGATTTGAACCCTGCTCTCTTAATCCTATAGTCAAACCGCTACACCACACTTCTTCTCCCAATCAATACCAATATATTATAAAGTCCCTTTCACCAACAGAGAGTGATAAGCAACCTGAAAGACTCATCACCATGAAATCTGGTTGGATGTGGAACCAGAATTGTTTGATCACTGCAGAGATGGCTAGATTTGGCATGCAAGGATGCCTGTGTATCTGCTGTGTGCAAATCTTAATCTGAACAAAGGGCTCCTAGATTGGAATTCACTGAATACTTCTCCCTTTGCATATCTTGATGCAGTACTCATTTTCAATGCATTTAATGTTTTTAATATCCTCTTCATTGAGCCTAATTAAAAGTAAATGCACTTTTTAAATGATGCAATATGCTGCCTTGATTTTCTGCTTAGGCATAGTCATATTAGCAAGTGAATTGTGGAATACTGTTAAGTACTATACTCAGTATAAAGAGCATCTAGGTTAGAAGGAGTTGCAGCCGTGTTATCTTTTGAAGACATCGTGGGAGCAAACAAAGATCTCAGACAAAGATCCCTGAGTCGCAAGGAAGAAAGACTTTGATGACTCACCAGCTGCATTGAAATATGGACTCCCTGTAAATGATCCCAATAAAATAGATGAATTGATCAAGCAAGGCAAGCTCTACCTGTGAGTGAGATAATTACTGTTTTCCTGCATCTCCACCCTGATGCTGGCACTAACACCCTTATAATTTGTGTGATTGCTTTTTAGCATTGTATAGGGTATTGCTATTGTTATGTTAACATATTGACAGTACAGGTATTTAGGAATTCACAGAGTTTCCCATACTCCACCCACCCACCCAGATTGTTGGTATATTTGATCCTGCTGTTTACGGACACTCCTTTTTTTTTTTTTCTCAGAAGATCTCCAACTTCACCAGGGCTTTGAAAATAGCAGCAGCCATGCATTTCTTGAGCTCTGGCAGCTCCAAGCAACTCACACACTCCTCAAAAATATCAGCTAAAGATAACCAGGAGGAGGGAGCTGACCTTACAAAAACACAAGCTCTGCCTTTTGATGGGGGGGGGGGGAATGTCACTAAAAGCAAAGGGTGTCAACTTTGCTGCTGACTTTGCTCAAATAATAGGTGACAAGCCCTCTGAGAGGTGTTAAAAAGGAAGGACTTGTGACAAACCAGTCACAAAAGGCAAATCATGAATGATGGAAACTTAGGGAACATCTGCTCAACAACAGGATTAACATTTCAAACAGGGCACGTGCGGAAGGTGAAGAAAAGAAGACAACCAAAATCCACAACATTTCCAGAACATACCAAACAGATAAGTAAACCAGCAGACATGAACACAAAAGGAAATTTTCAACTCCAGAAATTTCAGAAGAGAGGCCGCTTAGAATGGGCTGTTTTGAGCCTTGAGGAAAATAAGTCAACGTAGGTCAAGTTTGTAGATTTGAATGAGACATTAGATATTATTGGTCCAGCTGTTTGCTCAATGCCAGCTGCGAGATAGAAGATGCAGCCGCAGCTTGTCTGCCACAGTCAGTATTTTGCTCTAGCCACATACATGGTCGCTTAGCTCATTCCTTGGTCAATGCCATGAGCACCAACCCCTACCTACAATTTAAAAATGCAATTTACATAAATTACATGTAAACTACATAAAGGTTAATTTGCATAAAGAGGATTTCAAGAACTCACAAACAAGCCCAGACACACACCCAGGGGGTTCTAAACATTCATGCCTGTGTCCCAAGCCCAGTGCCTCCAGGAATTGCCAGTCCTGAGCAATTATGTCCTTTGTTTGCGGCAGCTGCCTAGATGTGTAGGAAATTGGTTTAGAAGGCTGTTTCTCATTCTTACTCATCAGCCTTTTCCAAGGCAAACTGGCTGGAGGACTTTATGTGATGACAGCGATGCAAAGACAACATGGGCGACTCACCAACACAGAATGAAGCCTGTTCATTTCCTGCGCTTGCTCCAGGAGTTGACCCTTCAGGCTCTCTGTCTGCCAATACAGGGAAGTAGATTTAAGCAGAACTTTAAAAACGGAAGAGAAGAGTGCTGGAGAGGACATTACCTGATCCCGGGGTGTGGGGTGTGGGGGAACCATGCAAAATTATCCTAGGTTCAATAAACATTTGCTTTGAGTAGCTCCCAGAAGCTGATAGAAACCCACCTAGTTTGCCCCACGAATCAGCTGGGGAGCCAGAAGAAAGCTGAAGACAACCCTTTCCCCCCTGCTGGTACTGACAGAGAAAAAGCAGTCTCGGTGGTGGTGGTGATCACTGCGGGATGGGAGAGGCATCATCCTCCTCCCCAAATCAAATGATCCCGAGATCTCAAGGACACAATGGAGGATATTTAAACTTCAGGAGAAGGGCTAATGCCCTTTCCAAGTCAATCATGCGCCAAGCAGTGTGGAAGTAGTTTAAGAAGTTAAGCAGTTTACGGCACACAACTCAACTTCCAGGCCAGGGAAGCAGTAAAGCCATTCTACAGCCTCAAATGCCATGCTTGGTTTGTTTCACCGCTGTGCCTCTTGATCTTTCTCCTGGTCCTTCATCCCCGATCCTCTCTGTACATGTGAACTAAAACTAACCACCTCGTGCTTGGGGTCCTAGTGACAAAACTTTCCTTGTGGCTGTGGAATGATAGAGCAGGATGGGGTGGAAAAGGAAAGAGTAGTACACAGCCTGGCTGCTCCAGAGTCTTAAGAAATGCTGGATTGCCTGAGGTTGCCTTCCTGGCATCTCAGCTGAAATAAAGAGGCACTGCTGGCGCCCTGCAACATCACTATCAGCTGCAGAATGGAATGCTAGGCTCAGTAAAAGGCAATTCCATACAAATGAGGGCTTTGCTTTCATGCTCTTATAGCACAAGTGTTTCACTTGCTATGCCCTAGCAGCTAGAGCTATCAAAAGTGAGGAACCAAAAAATGTTCAGCATTTGTTTCCTGGAAGCACTCTGAATTCATGCTCAAAGCATAAAGCACCCAGGTCTGCCACATTTTCTGTGCCACTACAGCCAAATATAGTCAAGGAAGGGTTCAATAAACCACCTGATTTTGCTGCTTGTCTATACCTGCAAAACTCAAGGAGACCATAAAAACATCTTGGAGGCATCTCATGATGCAACTGATGGGCTACAACTAGTTTATTGGATGCACAAGTCAAGCAGCCTGCAATTATGGCCATTTATCTCATGAGGTGGAGGCCTTGCTGCCACAAAAGGAAAGATGAAGTGGTCAACCTGTGGACTCTACCACTTCAGGCTGGACATGGGGATGATATGACAAAAGGTCTCTAGGGAAGGCAGGCGGGGGGGGGGGACATTCCAGCTCACAAAGAACTAGCATGTCAAGGCTACAGTAATAGGCTTTTCTCCAATACCTAGTACAAGGATTTTTTTGAATAAGAGGAAGTATTTCCTTGTGCGCCTGCCTCCACCCCCACATTTCCAGCCACCAGAAGTGCTACATTTTGGGCAAAGGTCTGGCTTCTTACCTGCTGGCTCTGAGTGAGAGTGGTGGGGTGTGAATTATTCAAAAGCAGAGACCCACCAGTCCCCAGTACTGACAAGGATCTAAATCCAAAATTGCACCAGAGGAAATTCTGTGGCCGTTCTGTAGTGGCCATGTAGACTCTAATGTCTATTTGCTGGATGCTGTAATCTTACAATCACTATTCGGGGTCAGACTAGATAGCCCATGAGACTCTGGAAGTCTGCAAAGTCTTTTTCCTTTAACTCTCAGGCCTAGTCAATGTTCTTTACTAATCAACCCTATGTTCCATAAACATATGATATGCTGATGTAAACAAATTCTTTCTCTAATAACGGTCGAACTGTACCTAAATGTTCCTAAGCTATCGTGCCTTGAACTATCAACAAACTGTCTCAAGGGAAACTGCTGACACCAAAGAGAAGGAGGAGGGAATTGCTTTTTTCATACAGTATAAAAATATTCTGTAACAACAGCTCGGGGTTCTGACTCTTTGGAAGATATTCCAGTCAGGCCCACCGGTGTAATAAAACTCACTTTCCAATCCATGGGTCTGCTGTGCCATGATTTCTGCATCAGTTCCTCCATGTTGCAGGGTTCCATGCTGGCCCTCCAACGCTGGGTTTGGGGGCTCACAGGGGAGAACATCCCCTCCCCATTTCTGCTGTTCTACCCACATGAGTCCAGCATTGAACACTGCCCAACCCTACTTCCTGGCTGTTGGTCCTATAGTGACCAGAGGAGGCAAAGCAGCGTGGGTCACTCATGCGAACCTTCTATCCAGGCTACTACTCCACAAGCTCTGCCAATAGAGCTTTGGCATTTTTTTGCAATCTGTGTAGCATCCCCACCCCATCCCCACCCCGAAGGTCCCTGTGGCAGTCCCTGGTCCACTACAGTAGGCCAATGTGCTTGACGAGAAGCCTCAAAGAGCAAAATACCAAGACCGACCTGGTTCTGCAGATGAGCCGTGTGACTGAGCTGGCTGCTCTCTTGTGCGGAAAGTTTCTCCTGCAGCAAGAGTAGTTCTTCCTGTAGCTGCAACTTCTCCTCCTGGAGCTGGGCCAGAGACTCCACCAGTTTCTGCACCATCGGGAGCTGATGCACCCCTCGCAAGCTGGACCGCTTTGCACTGAGGACTCTGCCTGCCCCTGTAGAAAGAGAGGACATTCGGATCAGGCAGACGACACCGGGGCCAGGCAGGCCTCTCTGTGAGATGAATGGAATAAGATGCAGGAGTGGAGAGGGAGGAGAGCAGCACGTAATGAATCTTCAAGGCAAAACCATGAAAGGCGGTCAACAGCACAGACTGTGAAGCAACACACCTGCCCCCCAACGCAAGGGCTGGTGCAAGAGGAAATGCAACTAACCAGCCCTGCTCCAGGTTACAGCAATGCTTTGAGACTGCCACGAAGCTTTGGACATAGGGGATTGTAAAACCTCATATTAGCTAACCCCTTTGGCTGGAAAAAGGAGGAAAATTCTCTGTTACAGTAGGACCCCTGTATCCACTGATTCAATTATCCACGGGACACAAAAAAGCACACCTACCATACAGTCTTCCTAGAAAATGTGTCCCCTCTGGCCATTTTCTAGGTCCCCCATGGCAACTCTATGGTATTTTAAACCAGAAGTCCCATTATTTTCAATGCTGTTTGCTAATATGTAGTTTTCGGTATCCACGGCCCCCTCAGAACCAATCCCCAGCGGATAAGGGAGTCCTACTGCATAGTTTTTAGTTTTGTTGTGGCTCTATTATTGGAAAATTACACTACAGATTAGATGGAGGTGCCAGAGGTGGATCCAAATCACAGATGGCATTCAAATTTTCAAAGGGAGGACTGAGGTTCTTTTTTCCTCACACAGCAGCCTTAGCACAACTGTTTTCCTCCTAGCAAGAGCTAAGCCAAGACGCCTCACAATCCAACCCACAATCACTCCCAGGAAAGCACCTATAGGTCTGCAGCCTTAGTCTGCACAATAGCTCCTACGCTCCATCTTAAGATGGTTGCAGTGCCTTTGGTGGTGGTGATATTTGACATCAAGGCAGCCTGGCTGTACGGCAACCCTCTGAATGTGAGCCCTCCCTGAGCCCTGGTCATTCACAGTTCTGCTCAGGTCTAGTAAACGTAGGGCAGCCGTGGCCTCTTTGGTGGAGTCTGTCTACCTGAAATGCGGCCTTCCTTTTCCCCTCTTGCAAGCATCTCCTTTGCCAACAAAAGTCACACAATTCTTCTCCTAAGGCAAGCCACATTTCTACTGTTTGCTGTTGTCATTATCTGCCCTCAAGCCGGCTTGACCTCCGATCATCCACAGCCCTGCTCTGGTCTTGCAAATTCAGGGCAGCAGCCACAGTTTCCTTGACTGAATCAGTCCATCTGCCTACCGCACGGCCTCCTTCTGTGTTTTTCCATCCCTCCCTCACAGGCAACTCCAGCTCACTTTCATTTTTCCTTTTTAGCCCTCCAAGTGATCTTAACAGAGGCTTCTGGTTTTCTCAGAAATCACAAGAATAGTTTGTGAGAGTCTGGCGGGGGGGGGGGGATGTTGTGGGGGAGACCCCAGCACCCTCTGAGGATGCCCATCCCATAATCTATCCCAAAGAAGGAGCCTGGAGCACTGCAAACACACTCATTGCTTTTGTCACATTCTAGTCAGTAAAATGAAAACTGTTGCTTCTAGAATTCTCCTAATGGGCCAGCTGGGCTACCTCTGCTTTTTAGCTACAAAGGGGAGGGGGGCGTACTCTTTGAGCAGATGGGGACCTCCCTCCTAAATCCCAAGGCCCTTCTCAACCAGTGGAAGGAGATGCTTAGAATTTGCCAGAAGACTGCCTTGGCTTCCTTGTTCTGACCAACTCCCTCTATCCAGCCCCACTGGGCATCAGCCTCCGCTGCTACAAAGCTTAGTGGTTGGAGAGGAGTCAAAATGAAAAGCATTTGTTCACTGGCACAAGGAAAGAGGGGAGGACGGGGTCTCTGATCTTATGGAAGAGCACCGAGAAAGAGCTTTCCAAGCACAGCAACGTTTAGAGTGTCTCTCAGAGAGATGGCAAAAGAACACAAGAAGAGAATAGCGATGCCACATCTCCACCTGCAGCACAAAACTCCTGGAAGAAGTTTTCAGCTAGTGGGATGCACACACAGTGACCACACAGAGAACATGGGGGCAGAAGATAAATACCACAACGGCTCTGGACCCTGGCGGGAAGAGCTCTTCACCGACACCATGCAGGATTCCTGTCACCACAAAGCACTGAAGAAAAAGAAGAAGACTCAGACAGAAGAACCCAGACATCACGATGGGAAAAGCACCCAGGAGATGCTGGAGGTAATCTGAAACAAGTCATACTTTCCCCACACACCTTGTCATCAGAAGGCCCAGGAAGGGAGAACATAAAAAGGACCGTCTGCATCACAGAGAGCTTTTCTAAATACTAAAAAGAAAAAAGAAAAAAACAAGAAAAAAAAACATGCAGCCCCCACCCCAATCCCATTATCCATGGAGCCCCCAAATTCTGTAAGGCAACTTCAAAGCCATGGAAAATGTAGGCACATGGGGAGAGGGGGGAAATTGCCTGAAGGAATCAGCCGAGAGATTTTAGGTAGAAATGTAATGTCCAGAAGTTTAAACAGGAAGTGTAATGTCTCAACTGGTCTAAATGGACCCATAGTTGTGGACGGTCAGTGTCTAAGCCAGATCTTTCAGAAGGAAGCTCTTGCCCTGTGCCAAGAGCCTGACTGACCTCTTTGCCCAGCCCCATGTGAGGGCGCACATGGATGTTCTGATGTCATTGGAGGTGCATGAATCCCCCCTATGCAGCTTAATGGGGGGGTGGGGTGGATGCTGAAGGGAAAGTCCATCAGAGCCAAACACACAAGCGCAAGCAACTCACAGGCAACCCTGACATGCCCTGGCTAAGGAATGCGCAAGAGAAGCCCTGTCAGCCACCCTGAAGCCAGAGTTGCTCACCCTGGAAGACGTCCTTGAGGACCAGCAAGAGAGAGTTGGAAAACCAGCCCCACTGAACCCACTGCTTCCCCCAGCGGAAGGAACATCCGTTCTCTTCTCCCATGTACAATAAATGTATAACCAGATCACATAGGAGGACACATGCACCATTGCCCACGCTTTGGTTGTTTTTTCCCTCCCGACGTTTTTTATTTGTGCAATATAAAACATCACAATTTGACCAAAAAAAAAATGCACAGAGTGAAAGTTATAAAAAAGTAATAATAAAAAAGAAGGAAAACACACCACAACAAAATGACAAAAAGCAAAAACCAAACAAATAACACACATTAGTAATAAGAAAATACTTCCTGTTTACCTATGTCAATGTTGCATATCAAATACCATTTACATACCTCTTTGTTAAATAAACAAAATTTTAGTAACATTCTCAATACCCTTTTCCTTACAAAACGAAAAGGCTCTTATCACATATTAAATCCATTAATCACCAGGTCCCCACTTACTGACTTTGCTTTTGGTTTTTAAACTGTACAATCTTCTCACTCAAGATGCTTGGCCTGGGGGAACCATTCCTTTCACTTGGCTGAAACCAATCCATGAGATTACTGTTTTTATAATTCTTGCCTCAGTTTCCTTACACACCTGGTTCTGGGCACTGGAGTCTCCTCCTTTACCAAAAGCAGAGATCTACCTGCCACCTCTTACTAAAGCTTCAGTTCTCTAGAAGCATAGAATAATAGAGTAAGAAGAGACCACAAGGGCCATCTAGTCCAACCCCATTCTGCCATGCAGGAATACACAATCAAACCATTCCTGACAGATGGGTCCATCCAGCCTCTGTTTAAAAACCTCCAAAGGAGGAGAATCCACCACACTCCCAGGTAGTGTATTCCACTTCCAAACAGCTCTTACTGTCAGGAAGTTCTTCCTAATATTTAGGTAGAATCTCTTTTCCTGTAGTTAGAACCCAATGCTCTGTGTCCTAGTCTCTGGAGTTGCAGAAAGCAAGCTTGCTCCATCCTCAGAATGACATCCCTTTAAATATTTAAAGCTGTAGAGAGCCTCAACTGCATCTTCTGGACAGGACCCCCCTCTATCTTCCAGAGGCCCTTCCTCTCATACGGCACCTTCTGCCTCTTTACCCACATTTACATCTGAGTGTGAGAAGTATGCCAATGCAAAGGTTTTTAAACTACTGTATATTTTTAAAATAGTTTTGCTGGCAGGCTTATTATTTTAGTGTCCTTTTTCTTTGGTTAATCAAGACCTCCACTGCTTCCTTTGCTGTGCTTCCCCCAGTTCTCTGTTCCTGGCCCATCTCTGTTCTAGCCTGCCAAGCTCTTCCAGAATCGGTCATCATGTGATGCAGAATGTGATCTGAAATCCTTGGCTCCAGGGGGGAAAAAGGAAGCTGGGATGGAAAGTCACAAGGTCTAGGCAGTGCCCAAAGAGCCGGGGATTGTGGACATGTATGTGTGTGTCTAAACAGTGTAGGTGCCTGTATTTCTCAAGACACCCCTCATTATCGTTATTATTAATTATTAGTTTTATTGATGTCCTACCCTTTCTCCAAAAGTTGGAAAGGTGGCTTACAAATTAAAACAAACACTGCATCGTTAAGATTAGGATTAAAATAGAATTAAACTATCAGAAGTGTTTAAAACAATTAAAATATACAATTAAAAATAATAAAAGGCCATTTAAAAACAGCACAGCACTCTCTTAGGACTTTACCAAATGAGCATCTAAGAACACTGTAATTCCACTATTGAGGAAAGCGGAAATATAGTGGCATGATTTCAATAACTATTTCACATCACCGTGCAATATTAACTCCACAGAATTATCACACAAGCACCATTAGCGAATTAAGAATGGGATTGAAGTTTGCACTATAATAACACTTATCTTCACATTGCCTTCTAATGACAGAGTATTAACACTTCGTGTGGCCTGTGCATGCGCCTTTAAGAAAAACTTTCTCTTTCATGATTTTGCAGGGGTGAGATTTCGGCTGCTCTTGTGAGAACAGGCTTAAAAACACCAAAAACACATAAATAACGAAAGAAATTAACAAATAAACACTTAAACAAACATAAAAACATACCAAGAAAAGGCGACAATTCATTAAAAGAGCGTAGTGTAGGTTGTCTACGTTCTCACCCGCAAGTTTAATCATGTGTTCTCATTGGGAAAGGGGAGGGCGGAAAGAGGATGATGGCCCATTCACGCTGTAATATCGGGATTACGGTGGGATGTGATTTTCACACACTAGTTAATACCACAAAAAGAGCGATATTGAGGGCTATTCACAGCTTTTGCCTGTCAATGAAAAGTTACGCGTAATTAACGGGTGTAGCACACACTGACCACGGGAGGATGACGTCATCATCATGTGATAACGGAAACCCCTTTCTGCTTCTATTGCGTCTTAATTCTGCTATTGCAGCCCCGTCTGATAAAGTCCTTAGAAGCCCTTTCTTTAAAAAACTTCACTTCTCAAGCGGAAGGCTTGGTGATGGAAGGATGGCGAGGAGGAGGCAACTCTAGCCTTCCGAAAAAGAGAGTTCCAGAGTTTAGGGGGCCACCACCAAGAAGACCCAGTCTCACATCGTCACCAGACACGCTGGTGAAGCTGTCTGTTGAGATTTCAACCACGTGCAGGAAACATTGGCTTTAACTCCATACATGTTCAGAAAAAGCCCGGCAAAATCTTTCCTCAACATCCTTCCCAGCTGCTTCTCCTCTTTACTGTTTCCAGAAGCCATAAAATCTCAACTTGCAGAGCCCTGAGCCTTTGCCGCTTGCTAGAAACTGGAACCTCACTAACTCAGGCTGGTTTCAGCAACGCATGGCCATGGCCTAGTTTTTCAAGCTTCACCGGACTCACTTTAAACCACAAGTGCCCTTTTAAGCTCGTTTCCTCCTACCGGTGCATGGATTTTTATTGGATGTATTTATTTCAGTGCTTTATCCGCCTGGTACGCTTCAGCGTCTCAGGCCACTATGATGTAATTAATTTGCTATAAGAATTCATGTGGCTATAATGCTAATTCCCAAGCCCATTTAAGAGGGGGGTTGTGTGTTAAATAAAATCCTTTGGAGACATAGAACCGGTGTGATTGTGAGGTACTGAGGCTCAGCTGCTAGGATGCACTCCTGGCAAGGATCCCTTTTTATGTGTATAAATCACAACATGTTTAGCTTTGTACACATCTCTGTACAGCACACTGGTTCACAGAGGGGGAAAAACTGGGATCAGGTCACCATTCCCGATTTCCCAGCCATGTGCCTCACCTCCAAAGCAACTAATTGCTCCTGGCAAATGCTGACACCCAGGTGCTTTTATTAAAAGGAAGATGATGGGTACTCCATCTGTTACACAGTGGCATGGTACACCAGTACAGATTGCTCGCTTAGATCTGCCTTTTCCCTAGGACATCATGGTCAGTGTGTGAAGGACTAGGACCATCTCAGTGTGGCTCATCTGACCGACTGTTTAGGATGCTTTCAGTATACGCAAATTGTTCCATTTTCCTTCCTTTCTGAGAGAAGGGGCATGAACACCACAACAGGGGCAACTTAACTCTTTAACAGCCAGGGCAGCCAAGGAGAACCAGACGCATGGGTTCCTAAGAGGTCACCCGACCCAGCCATCCCCAGACCTACTTACACAAATCAAAATGCATCACAAGCCATGAGCAAGCACACAGCTGAAGCCAAGGAAACAGCTAGAAACCCCATGTACTGGAGTTGTAACTCAAGCAGCATAAGGGCAGTGGTGTGGATGACACGGAGCTATTCCATTCCCCTCTCACGCTCACCCTGCAAAATATCCTATGGGGAGAAAGCAGCTGCTGACCCAGGCCCCTCTGGAAGCAGGGAGAGGCACCCAGGCCTCCCACCTCGCCCGCTGTCATTTTAGCTACTCTCCCATCAGGCTCTCCAAACAAGGGTCCCTGCTCCAGGGGAAAAGGCCAGGGACACCAGCAGTGTGATCTAGGGAGGAGACCACCACAGCAAAGGAAACCAGAGGCTTCCAAAGAGCCAATCCTGTCCTGCTGGATCAGCCCCGGCCATGCACTCTTTACAGAATCATAGAGTTGGAAGAGACCACGAGGGCCATCTAGTCCAACCCCCTTCTCCCCTGCAGGAATACACAATCAAATCATTCCTGATAGATGGCCATCCAGCCTCTGTTTAAAAACCTCCCAAGAAGGAGACTCCACCACACTCCAAGGCAGTAGCACATTCCACTGCCAAACTCTTACTGCTGGGGAAGAAAAGCACCCGTCTGCAACTGTCTGCTGCTCACTTACTGCTTCCTCCCGGTGGTGGGGCTGCCCCTCACTGGCTATTTACATCATTGCTGACCCCCACCTTTCTTAGTCATCTCCTTCTTTCCATCTTGCCTTAGGAATCTCCTGGCTTCTCTGTGTTTTCTCAGACTCCCTCTCTCGTTCTGTGTGAATCGCTCTGCTGTGAGGCCCCAGAAAGGGCAGAATGGAGTCGAGAACCTCCAGAGCAGGAAAGTGGGGGACTCTGCTCAGGCGGCGCCTCCTTGCTCTGATGTGTCTTGACAAGCTCAGGCAATTAAGGCGTTGGGAGCCTGAGCCAGGGAGCTTGAGGAGAACCAATCTGCAGCTCTCCTGGCCAGGTTTCTCTTCAGGTTTTTGGAGAGAAACTCCAGGCTCAGCACAAAAAGCAAGAGGAAGGGAAATGCGGGGAAGCAAAAGGGCTGGCGGGAGACCACTGGCCCAGGGCAAAGTGAGGCATGAGCTCCTCCAAAGTCAACATCTGCATTCACAGCTTAGCAGGGCAGGAGGATCAATCCAGACTGAGACCTGGCAGAGGGGATGCGGGGGTGGTGGTGTTCTCAACAATCCCCTCTCCCTGGTGCTGACCCAAACCAGCCCCCCTGCACCAGTAGAGTAGAAACGCTCTCCTGGAGAAGGACTGGGAATTCAGGGGGTTCTCCAAGGCCAGTTGGCAACTCCTGGGCCCCTCTTGCTGCTAATGCAAAAGAAAAATAGGGAAACCTGCATCTCCAGAAGGCACCAGAGGACCAGTTTCCCTGCAAAACAAGCAGCCCACATCTTGCTTTATTCAACTGCCCCCTTCCTTTAAAAACAAAATGGAAGTAGACTTCAATTTTTTTTTTTTACAAGAGTCCAGTGTGCAGGTTAGGAGGAGGGTTAAAAATGCCCCATGGGGCCTCTGAATCTACCCAACCCTACACTAGGGCAAAGCTGAGTTCTCCCCATCACCCCCACCACCCAATACAAACTGCCAGCACAGGGCTCTCAGTCCAAACCAGGATTCACATGGCAGCAATTGGGGGGAAGAAGCAAAGGGTTAACGTTTCCTCCCCATAACAACCCTGCCCTGAGCCTCCCTCCCTGATGATAACCTTGCAACTCAAGGGCAGGATGGGCGATTAACATCAGGTGCAGTCTGGCCATGAGAGAAGGTCAAAATTCATTCCCCAACCCCTCCTCTCCCAATGTGCCCCTGAGCTCCCCCCCCCCCAACCACCACCAGAGAAGGCACCCTGTTTCAAACTCAGGAAGGCTAGAAACTAAATTGTTAAAATTCCTGGCACTGTTAGGAGTTCAAGTTTCCACAGCACACTCCTCCTCCCAGAATGTGCTCTACCGCCTTTCTGAGGGAAAAGGCAGCTGCACTGTCAAGCTGGAAATGCTGTACTGGACTTAAAAAGTGCCGGCTAGCTCAGGAGGGCCAACGAGAGGGACAATTCAGAACCTCAACTGCCCTGGTTTCTCCCATTTTTTACTGTAAAAAATTTAGGCGCATGGAGATTTCATTTTTTGAATGTCATGCAACTTTCTCTTGTTTTACAATAAAGAGGAGAATAGTCAAAATATTATAATTACAAGCTCTGGAGCTCATATCTAGAAGATACAAAAGCAGGAATGTGACTGATGCTCCTGCATGTGACTGGACCATGGAAGGAGCGAGACCAGGAAGACCCAATCTGCCATGGATCTGGCTCCTAAAGCACAGAGAAGAGCAGTACAGTAGCACCCCGTATCCACTGATTCGCCACCCAGTTGGCGCAGTGGGGGGGGGTAGATGGGGGAGGGAGGGGAGGAGAGCTCTTGCTTCCCTTCTCCGCCCCCCCCCATAGCTCCTGTGGTGGCAACGGCAACCGGGAGGAGCATTCGCTATTATCCGTGGATATGAAGGTCCTACTGTACCTTCCTACAAGGCAGCCTCTGACCCTCCTTTCTTATTAGTAGCCTCCTAATTAGGGCTGTAAAGAACATGCACAAATTTTCTTACTCTCAATGAGGAAATAATCAACTGCCGCTTTCGTAATTTTTGTAATCCCCCCCCTTTTTTTTTGGTGATTCAGGACTTCATTGAGAAAAAATTTCACAAAACCTCACTTTGTGGGAAAATGATATTTCTATGTAGATAATATCTCATTTTGTGCAAAATGCAGTCTTTTCTGCAACCCCCAAGACTTCTGCTCAAATCAATTTTTTCACAAAGAAGTACCAACTGTGACAAATGGTCCCAAAATGCACAAAACCTCCTCCAATCTCACCAAGGAGGGTGAAGAGTCTTGAAATTACATGTTCATGCATGCAAGAGTGAAATAAGCCAAGATATACATTTCTCCTCCTCTTCATGTTTATTTATGTCCTCCTTTTTCCCAGGATACAAAAAGCAGCTTACAAAAGTTAAAATAGATATCAATTAAAATTCATATCATTTTTTTAAAAAAATCTCTTACTATAATAAAAAAAAACAAGCAAAGTCAAAAGCTAAAGGGTGGGGGAAGGCCGGATGGTCCCCTACCTTCTGTCAGGATTTATGGGAAAGGGAGAAATGAATTATCAACGCACGAATCCCTCCACCCTAATGCAACAAACCCATATTTTTCAACCTCTGGTCCCTCTAGACACATTTTCATCTTCAGCTCCCAGAATCCCTGACCACTGGCCATGCTAGCTGGGGTTTCTGGAAGCTACAGTCCAAAACAGCTAGAAGATCAAAGGTTATAAGAACCACAGCAGTACTCTACAGCAGTGGTTCCCAAACTTTGGTCCTCCAGATGTTTTGGACTGCAGCTCCCAGAATTCCTGACTGCTGGCCAAGGTGGCTAGGTCTTCTGGGAGATGAGAGTCCAAATCACCTGGAGGACCAAAGTTTGGCAATCACTGGGTTAGAATCAACACCAAAAGGAGGACGTTCTACAGCCCCCTCTCCAGCCAAAGAAGTTTCTTTTTAAAATATACCAGATCTTGCCTCAGCTGAGCTGCCCTCTCCTTTCCACTCCCCTCCATCTCCACTTTTATACATCAAATAAGTCAGACTAACTTCCTTGTGAAAGCGAATCAGAGGAGGGAGGGGGGGCACGGGACAAACACAGACACAAGACTATAGGCTTGCTCGCACATCAGCGCAAAGTTGCCCCAACTTGTCTTCCACAGCTGTGTTCACAAGAACTTAACATTCCCACATGTGGGAGGGTTTGGGTTTTTATTTTGTTTTAGGTCTGTCTATCTTGGGTTTCTGTGCTTTGCTTTGTTGTCAGGTTCGGTATTCTAAAACCCTGTGGATTTTTCCCCAACTAATTCTCATTTGCCCTCTCCCCTCCTCCAATATCTTTCCTCATGGATCCAACTGAATCTAAATTTTTGAAAGTGTTTTTATTGGGAAGTGTTGCATTTTATGACTTTCTGAGTCACCTTGAGGATTTAGAAAGCAAGGAACAAATGGATTACATAAAACTCGGAAGAGAGTACCAGTCATTACAATAAAATCATTGCTTTGGTGATCATGCTGAGGCTCCACTGCCCCTCCTAGGGGCTTGGGGTGTCAAGCAAGGTGGCTCCCTCGTCATGGGGCTTAAGGAGGCAGAAGGCGATAACCCAAT
Source organism: Gambelia wislizenii (assembly GCA_030847615.1). NCBI lineage: Eukaryota > Metazoa > Chordata > Lepidosauria > Squamata > Crotaphytidae > Gambelia > Gambelia wislizenii. The sequence goes on from JAUMIR010000008.1 coordinate 41,977,541, forward strand.
TTTTCGAAGGACACTATGTGAGCTTCATAACCAAGGGGAAACCTAAGCCTGGGTCTCCTGAACCCCAAGACAACATCACCCTCATTGCTAGGGCTGTTTTCCAACTGTGATGTCCAGAAAAGAGGGGCCAGTTCTGTGCGTCTGTGGTACCTGCATTCTCCATGTTCCGGCAGTCAACGTCCTGCTCCAGGATGTCACAACTCCAAGCACCTGCCAGTCTCTGTCTGTGGGAAGGGGGCACAAAACCTCCCCTCAGTCTTCACCTGACAACTGGCCACGGGCACCTTGGTTTGCAGAGCCTGCGGGTGAGAGAGAAACCCTTTGTTGAAGGTATCAACTCTCCTAAACTGCCACGTTGCCACAGAAAAGAAGAACGCTTGGGGCATTCCCATTCCACTCAGGGAGCAACCCAGAGATTCACTAAGAGCAATCCCAGAGAGGGAGGGAGGGAGGAAGTGATGTGTGTGGTGTGTGTGTGTATGTGTTTGTGTGGATAATCGCCAGAGTTTCCTCAGCAAGCCACAGCAGCCACACTGGCTGATGAACAGTTTGGCTATCTTGGATGATGGGCGTAGCAGGTAAACACAACTGCACTGAGGAAATGCCTGCACTGACCACTTTTCACCTTCCCTCTACTACCTGTAAATTCATCCAAAAAAGTTAGTTAAGAACTAAAGCAATAGTATTGTGTTCCCCTGTAAAACACACCCCTCCCTCCCTCTCTTGGAAAGGCCACCACTCCTCACACTGAAGAACTAGCACCAGCCTACGCTGGATTGTACCACAGCCCGTAGGAAACGGTGTACGGAAGGATTCCTGCTCTGCTGTTTAACAATGAACTGACTGATAGACTGATCGATTACTGCAAATCCACGTGACTCAAGGGCCAGGATATGGTTAAGCTCCACATTCTGTTTTTCAGCCCTCTTTATCCTTCTGCTTCCATTTTTCTCTTTCAGGACTCTGTATGGAAGTCAAACACCAACAGGTATCTCACTGGGTCTTCCCTAATGCAAGCTTTCCTCTTAAGGACATTTGCTGTTTGTGGGATTAATCCCACTTTGCAAACAGCTTGTTGGCAGTAAGGGTCCAAAACTGCAGGCAGTAATCAGAGGGAAAGGTCCAGTTAGTTCAAGTGGAGCAGCTTCTCCTCACATCTCGGTGAGCCACCCCCCCCACACATCAATCAATATAGAGCACCACAAGGATGCCAGTTTGGACAGGCAACCAATTAACTCAATTAACACAGTTTGACCTTCTTCTGACAGGGGAGGGATTGTGAGCACTGGCGGCATCTCATGCATAAAGCCACCTTTGTAAGGGAGGAGAAAGGGGTGGTGGAGAACAAAGCAACTGGCTACTCCCTCTTTCAGCAAGAAAAAGTGCTCCTTCAGCCAGTATATATAGACTGGAGTTTTGGGGGACGTTGCTCTTCTGGACAGAACTGAACAGCATCCACATTTGTCTGTTCACTTTATGGCAGCCTTCCCAAGCCAGGTTGTAGTCACATTGGACTACAACCCCCACAATCCCCAGCCATCACAGCTACTGAGGATGATGAGAGCTATCATCCAACACACCTGGTAGGTGCCAGGTTGAAAAGGTCTGAGGTACGACTGTGTGAACTACTCCTCTCTGCCACTGTCAAAAACTACGGAGCTACGAAAAAAGGCAATTCCAAAAAACAGTACCATTGCTCACTATGTTATTAATCTTGTATAGGGGCAGAGGGGCAGAGGAAGTACACTGATTTTCCCCCCTTGTGAGTGTCCTGTATTTCTCTGTCCAGGAAGCACAACGCAGCACGCAGAATGGCACAGAAAAAGTGACAGTTCTCCCTCTTCCACTGACTCCTTGAAGCCCTTCCGGATGGAATATCTTTGTAGATATTCCAATTCCCTCAAGCGCTTCCATATAGACTTATGTCTCCAGCTAGAGGAACCTTGCTGGGCTTTGTGGGGTTTCAAAGGCTGTCCAGTTACTCTAAGCTGGAACAATGCAAGTGCCGAGTGCTCAGCCACTGGTTTTGATTTTTTAAAAATCGTCATGATGACAGGGGAGGAGAGGGGAGGATCAGGTGAACAGAGCTGGACTTGGCCAACAGAGCTTGGAAGAGTGGTGACAACTCAAGGAGCTATAGTCCCAAAAGGAACTTTTCCAAGTTCCAAGAGTGAATTTAAATTACTAGCCACATCATGAACTCTGCCCCTCACACTGGCATGACCACTATTTATGTAAACAACAACAGCAGTAGTAATAATAATAACAATACATTTTGCCAGCAATCAAATAGTAACCCTGACTTGCTGAAAGAATGCCACATTGGTCACTTGCCGTGAAGGTGCATTCTTGAGGGGATGGATGATATGGGTCCTTAGTCATGGATTATGTCAGTCACTGCCCAGGTGGAAACAGGAAGTTACATCAGTTCTTTGTGATTCAGATTTCTTTGTCTCCTCCATCCTGAGTCCACGAGGCCAGTTCACTGACTAGCAAAGCCCTGAAAGGACTAAAGGAAAAATCGAGTAACACTGGGAAAAAAACCCCAAAGATGGAATTCTACCTCGGGATACGAGCAAGGATGCAGTCACCGGGTGAGGAAAGAGCCGTATCATCCATCCCCTCAAGAATGCACCTTGACAGTAAGTGACCAATGTGGCATTCTCTGGGGGAAGGGGATGATACGGGTCCTTAGTCGTGGGACGTGCCCAAGCTAGCCTAAACTGAAGGGTGGGAGTGACTGCAGAGAAGGAACGTCAGTCCTTGATCACCTCCTGGAGCACTCTACAGCTGAAGGTTGCTTCGGCTGAGCAGAACTTATCCACCTTATAGTGTCTGATAACGGTGGATGGAGTACTCCAGGTCGCCGCCCTGCAGATTTCTGCCAGGGAAGCGTTGGTGGAGAAGACAGCGGAAGTTGCCGCTGATCTAGTTGAGTGAGCTGTGACTCCCAATAGTCTGGGGAGTCTGGCATCTGGCAGAGTCATAGGCCACAAAGATGCAGGCCTTTATCCAAGTAGTGATGGTTTTCTGTGAGGCCCTGGTTCCTAAAGACGACTGAGAAAAGGAAACAAACAGGGTATCACAACACCGGAAGGGGGCCATGCGACTGATGCAAATCTTCAGGGCCCTCCTGACATCCAGCTTGTGCCAGAGTTTTTCCTTCGGATGCGAAGCGTTCGGGCAGAAGGAAGGCAGGACAATCGGCGGTGAGACGTGGAACTCAGAGGTGACCTTAGGCTTAAACAACGGGTCATGGTGAAGAGTCACCACATCTTCGCTGAAAGAGCAGAGGTGTTCCCTCACCAAGAGCGACTAACTCTGAGATTCTCCGTGCTGAAGTGATGGCCACTAGAAAGGCTACCTTGATGGTGAGTGTCCTAAGTGGCACCTTACAGAGGTTCAAATGGCTGCTTCATCAAGTGTCGGAGAACTAGGGAGAGGTTCCATGACGGGAACCTATGCCGGACGGGGGATGATATTATCGAGGCACCCCTCAGGAAGCATCTGATGTGTGGGTGTGAGGACAATCGGGTACTGTCCTGACCTGTGATAAAGGTGGAGAGAGCTGCCACCTGTCTTTTCAGGGTGTTGGGGCGAAGACCCACATCTAGGCCCTTTTGCAGGAAAGCAAGGACATGCTTCACTGAAGCAAATTGTGACCTGCAGATCCCTCTTTGTCTTTCCCAATGAGGAGGCCTGGAGTAGGATGTCGTCCAGGTAGGGGTACAGAAGTATTCCCTGGGATCTTAGGTTGGCGATTAGAACTACCAGGATCTTGGTGAATACTCTTGGTGCTGAAGCCAGGCCGAAGGGAACTAAAGAAGAGGGTATGCAAGAATCTCAAGAGTGTCTTGTGAAGTACCCTCGGGCTGAGGTCCAGGATTTCCATGAGTTCCTGGAGCCAAACAATGGCCGCTCGAGGGAAGAGGGATGTGGCCAGATTGGCTCTTACCCCGAAGGCCACCGATTCGTGGGCTTTCTTGATGGCCACATCAGCCCTTTTTTCGTCTGGATCTCTCAGGGAGCCCTCGCCTTCCTTAGGAGCCAGAACTCCTGGACTCAGGATGGAGGAGACAAAGAAATCTGAATCACAAAGACCTGATGTAACTTCCTGCTTCCACCTGGGCGATGACTGATGTAACCCACGACTAAGGGCCCGGATCATCCCCTCCCCTCAGAGAATGGGCTGACACCCTGCTGATCAATCCAAGTAGAGAAGACCCATTCAGACAACTGTTAAATGGTGAGTTGGTAAATCCCACTGATCCAATGGGTCTACGTACTTCAACAGGGCTCACAACAGGATTTAGGCCAGGACTTCCACAGGGAAAGCAGAAAAGTACAGCACAGTAAACTTAAGTTAAAAAGGCCTGGCTGGTTTTGAAAAGGAAGGCTAAAAGGAAGGAGGCATTCAGTAGGCTGCAGCCCTCCTGCAAAAAGAAGACAACTAGAAGAACATCTTGGCTAGTTTCATGTCTCCTGTGGCTAACTGTGCCATTCAAAATGTCAGGACAGCCAACCTCAAGTACAAACAACAGGCATGAAACCACAAAAGGCCTTATCTGGCAGCCTTCAGAGTTGCAAAAACATGTTCCACATTGAACTGTGTGACCCTCTCTGAAGGTGAAATAGCTGCAGCCCTGATGGCTCTGCAAGACCGCTCCCACAACAGCAACTCAGTACAAAGCCAGTCTTTGTGAAGGATTAGCCAGACCTGTACCTCAAATGCTTAGCCATCCACTGGTGGTGGCGGCAGCAAGCGCCATGATCCAGTCCTGTTCATAGAAACCTTCAAGCTGCCCTACATGCCCAACCAGTGTCTCTAGCCCAGCGCTGTTCGCTGCTTGGAATCAGTTCTACGTAGTCTCAGGCAGGGGTTTCGCCCAGCTTAGCTGCTTGAATGTCTTAAGCAGAGACACCAGGGACAAAAGTGGGACTTTCTGCCACTGCATCTCCGCTGCTACTGCCCAAAGAAGACAAGCCAGCCGGGAGCAAGCAGCAGGTGGCATCTGGATTTGGGGGCCGGGGGGACACTTCTAGCTAGACTCTCCTAAATTACAGTCAAGTCTATGCTCACTGAAAACTACTTTGGGAGCTGGAATTGGGTCAAGCGGGGTGGGGTGGGGAGTACTTCTGGGGAAATAAAACTGCTTCTTTCACCTCTGACTTTAGAATACTTACCAGCACAGTCAGGTTTCCCAACCAAACTGCTCCACATAGATGGTGGGCCAACGGCAGTGAAGTCACAGCTGAGTGGATCCTGTCTGCTCCCTCCTTAAAACCAAATGAAAAAGAAGCAAAAACAACTGTTAGCTGATCTGAACCACTCACCAAGTTCTGTATTTCTTCCACGTCATCTGCCAGAAACTGGTACGCATTCTGGTCTCCTGCCAACAAGTTTCTGAAAGTCTGAAAATCCTGCTGCCCAAAATAGTCCAGGTTGCTGGAAGAACGGCAAGTTTCTCATTGAAACCCAAGACACAGGCATCTCCCATAAACTGGGGCAGCAGCAGAGGGGGGTGAGGGAGGGGGGAAGAGAGATGTAACATGTCTTTTGTCTTGTCCACTGACCCAGCTGAGGCCTGCCAGGCTGTGTGTCTAGAGCAAGCACTAGGAAATCTGCAAAGTGCCAGTTTGCAGATCGTTAAAACATGCCATGTGATGACGCATGGGAAAAAATGAATTCTGAGATGCCTAACACAAGATTTCTGTCTTAGAAAGATCTACCACGTTTCAAAGTTCACAGATCTTAGAAAGATCTACCAGGTTTCAAAGTTCACAGGTCTCCTCTCTGAAATAATTAATTACTTCTCTAGCACTCTCTGCTCAGAAACAGAGTTCTGGCGCCTTCCCTTTCCCACAGAGCAAGAAAACCAGGGTGCAGTTTTTTTTTTTTTACCCAGAACATGAGCTCCTCCTTGGTACACAATGAACACACCAAACCCCAGAGACTCAGGGGGGTCATCAAGGCTCTCTGCAGAAGCAGATCAGTTTCCATTTTCATCAGGAACATTTTGGAAGGTGCAAAAGGTACTCATTATTCCTGCAGTGTTTTTTTTTAACCACTCGGGAAACAAGATTGACTACCAAACACAAACAAACTCTTGACTCAAGCTAGTGGCCTACCATGTTAGAGGTTTTACAAGAAACATGCATTGGCGCACTTTCTACAGAGCTATGAAAATGCAACCGAGGGTTCTTCCTGAATGGTCTAAGTTCTCACAACAGAGCTACTTGGGTTTTATTGGCTGCTTCTGCTTCTGTTAAGAGTTATAGTGAAAAAGTGCCATTTCACTGATGCATCATATCACTGTAACTCTACTAAAGAGGGATGGGAATATTATTCTGAGACATACTGTTCTGCTATGTCTCGGAATTGAAAAGGATTCAACTGTGAGAATAAAATGCTCCAGCTGGTGCCAAGAACTGACAGATAATATCATTAGGATACATTTTTTAAAAACCCAAGATCTTCAGCAAGGCATACTTTAACCTTCCCACAAATTTGTCCTGCTGGGAGGAGCCCCAAATTAATAAAACCATGGGGGGGGGAGGATGAGAAACGAAGCCCCATGGATAACGCATTTCCTATCCATTGCACATTCACACTCAGCATCCTGCCAGACAAGCCATGCTGCACATCCTTCACTGCCCAAACTGCAGAAGAGCCACCAGTTCCCTTAGGAAACTTACTTTTTCTCCCCTACAGCAGGGGTGGAAAGCATGCAGCCCTCCCTATGCTGCTACACAGCAACTCCTAGCACTCCTCACTGTTGGCTATGCTGGTTACGGCTGCTGGGGGTCACAGTTCAAGAGCATCTGGAAGTTGCATTATTCCGTCCCCTGCCCTACACAATCAAAATGCAAAATCTCGCTCTGGAGGTTGAGGAGTCCCCACGTTTTCCTCAGCCAGGGGAAGTTGTTTTACAGGGGAACACCACTCCCAGAATGCCCCCCCATCAACTTTTCCCAACATTTCCTCTCCAAGAACAAACGAAATGCGCAAACCTTCAAAGTGAAACCCTCTGCTACAACAGGGCTTGAAATTCAAAACTGGTGCAGTTTAAGAAATGGAGCATGCACATGAATGGCTTTATTTTAAAAACTGGATTAGGGTCCTATGTCAACAGAAGCCAGTTAAAGCAGCTGCTTTGAGGATTTCCCAAAGTGAGCTTATTATGGATTGGAAGCCAACCACAGATTTTAAAATCATAAGGATTAACACTGTGATATGGGCAAGGCTTTGACCATATTCAGTTGATCTGTGAGCAAGAGATAAGGCCAGTTTAGTTATCCAGTTAGCCTATAAAAAGCATCACTCCAAAAATAAATTGGAAAAGCTGCCATTTAACATGCAGTTGGATTAACAAGGAAAAGGGACGGATGTGATTGGCCCAACTGACTGCTTAAAAACTGACTCACTCCCCTTCCGCTGGCAGTTTCTGCAAAGCTTTCCTCCTCTCAGCAGATGAGTCTTTCTACAGGATAACTTAACAGTCGATTTCTCTTGGCATCCCCCACACCTGCTTCTGTCTCCACAAGACAGAGGTCAAATGTTCTTCTAAAAATGTAGAGAAATAATTCTTGTACTGACATGTAACAAGATCCTGCTCAATGGTAGAAGCTACATCTGATTACGCCTTCCACCAGTCCTAAGGCACTATGGCATGTGGGGAACAGGCAGCTGCAGAGACCTTTTGGGGTCCCACTGCAACTCCTTCTCTGACTGTTCCCCTCCTCTTCCCACCAGGAGAAAGCTGCAAATGTCATTTCCCAGAACGCCAGTCTGCAGAGCCTCAGAAACCCTTTGGTTTGGGGGCTGCCTGGATGAAAAGGTAGGTTTTGGGAGGTCACATTTTGTAGTTAATGGCCATAAATTTGAATGTGAATCTCCAAAGTTACAATTCTAGGCTGCATCAATAGGAATATAGTGTCTAGAGCAAGGGAAGTGATAGTACCATTCTATCCTGCTTTGGTCAGACATCTCCTGGTACAACTCCCATATTCGCAGGGGACACAGTTGTCCCTTCATATTTGCTGGGGTTTGGTTCCAGGACCACCACCCCCCATGGATACCAAAATCCAAGAATACTCAAGTCCCATTATATGCCCTCTCTCTCTGGCTTTTCTTCGCAAACAAAGATTTAGGAAGGACTCATCCCGCGCTTTCTGCAAGCGCGCTGATGACTGAAAAGGCCAATCCAAGATAAACAAGTCCGGATGCAGAAAGCACAGCAGAAGGTCTCCTTGGGTGATGTTTTTGGGTTGTGATTCTTTCTGCGTTGTCATTTCTCTTCAAGACTTGTTCGGCGTGAGTTCTCAAATAAGGCTGCAGCATTGTGGAGAGTGCGTCTCCATGCCTCCCGATGTGAGGCCAGGGCGGACCATTGTTGGTGATCAATTTGGCATATAATTGCATTATATGCAATGACATAGCAAAATGGTAAGATGGCAAAATCAAGGTTTGTTTTTTGGATTATTATTTTTTAAGAATATTTTCAAGCTGTGAATACTTAAATCAGTGGATACCAAATCCGTGGATACGGAGGGACAACTGTATATTCCTGGATTTACCGTGGAAACACAAAACTGCAGATAATAGGAACCCTACAAAAATGAGTGAGGTCTGGTCCAAGCATACCATAGAATTGTGCTGGAGGACCTAGAGAGAACACTTCTCTGGGCATTTTCTAGGTCCTCCAGTGCTACTCTATGGTCAACTTCCAGAAAAAGTACACAACAGAACTGTGCTAGAGTACCTAGAAGATGCCTAGAGAGAAGAGATTTTTTTAAGATGTGGCAAGTGAAACCGCGGGTACCGATGCTACAGATACAGGGGTCGTACTGTACTGGGCCGGTTCTGGTTCTGGGCCCCACAATTCAAGAAGGATACTGACAAGCTGGAACGAGTCCAGAGGAGGGCAACTAAAATGGTGGGAGGTCTGGAAGCCATTACGCCCTATGAGGAGCGGCTTAGGGAGCTGGGGATGTTTAGCCTGGAGAAGAGAAGGTGAAGAGGGGACATGATAGCCATGTTTATATATTTGAAGGGATGTCATACTGAGGATGGAGCAAGCTTGTTTTCTGCTGCTCCAGAGACTAGGACACGGAGCAATGGGTTCAAGTACAGGAAAAGAGATTCCACCGAAACATTAGAAAGAACTTCCTGAGAGTAAGTGCTGTTTGACAGTGGAATACGCTGCCGGGGAGTGTGGTGGAGTCTCCTTCTTTGGGGTTTTTTAAACAGAGGTTGGATAGCCATCTGTCAGGAGTTCTTTCATTGTGCCTTCCTGCATGACAGAATGGGGTTGGACTGGATGGCCCTTGTGGTCTCTTCCAACTCTATAAGATCATAAGTCTGGCTTACAATTTTGTAGCTACTGAACAAGATGTCAGCTTTCATCTGCAAACATGGTTGACAAAATTACAGCCACAATACCACGCTGGCCACTGATAGGAATTTCAGATACTTCAAGGAGCAAGGAAACTGAATTTGGAGGCGGTTTTGCTGATAGATAATTAATTATAGAGCTTGGGAAAGTGACATTTTGGGACTCCAGCTCACTCTCTCTGAATGACATCAGAAAGGCTGTGAACTCTAGGCCCACCGATCTGCCACATCTGCCTATTCCGCACCCATAAAATGTATAATGATTGTTACTCTAAAGAGAAGGGTAAATCCTGAAAGTGACACTTAAGGAGGGTGTTCCTGTCAACAGCTTTGTTTATGCTTCCCATTTAGAAAAATTCGCACACATAGCAAGAGCTAATGAGTAATTACAGTTATTGGGAAATTTGCAACATATATGGGTAGTTTTGCACTTGCTAATCAACTGGAAGGGTCAGAATTCAAGGAAATCAACCGCAGAATTAGAATACATCAATGTTACATAGTAGCCTTTGGCTATTAGCTGGTTGAATACAAACCAGGCCTTCTATATATTAAGAGTCAAGTCAACACAGCATCAGGCATATACAGGGAACTAAAGTATCTAGAGAGAAAACTGACAAAACTGGGAATCATGTACAGGTTAAATTACTTATCTGTGACTCAAAGAGAAAGAGAGAGAGAAGATAACAAATCTTTAAATGTAATGGGAAGCTAGTACAGCAGCAAGTAAAATCTCACTCACACTTTACAGTTGTCCCTCCATATTCACGGATTTGGCATTCACGGATTTAAGTATTCACGGCTTGAAAATATTCTTAAAAAAACAGTAATCCAAAAAGCAAACCTGATTTTGCCATCTTAGATAAGGGACACCATTTTGCTATGCCATTGCCTATAATGGGATCTGAGTATTCATGGATTTGGGTATTCACAGGGTGAGTGGGTCCTGGAACCAAATCCCAGCGAATGTGAAGGGACAACCGTATTTATTTATTTATTTGATTTATACCCCACCTTTCCCCTGGTACAGGACCCAAGGTGGCTTACAAATTAAAATAAAATACAGTAAAACCTATTTGATACAAATGCTTTAAAAATTAAATACAGTCGTCTCTCCTTATCCGCGTTTTTGCTTTCTGTGGTTTCAGTTACCTGCAGTCAACTGCAGTCTGAAAAGATTACTGGTACAGCATTCGGTACTATCCACGGGTTCAGGCATCCACAGGGTGGTGGTGAGCTTGGAATATATTCCCCACAGATAACAGGGGGGACTAATGTAAATGGTTCTCTTAAAAACACTAAACAGTTTCAAATACATTAAAACATAGTAAAAAGGATAAAAGTGGAGCACGCACCATTACAAGACAACTTCTGTTACAGTAAGTGAAGAGGCAAAGGCCTGCCTGAATGAAAGGCTTTTGCCTGCCAGCGGACAGAGAGCAAAGAGGGGGCCAACCAAGCCTTCCTTGGAAGGGAGCACCACAGATTGGGAGCAGCCACCGAGAAGGCCCGGTCTCCCATTTCTTCATCAAATGCACCTGGGATGGTGAAGGGATGGAGAGAAAGTCCTGAAAGATCTTTGAAGTACTTAACATTCTGTTTCTCTTTTGAAATGTGATACTGCTAAGCTTAAAGCACGTGGAATTTGAAAACGTGGGAAAGTATGATAAAAGAATTTACAAATGGCAGTAAGAAAGCAAGAGCCTATTTCTTAATACTTCCCCCGAGTGATAGATGGAAGAATGGATATTCCATCTCGCTATATTATCTAACATCTCCAGCAACAACAGCATAAGATGCAGCAAAGTCAAAGGTTTCTACAAATTTATAATTAACTTAATAACAGATGCGAGGAAGCAAAGTGGCTGGCAGGTGAAAGACATCAGAAGGAAGATGCTTATGAGGACACTGTCACAGCTTGTGAAATAGCATGAAAGGAGGATAGAGGTATCAGCACGTCAGAGTAAATCTATCTTTCCACAAGTACATGTACGCTTTTGCAAGAGCTTTCCTCACCACACTGGCTGGGGATGATGAGAGCTATTGTCCAGAACACCTGGAGGACATCATGTTGAGAAACCCTGACTGACAGGAGAAGGACCAAAGCCAAATTCAATAGTTAGGCCCAAGCAGATTAGATCCACTGACTCCATGGGAACTTGGTAAGCTAGCACTTATAAACATTATGCCTGGTTCAAAAGGTATACTGTACTTGAATTCGGGGCTAATGACTGGATTTAGACCAGGGGTGGGAATTATGCAAACCTCCAGATGTTGTTGAACACGGTTGTTAAAGATGTGAGCCAGGACCTTTCAGTGGCTGATCCTAGGCTCTGGAACTCCCTTCTGCCAGCAGGCAAAGACTCATTTACTGAATTCTGGAGGCCTTCAAGAACTGAAAGTGGTTTAAAGAAAGCGGTTTTAAGAGGGTGCTGCACTGTTTATTATGGCTTTCACTGTACTGTTTTTAAACTGTTTCCCCTCATCTTTAACTGCTTTAAATTGTTCTAAAATATTGTTGGTAGTTGAATTCCATTTTAGCATTGATGCTTTGTATGTTTTAACTGTATAGCATTTTAATTTGTAAGTCACCTTCAGTCCCTGTTTTTGGAAAAAGACTTCCCTCACCTTTGGCTGTGCCTGCTTAGAAGGCTGCTGGGACTTGCAGTGCAACAACACATGGAAGGCCCTATGATTCTCAACCCTAATTCCAGCCACTACCAACAACTTGAACTTAGCTCAGGAACAAACTGGCTGCCCGTTTGGCTTTTCAAGAGTTGTTGCCGTGTCACCACTTAGCATATTGTTGTTGTTGTTGTGATGTGCCTTCAAGTCCTTTCCAACTTAATGGCAACCCTAAGGCAACCACATCACAGGATTTTCTTTACAATATGTCTTCAGAGGGGATCTGCCTTTGCCTTCCTCTGAGGCTGAGAGAGTGTGACTTGTCCAAGACCACCCAGTGGGTTTCGATGGCGGAGCGGGATCTGAACGCTGCTCTCCACTGGCAAACACCAGCCAGTAATCCTACAGCTGCATTTTGGAAATATAAATGCTCCAAATTGCCCACAACAGAATGCATTGTTTTTGCTGTGTGTCCTCAAGCTGTTTCCAGTTTTCAGTGACTCTAAGGCAATGCTATTGTGGGGTTTTCTCAGGAGATTATCAGACGCGGCAAAAGTGGTGTTACAACAATGCCAGGAGATCGTAAAAGGGCTTTCTTACCAGATGATGTCATCCCCCATCATTTTTTATTGATGGGAAGAAGCTGTCAATAGACCCCCCCCCATTCCGTTTGTGTTCCGTATTTGCCTATGTGCAACAATGTGCCCCGTCTTGCTGGCGAGATCCCAGCGTCAATGAGCGGTCCCTGCCAGAACACTTCCGGGTGAGATCAGGACATCCAGGTAAGCTACCCTCTTTTTATGACCCTCCCTAGATTACTTGTTAATTTTAAAGTGTGTTTTTCTGCTTGGTGTCACCTTTTCTGTTTTATTTTTCTTTTTAACTTTGAATTTCCCGTGCTCACGTCTTCTCGTGAGAACGGATGGGATTTAACTCCAGGAAGTGAACTGAGCTCATTCACTCCTGGGCTGCCCTGTCAATGGGAGAGAAAGTAAGTATGGTGGGGAGGGTGATTGTGGCGGGATCACCGGCAGCAAACAAAGCCGGAACTGCCAAATTCAACACCTTCTTTTCCCTCTCCACCATGCCCGCTCCCTTTCTAGCCCAACAACCACAGGGCAAGGGCATCTTTATGTTTATTTATATCCTGCCTTTATTCTATGCAGGGTCCAAGGTGGCTGACAACATAAATTAAAACTGAACACAGCTAAAATGTGCAAAAGCAATTATAACACTAAGGGACAATGTGGAAAGACTATACCAACCATCAAGGGAGGGGGCAAGGCTGAAGATTTTGAGCCAAAACATGTGATCTGCCTTAGAATGCAATTTCATCAGAGGCTCTCCAGAAGGTCACCACAGCAGGTTGGTGCAATTGGGAGTCAGCCAAAGGGAAGCCCCAGATGTGGGTGGGTGGCCCTATCCCAGACACCCAGAAGAAAGAAGGACTGCATAGGACACCAGTGTAAATTCCTCAAGCAATCAAAAAGGCGCACCTGGCAGAAGGGGAAGGTTAGATGCCTCTCACTTCCACAGCAGTTGCACAGCTTAGCTTCTGCTTTAGTTCCGTTCAGCTCCAATGTACTGAGGAGTTGTAGTCTCTTTTTTGGCCACACTTTCCAAGTGTATTGAAAACAGACCATAAAGAAGTAATAAGTCTGGCTTATGGAATTTTCCAAAACAACAACAGTACCATACATAAATTCCAATCAAACAAGAAAGCAATAACACATCATGAAGCATAATAGAAGGCAAGGACTCTTCTGTGGTGCTGCTGACAAACGAAATAAAAGGCAACCAGGCTGCACAGCAATTTGTGAACCATTGATCATTTCTCAACTCCCAGACCTGACCAGTTAATTTCTCCAATAAGGCTTCAGAACATAACCTACTTTCTATTTAGCTAACAAGCACATTTCTACAGATTTTCAATTCTGAGTTGTGCCTCGCTGAAAGGCACATAATGATTATCAACCGCTTCTGAAAATACTGGTAGTAGCCACAATTCAACTGTATGTTTTGATTAGTCATTTGACTTATTCTGAAGAGCTGTATTCTCAGACTCAGTGGCACGTGAATTACAAATCCACACGGCAAGACCAGCCCAAAGACCAAAAATTTACATCAGAGTGGGCAACTTGTGGTCCTCCTGATGTTGCTGGACTGCAACTCCCATCAGCAATAGGCAGCACAGCATCCCAAAGTGGTGCTGGGAAAGGCAGTCCAACAACATCTGCATTTCCCCACTAATTTTCACAGACTCAGGACAAGAGCTACATACACTGTGCCCTAGGCATGCAGGCAGGACAGAGTCCATTCTGTTGACAACAAACCTGACTCATGAGTCAGCTGAGCCAGGGAAGTATCCCAGGAGGGGAACTAAAAACAAGAGGAACTCCAGTCTGCTCTCAGGGTCCAGTGCCATGAATTCTGACTCAGCTCTCCCTGACAAAAAAGCCCCTGTAATGAGGGACGTCTGTTGCCTGGCACAAGCAAGTGGGCCCAGACACAAAAATAAGCCCCCTCCCTGGGCCTGGTCACAAGGTCCTTCCCTTTCACTACTCTGACCATGAAAGCTTTATACCTTTTCCTCTGTTGAGAAATCCAGCTCAGCAAGATGAACAGTTGAGTTACAATAGTCAGGCAAGAAACAAGGCTAAGAGGCAAGTCGCAGCACTGTCTCCAAACTATCCGCTGTTGTTCTGTGCCTTCAAGTCGTTTCTGACTTATAGTGGCCCTAAGGCAAACTATCACAGGGATTTCTTGGCAAGATTTATTCAGGGGAGATTTGCCATGGCTTTCTGCTGAGGCTGAGAGAGAATGTTGCTTGCCCAAGATCCCTCAGTGGGTTTCCATGGCTGAGTGGTTTCCCAGAGCCTTGGTTCAACACTCAAGTCACAATGCCATGCTCACTCTTCACCAAACTTTAGGACCAATTCCACAGGGAAACACATGACAAGTAAAACTGTCTGAAATCAATATAGGGTTTGTAAGGTGATTACGTCCAGAGCACAGTCGTCCCTTCACATTCGCTGAAGTTTGGTTCCAGGACCCGCCGTGAATACCCAAATCCGTGAATACTCAAGTCCCATTATTTGCTCTCTCTGGCTTTCCTTTGCAAACGAAGATTCAGGAAGGACTCATCCTATGCTTTCTGCAAGCGCGCTGATGACTAAAAAGGCCAATCCGAGATAAACAAGTCCGGTTGCAGAAAGCACAGCAGAAGGTCTCCTTGGGTGATGTTTTTGGGTTGTGATTCTTTCTGCATTGTCGTTTCTCTTCAAGACTTGTTCGGTGTGAGTTCTCAAATAAGGCTGCAGCATTGTGGAGAGTGCGTCTCCATGCCTCCCGATGTGAGGCCAGGGCGGACCATTGTTGGTGATCAATTTGGCCGAGCCTGAGATGTTGTTTCAGAAAGTTCTTGTATCGCTTTTTTGGAGCACCCCTCTTACACTGACCCGTGGCGAGTTCACCGTAGAGTAGTATTTTGGGGAGGCGATGGTCCTCCATCCTAGAAATGTCCCCTGCCCAGCGCAGCTGTGTTCTCAATATCATGGCCTCAATGCTGGTGATCCCTGCTTGCTCAAGGACAGCAACATTCGTCACATAGTCAGTCCAGTGTATATAGTTAGGATTGTGTGTATACAGCGCTGATGAAAGCGTTGGAGGAGTCGTAAGTGGTGGCGATAGGTGAGCCATGTTTCAGACCCATAAAGGAGAAGAGACAGTACAATGGCTCTATACACATTGATTTTTTTCGCCTCAGGTGTTTATTACTCCAGATTCTTTGCAACTCTATATGCAATGGTATAGCAAAATAGTGTCCCTTATATAAAATGGCAAAATCAAGGTTTGCTTTTTGGATTAATATTTTTTAAAGCATATTTTCAAGCCGTGAATACTTAAAACCATGAATGCCAAATCCGTGAATGTGAAGGGACGACTGTATAACTCATGCTCCTTCTACAAGCAGACCAAAGAAGAAAAGGAGGGGAGCTAACACAGTATCTACAAGCAGACAGGACTTTAGCCAGCCCTTATCTGCACATGCTTTTAAAGAGGGGAAATCTACAGGGAGTAGGGGAGTTGCTTAGGTTGCCCCCCACCCCACCCCATCCTGCCCACAGACCTTTCCAATCTGTGCAAGCCCACATTGCAAAGCTGTTCTGAGTGACCAATGATTGACTGGTTAGTTGACTGACTGATTTTGTATCCTACTTTTCTGCCAACGCTAGATCTTGTTTGGAAGCCAACTCCCAAGATTAAGCGTGATTAAGATTAAGATTAAACTTGGGGTCCCAGTCAGAGTCTAGGGGAGTCACTTTTTGGACTACAACACCAAGCATCCACAATGCAGACTGGGAGATTCTGGAAACGGCAGTCCAAAAAGGGGATTTTTCCAAACTCTGGTTTTAATACAAGAGAGATTTTCTCCCTCTCCACTTTCTCTACACCACACATAATGTTACAACATCTCTGCTTACTTGCCTTTCTTCAGAACTTTAAAATCTCCAAGAATTGCAGACTGTCCCTATTAAGAAGTTGCTCCAGCCCACTAATTGATTTTGGTTGCCATTTTCTCATGTCTGTCCTCTCCTTGCTGCCCAGTTTCCTCACTGGAGAATGTGACTTATTGGGGGGCGGGGGGAGGCAGAAGAAAAAAAATCCACAGAATACATACAACCATTTGTACTCCTTCCCGGTTTGCCATGCAGAAAACAGACAAAATCCTACAGATGACTCCCAATTCTGAAATGGGGAATAAATGGAAGATTCAGTGTCTGGTTCCAAACTGCTGTTAGTCATTAGTGAGGCAATAAACACCCTTAAACATCAATCATGCAGCCCATCAGCCACACACATTCATTTGGTCTTCTGAACTGCCATTGGTCCCACCCAAAAAATCTTTATCACCCAAAAAAACAGTTTGGTGGTGTGGTGGTGGGGAATAACTCCCAACCAAATTCCATCTCAAAATGCTGTTTTGGGGGGGGATCCCAAAATATCAAGAGAAAGGCCCCAAATATTCCTCCCCAAAGTGACCAGAGATTATGGGATGTCACTTTTGACTACCCAAACCAGCAGCTCCAGGAGCACAGAGCAACCCTCCAGATCTCAGCAGAGTAAAAATGACCCTCCCAACCCTGGAGCATGCCACCCTATTCAGAGTCCCAGTGTAATTATAGCTACCTATGGTGGTGTAATGGTTTGAG
The DNA here is from genome assembly GCA_030847615.1 of Gambelia wislizenii. NCBI lineage: Eukaryota > Metazoa > Chordata > Lepidosauria > Squamata > Crotaphytidae > Gambelia > Gambelia wislizenii. The sequence goes on from JAUMIR010000008.1 coordinate 41,994,773, forward strand.
CATCACACTACAACTCTAGAGACCAGGGTTTGAATCCTCACTCAGCCATGGAAACCCACTGGGTGACCCTGGGCAAGTCAACACACTCTCAGCCACAGGGTTGCTGTAAGTTGGAAACCACTTGGAGGCACACTCCAACAACAAATGCTTCCGGAATAAAGATCCAGTGTGTGTGGTGGTTTGAGTGTTGGACTCCGGACTCCAAGAGACCAGGGTTCGAATCCCTACTGAGCCACAAACAGCCACTAGGTGATCTTGGGTAAGCTGCATTCTCTCACAATCAGTGGTGGCAACACTTCTTGGAATAAATCTAGCCAAGAGAAAGCAACAAGAGTCACCACAATTTGGAATCGAAGGCACATTACAGCAACAGTAACAACATGTTTCTGGATTGAGTCCTGGCAATGAAGATTAGTTCTGGTGCCCATTTCCACTGGAGACTGGTTCAAGCTCTGGGTACAACAGGGATGTGAGAGAGAAGTAAGAGCAACTCAGTTCAATATTCCCATATTCTCCTCCAATCCAGCTGTGTACTCCCCTCTGCCAAGTTTTCAAACACATCCAACAGATTCAGGAGAGCAGAGCATGGGGCAGGAATGCCAGAGGTCAGAAAGGAAAATTCCAGAGGCAGCAAAGATGTACTTCTTTCCCTCCCAACTTGCCCAGTCTGACCCTGACAGTAGAGCATAAATGAGTAAGAAAAGTGCATTTTCTGAATTTCCATATGGTATACAACAAGAAAAAGCTGTTTTCATTTCTAAGCCCCAATCCCTGTAAAAATAGACCAAGCCAAACTCACCTTCCTGACGTTACCTGCGGTCAAAAGATAACAAAACTTCCAAGGGCATAGATAAAGCCAGTGTTTTTCTTCTCTAAGGCAGGCCAACAACTTGTCTTTTTAAATGTTGTTAAATTTTAACTTTTCTCCCAGGGAAAAACAGGGACAAAAGTCTTCCCCCTCCAGCTTGGGCATTGACTGCTTTGTGTCTGCCAAGCCCTGGAGTTGCCCAAATCTTTGTTGTCTGTTTCAGTCTCCCTTCCTCCGAAACCTTTTACTCATCCTCGGCATCTGGAAAGGAATGCCAGAAATGCAGTGGCGCTGGTTTGCTCTGGCTTCCCCTGCCTGCAGTGTGAGAAGAGACAGGCTGGAGGCAGGAAGGGTAAAAAAACGGTGTGGTTGTACACACTGTTGTTTGGTGGGAGGCGCCCGTCCTCACAAATTTCTCAGCGGAGAAGGGAGGTCCCAGGCTGTGACGCTAGCATCTGCAAGGAAGAAGAAGGAGAAGATTGCTCAAAGGAGGAGGAGGAGGAGACACAGAGGGACAAATGCCAGATTCAAGGATGCACAGAATACAGCCTGCTGCTCCAAAAATGAGGGCTGCTATTTTTATATATCACAACCAGATGCATTCAGCAGAGGCTCAATTTTGTACTTCCAAATTATTATGTGATGGTCTTTTGCCAGCCCTCCCTGTCCAACACAGAAAAGGATCAAAAGGATAATTTTACAGCGGGAATCCAGTTTGCAAACATTTTCCACTCGCAGTGTCTGAAGGCTTCTTTCTGGTGTTACTCCAGTCAGCCAAGACTATGGCTAAAGAGCAAACTCAGAATTATAGAGTCTGAAGTGATCCTCAAGGGTCATTTAGGGCTCGTCTACATGGAGGGGAAAAAACGGACTGCTCTACAGTAATAGCAAGTTGGCCACTGCGAGTGGATTACCCCAGTTTTTAAATCTGCCACCGCCAATTTTTTTTTTTTAAAAAAACACATTTCTATGGTGTCCACAAGCAATATTTCACCTTTCCAAAAAAAGAGAGAAAGTTAACACAAATCCCCTGTTTTATCACCTTAGTGATCACTCTCTCCATTGACGCCCCTTTGTCCTGGGAGAGAGGCTTGCGTACCCTAATGATGTTTTGAGCTATGCTGGGGGTGGCATAATAGCCACTGGTAGGGTCTCCCATGCCAGACAGGTCAAAACCGAAGGGTCTGACAAAGAGCGTCAAAGGGCAGGATGGGCTCTCTAGCCTTATGGCAACTGTCCTAGGAGAAGGAAAACTCGAATCCCAAACCCGGGCAGATGGTGCTTGTCCAACCCTGTAAGGTCAACCATCTAAGAGAAGGAAACTAATGAAACCTACGACCCGAGGACCTCACTGCTACCGTCCATGCTTGCAAGGCCAGAGCAGATGAACCTTTGGTTTAAAGGGTGAGGCCAGTCCTGTGCATGCTGTGCTCCATCAGAAAAATCCATTGCACAGGCTCGAATGACTTGAAGATCACTCAATAAGGCAAAAATCCAACATGGCGGCAGCGGCCGCTTGCCCTGTAGCCCCGCCCCGCCCCCTGCACTCATCCAACCAATCAGGTTTTTGTTTCCGCTAGTTTGAGCAAGCAAATCAGATCAATACGCTTGTCCAAACGAGCTGAAATGCGCACCCTCACGTTTTTTTAAAAGACGGGAAAAGCCGCAAAGGCTTTTCTGGCAAGGTTTTTGGATGTTTTGGCCCCCTCCTTCACACTACAGCGAAAGCAGGCGGGATGCCACTATGACAGGCAAGATTCTTCTCGCATTCTGTGCGGAGTTTTTTCACCATTTGGACAATCCCCCTTAGTCCAGCCCTCTGGAAGCGCAGGAATAAATGCATTCCACCACCACCTTCTGTGCCCCTTTTCATCGGCTACACAGACAAGCAGAAAGGGCATCATTGCCTTGATGGCAAGTTTGATTTACTTCTCGTTGCATTTCATAAGCGGTCCTCCCAAAATATGCTCTCCTCTGATCACTGTACAGTTGTCCCTCCGTATCCACCGATTTGGTATCCACAGATTTAAACATTCACGGCTTGAAAATATTCTTTAAAAAATAATAATTCAAAAAGCAAACCTTGATTTTGCCATCTTCTATAAGGGACACCATTTTGCTATGCCATTGCATATAATGGGACTTGAGTATTCATGGATTTTTGTATCCATGGGGGTCCTGGAACCAAACCCCAGTGAATGTGAAGGGATAACTGTACTTTGTCCTGATACACCCTTTCAGGATAAGGAAGCATGATGTAGTGGTTTGATTGCTGGACTAGACTCTGGAGAACAGGGTTTGAATCCCCACTCAGCCACAAAAACCCACTGGGTGACCCTGAGCAAGTGGCACTCTCTCAGCCTCAGAGGAAGGCAAATCCCCTCTGAACAAATCTTGCCAAGGGAATCCCTTGATAGGTTTCCTGCACATCGGAAGTGACTCGAAGGCAACGAGAAAACCATCACAAGAGCAAGGGCCACTCCACCCAGGAAGGGAACACACACCTCCGAGAGGTATTTCTCCTATTGTCTCCGGGCAGTGTGACTAAAGGTGAGAAGCTAATTAAAAAATCTTTCCTGCATGGCATCTGCAGGCATCATCTTTCGCCAGGCAGGACGGTTCCCTAAAACTGGCCCTTGGCATTTCAGGAGGCAGATCCCGGGGGGGCGGGGGTATCGCTTTGCTAATAGCATTTTTAGCAAAAATGTTATCAGATTTTCCTTTCACCATTTAGGATTCTCAGAGACTGGGCCAGAGATTTGCATTCACGGGCCAAATTGCTGTTTGAAGAAAGGTCAGAGGAAACGGTCATTTTTGCCAATTCGGTTGAATGGGGCCAAACTGTCAAATAAAATGGTCAGCTGGCTATTTGATTGTTGTTTGAATTGCCAGATAAAACTTCGTTCTATGACTGGACTCAAGGTCCAATTTCAGCCCTTGCGGTTTGTCAAAGGAAAAGATCCAACTGGCCAGATTGTCCTCTGAATTATCCAAGGAAAGAAAGAAGGGTCCACTGACCAGTCAGGCCTTTGGGGGATGGGGTTTATCTGTGGGCCAGTTGTCCTGGGAAATGGCCGTTTGGCCACTGAGTGGGAAAGGCCAGCACTGCCCTTGGAACTGGCCAATGAAGTGGTCATTTGGAGACTGAGATGAAGGGGTCAAGCTGTCCTGAGCTGTCCTTTGAATTGTCCAAGGAAAGAAAGAAGGGTCTTCTGACCAGTCAGGCCTTTCGGGGATGGGGTTTACCTGCAGCTCAGGTTGTCCTGGGAAATGGCCATTTGGCCACTGAGTGGGAAGGACCAACACTGCCCTGGGAACTGGCCAATGAAGTGGTCATTTGGTGACTGAGATGAAGGGCCAAACTGTCCTGAGCTGTCCTCTGAATTGTCCAAGGAAAGAAAGAAGGGTCCACTGACCAGTCAGGCCTTTTGGGGATAGGATTTACCTGCAGGTCAGGTTGTCCTGGGAAATGGCCATTTGGCCACTGAGTGGGAAGGGCCAGCACTGTCCTGGGAACTGGCCAATGAAGTGGTCATTCGGTGACTGAGATGAAGGGTCAAACTGTCCTGAGCTGTCCTCTGAATTGTCCAAGGAAAGAAAGAAGGGTCCACTGACCAGTCAGGCCTTTGGGGGATGGGGTTTACCTGTGGGTCAGGTTGTCCTGGGAAATGGCCATTTGGCCACTGAGCGGGAAGGTCCAGCACTGCCCTGGGAACTGGCCAAGGAAGTGGTCATTCGGCGACGGAGATGAAGGGGTTAAACTGTCCTGAGCTCAGAGGCCAAAAAGGAAACCAAACCCTGGAGAAAGCAACGCCTTCGCCCCTGGCTGGACCTCCAGAGGTCCACTAGACCACCCCTGCGAGGGAGGCCGAGGGTCCAGCTGGGGGGGTCCGAGGAGGGCCTGCTAGACTCGTAGCCACACACGAAGGCGGACCTACTCGGGAGGAGCTCCGCTGCCCAGCCGCCACTGCCGCTGCCTCTTCCTTCGCCGCGTTCACACGAGACGGACGCGTGTCAAGGCGACGCTCCTGTCCAGCCCTCGGGGCAGAAGCGCTGCTCCCCGGGCGAGGGGCGGCTCACTCGCACCCCCAGAGCCGCCCCTCGCCGGCGCTCCCTCGCCAGCCCTCCGCGCCCGGCTCGTCACGTGCGAGTGCCCCGACACGTGTCTCCGCCCTCGGCTCTCTTCTCCCTCCGGGAAGCGCCTCTTCGCGGCCGCTCCGTCAGCCGAGGGGCTCCTCCTCCTCCTCCGCCACCTCGTTCCCCTCCGACCCGCCTTTTCCCTCACGGACCCACCGAGTGTCCGCCGCTCCCGCGCTCGCCGCCCCTCAGCGCCACCGAGCCCCGCGGGGCCTTCTGCGCATGCGCCCACCGGAGCCGGTTGGAGAGGGAGGGAGTGAGCGCGAAGGGGGCGGAGCCGTCGCGCCAAGAACGCGTTCCCATTCGCTGACGGTTGCCATGGCAACCCCTCACGGCTTCTCCGCTGGAGCCCCCCCGCCCTGCAGGGTTGGGAGGGGGGAGCGAGGAGCGGACCTGAGGGAAGCCTTCACCTCCTCCTCTGGGGTTTGGGGGCAGCTTTTTTGGGGGGGGGAGTTACCCTTGTTGGACTGCAGCTCCCAGCATCCCCGCCCCAACATGGCCATGAGAGATGTTAGTTATAGGCTGCATCCGCACTACACAAATAATCCAGTTTGGAACTGGATTATTTCCCATAGCTCCTTCCTTCCTTCCTAAGGAATCCTGGGATTTGTAGTTTGGTGAGGAGGCACCAGCACTTTTTGGTCAGAGAAGGGCTAATGGCCTTTGTGAAACTACAAATCCCAAGATTCCATAGGAAGGAAGGAGCCATGGGAAATAATCCAGTTTCAACCTGGATTATTTGTGGATTCAATGGAATTTAGGAGATTTTCAGATGGGGAAATTATTCCCAGGGGAGATTGGGATGGAACTGTTTCTGTCCCGGAAGCAACACCGTGGTTCGCACACCCAGGTCCCTCTCCAGATCTTCCGTCGTCCTGACGCTGTCCTTTTTCTAGTTCCCTGCTGGTCCCTTCCGTGATATTTTATTAACGAGAGTTCGTCGTTAATAAAAAGAACTAGAAAAAGGACAGTGTCAGGACAACGGAAGATCGGGAGAGGGAAGTGGGTGTGCGAACCACGGCACTGTTTCCGGGACAGAAACAATTTTGTCCCAATTTCCCCAGGGAATAATTTCTCCATCTGAAAATCTCCTAAATAGCCTGGCTGGGGATCACAGCTCCCAGCATCCTCCCTTGTGGCCTGAAGGAGGCAATTGGCCATTGAGGTGTTCATTCACATAAATACATACACCCCGTTGGCATGTGATAGGGTGCCAGATGATCCTGCACTATGCAGGGGGTTGGACTAGATGGCCCATGAGGCCCCTTCCAACGCTATGATTCTGTAATTCATGCACAGATGTTAGCCATTGCCTACGGCTGTGCCTACCTGAGGCCATTTGGGTCAAGGGCCGTGGGTCAAGAGTCACCCAGTAGCATCCAAAAAAGAAACGCAAATCCCACATTCAGCACCTTAATCCTAGGCAAGATTATGGCAATTAACACCACTTGGCTCACCTGCTACCTTTGCAATTAATGATGACAGATTGGGAGTACTACGACCTTGACCCCAAGTGGCAGGACGTGAGTGGGCCATTGCAGTGGGTCTGGGGACCCGTTTTCTGCACCAGGGCCCTCCCTAGGACTGCACAGATTGCAAAAGAAGCCGCTAATCCTGGGCCAAAAAATGGGGAGGGAAAACATAACATGCACACACAATAATGGGGTTCTGCTTTGGCTCCCAGATTCTAGACACCCTCCATCTCTACATCCAGGGTGTGTTGCATTTCTTTCCCTCTAGAAAATGACGGCACTTTAACGGCATGCGGACTGCCGTGGCTGCCTCCACTCCAGGTTTTCAACCAGGCTTTAAAGGAAATCTCCAAAGTGCTGAACCGACGTCCTCAATAGCTTCAGCACCTCCGAGAGATCCTTTAGAGCCAGCCAACTCCTGGGAGAGATTCACTGCCCCAATCATGCTCCGGACATGTTTAGCCTGGAGAAGAGAAGGTTGAGAGGGGACATGATAGCCATGTTTAAATATTGGAAGGGATGTTGTACTGAGGATGGAGCAAGCTTGTTTTCTGCTGCTCCAGAGACTAGGACATGGAGCAGTGGACTCAAACTACAGGAAAAGAGATTCCATCTAAACATTAGGAAGAACTTCCTGACAGTGAGAACGGTTCAACGGTGGAATGCACTGCCTGGGAGTGTGGTGGAGTCTCCTTCTTCGGAGGTTTTTTAAACAGAGGCTAGGTAGCTACCTATCAGGAATGCTTTGAATGTGTGTTCCTGCATGGCCGAATGGGGTTGGACTGGATGGCCCCTGGAGGTCCCTTCCTACTCTTTGATTCTATGCACTGCCTGGGAATGTGGTGGAGTCTCCTTCTTTGGAGGTTTTTAAACAGAGGCTGGATGGCCATCTGTTGGGAATGTTTTGTGATTTCCTGCATGACAGGGAATTGGACTGGATGGCTCTTGTGGTCTCTTCCAACTCTATGATTCTATGGGTCCAGTTTGGCCCTGCTTCACCAGTCAGAAAGGACAATGAACCAGGAGAGGAGAGTCTCCATCAGTTGCATGTCGTTCATTTCTCCAGCCATCATGGAGGCTGTTCAGTAGAGGTAAAGCTGAACATCCTCCCTCTCCGTACTTTTGCAGCCTTGGCTTTCCGCCTCAGTGTGTTCGTGGGGAAATAGGTTAAACATGCGCCTGAAGCCATCCCCGACTAACGCAGAGGGCGCACTCAGCATAGATGTGCTTTGATTTGATTCTATTGCCATTGCATCCAGCTGTGCAAATACAAATTAGGAATCCACGTGCCTGGTTTCTAGAAGGGTTTTAGCATCATTTGTAGCCACCACTTACGACTCTTCGAACTCTTTCATCAGCACTGTATACGCACAATCCTAAATATACACTGGACTGACTATGTGACGAATGTTGCTCTCCTTGAGCAAGCAGGGATCGCCAGCACAGAATCATAGAATTGCAGAGTTGGAAGAGATGGAGGACCATCACCTCCCCAAAATAGTACTCTACAGTGAACTCGCCACGGGGCAGCGTAAGAGGGGCGTTCCAAAAAAGCGATACAAGGACTCCCTGAAATAACATCTCAGGCTCGGCCAAATTGATCACCAACAATGGTCTGCCCTGGCCTCACATCGGGAGGCATGGAGACGCACTATCCACAATGCTGCAGCCTTATTTGAGAACTGTTGCCGAACAAGTCTTGAAGAGAAACGACAACGAGAAAGAATCACAACCCAAAAACATTACGCAAGGAGACCTTCTGCTATGCTTTCTGCAATCAGACCTGTCTATCTCGGATTGGCCTTTTTAGTCATCAGAGCAATTGCAGAAAGTGCAGGATGAGTCCTTCCTGAATCTTCGTTTGCGAAGAAAAGCCAGAGAGAGAGAGAGAGAGAGTTTTCAAAAATGAGCTAAGAGCAAGAAACAGGTTCTTGAGAGTTTTGACAATGAATGCACAACCACCCACCACAGACTTTTCTTAGTGATAGCGTACATCTGAATGTACACTATCTGGAAGCTGTGGATGATCTTTCTGTATCTTCTCCTGCTTCTGTTGCCTTCAGAAATGTGCAAAAAAATCCCTTTCAGTGTCACACACGTGTGAGATAGAAAGGTTTAAGAACTCTCTGCCTTGGACTGATGAGTGACTAATCTCAAATCCATGGCAGTGGGGTTTTTTAGCAGCGATAAGCTATACAGTTGTCCCTCCGTATCCACGGATTGGTATTCATGGATTTAAGTATTCACGGTTTGAAAATATTATTTAAAAAATAATAATCCAAAAAGCAAACTTTTATTTTGCCATTTTATATCAGGGACACCTTTTTGCTATGCCATTGCATATAATGGGACTTGAGTATTCACAGATTCTGGTATCCATGGTGGGTCCTGAAACCAAACCCCAGCAAATTTGAAGGGACAACTGTATAATATAATATAACCCCCCCAACACACACTCCTACCCAACCATTCTCTGAAGATGCCAGCCACAGATGCAGGTGAAACGTCAGGAATAAACTCTTCCAGAAAATGGCCTCACAGCCTGGAAAAAACCCAAGGAAAATCTATAACTTATAATAATCAGAGCTTTGAGCATGTGCAGAGTACTTTTCCTTCCCCGCTAAGCAACAGCAGTCTTGCTTCTCCGCCATGAAGGAACTGCATTGTTTCGAGAACAAGAGGCTTATCTTCCACAGCTATAAAAGACCCAGGAATTCTCTTTAAAAATTTAGCCCTGGCCTTGATTCTGTTGCCATGGTACTTCAGTTGCTGAGCAAGATGTATTCTGGTCACACAACAATCCGAGCCTTTTTCCCATTCCTTGTAGCAAGTTCTAAGAAAATCTTGTTTTAAAAAATGCAGCTCCCCTGCCTTCCCTCTCTTGTTATGGGAAAGCTCTCTGTCACTCCATCCGCCCCATTTCCCTCTGGACTTAATTTGTGTTACAAGGTTTGGTTACCTATGAGATTGCCTTCTCCCATATAATCCGCCCCATACAGTCAGGTCCTCGGGGGGGACGTTTGCTCCCACCAGGTAGGACTAAGGTTGGCAATGGTCACCCAGAGGACTTTTTCTTCCGCTGCCCCGAGACTCCCCTAGAATGGCCTGCCGGAAGAAGTACGACAGCTGAATACACTCTTGGAATTTAAAGCAGCATTAAAGACCAGTCTCTTCTGGCAGGCCTATCCAGATGATTTTAAATTGTGAATTTTAAACTGTGTATTGACTGTTTTAAAACGTCTTCATGTTAATGTGAAGTCGAAGACTTTCATGGCTGCCATAGGTTTTCCTTGTGGTTTTTTTTCCGGGCTGTGAGACCACGTTCTGGGAGAGTTTATTCCTGATGTTTCACCTGCGTCTGTGGCTGGCATCTTCAGAGAATGGTTGGGTAAGGGTGTGTGTGGGGGTTATATACTGTGAGTCCCTGTTGGGGAGTACATGTAAATTTGTTTATTTTAGTGGTTAGTTTCTGGGTGGAGATATGCAAGGAGGATTAGCATCTGTTTGGCTAATGGTCCATTGTCTGCTGGAAATCCCCCTGTCCCTGGGTGGAGTTCATTTGCAAACACGAATCAAGGAGCATGAGAGACACTGCAGATTGGGCCAGCCAGAAAAATCAGCAGTAGCAGAACATGTTATAAACCAACCTGGGCACAAAATGCTATTTGAAAACACCAAAATTCTGGACCAGGCCAACAACTAGCATGTCAGAATGCACAGAGAAGCTACTGAAATCCACAAATACCTGGACAACTTCAACAGGAAAGAAGAAACCCTCAAAGTAAACACAGGTTGGCTATAAGTCCTGAAAAACACTGAAATCAAAACTCAACACTTACAAAGGAATTTCACTCAGGGACAGGGGGACTTCCAGCAACCAGACACTAATCCTCTTTGCATATCTTCCCCTAGGAACTAGCCATCCAAGTACACAAATGTACATATCCTCTCCAACAGGGGTTCACAGCATATAAACTACACACACACACTCCTACCCAACCATTCTCTGAAGATGCCAGCCACAGATGCAGGCGAAATGTCAGGAATAAACTCTTCCAGAACACGGCCTCACAGCCTGGAAAAAAACCACTGAAAACCTAAGTCTTCATCTTACTTGTTTTTCAAATTGACAAGTTTTAGCTGATATGTGTTTTTAACTAATATTATGTTTATGTTTTGATGTATTGCTCCCTGCTTCGATCCACAGGGAGAGGCAGGTAAGAAATAAAGATGACAACAACAATAAGGGTGATGAAGATAACAATGATTCAGCAGGGACCAGCGCAAGTATCTGCCTTCAGTGCCAGGCTGGAGTGCGAGAAGATGGGCATTCATCACCCATGAAAAATGGCAGCCTCTGGCCCATTTAAGAGAAAGAGCTCCACCTCCTAGTACCAGTGCTGCAAGTGGGCTGCACCTACTGGCCAAAGCCCAACACCAGTTTGTGAATCTCTTCATGCTGCATTATGCATTAATGGTGCTGCACAACCCTTGCATTTAATGGTGCTGCACAACAGAAGCAGGGCACCAAATGTGTAACAGAATGCACTGCCAATTGTACATGCGGACCTGTGTGCAATGTGCATCCACAGCCAGGAGCACCCATGTATATTGGTGCCACATGCACCACTCCTCTTCTGCAGCCTTGAACTGACTGCAGCTGTTCTACATCAGACAAAAATGTCCACTGGAATATGTGCCTGAGTAACACACCCACAGAATTTCAGCTATTGTATTTTTAACAGATTGGAGGAAGAAGGAAAGGTGGAAGAAGCAATGGAAAAACCGGGGAGTTGCAGGTGGAAGGTGTTGTTGTCTGGACTTGCTAAATCCCACCTCCCCAAATAAGGAAGGATGATTTTAAAATTAAAAATCTCACCTGGAAGTGCCAGTTATCAGTGCTGGGCCAGATCTCCTCCTACCCGCACCAGCAAATCTTTGGGGTTGTCTAAATGGCAAAAATACGCCTCATAGAATTTGAGGAGAATACAATTTGTCTAAATGCCATCCCGCATCAGTCTGGAGTATTCGGATGGAAGGGGGCCAAATCCACCAAAAACAATGCAGGAAAAGCCTTTGTAGGTTTCCCCAAAGTATTTTAAAAGCACGCATTCCCATTCGTTGGGACAACCAATTCGATTTGATGTGCATTCCTGACAAGAGCGGAAGTGGAAAGTTGATTGCTCGGATGTGCACAGGGGACGGAGTTTGCTAATAAGGCAAGCGCCTGGAACCGCTATGTTGGATTTTCGCCTTAACAATTGCGTGCTGAGGCAATGAAACAGACTTTTTTCTATTTATTTAGGTGGAATATCACACTTTTGCACCTTAGATATGTTTTAAAAAAATATTGTTCAGTGGCAGCAACTGGTAAGAATAAAAATGCAACTAATTCACTTGCACCTGCCATTGTTATTCACAGGTATGCCCCGTTGGAACAGCAAAAGCGGATAGCTTGGCATGCCTGCAATCTTGCCAGAAAACTGTTAAGACAAATAGAAGCTGCTACAAATTGGCGCTAGTGCGCATCAATCCATATCCCCCCCTCTTGTATAGACAAGCCCTTTATCTCTAAGCAACCTGTGCACTTAAGTTTCTCCACTGCTCAGCTTCACCTCTTCTTCCCACTCTCACCTACACACAGGCACATGCACATGGCTCCCTCGCCCTTCAAACACCATTGATTGATTAAGAGAATGGCATAAAACTGGACAATGTTCCACGAAAATGCCACAAAGTGTGTGGGGGTGTGGGTGCTTTAAGGGACAGGAAAGAAAAAGCAGGCGCCTGTGCAGTTTCCAGAAAGCATAAGCAAGTTTGGCTAACAAAACTTTCTGTGTTCTGGGTGCTACAGAAAAAGAAGTCTGCCATGTGGGAGAGATTTAGGAGATTTTAGCACTGGTGCATCTTTGCCAGCTGTCGCCCATAAATCCTAACATGGCAGCAAAAACATCTGGCTGCATTTGCAACTCTCTCACCACAGTTTTTGCAAAGCAAAAGAGGACTCTTGCACTATTTTATAGTGATGGTGATAGAGGAAGTCTATTAAACATGGCACTGAATGGGATTGGCACAGCTTGGAAAGAGCTGCATTTGAAAAGGCTGAATAGTGGCTCACATCCAGTTTTAATTGGGGGGGTATATTTTGGACTTCTCTATGTTTTTTGTTAAATGCCAAGTTTCTTGAAATAGCACTTTTTTAAGGCTTGTTTATACAGTGAAAATACTCCTCATAGAATTCAAGGAGAATACGTTTTGTCCCAATGGGATCCCACATCATTTCACCGTATTCAGAAGGAGGGAGGGGTGAACACTCCAAATACTCTGCCTTTGCAGCTTTTCCCAACTTTAAAAAAATACTCCAAAGGAAATGCGCATTCCTGCTCATTGGGACAACCGATTTGCATTGCTACGCTTTCCTGATAAGAGCAGAAATGGAAAGTTGATTGGTTGGACATGTGCAAGTGGCAGAACTTGCCTGTAAACAGCGCTCAAAACCACCATGTTGGATTTTCTCCATCATGCTCTGAGGCGACGAAACAGCCTCCCCCCCCCCTTTTTTCTGTTTAAGCAGAAGATTGCACTTTTGTACATGGGATTTGCTTTTTTTTATTTATTTAAATGTTCGGCAGCAGCAACTGGTGACAATAAAAAAGCAAGTAATTCACTTGCCCCCACCATCTTGATTCGCAGACATACCTGTTTGAACAACAAACACATATAGCTTCACATGCCTGCGATCTTGAAAAAAACAACCATGAAGATAAATTAAATCTGCTCTGAACTGGCGTTACTGTGCATCAATCCACATTTTACTGCCTCGTATAGACAAAGCCCGTACTCTTAAAATACACACAATTTTTGACCTTCCTTATGTTTAATCACTTAGTTGATTTCTTAAGCTGTTTTAACTTAGTGTTTTTAATACAATTGTTTAACTGATTTTTAGCTTTTGTATTAATAAGATTTTAGCTGTACTTTGTTTTCGTTGGATGTCAGCTGCCTTGAGTCTTGTGCCAGGAAAAGGGCAGGATATAAATCAAATAATATAATACAATATAAATACAGCTGTTCCTCCATATTTTCAGGTTAGGCATTCACGGTTTTGATTATTTGTGGATTTGATTAATATGTTCTCTCTAGGTATTTGTAGGTCCTCGAGCGCAATTCTATGGTCAACGTCTGGTGGAAGTTGACCATAGAATCGCACTTGAGGACCTGCGAATGCCTAGAGAAGTTTTCTCTCAGGTAAAAGAAATAGCAGGCCTATATTTGAGGTTTTTCCACTTTTGGGGGCTGCTGTGCCCCTAACCTCTGCAAAAGTGGGGAGCCAACTCTATTTAAAATGCATATTAAAATAACTGTTACCCAAATTGCTGGGTGTCCATGGGACCCTCTGATGTCCTAATATTAATTTTGGGAATTTAATTAGATCAACTTGGCATGCCAAAGGCCAGGCTATGGTGAGACTTTTAACCTATGTATTCCGGTAATAACAGAGGAGACTCTAAGACAAAAGTTACAAATAAATTATCTTTATTGGAAATTAATATCAACAGCATTCACGCAAACACTCAGGCTTCAGAAACTCACACAAGGCTATCGAAGATAGTTGGAAATATTTGGATAGAGGAACAGAGTAAGGGTTATACTGTACCGATCCTGCAGCCCAGAGATTGTGAGCACACCAACAGCGAGGGGGTCCAGAAGATGGGACAGATACACAGTCTGATGTGAAGTTGAGAGGAAGATGAACTGTGTGCACTTGGGTAATGTGTTAGAGTGATATTTATATGAAATAATTCACCTGGAGGGATTGGGTTTGGAGTGGGATACAATGGTTTTCGGAGATCCCCAGAGTTAGACAACGGGTTCTCTGGAAGAGTTAACTATTGTTAACTGGTGCTGTATTTGGAATAAATGTCTCTTGGAAACTTCCAGGAAAGTATTCTGATTGCAGTCAGTTCTGGGGCTAGTCCTGCTCTGTTCAGAAAATAACTACGTACCTAAAGTTCGGCATTAGGACAGTAGAACAGGATGACCAGGGACTGTTCCTTCTTTTGAGGCAGTAGAGAAAATAGCAGCACAATCTCATTAGCAAGGATTTACATCTTTGCTTTTAAGAATAGTGCAACATAAGCTGAAAGACTAGAATTACTTCTCTCTAATTTAGTTCCTTTAAAAAATATTGAGAAATGCGTGAGTGAGTCTTAAAATTTGTCCCAGAAATTTGCCAAGGGTCTCGAGCTATGTCCAAGAGCGGTCCAAGACATTTCCATGGGCTTCCAACAATCACAGGGGCTGGCTGGAACATTAGGTGGCTTTACTGTGCAATTTCTTCTCTGGCAGATGAAGGGAGTCATTACTCTCTCTGGCTTTTCTTCCCAAACAAAAATTCAGGAAGGACTCATCCCGCGCTTTCTGCAAGTGCGCTGATGACTAAAAAGGCCAATCCGAGATAAACAAGTCTGGTTGCAGAAAGCACAGCAGAAGGTCTCCTTGGGTGATGTTTCCGGGCAGATGTTCTGCATTGGAGAAGAATGTCAACCGCTTCCACAGGGGAATGTACGCACATGCAAGGCAACAACAGAATTCCAAGAACTCTCTCTTGCTCCCAAGTAGGTGGAAGAGGAGAAAAGACCTGTAGAGATGAAGCTGTAGGGGGGAGGATGAGAGCTTGCCCCTCCCAAATAAGAATTCTGCCCCTCCCATGAAATGTTCCTTCAGTCTCCACCTTTCTAGCATCTCAGTAACTTAAAACATCAGTTCAGTATTTGGACTTTTGCCATCTCAAAAAAAAAGGAGGCAGACAGAGCAACCAAGAGAATGCAAACACAGAAGAGCTCCAGGTGTGGGCGATTATCCACATCTCACTCCCTGCAATGCTAGAAAATGCTGAAGGAAAATATGAGGGGGGGGGATAGAATTCTTATTGGGGGGTAATGCTTTCATCCCTCACGCTCATGGAGCTGAGCCCAACCACTGTGGGCAAACAGAATTTCTCTGAGACTTGAGCACTTCCCCCTCAAAAGAAAAGAAAAGAATCCTTGATCTCTTTGGAAAATCACTGGTGGGTTAGTGGTTGTCCTTGAGCTCCTTTTAGCTGCCTTTGTTTAAGCCTCTTTTGCTTTTAATTAGTATTTACAGCCAGCCGTGGCAGCGTGACATGCAGGCGCCTATTAATTTATACACAAGGGAGCTGGGCTCTCCCCAGACAAGATGCTCGGTTGCACAATTGCAGGGCCTGATTCACAAAATGCTTATGGTTTTCAAGGAGACCGCCATGTTAGCCTGTTGCAACGTAATATGGAAAAGGTGGGAAGAGGAAGAATCTAGCAGCAACTTTAAGAACTGATGTATGTTAGCATCTGCTTTGGTGGGTTTCTGTGCACCTGAAGATATGGGTTCAAATCCATGGAGGCTCATGCTAAGATAAATCAGTCTTAAAGGTGCTGCTAGAAAATTCTTACAGGGGATCCAAGTGTTTATGTGATGTTGCGATATTATTGGCCTCACATCGGGAGGCATGGAGACACACTATCCACAATGCTGCAGCCTTATTTGAGAACTCACGCCGAACAAGTCTTGAAGAGAAACGACAATGCAGAAAGAATCACAACCCAGAAACATCACCCAAGGGGACCTTCTGCTGTGTTTTTTGCAACCGGACTTGTCTATCTCGGATTGGCCTTTTTAGTCATCAGTGCGCTTGCAGAAAGCACGGGATGAGTCCTTCCTCAATCTTCGTTTGCAAAGAAAAGCCAGAGAGAGAGAGAGAGATTGTTATCTCAGTTTTGCTGGCCTATCAGGTATTACTGACTGCAGTTTTGGATCATCCAAGATTTGGATTTTATCCAACAATTTAGGAATCAACTGGCCAGTGAAGAAAGCTGACAGGAAGAGAATCAACCCACTTGAAGTATGGAGCTGGGGGAGAGTTCTGTGGATGAAATGGATGGCCAAAAAGACCAATCAATGGGGCCAAGAGCAAGCGTGGACGCTCCCTAGAAGCCAAGATGATTCAACTGAGGTTGTCCTACTTTGGACGTGTCATGACATGACATGACTCATTAGAAAAGACAACGGTGCTTGGAAAGGTAGACGGCAATAGGAAAAGAGGGAGACGGCATTACAGGTGGATAGACTCAATGAGAGCCAGTGTGGGTGTTGGACTAGGACTGGAGACCAGGGTTCGAATCCCTGCCCAGCCTTGGGCAAATCACACTCTCTGGCCTCAGAGGAAGGCAAAGGCAAACTCCCTCTGAATGAATCTTGCCAAGAAAACCTCACATTCGGTTCACCAGCTTTCTCATTGTCATCTTCACCTTTGTGTTCATCTTGCTTCTGTTCTCTTCCTCCCTCCCTGCTCCCCTTTCTCTTCCCCCTCTGCATTTTTGGCAACCCTTGTGGCCCTTGGGCAGAAAATGGTGAGGCCCTCAGACTGCTGGAAGCTCCCCACTCATCGGAGAGTCCAATCCCAACAGAGGTTCTGGTGCTGCCACCTCCTGGCTCTCTGATGCTTTTCTCCTTCCTCTGGAAGAGCTTGCCGCAATGCTCCAGGAAGAGGAGTGTGTGTGTGTGTGTTTGTGTGTTCCTTCAAGTCATCTGCTCAGCTTCCAAGATCAAATGGGATCTGAAGCCTAGAGGCTGACTCTGTGCTGCTTTGGAATAGTGAGGCGGAGGGGAAGAAGGATGGAGAATGAGCCTCCCTCAATCCATGTGGCTACAGTGAAGGGACCCATCGCACCAGGGACAGCAGTTGATCAATAGCGATATTGGCAGGTATTGACAGGATTTCCCTGTCAATGGAAAGCAGTACAATAGTAATGACTTGAATGCAAAGAGGCAACAGGATAGCCATGGCATCATCTGATAAGTACTGGCCAAATCTGTTACTATCCCATTGAAATTCAGCTTTAGCAGCATCACATAATAAAGTGATAAACAGCCCTGGTGGCGCAGTGGTTAAATGCCAGTCCTGCAAGCCACCACGTTGGAAGTTCGATCCCAAGAGCTCCAAGGTTGACTCAGCCTTCCATCCTTTTGTAGGTCGGTAAAATGAGTACCCAGCTTGTGGGGGCAATTAGCTAACACACATTGGAAAGTGCTTAATGTGGTGTAGAGGTGTAAAATGCTATTGCTTAAAACAATTTGTAAGCCGCTCTGATAGCTGATAGTGGCTGAAGAGCAGGATATAAATAAATAAATAAATAAATAAATAAATACAAGTCCTAGGAAAACAGAAATGTCATTTTGGCTATTTTCCAAAACATGAGAACAACAGCAACAAATATGGTAATCTCCAGAAACCTCCCAACAAATTTGCAATCTCAAGGAGAAGTTTGAAGAAGCTGCAAGAACTACAAAAAGACTCAAGTCTAGCCGAAATAGAGCTACTTTATTAGGTCAATGCTGGTGGACCCTGGTCTACTCGGGGCTACAGTGTGCTATTGGGTAGACGAGCATAACAAATGCTATTTTACACACAGATACCAGGGACTGCAATGCTTCTATTTCACCCGGAAACCTGAAAGTTGACCGAGGAGATTATCAGATGCAGCTAATGTAGCGCCAGAATAACAACAGTGGAATGCAAAAGGACACCAATATCACACACCGTTGTCCTTTTGCATTGGCATTTCTTTCTATTGATGGGCCAAGCCATGAATAGATTGCCCATCCTGTTTTGATGTTGGCATTGCCAATGTGTGAAACCTTGGGCCATTTAACTCACGTGATTGCAGCATCAACGGCTGGTCCAGCGCGAACACTTCCAGGTCAGATCGTGGCATCCAGGTAAGTGATGCACTTTTTAAAACCTTCCCTTGGACGTTTTAAAATGTGTGTATGTGCTTTTTGTTACTTTTTCTTTGTTCTTTATTATTTCATTTTTGAATTTCCCACACAATTAAGTCTCATGGGATTTCAAAGAAGGAAGTGAACGGGGCTCCATTCAATTCTTCTTCATTGCCAGGGAAGCCTTTTGCCCAGATGCAATTGGGGGGGGCATTCTTTTGCTGGCATAAAAATGGATTTTTTTTGTGCCAGCAAAAGAACATTTAAAAAGGGATCGTCCGATAAAGTCCCAAGTCTCACTATTCTGCAACCAAATTTGGGTGTGAAAGAGTTACCACCCCTTTCTCTTAGTATTTGAATGACTTGCCACACAGAGGCAGGGAAACCCCTTTCTGCCGCTTTCACTACAAAGAGAAGAAAAGGCATCCGATCGCCCATCCAGTCTGTTGACTATTTGCCAATCTATGGGGTCCTCCCCGCAATTATCTTTATTAACATTTTTTCTGGAAACCCTTCCACTCACTTGGTTAAAATTGCAAATCATACCAAGAGAAAGAGAAATTGGCACTAGAAGAAACTAGGTGGGTATTTTACTCAACTAAAACCCTATGACCCTAAGAGAAAAGGTGCTGTGATGCTGTTCAAGGTTTTTGGGATTTCAGCAGTAGCTTCTGCTTATAGGGAGATGTGTTGACAGTTACCTTTTCTTCTAATAGCAGGGTAATAGAGGCAACCTTTGGAATAGTCAAGCAACCCAGACTACAAATCTGGGACAGCATCCTTGGTCCGTCAAGGGCTATTCTTGGGCTGTGGCTCATGACCACAAATTGTGACATTTGCAGGCTTTAGTGTTCAGTGTGATGTTGTCGAATCTGCTCTGGATTTCAGTTCAGACTTTAAACGTCCTTTAAAGAGGTTGAGCACCTTGGAAAACTTTAAAGTTTGAACTAAAACCCAGAGTGGGCTGCCACCTTACAAAGCTGGTGGCTCAGCCTTTTTTCTCTGCCCCTATAATTTCCTCCTTGTCTTCAACCTCTACAGAGAGGATCTGTTCATCGCCTTTTGTTGCTGGACTCATGCAAATCCGGACGGAGTGGCCTGAAGACTTGGAAACAACCTTCTCAGTTCTGTGGTCATCTGATTTCTGGGAACCAGCTGGCGAATGGCGACTGAGCGGTGATTTGGGTGGAACTGGAGTTGTGCTGGCAGCCTAAAAATATAAACGCATCATGTTGTAGTTTGCACTGGAGTCATCTTTGCTGATATGAGAGAGAGAGACCCACCTTGGGCTCAGTTTGCCCTGAAACAACACTCCCAGACCCCAGTGTCCATCCTTCTCATCCAAGGGATGGGGAAAGTGTGGCCAGTGAGCCACATGCGTCCCCCAGCACTTTGCATTGCGGTCCCCTGGCCCCTCCCAAAGCCCCTGAAAGCCAAATATATTTTTGAGGGTGAAAAAGTGCCCCCCCAAAAAATAAACTATTTCCTGGATCAGTGGTATATCTCTAAACACTCCCCAACCATCACCACCCAACTGACTCAAAACCCCAGAAGTCCAGAGTAGGAATAAACTTCCAGACAGTCCTGGCTGGAGGCAGCAGGGGAGCATTGGCCAATTTTCAGCCCAAAATGGAACAATGCGGGCTGCCTTGGACTGGGGAGGGGAGATTTGCACCCCACACCTGGATCAGCTCTTCAACTCTGTCTCTGATGTGTGGGGATGTCCAGCATCAAGAGGGACCTGTTGCAAAATTGTGCACAAAGCTTTGTTACAAAATTTTGCACAACATGTTGTGCCTCCCTTCTCCACCAAGATAAGTGCTCCTGTTCAAGGTTCCTGTCAGTCTCCTCCGTCCAGGAACCTGGAAACGAGATTCCACCTAAACATTAGGAAGAACTTCTTGGTGTTAAAAGCTGTTTAGAAGTGGAATACACTGCCTGGGAGTGTGGTGGAGTCTCCTTCTTTGGAGCTTTTTAAGCAGAGGCTGGATGGCCATCTGTCGAGAGAGCTTTGATTGTGTCTTCCTGCATGGCCGAAGGGGGTTGGACTGGATGGCCCTTGAGGTCTCTTCCAACTCTATGATACTATGATTCTATGAGCTATCAAAGGTGCTGAACTTTATCTCCCCTATGTACATTCAGCACCACGGAGAGCTTTTAAAACGCTATCCAAAAACTGAAGCAGATTGACTTCTCCCTGACATGGGACCAACCAACTGCCACTGTCTAGCCCTGGCATTGCAAACAGCTTGGGCACAAAATTAAACCCAGAGCTTGAAAATACTGCTTAAAACAAACAAAAAACAAACAAACCACAACTCCTAGAATGTTCCAGCCAACATGGCCACTGTTGCATCAAAATCAGGTAATATTGCCCTCTTGTTTTGCAACCTAATTCCTTCATATCCTCATTAACCCCTCCCCACAAAGGAACCTGTTACCAATAACTGTGTTATTTCAATGCATTACTTCCTATCTCTTCTCCACAGACATATTTAAAACATGTTGGACGGTGTACTGTTGGAATCTTACACATTTCTGCAGAAGCCCTTGGACCTTTTGTCCAATGCAGAATGACTGCATTAATTCACAGTTGCAGAAGCAGAGTTGCACGTGAGGTGTTGCTGGACTGAGTTTAACTGAGGACTCATCTACACGAAGTGAGATAATGTGGATTGCTGTGCATTAACATAAAATCACAGCAACATTCATTTGTCTCCTTTTTTTTTTTTTTGCAAGATCGTTGATATACAAAGTTATTTGTATTTGAAGTTCACACGCAGCCATGCCTGCGAATCAAGATGGTGGCTGGGAGTGAATTGCTCATGTTATTCTCCACAAGTTGCTGCTGCTGCACAGTTTTAAAAAAAACTTTAAGGTGCAGAAATGCAATCTTCCACTTGAAACAGCTGATTGATCACTTCATGGCTGTAAAAATACACAAAATTGCAACTGCGAAACTCCAAACTTCATAGCCGGCAAGCCTGATGCCCACAAACATCCAAGACCAATCAGTGTTCTACTTCCAGAATGCACTGTGCTGCGAATCAGTTGTCTAAATAGGTAGTAATGTGCATTTCCACATATTTTTTTAAAAAAAACACTTTGGGAAAAGCCATGAAGGCTTTTCTCATGCAGTTTTTGCAGTTTTGAGTCCCCCTCCTTCCAAAAATGGCGAATCACTGTGGGATCTTATTGGGACAAAAGGTATTCTCCTCAAATTCTATAGGAGTTTTTCTACCATCTAGACAACACCTGATTTGAAATTGTCCAAGCCTGCTGCTTGGTTTGGATGAAAAAATGGGTGATGTTGAGAAATAAAAGATTATTAGAGTTGGAAGAGCATGATTATTGAGTACCCAGCTTGTGGGGGGAAATTAGCTAACACACATTGGAAACTGTTTAATGCAGTGTAGATGTGTAAATTGCTATTCCTTAAAACAATTTGTAAGCCGCTCTGATAGCCTTGTGGCTGAAGAGCGGGGTATAACTAACTAACTAACTAACTAACCATGTAGCATGGTCCAAAATAAACAAGCAAATCTCCAGTTGATGGGGATAGAGACAGAAGGTATGGATTATTGGTATAAGGACCCAAGACATAAAAGGCAACTAAGACTCATCAAGCCCACTGACAATTATCCCTTCCTTCTAATCCACATGGGAACACATTTATTGTCAGACCATCCTTTAATGTATAGGATGGTCAGAGGATGGAGCAGGCTTGTTTTCTGCTGCTCCAGAGACTGGAACACGGAGCAATGGATGCAAGCTCCAGGAACAGAGATTCCACCTCAACATGAGGAGGAACTTTTTGACAGTAAGAGCTGTTCGGCAGTGGAACGCACTCCCTCGGAGCGTGGTGGGGTCTCCTTCCTTGGAGGTCTTTAAACTGAGGCTGGATGGCCATCTGTCGGGGATGCTTTGATCGTGATTTCCTGCGTGGCAGAATGGGGTTGGACTGGATGGCCCTCGTGGTCTCTTCCAACTCTGCAATTCTATGATTCTATGATTCTATTAGAGTTTGGATGGCACAGATATTTGCAATATGATAAAGTCAAAGTTATGGAAGATTTCAAAAATAATTTTGTGAGACATGCCTTATTGAGAATATGGAATAAAATATGGAATTTGGTTGTGCCTGAAAATGCCTTACTGGGTTTCAGCACAAGAAACTTTTCATAGAAGAGAAAGAACAGGTAAAGAAAAGTGGCTAATGTATCAAGACCTCCTGGAGATTGGTCAAGGGGAATATAAAATTAAATCAAGAGAACAGTTGCTAACAGAGGGATACAGTTTTCAATAATAATATTATTTACAGTTATTGGAAATATTTAAAATGGATAAAAATATTTATGGTTTGCAGCAAAATAAGTCAGAATTTAAAGTGCAATTGTGTACAGATGATGAACACGTAATTGCTAAAATGTACAAACTTTTCTTGACATTTGAAATGGAAGAACAAATTAAAGAGTGTATGATAAAACTGGTTAAGAATTTTAGTTATAATACAGATGGATCAATGGAGAAATATATGGTCAAAGAGGGCTGAAATTTACATTATGTTATGATCCTAATTTTTTTTATAAAATGATATATTGTTGGTATGTTATCCCAGAGAAATTAGAATGCATAAATGTGTTTCTAATGTATGTTGGAAATGAGAACAACACAAAGGGACATTTAATCATGTGTGGTGGAAAAAGCTTTTAAAAATTGATTCAAATACACACATCAATGCAGAGGATTTTAAAGATTAATATTCAATTAAAACTGGAACTTTTTCTTTTGGGATTGGTGGATGGACAGTTGGAAAAGAGCCATGGAAGATTACTTCAATATATGACCATGGCAGCAAGATTGCTGCATCAGGAAAGATGGAAGAATTCAACACTACCTGTGATGGAGGAAGGGTTGGTGAAACTGACAGGTTGAGCAGAAATGGACAAATTGTCTGGTTCGATTAGAGAAAGGCCAGTAGAGACATTTCTCAAGGACTGGAAACTCCTTATAGACTTTTTGCGAGAAAAAGAAAATGGACTTGGTAACTTTTGGCTTTGATTATTAGAAAGAAGAGAATATGTTGTGATTTTGGAGAGAGAGGTATGAATGCATCTATAACTGCTGAAAGGCATTTTTTCTCCTCTTTTTCTTTCTTTATTTTCATGCTGAAGTTTTAAATTTGTATTTTATTGTAGTTTTCTATCTTTTTTCTTTAGTGTATTTCAAATTATTATTATTATTATTATTATTCTCCTCTCTCTGGCTTTTCTTTGCAAACAAATCTTCAGGAAGGACTCATCCTGCACTTTCTGCAAGCGCGCTGATGACTGAAAAGGCCAATCCGAGATAAACAAGTCCGGTTGCAGAAAGCACAGCAGAAGGTCTCCTTGGGTGATGTTTCTGGGTTGTGATTCTTTCTGCATTGTCATTTCTCTTCAATACTTGTTCATTATTATTATTATTATTATTATTTTAAACCATTACCCTCACAGAACTGTATAACCATTGCGCCTTCAGCAATTGCAAACATACGATTGCACTGCAGGATGCAATGAAACAGTGAGCACAATGTACAATATACATCTGCAAGTGCAAAGCCTAATGACATCAACTGTGCAATGGCCCTGCACATGAAATTCTGTTTCTGCAATGTTCAATTAAACGCAGGTGCTCCACATCAGACAAAAATGTCTATCTGCTTCTTCAGGGGAGCTTAGCCATGAATAAGACCCCAGCAGCATCCCAGCCTGGCCGGGTGGATGGGTATCTTAGCCACTGGTGGTCCCCCCAACACTTGTGGAACATCTCTGGCTCATCCACCCTCTTTCCCGGGTTCCAACTGGCCGCAGCGCCTTGTCACCTGCATGGCCTTCAGCTCTTTCAGCTTCCACCGGATGTGTGCCAGCCGCCCTTTGCCTCCCATCCTGCCTGCGGCAACCAAGGCAGCTTGGAAGAGTCTCGGGGTCCCAACTCTCGGAGGAATGATGACCGAGACCCCTTTTTCATCTTTGGTTTTGCTGTTGTTTTTCAGCATTCGCCTGGTACAGAAAAGGGGGGAAACACCAGGAAAGTTCACAGACATTTCATTCCTGGAACAATTTAGGGCAGTTCTGGAAAACAATAAAGTACTTGGCCTTATTTTGTAATTGAAGACATTTACTCTTGTGATGGTCTGTCTTTCCTGAAACCTTTCCCCCACCCATTTTTTTTTAAAAAAAAACTTTCCACAAATGAACAGAGCAGGGGTGGGCAAAATATATTATCCAGTCTTCTTTAGCACCCCAGGACCTCAGTGCTCCCCGTAACTGTTTTTTTGTTGTCGTTGGGGGGCAAGGAACTGACATGATAAAATTTGGTGGCAAGTGCTAACTGTGCCATAGTAAACAAAATGTGGCTCCCACAAAATCTGGCTCCCAGTTTTGCAAAACAATAGAATCAAAACTCAACACTTGCAATTGAATTCCACCCAGAGACAGGGGG
The DNA here is from genome assembly GCA_030847615.1 of Gambelia wislizenii. Lineage (NCBI taxonomy): Eukaryota > Metazoa > Chordata > Lepidosauria > Squamata > Crotaphytidae > Gambelia > Gambelia wislizenii. Next base: position 42,019,469 of record JAUMIR010000008.1, read on the forward strand.
ATTCCCAGCAGATAATGGCCCATCAACCAACCATCAGCCAAACAGACACTAATCCTCCTTGCATTTCTATACCCAGAAACTAACAATTTAATTACACAAATTTACATATACTCCCCTACAGGGGTTCACAGCATATAAACCCCAGACACACTCCTACCCAACCATTCTCTGAGGATGCCAGCCACAGATGCAGGCGAAACGTCAGAAAGAAACTCACAGCCCGGAAAAAAACCCAAGGGGAATCTACATGCCATAGCCCATGGAAAGGAACGAAAGGTGCTCTAGTGAAGGGGGAAATGGGATCCAAGCACTATAGTCAGTGTTGGGCTGGATGCACTCTGGGGCTCAGAGGGCTTCTCTGTGCAACTCTCAAAGATGCCAGAGGCACGATCGCACAAGCACATGCTCCCCAGATGGATAAAAACAAGAGCACACAAGATGCCACACAATAAGGAGAGCACATTCTCCCTGCCACACACGCTCTGACAAAATGACAAAACATCAAAACAAGCAGAGCCTGTAGAGAATCCCATGAAATCCACAAAAAAAAGAGGAGACCCTCAATTTACCAGCCTGAGTCATGTCTCCAGAATAAAACCTTTACTGATCACTGACAGACTACTGAGGGGAAACTGCACAGCCAAAGGATCCCCCCATCTCCCCTCTGCTGTGTAGAGACTTTTTCATGGGGTTTTCCTGCCCTGCCATGGATGCAGAAGGTCTTCAGGCCCTCCGGAAGCTTACCTGGCCTTCTTCCGTAGCAGTTTCTGAGACTCCGGATAATGCACTAGGATTTCGTTCAAATCTTTCTTATCCAAAATGAACAGGTTAGTAAATCCATGTGCCACGACATTGGCTGTGCGCCGATTTCCACCTCCCACGGCCAGCAGGCTAATGGGAAGAGCAACAGATCAACCCGTCATTCAGTGCCAGGTACGCAGTGCAGACTCCGTAACGCCGTGTCTGCTACGTGTCTAAATCAGGTGACAATAGCTTCCCACCTGGGTGTCCCTGGCATCATTCAGCGACATTAAAAACTCGTAGCCCACTAATCCAAATGGTCTGCTGTTCATAAGCAAAAATATATTGCATTTAAACTTTTAAAAAAACCTACAACTGTTATAGCTAAATAAAAGCCCTGTTTCTTGTGGTATGACCAATTATTTGGCAGACTGTATCTCCCTATATGAGTCGGCCCGGACTCTGAGATTATCAGGAGAGGCCCTTTTCTTAGTCCCACCAACATTACATGCCTGGTTAGGTGGGATGCAAGAGAAGGCCTTCTTATTTAGGTATTTATACCCCACTCTTCAGCCACGAAGGCTCTCAGAGCGGCTTACAAATTGTTAAGCAATTGCACCTACACATCTACACTGCTTTCTGTAGCGTGCTAGGCACTCTCCAAGTGATTTCCAATGTGTGTTAGCTAATTGCCCCCACAAGCCGGGTACTCATTTTACCGACCTACGGAAATCAGACATTGATTAGACATGTATTGGACATGCATTAGACAGATACAATCACATGTAACATTTATTATGCAAACACTATGACTTCCGGATGACAGCCCAGAGGTGATTCAGCTGAAAAGGGCTATAATAACAAGAGACTTTTCGACCACTGGTCATGCAAGCAATAAGTGCTAAAACTTGCATCCATAGCCCTATGAAAATCTAATTGTCATGAGGTGCCTGTTTGTGAGTATAGTTGTGTGAGTATGTGAGTGAATGAAAATCAAAAGTCATAGTGTTTGCATAATAAATGTTACATGTGATTGCATCTGTCTAATGCATGTCTAATAAATGTCTGATACCATATTTAATGTATGTCTAATAATTGTTACATGAAAGGAGTGTTTAAAACCAGATCTGGTGTCCAAGTAATGGTCTTCTCCTATAGTCCTAGTGGTTGAACCTTATTCTCTCTCTCTCTAGATCAAAAAGAACCTTGTCACAAAAACAGTCATTTTATAACAGAGGGACGGGTAGTTCCACTGATTAAATCTTAGCCCTACACAGCTTCCTGCTGCGCTGTATGGAAAGGGGAGAGACCCAGCGGGTGGTGGCAGAAGATACTGAAGTGAGGCAAAATTCCAAGGGATTTCTAGGCGACAGGAACCTCTGAGAGTGTGTCTCAGATTGCACAAGCACACGAGCCTTCCTTCCCCTCTCTGCGATGGTGTGAATGCACAAAGAGGAGGAGGCTCTGTGTTACAACCTCAAAGGCTGTCACAGAGACAAGGAGGGAGGTTTGTTCTCTGCTGCCCTAGAGAGTAGAACTAGGTCTAATGGTTGTAAGTTACAGGAGGGTAGATTTCAATTTAACATTATTAGAAGGAATGTCTTGACAGTAAGAGTAGTTCAGCAATGGAATATTTTGCCTAGAGAGGTGGTAGGGTCAAAACATCTTCTGGGGAAGCCCTAGTTGGATTTCTTGCACTGAACAGGAGGCTGGGCTCCAATGGTCTATGGGGCCCCTTCCAACTCTAAGATTCTGATTCTTCGATGGCCGTGGGACTGAGGGAAGGGCCTTCCCCAAAGATCTTCCAGCTTGGGCAGTCTCATATCAGAGGATACGGTCTTACTGATCGCTATGAGAGCATCTCTTTGCAATGTTGCGTTAGTGCCTCTTTGTTCCACTGTGGTGTGCTTGACTTTGAGTCACAAGACTTGGATTACCCTGCTATTGGTGGTAGCCATGTCAGATGGATTATGGGATATATAGGTAAGACTACATTTTATTTCTTGGACTCCTTTGGTCTTCCCTGCCTGACTCTGAACCTCGGGCCAGCCTTTCCCCTCCCCACCTGGTACCACTCCTTCGTTGGCCTGACCTGATTTCTCCAAACACAGACCCCGCTTTCAGTGTCACCAGCACCGTTTTGCCATCCGGCCCTCCCAGCACCATGACTTGGCCAACCTGGATGATGTACATCTCTCGGCCGATTTCCCCCTGGAAGAAACACAAGAAGCAGGAGAGGGTCTTGTGATCTGTGCCCCACTACTAACCCTTTCACCCAGGGAAGAGGAAAAGGCAGCCCACGGGATGTACGTGGCCCCCTCCCTTTATGCGGCCCCCATACCCTTGGACATTCCCGAGGACCCTAAACCGGGGGGGGGGGGAGGAAGGAGTATGGGCCATTGGCCACAAGTGTACCTTGAGCCTTCAGGACTTTCATGGTCCTGAATCCTTCCTGCCAGTCTTCCAAACCCCAAAATCCTTTCCAAAAATTCTCCCTGATTTTCAGATGATTTTTGCCCAAACGCTGCACTGAGAGACCTCAAAATGCACCCAAAGCACACAAAATGTGCTCCGACCCCAATTCCCTCAATACTTTTCAGCTGTATAATGGCTAAAACATTAATATGACAACCTGAAGTGATATATTGTTACCAGCCATGACAGCCCCCACCTTTTTATCCATGTAATAATTGGCAATATTTAATAATCTGGCTAACTGTGGCTTTCCACATGAGTGACAAGTAAACTGGGAACTCCCAGAAACCAGGGACCTTCAAAGGGCTAGCACTGAGACTACAGTTGTCCCTCCACATTCATGGATTTGGCATTCATGGTTTTAAGTATTCATGGCTTGAAAATATTCTTTAAAAAAAAAAATCCAAAAAGCAAACCTTGATTTTGCCATCTTATATAAGGGACACCATTTTGCTATGCCATTGCATATAATGGAACTTGAGTATTCTTGGATTGGGTATTCACAGGGGATCCTGGAACCAAACCCCAGCGAATATGAAGGGACAACTGTATAGCCATGTATACCCTAGGGAGCGGCCATTCCAAATTCCAAAGAAGGGTAACCTGTAGGGCATCTTCTTGCCTGACCCTCTGGGATCTCCCACCTTTAACCTTTTCCCTGTTTTATCCACATTTTTAGCCATTCCAGAGGGTCTGGAGATGCCCGTGCTGGTGCCCACATTGAGCTTGAGACCCATGGGTTGCTTGTTACCTTTTTGCACACGTAGTCATTAGGTAAGTACACAACTGACCGGAGCCTCTTCAGCATATCAAAGATCATTTGCCGGTCACAACCCTGAATAGAGCAAGAAAATAAAAGAAATCAAAGGAAAAGGAGACTCATGAAGCTGGAAGGAGGAGATGAGGGATCTCAGCAGCCAGACTGCTAGCTTCCCTGGTGGTAATGGTGGTGATGGGAAATCCACACCAGATTATAGTCTGAAGTTCTTTAAAGTTCTGACTAAAACCCAGGCCAGATCTACAACCCTCACCAGGTGCCACCGTTTTGAAGCCATTGGAGCTCAGAGGGAGGGAGGCAGGGCGTACCTGAAAGAGCGGCACCTTGCTCACAATGTCATAATTCACATCGATGGCAATGTCCAGCCTCATCTTCTCTGGCAACTGCGTCAGCAGCTCCGATTCATCTGTCGCAAAGAAGAGATCACAAGCCAGTTTGTCTTTCCTGGAACCATAGATCAAAATCATCCAGAATAGCATCCTTTAAAGTTTAGAATAAAATCCAGATTCACCACTCCATTAGCAGTATTTATTGATATATTTTTCACCTTCCTCCAAGCCCTGCTCATTAGTTCTTACTGGTTTTAAAAAATAAATTCCACTCAGGGGTGGGTGGGTGGGCTTGCATATTAAAATCACAGCACAATAATAACATAGCAAAAGTTAATACAATGCCCTTTTGATTTAAGCAAATGATAACCACACAGCTCAGAGAACTGCAGCTACAAACCCATTAAGAACACAACTTAACACAAAGCCAAATAAAAATGGGTGGATCTTCACAGCTCTCCTGAAAGGCTGCAAAGACATTGCCTGATAAAGCCCAGACCCCAACTGATTCCAGAGGCATGGGGCAACTGCAGAAAAGGCCCTTTCCTTGTGATCAGATTCCTAGGTGCCCTCACTGGTGGACAAGTGAGAAGGGTGTCTTTGAATCATAGAGTTGGAAGAGACCCCAAGGGCCATCCAGTCCAACCCCCATTCTGCCATGCAGGAAGACACAGTCAAAGCACACCTGATAGATGGCCATCTAACCTCTGTTTAAAGACCTCCAAGGAAGGAGACCCCACCACGCTCCCAGGCAGGGCATTCCACTTCCGAACAGCTCTTACTGTCAGGAAGTTCTTCCTAATGTTTAGGTGGAATCTCTTTTCCTGGAGTTTGAACCCATTGCTTCGTGTTCTGGTCTCTGGAGCAGCAGAAAACAAGCTTGCTCCATCCTCAGTATGACATCCCTTCAAATATTTACACATGGCTATCATATCTCCTCTTAACCTTCTCTTCCATAGACTAAGCATGCCCAGCTCCCTAAGTAGCTCCTCATAGGGCATAATGGCTTCCAGACCACCCACCATTTTGGTCACCCTTCTGGATACGTTCCAGCTTGTCCATATCCTTCTTTAGTTGTGGTGCCCAGAACCGGACACAGTCTTCCAGGTGAGGTCTGACCAAAGCAGAATAGAGTGACGCTATTACTTCCCTTGATCTAGACACTATACTCCTATTGATATGGCCTAGAATCGCATTGGCTTTTTCAGCTGCTGCGTCACACTGCTGACTCATGTTCAGCTTGAGGGCAGTCAGTCCTTCAAACTTTCCTCCTAATAGAAACAGACATATCAGAGGAGTGGTTTTCCTTAAGAACACAGCTGGGAGAAAACGGTTAAATGTCCCCTCGCTGTGTGCCTGGACCAGTTTCCCCCAAGCAGCTTGCCATTTCCATTTTTAAAGATGCACTTAATGTCAGGTCTAATTAGAAACTAAGCAATGTGGAATATAACTGGGTAACAGCAAAGCCAATATCCAAAGACGCAGAGCTTCTTCTTACCCAGCATGCCTTGCGAGTGCCAAGTATATTCATACCATGTTTTGACTCTGTTCTGAACAGAATGGGGGATTTTGTAAAAAGCCATATATTTGACAGTATTGTCCATACAGCTCCGATAGTATGTTTGTCCAGCGGTAGCAGCACCCACAACATCTCTCATCTGTGTGAAATAAAGACACCGTTTTATTCAGCAATACCATTGTGAGTCATCTAATGGGAATTCACTGACTTAATTAATTAAACAAATTGATAGGGAGAGAGGGAGAGAGCTGTAAGGACAGAATTGTGAAATGAAACAAACTAAACCTATGTGCCTGATGCGACTGGGAAGTTTAACTTTATAGAGTGTGCATGGGGTGGGGAAGAGAGATTTTTAAAATCTGGAATGCCATACCTGAACAGTGGCTGCTCAGTTTGTAGGGGCACGAACCGGGAAATGCCTGGATGATCATTTTCCCACTGAATTGGCTGAATCAGAATCATAGAGTTGGAAGAGACCCCAAGGGCTATCCAGTCCAACCCCCTGCCATGCAGGAAGACACAATCAAAGCACTCCTGACAGATGGCCATCCAGCCTCTGTTTAAAAACCTCAAAAGAAGGAGACTCCACCACACTCTGAAGCAGTATATTCCTCCTCCGAACAGCTCTTACTGTCAGGAAGTTCTTCCTAATGTTTAGGTGGAATTTCTTTTCCTGTAGTTTGAACCCATTGCTCCGTGTCCTAGTCTCTGGAGTTGCAGAAAACAAGCTTGCTCTATCCTCAGTATGACATCTCTTCAAATATTCAAACATGGCTATCATGTCACCTCTCAACCCTCTCTTCTCCAGACTAAACATACCCAGCTTCCTAAGCCATTCCTCACAGGGCATCATGGCTTCCAGACCTCCCACCATCTTGGTTGCCCTCCTCTGGAGACATTCCAGCTTCTCAATATCCTTCCTGAATTATGGTGTCCAGAGGTCCTTTTCAGTCTGAGGTCCTTTTCAGGCTTTGCATAGTACAAGTATACCAGATTACCCTGTCACACAAGCAGGAGTGCAACAGGAACCTCTTATTTTATTTTTATTTATTTATTTATTTATTTATTTATTTATACCCCGCTCTTCAGCCACAAGGCTATCAGAGCAGCTTACAAATTGTTTTAAGGAATAGCAATTTACACATATACACTGCAATAAGCAGCTTCAAATGTGTGTTAGCTAATTGCCCCCACAAGCTGGGTACTCATTTTACCGACCTACAAAAGGATGGAAGGCTGAGTGAACCTTGGAGCCGGCTGGAATCGAACTTGCAACGTGGTGACTTGCAGGACTGGCATTTAACCACTGCCCCTCCAGGGCGCCTCACACTTGGAATCTGCCTTGTGCATCCACTTACACACAGGGGCATGCCCTCATTAAGCTTTACACATGTGGACACATCAGGAAGACACAACTAACCCTTGTACAAGTAGCGGGCCTGCTTGTGCAAACGTGTTCTGGATCCCACCCATCGGCTGGAACTAAGGAAGTGCCACCATTTGCTGTTGTGTGCCTTCACTTCGTTTCTGACTTACGGTGACCCTAAATCCTGGCAAGATTTCTTCAGAGGGGGCTTGCTGCCATTGCCCTTCTCTGAGGCTGAGAGAGTGTGACTTGCCCAAGGTCACCCAGTGGGTTTCTGTGACTAACTGGGGATTCAAACTCTAGTCTCCCAGAATCCTCATCCAACACTCAGACCACTCCACCATGTTGTCCTGAGCGGCTTCAAGGTAACTCTAACTTGCAGCTACCCTCTTGTAGGGATGTCTTTATTCAGCGGGAGTTTGCCACCATTGTCTTCCTCTTGAGCTGAGAGAGTGTGACTTGCCTGAGGCCACCCAGTGGCTGAGCAGGAATTTGAACTCGGGTCTCCCAGAACCCTAGTCCAGTCCCAAACACTATATCATGTTGGCTCTAAAAATAGAGTTTTCTTGGCAATATTTCACCAGAAGAAGTATGCCCTTGTCTTCCTCTGAGGCTGAGAGAATGTGACTTGCATGCCCAGGGTTACCCAGTGGGTTTCCATGACAGAACAAAGGGGATTTGAACCATGGTCCCCCAGCGTCCAAGCCAACACTCAAACAACTACACCATGCTGTAGCGTAACCACTACTCCAAAGGAAATTTCACCAAAGTACACAATGGGATTCCTCTCCTACTTTCTACAAACATTAACCCAGCTGTTTCTAAAGGTCTAATTCTTCACGAAGCAGCTTTTCATTGTTCATTATTGCCACACTGATTAATACTCTCACAGTCAAAATAATGCTTAACAGCATGCAATAAAAGTGAGTACTTTTACCACATTCATTTTGTTCACAGTTGCTGTGTTGCATGCATCCACTGAAGTGTGATTTCACAGCAGTTGTGCAAATCTGCAATAAGGTTGATTTTTCCATTAAGAGCATCAGATCATATTAATGGCCCTGAAGAAGAATACAACTGCCAGAACCCTGTTGATGCTTTATGTCTGTCGCCACCAGTTTGCTTCTGGGCACAAGGCAGAGCGCTACTCATGGCCTTTAATGCCTACAAGGCTTAGGTCCGGATGATCTGAAAGACTGCATCTCTTTCTATGCACCAACCCAAGTTTTAAAATGGGGGGGGGTATACTCTTGAACCCAGAACCATCACAGGCACGTTTGATGAGGACACGGGAGACAGGCCCTTCTCCATGTCTGCTCCCAAGTTGTGGAATTTCCTCCCACGGAAGATGCAATTGGCCTTCCCTCTGCTCTCCATCTGCCAGCAGGCAAAGACTTTTAAATTTAGGCAAGCCTTTGACTTTTTAAGTTACTCTGACAGAAGAACTTTTTAATGGCTTATACTATGTGGTTGTCCAAATTGTAAAAAAATTTCACAGAATACAAGGAGAATCTTACGGGTCTTAATGGCATTCCATGTGATTTCCCCATATTGTGATGGAGGAAGGCAAAAACCAGCAAAAACCTTACCAGAAAAGCCTTTGTGGCCTTTCCCATCTTTTAAAAAAAATGACAAGAGGGTGTGCATTTCTGCTTGTTAGAACAAGCGAGTTGATCTGATTCGCTTGCCCAAATGAGAGTAAACACAAATCTGATTGGCCGGATGAGCGCAGGGCGTGGGGCTTGCTAGCAAGGTGCATATCGGATTCTCGCCTTAGCGGGCAAGCTTAGGCAAGAAAATGAGGTATTGGGTTTTTTCCCTTTCTCTGCTTTGTGTTAAAGTGAAAAATTGCTCAATTGCACCTTGGATATCGTTGTCCCTTCACATTCATTGGGGTTTGGTTCCAGGACCCCCCGTGGATAACAAAATCCATGAATACTCAAGTCCCTTATACGCAATGGCATAGCAAAATGGTGTCCCTTATATAAGATGGCAAAATCAAGGTTTGCTTTTTGGATTATTTTTTAAAGAATATTTTCAAGCTGTGAATACTTAAATCCGTGAATGCCAAATCTGTGAATATGGAGGGACAACTGTAGTTGTCGGCAAATGCAGGTAAGTGCAAATGCTAGTAAATGTAATGCTCTGTAAGTCTGATGAGGCTATAGAGTCAGAGGAGAAGGAGGACATGGCAGGGAATGGCCCTAGGGACCCTGGCACAGGTTTATCTACACCTGTGCCAGGAGCGAGCCCTGCCAACCTGGAGACTCGGGCAGTGGAAAAGCCTGGTCCTAGTGGGTTGGCACCAGTCCCAGAAGAGAGTTCTGCCCACTCAGATAAGGATGAAGAAGAAGAGAGGGACTTAAATCCACCATCATACACCCAGCAGCGATCTCAAAAGGAAGCTCAAAGGAAGACTCTGAGACTTTATGAGAAAAACCTGCTCATTATGAAACACCTGACAAAGCCTTAATTGCTATATATATGCTTTGGGGAAATGTGGAGTCTTTGTCAGAGATCAACTGATCTTCCTGGAGAAAGCTTCCTGCTGACTTCATTGCCTTGACTCATGTTTAGACCTTGGACTATTCCTGACTACGCTGTTTCCTGACCCTGTGGACCCACGGACTATTTCTGGACTATGCTGCCTTCCGTAAGCTCTGACCCTTGGACTGTATTCTGGACTCTTCTCTGTGTGCCTTCCTGCTGGTTTTACTGAACCTTGCTTGTTTCAAACCTTCTCTGATTCCACTTAATTGACTTTGCTATCATGGAGAGTCGGCTGCTTTCCAAGTCTTTTGAGTTTTATCTTGGTCAAAATCCCAAACTGTGTATTAATTGCCGGTAACTGGCTGCTTTCTTGCACAGTAAATCACTTGCAGCCGCCATGTTTCCTAGCGGGCATGCAGAGCTTAAGGGGGCAGAAAAATAATTAGATAGCTTGCAGCCGCTGCAAAATATCATTACTACAAGGGACTCCATTTTTTTATGGGCTCGTATAGACAAGCCCATTGTTTTTATCTTTTTACTATGCTTTAATGTGTTTTTAATTGTGGTGATTTGGTGTTTTCAATGCAACTATTTAATGCTTTTTAAATGTTTGTATCAAATAGGTTTTTTGTGTACTTTGTTGTTAACTTGATGTGAACCCCTTTGGGTCCCATCCCAGGAAAAAGGCTAGATAGATATTAGATAGACAGAAAGACAGACAAAATAGAATTGCTCACCTGTGGAGGCGGTTGGATATCTTGTGTGATGCACAATGCCTGCATTCCATTCAAGGTTGTGGAAATGGAGTTGTGCCATGCGAGCATTTTGTTGTGGCACTTTCAGCGTCACATTTTTGTCTGATATGGAACATCTATATCCATGTCTAGTTTGCACAAGTGGAGTTGCACAAGCAGTACCACTGAGCACACAGACGTGAGTGTGCTGGTTGCACATCTGAGTGTGCATCCCATTGTGCCATGTGGCCATTCAACACCAGGGCTGCACAGCACAATCAATGAGCAACTTCACATCTAGAGATTTGCACTATGCAACCCTGAGGGGAGTTGTCAGTTTAGCAAAGACATTTTTGGAATTGGCACTCACTTGTATGTACAAGAAAGGCATGAACAACATCCTTACCTGGCCTATCATCACTGAGAAAGCGAAGACGCCGGTGAAGTAATTGAGTAGCTGGAAGATGATCTCAAAGAGGTTGTGCGGATCAGGTAATCCCCCAATGGTTATCAAAGTCTTGACAGCCCAGTAATAGCAGCGGATGTAACTTTGGAAACACAAATCAGGTGAGAGGCCCTCCCAAATAAGACGCCCATGTGCTTCTCTACTCCTACTTCTATCCTACAACAAATGGGTTCTACCAATGTGGAAAGAAAGTAATGAAAGGTGTACCTGTTGCCTTCTCCATCGTAGACCCAACTGGTAGAGCCCAACCCCTGGGAGGAGGACGCCCAGTAATACAAGCAGCAGTTCAGATGCAAGCTGAAAAGCAAGTAAGCAGTGATCCGGATCACTCTGCAAAGAGGAGGAAGAAAAAAACAGGGAACATGAAGACTGGCACATTGCTGCTGTTGTTGCATGACTTTAGGTTGTTTCTGATGTATGGCAACCCACAGGCAAACACATCATGGGGCTTCCTTGACAAGATTTGGTCAGAGGAGTTTTTCCTTTCCCTTCCTCTAAGGCTGAGGGGTGTGACTTACCCAAGGACACCCATTTGGGTTTCCATGGCTGAGCAGGGATTCAAACCCTGGCCTCCTGGAGTCCTAATCCAACACTCAAACCACTATACCAGGCTGGCTCTCTGGTGCTTTACATGCAGAGAGTCAAAATCCCAAAAATCCCAGTCTAAGTCAATTTTTATCTTTGGATGGCTGATCACAAAATAAAGTAAATTGGAACACAAGATATGAAACGGCAGCAAAGCACATGCTAGAGCAAACAGATACCCTTCACCATGTAAAGAAGCACTGTGTCCAATTGTATGCCAAATGTTTGACCCTTAATTCTATAATATTCTTGAAGAGAAACGACAACGCAGAAAGAATCACAACCCGGAAACATCACCCAAGGAGACCTTCTGCTGTGCTTTCTGCAACCGGACTTGTCTATCTCGGATTGGCCTTTTCGGTCATCAGCGCACTTGCAGAAAACACGGGATGAGTCCTTCCTGAATCTTCATTTACGAAGTAAAGCCAGAGAATTCTATAATATTCTATATTATTTTTTAAACCTGATTAACACTGACATGGGAAAAGAGGCTACATACTGAACGGATGGATTTCTGAAAAAGGCACTGCACTGGCCAACAGCATCCATTAAACCAGGGTCAGAAACCAGGCATAGTCCTCTTTCTAGAACTGTGTAAGGGTAATAATTGAAGGCTGGTCTGTTTGTGGTTGTAGGACACAATGAAACATAAAAACTGTGTGTACGTTTTGGGACGATTCTGAAATGTACACAGAATCTCTGATGAATAATGCAAAACAGACAGCATGTGGTGTTCAAAGGGGATGCTTGTTTATCTCATGATCATTTCTCTTGTTGTTTTGTAAAATAAAATACTATTTCTTTTTTTAAAAGCTATTTTGGATGAACAGACAGCTTTGGTATTTTTAAAAATTTATTTTGGAACTTCTGGGGAAAAAATGGAAGTGAACTAGACTTGTGCAAATCAATGTGTGCTGCTTTCTTGATTAACCCAGCTGAAATTGGGGAAATTGGGACCAAGAGAAAACAACTAATCTTGCAATGCTGCACCCCTTCCTAGAAAAGCTGCCTCAAACAAGAGAAGGCAGGTAGAGGAAGAGGAGCCCACCTCACCTGTAAACATACGCCTTGCTCAGGATAGCTTCGAGCCGATTGTTGAACTCAAAGAAGGCCAGGTACTGGAGAAGAGAAAAACACAGGTATTCGTAGCATTCGTAGGAAGGGAAGAAAACCAATTTTCTTAGCCTTGCCTGACTCACATCCCTAGAATTCTTGGGTCTAGAAAGAACTTTTATACTTCTGCTCAAAAACAGAGCTGAACATTTGCCATTTTTGAAGGTTCCAAAATCCATACTGTGGAGGAAAGAGGAAAGGTTCCAAAATCTGTGTGGTAGTGAATCTGCCCCATGTTTCAATCCATACTTTAAAGGAACTGTCAGACATGCTAAAAACTCTGTCTGCAGAACAGGTTCATCACCTTAAGTAGTTCCTTTAAAGTTCAGACTAAAACCCAGAGCGGATGCACTTCTCCACTCCCATGGAAGCCAATGACTTCCACTGATGGTAATTCTTTTATTAGGTCAACCAAAGAGGCACAAAAATGGATGCCAGCTTTTAAGGGTTGCTGATCTCTTTACCAGGCATGGTACTGCAAAAAGCATGCTAGGGAAAGCCAACTAGTGTAGATTCCTAGATAGACAGATAGATAGATAGATATAGATAGATAGATAGATAGATAGATAGAGTCGTGTAAAATATTTTGTAGTGTAAAAGTGCCATTTCACTGATCCACTATAACACTATAACACACATTAGCTAACACACATTGGAAAGTGCTTAATGCAGTGTAGATGTGTAAATTGCTATTGCTTAAAACAATTTGTAAGCCACTCTGATAGCCTTGTGGCTGAAGAGCAGGGTATAAATAAATAAATAAATAAATATTTTAAAAGTATAACTCTAAGGGAAAAATTGAAAAAAGAAAGGAGACAAAAAGACTTCTGCTATGTCTCAGAATTACAAAAATATCCACCAGATAGTGAGAACATAATGTTGTAGCTGGTGCCGGGAATAGCCACAAAATAGTCTAGGACTACGGAAACATGGTTTGGATGTCTGTTTTTAAAACCCTGAAAACTACAGCAACACATACTACAACCTGTGGACACTGATCCTGCCTGGAACGGCCTTGATTCTGCGCACCATCTTGAGAAGTAAATGGAATGGAAGGAGATGTTGAGTCTCAAGATGGTGCCTGTTGGGTGGGGTGGTTGGGGAAACGGGTTGGATGTGGTTCATCCTGGCTTACCTTTAAGCAGCGTGGCAAACGCAGGAGAGAATTCACGCCGACTTTGAAGTAAAAGAAGTCCAGGGGGAGAAGGCAAATCACATCCATCTGCAAAAGCACCCACACCCATCATATATTCCCTGCCTTTCCCTCCCCAAAGTTGGGGTTTAAGGTGGCTTTAAAAGTACAGTATAAATTGTGGGTAAATATGTACAACACATGTGGCTAAAAATGTGGCTAAAATGGCTAAAACATATGTGGCTAAAAATGTACAAAAATATGATTAAAAGAGTATTCAACTGCCAAAAGGACTAAACCCATTTAAACATTGATTTGAAAGCAAGGAATAAAAATAGCACAATGCACTAAAACACACATCCACACCTTTTCTTGTAAAACAACCAGTTTCCAAAAGCTTACTAGAATCTCCAGCCCAAAGAGACGTTAACAACCTGGCCTAGCAGCATGATTAATTCTGTTGCACTTTTACATGGCTTTGTTTGAATGGTCACACGGTAGAAAGGGGTGGACTGGAAGTCCTTTGGGGTCTCTTCCAACTCTATGAGTCTATGATTCTATGATTCTAAGGTCATCACGCATGTGAAAAAAAACAGATTCTAGAAAAGTTACTCATTTGGACGACAGCCCCCAGGACCCCGACCCCAGCCAGCATGGCCAAAAAAGTAACTTTTTTTGAAACTGCGGAAAAGAATACTAGACTAGGAGTTTTATTTTTCCTCCAGTCAAATTCAGAGAGTTGACTTTTGGACTCAGGGGCCTGAGATTGGGTTGAAGTTTCCCACTGGACAGCCAACCTGGGATCAGGGAATCGTAAGCTCAAATGACACGACTCCTATTTGACTGTTTTTAATTTCCGGGCACTGCTACCTCATTTTCAGCGTAGGTTAAAATGAAAGAAAATATTCTGAACCTTGAAACGAAGTGACTTCAGGTAATTCTTTCTCATGGCTTCTTTATTTGTCTAGAAGAGAAAGCAAATGGAAAGAACATGGGTCCCCTCGGCCTCTGATGTGGCCCACGGCAGATGCTCATGCTGCATCTGTGGCCACCCCTCCAAATCCCCCCCACTCAATTGCACATGCAGGTAAAAAAGCCCCCTCCAATGCACCGCCTGCAGCCGCATGCCGCTTTTGAAGGCAACATGTTGTCTCTTCCCCCACCTGGATTTAACAGCCCCTGAGGCCCAGCCAGGTGAGATCCACGGGAAGCAAGCAAAACACGGAACGCTAAAGCTTTGCAAGACATTTCTGCTCAGCGGAGAATTTTCCAGAAAAGAAAAGATAAGGAATCTTGGTCTTGTACGTTTTAATACTTAGGCCAGAATCCTGTAAGTATCTTACACCTGTGTAAGCTCCTCTACAGAAATGGCTGGCTATTCCCCACACCTCCATCCCCCACACAGAGCATCAGCCTCCTGTTCAAGACTGTGCAAGTGAATGTGAAGTCGAATGCTTTCACGGCCGGCATCCATAGATTTTCCTTGTTTTTTTCCTGGGCTGTGAGGCCGTGTTCTGGAATAGTTTCTTTCTGACATTTCACCTGCATCTGTGGCTGGCATCCTCAGAGAAAAAACCCAAGCCTGGAAAAAACCCAAGGAAAATCTATGTGCAAGTGAAGTTGCACATGCAGTGCCATTGTGCAGGGATATGGATTGCACATAGCATGCATTCACACTCGTTTGTGTATTCAGCTGCACATTTAGCATCTTGTTTTACTACTACAATGTTGTCATTCACCACAAGGGTTGCACAGAACAATGAGGCTAGAACTTTATTGGTGAGTCTCAAGTAGAGTGGATCTATTGAATCCCATGTGGAACGGTGAGTCAACAGGTAGATAATCTAATTGTTTCAATGGATCTACTCTACTCAGAGTTATTATATGTAACTCTGCACATATTGTGTACCTCTGCACATAACTCCTGCACATTCAGGACACACTCTGCAACCCTGACATAGGATCTTGGCTAGTGCAGCCTGGTGGATCCCATGTCAGTGGAGAAATGAATCCATTGAAGGTTGCTTTCTGAACCTTAAAGGAGTTCTCCAAGGTGCTGAACCGGTTTTGAAGGCATGGATTCAGTGCCTTGCGTAGCTCTTTCAAAGTTCAGGGTAAAACCCAGAGCAGATTCACTAGCTCACAGACATAGGACTCACTAGATGTTCCTGTTGCTCTCTACTTTCATATTTTATGTGATGACATCCATGCCTGCTGCTCATCCCCACCCAGTTCTAGTTGGATACATCACGTTACAAGTCTAAAACTCCAGTGGTCCACCTTGGCTGTTCTTGCCAGACAGAAGGTGTCCACAGCTGAAAAGACACAAGATCTGTTTTCCTGAGTCAATTCTCACACACTACCAGACTCCTAAATATTATGGAGAAGTTACTGCAACGGAACACAGACAATTGGTTTAGTTTGCTCTGTGTCACTTACTATGATGTCTCCTTTCTCGACAAACTGCAGCCGGACCTGAAAGATGGTCATGTCTAGAATGTAGATGAGGTCACAGAGGTAGTCCATAGCCATCCAGTAGTAGACATTCCCAGGTGTTTGGTATGGGAAAGCCCAGCGAACTGGGATCAGCCAGCAATTCCAGTTCCATGCCAGAACCACAATGAAGAGCCAGAACACATACATCAGGCCTAGGGTGGGAGGAAAAAGCCCAGAGCAACGTTAGAAGCCATGCTGGAATTGAACTGCAAAGCTTATCCTGCCTGCCAAATGAGAGAAGTTCTCAATTGAAGAGCTGTGGATGAGATTTATACTCACTAAATCTTTTCTGGTTTCAAAAGCTAAGCAGGATCAGGCCCAATGAATATTTGGAGACCACCAGAGAACTCCTTGTAGGTTTATAAAATAATTCCTGCCTGAAACGCCAGGATGTCATGGACCCCCTTGCTGAGGACTCAGAGGAGGAGGAGGAGGAAGCAGAGAATGCAGACGAGGCCAAGGGGGGAAGCCTGGCTCAGTCTGAAGAAGCAGAAAGAGACAGCCTGGCTCTCCCCAAGAGGGCAGCCGAAGCAGATGAAGAACTGCTTATTCCATCTCTCGCTGGGCTGGTCATAAAGAAGTAGTGGTTGGTGGCAGTGTTTGGCCTCTAGGAAGCGCTCTTGAGGGAGGAATCTCGAGATTGCCTTTAGAGGGTAGTTCACAGATTAGCAAAGGCATAGAGCGCATTTGGAAGACTTCACAAAAGAGTCTGGAGTAATAAACACCTGAGGCAAAGCACAAAAATCAGTGTATATAGAGCCATTGTACTGTCTATTCTCCTTTATGGGTCTGAAACATGGGTCACCTATCGCCACCACCTACAACTCCTCGAGCGCTTTCATCAGCGCTGTCTACGCACAATCCTAAATATACACTGGACTGACTATGTGACGAATGTTGCTGTCCTTGAGCAAGCAGGGATCACCAGCATTGAGGCCATGATACTGAGAACACAGCTGCGCTGGGCAGGGCACGTTTCTAGGATGGAGGACCATCGCCTCCCAAAAATACTACTCTACGGTGAACTCGCCACGGGTCAGCGTAAGAGGGGCGCTCCAAAAAAGCGATACAAAGACTCCCTGAAACAACATCTCAGGCTTGGCCAAATTGATCACCAACAGTGGTCCGCCCTGGCCTCACATCGGGAGGCATGGAGACGCACTATCCACAATGCTGCAGGCTTATTTGAGAACTCACGACGAACAAGTCTTGAAGAGAAACGACAACGCAGAAGGAATCACAACCCAAAAACATCACCCAAGGAGACCTTCTGCTGTGCTTTCTGCAACCGGACTTGTTTATCTCGGATTGGCCTTTTTAGTCATCAGCGCGCTTGCAGAAAGCGCGGGATGAGTCCTTCCTGAATCTTCGTTTGCGAAGAAAAGCCAGAGAGAGAGAGAGTTCTGGGGGTTATAAGCAGAGACACCCCCCCCCCAGGTTAGTGTGACACACCCATATTTGGAAATAGGATACAGGGCAATGCGTTATATGTGAATCATGTTAATTAGCCATGCCTACTAGCTCACGGTGTATTCCTAGGACATTCCTTGGTATAAATGGTTGCCCTGCTTCTGGTCAAAAGCTCCTTCTGCTGGCTGACTTACTGGTGAGGGGATCGATGCTGCTGGGGAACTGGCATCGGACTTTTTTCACACGGCAGAGGATGGGCCGACCCTTAAATGTGCAGCAAAGCACGTTGCAGTAGTCTTCATCCTTCTTGGCGTCTTCCCTCTTTTCCTCTGGCAGGTTCTCTTTGGATGGGGCTGTGGGAAGAACACCCAACGAAAGCCAAGGTTTCACTTCTTAATCCATCCGCACCTCGTTTATTTCAGCTTTTGATGGATATACTGATGGAGGACATAATCACAGCCCAGGTATTTAAACACAGTTACACAGGCGTGGGGATGGGTCAGAGTGTAATAGGATACAGAAAGTTGCAAACTGTGGCCCTGGCCATAAATATTTGTGTCCAGAGAACAACGACCAAGGACTTTTTCTGATGGGGCCAAATGCCCCATTCCTGTCCCGCCACCTCCATTCCTGTTCCTGCCACGGAATAAGATAAAAACATTCGCACACTTACCTTGATTCCATGACAGGAATTTCCTCCACCTCCCCTCACTCTACGGCAGTAAATGCAGCCATCATAAGGCTGTATTTACAACCCAGAAAGCAAATCTCGCACGTTGTCTTTATTACCTTTAAAGCCCTAAATGGCTTGGGTCCAACTTATCTCCGGAACCGCCTCCTCCCATACAATCCTCCTCGCGTACTCTGGTCCTCTGGGAGGAATTTGCTTCAGCCACAAAAATCTAGGCTGTCTGCAACCTCCCAGAGGGCCTTTTCGGTAATCGCCCCCAAATTGTGGAATGGCCTGCTAAGTGAGATCTGTCAGATGACGAGCTTGAGTAGCTTTAAAAAAGCACTAAAGACGGATCTCTTTCGGCAGGCCTTTCCTGATTAGATCCCGGCCTCAGGGGATCCTGGCCCTTTTAGTCTGCTGGCTATTTATTATTTTAATGTGATTTTAGTTCAGTTGTTTTAATGTATTTTGGTTTAATGTCTTTTTAAGGGGGAGGGTGGGGGTGGGTGGTGTTTGGGGATTTTAATCTGTATTGGTATTTTAATTTTTGTAAGATGCCCCGATTGTTTTTAACAGAGGGGCAGGATAATAATAATAATAATAATAATAATAATAATAAAAAAACGATGCGAGGGAAATTCAAAAATAAATGTTCAAAAATGCATTTAAAAAGTACACCAAGCACAAAAACACACACAAAAAAACCAAGTAACTCAGGGAGGAGAGAAAAAAGGGTGCCACTTACCTGGATGTCCCAATCCGTGCCTGGAAGTGTTCAGAACGGACCTTTTCCCTGCTGCTGTCATTGCGGGAGAGGACGGGGGCACCTATCAGACCACCCTGATTCCGTGACAGAAACGGAACGGGTGGTCTAATAACAATGTTTCCCCGTGATTAGAATATCACAGGAGAAACCGGAGTGAGGATGAGGGAGGCACAAAAAGGGCCAATGTCATCTTATTTATTTATTTATTTATTTATACCCCACCCTTCAGCCACAAGGCTATCAAAGCGGCTTACAAATTGTTTTAAGCAATTGCAATTTACACATCTATACCGCATTAAGCGGTTTCCAATGTGTGTTAGCTAATCTGAAAGGGAGAGTTTTTCTCGACACTGTTCCCTGCCTCCCACGGAATAAACAGCCCATCTCAAAAAGTCCTAAGATGATCACAGGTCTGGAAAGCAAGCCTTAGTGGGAATGACTTTAAGAGGTGGAGACATTTAGCTTGGAGGAGAGAAAACTGTGGTAGGAGATCTGTCTTTAAATATCTGAAGGGATGTCAAGTAGAAAATGGACCAAGATTGTTTTCTGCTGCTTCAGAGACTAGAACAGGAACCAATGGATTCAAGTTAGAAGAAAAGAGATTCCACCTAAATATTGGGAAGAACTTCTTGACCGTAAGAGCTGTTTGGCAGTGGAATGGACTGACTCAAAAGGTGGTGGACTCTCTTTCTTTGGAGGTCATTAAACAGAGGTTTGGAGGTTTAGTTGTGTATTCCTGCATGGCAGAACAGGGTTGGACTAGATGGCCTTTGTGATCCTTTCCAGCTCTAAGATGTTATGATTCTGTGTCTGCAAAGAGTTACATAAGATGATGCTCTGGTCTTTTGAGTCACTCCATGATTACACCTGAGGAAGTGGGTTGACATCCACAAAAACTCAGGCTAAAATAGTCTCAAAGGCACTACTGGATTCCTTCATTTCTACCCTTTTCCTCCCATGTTTAATATTTCTCAGCCACACTCTGAACTTAAATGTGTGTCCGGACTTAAGAGAGAGGTAAAGAGGGGAGGTCAGAAAGTGACTCTATAGGACTAAGGAAGGTAGAGCCATGTTGAAGAAAAGGTCTGCTTAGACGTTAGAAGTGTGACCTAAAGTGAAGATAAACATGCACAAAACATAGATTTTCCTTGGTTTTTTTCCAGGCTGTGAGGCCGTGTTCTGGAATAGTTTCTTTCTGATGTTTCACCTGCATCTGTGGCTGGCAACTTCACAGAATGGTTGGGTAGGAGTGTGTGTGGGGGGGTTATATACTGTGAGCCTCAACTTCACAATGCACAAAACACTCTGAGCTAAATTCCATATAATCATAGAGTTGAAAGATACCCAAGGGCCATCTAGTCCAACCCCGTGCCCTGCAGGAATAAACAATCAAAGCATTCCCGACAGATGGCCATCCAGCCTCTGCTTAAAAACCTCCAAAGGAGACTCCACCACACTCCCAGGCAGGGCATTCCACTTCCGAACAGCTCTTACTGTCAGGAAGTTCTTCCTAATGTTTAGGTGGAATCTCTTTTCCTGTAGTTTGAACCCATGGCTCCTTGTTCCAGGGTGCATCTACACTGTAGCAATAATGCAGTTGGACACCACTTTAAGTGCTGTAGCTCATCTTTTGGAATCCTGGGATTTGTAGTTTTACAATGTCATTAGCCTTCTCTGCCAAGGAGTGCTGGTTCCTCACAAAACTACCAATCCCAGGATGCTGTAGGATAGAGCCATGGCAGTTAAAGTGGTGTCAGACTGCATTATTTCTACAGCGTGGATGCACCACTAGTCTCTGAAGCAGCAGAAAACAAGCTTACCCCATCCTCAATATGACATCCCTTCAAATATTTAAACATGGCTATCATGTCCCCTCTCAACCTTCTCTTCTCCAGGCTAAACATGCCCACCTCCCTAAGCCGCTCCTCATAGGGCATCATGGCTTCCAGACCTCCCACCATTTTAGTCTCCTTCCTCTGGACATATTCCAGCTTCTCAGCATCCTTCCTGAATTGTGGGGCCCAGAACTGGACTCAATATTCCAGGCGAGGCCCACAACCCTGTGAGGCACCAGTGTAACATACAAAGAACAAGAGAGACTTATATAGTTTGGAACTAGTGCTTGTGCCTTATTAGTGAGCTTGTGCGGCTGTCATAGGCTTTTGTTGCTCAATTGCTGCCATGGCATGTTTTTGTAAGACTTCTATACAAAATTGTTTCAGTAGCTTGTTCACGGTGGACTCTGGGCTTGCAAGGATGAGTCTATCCAGCGCTGTTTTGTTAAATAAACTACTGTCAGACTCCATTCCTTATAGGGTTATTTTCTCCCCTTCAAATATTTGTGACTCTCTCAGAGAACAAAATGTCTCAGGCTGGGCTTGAGGGTTGGAAAAATGAAGGACTGATCTTTGAAACGGAAGCTCACTGAAAGGGAAAGAAGATTATCAAGGAGCAGAGAGAAGGTGCAGACACAGGAGGAAAATTAGGAAAGGAGAACAGCAACAAAAAAGTGGCTTCCCTGTCAGTGGGGTGATGAATCCACACTGGGTTTCAGTCTGAACTTTAAAGGAGCTATATCCCAGGTGCTGAACTCGTTGTGAGAAGGCTAAGTGTCATGGGAATAGCTCTTTTAAAGTTCAGACTAATTCACCACCCTGTGGACGCAGAAGCACAAAAGCACCCGATGTCACTGTTTCTCTTATCATTTCATCTTTTCGGAGGTGATATTTTTGCCTGCTGTCTGACTTTATTCCAGTTGGTGGCTGTTTGCTCCCATACAAGCGGTGGGAAGGGCAGAGAATCTGCTCCAGATTTTAGTCTGAACTTTAAACCAACTATCCAAGGTCCTGAACGTATGGGAGGTTTAGGATATGGCACACTGAATAGTGTAGAGGTCTTTAAACAAAGGCTGGAATGCCATCTGTCGGGGATGCTTTGATCAAGATTTCTTGCATGGCAGAATGGGGTTGGACTGGATGGCCCTCGTGGTCTCTTCCAACTCTACAATTCTATGATTCTATGATTTGAGGTCCTATGAGTGCTGGGGAAGGGAAAGAAGCTCTCATGGAATTTTCTGTCTCAAAGCCAAAACACCCTGGCTAGTCTTTGGACTACAACCCAAAGCAAATCCTTGCCCCCTTAGTCTGGGGCCACTGGAACAAAGACTCAGCTTGAAAAAAAGCGGGGTGTGGAAAACTCCCCATTGTGCCACTTACTGGCCGCAGGGGTTTCCTCATCCGAGGAGATATCCGGGTCGATCAATTTTTCCTTCACTTTTTCCGTCCGGTCCTTAAAGAGCCTCACCAGCTCTTGAAGGCGGTCATTGATCATGGTGCTGTTTTGGCTCGCAGTGGAGCTACTGCGTTCCGGCAAACTGCGGGAGACAAAAGATAGAAAATATCCAATTATCACACAACACTGTTATAGGACTATTATTCCACTTTAACTGCTCTGGCTGCCTCCTGTGGAATTCTGGGGTTTGTAGTTTAGTGAGACCTAAGAGCTCTCTGGTTGAGAATTGCAAATCCCTTCCCTGAAATGCAAATCCCAGGTTCCACAGTTAAAGTGGAATATTACCACTATAACAGTGTAGTGTGATATGGAAAGGGTGTCTCGACACATGAGAACCCCCATTGAGAAAATGAAATATTTCCCACATGCACACACTTTGAGGCTTCCCCCCCCCAAAAAAAATCATAAGTGCAAAGCAAACAAAAACTTAGATTTTTAATTAATTGATTTTATTACTACGCCATTAAAAAACTCCCCCCAAAATGCCTGGTAGACCTCACAACAACCCTGTAAGGTAGGCTGGTGGATTTTTAAATTCCTCCTCCCCCTTCTCAGCATTCCACACTTTTCCTGGAATTGCTGAGGGTGACTCGCTCTGTTGGTCTGCCGCTGCCATGGCTGCCACCAGTTGACTGTCTGGGTTCTGTCACAGTGGCAGCAGTGGCATCCTGCCGCCATCGCCAGTTGACCGTCTGGGTCCAATTACAGACGGCCGGTCACACTGCCACCACCAGTTGACTGGGTCCCAATCTGGGCCACAGACTGAGTGGCAGGAGTGTATTGTGAGGTGGAGAGGGAATTTGCATGTGGGTGGTGATTGGTTGGGTGTGTTTCCTGAGTAGCCAATCAGCACACTGGGAAAGGCAACATACCCAAGAGTTGGAAACATACCGAGGCCAATTGTACATACCCAAGCCTTAGATAGATAGATAGATAGATAGATAGATTATTTTTCACAGCCACAACGTTTTTGTGCTGAGAGCAATGTCTTTTGGGCAGGAAACCCTACAACCCTACTGTGAGTCCCAGCCAGGGAAGCCCCAGGGAATTAACACAATCTGCCTTTCTGTCAACTCACCATTCAACCATTGATTAAATGAGTTTACTCAAGTTGCAATTCACCAACAGCATTGAAGCTCAGATTATTTTCTTTTCTTTGCACTAATGAATTTTTTCCCCAGAAATGCTGCACGCCTCAGGGAGTCTGAGACTTGTAGTCCATAAAGCAACTTTTCCAACCGCTG
Source organism: Gambelia wislizenii (assembly GCA_030847615.1). Taxonomy (NCBI): domain Eukaryota; kingdom Metazoa; phylum Chordata; class Lepidosauria; order Squamata; family Crotaphytidae; genus Gambelia; species Gambelia wislizenii. Next base: position 42,043,077 of record JAUMIR010000008.1, read on the forward strand.
GTCAAAATACAATGGAAATAACCCTTGCATGTCCTCCTCAGGTCCTTAGGGAAAGGAAACAAGGATAGAAATGCCAAATAAACGCAGTGTCTTGAGTGTTGTACCTGATCTGTTCTTCTCTCTGGGGACTGGACTGATCCGTCCAAGCTTTGACCGGAGACTGATTTGGAGAACGGACTCCCAGCTCCTCCACAGGCTCTTCTTGGATGTGATGCTTCTTTCTAACATGGAAAAGGAATTTGAAAATGAGGGAAAAAATCAGATATTTCTGGAATTTCTCCCTTCTTCAGTGTGTCAGTCAGGCCTGGCTCTGCCGTTAGGCAAGACTGACGCACTTCCCGCAGTATCAGATGTCTTGAAAGAAGAGGAAATTATCATCTACTTAAATGATTATTGCCTCTGAATGGACATAATGGGAACTTGAAGCACAAGAGCATTCCTGGAGCCTGGTGTGAGAAAGAGCCTCCATTCCTACCTCTTGAGAGCCACGGGTGTGACCGGAACCAGGAGGGTTTGGGATTTGTTTGAGGGCGAAGGGTGAGCCTGGAGGACAAACGCTGGGCCCCCGGAAGGACCATTCCTAGAATCCACCTTCTGGATGTTCACAGTGGGATATTTTCCTGAGGGTCGTCCTTGGAGGAAAAAGGAGATGAAAAAGAGTCAGAAAGAAAAACTCAGAGAAGCCACCACAACAGATTTGTCACCAAAGGCAGCACAGACAAGCTCGTCTTTATACCAAACTCCTCAGCTTGACCAATAGATTATGGCCAGAATCTGGTTGCTGTCTTACATCTGTGGAACCTCTCCTACAGGTGTGGTCGGACATTTTTGTCTAGTGCAGAACATCTGTGTTCAGATCAAAGTTGGGCACAGGGTGTCATGGTGCATAAATGGCCATCATGCACTTATGGGCAATACGCATGGATATCCATGCACCTTCAGTTGTGGAGTCAGTTGCACATTTGGTGCCTTGGTTCAGTTGCACAATGTTGCCATGCAACACAAAGATTGTGTATTGCAAGTAATGTGTAACTCCACATTTCTGGAATTTATCACACTACACTGTCGTAGTGCTGTTATTCCACTTTAACTGTTATGGCTGCCTTCTGTGAAATTCTGGGGTTTGTAGTTTAGCAAGGCCTAAGAGCTCTCTGGCTGAGAGTTCTAAATGCCCCTCCTGAAAACTGCAAATCCCAGGATGCCACAAGAGGCAGTCATAGCAGTTAAAGAGGAATAATAGTGCTATAACAGTGCAGTGTGAGCATCTCCTATGGTACACAACCCCAACGTAGGATCTCAGTCTTGATATTGCAGGACTCCTCCAGATGGGGCAAAGGGCTCTGCAGTGGTTGTTGTTTTAAACCTCAGGGTTTGTTTCCTCCCACCTCAAAATATCCCAACAAGAGCTGGTATCTGGTTTGGTAGTTATATCATCATAAACTGACTTACGATCATGCAAAGATCAGGGCCCCAAGGAGACCTTCTGCTGTGCTTTCTGCAACCGGACTTGTTTGTCTCGGATTGGCCTTTTTAGTCATCAGTGTGCTTGCAGAAAGCGCGGGGTGAGTCCTTCCTGAATCTTCGTTTGCAAAGAAAAGCCAGAGAGAGACCACTTGGAAGAGCCCAAAGTAAATCAGGGCCTCCCCCAACACCCCCCCCCCGTCTTCTTAGATATATCCTGATTCCTCCTAGAAGACAGCACACATGCAAAAACATCAAGGGTGGGGGGACTGGTTATTAAAAATGCTAGGGTAAGTTTTATCTGAAGGTATGACCTTCAGGAAGGCAAATGTGGGGGACTGCACTGGGCAGGGCCCCCTAAGATGGGAACACATATCCAGAAGCCCCCTTCTTATCGCTGCTCCTAGGAAAGACTACTGACAAATTCCAAAGGATGAGGAAACATAAGAGATCAAAAGGACATTGTCCCCACCACACACCTGAGTGGCAGACAATAGATGGATGGACTAATCCTTTGTTTGAAGGTTTCGAGCTTCCCTTCCCCTAATCACCTAACCATCAAAAGAGGCAGCTCAAGCTTTGTGAATCCAATCATCTGACATTAAGGGCAGTTGGCAACACATTAGCATCTTCAGACACCTATTGTCAAAGACCAGGAGCTCTCCTGAAACTCACTGTGCAATCTTTAGAGACACTTGAAACCTATTCTTGCAACCCGTGAAACCCATAACAGAGCATATTTTTGGTATAAATATGGGCCACAAATCATGCTTCATTGCACACAGATTCCATTTCCAGGGGACACTCTACCCTTCTGTGTGGCCAGGGTGCACAGAATCTCTGCTTGGGGACACTACGTCTCTCTCTGTGTTAGCAACTTCAGATTCATCTATCCACTCTGCTGGTTTGATTCCGGACTACAAGACAGGTGTCATATATCCCCAGAAACTGCCTTATCTATCCCTATGGCAATCTCTCTCTTCTTCCATTCCTAGTGACCTTGTATGAATGTTTCTTGTATGAATGTGTTGTTTTTTTAAAAGGTATTTCATTATTTTATTTTGGGAATTGATAAATATTTAGCTAAGTTACAAGCAATGAAGTGGAAAGGAAAGCACAATGGTCCATCAATCTTATATCTATATTTAAATTCTTAGCACCCTTTGCAAAACCCTCCCTTTCCAATCAGGCTGATGTTAGTGCTTTGACTTTTAAAAGTGTTTTAGAGAAACACAGAAAATTTCTTGTATGAATGTGTGCGTACTTCGTGTTATTATTTTACGTCTTTAATAAATATCATTGTTACCGGTAATTTTTCATTTTGTGTTTGTGTGTGTGTGTGTGTGTGTTTCAGAGGGAGTCAGGGTATACAAAGGTGTAAAAATCCCTTTCTCTGTTGTTCCCTCTTGCAGTGCTAAGATCGAGTTGCTGCTAATTTCCCCAACATTTTAGAAACTCGATATTTTATTGGAATTTCCAAGAGCTCTTTGGGTAACAGCTGCTTCATGCCCCAATCTGTTGCCCTCCAGATGTGCTGGACTACAAATCCTGTCATCTCCAGCCAGCATGGCAGGCATGAGGTTGAATAAAATACCCATGACTCCCTCAATACAAGGTATTTTTAAAGAATAATCCTTGTGCCTGGTGGTTCTGACAAAAAGGGCTATCGAGGGAGAAATGCCATGCCTCGTTCCGAACTTGTTTTTCTCACTATACATTTAAAGCAGTTTGACACCACTTTCACTGCCAGGGTTTCATCTTATGGGATCCTGGGGTTTGCAGTTTAGGAAGGAGTACTTTGAATTTTCACCCAGAGCGCTCCCCTCTCTGGCTTTTCTTCGCAAACGAAGATTCAGGAAGGACTCATCCCGCGCTTTCTGCAAGCGCGCTGATGACTAAAAAGGCCAATCCGAGATAAACAAGTCCGGTTGCAAAAAGCACAGCAGAAGGTCTCCTTGGGTGATGTTTTTGGGTTGTGATTCTTTCTGCGTTGTCGTTTCTCTTCAAGACTTGTTCGTCGTGAGTTCTCAAATAAGGCTGCAGCATTGTGGATAGTGCGTCTCCATGCCTCCCGATGTGAGGCCAGGGCGGACCACTGTTGGTGATCAATTTGGCCAAGCCTGAGATGTTGTTTCAGGGAGTCTTTGTATCGCTTTTTTGGAGCGCCCCTCTTACGCTGACCCGTGGCGAGTTCACCGTAGAGTACTATTTTGGGGAGGCGATGGTCCTCCATCCTAGAAACATGCCCTGCCCAGCGCAGCTGTGTTCTCAATATCATGGCCTCAATGCTGGTGATCTCTGCTTGCTCAAGGACAGCAACATTCGTCACATAGCCTTTCTAAACTACAAACCCCAGGATTCCAAAGGCTGCAGCCATGGCAGCGAAAGTGACATCGAAGTGCTATAAATGTGTTGTCTGAAGGAGACCCCGGGCACAGTGGAGATGGGGCAGGGCCAGGAATCATGGCACATGCCAAATGGACTGCCAGCCCCAGCAGCCTTAGCTAACATATCTAGTGGTGAGGAAGACTGGGATTTGTAGTTCAGTAACATCTGGAGGGCTGCATGATTCCCACCTTTGGGATAGGGCATTGAACCTTTGCTGTCTGCTTCAATGGCATTAGTTTGCATATTGATTCTATTCCTCTTTCTTTCCTATCTAAAGCTTTTCTGAAAGTGCATTGTTAGATTTTGCTGCATGCAGAGCGCACAAGTTAATAAATGGAATGTGATGCATGGAGCAGAGGATGCATCCTGCCAGCACAGCGCTGCTTCGGAGGTGAGGCCTTATGCAACCATCAGCAAATGTCCAGTTCGGTCTTCTTTGATCTCTGCAAAACAGCAGTCACTGAGGTATGGTTTCACTACAGCTTCCCTCACTCAGCATGAAAAAGGAGGAGAAATATTTTCAGGCAATTTTTCTTAGATAGTCCAACAGCTACAGCACCACAAGGGACACAGACAAGCTATATTTACGACGATCAGGAAAAACACCAGAGCTTTGTGGCATCTTCAAAATTCCTGCCATTAAGGTTTTGTGCACTGTATTCCACTTCCTGAAGCGCAGGAAGGGATTGTTCTCACTGGGCAGGTGGAAACAATGAGGGCCAAGGCAAAAACACAGAGAATTTTGACAATTATGCTAAAGCCAGAAATCCAGGGTTCCAAACCTGGACGCCATGGATTCCAAGTGGCTCCATGGATGGGCTTTATTGGGTGCATAGACCAGGCACAATTTGGTTTTTTTGTTTTTCAAAATTAGCTTCCCCCCCCCCAATGTCCTCTCTGTTACTTTGAATTGTTCCCATCACACTGAATTTTAAAGTGGTCTTTTCAACATGCTTTCCAGTCCCTCCCCCTGATTCTAGATTAGTTTATGTGATGGAAATCCATTTCCCATGCAATAAAATAAACTGTATGCAAAATTTTGTATATCTGTGCTGATGTGCATTTTTCAGAGGAAGGAATTCATCACTTTCATCAAATTCTCCAAAAAGTTTAATCATCCCAACGGACTGAGGGACTGAGGTTAGATTTATCCTGGAGAAAAGTAGGTGGAGGAGTGGCATGAAAGCCATCTATAAATATCAGAAAGGATGTCATGTCGAAGATGGAGTGATCTTGTCTTCTGATGCTCCAGAGACAAGAAGCCTTATTTCACTGTGCTGTTATAGCACTATTATTCCACTTTAACTGCTATGGCTGCCTCCTGTGGGATTATGGGATTTGCAGTTTAGGGAGGGGTGTTTAAATTCTCATGCGGAGAGCTTTTAGGCATCACTAAATTACAAACTCCAAAATTCCACAGGAGGCAGCCAGAACAGTTAAAGTGGGAGAATAACAATGCTTTAACAGTATTGAACACAAACCAGTGGATTCAAATTACAGGAAAAGAGATTCCATCTAAATATTAGGAAGAACTCTTTGACAGTGGAAAGGTTGCTCTTGGAAGGTGGCAGACACTCCTTCATTGTGGGGGGGGGTCTTTAAAAAGAAATTAAAAGCTCACCTCTTACCAGGTAATCCAGCAGTGGATTCCTGAATTGGGATTTGGTTGGACTAGAAGCCCCATGGGGAACTTTCCAGGTCGATATTTCTATAGATGCCATGTCATTCTTTGTTGTTTCCTACCTTGGCAAGGCATTGGACTAGATGACCCTTAGGGTCCCTTCCAACTCTACGATTCAACAACTCCCTTACAACAGTCCACTGGCTGCTGATTTGTTTCCAGGCAAAGTTCTGGTTATGATTTATAAAGCTTTCCATGCCTTAGATCAGTGGTTCTCAACCTATGGGTCCCCAGATGTTGTTGGACTACAGTTTCCAGGAGCCCTCTGAGGTCTCACCTGGACAGCCAGGTGGTCCTCCCAGTCATTAGTGAGGCTGTGAGTTCAGTCCTACAGGAACAGAGATTCCACCTCAACATTAGGAGGAACTTTCTGACAGTAAAAGCTGTTCGGCAGTGGAATGCACTCCCTCGGAGCATGGTGGGGTCTCCTTACTTGGAGGTTTTCAAACAGAGGCTGGATGGCCATCTGTCGGAGATGCTTTGATCATGATTTCCTGCATGCCAGGGGGTTGGACTGGATGTCCCTTGGGGTCTCATCCAACTCTACAATTCTATGATTCTATATAAAATGGCAAAATCAAACATCTGGCGACCTACAGGTTGAGAACCACTGCCTTAGATGATCCAAGCTATCCTCCCATCTAAGCCTGTCAATGCTTCAATCTTCAGGGCAGACTTTTCTCTCTCTCCCACCACTTCAGAGGGACATCTGGCGGGACCACAGGAGACGGGGCCTTTTCGGTGGCTGCCCCCAGGCTCAGGCCCTCCCTTTCTGGAGAGGTGAAGCCGATGCCCTCCTGGCTAGCCTTTCATAGACAGAGGAAGACTTTCTTCCTGTTCCAGCCTTTGGCCTTTGAGGGCCACCTGCTATGGGGAGAAGGGGGCTTGGATAAGCTGCTGGGTGGTTTACATTTGTGGTTTGTCTTTTTAAATGGGGCTGCTTTTAATTACTTTTAATTCTATTGATAGTTTAATTATGTTTAATTTTTGTATGATATGAACGTTTAGCAATCTATAAGTTGCCTTGAGTCCCCAGACTGGGGAAAAGATGGGAAATAAATAAATAAATATTGGATGATGATGATGATGATGATGATGATGTTGATATGGCGACCTCTGGCCTAAGTGCTTAAGATGTGCTGTAATGGATGATAACTGAGGTATCTTCTATTTTGTATTCTATTTTGTGAATACAAAATAGAAGAATGGTATGACGAAGTATGGAATATAGCTATAAATGAGAAATTAACAAATATGGCTAAGGAAAAAAAAAGGAGGGTTAAATAAGAATGTTTATGGTGAAAAATGGAGTAAATTTTTAGAATTTGTATTAATAAAGGGGAGAGGAAGTAAACCTGAGTTGGAAACAATGATTTTTTGGAAAGAGGGATGAATGTAAAGGAAAGTCCCTCGGTGGAGGGAATCACTGTTATATATGTTTGTTAAGTTTTATTGTATGTTTTTTTTAATTTTAAAAAATTAATAAAATTATTATTAAAAAAAATAACTGAGGTATCTTGGTAAAACAGTGTAAATTAACACCTAATTTTTGGAAGGTAAAAAGTCATCTGTATACGTGTCCAAATGAGTTCTCCTGATTTTTTTCCCTTTCCTTTTACATCTGTGCGAATAGGACAGGCACGAGGGCGTAAGGGAGTGAGGAAAGAGTGTGTAAGTGTAAAGATGTCACAAGGTTCTTGGGTGGTTTTGCTGGCCCGCAGGCCTTGAGAAATAAACTCAGAGGACACAAGACAGAAACCAATGGAGGCCTCACATCCACCTCACTACAGGCACCACACACCACGGCCAATGCTACGTTACCCCGGCTGCGAGGGAAAGGCGCTTCTTCCTTCAAAAAACTGGGGTTCGTCACGCCAGCCTTGTGCTTTCTGGAGATAAGGACAGGGATGCGGGAGGCAGGAACAGCGTGGTGGTAGCTGGGGACATTGGGCAGTTGCTCAGCCAAGCTGCGGTGGGAAGGGAAGGCATTCGGAGGATTAAGAGGCCTGTGGCGCGCCAGACGAGCTAACTCAATGTCCCGCTTTTGCGTGGCCATGGCGCGAGGCAGCTAGGCACTCTAAGCAAAGGCGGCAGGAGCTGGAAGCTGCAATATAAACCACAAAACTGGGTGAGAAAGGTGACAGCCCACGCTCGACCAAAGCAGCCAGTCCTCAGGGTGAAGGAGTGGAGACCCTGACACAAATGCACTCCTTCCAAGTGTCCCAGTTTGTCAAGGAGAGCCCCATCAATCCTCTGCCGTCCCACTTTCTCAGCTGTTTTTAAAATGTCCCTATTTCTCTCTCCTGTTCATACTTCCCCCCACTTTGTCCTCAGCTTACTTCGGTTGCTGCAAACTGAGTTCAAAGTGCAAAAGTAGAGAGGGAGAAGAGAGAAAGGGGAGAATTTTTGCGAAGGAATTGCCGCCCTGCCCAGGTTTGGACTAAGCCCATTCGGCATGAAGGACATACCTTCAGGTGCAACGGATTTGGTTCCTGTCCCGTCCTCATCAGCCTTCATTAAAAACAAGAACAAACACATTAAGCATCCGAAGAGCACTTGTAAGAGAAGGTTTTTCTTTAATGGTAACACCAAGAATGCTGATTTTTTTTTTAAATTGCTTTGGAAAAATTGGGATAAAAAACAACAACCACACCTGTAGATAAGGGTGTAGGGTGGTCTCCACTGCCTGGTCTGAAGCATCTACCACCAAGGCCCTGCCGTCTGGTTCAGCCCTGGAAGGAAAAGGAAGAGAGATGGGAAAACAGCATTCCTACATATCATCATCATCATCATCATCATCATCATCATATTTATTTATACATACAGAGCCATCACTGTGGATGGTAGCCTTACTTCTCTCCCTCAGAGGCCAAAGCAACAGCAATTCGGATGGATGGAGGGCTGCTGGACCCACAGGGATGCTTGATTCACACCCACGCTATGACCCCAGAACGGCTGAAGGACGTCATCTGATAATTTTGTCGCGATCTTCTGATGCATTTTTTCATGCATCTGATAAAGTCCTAACTCCTCTTTGCTACATTACGAGTCCTATAGATCTTTGCATCTCAGGAAGCAGACCATACTCTAGCTTAGGCTAGAAATGTCTTTTCCCCAGTTAGTTTCAAAGCTACTACTGGACCGCTTTATATCTTTTTAAATCTCTGGTTTAACTAAGGATGTGTCATGAATAAAATTACAGTTTGCAGCCACAGAGGTGACTGATCAATGGGGACTCCACAGCTGCCTTCAAACCTCCCAGAACAGACTAACACAAAAGGACACTTTTGCTAAACATCAGGGGAAAACTTTTTGACGGTAAGAGTGAACTGAAGGTGGTGGGGATGCCTTCCTTGGAATTTTTTTTGGGGGGGGGTTTAGGAATTTTTTATTGGAATAAGACCATTCTACTGAAAAATACACCTGACCGCAAAAGGCCGTAACAATAACACAATAATAATAATAATTGTTTTCCTCTTTTCTTACTAATACAAAAATAAAACTATCTATTCTAACACTAATACATTTTCCCTCTTAATCTAAATGCACTATAATCACATTATGGAGGTTCTTTAAGAGAAGTCAAATGACTGTTTGTCAGGAAGGTTGTAGCTCTGTCTGTCAGGAAGATTTAGCTGCCTTGAGTCTCATTGGTGGGAGAATGGTGGGATAGAAATGAATAAAATAAATACAGTTGTCCCTTCATATTCACTGGGGTTTGGTTCCAGGACACCCCACCCATGGATACCCAAATCCATGAATACTCAAGTCCCATTATATGCAATGGCATAGCAAAATGGTGTCCCTGATATAAGATGACAAAATCAAGGTTTGCTTTTGGGATGATTATTTTTTTAAGAATATTTTCAAGCTATGATTACTTATCATAGAATCATAGAATTGCAGAGTCGGAAGAGACCCCGAGGGCCATCCAGTCCAACCCCCTGCCATGCAGGAAATCACGATCAAAGCATCCCCGACAGATGGCCATCCAGCCTCTGTTTAAAGACCTCCAAGGAAGGAGACCCCACCACGCTCCGAGGGAGTGCATTCCACTCCGAACAGCTCTTACTGTCAGAAAGTTCCTCCTCATGTTGAGGTGGAATTGCTGTTCCTGGAGCTTGCATCCATTGCTCCGTGTTCCAGTCTCTGGAGCAGCAGAAAACAAGCTTGCTCCATCCTCAGTGTGACACCCCTTCAAATACTTAAACAGGGCTATCATATCGCCTCTTAACCATCTTTTTTTCAGGCTAAACATACCCAGCTCCCTAAGTCTCTCCTCATAAGGCATCGTTTCCAGACCTTTCACCATTTTAGTCGCCCTCCTCTGGACACGCTCCAATTTGTCAATATCCTTTTTTGAATGGTGGTGCCCATCATTGCTAATGCAATGTAATCTCACAAACATGCAGCAAAGATATTTGTTTGGCAGTAGAGGGAATAGGTGCACAGCCTTCAAAGTATTACTTCCAATAGATTTTAAGAAGGTCTACAGAAAGTGTGTCGTTTTTCAAAGTGAAAGAGTATATTCCTTCTAGTGTTTTCAGCTAATTTTAAAATGGTAGATGAGTACTTCCTTTATCAAAAGGTACAATATAGAAGACGAATAGTCAAAAGATAAGGTGAACAGAGCAATACAGCACAAGAGTTGGCCAACACCAACTAGGGTAGACCCATTTAATCAACAGTATTTACCTACAAGTTGACTCGCCATTCAAGAATGGATTCAATGGGTCTCCTGCAGCTGAGACTAACTGATAGATTCAGAATGATGATGATGATGATGTCTTACTTTGGAAATTGTATTGAACAATGAGACTCAAACAGCTGCCTCCTCAGTTTAGGCTTGTTTCACAAACAACCCACAACAGGAAAGAATGAGCTAAACACTCACCGGATCGTGTCATGTCTCCTTTGAACGCATAAGTGCGCTCCATGGCACTGCCCTCAGACTCAGCCCTGCTCTGCTTCTCATGGTAACCTGGCGCCCAAGTCCCCTGGTAGAAAGGGGGTTGTGTGCTCCAAATTGCCTGCAAACTGCTTGCAACCCTCTTGGGTTTTTGGAGGGATTGGAGCCAAACCCGGGGTGCTATGAAGCAGAGCAAGCAGGTCTGCCACAGACAGCGTCATATGGCTCCCTCCTCCCCACCTTCACTTCACCAGAGAGAAACACGGAGGGACCAGAGAAGGCTGCTGCCCGGTTGCCAGGAGAAGCAGAGCAGTTGCTAGGGAGAAAAGCAGGTCACCAGGAGATTTGGATTCCTGGTTACTAAGCACCATCTCAGCATCGTCTCTGGCCAGGCCTCAAATGCATGTCTTCTGTGCTCAGGATGAATGGCAGAAAAGTGGTCCTGGGGTGGAGCGGCAACCCTCTGTCATCCTAGAAGAGCCTTTCCCCCAAGCCAGCATCTGTCTGGATGTGGGCCGGACTAGAGATCCCATTTCCCCCATCCAGAACTGCCAGTGGCCATGATGTGTGGAGGGTAATGGGTTGTGTAGTCCAGTACATCTAAAAGGGCACCAGGTTTAGGGAAGGCTGTCATAAAGACTAAGTCAATAACCACAATAACAAGAATGATCATACTATCTCAACCACTTCTCCCAGGACTCAAGATGTCTAAAAAATAATTAAAAAGATACAAATAAAAGTTCAAATCACTTAAAATAATATTGAAGAAGTTTAATCATATTTTAACTTCTTAGATATAATTTTAAGTGCTCTGAACTTTTATTTGTCAACTACAAACAGAATTAAAAACAATTTTAAAGTTTGTCCATTAAATTCCTATTGTTTAGTCTGCACTAGAACACATTGTGTTGTGATGAGTTCGATGTGTAGGTAAAATCTAGTTGATTCAGTGGACCTACTCTAGTTCCTATTAGTTCCTATATAAAAATATATAGTTCCTATCCCTGGTGGCGCAGTGGTTAAATGCCAATACTGCAAGTCACCACGTTGCAAGTTCAATTCCAGCGGGCTCCAAGGTTCACTCAGCCTTCCATCCTTTCGTAGGTCGGTAAAATGAGTGCCCGGCTTGCGGGGGCAATTAGCTAACACACATTGGAAACTGCTTAATGCAGTGTAGATGTGTAAATTACTATTGCTTAAAACAATTTGTAAGCTGCTTCGATAACCTTGAGGCTGAAGAGCGGGGTATGTATAAATAAATAAAATAAAAATAAATAAACAACAGGATTCAGGCCTAACTGTCCCAGAAGGATCCTGCTGGCATTTTCAAACATTGGCCCAAAAGCAACTCTTTGCTTAGGTCAGTTTATTGCTGTCTTTTAAGTAGGTACACCCTTTAACAGGGGAAGACGGTGGGATCTGGGTGGTATTTGACTATGTCTTGCTAGGATCATTCCCCTCCTGAAGATTATGTAATATTTCAAATTAGCCAAATAAATACATGCAAAGATTTGCAAAGGAGTGGGGGAATGCAGTCCTGCCTTGAAGCCCTGGCGGCAGGGATGGAAAAACAACTTCCTTACCTGGCAACATAGTTTTTTCCTCCTTTGCAAGAGATCACAGTGAGAATCTTGCCAATGACATACAGGTGTATAATTTGAGATTACACACTTGGATGCTTTGTTCTGAATGGGGTGCAAGGGAGTATTCACAAGCCCCTTATGCTCCATCGGCACCCTCTCCCCCAACATGGTAGCAGCCAAGCCCCAGGGGGCTCAGCTGTGGTCTTTAAATAGCTTCTGGAGAAGGAAGACGGGAGATGACCAAGAAGGGAGTGGGCACTGTCTCCCCTCCCTGCTGCAGTTCTCTAGAGAGAGAGGAAGAGAAACAAGACCTCAATCCTCTCCCCTCTGACTGGGGAACAGCAGTGGGCATGGGGGACATTGAATGGCCATAGGAGCAGCACCCCCAGTCCTTTGCAGGTGCTCAGGAGGGAGGGAGAGCTGTGAGCTAAACACACACGTTGGCATACTGTTTGTGACGTAAGCAGGCATTAAGTCCATTACCTCTACATCTCTCTCTCTTTTTGGTCATTGCGGAGGTTGGGATTCTCTTCCATCCCCCACAGTGACCAAAGCCCACTCAGGACACACCATTGTACAGTGATGACCCCCCCCCCATGACCATTCACTCTAGAGGTCACCAGTGGATCTTGATGGAAGATCTACTCTGTCTACATCTGGCTCTGGAGCATGGCTGGATGCTTCTCCAGTCTTCCACCACCGCTCTTCACCAGCAATGGGGGAGGAGAGAAGGGGCCAAAATCTTGCACCTCCCAGGAGGCTCTGGCAAAAGCAAACTGGGGTGTGTGCGTGGAGAGCTAAGGCAGAACAACAGTGAGTCTGGGAATGGTGACAGGGGGCCATAGAGGAGTGTTGCACGTGGAACGCTTCAACTTACACTTGACTGTGTAGGCTCTTGGCCACAGTGTTATGCTCTCCATGCACAAAGCAGGACCTAGCTCCACATCTTTCTTAGAAGGTCTCCACATTTATCCAGTGGGTGCCTTTGTCCTAAATCCATTTGCTCATATTCACTGGGGGTCTAGGAGGGGGAAGGCTCCTGCTTTTCCAGATGTTCAATACAAGCCAGATGATGCCTGGGTGCCCCCCAGGGATGCCCCCCCCATGGTAAATCAGTGGCCAAGGGCAGGGGTGGGAAGAGCTGCTGCCATGGGCTCTCCAGCTTGCATCATGCCTCTGGCACAAAGATGTTGCATGATAAGGTATGCGACACCAGCTTGCGCAGTGCCTGAAAAGTTACTTCCACGGGCATTAGGTAAGCCAGAGGGTACGGGCTTTGGCTTCCTACCTCTTCTCTTCCTGCTCCATTCCATGCCGCCTTACCGGACTTGGGGGAGAACCTAAGGGACATTCCACCTCGCTGTACCAACACATCACCTCCTGGTGGATTTCGTGGCCTCCTCTTCCTTCCATGACGAATCCCAGGTGCCTTTGCTTCTTGGGAAGGGTGCAAACTGAAAAGGGATGTGGCAGGTGACATGACAGAACCACCTCTAAATATCTATCCAGTGGAAGGTGGAGCAAGCTTGTTTTTTTTTTTGTTGCTTCAGAGACCAGCACACAAATCAATGGATTGAAAAGGCAAAAGCGATTCAACCTAAACATTAGGAAGAACTTCTTGACTGTAAGGCCTGTTTGACAGTGGAATAGACTGCCTTCGGGGATGGACTCTCCATCTTTGGAAGCATTTAAACAGAGGTTAGATGGGCATCTCTTTAGCTCTGCATTCCTGCATGGGAGCAGTTTGGGCTAGAGGTTTCTAAGGTACCTTCCAACCAAGTGATTCTGTGAAATAAAATGTCAAGCAGGATGGTCAACCAATTACAAGTGAAGTCAGCAAAGAGAGTTTTATGGGGCATTGCAGGAGGGGGTAGATATTGAATGTCTCCACATTGCACAGTTGTAGCACTTCCATTTCACTTGAACTGCCAGAGTTCCACCTCATGGGATCCTGGGGTTGTAGTTTGGAGAGAAACTGTGGTCTCTTCTACAATTACAGAACTTGTTGTAGTCTGGAGAATAACTGGTTTCTTCCACAATTACAGAACTTGGATCCCACTTCAACTGCCTTGGCTCCATCCTTTGGAACCCTGGGATTTGTGGCAAATGGAGTTTTTGGGGACATGGCAAGATGGGGAGGGGGGAGGTTTTATTGGCTGTTTTTAAATCTGTGTTCCTCTTTGGCAGGGTGGGTGACAAGGCCACTGCAGGGCTCTTCAGCTCTGCCAAGTGCTCAAGGGCTGCACTTTTGGGGGTTCTGTTCCATTTTTGTTTTTCAAGGTTTTTTTAAAAGTTAAAAATGCATACAAATTAGTTCCATATATGTAAAACTGATGTAGAGCATTTAATGGTCCGATTGACTGCTGAACCTTTCCTGAAAGTTCATCAAATGCTGGGCTTGGCATTTTCAACGACATATTCAACGACAATGGTTAGGTGTTGAGCCAGTTGGGGTATTTTTGACATCCAGCCAAATGACTGACAGTCAGCATTTGCCACAAGCATACATGTGAATGGGATGAATAAATCTGCTCCGAGTTTTAGACTGAACTTTAAAGCAGCTGTCCAAGTAGGCACATCTATTCCCCCAAAGCAGGCACATCACTTTGGCTTGCTCTGTTAGGGATTTATCCTCAGCCTTCCATGCAAGGAGATTTTGCAGCTGTGGTCTCCTCACCAGAATCGCACAAGCAATGTAATCCTTGTACAACTGGTGAGTGTGGAGGCATTGCAATCCCTTGCACAATTGGGTGCTCAATGATGCAGTCCAAGACGATCCCGGAATGTAGCTACACTGCCACCACCTGCCACTTTGCAACTGCTGTTGTAGGTTATTTCAGGATCTTAGTTTAATGTTATATAACCTTTCCAGGGGCAGTTGCTACTTCCCTTGTTCAGATTCCCCCAATAAAACTCTGCCCATCCAGGTTTAGACTGTGGCTTTATTGGAGTCTAGAACCAAAAATAAATAAACAAATAAAAACATGCAAACTCTTTTCCTCCCGCTTCACTAGGGATACCCCTTCCGGGCTGGCCTCTCAGCAGCCTCTTTTGTGCCAAGACAGCTCCCCAAATCTTCAGGATCCATTTGTTTCAGAGGCATTTAAGCCCCTTTGCTCCCTGAAACAAAAGGAGAAGGGGAAGTTAAATGGGAGTAAACCATTTGGACTGGACAGTCGTCCAGCATGTTTCAAAACATGTACATCAAGATGTTCCAAATTCCATAACAATACCACAACAAACCAAGGCCTTGTCTAGATGAGCGATTTACCCCATCGTGGCCCCATCTGGAGCCCTGCAGTCCTAACAACACAAGCCCTTTGCCCCATTTTGCCCCGGGCTGTCCTGACAACCCCCGGGGCAAAGATGGGACTATGACAGGGCTAAGAGAGGGCAAAGCCCATTACTGTAGTATGTGGGGAAATCATTATTGTAATGCAATGCAATCTTGTGTATCCCATGTTGAGCTCCGTTTAGGCATTTACCCTGCATGCTTCAGTTCTTTCGCACCCCCTTTTCTTTACTAGGCAATTTCAGCCAACTGGAGCAATGGGTCATTCATCACATGACCTAATTTAAATATTATGACACTTTAAGTTCTTTTTAAGTTAAGGACTTTTTCAGATGGGGTTTTATAACACTAGCAGCCTCGTCCCCGTTGCGAGGCTGCTGTGCTGCAGGGCATCCCTTTTGGATGGCGCTCTCCCCCGTCGATACTGTTGTGTAACTGCGGGGATGCTTCAGCGTTATATTTGGTGGTTTTCTAATCACAATCAACTTTCGTGATTAGAAAACCACCAAATATAACGCTGCAGCATCCCCGTGGTTACGCAACAGTATCAGCAGAGGATCAGCAGGGGAGAGCGTCATCCGAAAGGGACGCCCTGCAGCGCAGCAGCCTCGCAACAGGGATGAGGCTGCTAGCGTTATAAAACCCCATCCGAAAAAGTCCTAAGTCTCCATGCGGCTGTACCCATGTTGTTGTTGTTGTTCTGAGTTCCTTTAGTCACCATGTAGCCCACACCGTTCAATGGCTGGGTGAGTCTTTTCCTACCCTAAATCCTCTTAGTAAGTTAGGAACCTTTTTAAAGTTTGTTTTAATATGTAGATTAAGATTGATATACCTTCAGTAAACTTTTGATATGCATTTTTAAACTGATTTCTTTGTTGTTTTTTTAATGAGTCTAATTGATTGAGTGATCAGACCACAGATTTAAATGTTAATTGTGCTGTCTCTGCATTCCAATGTGTTACTCTGCAAGTTTTTTTACTTTTAAAGAAGATATTTTTATTCTTTTTAAAAAGGGCTAGATCCCTGGATTTTTTAAAATACATTTTTAATTATAGACTCATACCTCCCAACAATTACACCATTGCATTATAACACCAGTGAAAAACTGTTCCAGCCGGGTGAAAACAGATCAGGCCACACGTGACCACAGGAGGCCAAACCACCACGCCTGTCCATTGCTGCAGCTGCCGTCTGCTGTCGCTCTTCCAGATTCAGGAAGCAGCCTTGTGGCACGTTACGAGGCTGGTCACATGCGCGGAGGTCCTGCCCATGTGCTATAGGCCGGCTTCCTGGCTATGGAGAGTAGGACATGGTGGCAGCAGTGGATGGAAAGACTGGCCAGTGTGCTGGTCTGGACTCCATCCCATT
Organism: Gambelia wislizenii; assembly: GCA_030847615.1. Lineage (NCBI taxonomy): Eukaryota > Metazoa > Chordata > Lepidosauria > Squamata > Crotaphytidae > Gambelia > Gambelia wislizenii. The sequence continues at coordinate 42,059,759 of JAUMIR010000008.1, forward strand.
CTGTGCAAGGGAGCAACGGGGAAGCAACAGTCCAGATCCGTGGGCAGAATATGCTGGTGGGGAGCCAGCATATTCTGGCCCATGTAGATGAGCCCCAAACGTCAAACCACATGGTCTTTCTTGCACAAACCTGGTCTCCTGACGGGTACGTGGGAGACACCCACCGGACACCAGCATCAGGGAGACTCCGTACTTAGAATGCAAGCTGCCCATGTTGGGAGGACAAGTGACTCTCCATCTCCCAGTCCCAGCAGTATGACAAGCCAGTCTGGAGAGGAGATGGGAAACATGGCCTCCCTGGGGATTTGCACCCGGGCTGTGCAATTCCCTCCATGGTCATTTAGGCTGGCCTGCTGTCTCTTCTCCTTTCACCAGCAGGTAGAGATCTTTTTTCGGCAGGCCTTTCCTGATTAGATCCCGGCCTCAGGAGCTGCGTCTCCTGGCCTCTTTATAGTCTCGCTGGCTGTTGATTTTTGTATTTGTTTATTTATGTGATTTTAGTTTAGGTGGATTTTAATTTGATAATAGTTTAATATCTTTTTAAGGGGGAAAGTGGGTGGGTGGGGTTTAGGGATTTTACTGTGTGTTGTTGTATTTTAACTGTTGTAAGCTACCCCAATTGTTTTTAACAGAGGGGTGGGGTAAAAATTATTATTATTATTATAATTATTATTATTTTCATTTAAACAGGCATTTAGTGGTTAACTGGTTGCGCAGAAGGGTTTTAATCACGGTTTGTGTGATCCACTTTTATCTTTTATCTTTATTGCTATGATTTTTTTAAAAAGATAATGCTGTTTTAAATTATTGGTCTTTTCATATGACAGCTAATTTAATTAGACTTTTTTTAAAAAAACTTGTCACATACACACACACACATATATACACATACACATACATATATACACACACAAACATATACACACACACACACACTTATATATACACATACATATACATATATACACACACAAACATATATACACACACATACATATATATATACACACACACACTCATATACACACATACATATACATATATACACACACAAACATACACACACACACACACACACACACACACATATATATATATATACACACACACACTCATATATACACATCTATAATGCTTGGGTATGTTTCCTTTCCCAGTGTGCTGATTGGTCACTTAAGAAACATACCCAACCAAGCCCCTCCCTCCTCTCACTCCCTCAGCCAATCACCACCCACAGGCAAATTCCCTCTCTACCTCACAATCCACTCCTGCCACTCAGTTACTTTTACTGGCAAGGGGTTGGATTGGATGACCCTGGTTATCCCTTCCAGCTCAGCATTTCTGTGATTTTAAGTCTGTGGCCTCCCAGGTGCAGCACCATTATTATAAGCCTATAAAATCTCAATTCAAAGGATCTGGACCAAAACCCAGTTAAATGGCCACAGGAATACATGGAACTTCTTAACGTCTGCGAGGAAAAGATTGAACTGTGGCTGGGGCCTGGTTTTGGGCAGAGCCCAGAAATGATGGTCAACATTTCCCAGAATTCCTTCAGCCGGAATGGCCATTCCAGTCCAAAAAAGCCTCCATCTTGGCTAGGGGTCATGCAAAGTTTATGGGGCATCCAAAACCATTAAGACAGGTTGCAGCTGCTGCGAATTGCTACTACTCCGGAGCAATCCGTTTCCCCCTCCCCTCATATAGACGAGCCCATAGCCAAGCTCTAGCTTTAGGGGCCACCATCACCAAAAAGGTTGGACTGAAAAGAAGCAGCCACTGAATTCCAGTGCCCCAAAGGGTCCGGGCTCAGAGTAAAGTCCCATTGATACATCTCTGGCTGAATGGCCATCGAAAGAGGATGGGATGCTGAACCAAGAGAGATGAAGTTTTCATTTAAGGTGCCCCCCGCCCCTGCAAAATGGCACCGGGTGGGAGTGGGCTCCTCTATTCCCCCATGGTGACCACCAGACTCCCCTCTCTCAGCCACACAGAAAGGCCTCCCAAGAACCCGGGGTGCTCAAAGCCCCCTTCTTTCTGAAACATGTTTAGCCATATGTTGTTTAAATGCTTTTTATCCCTTTTACTTCACCTTGGCAGAGGGGGCTGATGGGTTGGGAGGCAATAAACAGATGCACTGAATAAATAAACAGTCTCCAATTGAAATCTCATAGTGATTAAAGTCATCTTCAGGACCTTTAATATTCATTTACACATAAATATAAATTTAGTAACAATTACTCAAGTATGCATGTGGGGATTGTTTTCTGTAATAAGTGCAAGGTAACATTAATGTGTTTCATAGTATCTAATGAATAACTGGTGTTAGTTTCAACTACAGTACCTCTAAAATGGTTTTGCATATATGTAGCTAATTTATATGTGTTTTAAGAACCCTTTTTTAAAAAGAGAAAAGTGCAGTCCTTGAATACGTGGCCAACCTGACCATTTGCCCAAATCCTGTCCTGAAGGCTTGATTCCACATTCATCTTTCTGAGTAGCCCTGTAGATTTATTTTAATAGTCAGTATTGTAGAGAGTTGAAAAGACAATTTCATTGACTTTACTCTCCCTTCTACATGCAAATATATCATCAGATATTGGAAATGTTATTTTGAGGGTGACCTAAATCCAGTTGCTAGTCCCAGTATTGTATTGAAGTATTGTTAAGACAACATTTAAGTAAATTCCATTAACCTGTTGTTGGTTTTGTGTGCTTTCAGGTAATTTCCAATTTATGATGACCCTGAGGTGAAACTATCATGGAGTTTTCTTGGCAAGATTTGTTCAGAGAGGGTTTGCCTTTGCTTCCACTGAAGCTGAGAGAGTGTGTCTTGCCCAAGGTCACCCCGTGGGTTTCCATGGCTGAGCAGGGATTCGAACCCCAGTCTCCAGAATCAGAGTCCAATGCTCAAAGCACTGCACCATGCTGTCTCTCTATTCATCTAAGCCATCAACAATATTTGGGATTAACAACTGGATTTAGACCTATTGGAAACTAGAACGCCCAGAATTCTCCAGACCACACTGGCCAGCATTCCCAGAGTTCTAGTCCAAAAAAGTAACTTCTCCAAAATATTCCGTTTTCCTGGGCATTCCATCTTGGACCTCAGAACATTAGTCCTTAAATAAACAAACAAAACTACAAAGGAAGATTGGAAAGGGAAACAGTGGAATTGGAACAGATCCACAAACTCCAGTCCATCGACAGTGGGTTGAACAGTGACAATGGTTAGGTTTTCCGTGGGTCTTTTCCGGGCTGTGAGGCCATGTTCTGGAAGAGTTTATTCCTGACATTTCACCTGCATCTGTGGCTGGCATCTTCAGAGAATGGTTGGGTAGGAGTGTGTCTCAAGTTTATATACTGTACTGTGAGCTCCTGTTGGAGAGGATATGTATATCTCCCCAAGGACCTAGCCATAACAAATTTACATATCCTCTCCAACAAAGACTCACAGTATATAAACTCCACACACACACACCTACCCAACCATTCTCTGAAGATGCCAGCCACAGATGCAAGCAAAACGTCAGGAATAAACTCTTCCGGAACACGGCCTCACAGCCCCGAAAAAAAACACGGAAAACTTATGGATGCCGCCCGTGAAAACCTTTGACTTCACAGAGTCAATGGTTTCCTAACACACAACATATATTACGACACTAGGTAACACCCCAGCCTCATGATGGCCCTCTTGCCCACTTTATCACATCTTTTTTCTGGTTCCCAACCAGCATCACACTACATTCCAATGACTCCCCCGCCATTCATATGGCTATCTACTCACTCTGGCTTTAGGCAACATCTTTCCTCCTGCCTTTGTTCCCCAAGAACCATCTTTAAAACTACATTTCAGACCTCATCACCATACCCACACAAGTTTTGCATTTCTGTGGCTATTCACACCAACAGCCTGCTGGTAAAGATCTGTTCCTCAGCACTGTTGAAGTGCTGAACATCTGGTGAAGTAGACTTAAGTCTAGGAAAGCTTCAAGATGGCTTTCCATACTGACATTCCAGAATAACCCAGTTATGGCTTTAGATTCTTGAAACTCTGGTTAGGATGTGTTATAAACAAAATTAAATGGCTGTATTCTGGATTATTTCTATTGTAACCACCAACTTGAAAGCAATAAGCTGACATCTCATGAAACAGCATCATAGGACCATCATGCGTGACTTACTTGCTTGCCCAGAGCCCAGCTCTGCAGCTTCCATTATCTGTCAGAAAGAAGAATATACATATATATCTATATATATAAAACTCTTGGGTATGTTGCCTTTCCCAATGTGCTGATTGGCTGCTCAGGAAACACACCCAACCAATCACCACCCACATGCAAATTCCCTCTCCACCTCACAATCCACTCCTGCCACTCAATCTGCATCTAGGGCCCCTCCCTCCTCTCACTCCCACAGCCAATCACCACCCACATGCAAATTCCCTCTCCACCTCACAATCCACTCCTGCCACTCAGTCTGTGGCCCAGATTGGGACCCAGTCGACTGGTGGTGGCAGTGTGACTGGCCGTCTGTAATTGGACCCAGACAGTCAACTGGCGATGGCGGCAGGATGCCACTGCTGCAGCTGTGACAGAACCCAGACAGTCAACTGGTGGCAGCCACGGCAGCAGCATATCAACAGAGCGAGTCACCCTCAGCAATTCCAGGAAAAGTGTGGAATGCTGAGAAGGGGGAGGAGGAATTTAAATATCCATTGGCATACCTTACAGGGTTGTTGTGAGGTCTACTGGGCATTTTGGGGAGAGTTTTTTAACGTTGTATGTTATGCCAGGTACAGCTAGTATACAGTTGTCCCTCTGTATCCACGGATTTGGTATCCACGGATTTAAGTATTCATAGCTTGTAAATAGTATTTAAAAAATAATAATCCAAAAAGCAAACCTTGATTTTGCCATCTTATATAAGAGACACCATTTTGCTAGGCCATTGCATCTAATGGGACTTGAGTATTCACGAATTTTGGTATCCACGGATGGGGGATCCTGGAACCAAACCCCAGTGAATATGAAAGGACAACTGTCTATATAAATGTGGCATCAAGGGTAAATTCTCCTTCCTCATCTGCCAGTGGTAATGGGGGGAAACTGTGGTCTATAAGCTGGATGTGGCCCCCAAGGCTGGTTCTTGTGACCCCCCCCCATTTGTTTTTGAAAATAATTTTAACTTAAAATGCTTTCCATGGGGATGTGAAGGGGATTCTGCCACATTTTTGCCCCTCTCTGGGCTGTTTTAGTTTTTTCAGACCAGAAGCAACTTTTGATTTGTGTTTAGAAAAAAGGTTGCCTCCAGACCTAAAGCAACCCCATGGCACAACTGTCTCCCACAATCCCTAGAGGGTACAGGGAGCATTTTGAATGAAACACCAGACAACCAAGAGCCAGTGGTTACACATGGCTAGCCAGTGCCTAAAATTCTTAAAAAGAGCCTCTTCAAGAACCTCTTGAAAAACTTAGCCCAGCCTTCCCTAACTTGTGGATCTGTTGGACAACAGTTCCCATCCTATCCCACCAACTGCATTTCCCATCATCCCCAGGCAACTGCCATAGGCATAGTGACACTGGGTGAGGAAAGGGAATCCATCTACCCCTGCCCCACATTAGCTGTCCTTGGGCTGGAAGCAAATATCTGCAAAGGACAAAGTAAGAAACACACATACACACACACAAAGATTGCTTCTCCTTACCTGTCCATCTTGGTTCATTTTGGTGACAGGTTGGGGCATCACTTTCTCCAGTCCCTGAACAAGCCACTCAAACACGCTGTGGGTTGGGCCAGAAAGAAAAGCTGCATTAGTACCATGTCTTGCTTCCCTCTCCCCTTCACCTTCCTGACCACCTGCCCAGCAAAAGGCAAGTCCAAATTGTCCAGGGCAGGGGTGTACATCTTTGTAAATTTCATTCTTCCAAACAAGAACAAATAATTTTACAATGTTTTCTCCTCACTTTGAGAAAGCCTTTTATATTTGCAGATCAGAAATTATTCTTTGCCCATTAAAACAAACCCAACAACCCTCCACATATGCTTTATTTGTGCAGAAAATAGAATTTTATGCATAGAAATATCCTTATTTGTGCAGATATGTTCTTTTCTTTAGTTCTGCACAGAAAATGCTGTTTTCTGTACAAAAAAACCCACACGTACCCTCCCCCAAGAATCAGTCCCTCACTGTAAAGATTCTCATCTCTCCAGTATTTTTTGTCTACCATTCAAATATATTCCAATATTCTTTCTGTCTTTAGTCCAAGGTCTGTGACTCAGAGCCAACAGTTCCCTCCACTTTGATAAAGTGTCCCAATAAATTTCAAACCCTTTCACAGGCCAACTGGTTACGGACAACCTGAGTGTGGCCACCTGGTTCCATTCCTGGAAGGGAAAGCTAAGCTTGTTGATCTGCATTACTTTCACATTTCATAATAATAATAATAAAAAAATTTATTTATACCCCACCCCTCTGTTAAAACAATCGGGGCAGCTTACAAAAATTAAAATACAATACAGATAAAAATCCCTAAACACCACCCACCCCCACAAAAAGATATTAAACAAATATAAATTAAAAAGCAACTAATCTAAAATCACATTTAAAAAACAATAAATACAATAAATAAATAGCCAGCCGACTAAAAGGCCAGGAGCTCCGGCTAATAACTGAGAGGCCAAAGAGCACATCAGCTCAGCGTGCATCTGAACGATGGAGTTATAAGCAGTTCGATCCCACTTCATCTACCATGGCTCCATCCTACAGAATCCTGAGATCTGTGATCTGGTGATGAATTTAGGATTCTCTGCCAGAGTTCCTCAAGTTTAGGGTCTCTGCAGAGAATTCATGAAATCTACAAAACCCGATTCCATAGGATGGTGAAGTCATAGAATCATAGAATTGTAGAGTTGGCAGAGACCGCGAGGGCCATCCAGTCCAACCCCATTCTGCCACACAGGAAATCACGATCAAAGCATCCCTGACAGATGGCCATCCAGCCTCTGTTTAAAGACCTCCAAGGAAGGAGACCCCACCACGCTCCGAGGGAGTGCGTTCCACTGCCGAACAGCTCTTACTGTCAGGAAGTTCCTCCTCATGTTGAGGTGGAATCTCTGTTCCTGGAGCTTGCATCCATTGCTCCGTGTTCCAGTCTCTGGAGCAGCAGAAAACAAGCCTGCTCCATCCTCAATGTGACATTCCTTCAAATACTTAAACAGGGCTACCATATCGCCTCTTAACCGTCTTTTTTCCAGGCTAAACATACCCAGCTCCCTAAGTCTCTCCTCATAAGGCATGGTTTCCAGACCTTTCACCATTTTAGTTGCCCTTCTCTGGACACGCTCCAATTTGTCAATATCCTTTTTGAATTGTGGTGCCCAGAACTGGACACAGTATTCTAGGTGAGGTCTGGCCAAGGCAGAATAGAGCGGCACTATGACTTCCCTTGATCTGGACACTATACTTCTATTGATGCAGCCCAAAATCGCATTGGCCTTTTTAGCTGCCGCATCACACTGTTGACTCATGTTCAATTTGTGGTCTACTAGGACTCCTAGATCCCTTCGCACGTTCAGCCAGGTCTCTCCCGTCACTGCAATTAAAGAGAGATTGGACTCCCACAATTCTCTAGCGTAGATGCTGTCTTAGTCCGATTGCAGCAGCTTGGCTCACAAGGCTCTCCATCCAAAGAAATGGCATGGAATTGGAGGGGAGAGGAAGCTGAACTGCGCACCTTAACCCTGAAGGATGCAGGGCGAGAGGAGCTCTCCACGGTGCTGAACCCGTGTTGGGGATTGGATTCAGCACCATGTGGAGCTCCTTGGACATTCAGAGAGGGTTTGGCACTTTGGATGAATCTTCAAAGTTCAAAAGGGCTTCAGCACCTTTGACATTTGCTAAAGTTTGGACCAAACCCCTGAGTGGATTCACCACCCCACTGGCATTGCATCCAGCAGCCTCCCCTGACGGCCAGCCCCACTCACCAAACTATAACAAGGATTCCTCAGGATGGGACCATGGCGGTGAAAGTGGGAAAGTGCTCTATGGCAGAGCAACTATTCAGGGTGGGGAACTGGTGGTCTAAAAGTGGTTACCTGATACCGTCACCCCCAAGACTTCGGGGGAAGAGGGAGACGCTCAAGCTCGACTGGCTGCCAGTAGAAGTCCGGTGACTGGGTCCTGAGGCACTGGGAGAGCTCGCTGGGCAAGTCCCCTTCCCTGGGGTCCCCCGGTTATTCTCTTTGCAACTGGCTGGAAATTGTGTGTCCATGGGAGAAAGGAAAGAGTGCGGAAAACATTTAATTCCAGAAACAAGTTGGCTGAGATCCTTTATGGTGGTTCATAAACTTCTGCACAAGTGGAAATACAATACCCCTAAAATCTCACCACCTAAGCTGCCACAGCAACCCCACCCCCACACAACACACACAGCCATTTCCTGGGCAGAGGAGAGTCCGTGGAGTGACAAGAGATGGATGCACAGCAAGAGGACAGGCCCCCTCCAAAACCTCCCAGTGGATTCAGCAGAGGTCCCAGAGGAAGATGGCATGGCTGCATGTCCAATTAATAACAACTGATCACATGCTATATCATCAGCGCTGTCTATGCACAATCCTAAATACACACTGGACTGACTATGTGACGAATGTTGCTGTCCTTGAGCAAGCAGGGATCACCAGCATTGAGGCCATGATATTGAGAACACAGCTGTGCTGGGCAGGGCACGTTTCTAGGATGGAGGACCATCGTCTCCCAAAAATACTACTCTATGGTGAACTCGCCACGGGTCAGCGTAAGAGGGGCGCTCCAAAAAAGCGATACAAGGACTCCCTGAAACAACATCTCAGGCTCGGCCAAATTGATCCCCAACAATGGTCCGCCCTGGCCTCACATCGGGAGGCATGGAGACGCACTATCCACAATGCTGCAGCCTTATTTGAGAACTCACGACGAACAAGTCTTGAAGAGAAACGACAGCGCAGAAAGAATCACAACCCGGGAACATCACCCAAGGAGACCTTCTGCTGTGCTTTCTGCAACCGGACTTGTCTATCTCGGATTGGCCTTTTTAGTCATCAGCGCGCTTGCAGAAAGCGCGGGATGAGTCCTTCCTGAATCTTCGTTCGCAAAAAAAAGCCAGAGATTCCCTCATCCAAAGAATCTATAAGGATGTTGAATAGCACTGGGCCCAGGACAGAACCCGGTGGCACCCCACTGGTCACTTCTCTCCATGATGAAGAGGAGCCATTGGTGATTACTACCCTTTGGGTTCAGTCAGTCAACCAATTACAAATCCACCTAACAGTTGCATTGTCTAGCCTGCATGTTACTAACTTTTTGTAAGAATGTTGTGGGGGACCTTGTCAAAAGCCTTACTGAAATCAAGATACACTTGATGGGACCCAGGCAGTCAACTGGCGGTGGCAGGGCAAAAGAGCGAGTGAATCTCAGCAATTCTGGGAAATGTGTGGAACTCTGAGAAGAAGGAGGAGGAATTTAAAAATCCACTGGCCTACCTTACAGAGATTTTCCGTGGTTTTTTTCTGGGCTGTGAGGCCATGTTCTGGAAGACTTTATTCCTGACATTTCGCCTGCATCTGTGGCTGGCATCTTCAGCCACTAGCTATTCAAATACACAAATTTACATATCCTCCCCAACAGGGACTCACAGCATATAAACACCACACACACACACTCCTACCCCATCATTCTCTGAAGATGCCAGCCACAGATGCAGGCAAAACATCAGAAGTAAACTCTTCCAGAACACGGCCTCACAGCCCGGAAAAAAACATGGAAAACCTATGGATGCCAGCCGTGAAAGCCTTCAACTTCACACTACCTTACAGAGTTGTTTTGGGGGGAGTTTTTCAACAGTGTATTGAAAAACGGGGTTCAGCTAATAATATATATATATTGTTTTTCTTTTCATTACAGTTAGGATTTGGTGGGGAGTCAAAACCCTACTGTGTTTTAGTCTTGGTTCTTCTTCTTCTTCTTCTTCGCCTCTCTCTCTCTCTTTGTTTCTTTACTTTCTAAATGTATATTATTTCTGTATATTATAATATGATCCCCATATTTGCAGGACCAATAACCATAATTTCATTTATCCGCATTAAAAAAAAAGTGTTCTCTCTAGGCATTTTCTCGGTCCTCCAGCATGATTTTCTATGGTATGCTTTCACCAGAAGTTGACCATAGAGCCACGCTGGAGCACCTAGAACATGCCTAGGGAGGTGTTCTCACTACTTTGGTCCCAAAATAGCTTAGTACTTACAAAGCACAACCCTCACCCCGTATATTGGGAGAGCTTTGGGTGGGTCCCTGACATCTCATTACTTTATAACAGTTGCAGAGTTTCCACAAGTAAAAATGCTGGACGAAAGTGAATGCCTGAAAACGCTGCCAGCTGACCAGCTCAGCCCTCAGCCTGCTTCTGGTGGCTCACTTACCCCGTTCGGCGGCTCGTTCTTCTGAGACCTCTCCCTGATGCAGAAAGGCAGAAAGAATAACATGAGGACTTGGATTCTCGGTGCCATCCCTCCCCTTCCCATATCAAGAATTACCCTGGCCAGAATTCAATTCAGGGAGAGAGGGCATGCTTAAGCCACACTATGCATAAGGCACCAAAAAGCCACCATTGCACAAGAGGCATATTCTGCTGATAGCAGCGGAAGCTGAGTTGCAGAGACAGCATATCACAGAATCATAGAATCACAGAGTTGGAAGAGACCACAAGGGCCATCTAGTCCAACCCCATTCTGCATGCAGGAATACACAATCAAATCATTCCTGACAGATGGCCATCCAGCCTCCGTTTAAAGAGACTCCACCACACTCCACCATATTCAGTGCACTCCACTGCCAAACAGCTCTTACAATCAGGAAGTTCTTCCTAATGTTTAGGTGGAATCTCCTTTCCTGTAGTTTGAAGCCATTGCTCTGTGTCCTAGTCTCTGGAGCAGCAGAAAACAAGCTTGCTCCATCCTCAGTATGGCATCCCTTCAAATATTTAAACATGGCTATCATGTCCCCTCTCAAACTTCTCTTCTCCAGGCTAAACATGCCCAGTTCCCTAAGCTGCTCTTCATAGGGCATGGACATATCCCTCTGTGCCTCGTCTTTGCAAGTTATGCATTGTGCACTCTGGTTGTACATCCTACGTGGGGCACATGAGAAAAGGTACTTCCCCCCCCCCGTGTTGATCAAGGAGATGTCTACTACCTCTTTACACAATGCCCCCCCTCCTGGGCTGTGCAATTAGCTAGGTGCAACTCTTCCCCTCTCCTGCTGAGATAAATAGAAATTAATTGGCTACAGGGGTGCACCAGGGATACTCCCTCTGTGACTGTCACCCACGAGGCATGGGTTGCCCTCCAGACTTCTGCATAATTACTTTGGCAAAACTTTATGCTCTGCCACCATCAGCGATGGTTGTGGTCATGTTTGCTGTTGTTCCCTGTTTGAAGCATTTGCACTCTTCCTGAAGAATGCAGATCTGTTGGCACAGCCCACACCCAGAGCCTGACTTTCTTGGTGCAAGCTGGAAATGCACACCCCGCCTGTTTCCAGACATGTGGCACTGAACATAGGTTTGCATGGGCTGCAATCTGCATTGGACAGGCATTCTGTTTCTTGCCTGCTTTCAGTCCCCTGTTGTATCCACCTGTGAGCATCGCTAAAACAGGAGAGGTGTGATGTGGAAATAACCAAAGTCTGGAAAAGTTACTTTTTTGGACTACAGCTCCCAAAGTCCCTCAGCCAGCATGGTCAGCGGCCATGCTATTACAGAATTCTAGGAGTTGTAACCCAAAATGTAACTTTTCTAAGCTGTGGTGGAAATGTACTCATGGCAGTCACAGCGGAAACACCCAACCTGAGGAAGAATTCATTCAAAAACCCACTAGCACTTTCTTGGCCCAGCTACAGTTCCCTATGGTATTTTTGTGGCAGTTCCTGCACATTTTGTAAAATATCATTTTATAATCCCTGTGAATTTTTTCTAAGTGAACAAAAAAAGGGGGAAGCCATGGTTTCCAGATGTTATTGGAATCCAGGTCCCATCAGCCACAGCCAACATGGTCCAATCATCAAGAATGCTAGGAGCTGGGCTCCAACAACATCTGGAGGGTTGCGGGTTTTACTGACTTGAGCTGGAGAAAAAAATTATTACTTCTGGGATGGAAATCATGCAGCTTGCAATTGGATTGCAACTCCCAGCATTCCTCAATGGCTTGTTGGCTGAGGCTGATGGGACTTGCAACAGCTGTGGGAATGCACGATTCCCACCCTGATTAACATTTGTGATTGTCCTCAGAGATTACATACATTCTCTGCTGCTCCTGCACTTACCTCTGTCTTTCTCATATTCTCTGGCTGAGGAATCATTTTTCCAAACCCCTCCACCAGCCAAGTGAAGACTGTCTTACCACCACTTGGAAGAAATTGAGAAGAAAAACACATTAGCATGATACGCAGTGGGAGAGCAGTATCAGTCTACCTGAGCAATGGTCATTCTGCTACCTGCATTTTGCATCCCTCTGACCTCACTGGTGTTTGCAATGGATCCATAAATAGCTAGAACTCAATGTAATACCTCATGTACCTAATGAAGCTGCTCAGATGCCAGAAAAGCCATTCCACAATATGTTAGGTTTTAAGGTGCCGGGACACTTTGTGACTAAGACTGTTCCTCTGGCTTGTCCACAATACGCCTGTCTATAACAACTCCAGATTGACTCAGTGGAAAAGATGAAAATGTTTGGTAAAGTGGAAAGCAGTAGGGAAAGAGGGAGACCCGGTTACAGATGGATTGACTCCATCAAGAAAGCCACGGCTGCTGCCATGAGTTTGCAAGACCTGAGCTGGGCTGTTGAAGACCAGGTCTTTCGGAGGTCTCTCATTCATAGGGTCACCATAAATAAAGTCAGCTGGGCAGCATATAACAACAACAACTACTACAGCTACAGCTACAGCAAGCAAAACACTCCAGAGGCCCCATCGTTGCTCTCCCCAGCCTCACTCCCAAAAGTGGCGATGGGGGCCTAAGAGGCTCCATTGCCACTTTCCCTGGCCTCCCCTCACGGCAAACCGCGAATATGCAGAACCGTGAGTGTGGAGTCCGCGAATGTGGAGGGAGGACTGTACACTGAAGAACTTGTGTTGTACTCCCTACACCTGATGAAGTGGATTGTAACCCACAAAAGCTGGTTCTCAAATAAATGTCTGCATCTGAAAAGTGGGACCAGACTCCTGGTAATTTTTGAGAAATGCTGGGAGATTTGGGAGAACTTACATTTTATCTGGGGCGTTATTGTCTGAGCTGGACTGCAGTTCGCTGTTGTCATACTCCTCCTCTTCCTCCTCCTCCTCCTCCTCGATGTCAAGTACTGTCACCTCTGGAAAGGAAACAACAAAGGACTTTATCAGACATGGCAAAAATCGTACAATTACGATGTCATGATAGCACGAACGGGTCCCAGTATCAAATGACATTGTAGTTGTCCCGTGCTTACTGTGTACTCCAGCCACAAATAAGTTGTTGCTTTCCATTAACAGGACAAGCTGTCAGTAGCCCTAAATATCACTCTTTTCACATTATTGAAGAGCGTGCAAAAACACATCCTGTTGTAATCATGAGATTACAGTGTAAATAGCTGGTCCTCTTCCCCCCTTCCCTGGTCCTGGTGAGGAAACTTCCAGGTGAGAATATGAAAACTACCCATAGGACACACTTTCTATGAACTGTCCCGTTTTGTTAGCATGTTTTTAGGTGTGTTTAAGTGTTTATGTGTTGATTTACTTTGTTAATAAAGGAGGTTTTGGTGCTTTTAAGCATGCTCACGTCTTCTCGTGAGAGCCGCTGAAATCTTGCTCATGCTAAGTCACGGATGTAACATCCCATTCTTAAAGTGCTAACGGTGGTCATGCAATAATTCTGTTGTGATTCTTTTGTGCGATTACAGCGACGTGTGATAATAAGTTAATAATGCCACTATGTTTCCACTTTCCTCGTTTGCAGAATTACAGTGTTATTAGCCACTAGTCTGATAAAGTCCAAAGAGAGACAAGTCTTTGGACTTTATCAGGAGAGAGACTTGTCAACCAAGACCTCTGCAACATGAGAAGATACTGCGCAGGAGCTGTCTTCCTCTTCCTCGCCTGGCCAACCCCCTTGTCTTTTACACTTGGCTTTTTCTTATTCATCAGTGGCTTCCAGGCCAGTGGGGTAGTGAATCCATTCTGGGTCTTAGTCCAAACTTTCAATGAGCTGTCTAAGGTGCAGAGCTTATTTTGGGGGGTAGTGTTCAGCACCTTGGACAATTCCTTTGAAGTTTAGGCTAAAATCCAGAGTGTGTTCATGGACATGGGGGCCACCAGTTCCTGCTGGCCAGGTGGCCTGCTCCCTGGGGTTGCTTCTAGGTGTGGACGATGTGAGATCCATGTGGAGGAGCTACTCTGCTTCCAGAACTTTGGCACTGAAATGATGCCTGTTAGCCACAGGGTGTGTCCCCCCTTTCTCCAGGCTCAAACATCGGGGAGGATTTCATTAGGACCATGGCAGGGAAATGGCTAGATCTCATTTCCATCTCTACCTTGGTGCGTTTTGTTTTGTTTGACCTGTTCAAGCACATCAGTGCATTAAAACTTTGGAGAATTGTGGCGATGGGGAAGTGCACACCTGGGTCAGAATTGTACCTCATCCCCCACCTACCTCAAATCAGTGGCTATTTCCAGGTAATTTGAAGTGCCACCTCAGGACATGTGCATTGAGATTGCCAGCTGAAATAAGAGACCAGCCTCCTATCTTTCCAGTGTGGTTGTGTAGAAAAGGAAATTGCCACTCAAGCCACACCTGCTGAAATTCCCTCTTGTGCACAAGCATTAAAGGGACAGGAGCCCAGTCCTGTTTTTCACCTGGCAGCCCCTAATGTGCACTGAACGTATCCCCACAAGAGAAGGGCAGACCTCTTACCTTGGCCATCATCTTCTTCCTCATTGACACTCTGAATTTCTGTCTGCACATAGATGGATTTAAAAAGAAGCCGCTGTATTAAATTGCAGGCCCAAACATTTAATCATTAAAACTAGCGTGGCTAAAAATAAAACCGAGGAGGCCGGTCACTCACCACGTCAGGGACGTCCATACTGGCTTCAAAGCTCTTTGCCACGGCCTGTAGCTTGACTGGGGTGGTCTGGGCCACCGGCTGAGGGATCACCTTCCCCAGGCCCTGAGACAGCCAGGAGACGACCGCCCGGCCGGGGCTGCAAAGAAGAGGGAGATGGAAGGACGTGAAGAGGCAAAAAGACTGCAGGACAGACAGGGATTATTATGCAGCCGTCTGGGTCTTTTTTCTCTTTCATCTAATTATCATCCTCAACACCATCTTTGTTGGTACCTCTCCTTTCCCCCAAATCTAGGACTCAAGTCAATTTAATCTGGACAGAGCTCCTGCACCTTTAAACCTTCGTGGTCTCAGAGCAGGACGTAAAGCTCCATCCAAGGTGAGGAAGGTACCTGTCCTCCCAACCTTCCAGGCCACAATTTCAGCTTCAACCACCCCCTCCTAACACTGGCACATGGACAGACCAGGTCACTCTTTTGCCACCCCTCTCTGCCCACCTCCATCAGTGAGGCAACAGCCCTGCTGGCCTAGAATCCTAGAAGCAGAAGGGGCCATAAGGACCATCAAGTCCAACCCCCCCTCCCAGCCTACCCAATGCAGGCTCTGCAGCTAAAGCATCCCCAGCAGGTAGCTGTCCAGCTGTCAGGACAGAGGATGGTTTAATCCTTTTGACCTTTAGGGAGAGAGTTTAGGCCTGGTTTGATCTCATTGACCAGAAACTTGCTAGTCCAAAAATGTAACTCCTTCATAGTAAGAGCTGTTTGGCAGTGGAACGCACTCCCTCGGAGCGTGGTGGGGTCTCCTTCCTTGGAGGTCTTCAAACAGAGGCTGCATGGCCATCTGTCGGGGATGCTTTGATCATGATTTCCTGCGTGGCAGAATGGGGTTGGACTGGATGGCCCTCGGGGTCTCTTCCAACTCTACAATTCTATGATTCTATGATTCTATAACCCAGGCAGTCAACTGGCAGTGGGGAGGGACAACACAGTGAGTCACTCTCAGCAATTCTGGGAAAAGTGTGTAACGCTGAGAAGGGGGAGGAATTTAAAAATCCACCGGCCTACTTTACAGGGTTGTTGTGAGGTCTACCGGGCATTTTGGGGGGAGCTTTTCAACAGTGTATGGTACACTGGGTCCACCTAGTTATTTTTTTAATCTACTAGCCCATGTTTAAAGAAGCAACAATGGGTGTGCTGGCAGGAGAAGTCACAGCCTTGCGTCCTGGGGCAGAATGATCAAGCCAGAAAAAAAATGAATATATTCTTGTCACCTTTTGGTGATCTTACTGAAGAAAGGACGCAAGCAAGACTGCACATGGGGTGACTTTCACAGGTTCACACACACCCTGCATGGTGGGTTGGAGTAACTCAGCTGCATTGTATCTTGTGGGGATCATTTGTCCCCACCCAGGCCAGGATGTCATTGCCATGGCTTGTGTATTCCTGCATGGCAGAATGGGGTTGGATTGGATGGCCCTTGAGGTCTCTTCCAACTCTATGATTCTAAAGAGAGGAGTGAGAGCTATGAACACAATGGGGGCTAGGAGCAGCTGGCCCACCATGCAAATGTAAATCTTGCTTCACTGTTTTTAATCAAGGGTGCGAAGGGGTTTGCATCAGGGCTGCCAGGTGAAAATCAGATTGGGACTCCTAGACTTTTAGTGATTGTGTAGGAGGGAAGCTTTCAGCAGTTGTTGCTTGTCACACACATTCTACCAGCTGAAATGACCTCTTCCACACAACTGTTAAAGCCATAGAACCCTGTCCTGTTTTTCATCTGGCAACCCTAATAGATATATGATGCACACCATCAAGGACTTATCGCAGAACAGTTACCACCATCTGATGAGAAAGCGGTGTAAGAAAACTCCAAAAAGAGCCTTCAGTTGTGGCTCTCAGCTTTTGGCTGAGAGACCAGAGGAATCTTCCTCAAGTGGAGAGAAGGAAAAACCTCAGCCCTGATGGTCCCAGGCTGTTCCTTAGGATCTGCCCCTTCCCTGTAGTGCCACTATTTGCTGGTTTCTGGTCTTCTGCTAAGGTTTGTTTTTTCTGCATTCTGAGTGTCGGAAAGGCTTTTCCAGTTACTGGTGGGGAGAGATTTAAGCTTTGTCTCATCCGGTTGCCTTTGGCCCTTTCCACGTCTGGAATGTGGCTCCCAAGAGCGTTTCTGAAATGCATTTGGCCCTTGGTCCAAATCAGGCTCTGCAACTTTAGTCTAGTGCTTCCTCTTAACAGGAGCTCAAAAGAAGGGCCCCAGGTGGAATACCTTGTTGGTGTTGATCCAGGATTGTGAGGTTCAATGGCCTCTTCTTGCTTTCTCCCTAGAATGGATACAAACCCAAGACATTGACATATGGGGTTTGAGATCAAACCTCCACATTCTGTTGATAAATATTTCCAAAGTGATTTAGGGGCAGGGCGGGGGGTAGCTATGTTGGTTGTGACAGTAAAAATAGCAAAAGAGAGGAAGATGATGATGATGATGATGAATTTCATTTGCATCTCATCTTTTCCCCAAGATTGGGAAGCAAGGCATCTCATAAATTAAAATGATTACAGTATAGTTAACATTCAAAAAATCAACATTAAAATAAAATTGAATTATTACCAAGTAGGATTAGTATCAGAAAGTAGCAGGGCAACATAGAACTGCTCAGAGCATCCAGTATATTTGCAGAGTATTGGCAGGATAAGATCAGATCATAAGTCTGTATAGAACAAGCACTGAAGAAGCAGATGTTCTTCAGATTCAATTTGGCCGGAGTCACATTGGCAGCATCTCTCCAGATATGGAATTTTCCTATAGTGTCCTTCAAGGAAGAACATGACATCGAGCCAAGGTAAAGGCATTATGATGTTTTGGCAATTCTAAGTTAGGAGATTATCAGACACTTGGAAAAGCCCCCAAAGAGTTTACGAAAACGCCACTGTAATGGGAATGGGTCCTGGTTTTGCACAACCTTGTCCTCCGGGCATGCTTGCTCCTTCCTCTCTCTGTGTTCATTGTGTCAGCACAGAGAAAAGACAGAGCATGCACTCCAGGAAGACAACACATGTGGAGACAGGACCCATTCCCATTACAGTGACATTGTTTTCACAAGCTCCCTTTGGGGCTTTTTTCAAGCATCTGATAATCTCCTTACTTAAATATGCCACAGGGGTTGTATTTGCATTTGTTGTTAGTTCTTGTGTACTCATCTATGACCATAATAAATATCTACTACTGCTGCTGCTATTAACAATATTAAAAACATTTAAAACATTTTTTAATTTATGTACTTATATCCCAATCTTCAGCCACAAAGGCTATCAGAGCGGCTTACAAATGGTCAATTTAACATTTCCCTGCCCTCAGGCTTGCAATCTAAATAAGACATGACACATAAGGAAAAGGGAATGGCCGTGGGGGTAGGGATTAAACCCAGAAGATACCCCATGTGTTCTTTGTTATCTAACAGTGTGTCTAATAACACCATGGCAGAGTGGGAAACATCTGGCTCTTCTGACATCTTGGACTATAAATCCCACAATACCTTGCCATTGGCCATGCCTGGTGAGGCTGGTGGGAGCTGTAGGCTGAAGCTATAGGTGGAAGCATCTGGATAGCCAAGGATTCCCTCAAAATGCTCAGGTGAAAAAAGCCTTAAAATTGGCTTACTTAAAAAAAATGGTGGTCTAGGGACTTTGGGGGGGCATGGTGCAATTTAACACAATACCGCAACCTCCTGCAAGCCCTTTCTTTTAGAAAGCCTTCAGTCTGAAAAGCCCGTCTGAATGAAAAAGCTTTTGCGTGCTGAGAAAAGGGGAGCAAAGAGGGGGCCATTCCAGATGCCCTGGGGAGGGACTTCCGAAGTCTAGGGGCAGCTACCCGGAAGACCCCTTTCACATGTTCCATCATAGCAGCATGAGTCCTTTTTCAGTGCCCCTGGGGGATGCTGGGGGTTGCAGTCTGGGGAAGCCCTGGAGGAGCTCTCTGGCTGGGAAATCCACGTCTCCCCCACCCCAAATGCCAGTCCCAGCATCCCATAGGATGCAGCCATGGCAGTTAAAATGCCATCATAGTTGTCATGTAACCACACCTTCAGAGTCAGTGGACAGTAGCTTCAGGGTTAAATAATAAGCTTTACTGTCACAGAAGAAACTAAAGAGCAAAAGTATACAACATCATTGCTTTGAATGAAGTTCAAAGGAAAAGCGGCATAATAAAAAGTATTTGGCCATCTATCAGGAGTGCTTTGATTGTGTATTCCAGCATGGCAGGGGGTTGGACTAGATGGCCCTTGTGGTCTCTTCCAACTCTATGACTCTAAGACTCCACAATCAGCCAAATCTGGTGGGCAACACATTCATTGGTTGCCCAAATATCCAGTGTCCTCCCAACCATTTGTTCCAACAGAACCCATCCTCTCTCAGCCTTCCCAACACATCAACTTGTTACCATTTCAAAGGAATGCAAAACATCCAATGGTCACACAGCACACAGAATTAATGGCAGGAAAAAGTTGCTTTACAACCTGATCCTGACATCAGTGCTGTAATTGTGTAGAGTGAATGGGCCCTAAAAAGTCACATTTGGCATAAATCTTGGTGGATGGATTCCAGCCCCTCTCTGCATCTCATGAAGTGGATAAAATACAATAACATCCAAAATCCACAAAACAACGATAATTTTATTGGGCCAACCAAAAATGCACAAAATACATGATGCAAGCTTTCGAAGTTCCACTGGCTTCTTCATCAAGCAAAAGATGTTTAAAAAATTATACAGGAGAAGAAAGAGGGGGGGGGTTGATGATGTTAGAGTCACAAGCCTACATTTGGTCAAGATGTTGTTTTTGTTGTTGTCAGTTAAGATTGTGTGGAGGGATCTCCATGTAGAGCCCACGTGGCCAAAGAGGTGTGTGGCCTCGACTTACACGGAGATCCCTCCACACCATCTTAACTAACAACAAAAACAACATCTTGACTAAATGTAGGCCTGTGACTCTAGCATCATCATTTTTTTCTTCTCCTGTATGATTTTTAACACTTGCTTGATGAAGAAGCCGGTGGAGCTTTGAAGGCTTGCATCATGTATTTTGTGCATTTTGGGTTGGTCCAATATCGGTATCACTGTTTTGTAGACTTTGGATGTTATTGTATTTTGCTGGCATGGCCAACATGGCCAACCCCTGATATATCATAAAGTGGCTGAAAGTCCATGAAAGCTTATGCCAAATAAAACCTTTTAATTTTTAAAGTACCACAAGATTTGTGGGCCTGGATGGTATTGGTTTTACTTAAGTTGGCTGAGAATTGAAGCTCCTTTGATCATATTGATAGGAAACTGAAAGAATGATAGAAGTTTGGAAGGGGTTAGGAAAGAAATCCCATGAACCGCAGAAATCGCTTTTAGGAGCAGGGTGGTGCTCTGGCCTCCTTACGAAGCAGACTGGTGGGGCCCTGGAAGCGCGCATAGCTCTTCTACCACCACCATGCATCTCTCCACCAGTGCCACTGCCACCTCTGGCCACGGACAATAATATGCACTTGTGGAGCAGAGAGTGAAAATGGCATTGACGAGTTAAGATGGGAAAGATGGAAGAATATAAAGGATGAAGGAAGAGGAGAGCATAACAGGAGCCCACACTGACTGTGTGCATACCCTCCAACATTTCACAGATGAAAACTGGGGCAGGTGTCAACATCAGAGTGTGGTCAAGATGGCAAACGTGATCAATAGCGGAAGAACAGACTAACTGGGAGAAGCTATAGCGGTTTGCTTTTGCCTGAGCCTCCTGGGAAGGCAGGGTAAAACTCTGCCTCTCTCCTTTCCTCTTCCCCACCACAACTGAGTGAGGGAGGGAGACAGTGGGAGAAAGAGAGAGAAACTGGGATATTTTAAGAGCAGCTGAAAAAGTTGGAAGGCAGAAAACTAATCAGGACTGCCCCTCCCAAACTGGGATAGTTGGAGGGTGTGGCTGTGTGTGTCCGTGGCTAAAGTCCACACACATGCCACAACACACCTTGGGCTGGGGGTTCTTGCAAGGCAGCCCAAGCAGATCCCAAATGCAGAGGTGGCAACAGGGGTGTGGGGTGTGGGTGTACCATTGCTGTGTCAGTGGATCTTAACCCTATGGAGACCCTCCACTCAAAGTGGCAGCGGCAACTGTTTGAATAAGCCGTGCCCCCAGTCCTGAGCTTGTTTGGGGTGAAGCATGCCCTAATAACACATTTTACCCCCACAAAGATAATTTCCAAAGCAACAAGCACAGCACAACAAGCACAGGTATAATTTCCAAAGCAACAAGCACTGTTCTGTGTGATGTTGCTGAACTGGACAAAAGCTCTCCGAGATTGTGGGGCTCAGGCCATTAGCAGCAATTGTGTCCAGATCAATTCCCCCCACCCTACTGAATCCACCCCAAGATCTTACCTTCTGCTAGGCTGCTGGACGGTCCTTCCGGTAGCTTTGAGGATGGACAAGAGTGAGAAAGGAAGCATCAGAGGAGAGAGCCAGTGGGACATAGAATGAGACTGTGTAGAGGATGCTCGCTCACCCTCAGCGGACCCCCACAAGTTCAAATGACTTAATGGCCCCCACTGTGGCTGTGGGAGGCCCAGGAAAGAAGGCCTTTTTGCATGTTTTGTGGGGGGGCATGCATCCCATGGGGGGACCGGCCCCAGTTCCCACACAGTTCCCCCCTCATCTATAGACTGGTTTTGGCTGGGGAACTTGTTTTCTTTTTCCAACTGCCTCTCTTTGTGTTAAGTGTGAGGTTGGGAGCCCCAAAGGAGTCAAGGGCCACAGGGACTCCTGGGGGCCACACAATCCCCACCCCTGGTTTACCTGGAGGCTTACCTGGGAGGTGTCCGTTCACTCACCTGCCTCGCCATGCGAGCCCTGGCTTCGGCTTCAGCTTGTTCCGCCTGCATCTCTTTCTCCACAATCACGCGGATGGGAGAGGTTACCGGAGGCTGGGGCACCACTTTCTCAATCCAGCCGAGCATCTTTCCCCCCTGCAGAAGGCAAAGACGTGGGAATAGTCACTACCACCTGCCAGGGAAGCTACAGTCAGGAATTAGGCCACTTGGAAAACCTGCAAGGGAGGAGAACTATATATTTATTTATTTATTGCATTTTATCTTTGTTTTAATTCTTTATTAGTTTAATTTATTTTTAAGGGTGGGGGGGTTAGGATTGGGAAGGATTGTTTTACTTGCTGTTGTTTTAATCTTGCTGTACGCCAGCCCGGTTGCCGAGCAGAGGGGCGGGTTAAAAATAAAATATTATTATTATTATTATTATTATTATATAGAAAACAGGTGTGGGGGGAAGAGACCACAGCAGAGGGCCTGATTTTGGAAGACTCATCCGTGTCCAGTCTGGGGCTGGGGTAGGATTGCATGCACTCTCCAGCAAAAACCCAGATTCATAGCATGGGGTGGCTTGTTTATCTAGCATATGGTCTTTCAAGGCACAACGGGTCTCTGCATCTCAGCAGCTTAATACAAGCCACCAGCCTCTCCCTGGACGGAAATAGCTCTGTGCCAGTTATTACTGTGGCATGTTGTGGGGCTGCCTTTGAAAGCTGGCCGGGGACTTCAGTTAGCCCAACATGTGCAGACCTTAGGCAAAGTTGCCTTTTTTTGAACGACAACTCCCAGAAACTCTTTAGCACTACCGCTCCCAGAACCCAAGAAACATAACTTGTCCCAAGCTCAGAGAATACACTACAAGGTTGGTAGCTCGGAAAAGGAAGAAACTGGGTTTGTAAACAGGGCCGGACAAGCAGAGGTAGGAGGCCAGTGCTTCATGGGGGTCTCCATCCATTTCCAGCTGGCTGAGGCAGTGGGGCTGCGAATCCACTTTGGGTGGAACTTCAAAAGAGCTATCCAAGTTGTTGCACTGATTCTGTTCAGCTGTAAGGATCCCTCTTGTAAAGTTATGGCTAAAACCTTCACTGTCACTGGACTCACCAGCCACTGCTGATCTATGGGGCTTAGTGTCTTCCAAGGAAGAAAGAGCATCAAGCCAGAATGGGCTAATTATTGAAGGTCTATGAAAATGCAAGCACTGCTAAGTTCCCTTGCCTGTGATTTATGGAAAAGGAACTTTTCCAAGCTCTGGAGCAGACAGAGCTCTCTCCTATGGACCTACCGACTGTGTTGAAATTATTATTATTATTATTAATATTATTATTTCTATCCTGCCCCTCTGCAACGCAATTGGGGTGGCTTACAGCATAAAAACTCCATAATTACATCAGTACCCTAACCCACCCACTCCTTAAAACAGTATTAAATTAGAAAGGATTAAAAACATACAATAATTAAAAGGAGAGGAAAAAATGGAATGATTCAATGGCAGGTCAAGGGGAAAGGACAGCTGAACCTTCGGGCCGGGATAGCTATTCAGGAAAGGCCTGCCGGAAAAGATCCATCATGACAGCTTTTTTGAAGCTGTCTACGGTGGTAATAAGACGGATTTCGTCCGGCAGGCCTTTCCATAATCTGATGCAAATGACACAACACTGCCTCAGTTTTCTCCAAGGATAGGAACTGGGAGAGGGGAAGAAGGAATGGAGAGGGAAGGAAGAGGAATTGTATTGCATGAATTTTCAGGGAGAACTTTTTTAAAAATGAGCTCTCCCCCACACCCACCCACAACAGCTTGTTAACCCTAAAGCAAAAGCACAGTTCCCACCAATGTACTACCTTTCTGCAGCGATGGGATTGGGTGTTCCTGTGAGGCCAGGAAGGGTCTCCTGTGTCAGGCTGGCTTTTGCTGATGCACCAGACAAAATGTGCCAAACGTCTACTGGACAGTAGCAGTAGTGGAGGGAGACACTGGCGGCGGATCTCTCAGAGACATGAGCAATGGCGCCATAGCTAACGCTGGTTAGTACTGCACAGAAGGAAGCTTGGTAAAACCCCTTTTGAAGATCTTCTACCACAAAAATCCTGATGAGACAGTCCAAAATGAAATGAGATAGTGCTGGAAGATGAAACTCCCAGGTCAGAAGTCTCTCAATGAGCGACTGGGCTACACCAGAGGACAACTACAAGTAACACTGTGGCTAAGGATGCAACTGGACTCCAGCCAAAAGGATGTTCAGCTGCTGATGTGCTCTGAGGTGAAAGGAAATTCTGAAGCTGCACAACACATATTATAGGAACATGGAATGTGAGAAGCATGAATTGCAGGAGCTAGACACAGTAAATCAAGAAATGGAATGTATAAACATTGCAATCATTGGGGTGAGCAAGCTGAAGTGGAAACAACTTGTCCCAAGTTTTGGGACATTATGAGTTAGATAATTACACAGAAAATGAAAAGCTGGGTTCAGGAAAGAAAAAGGCACTTGGGGTCATATTGCAAACACACATTGGATAATGGAGTGCTCCAAAGAATTACAGAAGAAAAACACCCTGTGCTTTATAGGTTATAGTAAAGCCTTTGATTGTATAGATTATAGAATCATAGAGTTGGAAGAGACCCCAAGGGCCATCCAGTCCCACCCCAATCTGTCCTGCAGGAATACCCAATCAAAGCATTCCCGACAGGTGGCCATCCAGCCTCTGTTTAACTTGCCCAACCAAGAAGGAAACCACCACACTCTGAGGCAGTGCATTAGGAACAACTATGGATCGCAATTAAAGAAATGGGTGTGCCACAAGATTTGATTGTCCTGTTGTATAAGGACAATTGACCACCATTAGGACAGAATACAGAAAAGCTGAATGGCAAGGCTGCATTTTGTCACCCTATCCATTTAACTTGTATACCAAACATGTCATAGGTAAAGCAAGATCAGAGGAAGGAGGCATGAAAATGGGAGGAAGGAACATCAACAATTTAAGATATGCAGATGACACCACACTACTAGCAGAAAATAGCAAAGACTTGGAATGATTACTAAAGAAAGTCAAGGAAGAAAATGCAAAGGCAGGTTTATAGCTGAACATTAAGGAAACCAAAATAAAGACCACAGATGATTTAAATCACTTTCAAGTAGATAATGAAGACACTGAGTGAGCTTGTTTTCTGCTGCCCCAGAGGAGAGGACCCAAGCAATGGATCCCAACTGCAAGAAAGGAGATCCAACTGATCATTAGGAAGAACTTCTGATGATAAGAGCTGATAAGAGGAACGAACTGCTGCAGAAGACAGTGGACTTCCCTTCATTGGAGGTTTTTAAACAGAAGTTGGATGTCACCTGCCAGGAAAGTTGTAGTTTTTCTGCATCAGCTAGGGGCATGAGCAGGTGGCCTTTGGGGTCCCTTCCAACTCTATGATTCTATCCTCCCCTCGCCCACCCACCCAGACAAAGTCCTCTCTGGGGTCACCATCCATCTCTGCAACAATCAATGCCAAGCCAAGATCAACTGAGGTTTTGATGTAAGCCTACAGTTATCACAAAACTGGAAACAAGCAAAACATACCAGCAGTGGGCCTAGAGAGCCATGGACGGGACTGTTCCCTGGTTCTCTCGTAGGTCACGCAGGGCGGCGGCGGATCTCTTCAGCTTGCCTGTTTTTCATTGCTTGTGGCTCCTCATTTCAGATGGAAGCCCTTCACTCTCCCCCTCCTTCCCTCCTCCCTTGAAACTGGGAAAGGGATTAGCTGATCACACAGTTTACAAATTGGATTAAGGAGGAAGCTGTGTTGCTCTAGCATCCAGAAGGACAGTCGGCTGGCTCAGTGACACCCTGGGGAGTGGATGCCCACCCTGAGGTGAGGCAGCCTGAGCCGGGGAGTGCCGATAGCAGAGACGCACTTTCGCAAGGAAGGCGGCCTGGGCCGTTTATGGCCAGCTAGAGCAGAAAAAGTCTGGCGGAAGCCCAAGGCTATTATGGGCAGGGGATTCTCACTCATGGAAGAGCCGGAGCCTGGCTGACTTAATCACGCTGTTGCAGATGCGGCCAATTAAAGGATGAGCCCTTTTCTCATGGACATTCTGCACCTAACAGGATTTTCCAGTGCCCTTAATCTCTGCACAGACTCCTCCCATAGAGTTAGAAGGGGCCTCTTGGAGCATCAAGTCCAGCCTCCTGCTCAATGGAGGATCTCCAACATCACCAGCAGGGAGCTGTCCAGCCTCTTTCTGAAGATGTCCAGAGAAGGAGACCCCCTCCACCCCTCCAGGAAATTGGTTCCACTGCCGAACCACTCTCACGGTCAAGAAGATCCTTCTAACATTCAATTGAAATCTACCCTCCTGTAACTTTAAACCATTATATGACAACACTATATGAGGAATTGTGTACCCAGTTCTCAAAAGTTTTGTATGTGAATCTAGTTGTGTATTATATCAATGATACAATAGTGTAATTTTTAAATGTCTACGTACTATATATACTCTATGATGATCTACAAGACATATATAATTTACATGCAATTACTTCCACAAAACATCTGTATAATACAAACAACCACTTCCACAATAATAAGTCCCAGTCCAAATTCTCTGAGCCTTACAAGTCCCTCAACCAGAGATGAATCTTCTCTTGCTGGAATTCAACCAATGTGTTGTCACCACGCCTTTTTGCTGGAACCATTAAACCATTAGACTTGGTCTTACCTTCTGAGGCAGCAGAGAACAAACCTATGTCCCGTCCTCTCTGTGGCAGCCCTTGAGGTATTTAAAGAGTGCAATAATGTCACCCCTCCATCTTCTCTTCACCAAAATGTACATGCCCAACTCCCTCAACCTCTTCTCATGTGCTTTGTTCTCCATACCTTGTATAAATCCTCTTTGCCTGTTCCAACGTGACCACGTTCTTTTCAAAATGAGGTGCCCAGAACTGAACATAGTACTCCAGATGTGGCCTCACCAGTGCAGAATATGGCTTCCCTCAGCTTGGAAACGATGCTTCTATTAACGCAGGCTAAGATAGCATTCACTACCTTTGCTGCAGCACCACACTGCTGATCTATATTTAGTTTATGATTAACAATAACCCCAAGGTACTTTTCATATGTAGTACTGCTGAGGTATGTACCCTTCGTCCTATAGCTGTGCATTTGGTTTTTGTGACCTAAATGTAGAATGTTGCATTTGTCTGTACTGAAATTCATTTTATTAATTTCTGCACAATTTTCGATTTTATCAAGGAGTTTTGAATTCTGTTCCTATCTTCCAATGTGTTAGCCACCTCTCCCAGTTTTGTGTCATCTGCAAATTTGATAAGGATTCCCTCCACCACTATGATTCTATCATATAAGTCACGGGGAAAAAACGTTGAAAAGTAATGGCTCTAGGATAGAGCCCTGAGGCACTCCACTTGAGACCTCCTTTCAGTTTGAAGTGGCGATGATCATTCTTTGAGCAGAGTTTTCCAACCAATTATGGATCCATCTGACAGTGTTCCCATCTATTCTCCATTGACTCAGTTTGCTAATTAAAATATTATGGGGGACCTTCTCAAATGCTTTGCTGAAATCCAGATAAATGACATTCACAGCATTCCCACCATGTACTAAACCAGTGGTTCTCAACCTGTGGGTCCCCAGATGTTGTTGGACTACAGTTCCCAAGAGCCCTCTGAGGTCTCACCTGGACAGCTGTGAGTTTGTCATTAGCGAGGCTGTGAGTTCAATCCTACAGCCTCACTAATGACTGGGAGGACCACCTGGCTGTCCAGGTGAGACCTCAGAGGGCTCCTGGGAACTGTAGTCCAACAACATCTGGGGACCCACAGGTTGAGCACCACTGTACTAAACTAATGACCTGATTTAAAAAAAAAAGATATAAGATCAGTTTGGCAGGATTTGTTCTTGACAAACCCATGCTGGCTCCTACTGATTACTGCATTGTCATCATGATATTTGCAGACAGGCTCTTTTATAATCTATAGATTTTCCTTGGGTTTTTTTTCCGGGCTGTGAGGCCATGTTCTGAAACAGAAACACAGCCTCACAGTGGAGCTACTCTTAAGTAGAATCTTGAATCTTGTGTCTTTAACCTTACAATTGCTCAGCCTCAAAGGACTACCAAAAAACTTTTTTCCAGTTTTTCACAAAAAACTGGAAAAATGCAGAAACACCAACATTGGAAGAATGGGTATTCAAGTTGTTTGAACTGTACGAGATGGACAGAATATCAATAATCTTAGATGAAAATAAAACATTGAAAGACTGTGAAGTTTGGAAGGTTTTGCTACCCCTATGGAAAGAAATTGGGGGAGAAAAGGTAGCATTAAGCATAGAATAACAAATTATAGAGACATTTCAAAGAAAACCAACAGAAACTACTCAAAGAAGAGAAGAGAAAGGAAGAGAAGAAGTATGAAGTAATACACTTGAAAAAGAAGAAAATAAAGGAAGTCAATTTATTTGTCTGATTAGATAGATATGTAGATATATATACCTCTATATATGTGTTGGATTGCAATCTATGTGACTATATGACATTTATGTTGTATGTTTGTATGTTAACTATGTTGTATGTCAACAACGCTGTAATGTTGAGTATAATATGTGTTGTATAATATGTATTGTATGTTTTTATGAGTGGAATTTGCAAATAAAATTTATTTAAAATTGAAAAAAATAAAAATAAAATTAAAAAAGCAAGAAATAATGTTACAAAAATAAATAAAAGCACATTTAGCATTCAGTAAAAAGCAAACAAATTTTACTTTTCTTGGGAGTACCGTAATTTTCTTTTACTAAACATCTCTGGGACTTTTGCTAAACTACTTCTAACTTTTTGTTGGTTGGGGAATTACCATAGTTAAATCACACTTAACTCGAGAGTAGTCCCAGTGGGATGGATTGGATTAAAGTGCTTGCTTAAAAACCCATATTAACAATTACTGTACAATAATTTGACATGTTAACCCTTTCCCATGTCTAATGGCCTGATAGTACTGGAATTAAAAGTGTTTGTCTTTCTGTCTGTTAGTCCACCATGCTGGTGGGGATTATGGGAACTGTAGTCCAAAAACCATGGGAGCTGTCATCCAAAAATTAATTTTCCCAAGTTCTGCCATGCTGCCCCAGCATGTGTGCACACAGCTATCGCTTTCCCTGGCAATGTAGATTTTTGCTCCGTGTTTTCTGTTGCTCTTTGTGGCAGGTACCCACTGAGCACAGCACAGACCAGCGTGACTCTTGTATTAATGGGGGAATATCTGCTCTGGGTTTCAGTCTGAACTTTGAAGGAGCTATCCAACGTGCTAAGCTATTTTGGGGACAGGATTGGGCTGCCTGCATTGCTCCTTTGAAGTTTAGACTAAAATTTGAAACAGATTCAGCTGACATGGAAGCTGCCATCTGCCCCTGGTCTGGTAATGCCAAAGCTATTTGAGAGGATAGGGAGAAAGATCTTGGCTAACACCTTTAAAGTTCTGACTAAAACCTGGAGCAGATGCACCAGCCTGTGGACACGAGAGCCATTAGCCCCCACTGATGGGGAGGTATCAACGCAAAACAAGTCTCTGCCAGTCTCTGGAATTTTCTCGCATGGCTATCACCCGTTACGAGACCTGGTCTTTGACTTCACTGTTTGCTCCTCCAAAGATCTCAGGCTGCGTTTGAGCCCCGGATGAATGGGGAAGCCACCAGTCACTCAATAGCTCCACAGGGACAATGGCTGTCGTCTCTTAGCAACCTTGTGCTCATCATCACCCAACAAATGACTTTGGGTATTGGCTTCCCATTGCCATGGAGAATTAAGGGTCAGTGCCCAGCAGGGCCCAAGAAGGCCTGAGCCAGGCCTGAGCAGGGCAGAAGCTGAGCCAGGTAAGCTGCTCTCTTTTGATCTCATTTGGGAAGATGACAGGGCACCTGGGAAGAAAGTCTGCATGGTCTTAGTGGTGGAGTCGTGCCAAGCGTTTCCCCTCCCCGTGTCTTTTACAGCAGAGAAAGGGCTGATTATTTTCTCCTAAACTGTCCTGGCCAGACTGTTTTTGCCACTCCCCCTCTCTGGCTTTTCTTCGCAAATGAAGATTCAGGAAGGACTCATCCCGCGCTTTCTGCAAGCGCGCTGATGACTAAAAAGGCCAATCCGAGATAAACAAGTCCGGTTGCAGAAAGCGCAGCAGAAGGTCTCCTTGGGTGATGTTTCCGGGTTGTGATTCTTTCTGCGTTGTCGTTTCTCTTCAAGACTTGTTCGTCGTGAGTTCTCAAATAAAGCTGCAGCATTGTGGATAGTGCGTCTCCATGCCTCCCGATGTGAGGCCAGGGCGGACCATTGTTGGGGATCAATTTGGCCGAGCCTGAGATGTTGTTTCAGGGAGTCCTTGTATCGCTTTTTTGGAGCGCCCCTCTTACGGTGACCCGTGGCGAGTTCACCGTAGAGTACTATTTTTGGGAGGCGATGGTCCTCCATCCTAGAAATGTGCCCTGCCCAGCGCAGCTGCGTTCTCAATATCATGGCCTCAATGCTGGTGATCCCTGCTTGCTCAAGCGGCTTGCTTTTGCCACTAGAACCCTGGGAAAAGGAAAAGAAACAGGAAGCCAGGAAGAAGATTCTCCTATAAATACAGAGAGCCTGGAAAGTGATTTTTGTTGCCCGACAGTTCCCAGAAGGGTTCTGGGAGATACAGTCCAAATAACTTTCCCAATCTGCAAGTGTGGGAGGCTTTCTTGGCATCATCTATTGCTTTCTCCAGGTAAAGATATTTTTAAAACTCTTGACTTTTAAGTTGAGTAGCAAAAGGAGAAAAAAAAAAGAAGAGTTATTTGATATTACATGGAAATCATTTGTTAGCTTTATGTGTCTGTCATGGTGAATTAAAACCATGAAACAATCATGTGAAATTCTGGATTAATAACTAGATAAATGTTACTATAATAATATGCAATGGAAGAGAATGAAAATTGCAGATGCTAGAGGATTCTTTATTATGTCTTATAAATTGGGGGTGAATTCATTTGGTACAAGGGGGGGGAACTTATAATAGCGATATTGTACTATTGTTATTCCATATATAAATAATACAATTTTTAAAAGATATTATAAAAACTCTTAAGACTCTTTAAAAGGAAAGTAAAAGACTCTTCAAAAGATCCATTTGGCCTTTCT
Organism: Gambelia wislizenii; assembly: GCA_030847615.1. Taxonomy (NCBI): domain Eukaryota; kingdom Metazoa; phylum Chordata; class Lepidosauria; order Squamata; family Crotaphytidae; genus Gambelia; species Gambelia wislizenii. The sequence continues at coordinate 42,090,897 of JAUMIR010000008.1, forward strand.
GAATATTTACTATTGATAGATTTTATCTGGCTATTTTATCCCATGCACTTTAATTGCTCTGCTGCTGCTGTTTCATTCTTTTGCAGTGTATAAATCTTTATACCGGAGTTAGAGCATTATTTTTCAAAAGTAATCCACTGCTTATTGCCCATTAAGTATTTTCAACTGGTGTCACTCATTAATAACATGTGACTTACAATGTTTTGCTAGAAATTCAAAATATAAAACTATGGACTAAACTCCTCTCTGATGACCTCACACACACACTCCCAAAATTTTTCAGGGCTGACAACAGAATAATGCTGCAAACGGTCATGTTGTTTATCAAAACTGCATCAACATGCACAGGGCAATGCATTTATCTGTAGTGTGCTCCATCCAGGCCCCAATTAAGCTAATTTTTAGCATTTTGTAAACCACCCCAAGAGTTTGTATACCTGGAAATCAAGGGTAAATGCTTAGATCAAGCAGCGAGTTCATTAATAAGCCAATTAACCCCTTTCTTTGAATCTGCTGGATTGGGTCTTACCCACTGGAACAATGGAAACGGGGCATTCTCAAGCAGCTGCTCCCACCACTCCCACCCATCGGAGGTTCTGCTGCAAGTCAAGAGCTGCCTTTGGCACTTAAGCTTTGCTTTAATTTGTTCTAAACTGCCCAGAACCCTGTGAAGGGGGAAAGACAGAATATGATATAACTGAGATGGCCACAAAGTAAGTGGTGATACAGAAGGTGCACGCACAGAGAGAAGGAACAGGGAGAGGCTCGTTGGCCAGCAAAGTCAGAGATGTTGTAATGTCATTTTCCCCTTCATTTAGCCGACGCGACCGCCATGGCTCAGATGCTCGATTTGGTCCCGTGGCCTCAAGATGGCAATCCTGTCTACACCTCCCCGGCAATCCTCATCCCCCTGGAGCCCAAGAGGACAATGTTGGCAGGAGTGAAGAGCCACCTCTACCATCCCTTCTTGCCCACGTTAAGGCGTATGGACATGGACACGGTGGCCAACCGGCTCACGGATGAGCACTCCAGGACAGCCACCTGCTGCTCCAAAGGTGACAGCCGCAGTGGCCTTACTGAGCTTGTGTAGGAGACCATCGGCAAAACCCAAGAGCGGTTTTATCCTTTTAACTGCCACGGCTCCATCTGTAGGGAATCCTGGGATTTGTAGTTTCAAGGAGGTACTTACTAGAGTGCTCCAGTCCACTCCCCTCAACCACAGTGACCAAAGTGACCTGAGAAGAGAGGAGCAGAGGGTTAACACAGTGGCAGCTGATACCTTCTGCTCTAGGTTTTAGTCTGAACTTTACAGGAGCTTAAAGGCTTTCATGGCTGGCATCCATAGCTTTTCCTTGTTTTTTTTTTCTGGGCTATGAGGCCGTGTTCTGGAAGAGTTTATTCCTGATGTTTCGCCTGCATCTGTGGCTGGTATCTTCTCTGAAAACCTTTACAGGAGCTATCCAAGGCATTTGAATCTAATCCCCAAAATAGGTCCAATACCCTGGATAGCTCCTTGGAGGTTTGGGCTAAAACTTGGATAGGATTCACCCCCATCCCACTGACACAGGTGCCCCGCCAGCCACTGGGTTCAGTCAAGAGACCTGGGGAACTTTAGTTCAGAAGACAGATGGATGGAGCCATGAAAGTTAGGACTTTTCCAGACAAGGCTTACCACGCAACAAGCTCGTGGGAGAGGTATGGCGCTGTTGCGCAGCAGGGGGTCCATTTCGGATGCCACCGTCCCTCTCTCAGAATCGTCCATATCACTTCTGTGTATGATTGAAGGCAGCCGCGCCATATTTTACTCACAGACAACTTCTGTGAGTAAAATATGGTGCAGCTGCCTTCAATCATACACGGAAATGACACGGACGATTCTGAGAGAGGGACGGTGGCGTCCAAAGCGGACCCCCTGCCGCACAGCAGCGCCGTACCTCTCCCGCAAGCTTGTTGCACAGTAAGCCTTGTCTGAAAAAGTCCTTAGTTTGCTTGTTTGTTTCAGTATTTATACCCCACTCTTCAGCCACAAGGCTCTCAGAGTAGCTTACAAACTGTTTAGCAATAGCCCTTACACATCTACACCACTTTATAGAGCTAGGCACTCCCTAAACCGTTTACAATGTGTGTTAGCTAATTGCTTCCACAAGCCAGGTACTCATTTTACCGACTACGAAAGGATGGAAGGCTGAGTCAACCTTGGAGCCCTTGGGATTGAACTCACAAAGTTGTGGCTTCGGTCCCAGCATTTAACCACTGCGCCACCAGGGCTCCCTTAGTTAAAGTGGTTTCAAACTGTTAGCATTGTGTAGTGCAGTGAGAGTGAACGCAAGACACAAGACCACTTCTGTTTGTAGCCCCATGCAAGAAGAAATAGCTTTGAGGATCTAGGAGTGTGGGGAGGACAAGCAATCCCCCTGATGTTGTTGGACTGCAACTCCCAGCAGCCCTCATTATTGGCTATGCCGGCTAGGGCTACTGGGCCTTGCAGTCCAACAACACTGGGGAAGCTGCCCTTTGCAGATCTCTGTAATTGATTATTATTTTATTTGTACCAGTTATGCCAATTACTTCCCCTCAATTGACTTGATCTACAATATTTTAAACAATACACACACACATCCTTTTAGGCAGGAGACTAGAAGGTTAAGACACTCAAAGCACTACTTACCCTGATCCAGCTTTCAAATACTTTTGTGCTCACTGGAGTTTCCCTCTGAAACGCTGAAGGACAGAAACTACTTGTAGAGTCTAAGCCCAGGAGCTAGGTTTCTGCTTTAGGGGCCACCTTCTCCCATTTGCTTCATGTTTTTAACTTGCTTGCACCTCAGACCATCTGGAAGAGTGGAAGTGTGTCTTTTTTTAATCTTTGTGTGTGTGTGTGTGTGTTCTTTTTTGTTTCCTGAAGAGGATTTTGAAAATGCAACATTCACCTTGGCTGGAGTACCCAACCAGCGCCTCCCATCCCTGGTGAGTCATTTCTTCCCACCACCTTCCAGCATTTCTCTAACTTGGCTCTGCTGGCGAATTTCCAAAACAAAGGAGATTAGTTTGGGAGGAGGACAAATCAGTTCCTCTGGAGGCTTCTGGTAGTGCGGACAGGGTGGGGGGCACTGTCAGCACAAATGGGGCACTACCCACCTCACTCCCAATACTCCTGCCAACCCACCGTGGGCTACAATGGCAGTTGCTAGGTCCCAAATCAGTTGGGAGGAGCGAATCTGCTCTGATCGTTAGGCTGAGCTCTCTGGGTGCTGAGCCTATTTTAAGGGATTGGGTTCAGCACCTTGGAGTGCCTTGAAAGGTTCAAGGCTAAAGCTGGAGCCGGCAGCCAACCACTGGCTGAGATCCAGGTTCACTTAGACTTTGCAACCGTGGATGTAGGACAGCAAATGGGATATAGCCGGAGACCCCTGCGGGGAGCCCACTGCGTTTGCCTCTGCTGATCCTGGCTCCAACCCACAGCCCCGTGGGCATCAGCCACCACAGGAGAGACAGTGCTTACCCATGTGGAGTAGATCCAGGGATACATTTGGGAAAGGCTCTGGGCCCCAAGGCCCTGAATATGTCCTTGGCAGGTCACCTGCTATTAACCATCTTATTTACTCAGGGAATGACAGAACTTGGCAAGTCCCTGACTGCAAAGTACCGAGCGGGAAAGATGGCTCCTCTGATGCCCAGCACGAACCAGGAGGAATGGCCCAACTATACTCGAGCCATGGATGACTGGTCCCGCTTCGTCTCCACGGCGGGAGAGTTCAAACTGCCCAGTTTTAACAAAAGAGGTAAATGGGGCAAAGGGGGAGGACTACCTTAAAGCCTCTGGTTCCGTCACCGAGAAGCAATGTGCAGAGAAGGGAGCCAAGGCAGCCCTCTTTCACAGGACACCATTATGGGCATTTAAAATAGGAAGCGACTTCCAGATCCTTGTTGTAAAGAAGGCCTCTGTGGGGCCTAAAATGTCCCAGAGGGCCCAAAACATGGAGAAATCCTCCCTCACTCCATAGAGGGGATTGAGGGGTATGGAAGGAGTGAAAATTGATTTTTGTGTGTGTGGTGTGTGGCTCTCCAAGATCTCCTGGAGAGCAACATGCCCCCCCAGCCTCTGCCAGTTGCCTGGCGCTGCTATAGGGGGACCATGGTGGCATTTATTCCCCTCCCCTGGGCTGTTTCAAAGCCTTGTAAGGAAGGGCTTTAAGAAAAATGATGACAGCAGCTTTGAGTTTACGTCCTGGTTTGGAAAAGGCCTCTCTTAGGCCTGAAATACCCAGCCTTCCCCACCGTGGCAAAATTCCTCCCCACATTTCCTACCTGTTACAGCTATTAAAAAAAAGAAATCAAAGATGTTTTAAAAGGGGAGGGAGCTGGGGCTCTCCAAGGTCTAGCATTTGTGCCCCCTCCCAGCCTCAGTTAGTAGCCCAGCCTTCTCCCTGGGTGGCTCTGTGCAAGAATTTGGAAGCAACCTCCCCCCATATTTCCTGGGCAGAGCCCCGGCCTCAACACCTGTTTCCCTTCTGCAGCTGGCGGGGAGGGGGCACAGAGTCCCTGCTATTATCCCCAAAGCCATTGTGTCCCCAGCTGTGCCCTTGCCAGTTTTCCCCCTGAGCTCAGCAAAGATGGCAGCCTCCAAGTCTTCCCACAGCAAGGAAGACTGGGGCACCCCTGAGTCTTCTCTGCTTCCTCCCCAGTGCTTGGCTTCAGTTGTTACGCCCTGAGGTACCTGAAACCAGACGTCACGCAGACCTGGCGGGTAAGAAGTGCCCTTTTCGCTAGAATGAGGGTATGGGTTTGGTGGGGAGGGTGAGAGGGGGAAATGGTGTCTTGGGCTGGGTGGCCTAGAGAGAAGAGGTTTGCCTTTTTCCGAAGAAGGCTCATTTGCCACCAGGACTTTCCTCTCCTGCGATACCATCCTGGGCAAACATGGCTTTCGCAAAAAAGTTTTGTTTGGTTCCTTGGTAGAATAGCATGCCTGGCATCTTAACCAAGGCGATATACCCCTTGGTACCAAAGATGAAAGGCAGGGCTTGGGAAAGTTACAAATCTTGGGTCACTTCTGTACCTTCTTGCCATCAAAGAACAGAACTAGAGCCTGGACAGTTACCTTTTGGGGTAACAATTTCCAGGAACTCCCATCTTATATAAGGTTGAATTTGTAGCTTATAACACCGCCTCCCTCCTTTCCTGCTAGTATTGCCTCAATCAGAACCCCAGTCTGGACAGATACGGGCCAAAGCCTCTCCCTTACAATACCGTGTAAGTATCATAACGGGTCCCTCCACTGCCCTGGGAGATTGTGTTTGCCTGTTAATTCCTTGCAGAACTCTCTGTGATGTAACCTATGTTGCTTTTTCTCTGTTTTTTCTTCTCTTGCAGCAATACCTACAGGAGCTTTGGATCAGCACATAGGTAAGTAATGCTAATGCCGCCACAACCCCACTTCAGTGAGAGGAGAGAAACCAACCCACCAGTCAGCAAAGGCTGGCATATAATCCTAGGCCCATAAAGAGCCAGAAAACCAGTTCATTGGAATATGTTGGGTTGACTTTCATTTGTAGAAATTCAGTTATTTCAAGAGCCGGAGTAGATGCAATGCGAAATCTGTCATTACGCATTACAACAGCATTTTAAAAACAGAGTACGTGCCAAGGGTGGGTGACTTTCACTGAGATCACAGTGCTTGAGGAAGGGGTCCCAGTCTGTCCATAGCAAAAGGCATAGCAAAAGGATCATGGCTACTGGTAATACTGCTCAATGAACTGTGTTTTTATGACATCATTAAGGGACAGGCGAGAGGGGAAAGGGTCGAAAGGGGTGCCGTTTACACAGGCTTATCATTTTGAAATTTTGGGCTGAAATTCTGTTGTCTCATGGTGTCAGTGCAGCTAACACACAGGGATAGCAGGAGAGGAAAGGCTGTGGGCCTTGTGGCTATAAAGCAGGAGTGGGAAAGGTGTGGTCTGTGTGTCATATGTGGCCCAACTGTGGGCCCCAAAGCTACAACACCCCCCCCCAAAAAAAGTTAAATGTTTGTCTACAGGTGATCTTTCATCCCTAGATTGCCAAAAACTGGCTAAAACCACTGGGAAAAGACGGTGGTTTTGCCCCCGATCCTCTCAAGACACACACACACACACGTAACAGAAAAATGTAAAACACCCCACCCCAAATCAACCAAAGTGACATGACATTAGAAGCAAGGAGTGACATGAGATCAGTTCTGGTGGAAATTCAGAGCCCCTCTCATTCATCTTTTGGGCTTAAGAGGAGACTCGTTGCACAGCTCCTCCAAAGGGCAGCCTGCGATCCAGAAAGCAGCTGGTCTGTGTGGTCTCCAGCCAGGGGAGGGGGCAATTTGGAAGCCCGCAGGCTGCTTTGTGGCAGGAGCCCTTGCGAATTGATCCAACATTGCCTCCCCTTCCTTTCCAGCCGCTCCCACTACCTCCAGCCCTGGCGCTAGGATGCAGGCCAAGAACCTCAGCGATCTTCTCCTCCTTCAGCTTCAGAACAGCCACAAAGAATAAAAGCTATCAGCTACTTCAGCAAAGGAAGGCATATGGAAGGTGTTTCCTGGTCAAGTTAAAATAAGAATTAAAGTGGGAGGAAGGCAGCAAGGGGACAGTGGGGGCGGGGGGGGGAGGATGGCAGATTTTCTCCTTGGACTTTCCCCAGCTTGCCCCAACTTAGCATGCAACCTTAGCATCAGAGGCAGCTACTTTCTTAAAGTAACTTGTTCCTATTCGCTCCTTAACAGGGTATGAAAACCAGCTCTGTTGCCATTACTCATTACACCAGGGGTGGGAACTGTGTGGCCCTCCTGACGTTGGTGGACTACAACTCCAATCAGCACCATAGTCAGCATAGACAACAATGAGGAATGCTAGAAATGGCAGTCCAACAGTATTTGGATGGCAACACAATTCCCACCCAAAAAGTAATTTCTTGTTTTTCTATTATGACCCCTTTTTGTTTTCACCCCCCATTTGAGAAGAAACTCACAGAAAGCCATACATTCTGAAAAATGCTTGTCAAAAGAAATGCCCTTGAATATTATAATTGAAAGAGACTAAAACTGCCATTCATACCTATAAAGTAACACCACCTGTGATGAACCCTCATCTCCCCAGAAGTAACTAGTTGTGAGTTACGCACAGATTCTAACTTGCTCCTTACAAGCTCTGGCCAAAGCAGGGAAACAAAATCAAAGACAACCTCTGGTGAATCGGAACACACCCAGCAGGATACTTTCCTGGGGCAAACTCTGCCTTCCTGTCTTCAGTAATTCATAACCCTCAAGGCCTGCGACCCTGCGCTGAGACAGAGCTCCTGAACATTTGCAAAAGACAATGAATGGCACACTGACAGAAACAGCGGAGAACCTGCAAGGGAAAGGGACCCTGGCAAGTGCCCTCATCCCCATCTCCTAACTGCAGAAACTCCTGGCTACCTGCTGGCAAGAGGCCAGGGTGGGCAAAGTGCAGCCACGGGCCCACCTGGGGCCCTCAAGGCTGTGGTTATGGCTCCTGGCCCCTCAAGATTCCCCAGACTGTACCTTTGTGAGCCAAAAATGAGAGGATAAGGGTCTCTCCTAGAAGCCTCCGGGATGGCAGTTTTTGATACATTTCAAGGGACCCCTGCCCTGTTCGGAATAAAAAAACACCCACTTTTCAGAAACAGATTTCTGCCGCCGACATGGAAGCCCCCTGCCACCACTGCAATGAAGAGCTAAGAAGGTTTTGTCTTTCTTGGTTACATTTCTCTCTGGCTTTTCTTCGCAAACGAAGATTCAGGAAGAACTTCTGTTTTCTTCAGGTTGACTTCTAGCCCAAACAGGTCAAACAGGTCAAAACCGAAGGGTCTGACAAAGAGCGTCAAAGGGCAGGATGGGTTCTCTAGCCTTGTGGCAACCGTCCTAAGAGAAGGACAACTCTAATCCCAAACCCGGGCAGATGGTTACATTAGAGTTGGACAAAAACGGAGAAACCCTTCAGGATGATCACTCTTACTCCAGAGTTTTCCAGAGAACATGGAAATATGGTCCTGAATTGTGCTACAAACAGGAATGAATGATGTATACGAGAGATCTACACTTCTCTCTGTACTTAAAGGGAGCCTAGTTCTCCTCCTGGGCAATTAAATTAAAAAAAAATGTTGTTTGATGGTTAAAGAAGCCCAGCCTGCCACAGTGGAGATGGCAGCAAAGCAAACGATGCCCTGGTGTTTGATTTTACATCCACTGAATTACACAGAGGATGGAATGTTAAGGTAAGAGGGAAGTCTATAAGAGGACAGGGAATTGAAGAAAATGCCACTGGATTGTCCATTAAAACATTTTGGTGGTCTGGGAAGAAAGTAAAGGAGCAGGTGGGATTCTAGAGGTTAAAATCACCTGGTTTGAAAGTCCCCAGGAATGTAGAAGAGTGAAAAAAACACCAATACATAAGGCCATCCAATAAACAGAGTGCTGCACCTGCCAAGAAAGTGAGCTTGACATTTAGGCTCCACTCTCTCATTAATACAACCTCTTAACTTGTTCGTTGTGGTCTGTTGGTCATGCATTTTCCCTGGTAAGGTTTCAAACATCCCCCAAAGCAAAGTATTCATGGTAAGACCATGAACACAGCTTTACTTTTTCAATTTCATGATGGACTATTTCATTACCAGGCAGGACTGAGAGCTACTTGCCCTCCCTGCCCTGTGGCAGCCAGGATCAAGTGCTGCAGTGAAGCAAAATTCTCCCCACTGGCTGCCTGCTAGGCCAGACCCATTCTTCCAACCAATGGTCCGCAACCCACGGATCCAAGCAGAGAGCACAAGCAGCAATCTGTGGAAAAGGCCGCCATCCAGTAGGGGTTGTGGGCTAGGACAAGGAGCTCCCAGTTCAAATCCTCACGCAGCCATGTACAGCTTGCTAGGGGACACTGAGCCCGTCACACAGCCTGGCCTACCTTGAAGAATTGTTGGGAAGGTAAAATTTATCAGAATTTTGCTAATAGCTTTGTTTCACAATAGCTAGTTTATTTTGGTACTGTAATCAGCATGCACATTAAACTTGCCTATTATTACTTCCTGACATTATTGCTTTTAAAATATGTGATCATTATTTTAACCAGTCAGGTGCCCAACCACAGTGTGTTGTAGTGCCTGGTGCTGGACTGAGTTCAACAGGCCCTGGATTCAATTCATATTTGGGCCAACGGTACTCTCAACGTAACCTACATTTTAGGATTGTTTTGTTTCAGGTGGTGGGTGGACAGCCACACACACGTCTTTGGAGGACAGTTAGGATTACACAAAAATCAAAACAATGAACAGAGAAAGTGGGCTTGGCTGCATTCAAAATACAGTAAGACTCCCAGTACGTTCCTGGACTTACTGTGGAAATACAAAACTGCAAATAATAGTGAATCCTATTGAAACGAGGGATTTCTGACCCAAGCATACCATAGAGTCACACCGGAGGACCTAGAGAGGACACCCCTCTAGGCATTTTCTAGGTCCTCCAGTGTGGCTCTATGGGCAACCTCTGGCAGAAGCATGCCATAGAATCGCACTGGAGGACCTAGAAAATGCCTGGAGAGAACGTATTTTTTTGGATGCAGATAAGTTAAACCGTGGGTCCTTCTTGATTCTTCCTAGCATGTCCTATAGGTAATGTCCTAATACATGTTGGGCAAATGGAGCCTCCACAAAGCCTTTAGTGCTGCCTACAAAACCTTGATGCTCCTCCCAGCACCAAAAAATCCACACACAGACATCACAAATTGAATTCCTCTGCTCCACTAGGCTTCTAGTGGTGGGTTCAGCTTAAATAGGCTCTGGTGGGGTCAAAACCTAGAACCTCAACCCCTCCTCCCAACTTAAAAAAGGAACCAGAAATTTGCAGGCCCCTGGAGTGTCTTCAGGCCAAAACGTTGATCTCCGGACTGTCAGAAATCACTCGCTCCTGTTCTAAAAGCAGAAACCATGCCCACTTCTGCCCATGAGCCAGCTAAACCGGCCACGTTTGTCTCTGTGAGGGATTGTTTGTTTTCCGTTCAACATTTAAGGCACAGAGTCATTGAAATGCTTAGTCAGAGGACACTGATCCCAAGAAAGCTCTTTTCCTCCTATCCACAATTCGATTCTCAGACAGAGCAATTCAGTCCTAGCTCCATGTGTCAGTGCAGCCGAGGCTCCTGGTGAAGGTGTAAGGCAAGGACTTCTGAAAACATGCAGCCATGATACCTTACTTCTAAAGTCTCTCAGGTGAGGCGAGGGGAAGGGGAGTGGGCACTACCTTTGCATTCCATGATGCCATCATGGGGAGCAGGCAAGAGCTACTTGGTCACCACTGCACTGACCACCACAAAGACTTGCTTTCAAAGACCACCAAAGTTAAGTTGATGTTCACAGGCAACCTGGTTTTATGTGCCTCATTCCCTGCTGGAATTATTCTTTAACCTTTTTTAAAAAAATGCCAGCATCATTGCTAGTGTTTGCAGATATTCGCTTGTTCTGAATATGATACTTCTAGAGTGGGCCTGGGACAGAGGACTAGGGTTAGGGCTCCCGCAGCCACAGTGCTGGATCCCACACGTGGCACAGCCCCAGAGCCAGACGTGTTAGTTTATAAATGTAACAGGTTATATGTGATATGTTGCTAGCCTGAACGGCAAATCACAACCATGGCTGTAAGAAAATAACTCCTCATCTTGCTCATCAGGCTGGTGCCACATGATAAAGCACCCGCATTAATCGAGAAGCAGGCAAACAGGGTGGGGTTTCTGACCCATTCCTAACAGTCAACCAAGGACCTCGTGCCACTCAGACCAGCACAGAACTTGGCCTGCTGCTTCCATGACTGGAGTCCTCACCTCAGAGACCTAGTGCTCCAGCCCATACAGGAAGTGTGTGCATGGCTGCTGGCCAGACTTCCTGTTACTGCTACAGCATTGCTTCCTAAGTGAAGTGACATGGAGTTCAGCACTGGAAGGAACAGGCAGGGTCCTGTGCTGCTCTGAGTGGCACGGGAACCTCAATTAACAGCTGACAACAGAACATGCCAGCTCTCTTTCAACACTCCGGTAAGTGCTAATGACTAAAAAAGCCTAGATGTTCCTCCTCACAGCAAGAGGCTAACAACAGAGACAGCCTTTCCACAAGCCTCAAAAAGTAACCTTTTCCCAAAGAAAGGAAAAGATCATGGGTAGCAACTTATTTTTAATGCATTCTCTCCAAGCTCCGCACTGTCTGCCAGAAGACAAAACTACCACCTATGGGATCGAGGCACAAAAGGAATTTTCCTCTCTGGGACTGTTGCTTCAGAAGCAAGAGGAACACTTTCCCCACCACTACAAATGAGCTGAGGGGCTCAAGAAACCCCAGTGCTTCCATTCTCTCACAGGGAGCAAACCGTGAAGCTGCATCATGGAGGCAAGACGCCCAGGCCAAGCTAAGGATCTCATAGCACATCAGTGCTCCATTCACAGCTTCGCCACAAAACCAAAATTTCCACCAGAAATGGGTGGTAGCAGCCTCCCTGCCATGATCAAGAGTTCTAGCACAGTCTGTCATTTTCCAACTAAATCCTCCATGGTGCTTCAGTAGAATCCCCAACCAAATATAATTAATTTTCTTGACAAAGGAATGCCACTACCATATACCAGCAGCCTGCCCAGCCTCTCTAAGTTGTGTGTGTGGAATTACCAGTAATTACCAACGCTCTTCCTCTGTCAGTGCTGCCTTGGGGCCTCTTATGAGCACTGGAGAGTCCAGGTCAGGAATCATGTGTTTTAAGCACCACAAGTCCAAGAGCAGAGACAAGGAGAGACAAATTCCTGAGGGCTGAAGTAATAGGACAAAAAAATGGTTAGGTGGGGAAAGACATTTGTGGATAAAGAGGACAGAGGAAGGGCTTTATGGACATTAAACACTGGCAAAAACATTTTATGTAGGAGACTACAGAAACAAAGGGAGCCCATAGAGGGGAGAAAGGAAGTTCATACATTAAGAAGGAAAAACAAGGAAATTTTGTCCCAAGATAAATCCCTCTCCACTCCCAAGAAAACTCTTGATGTGCTGCCTAGATACAGGAGCTGTTTCCATTTCAAAATATCCGGTCTGGCAAGCTAGGAGACCCACCCAGTCCCTTTCAACTTAGCTTGTGTGTTCCTCTGCAAAACACAATTTCTGTCACATCCTGATTGTCCTCCCCAGAGAAGAGAATTGGGAGGAACAGAACACAGCTTCCCCTTTCAGGATTCAATGCTGAAATAGAAATTGAGCATATTCTGGTCTGACGACACAGTAACATCAAAATGCAGTGACCTGTCACAGATGATTTTTTTAAAGGAATCAACGTGTCATCCATCTGGGCTACACAGATTTTTAATGAATATTAAACTGCTTTTTTTTTAAAAAAAAAGCAATATGAAAAATAATGAAGACAAACTCCATAAAAGTTAGTTCTATACACGTGAGGTGCCATGAACAGCCCAAGGCCAATTTAACAGGTCCTACACGAGGGGAGGCAGACAGTGCTTCCAGCCACTCTTGTGCCTGAAGTCAGCTTTGGCCGGACCCCACCCAAAGAGGCATTTCCACCCGCTTTGCAACACTGTACAGCCTGTAGGATGGATCCAGGAAAGAAAGTTGCCATCCTACAGCCAGAAAGAGGTAAAACCACAAGCTTTTCAAGGGCTGTCCTGGAGAGCTTGCTGCATCCACCATCTCCCAGTCTGATAGCATGTGCTGGGCTGTGAATATAAAGGGCAGTAAATGCACAGAGAGAGAGAGAGACCAGTCCCAGAGACACTGGTCCCAAAGAAAGGCATCTGCAGAGGCTTGGCTATGCAAACTCTGACTCATCTGGCTGGCCATTAAGGTCACAACAGCAAAGGGAGCCCTTAAAGATCACAGTTCCAGGGAGGGTCCAGCAGCGCAGTTTTAATTATCTTACTGTCCAAATTCTTCAGTTGCATGTAAATAAGACGCTTCTTCCATATATATTTTTTTTTGGTTGCCCAGAAATTACAAAGGGAAATCTCTCTCTGTTATACTCATGTGGGTGGGTGGGAAGTGGGTACATTCTAGCTTCAAACAGAGAAACAGTGTCTTCCCCCTCCCCTGCCCCATGACCTTCAGGGTGTCTCTTCCTACTCTACTCTAGACCCGTCCACACCAGAGATTAGATGGCACCTCGAGAACGTGAGAAAGGAGGGAAGCCAGACTCCACTGCTGATGGTTTTGAGTAACTGAAGCCAAGGAGATGGCCATCAGGCACAACCCTTGGCCCGCATCCCACAAATGCACAGCTGGAATGAAAAGAACATGCACAAGAGCATAAGTGTGTGGGGGGGGGGAAGAGACCTTTCGCTGGAGCACAGTGTGTCTCAAGAGGAACTGAGTCCATCCTGCACAGCAACCTCTCTAGCCTCAAAAGTCCTGTTCCGCTCTTTGCAAGGAGCAAACGCCACCCTGCTCTGCCTTGGCCCCCCTCCCCTAAACACGGCAAAATCTTTTCAGAGGCTACATTTCTACCTGGCAGACAGTATGGAATTATGGGTGGGAAAGGATCTGCATTAGACTGGTAGGTTCAAGAGGCATTCATTTCAATCAGACCCAGGAAATGGACGTGGTGCTTGGGACACCCAGGCAGCCTGATGTCGCTGCAGATTCCCAAGCTGCGTACTAAAAAGAGAGTAGCAGAAGGGCACCGTCTGCCCGCTGCTGAGGCTGGCGTGCACAGGCACACTCCCAGGCTCCATCTGGGCCTGCTGCCTTTTTCCCTTCTCAGCCCACCCTCCTCCCACTCTGTCCTTGGCATAACACTGGAGTGTGACGGTTTCTGCCGCCAAGGCTGGCAGCCTATCCTCAGCTAAGCCCAGCACTAGAAGGGCACAGGGAGGTGGGTGGGGCTGGCAAGGCAGGTCCGCTCAGGGCAGGCAGGGGGCCACGGGGTACGCGGCCTCGGTGGAGGTGTGCTGGGCGCTGTGCTCTTGCAGCAGGCCAAGGTCCAGGAAGCGCTCCCCGCACCACATGCACTTGTAGTGTTGCTCCCGGGTGTGGACACCGTGGTGCTTGTTGAGATGCTCACGCTGCTTGAAGGCCTTCTCGCACGACGGGCACTTGTAGGGCTTCTCCCCAGTGTGGACGCGCCGGTGGCGCTGCAAGTCCGAGGCATACTTGAAGCGCTTCTGGCAGTCTGGGCACTTCAGGGGCCGCTCGCGGGCCGGGTCGCAGCGGTGCTGGACAAACTCGGAGGAGGAGAAGAAGCGCCGCTCGCAAAGGGTGCATCGGAGGGGCTTCTCAGCACAGTGGGCGGTCAGCTGGTGCTTCTGGAGGGCGGAGGCCCGCTTGTAGGCCTTGCTGCAGGCAGCGCACTTGAAGGGGCGCTCTGCGCTCTGGACGCAGCGGTGGCGCAGCAGCTCCGAGGACTGGCTGAAGCCCTTCTGGCAGGCGTTGCACTTGAAGAGGTTCTCAATCCCGTGGACGTGCTGGTGGTAGAGGAGGTGGGCCGGCTGAACAAAGCCCTTCTCACACAGGGAGCACTTGAAGGGGCCCGCCTGCAGCTCTGGCTCCCCTGAAGGGGTGGCAGTGGCAGCTGTGGCTGCTGTGGCAGCCGTGGCGGCAGCGGCAGCACTGGCCACTCCACCCACGCTGACCACCGCCTTGTGCGTGCGGCGGTGGCGCATGAGGGCGTACTGCTGCTTGAAGCTCATCTGGCAGAGGTCACACTGGAAGGGCCGCTCGGTGCTGTGGGTGCGCTCATGCTGGCGGAGGTCGGAGGGCCGGCGGAAAGCCTTGTGGCAGGCTGCGCAGCGGAAGGGCCTCTCCCCGCTAGGCGTGCAGGGGTGCTGCAGCAGCTCCGAGGACTCCTTGAAGTGCAGCTCGCAGACATTGCATCGGAAGAGGTGGGCCTCCCCGGAGTGGGCGTACATGTGGCGCACCAGGTGGGAGCGATGCTTGAAGGCCTTCTCGCAGACGGTGCACTTGTAGGGCCGCTCGGCGCTGTGCGTGCGCTTGTGGTGCACCAGGTGGGAGGACTGGCTGAAGCTCTTCTCGCAAAGGCTGCACTTGTAGGGCTTCTCCCCCGTGTGCACCCGCTCGTGCCGCGAGAGCTCTGAGAGGTGCTTGAAGGGCTTCTGGCAGATGGAGCAGCTGTAGGGCTTCTCCACAGGGGTCCGGTTGAGCGCCGCTGGCTGCTGCGGCGGGGCGGGCTCCTCGGGGCCAGCAGCCACAGGGGCCGTGGCTGCCTTGTAAGTCTTTTCGCAGATGGAGCATTTGACAGCGGTGGTGGTGCTGCCATTGTGGACATTGTGGTGCTGGGCCAGGGAGGTGAGCAGGGAGAAGCCCATCTTGCAGACGCCGCAGACGAAGGGCTTCTGCTCCACCTGCAGGCACTGATGCTCCAAGAGGTCCGTGGCCTGGTGGAAGATCTTCAGGCACTGGGTGCACTGGAAGGAGCGGTCGTGGCCTCCCTGCAGGCACTGGTGCTCCTGGGGGTTGGAGAGGTGCGCCAGGTCGTGCCCACACACCCCACACTTGGGGGAGGGCTCCCCTCCGCCAGTGGGGATAGGGGGGTGGTGCTGTAGGCCGCTGGGCTCAGGCTGGAGGAGGATGCCATAGACGGCACAGCCCAAGGGGTTCTCTGCCACGGCGCTCGATGGGATGGGGTGCTCCGGCAAGGTGGCCGTCCCAGCATGATGAGGCTGTGGCGGCGGCGGCTGCTGCGGGGGCGGCGGCTGCTGCCAGCTCTCTGACATGCCGGGGAAAAGGAACCGGGGTTTCCACAATAAGGGCTTCAGCTTCTCAACTGAGGCAAAGCGATTAGGAAGATCTGGATGCCTGGCGACTGACAATCCCAAGCTCGTGGCACCAGGGATGATGACTCTCCCCCACTGTGAGTGGAGCACATCAAACAGGGGCCGGCACCAGCCAGTGGGACATCCTGTACGATGCAGAAGGCCTTTCCGCCTTGTTCCACAATACACATCAAGGAAGAGAATCTGCAAGAAAAGAGAGCATTCAGATGAGACCCTGTTGATCTTGCTCAAGAATCTCCTCTCACATCATGATCAGGATCAGTTACCCCTTCCCCCCCTCCCCAAGCCATGGCTTGAGCAGCCCTCCACCGGACCACACCGCCTGTGAAAAAGTTTCCAAGGGAGAGAAGGGAGGCCGGTGAAGACTAGCCCAGGTACTTGCTCCAGTTGGGCTTTCTTCACAGGGCCTTCAACTCTCAACTGCTGCCCTGCTGTGGAAAGTCTCTTGATGAACTGTTCCCTCTTGCTATTGTGATTTCATTCGTGTATTGGTATGTTACTTGTGAGCCACTTTGTGAATATTTGTGTCCTGAAAGGCTGGATATATAGAACTGGAATAAATAAGCAGGCCAAAGAAGTTCAGGAAAATAACTAATGATTGAGGTTGTGGATTCAGTTTGCCAACCAGAGGCAAGTCATTCTCCATTTTGTCCAAAGACCCCACCTCAAATCAAGTTCTTTCTACTGAGATACCCAGCTATTGTTCACAGCTTGGGAATTTTACAATACCCCACCTAATTCATCTGCACACAGGCTTGAAATACACGGCTATCCTAAAATTCCATCTTGAAGGGACTATCACTGGAGAAGTATTAATTCTGAAACCAGAATTAAGTGTGTGGACTGGGTACTTCCAGACCTGCTGCTTGAACTGTTGGATGCAACTTTTATTTAGGGACAGAAAGACTGGAAGTGAGTATCTGGATCACTGTGGATAATTTATCATCAAGGAGAAAGCTATTTAGCCATCCTTTTGATGGGCATCAGACCCAAACAGGCAGGCTTTTAATTGCCCGGGTCCCTCGCTCTCCTTACTGGCCCTTTCCATAGGAAAGACTAGAAGTGGGCTCAGGGGTGGGCGGGGGGAGGAAGGCATTTAGCATTGCTGCTAGAAGGTGCCTGGACCACCTTGCAACACCTTGCCTGTGCTCCTTGGTGCCCTTTGCCACAAGATGGCCACCTATAGGAGACCTTCTTCAAAACAGCCAGGCAGTCTCACCACTCCTGCTTCAGATCCAGTGACAGATAATAGCCAGGGTGTCTATGATGGCCTTAATCTCCAAGCTAAACCTCTACACCAGTGGCAGATTTAAGAACAAAAGAATTACATATAATAAGCATATTAAGATGATAAATATGGAGCAAACATGCTTCACATATTGGGTAGCAGATTTTTCTGAGCTTATTAATCAACTAGCTTTGAAACCTGCCCATTCCTGAAAGAGCTATGAGACATTTTAGTCTCATATTTCTAAAAAAGAAAATGTAGATTATGCAAATATACAGCCCATATTCCACATTAGCTGCTAGATTTAGCAACTGGTGGTAGTGGTGGTGCTACACAGAGAGGCCATTTGTACCATTTGCCTCTTGCCAGATTACCAGGAGTCTTCTAGTTCTTGAAGAACCAATGTCTGTTTTCCTAACACCCCCAACATTCAGCTGAGAAACAAAAACCTGTTCCACTTGGATCTCTTCTTCACTGTACTTGAGGAGCAAAAGTGTACCCTTCTCCAGCCTCCTGGAACTAACTCTTTCTTCTTCCTCCTCCTCCTCCTCCTCCTCCTCCTGGTTCTCCTTTGTCCCACATGCTCAGCCAAGGGCATTTATTCTCCCACAAAAAGTGTGCATCTAATGTGAAACTAAAGCTATGTGGGATTTTATCACTTTGCCTTCTCAGCGCTAACTACTGCTTACTGCTTCAGAAGGAAAGATGTGAAAAACTGGGTTCTAGCAGACCCAACACTTTGCAATACACCTTCCACTGATCACAACTCGCCCATGCAACAAAGTTCTTTCCCTGCTACTAATATATTTGTTACTCAGCCACACCTATATACCCAGGAGCCCACTGAAGAGAGCAAGCTATGAATATCTGGAGACTGATGTCACTGGGACTGTGTGCACAGTTCAAACTGTGCCTCAATGAAAGGAGCAAGTAGTTCTATCAAGCAGGTAAGAGAGAGGCCACTTGGCCACGCACAAAAAAAACTTTTAAAAATTCTGTTAGCAGTACTATAGTCAAAGTAATGACAGCAGGGAAGCAGAATCCCAGAAAGAGGGATTTCAGGTTAAACACAGGGCTTAGTGGGGGATTTAAAAAAAAAAAATTGGCTAGAGCTAAAGGGGTATAAAGGGAATATCCCTTTTTCAAACAATCTACTTCTACTATCAGTCAGTCTAAATAAAAACCCAAACTTCATGCAGGATTTGTATTTATGCTGCCTCTCCACTTATGGTGGAAAATGGAAGGGGAAAGCCCTATACAAAGAGTGGGGCTGAAGCATTTTTATTCAATATACTTTTTGAGCCTCTCTTAAGCACTGGTGCCCCAAATCTCCTGTTTGAGGGGAAGTGGTCTCATCATTCCTCATGCTGAGCCACTAAGATATTTCTTAAGGAATCACATATGCATATGGTATGCTGGCAAAAGCCAGAACCAAACAAGTAGCAAGTGAGGAAGAGCAAGGACAAGACTGTCTACTGGAGTGAAAACATCACACGCCATGAAAAGATGCAGGTTGCACAGCCAAAAAATGGCAAGCTGTGGCAACCGCCTCTTTATACTGTTTCTTGGGGCTGGTCATTTCGCAAGCTGCCTTCAGGTTAAGAACTGTCCCCTGCAAGGGGTGGGAATCACGTGGCCCTCTGGATCTTTTTGAATTGCAATCCCCAGCATTCCCCACCATCAGCTATATGCCAGCTTGGGGGAGGAGGCTGTGGGGAGTTGGCAGCATTTGAAGAAGAACAGCGTGACTCCCACTCCCTGGTTGAAATGGAAACACAGGTCCCCTAAGCTCCTCTGGGGCCACCTCTATCCCAAGGGGAAGGCACCTCTGGGCCCTTGCCTTCACTAGCATTGTTGCTGTGTGCCTTCAACTCATTTCCAACTTATGTGATCCTAAGGTGAACCTGGGAACTAAGTACCCTCAAGGCACCAGACAGACCCTGTCAGACCTTGGAAGCTAAGCAGGGCCAGGCCTGGTTAGTACTTAGATGGGAGACCAACAAGGAATCCCAGGTGCTGTAGGCTCTATTTCAGAGAAAGGAACTGGCGAAGCCACCTCCAAGGATTCCTTGCCTAAGAAAAGCTCCTGAAATTCATGGAGTTGCCATAAGCATGGGGGAAAGGTGCCTTTTTGGACTGTCACTCCCAGAATCCCCCAGCCAGCTATGAAGAACCTTCCCCAAGCCCAGAAGGACTGCCAAGGAATCCCAGGTGCTGTAGGCTCTATTTCAGAGGAAAGAACTGGCAAAAATACCACCTCTGAGGATTCCTTGCCTAAGAAAATCCTGTGAAATGCATGGGGTCGCCATGGGTGACTTGAAGGCACACACACACACAGACAAGGTGAACCTATCAGGGGGTTTTCTTAGCAAGATGTGTTCAACGGGGGTTTGCCCTCATTTTCCTCTGAGGCTGAGAGAGCGGGACTTGCCTAGAGTCATAGAATCATAGAGTTGGAAGCAACCACGAGGCTATCCAGCCCAACCCCCTGCCATGCAGGAATACACAAGCGACGCACTCCTGTGGGTTTCCATGGCTGAGCAGGGGTTTGAACCCTGGTCTCCAGAGCCCCAATCCAACACTCAAACCACTATGCCACACTGGCTCCCTCTAACAATACATCTGAAACAAGACCACTGCATGAGAGCCTCAGATGTTATACTTCTGCATCACCCCTGGAGGAGCCAGCATGATGAAGTGGTTCAAAGGCTGGGCCCCAGGAGGCCAGGGTTCAAGTCCCCAGTTAGTCGTGGCCTCCCCACCCACCCCAAACAGCAGCCTTGGGCCAGTCACTCTCTCCCTCAGTAGCCTCCGAGGAAGGCACGGCTGGCAAACCTGCTCTCAAAGAGGCCTTGCCATGAAAACCCCACGATCATGTCGCCATACACTACTCTCTGCCCCAGCGCCCTCCCAGGTACATCTGGTAGGAACTGGGGAGAGAAAGGGCCTTCTCAGTGGCTGACACCCGGCTCTGGGGCTCCCTGCCCTGAGAAGTCAAGATGGGCACCCGCCCTGCCTTTCTTGCTTTGGCAGGCCCTTGCTGGTCTCTGCTAATGGTTGTGCTGGGGTATATGTGTGTGCTGTGTATGATCGCCAGCATTGAGGCCATGATATTGAGAACACAGCTGCGCTGGGCAGGGCACGTTTCTAGGATGGAGGACCATCGCCTCCCAAAAATAGTACTCTACGGTGAACGCGCCACGGGTCAGCGTAAGAGGGGCGCTCCAAAAAAGCGATACAAAGACTCCCTGAAACAACATTTCAGGCTCAGCCAAATTGAT
Organism: Gambelia wislizenii; assembly: GCA_030847615.1. Lineage (NCBI taxonomy): Eukaryota > Metazoa > Chordata > Lepidosauria > Squamata > Crotaphytidae > Gambelia > Gambelia wislizenii. The sequence continues at coordinate 42,111,206 of JAUMIR010000008.1, forward strand.
CACCAACAATGGTCCGCCCTGGCCTCACATCGGGAGGCATGGAGACGCACTATCCACAATGCAGCAGCCTTATTTGAGAACTCACGACGAACAAGTCTTGAAGAGAAACGACAACGCAGAAAGAACCACAACCCAGAAACATCACCCAAGGAGACCTTCTGCTGTGCTTTTTGCAACCGGACCTGTTTATCTCGGATTGGCCTTTTTAGTCATCAGTGCGCTTGCAGAAAACACGGGATGAGTCCTTCCTGAATCTTCGTTTGCGAAGAAAAGCCAGAGGGGTATGCGTATATGTGCTTTTAAAAACATTTAGTTGTTTTTAACTTTCTTGTTGTTTTAACTTTTGTAGTTTACTGATTTTAACAATGTCTTTTTATTGTACACTGCTTTGAGTCCTAAATTGGTGGGTGGTGGTGGTGATGGAAGCAGGCTAGAGATAAAGATGATGATGACAATGAAGATGATGATGACGATGATACGCAGGAAAGGGGCATTATTTCCCCCAAGCACAATATTACCTCTGGAATCACCCCCATGTATGGGAGCCAGCGTGGGGCAGTGGTTTGAGAGAGGGACTAGAACTCTGGAAACCAGGGTTCAAATCCCTGCTTGGACACAGGAACCCATTGGGTGACCTTGGGCAAGTCACACACTCTCAGCCTCAAAGGAAGGCAAAGACAGACCCCCTCTGGACAAATCTTGCCAAGAAAACCTGCAGTAGGTTCAACTTAGAGTTGCCATAAATTGGAAACAACTTGAAGGCACATGACAGGAACAACAATTTATAACCACATCACTGCTAAAAGATATTATAATACCATATTAACTGAATAATAACCTTTTAATATTATAATCCCATGTATTACAAGGCTGTGCTATCTTTGGAACTAGTAACAGCCAAGAGAAACTGAGTCTCAGCATGCTGTTCTTTAATCTCCAGCCATTATAACCACCTCTCTTTTACCCCTGTGTTACCTCTGAAAGAGGCTCTAACCCCAAATTAATTGAGGCATAACCCCTGGGAGGTATAACCCCCAGGAACAACTCCTGGGTGTTACAACCCTGGCAGATGTGATAAAACCCGAAAGAGTTACCTTGAAAGGGGGCAACAACCCCGTGTGCTACCTCAGGAATAACACCGCCTGTTACCTCAGGGACAACCCCTTGTGTTACCTCAGGAATAACCCCGCTTGTTACCTCTGGGGCAACCCTGTGTGTTACCTCTGGGGCAACTCCTTGTGTTACCTCAGGAATAACCCTCAGGGGCAACACTACATGTTACTGGAGAAATAACCCCTTGTGTTACTTCAGGGGCAACCCCGCCTGTTACCTCAGGGGCAACCCCACCTGTTACCTCAGGAATAACCCCTTGTGTCATCTCAGGGTCAACCCCTTGTGTTACCTCAGGGGCAACCCCGCCTGTTACCTTAGGAATGACCCCACCTGTTACCTCATGGACAACCCCGCCTGTTACCTCAGGGGCAACCCCTTGTGGCATTTTAGGAATAACCCCACCTGTTACCTCAGGGGCAACCCCGCCTGTTACCTCAGGAATAACCCCTTGTGTTGCCTCGGGGCAACCCTGCCTGTTACCTTAGGAATAACCCCACCTGTTACCTCAGGGGCAACCCTGCCTGTTACCTCTGGAATAACCCCTTGTGTTACCTCAGGGGCAACCCCGCCTGTTACCTCTGGAATAACCCCACCTGTTACCTCAGGGACAACCCCGCGTGTTGTGGCCCCACAGGCGAGATCACCCGTTCTTCCCTCAGGGAGACAGACGGGCGGCCGCTCCGCCGGGTTACCTCAGGAGAGCCCCCTTCCCTCGGGGCCTGCCTCCAAGTCCAGCCGGGGCCTCCAGGGGAGCGGCTGCTCCGGTCCGGGGCGAGCCGGGCGAAGGCCTTTTGTCTACCGGGGGCGGCGGGGCTCCGGGGCCGGCAAAGGACGGGAGGGCCCCAACGCGGCCTGGCCGATTGCTCCGGGGAAGGAGGATCGGGGCCTCGGATCCGCTTCCCTACCTTTTTGGGGGGCGGTGGAGTGGGGCGACGGCGGAGAGAAGAAGCCGCGGCCTAGTCGTCGCCGTCCGATCCCCGGCCTCGCGTAGCGGCCTCGCCCCGCCCAGCGCAACCCCAGCGGCGGCGGTGGCAAGCGGGGAGGGGAAAAGAGAGACACCCTCACGGCCGAAAAGAGAAACTCTTCCAGCCGGGAAAGAGAGGCGCCTCCTCGGAGGGAGGAAGAGGCGTCGTCGTCCGGGGAGAAACCGAGGCGAGGCCGGGGATCGGGGCCGCCCTCTGCCGGACCGCGGGGAGAACTGCGGAGAGGTGGGTGGATCGCGGCCGGGGGCGGATCTCTACTTTAAATGTTAAAGAAAAAGAAAGGGGGGAAAAAATCCCTCACACACATACTGTTTTTTCCCTTCCCGAAGAGACCTCTTTTTTTTTGTTGGACTACAACTCCCAGCATCCCCCGGCCAGCCTGGCTGTTTGTGGGGGATGCTGGGAGCTGTAGTCCAAAAAAAAGGAGACGCATAGGAAAAAAGAGGTTTCCTTAAACACTCTCAGGCCACACGATTATTGCGGGGGAGGGAGAAGAGAATAACGCCAACGACGTTACCCAGGCCTGCGGTGTCCGTTATTTCCCCCTCCCCAGCTCATTACAACTGGCTTAATTAATTAATTCATAGAGGTGATAAGCTACATGGAAAAGAAATGGGGTCCAAATATAATTATCAATCAAGTAAGATAAATAGTTGTAAAATAAATAGTTGTAAAAGGGAAATAGGTGTGTATATATGTATGTGTATATATATATATATATAGAGAGAGAGAGAGAGAGAGAGAGTATATATATATATATATATATAAAAACAGTGTATATATATATATATATATATATATTCAAAAAATTGTTGAAATCTTGAAATACAATATATTTGAAACAATTTGTCTGTATTAAGTGAAATAACAATGGCGGAGTTGATAAATGAACATAAGGCATCAGAAGGGGTAGTAGGGTGGGAAGTCTTGAATATATGTTGTGTTATAATTTCTTTTTTTATTTGGACTACATAGAAGATTCATTTAAATTTGAAAAGTGTATACACAACAGTAGAAAAAACAATAAGGAGCTATGTGTTGTAAGATAAAAAGCAAATGCATGTAATGTTATTGGCTTAAGTTCTTTATAGAAAAATGCTATCAAGGTTTGTTTTATTTTAAAAAACGGAAAATGTTTTTTTTATTTTGAATAAAAATATATATTTAAAAATAAATAAATAATTCACATGGCAAGGGTTTTTCTGTTAGCAGGTACCTTTTTTCCTTAGGAAGCGGAGGTGCCCTTAACGGAAGCCCTGGAAATCGCCTAAGCACCATTGGGCGTTATTGGTGCGCGTTAAAAACGCGTGGATCCCCCCCCCATTTCAGGAAGATTGGTTTATCATTATTGAATACATAAACATGATTTCAGACTTGTTCCAGCCTACGACACATCATTCTACGACACTAGAATGCCTAGTGGGATTCTGGCGGAGTTCCTTGTGCTTGCCTGAGGTTGTAACAAGACAGGATTCTTGAGCTACTGTGACTTTGGTCATTGTTGCTTGTTCTCTGTCAGTTTGTTATGCTTTTTATTGTACACTTTGTCAGATGATAATAAAAATTAAAAATATATATTTTAAAAAAATTAAGAATATATTTAGAATTACAGAGATTTTTAAAAAGAGAAGAAATAGAAAACTGAAATATAATAAAATTAAAAAGTGTAGCACGAATATAAAGAAAGAAAAAGAAGAGAAAAAGGTGACTTCCAAGTTATCTATACATAGAATCATAGAATCACAGAGTTGGAAGAGATCACAAGGGCCATCCAGTCCAACCCCCTTCTGCCCTGCAGGAACACACAATCAAATCATTTCCGACAGAAGACCATCCAGCCTCTATTTAAAAACCTCCAAAGAAGGAGACTCCCCCACACTCCGAGGCAGCATATTCCACTTCTGAACAGCTCTGACTGCCAGAAAGTTCCTTCCTCCAAATATTTGGGTGGAAACTCTTTTCCTGGATTTTGAACCCATTGCTCCGTGTCCTGGCCTCTGGAGCAACAGAAAACAAGCTTACCCCATCCTCAATATGACATCCCCTCAAATATTTAAACATGGCCATCATGTTCCCTCTTCTTCACCTTCTCTCCTCCAGACTAAACATGCCCAGCTCCTAAAGCCACTCCTCATAGGGCATCGTGGCTTCCAGACCTCCCACCATCCTGGTCACCCTCTTGTGGACATCTTCCAGCTTCTCAATATCCTTCCTGAATTGTGGTGTCCAGAACTGGACACAGTATTCCAGGTGAGGTCTGAGCAAAGCAGAATACAGTGGCACTATTATTTCTCTTGATCTAGAATACTCCTATTAATGCAGCCTAGAATCACATTGGCTTTTTTAGCTGCTGCATCACACTGCTGACTCATGTTCAATTTGTGGTCTGCTAAGATTCCGAGATCCCTTTTGCATGTACTGCCATCAAGCCAGGTGTCATCCATCCTATATATGTGCGTTTCATTTTTACTGCCCAAGTGTAGTATCCTACATTTCTCCTTGTTGAAATTCATTTGGTTACTTTTGGCCCAGCTTTCTAATCTGTTGAGGTTATTTTGGATTCTGATCCTGTCCTCTGGGGTATTAGCCACCCCTCCTAATTTGGTGTCATTGGCAAATTTGATAAGCATGCCCTCTATTCCCTCATCCAAATCTTTGATATAGATGGATTTGCTCTCAGATCCATTTATTTGTCTTTTCTGGCAATTTGTGGGTGCAATGCCATCCTTGTATTATCTTGACGTGAGGGGTGTCAGGTTAGAGGATAATAGAACATGCAGTCTGATAAACTTATGCTGTAAAGAGCAAAGTGTAAGTAACAACCTACAAGGGTCAGCAGTGAGAGCAAACTGGATTTCCTGGAGATAATGGCCCATCAACCAACCATTAGCCAAACAGACACTAACAATCCTTGCATTTCTATACCCAGAAACTAACCATTCAATTGTTGTACACAAATTTACATATACTCCCCAATAGGGGTTCATAATACATACATAAATTCCACACACTCCTACCCAACCATTCTCTGAAGATGCCAGCCACAGATGCAGGCGAAACATCAGAAAGAAACTACAGTATTCCAGAACACAGCGGGGGGAAAAAACCAAGGAAAATTTATGTAGCTGGTCTGTTTATCACGATTAGAAGCCTGAGAACATAGCCTTGAGGGGAGAGCTATCTTTCTAAAGGAATGTGGTCTAATCTTCATGGAAACTGAGTGTCTCTGTAAACTGTGTACTATTGAGCTATGCAATGTGACTTTGTATCCATTCGTGTGCTGTTCTGGGTCTTTGCAGTACCAGAACTGTTTTTTTCTGCTGAATACTGAGAGATGTTGTTCACAGTGAGGATTCTCTGTAACACTGTAAATATTTTAAATATGCTATAGTAAAGACAAGTAGATTTACATGCTTGTGTCTGTGTATATATTTTCTTTGCCTGGATGATGAAAACTTTGATAAGTTTTTGCTGCCTGGACCTCCTAACATGCTCAGAGGTTCCAATGTTCTAACGTGTGAAAATTCTCTCATTTTTGGAGGAATGGTAAACACTGGAGCTTTGTTCTACCAAACATAGCTCTTCTTATGCATAACTGACGTGGAATTTACAAGGGGAACTTAAAAGTCCACCCAGAACCAGCAGGTGAAGACAGAGAAACAACTGGGCACATTCTGGCCTTGTGGCTGGCTGGGCCCTTCTCTGGACCTGCAGCAGGGTGGGAGATGGATTCTGGACCTGCGGGAGAGTGGGTGGGCTTGTCTTCATCAAAGGTTTTTAATTCATCTTTCAGGGATGCATTGGCAGGAGAATTATTTATTTATTTATTTATTTATACCCCGCTTTTCAGCCACCAGGCTATCAGAGCGGCTTACAAATTGTTTTTTAAGCAATAGCTATTTACACATCTACACTGCATTAAACAGTTTCCAATGTGTGTTAGCTAATTGCCCCCCACAAGCTGGGTACTCAATTTACCGACCTACGAAAGGATGGAAGGCTGAGTGAACCTTGGAGCCGGCTGGAATTGAACTTGCGACGTGGTGGCCTGGATCCAGAATGGACTGGATGACCCTTGAGATCATCCAGCCTACAGTTCTATGCTTCAGGGATAGTGGTGGTCCACAAGTGCAGCTCAGGTGGGGCAGTGGGGCATCTTGTGGTCTTCCAGCATTGTGAGGCTTGTTGCAAAGCCCAGAGAAATTACAGTTGTCCCTCCATATTCGCTGGGGTTTGGTTCCAGGACCCCCACACACACACCTTGGATACCAACATCCGTGAATACTCAAGTCCCATTATATGCAGTGGCAGAGCAAAATGGTGTCCCGTATATAAGATGGCAAAATCAAGGTTTACTTTTTGGATTATTATTTTCTTAAGAATATTTTCAAGCCATAAATACTTACATCCGTGGGTACTATATCCGTGGATACAGAGGGAAAACTGTATTAGTACTTTTTATTTACTTCCCAGCTCCACCTTCACAACAGCCCTGTGACGGAGATATAGGAGGTTCTTGTCCACCTCCCTACTTTACACCCACAACAGCCCTGTGAGGTAGATCAAAGGCTGAGAGAAGGTGGCTGAATCAAGCTCATCTGCTGAGTTTTCATGGCTCAGTGGGGGACAGAAACTGCATTTCCCAATCCCCACTCAAAGCCTCTCGGTTTTTGCCACCTTGTTGTTGTCTGCCTTCAAGTTTGACCAATGGCGACCCTAACAGATTTGTTCAAAGGGGGTTTGCCTTTGCCCCCTTCTGAGGCTGAGAGAGTGTGACTTGCCCAAGGTCACCCAGTGGGTTTTCATGGCTGAGCAGGGATTCGAACCCAGACCTTTCAGAGTTCGTAATGATCCAAGGCTCAAACCACAACACCGCGCTGGCTCTCCTTTGCTTCTTCCTTCCCCACAACCTAAGGGTCTCCCCCTGATCACACCCCCGCTCTCCAGCCCTGGGGTTCCCTCCTCCCCAGATTCATGATGTGCTGCTCAATGAAGGGCCCGGAGGGAAAAAGACAGACCTCCCTGGGGAAAGCTTTCTCAAGTTTCCCGGAAACTCCTTCCCCCGTGGGCGACTCTACACCTCGTAGCTCTACGGCCGGCTTCGGCGTCGCTCCGCTTTGACGTCAAAGCGGCGCGCGAGGCGGGGATGGGCGGGGGAGTGAGATGGTCGCGGTGCTTCTGCGCAGGCGCCGGTTACGGCCTAGTCGGTGGAGGGCGGCCGCGGCTTTTCCTGAGCTCGTCGATCCGGCCATGAGCGGGGCGGCGCTGGTGGGTTACAGCAGCTCGGGCTCGGAAGACGAGGGCGGCTCCGGCTCCTCCTCCTCCTCCTCGGCGGGTGGCGGCGGCGGCGGCGGCAACGCTGGGGCTCCTTCTTCCAGTCCCAGGTGGGCTTCCTCACCAGAGCGATGATGATGATGATGATGATGATGATGATAGTGATACAATAACACCATGCTTTAACTTTTTCCTCAGAGCCACTGGAAGGGGTAGGAAAGACTTCTCTCCTGCTTTTTCCTGCAAGTTTGTGGCTGGAGAGGATTGAATGGCAATGCGCAGGCCAAGCCAGCCAGCCTTTGCCTTGGCTCCTCTCCCGTGGGCTGAGCAGCCTTCAAGCCTTCACACACCCCCAGTGAGGACATGGCTGAGGGGGGATTCAAACCCTGGCCTTAGTCCAGCGCTGAAACCACTACCCCAGTGACCCACAACCCTTTCTTTACCAGGGATCCCCTTTAAATACCTTTGGTTGCCATGCCCACCCCCAGACTTAACTCAAGATTTAAAACAATAACAGTAATAACATGCAGTTGTCCCTTCACATTCGCTGGGGTTTGGTTCCAGGACCCCCCCCCCGTGAATACCCAAATCCATGAATACTCAAATCCCATGATAGGCAATGGCAGAGCAAAATGGTGTCCCTTATATAAGATGGCAAAATACAGGTTTGCTTTTTGGATTATTATTTTTTTAAGAATATTTTCAAGCTGTGAATACTTAAATCCGTGAATGCCAAATCCGTGAATATGGAGGGACAACTGTACAATAAAATAAATACAAAATCAACACACACAACTAAAAAAACAAATTACACAATAGAATATGAAGATATTTAAATACAAGAAAGAGAAGAAAAAGAAAAAGGTAGCTTCCAACATTTTTTTCTGTGGTTATAAAATGTATCCTAAAGTCTAACCTCACTCTGTATAAACTAGATGTTACCCTTCATCTATTTATTCAAATCTTGAAAACCAACATTCATCAAATTACCTTCATTTTTTCCCAAAAAAGTCAATAAGGGGTTTCCAATCATTCAAAAGCGTTACTAATGATGTTTCTTTAATCAAAATAGACAATTTGCCTGTATAAATCAGCTCACTCACCGGGTGGTTTTCATTGCTGTGGATTAGGGCTCTAGGCCCTCGTGCTGTAGCTGCCTCTTCGTCAGGGGAGTCTCCTGATTCCTGTTTTTTCAAAAGATGAATATTTGGAGAAGGCTGGGCATTTTATATCTTGCTCTATCTTTCAGTGTATCAGCCCCCCGACTCCATGTGCCAGACAGTGTGCTGAGTATGTTCAGAGACCAGGAGGAGAAGGAAGCCGTGGTGGACGACAGCAGCAAACACGGAGGGCGGGTCAGGACCTTTCCCCATGAGCGAGGCAACTGGGCAACACACATCTATGTGCCTTGTAGGTTTTTTCAGCCCTTTGCCCCTAACCTCACCAAAGAACCTCTCCCCGCCCTTCTCCACTAAAGCTCTCTGGAAGACAAATTTTGTCCCTCACCGAACTCCAGATCCCAAGATTCCATGGGATGGAGCCATGGCAGTTAAAACTGGGATCAAACTATTACACTTGTGACGTTTAAAACAGAGCCTGATTTCACAAGCAAGTCCGACTCTGGAGCTGCCTGTCTTTGGAATGCTGCTGAAAAGAGGCCCATATTCTCTAGCTCCTTCATCCATAGGACTGTCCCTTGAGCAGGAGGAAGGAAATGGTGGCCACAAAGAGCCACATTCATATCTTTGTGGCCAACAAGCACATGTTTAATAGAAGTACAGTTGTCCTTCCATATTCGTGGGGGTTAGGGCTGCAAGACCCCCGCAAATGTGAAAAAAAGCGAATAAAAAATACATCATGATACACCCTCCCGGAACCCCCTGCCCGCCCTCCCAGAAGCAGCGATGGGGGCTTCTGAATCCCCTGTTGCTGCTCCTCTCTACCCCCCCCCACCCTCCCAGACACAGTGACGGGGGCTTCTGAGGCCCCTGTCGCTGCACTCTCCACCACCACCACCCGCCCTCCCAGAAGCAGCGACGGGGGCTTCTGAGGCCCCCATCCCTGCTCCTCTCCACCACCCCCGCCCTCCCAGAAGCAGCGATGGGGTTCTAAAGTGATGGGAGGGGGGGCTCCCAAAAACTGCAAATAATCAAAACCTCGAATGTTAAAGCTGCGAATGTGGAGGGGCAACTGTAAAGTCATAGATTGGAAGTCATTGCCAATTTCAGTTTCAGGGTTTGGCCAGGGGAGGGGGTAATTGAAGTAATATGCTGAAAGAGAAATCTACTGTTTGAGGGTAATTCCCCCCCCCCCCAAATTCTTTCTTGGATATTTATTTTGGGTGTGCAGCTTTGGCTGATCAGTGGCTTGGAAAGGGCCTGCAGGTAGATGCAGATGGCCGGTGGGTGGCCTCCCCTCCCCCTGACCTGTTGGTTTTCATCCTATCTTCCTCTATAGACGAGGCCCCGGAAGACTTCCTGGATCTGCTGCAGCTCCTCCTTTCGCACGCTCGCATGTATGTGCCTTCGCTGACGGCAATGACTGAATTCCACATCAGCCTCTCTCAGGTTGTGGTCTTGCGCTACCACTGGATAAACCCTTTAGTCCAGTCTCTCAAGGAGCGTCTGATCTCCTTCCCCAGGTGAGGCCCGTCAGAACCTCAGACTGCCCCTTTCTGCACTGTCTCTTGCATCTTGGCAGCTACTAGCCCTCATTACCCACATGCAAGCACACTACCTGTGTGTAAACTGGAAGCGTTGTTTCCAGTGTGGGTGAAGCATCGTTCAACACCAGATTCTGGGAACTGAGCAAAATCGTTTCGTTAAAGTCAGTTCCGACCATACATTAGAAGAATAGCACATGTATTTTGAAAACATCAACACTGGAAGATTAAAAGATAACAAGCATTTCAAAATCAGCAAGATGCGGAGAGAAGAATGTATGCCCATGTGACTAGAAAAGGTAGTGCTTGAGCACATTAGAGGAAAACAAATTAAACACAGTTTCAGTTCAGATAGTAATCATTAATCATTAACATGCAGAGGTAAGCATGGTGTAGTGGTTTGGGTGTTGGACAAGGCCTTGCGGGGACCAGGTTTCTTGAATCCCCATTCAGCCATGGAGACTCACCAGGTGACCTTGGGCAAGTCCCACTCTCTCAGCAGAGCAAGGTCGTGGAAAACTTCCCTCTGAAGAAATCTGGCCAGTAAAATCCTAAGATAGGTCAGAAATTACTTAGGGGGATACGACACTGTGACGCAGGGGCCTTTCAAATCCCACCACTTATGTTGTGCTGCCCCCAAATATGTGACAACTCACAACACCCAGGTGGTGGGAAGCACTTTTCAAAGCACCAGCCCCACTTTACCTCAGAGCTGCTCCAGGCTGCCTATTTACCCTCTTATTCCTCCCACCTCAACACCTATGGTTCCCTTAGTTCCTTTCTTCTGAACCAGGGATATTACTTTTAACTGTGTGGAGTGTGTTTTTGGTAGCTTGCCTTTACCTTTACATAGTGGATATGAAGGGACAGAGTCTGTGTTTGAATTAGCAGCAAGCAAACTTTATTAAAGGAAATGAGCAACAGTAGTGTGGAAGGTTTTCCTATGGATGCCAGCCGTGAAAGCCTTCGACTTCACGGTAGTGTGGAATCTTGTTTGAACAGTCTTTAAATCCTTATATTGTTAAACTCTGTTCTTAACTCCTGCTTAACTGGCGCTTCACCGACTCTGTGACTTGGCTCCTAGAACACACTTCTTCCGTTTGCTTATCTAGCTGTCCGTCACAAACGCCACCAACAGCATAGAGAGGTTAAACCGCTTCTAACAACATACAGTACAACCGTAAACACTTTATTTAAATAAGCCAGCCCAAAGTACTGTGGAGTCAATAGAACTCTGCTTCCTTCCTTGTATGAAAGGGTCTTTTGACACATGGAGAAGGGACGGCTTCTCTGGGCAAAGCCTTGAAGGGAGAGGTTTCGGTCATTTCAATCTGTGATTGGAAAATACTGGCAAAACCAAGTGAACTGTAAGTAAGCTGTCAGTAAGAGAGTGGCAAAGGGAGGGAAGCTCACCCCTGGCCCAAACCCTGAGAGACAAACTGAGCAGAGATGGACAACCCATCTCTTGCTCCAGGTCCTTGGCGTTCAGGCACTGGTACCCCGTCTCCTGTTTGTGCTTTTCCTCTTCCCAGCTTAGAGGGACACTCTCTCTCTCTCTCTCTCTCTCTCTCTCTCTCTCTCATTTCAGGTTCATCTGCAAGGCGGACCAAGTGAAAGTGTATACCAACCAGGCCAAAACCAGGTGAGAGAGTGACTGCGGATCTGCTCATCATTCATGTATTTTTTTTAAATGCCAGCATTGTTGTTTTGTATAATATGGCTGCATTTGCATGAGCAGAATTTCAGTGGAACAGAATAGAAAACAAAAACTCGGTCACGGCAAGAGCCATCTAGTCCAACCCCCTTCTGCCATGCAGGGACACACAACTCACGCACTCCTGAAAGAAGCCCATCCAGGGTCTGCTTAAATACCTCCAAAGATGGAGGGTCCACCACCCTCCAAGGCAGTCCGTTCCACTCTCAACCAGCTCTTATAGTAAAAAAAGTTCTACCTAAAGTTTAGGTGGAAACTCTTTTCTTGTCATTTGAATCCGTTGGTTCGTGTCCTAGTCTCTGGAGCAACAGAAAACAAGCTCACCCCATGTAAAAACATTGACGTGCCTTCAAGAAATCTACATGACCCAAGTAGAAGGCCTTGTAGCATGGTGCTGGGAGAGGCAGTGGGGTCAAGCATGTCCCAGCCAACCTTATCCAGGCTCCCCTTCGGCCTCCAGTGCTTCTGGCCCTTCCTTTCTGCTCCAGTTCGCTTATCTTTGAATGAACACCTTGTCTGCCACCAGCTTTGAGAGCGCTGTTGCTCAGCTCCTTTTCCACTCACCCTGGCTGTGGGTGAGTCATCTCTCTCACTAGCCTGGCTGACATGGGAGGGGATTGCCATCACAGCTGGGGGTCACGGGACAAATTCTAAGGAACTCACTTCCTCTGGGTGCAGCTGGCCCCACCCAGCGTGTTTGTAAACGGGGTGTGTCTGTTCCTAGCAGATCTGATAAATTTTAAAAAGCTGTTTATTGTTGTGTGCCTTCAGGTTGTTTCCAGCGTAAAACAAAACTATCATAGAGTTTTCTTGGCAAGATTTGTTCAGAGTGGGTTTGCCTTTGAGGCTGAGAGATTGTGGCTTGCCCAAGGTCACCCAATGTGTTTCCATGGATGAGTATAAATTCAAACCCAGAGTCCTGGTCCAGCACCCAAACCACCACACCACACCGGCTCTGTTTTTAAAAAAGATGTAATAACTTATAATTGTCTTTTGTGGCTTCAATAATTTGAAATACAGAGCTTTGTTTGTATTGAACTTTGACCCCGTTACGACAGTTCTTTTATCAAGTCCGTTCAGCAGTTCACCTACCTGGGAAGCATCATCTCCTCAGATGCCAAGATTGACAAAGAGATCGATCACAGATTAGCAAAGGCATATAGTGCATTTGGAAGACTTCACAAAAGAGTCTGGAGCAATAAACACCTGAGGCAAAGCACAAAAATCAGTGTGTATAGAGCCATCGTACTGTCTATCCTCCTTTATGGATCTGAAACATGGGTCACCTATCGCCACCACCTACGACTCCTCGAGCGCTTTCATCAGCGCTGTCTACGCACAATCCTAAATATACACTGGACTGACTATGTGACGAATGTTGCTGTCCTTGAGCAAGCAGGGATCACCAGCATTGAGGCCATGATATTGAGAACACAGCTGCGCTGGGCAGGGCACGTTTCTAGGATGGAGGACCATCGCCTCCCAAAAATACTACTCTACGGTGAACTCGCCACGGGTCAGCGTAAGAGGGGCGCTCCAAAAAAGCGATACAAAGACTCCCTGAAACAACATCTCAGGCTTGGCCAAATTGATCACCAACAGTGGTCCGCCCTGGCCTCACATCGGGAGGCATGGAGACGCACTATCCACAATGCTGCAGCCTTATTTGAGAACTCACGACGAACAAGTCTTGAAGAGAAACGACAACGCAGAAAGAATCACAACCCAAAAACATCACCCAAGGAGACCTTCTGCTGTGCTTTTTGCAACCGGACTTGTTTATCTCGGATTGGCCTTTTTAGTCATCAGCGCGCTTGCAGAAAGCGCGGGATGAGTCCTTCCTGAATCTTCGTTTGCGAAGAAAAGCCAGAGAGAGAGAGATATTGATTATACACACACACATAGATAGATAGATAGATAGATAGATAGATAGATAAATACTGAGTTCTTTTATCAATATATATTGATCTCTGCAGTTTTCTTTGAGGATGTCATGCTGAAAAGTGTTGGATGTGGCACTTTTGTGTCCCTCCTGACTCCTCTTTGAGGTTTCCCTCTACCCTCCCAGAAGGCATTTATTGCTAATTGTCAGTGGGTACAAGTTAAATGGAGAGCCAGTGTGATGTTGTGGTTTGAGTGTTGGACTATGATTCTGGAGACCAGGGTTCTAACCCTGCTTGGCCATGAAACCCACAGTGGAAACCCACTGGGTGACCTTGGACAAGTCACACACTCTCAGCCACAGAGAAAAGCAAAGGCAAACCCTCTCTGAACAAATCTTGCAAAGAAACCCCATGATAGGTTTACCTTAGGGTCCCCATAAGACAGAAATGAGTTGAAGGCACACAGCAACAACAACAACAACAACAAGTTAAATGCCACAGTGCACAATTTTCCAAATAACTCCTGTTACTTTGCCTGAAAAGGCCCCTTCCTTTCAGTTCCCTGTGGCTTGCTCTCTAGAGCCACATGGTGGGATTTAACCCTGAAGAGCTGCTCTGAAATATTCTGCCAACCTCTGTGTGCAGGACCTTCATTGGCTTGGAGATTTCTTCGGGGCATTCAACGTTTTTAGAGTTGGTTTCTGAAGTGGACAAAATTATGGAGGAGTTTAGCCTGACAACTTTTTACAAGGTGAGAATGTCTGCTTTTTCAAGGAGAGGGGCCAGGTGGGAAGAGGGGAGAGGAAGTAGAACTGTTGCTGCTGCCCAATAATGAATGCTCTTGAGTGGAATGTGGTGTGTGTTGGGGGGGTCTACTAAATTTAGACAGACAATCCCACCTCAACTAGCTGTCTCCCACCTCCATCCCAGATATTAACAGCGGTTTTGAAGCTGCTCAGGCAGGGTCAGATTTCACAAAGAAGAGGAGCGAGTACAGAGTGGGTGCAGAAGGAATAAGTCTCCGTAGCCGTTCTGAGGTCCCCTCAGGTCCAAGCTCAGCCAAGTTCAAGGATCTGTCCGAATGAAATGAAGCCATGGGTGCAACAAAGTGACAGTTTAATGATTACACCTAAATACTAAAAAAGGGATGTAGGGATAACACCCAAAGACAAAGGCAGCCCACACGTCCCTTGAGCTGATACCAGGAAGCAGCCCTTCGTTACATCTGTCATCCCCCAGAGACCAAGTGGCTAGTTTGGGTGCACATCTTGGCAAGATTTGTTCAGAGGGGGGTTGCCTTTGCCTTCCTTTGGGGCTGAGAGAGTGTGACTTGCCCTAGGTCCCCTACTTTTTCTCTCCTGAAAATGCTGGCACGTTCATAGGCCAAGAGCAAAACCACCCATTCTAAAAAAAGAACAGTTTCCCAGGCATTCCAGCGCTGGACAACCTTATCTCCACAGAGCGAGCTGACCTTTGCACAGCTCTGGCAGTTACAGCTGCAGGAGAAGCTGTGTTGTTAATATTAGAGGCTGGTTTTATTAGGTAGCAAAATGCTCCCTGAATGGATTGCACATACCTTAAGCACATCAGACTAATGTGTAGGGTGTACGTGAGAGCTCACTAGTGCTCCTTCCAGAAATCTAACACACTGCAGTCACTTCAAGAGGGGTGTTTGCTCTCCAGCTGAGATTCCTCTGATGTGTCTCTGGCTGCTGGGGTCTTAGCCATCTCATAAGGTACTTTGGGCTCTACCTGGGTTGCTTCTGCAGCCATTCGGGCAAGTCATGGAAAATTAGTAGTAGCGAGACAAACTATTTTGAGAGGTGGACCACTCCAACAAGAAGCAAAGGGAAATTCTGCCTCCTAGAAGGGAGGAGCCATTGTGATTTAGTTTTGGCCGGAGAGAGGCACGTGAGTTCCAAGATCTCTGGGCAGGGCTGGGAAAGATGCCTGCTTTGCAGCGGGTGTGGGAGAACGGCAGAAACGGATGCCTCTGGATATCAGTTGCTGGGGAAGTTGAGCCAAAGGGTGCTGCTGGAAGTCTTGTGGATGGCCCAGAGCTGTGCACTTGGCCACTAGGGGAAAGGTGGCCAGCGGTGGGAGTCACGTGGCCCTCCAGAAGTTGTTGGACTACAGTGCCCTGCTTTCTTCACCACAGGCTAGGCTGGCTAGGGTGGTTGGGACTTGAAGTCCATCAAAACACCTGAAGGGCCACATGATTTCCGTCCCTGGGGTTGGCCTTTGTTCTCATGGCTCTCCTTACATGTTTCTAATCCATTTGGTGTAGCAAACAACGTGGAGCTGGTAAAAGGCACATATGTTTTAGCAAGAGAGCATCTCACATGTCCTGCAAGACAGAGGACTGTAACAGAGGACTGATTTCTGAGAGTATAATTTATGACTCTCTGGAGATCATAGAGCAGAATCCACTCCATTAGTTCAGCTGAGACTGTCTTCAGCTGCTCCTTCTCCAAGAATGGTCTTCCTCAGTGGTCAGTTCATCAGAGCATGATATGTATATCATGAAACAATGTCTGAATTAGATCCCCCCCCCCCCGCCCCATCGTCCATTACTGTGCTTTCTTTCTTTCTTTCGCTTCATGCTGAGCCTGCAGGCTCAGGGAGCAAACCAGCCAATATGGAGCATCTGTGCCCCAGAGGAAGATACAGTCATGTGAAAAAGAAAGTACACCATATTTCAATTCTATGGTTTTACATATCAGGACATAATAACAATCATCTCTGTACTTTAACAGGTCTTAAAATTCGGCAAATACAACCTCAGATGAACAACAACACGTGACATATTACACTGTCATGATTTATTCAGCAAAAATAAAACCAAAATGGAGAAGCCATGTGTGAAAAACTAAGTACAGTACACCTTATGATTCAATAGCTTGTAGAACTACCTTTAGCAGCAATAACTTGAAATAATTGTTTTCTGTATGACTTTTATCAGTCTCTTACATCGTCGTGGAGGAATTTTGGCCCACTCTTCTTTACAATGTTGCTTCAGTTCATTGAGGTTGTGGGCATTTGTTTATGCACAGCTCTCTTAAGGTCCCACCACAGCATTTCAAAAGGGTTTAGGTCTGGACTTTAACTGGGCCATTGCAACACTTTGATTCTTTTTGTTTTCAGCCATTCTGTTGTAGATTTGCTGGGGTGCTTGGCATCATTGTCCTGTTGCATGACCCAATTTCGGCCAAGCTTTAGCTGTCGGACAGCTGGCCTCACATTTGACTCTAGAATACTTTGGTATACAGTATACAGTTCATGGTCCACTCAGTGACTGCAAGGTTCCCAGGTCCTGTGGCTACAAAACAAGCCCAAATCATCACCCCTTCACCACCATGCTTGATAGTTGGCATGAGGTGTTTGTGCTGATATGCTGTGTTTGGTTTTCACCAAACGTATCTCTGTGCACTATGGCCAAACATCTCCACCTTGGCCTCGTCTGTCCAAAAGACGTTGTTCCAGAAGTCTTGTGGTTTGTTCAGATGCAACTTTGCAAATCTAAGCTGTGCTGCCATGTTCTTTTTAGAGAAAAGGGGCTTTCTCCTTGGCAACCCTTCCAAATAGACCATACTTGTTCAATACTGTCATGAGCTTTAACATTTAATGTGCTAACTGAGGCCTGTAGAGTCTGAGATGTACCTCTTGGTGTATGTATGTATGTATATGTATGTATATGTGTGTGTATCTATCTATCTATCTATCTATGCAGTTTCTCTGAGCATTGCATGGTCTGACCGTGGGGTGAATTCGCTGGGATCTCCACTCCTGGGAAGATTGGCAACTGTCCTGAATGTTTTCCACTTTTGAATAATCTTTCTCACTGAAGAATGATGGTGTCTGTCATGTGTTGTTGTTCATCTGAGGTTGTATTTACCTAATTTTAAGACCTGTTAAGGAACAGATGATTGTTATTATGTCTTGATATATAAAACCATAGAATTCAAAGACAGTGTGCTTTCTTTTTCACACAACTGTAGATGATAGGCATACTGTAATATAAAGAGTGTTAAATTACAGTTTTATAATGCCTAATAGAATCTATGAATTTAATCTGTACTGGCTGCATGTTTCCTCTTGCTTCAGGGCTGCCTTTCCCCTACCTAACTCCCACCAGATGGCTTGAATCACAGCTCCCATCATCCCCAGCCAACTTGGCCAGACAGGCAGAGGAAGACTGTCCTACATTCCCCTTTCTAGAAAAGGCAAGGGTTGGTGCCCAGCTCCCCATTGACAGGGTAGCAATAAGCCCCCCGTGTTCAAATCTTCTCAGGTGGACAGGGATGCCTGGCTGGCTCCGTGCAATAATAATAATAATAATAAAATTTATTTATATCCCGCCCCTCTGCAAGCAATCGGGGCGGCTTACAATGATAAAATGGTAGACAGTATAAAACAACCCAAAATCCCTCCCTCCCCTTAAAACATTATTAAATTAATGCAAGTTAAAATCAATACAAGTTAAAATCAATATGTGGTACCATATGCTAAATATCCTTTTAAGCAGGCAGCATCTGTTAGGAGATCCAAAAGGAACCTCCAGAGGGGGTTCCAGAGGCCGGGGTTAGCTATTCCGGAAAAGCCGGAAAAGCCTGCCCGAAGAGAACCGTCTTGACAGCCTTTTTAAAGCTGTCTAATGATGTCAATAGGCGGATCTCGTCGGGCAGGCCGTTCCACAATTTGGGGGCGACAGCCGAGAAAGCCCTCTGGGAGGTAGTCGCCAGCCTAGGTCTTTGTGACTGCAACAAATTCCTCCCAGAGGACCGGAGAGCGTGGGGAGGATTATAAGGGAGAAGGCGGTCCCTGAGAGCTTGGGCCCAAGCCATTTAGGGCTTTAAAGGTGCCCCCTTACTCTTGGTACCTGTCTCTTCCTTCCTTTGGTGCAGAACCCCTCCTTCCACCTCAGCCTGGCGTGGTGCCTTGGGAACCTCTCTGAAGCCCTCGAAGGCCAGTGTCTCCAGGAGCTCCAGGTAACTCGCCCTGTATGTCTTATGCTCGTTTTGGAGTGAACCAAGGAGCCGGGTCTCCTGAGGGAATTTGTTTCCAAGATCTTGTTTTAATCCTCAGAGTATATAGTGCGGTAATGCCTTCACTGTGCCAGTCAAAAAGACATAGGGCGTCTCTATGCAAGCTTTTGAAAGCACAGGTTCCTCTGTGAGGCTAAGATGCTTCAGAAGAACATGCCCAGGAAAGGGGCCATTGTGGGGGAATATTTATTTATTTATTTATTTATTTATACCCCGCTCTTCAGCCAGAAGGCTATCTTTTAAGCAATAGCTATTTACACATCTACACTGCATTAAGCAGTTTCCAATGTGTGTTAGCTAATTGCCCCCACAAGCCGGGTCCTCATTTTACCGACCTACGAAAGGATGGAAGGCTGAGTGAACCTTGGAGCCCACTGGGATCGAACTTGCAACGTGGTGACTTGCAGTCCTGGCATTTAACCAGTTGGAGTCACATGGCCGGCCTGTCTTCTTCAGCCAGTATGAGAGGAAGGCTCTGCAGATGTGATCAAACTAGGTTCATCAGACCACCCACCCCCAATGAAGCCAAGAGATAAAGTTTGGTTCTGCATGTGAGGATAGAGCCCTGCTCCCCTTGAAAGCTCAGGCCTGTCATTCTTGTTCCCAGACTTTGGGATTTGTCAGCCCAGCTGTGTGCGCATTGAATTAGACTTCCAGAAGAGCTCAGGGTAAATGCTGGTGCTGAGTGTTTGTTGCTGTGTTGGCCCTCCGTTCAGCTTCTGAGTCCCTTAAGGAGAAGGCAGAGGCAGACATTTGTGTTGGACAAAGAACACCCTTCATGTTCCCAGCTGCAGACTGCTTTCTAAGCGCAAGGCAGCCCCCTTCCAGCTAGGTCTGGTAACCAACTGAGAGCAGAGGGGGTGGGCCCAAACAGGAGTTGCTTCCCTACCTCCACGTTCCTCCCATGCGTATTTATCCTGCCTCCCCGTCCCCTTGCGAGTGTTTCAACTCTCCTCTGCTGGTTCTTTCCCAGGAGATGGTGGATGGCTTTGAGGACTCTTCGTACCTCCTGCGAATTCCTGGGACTGAAGTCCGCTGCAAGTCAGGCAATAAGTTTTTCTCCTTCCCTCTGCGGTAGTAGTGCCAGCAGCCACAGAGACACCCACCAAGGATGGGCGCCCTCAGCCCTTTTTTCCATGATGGAAGCCATGGACAGAAGCTGCTCCAGGAGTCACGCGAGGCCCCAGACGACATTGTCGGCACAACAGTAAGACATCAGCAGCCTCTTCCCTCCCGGGAGTCATTGCTACGGCTTGTCTGCAAGTGTGGGCGGTGATCTCAAGAGCACATCATGGGAGGTGTGACATTTGCAGCTCCTGTTTCATGCCACTGAAGTTACTGGGATGAGTGGCAGTGTGTGGAAAATGCAGGGCACAGACCTTAGTGGAAGACAGCCCAGCGGACTCTGGATGATCACCAGGGCCTTGCCTCTGATCAGCTTCATGACAGTCCCTCTGAATGAAGCCTTGAGCAGCTGGTTTCTCCTGAAAGCCAACACTGGTCCAGGGACCACTCTTTGTTAGAATATATATATTTTCTGGTAAAATGCACAATAAAGATAAGTGTTTTTGTTTTTCATGTAGGAGCCAGTGTGGTGTAGAGGCTTGACTGTTGGACTAGGACTGCAGGAAGCCAGGGTTTCATTTGCTTGGCTGAGCCACAGAACCCCCCCCCCCAGGTGACCTTGGGGTGCTGTACTGGCTGAGAGATTCTGGGAGTTGTCCAAAAAAATAAGTAGCTTTCCAAAGCTCTGTTCTCTAGGATAGAGCAGATTTCTCCCCGTGAGAATTCTCAGGGATTTTATAAGGCCGCAACTCCCAGAGAAAAGTTGGCCAGCTCAGCTGGGCTCTACCATCCATTTCCCTCCTGTGGTGCTGCCTTGGAGGAGCTGCTGCTACTACCACCACCACCTCAGGGAAGCAGAATGGCTCTCATCTTACATCGTTCACTCAGAAGGGCAGGAACTGCCTCCAGCCCATCATCGTAACTGCCAGTCCCCCAGCACTTCATCCAGTGCGATAAGAGGGAGCCCGGCAGGTAGGCAGACAGGCACACTGGTGTGGGATTTCCAAGAGGATCCCTTTGGGGGGCTCTTATGAAAATATACACTATGCCTGCCTTGGTCAAGGCAGGACAGGAAGGGAAGAAGCTTGTTTTCTTTTTTAAAATATTTTTATTAACACACACAAAACCGACATAAATACAAACTTATTTTAAATGCATAAAACACATAAAAAACAACAACTAATAAACTAATACAAATAAAATTCCCCCCAACTGATGATTATATTTTATTAATAAAATACTTCCTTTATTTATTTATTTATTTATTTATTTATTTATACCCCGCTCTTCAGCCACAAGGCTATCAGAGCGGCTTACAAACTGTTCTAAGCAATAACAATTTACACATCTACACTGCATTAAGCGGTTTCCAATGTGTGTTAGCTAATTGCCCCCACAAGCTGGGGCAATTAAATAATAATAAATTCCAACTTCTACTTTTAATCAAAACTCCGGTTTTAAAAAACCCAAAGTTGATGCATGCCCCTTACTTTGACGCTAAAAACTAACAAACAAATCCTGATCTTTTTTAAAGTTGACCGTAATCAGCATTGTCAGAAGAAGAGGCTGCTTCCAACCAAGTGCAGTGCTGTTCACTCCAGGTGGGTTTCCCATCCAGGTTGCGGAGAAGATGAATGTTGGAACGGGCTGCTTTCTCTGAGGTCCCGTCCTTCCCTTTGGAAAGCTAAGCATGGTTTGGCCTTGGCTCCCACCCTGCCAAGGATCCGGCCCAGCCCACCTTCTCTTTCACCATTGCTCAAAGGTTGCTGACCTTGTGTTTATTTAGTGTAGGGGACATGAACCACTTGTCCGGTCTACAGCCAGGCATCTTTGTTGCTTTTTCAGATACACACGTTTGTGCACCCGTTTAGGTATGTGGAGTGCAGAATTATGATCTGGACACTCCAGCTTCTCTGAGGCTTTGAGCGGTTGCTGTCTCCCCTCTGCAGCAGCAAATGGTGCAACAGCTGCCAGGAACTGAACTCGCATCCAGCAAAGTCAGCAGATGGAACAGCAGTGCATGCTCAAGAGAGTCAACTGGCACAGGACTCAGCGCCTCTGACAGACCCGCAGTTTTTTTCACCCCCATTTTCAGTCTGAGCTTTGCTCCTGAGAAGTGGGAGAAGGGACAACTCTAAAAGCGCATGAGAAAAGGTACTCTGTCCAGGGCGGCTCTGGAGCTATAAGACACTTTGCATTATGAATGCATCCAGGTTGTTTGGCTTAGCAGTTTCATTCATTTATACTGAATATATGTCAGCTGTAGGGCCCTGATGCAGCCTACAAGAAGCATAAAACTCAAACGTACCATAAAAAAAACAAAATTTACAATCAGCACCCACAGGTAAGCACATCAAAACATGTGTGAAATATGACTCTAACCGGAAATTCCATGCAGCCGCTGCCGCAGTGCCAAACCTGCTGGCTCACCTGAGGAGGGACAAAGTCCAGGACCAGTTTGGAATTAAAACAAGCAAAAGGCTCCTCAGCGCTCGATGCCAGCAGCAGCAGCAGCAGCAGTAGCAGTGTGTGTGTTTGCATACCATTGAGGTTAAGCCAGCTCCTCGGGTTTGCCACTCCTCCGCTGTCAAATAAAGGCCAGTTTGTTTGCCGAGGCATTTTATTGTTATTTTAAGCTCTTGGTTTTGTTGTAGCAAAGTGCTTTTGAGATCCCAAAAGTGAAAAGCAGCATTAAAAAATGGTGCAACCTCCGAAGGGCTTGTGTCCTTTTGCACTCAACAGCATTTATGAACCCCTTCCACTAAGTTTTTCTGTTAGGACCAAAGAGGACAGAATCCCGAAGAAGCTCTGCAGGCTCCAGGATTAGCATACACTGGCCTTCGAGGGCTTCAGAGAGGTTCCCAAGGCACCACGCCAGGCTGGGGAGGATGGAGGGGTCTGGACCCAAGCAAGGAAGAGGCAGGGGCCAAGAGTAAGGGGGCATCGCACGGAGCCAGCCAGGCATCCCTGTCTAATAATAATAATAATAAAATTTATTTATACCCCGGCCCTCTGCTAAAAACAATCGGGGCGGCTTCCAACAATTAAAACATCATAATAATGACTAAAAACACCACCCACCCCCACCCTCCCACATAAAAAGACATTAAACACAATAAGATTAAAACCTTCTAGCTAAAAAAACACATTAAAAACAAATATATACATAATTTTTAAAAAGCCAGGAGACTGAGTTCCTGAGGCCGGGATCTAATTAGGAAAGGTCTGCCGAAAGAGATCCGTCTTTAGTGCTTTTTGAAAGCTACTCAAGCTCGTCAGCTGACGGATCTCATTTGGCAGGCCATTCCACAATTTGGGGGCGATTACTGAAAAGGCCCTCTGGGAGGTTGCAGACAGCCTAGATTTTTGTGGCTGAAGCAGATTCCTCCCAGAGGACCGGAGTGCGCGGGGAGGATTGTATGGGAGGAGGCGGTTCTGGAGATAAGTTGGACCCAAGAAGATCTGAACACTGGGGGCTTATTGCTGGGCAACACCCCTTGCCTTTTCTAGAAAAGGGAATGTAGGACAGCCTTCCTCCGCCTGTCTGGCCAAGCTGGCTGGGGATGATGGGAGTTGTGATCCAAGCCATCTGGTGGGAGTTAGGTAGGAGAAAGGCAGCCCTGAAGCAAGAGGAAGCATGCAGCCAGATACAGTTTATATTCCAAGATTCTATTAGGCATATAAAACTAACACTTTTCATATTATATTTGTTCCTCCGTATCCACGGATTTAAGTATTCACAGCTTGAAAATATTCTTGAAAATAATACAAAAAGGCAGTTTGGGAAGACAGGAGGAAGGAAGAGGGGGTTGTCCCTTCTTGGAGGTGAGGGGGCTTTTCTGCAACTCTGCTTCCAACTTAGGGAGGGAGATTCTCAAGCTCCAAAACTCAACCAACACAGAGCCCCAAAATCCCCGATGAGGGTCCGGGGAGCCGGAAGAGGGAGTGGGTGATCCCCCTTGACTGACTCCTGCGGGCAAAAGGGCCAGTGTGGCTTCACCCCACTCCAGGAGCCAAGGCATTGGCAAATCCCCCTAACCCAATGGGTCTACTCGAAGCGGGGCTCGCAAGAGGCTTGAGGCTGGGTGCTTGAGGACAGGTGGCCCCTTTGGAGAAGCCAGGGACTTCCTTCCCTGCACCGGATTGTGGCCCTTGGGGCCGGTTGAAGGGCCCCACAGCACCTGCAGCTGCAGTGTTGTGGAAGAGTTTACTTCTGACGTTTCACCTGCATCTGTGGCTGGCATCTTCAGAGAATGGTGGGGTAGAGGTGTGTGTGTGTGTGGGGTTATATACTGTGAGCCCCTGTTGGAGAAGATATGTAAATTTGTGTATAGTTGTCCCTCCGTATCCACGGATTTGGAATCCACGGATTTAAGTATTCACGGCTTGAAAATATTCTTTAAAAAATAATAATCCAGAAAGCAAGCCTTGATTTTGCCATTTTATATAAGGGACACCATTATGCTGTGCCATTGCATATAATGGGACTTGAGTATTCATGGATTCCATAGGAGGAAGGAGCCATGGCAAACAGTCCAGTTTCAAACTGGATTATGTGTGTAGTGTGGATTCAGCCACAGAAACATGAATCACCTGTACTGTGAATAGGTTAGGTTAGCATGACCTGAAATAACCATGGGGGGGGGCAAAATAAAATTGTTGCAGGGGGCCCCAAAATGCCTTCAACTGGCCCCCACAGTGGTGGACCCAAGGGTGGAAAATGGACATTTGGAGGTTTCTCACCTAAAATCCACCTTGTCCAAAGGTTTTTCTTACATTTAGATAGGCTTTTGGTTTACTGAATGGTTATTGAGGAGGGTTGTTGACTTGTGCCAAACAGGTGCATCATTTTCCTCATTTTAGTTTCCTTATTTTATTAATGGAGGTGTTTCAAGTTGTGTTTTTAATTTAACTGTGCTTTCATACGTGTTCTGTGTTCAAACTGCATTTTGATTTACACTTAATGTGAGACACTTTGAAGTCTCATTTCAGGGAGACAGGCAGAGTAGAAACCCAAGGCTTTGGAAACCTTTTGAGCATGCTGCGTTGGAGATCATGGCCATTTCTCCAGAGGAATTCAGGATACAGCGTGTGTGTTTGTAAAGGCCTAACTCCATGTCAGCCAGAAGCCTGTTGGTGACCAGGTAGCCGGAGAAGATAACATTGCACAAGGAGATATTGGTGTGAGTCCCGCCTTGCACAACATGCCTTGAAGTACTTACGAAAACGATTCCTGCATGGCTGAAGGGGGTTTGGACTGGATGGCCCTTGGGGGTCTCTTCCAACTCTAGGATTCTATGAGTCCTTCTTTGGAGGTTTTAAAGCAGAGGCTGGATGGCCATCTGGCAGACATGCTTTGATCGTGTCTTCCTACATGGCTGAAAGGGGTTGGACTGGATGGCCCTTGAGGTCTCTTCCAACTCTAGGATTCTATGAGTCTTTATTATTTATTTATTTATTTATTTATTGTATTTATACCCCGCTCTTCAGCTGCAAAGGCGATCCCAGCGGCTTACAAATGGTCAATTTAAGTGTCTCCTCCCCTCAGGCTTACAATCTAAGCCTGTGGTCGAGGGACCCCAGGGGTCCGTGATGTCCTCACAGAGGGTCTGCAAAGACTTGAAGGCTGCACAGCCCATGTGACAGGAGCCAAGGCAAAGGCTGTCTGGCTTGGCCTGTGCATTGCCATTCAATCCGCTCCAGCCACAAACTTGCAGGAAGAAGCAGCAGAAAAGTCTTCCCTTCCCCTCCAGTCTTTCTTTGGAGATTTTTAAGCAGAGACTGGATGGCCATCTGTCAGGAATGCTTTAATTGTGTATTCTTGGATGGCCGAAGGGGGTTGGACTGGATGGCCCTTGGGGTCTCCTCCAACTCTAGGATTTTAAGCAGAGGCTGGATGGCCATCTGTCGGGAGTGCTTTGATTGTGTGTTCCTGCATGGCCGAAGGGGGTTGGACTGGATGGCCTTTAGGGGTCTCTTCCAACTGTATGATTCTATGAGTCCTTTGGAGGTTTTTAGGCAGAGGCTGGATGGCCATCTGTCATTGGGAATGCTTGGATTGTGTACTCTCCTGGATGGCCTTTGGGGGTTGGACTGGATGGCCTTTGGGGGTCTCTTCCAACTCTAGGGTTCTATGAGTCCTCCTTAGTGGAGGTTTTTAAGCAGAGGCTGGATGGCCATCTGTCCGGAGTGCTTGGATGGTGTCTTCCTGGATGGCCGGAGGGGGGTTGGACTGGATGGCCTTTGGGGGTCTCCTCCAGCTGGGCTTCCCTGGCGGCCCTTCCTCCTGCGGCTGGTCCTGGCGGGCGGGGAGAGGCCGGGGCGGGCGGCCGGGCGGGCGGGAGGCGAGGCGAGGCGAGGCCCGGCCCCGCGGACGGACGGAGGGAGGGAGGGCGAGAGGGGCGGCCAGTCCGGCGGGGCGCCGAGGCTGCGGGCGGACAAAGGCGGCCTGGCCTCCGCCGGGGGATCGCTCGCCGGCCCAGGGGGAGCCCGGAGGGGGCTGGCTGGCTGTCCGGCCGGCCGGCTGGATGGGGGGCGCCGGGGGCGGCGGGGGGCTTCGGCCGCTCCTCCTGGCCGCCGGGCTGCTGGTGGTGGCCGGAGGGCCGGATCCGGCGGCGGGCTCGGGCGCCGTGGACGCGGAGGTAAGGGCGGCCCCGGCGGGACAAAGGAGGGCGGCGGCATGGGGGGGGGTCCTGGGGGATCGGGACCCCGGCGCCCCTTCCCCCCTGGCCACCCCGGGGGGCTTTCCAGGCGGACCCCCTCCGGCCCAGAAAGACCCCCGCCCGCAGACTGGGGGTGCTGGGTGTTGGAGTGCCCCCAAGAGCCACCCCCAGCTCTTTTCCCCAGCAGCGCCACTAGGCTGGACCCCCCCAAAAAACCCCTCCAACTTGGAGGGCAGGTTTCCCCACCGACGGAGGGGGACCGTTGCTCCCCTGGCCCCACCGGCTGCTTCCAGGAGGGTGCCAGCTTTGGGGAAGTGCCCCTCGGGGACTGCAGCACCCATCATCCTCTTAGCTAGCGTGGGCGCTGGGGTTTCAGGAGCCCATGTCTCCAAGAGGCCTTTTGTCTTGCCGACCCCCTGTCCCCAGGCGGAAGGATGGACCAGGGAAAAGGAAAAGTGGCGGAGAAACCCCCTGGTTTGGACCTGGCCATGTCCCCCACCCACCCACCCACCCATCCCCGGTGCTGTTTGGGGTGCTGCTGTTGCCCAGGATGATGTCCTTGATTATGTCTCTTTGTGGGTTGCTGCACATTGGACTAGATGACCTCGGGGGTTCCCTCCTAACTCTTTCCTTCTGTGCCCCAATTTAGTCAGATTGGCTTGATGGTGGGGCTCCTGTCTGGTTTTCACCCCCTCTCAATCTTAAGACCCCCCCCCACTCCAAAATCTGCTGGCTGCTCCAAAACAGGCCCTGGGTTCAATTCACCTGGGCATCCCATTTGGAAGGAGCCAAACAGCATTGCCCCCACTAAATTAGCCCCAGCTGGCTTCCTGGACTTTTGAGGAAGCCAGTTTCTCTCATGGTCAATTCTGAAAGAAAACATTTTACAAAAAGCCTACGGAAGATGGTAAAGAGCTTTGGGGTCCCCAGCCCCCCCCCCCCCAAAAAGACCAGAAAGTCCTAGTTGGGGCTAATTTAGCTCTTGTCTCCCCCGGCACGGGTTGCAATAGCTGGCAAGCCCCTTCTTGGTCCAGGGCATTCAGAAGCTCAGAGTGTACAGTATTGTTGTGGAGGGGTTGGGGGGGCGGGGAGAATTTAGGGTGGTGGTGTGATTTGGGATGCCCCCCCCCGAGCGGGTGTCCTTCGCCATCTCTGATCTCCTTCCCAGGAGATGTGACGCAGCAGGCACTAAGGAGGGGGGGTCATGAGAACCAGTGAGGTGGGGTGCTTGAATGGCGCTGGGTACAGCCTGCAGAATCCCCCAGGAGTGGCTGGGGTCTTCCATGCCAGTGGGCCGGGGAATCTGCTCCCAGGTTTTAGTCTGAACTTTAAAGGGACTGTGCAAGGTGTTCAATCCCCAACACAGTATAAATTTCATAGCTTGGGTCTTGCATTTAATGTTTGGAGCAAAAACCTGGAGCAAATTCAGCACTACACTGACATAGGAACTACCTACCGCCAGTGGGAATCAACAGTGATCTTGTTATACAGAGAGCTTGGAAAAGTTACTTTTGTGGAACACAGTTC
This sequence comes from Gambelia wislizenii, assembly GCA_030847615.1. Lineage (NCBI taxonomy): Eukaryota > Metazoa > Chordata > Lepidosauria > Squamata > Crotaphytidae > Gambelia > Gambelia wislizenii. Next base: position 42,139,134 of record JAUMIR010000008.1, read on the forward strand.
CCAGGACTAGTGGGAAGACTTTCAACTCCTAGGGCTACCTTTTAGTACTACCGTTTCCAGGATTCTGGGAATTGTAGTCCAAGGATTCTAGAAGCTGTAGTCCAAAAGCATTCTGGAAGTGGTAGTCCAAACGAATAGCCTTTCCAAGTTGTGCAAATTATGTATGTTGAACTCTGTGCGTATGTGTGTGTGTTTCAGATCACCATGCAGAAATTTCTTTTGGTGAAGCAAAGGGTTTTTAACCGAGGCCTGTCTTTCTAAGTTCCAATTGAAATACCTGTGGCAGAGTGGATATGATTTCTCATCATTTTGATTAACCTTTTCCCTAATAAATAACTAGATTTTGATTTGTTTAAATGTCATGATCTCAGGGTTTCTTCACTTGTGCTTAACAGTCTGTCAGAGCAGAGATTATGAGGACACAGTTTGGAAAAATTACTTTTTTGGATTTACAATACCAAGCACCCCCAGCCGACACAAAAGTAACTTTTCTAAGCTTTTAGAATGAGGTGGACTCAATTCCTGAATGCCTACTTGATCTGAAATGATGCCTCTGTTCCATTTTCTCCCCAATTCCCTGAAGAAGGATTGTCTTCCTCCGGCCTCTGATTCCCGGCCCAAAGTACATCCGCCATTGCTGTTCACTCGGCAGACAATGGCCCCATTCAAGCACCATCGGCTGAGAGGCCAGACCGCTCTCAAGATCTGCCGCTGGCCAGAGTGTCCAAACTGGACCCTTGTGTCCTCTGAGAGAGCCCCAGCTTGAACGGATCTGTTATGAGACCTCTTCCTGGCCAGCATGCACAATTTTGCATTTGCTGTTGAGACTTTCCCTCCTGCCGTTTCTAGCCTTAAAAAATGTAGGGTTCAGCACCTTGGACAGTTCCTTTGAAGGTTGGACTAAACACTGGAGCAGACCCAGCACCCCACTGACCTGAGAGCCACCTGCTGGCAGTGAATTCAACTGTGAACTTGTTCCGTGGGCTGCGTTTAGGGGTCCTGTGGTGGCCCATGGGACCCCTAAAGGCAGTCTGCAAACCTCCCCAGAAGCCACAACATTTTTAATTTTTTTCCCCAGACTGATTTTGGGATGGTTTCTTGCCCCCAGACTGCCCCAAATCTCCAAAACCTGCCTAAAAAGCCAACGGTTTGCAGCCCTGAACCCTCTCATCTCCCCAAAATAGCCAAAAAATGGTCAACATGGTAGCTGGAAGTGACATCACACCAGATTGGTGTGGGAAGGAAACAATGCTCACCCTTCTACTAATTCATGAGGGACTACAAATAATCCAAAATTTCAGAGAGAGAGATTGGAACCAGCGGGTCCTGTGTTCTAAGCCTTGCTTAGCCAGAGAGTTCACTGGCAAATGGCTTCATGGGTGTCTTTTTGGCAAGGGATTAGTGGGAAGACAGGAAGCAAGGCAGTGGCCATCTCCTGAGTCCAGCCTGTGTTCCCATCCAGCCCAGTGCTGTTAGCCCTGACTGGCAGCTGTGGATCTGTCCAGGGTGTCAGGCAGCAGTCTTTCCTAGCGATCCCTAGGCTTATTCCTGGGTTGGGGGAGTGGGTATCCCATCCAAGGACTACCCAAACCGGACCCTGTATCACTTCCGAAATCAGAGAAGATCAGGTGTGTCCAGTGCGGGAGGGTGGCATTGAAAAGAACGCTAGCAACGGTATGGCGTTGCTCCATCTCGACCCATAATGTCAGGTCTGACCAGCAGCAGCAGGCGTTCTGCAGGGTTTCAGGGCCCGGTCCTCTCCTAGAATGGAAGGAGTGGACGCGGAGGCGACAACAGCGGGCCAAACCAAAGGAGCTTTATCTCGAGCGCTCATGCTGCCTTAGACCAGTCGGGGAGAAGGCCCAGCTGGTGTTCTCTAGGTGGGGTGGTATTTTACGTGGGGAACGTTTGGCTGGATTCCCCACTGAATAAAGGTTTGGATTTATTTTTTATTTAATTTTTTGGAAAGAATGACCACAAAAAACAAGAGTGCCCTGTGGGTTTTCTTTTTGTGCACTGAGAGTTTTTATTCTGCCTTGTGACGCCAACACTTCTCCACAGGCCTGGTTGCGCATCTATGGCTACCTCCCTCCGTCCAGCCCCCAGATGTCTACCCTGCGCTCCGCTCAGATCCTCTCCTCTGCCATATCCGAGATGCAGAGCTTTTACGGCATCACAGTGACGGGGGTCCTGGATGAAGAGACGACCGCGTAAGTCTCCCTCTTTTTTCCCAACGGGGAGGCTCCTGCCTTGTCTCCCTCCCTCTGCCTTTGCCTCAAGGGCGCACGGGGAGGCAGGCGGATTTGGCCTTGTGGGTGCGGCAATGCCTGGCAAGGGGAGGCGCAGGAGGTAAAGGACGGCGCCATGAAGGAACACCTGCCCTTCCGAGAGGTACAGACTCTCCATTTCCCTTTCTCTGTCCCCTGCTGCACGTTTTGCTCCAGAAAGGTGGCCTTCTGGTAGGGAGCGGATTTAATCTCCATTTATACTCTCCTTTTCCCAAAACTTGGACTTAAGGCGACTTACCAGTTCAAATGTTTACAATATAATTAAAAATATACAAAATGCCAACTTTAAAATAGGATTAAATTATTAGCAATATTAAAACAATTTGAAACATACCAGAGGATGAAAAGCAGTTTTAAAATCGAACCTGTGCAATGGGTTTTTCTGGTGGAGCGCAGCATGCACAGAACTGGCCTCACCCTTTAAACCAGAGATTCATCTGCCGTGGCCTTGCAAGCATGGACGGTAGCAGCGAGGTCCTCGGGCCGTAGGTTTGATTAGAGTTTCCTTCTCTTAGATGGCTGACCTTACAGGGTTGGACGAGCACCATCTGCCCGGGTTTGGGATTCGAGTTTTCCTTCTCCTAGGACGGTTGCCATAAGGCTAGAGAGCCCATCCTGCCCTTGACGCTCTTTGTCAGACCCTTCGGTTTTGACCTGTCTGGCATGGGAGGCCCTACCGGTGGCTATTATGCCACCGCCAGCATAGCTCAAAACATCATTAGGGTACGCAAGCCTCTCTCCCACGACAAGGGGGCGTCAATGGAGAGGAGTTTTAAAATAGTATAGCTTAAAACCATACAGCACCCTCTTAAAAGCCTTTTCTTCAAAGACCATCCATTCCTAAAAGCCTGTCGAAATAAAAAATTATTTGCCTGCCAATGAAAGGAGAGCAGCAATGGGGTCATTATAGCCTCTCTAGGGAGGGAGTGCCATAGCTGGGCAGCCCCCTACCCACCTGGGTATGTCTCCCAGCCCGTGGTGGTGAACTGGGTATAGGCACTTAGCCCTGTGCACATGTGCAGAATTCCTCTTTGGCAAATGACTTGAAGCGTGTGCGCGCACAACATGCAGAATCTTCCATGGGGTGTCAAAAGGGTGCTGGTTCTTCCTGTTTCTGGCATGTGCCCAGAAGGCAATGTGGTAGTGCCATAAACTCTGTTCAGGCTCCCTAATTCGATAAAAACAAACTTACCAGCCATACCTGGGAAGGAGGTGGGACTGAGAGAAGGGCCCCAGCTCTGGTCAGGCTCATACGGGAAGATACGGTCTGTCAGATGCTGCCTAGAGCTTTATAGATCATAACCAGCACTTAGAGTTGTGGTCATCTAACTTTTAATACTGATCCTTGGGCAGCTGGCAGTGAAATCCACAGGAAATGTAACATCCTGAGCAGTCTGTAGTGTTGGAAACTGCAGGACAGGTGTGGGCACATTGCTTCCACAGAGTTGTGGGAGCAACATCTCACGCTGGCAAAATGTTCAGAATATTCTGAGCATCTCATGCTGATGAAAGATGTGGAAATGATGAAGTGCACCTTTTACAAGAACCACAGGTCTTGTCAACATGTATATTTCATAACACTCTGTATGTGGTTTTGGTCTTTATTTAAAAAAAAAAACTCTCCAAGAGATATTAGTTATGGCAAGATCCAAGGCAAGATTGCTAGACTGAAATGCAGCCTGTTAGAATGAGAGAAGCGTTCTCATGTGCCTCCAACACCACACCTTATACAAATACCCAGTGGCAGCTCACCATGGCTGTTTACAAGAGGAATGCGCATGAAAATACATTCTCTTTCTTTCAGCTTGAAAATTCTCACTCAGATCTGCAAATCTGCATAGATGCAAGAGAACCCAGACGTTAAACAATGTTTGATTTTTTTTTCTTCATGTGCAGGAAACAGGCTTAACTTTGGGCTGGCAAAAACAGAATCACATTTTAAACACCAATCGCTTCCCCTACCCTCCCACCCATTCTAGTTAAAGAGTACTTATTCCCTGGAAGCAGAATGGTATGATGCGTAGAGACTTTTCTAATACAGACGAAAAAGATGCTGGTGATGCCATGTGTGTGCTTTTCTGTTGCACTGGACCCTGTCACTGACCCTGCATTCAGTATTGGTGATGGGTGGTGTGGAAATATTTTAAATCAGCAAATGTGGTGGGATATGCTATGAAAAAAGCATTATATTAAGCAGAATACAACATAGCCCCAGTGCAATATGAGCTTCTGGTATAAAACTGGATAAAAACATGCAGAATGCTCCAGTGAGGTTAAAACGACAGAGCTTACATTTATTGTGGCAGAGAATACATCTTATATAAGACAAATAAATGGATAGATAGATAGATAGATAGATAGATGAGAGTTATCAAACTTGGATGGAAGAGTCTGTAAAGCTGACTTTCATGAGTGCACGTAAGGCATATTGAGGCAGAGCTGCCTCATGTCTGATGGCTTCTAGCTTCAGGCTTCTGAGACAAAGAGTTATAAAAACCCACGAAAAACCTATAGTTATAAAACACTAAAACTTCTTGGAGCAAGAGGGGGAGCGAGCTCTGCATGCAAGTAGGAAGTAAAACCTTGAAAACAGATCAGTGACACACAGAAAGCACTGTAAACAAGTGTTGATGCTTCTTTACTTCCAACACCATTCACCCATCGGTGTGCATTTTTAGGTGGATGAAACGACCCCGTTGTGGAGTCCCGGATAAAATTGGTGCTCAGGTCAAGGCCAACATGCGACGGAAGCGGTACGCACTGACCGGGCGGAGGTGGTCCCAAAGTCACTTGACTTTCAGGTACGTCTGGTTTGTGGAGGTTTCTGAGGGGTCAGTCTTGTAGGAGCTTTCAGCTGACTTGCTACGGGATTTCAGCTTAAACCACACCATTTTGTATGTTTCAAAATGTTATGCTTTAAAATGTGCCTTAACCAATTTGGCATAAAGGTGCTTAATAGTTTACAGGTATATGACATGCAGCATTTGTTGTTGTTGTGTGCCTTCAAGTTGTTTCCAACACATGGTGACCTTAAGGCAAATGTATCATGGGATTTTCTTGGCCAAAGAAGAGAGGGGTTGCCTTTGCCCTCCTCTGAGGCTGAGAGAGTGTGACTTGCCCAGGTCTCCTGGAGTGCTGGAGCACTGCAATCACTACATTACACTGGCTCTGCACAGAGTTTACAGAAGTCAAAATACTTTGGCAAAGAGCGGGTGAGGAAGGATCAGGACTCAGATATGTCAAGTTGAAGAGAGTTCCCTCTACCCCCATAGCATTGCCACCAAAAATACATATTATGTCAAACTTGGGATTTAGAAAATCATTTTTTATTTTGTGTTTGGGGTTGTTTCTAGAAGCCTTTTGTGATCTGTAGCCCGAAACTGTAGCTTACTTAGCTTGTGTGAAAATCTGGCACAGGAGAAGACAGAGGGTAAGATGGAGATGAGGGGAGTAGGGGTGAGGAAGCATGGAGAGGCACATCATGTTGCACAGCCCGAACCCAGCTGTGGTCATGGTCGCACTGGTGCATTGCTCCAAGACTTTGGCAGAGAACCACTCGGGTGCTTCCAGACCTCTGCAGCTGTGGGAAGCCAGCGGTCCCGTAAGAGCAGAGCTTGGAAATGTTATCTTTTTGGAGTACAGCTCCCAGAATCCCCCAGCCAGCCTGGCCATACTGACTGGAGAATTCTGGGAGGTGCCGCCTACATTCATCCAAACTCTGTGCCAGACCTCCTTTTCCCCACCGGCAATCCCATTTTCCTCTCTTCCCCACCTCTTCGTGCCTCTAGCATCCAGAACTACACAGAGAAGGTGGGGCGCTTCCACTCCTATGACGCCGTCCGCCGAGCTTTCCAAGTATGGGAGGCGGCCACCCCACTGGTCTTCCAAGAGATACCCTACGAGGAGATTGGGCGCAAGAGGAGGAAGGAAGCCGACATCATGGTGCTCTTTGCCTCTGGGTTCCATGGGGACAGCTCCCCATTCGACGGAGTCGGGGGCTTTCTCGCCCACGCCTACTTCCCGGGACCCGGTATGGGAGGCGATGCCCATTTTGACTTGGACGAGCCTTGGACCCTGGAGAACGCAGACGTCTCTGGTAAGGGTCTGCGGCGGGGCAGTCGTGGGGCTCTTCCTAAAACTCACTTTCTGCATGCGCAAGATGATGACCCCAGCCTGGAAAAACAAGATTGGGCTGACCGGTTGGGCCCTTCTCTAAGGAACTTTCAAAAAATCTTTAAAGCAGTTTCAGCTTGACAAATTTGTGCAATATGTTTTTCAGCTATTTAAATTATATTGGCTGTTTTGAATTCCCCACCCCCCCCAACTGTTTAAAGTGGATTTACTTGTATGCTGCCCTGAGATCTCCTGGTGTAGAGTCTTCCTAACTAAATATTTGAATTTATAATAATAATAATAATAATAATAATAATAATAATAATAGCAGCAGCAGCAATGGATCATACCATTGTTCCCAGCTACACAGGGTCAGGCCTAGTTAGTCCTTGGATGATAGGCCACCGGGGGAGAAAGATCAGGGATTTGCCAGAAGGCCAAGGAACGAATCCTCTCCAGAAACCCTGGCGGGCCAAATCTGCCAGTCTGAACTGGAGATGCTGGGCTAGAGGGGCCACAGGTCTGACGGGATGGATGGAGCAGCTTCCTATGATGGTGTACCCCCCCCCCCCCGTACAGTCCTCTTCTCATCCAGTTGTGGGAATCAAGCCATTGTCAAAACCAGTAAGTATGGGGCTGGGAGGCCACCAGGAGGAAATACCCGGTGGGATGAGGAAAGACTCCTGCTGAAGAGAGCCATGGCTGCTTCCAGTCCGAGCTGGCCATACCAGGCTGGATAGGTGCCCTGGGGCCTGACGCAGGGAGAGGGCAGCTTGCTTTGCTTCCATGTTTCCATTTGCAGGCATTGGCAGGGATTCCCTTCAAGGTTAGGCTGATCAGGTCCGGTCCTGGTGGGTCCGTTTTCTGTTTTCTTCTGGCAGCAAGAGGCCGGGCCAGTTCGCCTCACCGCTTGGCCTTGTTGACCACCTTGAGCCATGACATGAGTGAGGCCAGGCTGCATCTTAGTCTGGTTTTCTTATTTATTTATTCAATTTAAATTCCCATCTTTCACGCCGAAGGGGGCTCAGGAAGATTTACAACAGTAGAGTGCAAAGACATAACAAGTATGAAATGATAGGAAACAATAATAAAGCACAAAGGCCTGCCTGCATGGGAAGGTCTGTGGCTGCATCCAGATGGGCAGGAGGGAGGGAGCCAGCCTAGCCTCCAGCAGTAGGGCACGCCAGAGCCAGGGGAAGCCACTGAGAAGGCCCTGGGTCCTGCGTTCCCACCAGACGTACCTGTGGGCAGTGGCAGCACTAGGGTGGAGTGCGGAGAGGACAAACTGCACCAGGTGATACCGCTGGACGGAGGGGTGACACTGGCCCGTGGAGGAGGCAGGGTGGAGGGAAGGGCCTCCCCGAAGGTGCCGGGCCCATGCGGCGCTTGGCTCCAGTCCAGGCTGTGTGGACCTGCGTCTTCCTTCGCCCTCCCTGCCTCCAAACGTTCACTGGCCCGTTGCCCACAGGGAACAACCTCTTCCTGGTGGCCGTCCATGAGCTGGGCCATTCGCTGGGACTGGAGCATTCGAGCAACCCCAGCGCCATCATGGCTCCCTTCTACCAGTGGATGGACACGGAGAACTTCCAGCTGCCGGAAGATGACCTCCGGGGCATCCAGCAACTGTATGGTGAGTGCTAACCGTCCGCTGTGCACACGGGTGTGTAAGGTTCAGGCCTAGGGCGGCCCCCTGTCGAACGCAGCGCCAGCAAGCACATCGTGGAGTACAGTATTCCTCTTCCCTCTTTCCATTCCTGGTGAATAGGACTTTGGCCTCTTAACCACCCTTTGGTAGCTGTTACTAGACTGAGCTTCAGGAAATCCCTGATATGTCTCCTACCCGCCCATTTGGTCTTTGACATTATCCGAGATGCTCTCCTGGTAGTGGCACATGTTTTTGATGCCTGCTCAGCGATCACTCAGCAGGGCCTTCAATGTGGTGGCACCCACTATCTGGAATGCTTTTCTGGCATTGCTTTGGAATGGTCTCACTGTTCTTCATTCTCAACAAGTTTAGAAAACATACTCATTTGAGCAGGCGACAGTCGAATTGGAGGCATACACACACAACCTGTCTAGTCCAACGTGACCTCTGTTTCATGGACTTCAGAAAGGTTTTGTGTGTTTTGCATTTTGTTCATATATACTGCTTTGGACTTTGGGGATATAAGCAGTATATAAATCTTTGCAAATACATAAGTGAATGTCACCCTCATGTGTGTCTCACAACCATTTTCTTTGCTCCTCTCGCCTCTTTTCCTTTATTTCTCAGGTACTCCGGGGCCACAACCTCAGCCCACCAAGCCCCTCCCCACTGTGGTTCCCCGAAAGCCAGGCCACAAGCCTCCCCGGCCACCACCACATCCTCCCCCCGGCAAGCCAGACCGGCCCCCCAGGCCTGGCAATCCTGACCAGTCCGAGCCCAACATCTGTGACGGAGACTTTGACACGGTGACCGTCCTGCGTGGGGAGATGTTTGTGTTCAAGGTATGTGGCTCTGCACATTGTGGACCCTCTCTGGTTCCTCTATAGGACATGGGTAGGAATTATAGGGCCCCACGTTAGGGCAGAGGCCAGTCCACTTTGTATTTTAGTCTGAACTTTAAAGGAGCTGCCCAAGGTGCTGATTGCCATTTGGGGGCGTGATTTGACTCCTCGGATAGCTCCTTTAAAGCTTGGACCAAGAGGGCTGATGGGTGTTGCAGTCCAGCACATCTGGAGGGCTGCATGATCCCCAGCCCTGGTGATGGTTTGTTCATTTATAACCCCACGTTTTCCCCCAAAAGGGGACTCGAGGCATCTTCCAGATGTTAAAGCCAGTACAGATAAAAGCACCGACCAAGACAGAAGTAAAAACACAAACAGGTTCTTATTAAAAGGCAGTTAAATGATCGGTAGAATTAAAACCATTTAAAACATATCCATTTAACAGATAAAAGGCGATAAAAAGCAGACTATTACAATCCCTCTTATTATTGATTCATTTATAGAAAATGGTATTCTGGCCTCTGAAAAGGCGAGGGGAAGGTGGCATTCCTTGTTGCTATTGTCAGGAAACCTTAGGAACGGCTGCCCCCCAAATTCCAAACTGTATGTACGCTCATCTGATTTCTAGGAGGTCTGGGGGTTGTAGTCCAAAACAGGCAACTTTTCCAGGCAATTTATTATCACATTTGCTGCTACCACCCTGAAGCATTCTGCAGAGACCCGTCTTCCTCAGCCCCAGCAAAACAGAGCTTGTGGCCAAATTAGGAAGCCAACATGCCTCCTTGTGTTCACTTTGCAGAAACCCAGGTTTTCACATTTGTCTGTTTTGCAAGGGAGCGTGAGGCCCTGCGACCTGTTGGAGGAGGCTGGGGAAAGCTTGCCACGTGGGAATGGGCCTGGCGAGAGGAGAGTCAGGGCAGGGGGAGCCAACCTGAGCCCCCCATCTCTTCTCTTTCTCTTTCTAGGGCCGCTGGTTCTGGCGCGTCCGCCACAACCGGGTGCTGGACAACTACCCAATGCCCGTGGGGTACTTCTGGAGGGGTCTCCCTGGGAACATTGACGCTGCGTATGAGAGGCAAGACGGGCGATTTGCATTCTTCAAAGGTGAGCAGCCCTGGGCGAGGCAAGAGCCGTTGAAAGCATGGATTTGGATGCTGTGAGGCTGCATTGTTAAATGGTGGAACCCACTGCCACAAGGTACAAGTATTACAGCAGCCAACTGGGATGGCTTTGAAATGGGACTGGATAAACTCATAGAGGATTCAGTGGCTACTCGTCAGGATGGTTGTTTATCACCTCCAGGATTAGAAGATGGACGGCTTTGCTGGAGAGCGCAAGATGGAGGCTCCATCGTACCCATATCCTACCAGCAGGCTTCCCAAGGGCAGCTGACTGTCTGTGGCGTCAACAGAATAGCAGACTAGATCATTAATATTTTATAATAATATAAATAAATAAATAAATCTGCTACTATACAGACTAGAACATAAACGAATGGATCCAGGTGACAAGAAAAGAGATTCCATGAAAACATTAAAAAGAAGTCCTTTTTGGCAGTGGAAAAGGTTGCCTCAGAGTGTGCTGGGCTCTCCTTCCTTGGAGGTCTTTAAACAGAGGTTGGAGGGCTGCTTTTTGGGAATGCTTTAGCTGTGTATTCCTGCACGACAAGGGCTTGGACTAGATGGCCCTTAAAGGTCCCTTCCAGCTCAATTAGTCTATGAAATAAACAGCCCTTTGGTCTATTTCGTTCTGACCCAGCTCTTACATTCTTGTCAGCTGTCCTAGCTTTTTTTATAAAGGCCAAACATATGTTTCTGTCTCCCGCTTCCCTCTCCAAAATACACCTCCTACTTCCCAGACAGAGGGTCCTCTACTCCATAATCTGAGGCCCAACGGAAGAGCTTCCTGTGTGTGGCAGGGAAGATGGCACAGCCTCTTTCAGGGACCCATGGCACAGAGAAAGTCAGCCCAAAGGGCTCTGCCGGTGTCTCCCCCTTGGCTGTAAAACCAACTCCAAGGCCAACCCAAAAGGCAGGGCAGATCGCCACACAAGCTTTCAAAACCTCAGGCTTCTGCATCCGCCATGGATGTTTAAGGAGCTTAAAGGAGTGTTGGCATGACCACCCACCCACCCAACTGCTGCTTTCTGAGGGGAATGGGCTCGCTCTGCTTGACTTCTCCATGTCTCTCTTTCCCAGGGAATCAGTACTGGCTTTTCCGTGAAGCAAACTTGGAACCGGGGTACCCACAGCCCCTGACCAGCTATGGGGTGGGCATCCCCTATGACAAGGTGGATGCTGCCATCTGGTGGGAACCAACAGGGCACACGTTCTTCTTCCGAGGAGACAGGTGTGTGGCTGGCCTCCCTTCTGGCTTTCATGCGTGGTGGGTTGTTGGTGGTGGAGGGGTCTGCAGAGATGAAGGATCTTTAGGTCAAGAGCAGGACCTCCATGCTGTGCCCTCCCTGTCTAGATTTCAAGTTCTGTAACGAATGCTAATCACAGACTTGGCTCCTGCATTGCTTTGCAAGGAACTACATAGCTTAATGACTTTGCAAGGAACTAAATAAAGCTCAAGCAGAGTTCCCACAGCTGGGAACAAGCAGGGGGCAGTCTTTGAGGAAAGCCTGTTGCTGAGTCAAGGCTGAGCCAAGATTAGCTGCTGAAGGCTCAGCCAAAGACCTGCCAACGTACCTGGAGGCTGGACCTCAAAGCCAGCGTGACCGTGGTGCCTACTTAAGGCTGGGGGTGGAACCATGAGGGCTGACATCTCTGCTCCGTCATGAGGGGCCCCAAGGCAACCACTGCCTCCCCTCCTAAACAACCTCGCAGGATGGAGGTGGAGGTTAGTGCAGGGATGCCCCCTGCTAAGATAGCTCAAGTCTTATAGTTGAGGCCTCTAGCAGAGGATTTGAAGTCTCCCATCAAATGACAATTCCCAGACTTCTGTGGGATGGAGCCATGACGGTTAAAGCGGTATCAAAGTTCTATAACTGTGTAGATGCCCTCTAAGGTCCCAAACAGCTGCTACTGCTATTCAGAGACCCCTGTATATATAGAGCTTCAGTCAAAGGTTACTATGCTAAGTGGACAGAGACAACCAGTAATAGATCAGTCTGATTTAGGTAAATAAGTGGGGAGATGTGAGAACTCTTGGTGGGATTATCTCTCTGGGAAACATGGAAAAATCTGGTGTTAAGTCTCTTCTGTCTGAACACTATGCAAGTCTAGACCTATGTGGGAAGTGGGCTGAGAATGGGAGAGGCAGCGGGCCCTTGGTCACCGCTGGGAATTTGTTCCAGGACCCCCCGTGGATATCAAAATCCATGGATGCTCAAGTCCCATTATATACAATGGCATAGTAAAATGGTGTCCCTTATATAAAACGACAAAATCAAGGTTTGCTTCTTTGATATTTTGTGTGTGTGTGTGTGTCGGGGGGATATTTTCAAGCTGTGGATGGTAGAATCTGTGGATGCCAAATCCGTGAATACAGAGGGCCAACTGTACCATGAAAAGTTGTTTGTTGTTGCTGTGTGCCTTCAAGTCATTTCTAACTTATGGCAACCCTGAGATGAACCTATCATGGGGTTTTCTTAGCAAGATTTCCACAGAGGAGATTTGCCTTTGCCTTCCTCTGAGGCTGAGAGTGTGTCACCCAGTGGGTTTCCATGGCTGACCCTGTATTTGAACCCTGTCTTCAGAGCCGAAGTCCAATGCTCAAACCACAACACCATGCTGGCTCAGCCTGCAAATGCTTGCCTACAAACCATCTATTTTTGTGGTCATCTGACCACAGCAAAATGCATTTTATGTTCTGAGATCCCTTCACCGCTTCCACAGATCCAAGGATCCAAGCTGCATTTTACACTAGTAACTGACTTAACTGGTTTTAAATTATCTTTTTTAAAGCTTCTTAACTTGTTCAATGTGCTTTTAAATTTTTTGTTATTTTAAAAATGGGTCACCTTGATTTTATTGTCCACTGCCCTGAGATCTTTAGAGGCAGGGAGGAATATAAATTATTTTAGGGAGCCAGTGTGGTGGAGTGGTTTGAGTGTGGGACTAGCATTCTGGCAGACCAGAGTTCAAATCCTGACTTGGCCATGGAAGCTCACTGGTTGATCTTGGGCAAGTCTCACTCTTCTCTCAGCCTGAAAGGAAAGCCACAATGACAAACCTCCTCTGAACAAATGTACAGAAGTTGGAGTTGGCTTGAAGGCACATTACAGAAACTACTACATAAATCACAGGATCATAGAGTTGGAAGAGACCACAAGGGCCATCCAGTCTAACCCCCTGCCATGCAGGATTAAGTTCCTCTGCTCTCCTGTCCTCCCGCAGGTACTGGCGCTTTAACGAAGAGAGCCGCGCAGTAGACCAGGGCTACCCACGAAAGATCAGCGTCTGGGCAGGCGTCCCCCCCACCCCCAAGGGGGTCTTCCTGAGTCCAGATGCAAGTAAGTAGTGAGGGGTTGTAGGAATACCCTCCCCACACAGATATGTATTGGAGGAGTTTGGGGAACACATTGCTAAAGAGGTGAAAGCTAACAATGAATTTTTTCTCTTTAACAACCTGAGAAACACGGAAGCAGACAGAGGGGGAAATGTAGCCAAAGTGTTAGAGGAGTGTGGAGGGAGGACAGTAGAACCAATTGTCCATCCATCTGCACTGGGGAAGGTGTTGGTGAGGGACCCACGCCTGAAAACATGTTGTGGGGTGTGTTTTTGGAGAAGGGGGTGTTCTGAGCTGGGGCTGGCAGTAATTCCAGGCTTCCCCAGGACGTTGTTTGATTACCAGAAACTGAGACACACCACTGCTATTAAACAAGTTTTATTGGGAATAAACAAATGGACAACAGCAGAAGAAAATATCACAGCTGATGGGATCCACCGTCCCCTTGCAGCAGGTGGTAGAATCAGGCCCCTAAGCAATGGATTCTATCCAGACTACTGCAAAGTGGGCGCTCCAGTTCCCTGAGCTGGGATGCAAGCCCCTGCTCTGGGCAAGGCCTCTGGGATCCTTGGGGGGATGTAGGGCGGAAGCAAAGGAAGGAAACGGGACTGCGCAGGGGCGAGTCCCCTCCCCTCCGAACAGCTATGAGAACAGGACAAGCAGGTTGAAGCTGCTAACAACTGTTTTGCACTGAGACAGATAAGGATTCCTGAACCCGTCTCCCCCTTGTCAGTGGTGGTGGTGGGGAGGATGCAGGGAAAGCAGAAAAGAGAAATCAAATACAGGGCCAAATGACAAAGTTTTGGAACCGACAGATACATTACACCCGAAGGGGGAAAGCCTGGGGGTCAGTTTTCTACCCACATACACAGCCAACAGTGCCCGCTGCACAAAAGGCAGTGTCTGGGAGTCAACTGCTGACAATGGGGTATTGTTTTATATTAAATAGTGCCCGGGGGGGGGGGAAACCTACTTAAAAGCCGAGCCACTGCTTGTGGAGGCTTCTGGGAATGGAGGTTTGGCCTTTCTTTGGCCAAGAAAAGGGCGGCCCAGGGAGCACGAAGGGGTCAAGGGACACGAAACCGTTTTGGGGGGCAGTTTCTGGCCCTGGGACCACCACCCTTTGCCCACCCCCACATTGAAACTGGACTCTCCAGTTTGAATGTGTGTGAATATGAACCCCTTCTCATTCTTTACTGTGTGGGTGCAGCTTCCTTCCTTTTCTGCCTCTCCTGTCCCCCACTCTTTGTCGTCCCTTCTTTTACTCTCTTTTTCTAATAATGCAAAAGGAGGCCAAAGCCCTCCAGCAGAGAATTAAAAGCCCTTCACCCCAAACAACAACTCCCAGGGTTCTGAGGGATGGGCTGTTGTTGCCAGAGGTGTCACCAGCTGCTTTTGGCTAATGCACAGTCCAGTTGTGGGTCAAAATGCGTCCCTGGAACAGAGGTGGGAATCATGCAGCCCTGCAGCTGTTGTTGCACTGCAGTCCCCAGTATCCTTCACCATTGGCTGTCCTTTGGCCACAGCTGCTGGGATGTGCACTCCAGCAACATCTGGAAGGCCGTATGATTCCCACCCCTGCCGTAGAGGGACCGGCCAAAGGCAACTCTGCAGTTCCAATAAATTATCCAAAGGCCAAAAATAGGCAAGGGCTTTTCACAATTTGTCTTGATCATTACGTTCTTGGTACAGACGAGAAAGCCAGCCTTAAAATAATGTAATCGGAGACCAATCGGGGCCATGTTATTTGGTCAGGGTGGAGGGGCATTTGTGGGACAGAGTGAAGTGGGGAACAGCCCACATTGCTTTAATTGATCCAGCTGGTTTTCTTGTATGCTGAGTCTGTGACATGGAGCAAGATATAATAGGCCTGGGTCCTGTTGATGGGCTACGTTGGTGTAAATGGCCTTATTTTTATTTTTTATTTTTATTTATTTATTTATTTATACCCCGCTCTTCAGCCACAAGGCTATCAGAGCGGCTTACAAATTGTTTTAAGCAATAGCTATTTACACATCTACACTGCCTGGGAGCAAACTTTTGCCCCTTTGCCCAGCAGAGGCATTGACGTTGTGGGTGTAGGCAGGGACTTCTGTATCCATGCTGTTGCCTATTGGTGCACATTGTGCATGGCTGTGTATGATAGGTGTGCATGCAGGCACAATACAGATTTAGTTGTGCGACACTGCAGCTCACTCGCAGGGCGGTGTTGCACAACTGCCACATACCTCCATGAGCCTGAAGTTATGCTCTCAACCAGCTATTTGAACAAATACATGGACCAGCAGAACCCTCCCTGAACCTCCCTGCCTTCTCCTATTTTCCCAGCCTACACTTATTTCTACAAAGGCAGAATGTACTGGAAATTCGACAATGAGCGACTGAAAACAGAGCCCGGCTACCCAAAGTCTATTCTGCGGGACTTTATGGGCTGTCGCGAGGAGGTGGCGGCCAATCCCGACCCTGGCCGGAGGTGGCCCGATTTCAGCAAGCCTCCGCTCAATCCAGCTGGCCCAGGGCAGGACAAAGAAGAAGAAGAAACAATAGTGGAAGAGGAGGAAGAGCATGTGGATACTAAGCACGAGGAGGAGGAGGAGCAGAGTGTGGACACGGAGGGGGACTATGGCGATGGCGTGGATGGGGGCAGGGAGCGGGGACCCCCCCGTGATGGCCCCAACGACGTGGACATTGTGGTGCACATCAACGATTACCCCTTGACCATGAGCGTCGTCATGGTGACGGTGCTGCTGCTGCTGCTGCTCTGCATCTTGGGCCTCGTTTACGTCATGGTCCGGCTCCAGCGCAAGGGGCCGCCCCGCATGCTCCTCTATTGCAAGCGATCCCTGCAGGAGTGGGTCTGACGCCTCTGAGCAGGGGCCCTCCTTGCTCCCTCTCGCCAAGGGAGTGGCGGGCCAGCGTTCCTGCGTCCCTGGCCCGAGGGCTTGCGTGAGGGGCAGTTGTGCCTTCCCTTGGAGAGGACCCTTCGGAGGGCCTTTTCCTCTCCCTGCTTAAAAGCAGACCTCATGGATTCCAGGAACTGGAGGACTGGAGCGCTGTGGGGAAGGTGGGCTTGTGCCTCTCTACCTGAGTGCCTCAGCCAAGGTTGGCTGCCTTAAGGGAGGTCCAGCGTCCCTCCTGCCATCGACCACAGGGAAGGAGGAAGAGAGTGAGCGGCAGCCGCCCTCAGTCCACCCACCCACCTGCCTCCTCCTGGGAGAGATCTCATGCCCCCTTCCAAAAAAGGGATCCTCTCCACCACCACCTTTCTCCTCTTTTCTACTGGAGGCTAACCCTGTGGATTCTCCCCTTTCCTGCTCTAGGATCTGGTACATGTTTGGCGATCTAGGACTGTAGCTTGCAAGGACTTGAATGGTGGCCGACGGGGGCAGATCCACCAAGTGTGTTCTGTCCCTTCCTTGCACGTGCTTTGGAAAAACTGAGCCTTTGGCTGCTCTTGCCAGACCGAACACGGGGAGCTCTTCTGTGTTCAGAGGCCTGAGTTCCAAAAGTAAGACTGGAAGCCCTTTCAGTTACTTAAAAGAGTTGCGTGGTTTCTTCCCTGTTCAGTGGCCAACCAGACCAACTGCTTTAGACCTCTGAGGGAAATTTGCCTTTGTGTGCTTGTTCCAGCAACTGTCTGGACACAGCAGAAGCCCAGGAACCCATGGAAGACGGCTGAGGATAGGCCCTATGTGGAGCGACTGGCAGTCTCAAAAAACCCCTTGACTTCTGTTTTTGGAGGCCTTCCCCATCCTGGCCCAGTAGCCTCATGGGTTACAAAGCAAAAGGTGGAGAAGTTTGTTTTTTTTTGCTACTGTAATGACTCATTATGTACTACTGCTGGAATTGCTGAAGCCGGGCTTGAGGATGGGAGGAGATGGAGCAGGACTCTGTGAGGAGGGGGCCGTTTGGGGTTCCTGCACAGCTTTCCGCCTCTCCTTCCCAGTGTGCGACTACTACTGGCCCTTTCCTACCTCTTCCCAGTCTTCCCAGTCCTACCAGCTCCCCACCACCACCACCCCCCTTGCTGTTATCTTTCAGAAGCAGACTCTGGCCTGCGGGGTTCCCGTGATGCTACCTGGGTGTCCTGGCTGGGGTTGGAACAGGCTGGGTGAAAATAATGGTCAGAGGTTATCCTTTTAAATGTCTCTGCCTAGGGTTGATAGCTTTCTGTAGTCAGTGACTCAAGCAGCCAGATGTTTCTGAAATATCTGACCACTGTGAAGAGGGGATGGCCACGTTCCCCCACCCCACAAAAAAAACCCCCACAGGAATGGCACCTGTCTGAACGCCTGGGCTTTGGCAATTGGAGGGCTCACTCGCACGTGGGATGAGTTTCCCCCACCAATTCCTGGCCCTGATTCCCTGACTTAGAGAGATATTCAGATTACAGGAACTGGAAAAGGTACCCCCTGAGCCACTCACAGAACAAACATGAAAGAGTTTCTCTGGAACGGCAGAGGAACCAGGAAACTAAGTTTCTCTGGAAGTTTCTTTGTAGGAACGGCGGGCATCTTCCAATACAAATGTCATTCAACAGGCTTGCAGGCCCAGACTAGAGCTTGCTGGTCTTGGCTCAAGCTTCTGCATGCATGGAGGAGGAATCAGATGAGCTGCTTGTCTCTGGACGGGTTTTGTACATTCCAAAGAGACTCTGTGCTTTTCACTCATAAAAGAACACCCAGGTAGCATTTATTTCCTCCACACACATGCCCCTTCCCCCGGTTGAGGGGGTAGAGCTGCTGGGCTTTTGTAGCTGCTTCTCCCTCCTTCCCAGCCCCATCCCGCACCCCATTTCCCTCAGACTCTCTTCCTGCAACCAACATCCTTCCTGCCTGCCTTCCGTGCAATTTGCAAGCTGGGAAAGATTGTGCCGTGCAAGCAACCGGGGGTGAGTGGGTTGAATTGCATCAATTGTGTGACTTCCGAGTGCCTTGGCGCAGCATTTCGGAAGGATTTGCCTGTGTTTTGGCTTGGCCTGTTGGCGAGAGGTACATCTATAAATCCCGCATCAAGAGAAGCCGGCTGCTGTCGCCTTTGTAATACTGTACCTGTAAAGCAGATCTGTTGCTGGTCTGGCCTTTTGTTCTCCTGCTGCTAAATGTAGCTCAGCAGCTTTCCTCAGTCACTGGAATGCCCCTTGGAGAGGCTTCTCTTGGGGAGGCTGGGAAACGTGGATCCCTCAGGATACTGTTGGAGTGCAACTCCCATCAGCCCTGGCCAACGCAGCCTGCAGGTGAAGGATTGTGGGAGCTGTAGTCCAGCACCACCTGGAGGGTCAGACATCCTCCCCCCCATTCCTGCTCTTGCTGTGAGATCTTCAGGCTTGAAAACCGGACTCCTTCTGTGACCACTGAGTGGATGAGGGTAGGAATACTGATCCAAAAGGGATACCTTGTCTTTGAATAAACAAATTTCCAGGGCAACTGGGCTGCCTGTGATTCCTCTCTCTAGATGGCTTTTAATGTGTGTGTGTGTGTGTTTAAAAAAACGTAAAACAGCCTTTTTGCCACTTCCAGGTAGAGAGTATGGATCCGTTGTCTGCCCCTGTGAGGAAAGGGCCATCCAGGGAGGAAACGGTGACAGGTAGCACTGAGCCCAGCCTCCATTTTCCACGTGGGCCAGGCTTGGACCACCCCCACGCCCCTTCCCATATACCCTCTTCCCCATCTTCATGGAGGAGCGTGTCTTAGAGGGTGGTCTCCACCCTGCACCCCCAGTACTGTGCATCCACACTAATTGTCATGGCTTTATCCTAGAGACTTTCGGGAGTTTTGTAGTTTGGGGAGGGACTTAGCATTGGCTGGTAGGTTGCTCTCATGCACATCCCTGAACTGCAGCATGGAAGGAGCTCTCTTAACTGAAAAGCGCTTCACCCAGGATACCAACCAGTGGATTGTATAGGCGGAAGCTGTAGAAGTTGAACTGGTATCGGACTGACCATGCCATGCAGTGTGGACTGTCCCAGGCCTCTCTTGGGTGGGATTCTTTTAGTGCCAAGTCTCCAGGGCAGACACCCCAAATCATGGCAGGGGCAAAAGCCCCTCCTTGTGTTCAGGCCCTGTCTACTGCTTTCTCCCTCTTGGCCCTGGCTTAGGGTACCTGGCATCCTCTCCTCTCCTGCCATTGCAAAAGACCTCAGAGAAGCAGGCTGAGTGGCTTGCCTGGGCAGCGTTTACTTTGAGGACTGCGTGTGGGTGATGCTGGGGGAGAACGTAGATGGGCCAAAGGCAACTGTCAGCAGACCCTTCACAGGTGCCCAGGAGAAAACACGCTGCTTTGGGGTGTTGATAGCCAGGGCAAGCAGGCTCCTTCGGTGGTCTGATCCTGCATAAATCCCTCCCCTCATCCTCTTCCAACCAGCTTTTGCTCCCCTAAATGAACACACTGTTCTGTACCATGCCAAGCAGTCTACCAGCTCCTTGGTGATGCAGCTGAAGCAGGCTGAAGGGATGGAAGAAAAGGAGAAGCAAGGTTTGGAGGGCCTGCAGCCCCAGCTTCACTTGGTGAGGGATATACAAGGTCTGTCTATTAAATAACAAGGCTGATACAATAACCCTCTTTATTTATATGTATTACAGTTCTAATGCTTGTCCCCTTCAGTATACTCCCCATTCACACCCACACACCGATGCAGTCTTGCTTTCCACTGGCTGAAGGTGTGAAGCAGATCAGTTTCTGCCAGCTGTTTGAGAGCAGATCAGTTTCTGTCAGTTCTGTTTCAACACGTTTGCTGTTTTCTTCGTACTGTATCAATTGACTCAAAATGTGTTCCTTCAAGCACCGATTTCACTTTAGGGAAAAGAAAAAAGTCACATGGTGCCAAATCTGGTGAATATGGAGGATGTTCAAGTGTAGTAATGCATTTATCAGCCACAAACTGCTTCACAGAAAGTGCTGTGTGAGCAGGTACGTTGTCTTGATGAAGAATGAAACCATTTCCCCACAGTTCTGGCCTTTTTCTTCTGACTCTTTCTTTCAGCTTTGTCAAAACTTCCTTATAATAATGCTGGTTCACTGTTCTGCCTTCTGGAACCCATTCTGCCAAAAATACGCCCTTGGTGTCAAAAAAAGCAATAAGCATGGCTTTGAATGTGGACTTGCTTTGACGTGCTTTTTTCATTCATGATGATGATGGTGTTTTCCAGTGCATCGACTGTCATTTTGTCTCAGGATCACACTGGAAGATCCAGGTTTCATCACAAGTGATGATTTTTTGAAAAAGGTTTGGGTCCGCCTCAAGTTGCTGCAGAATGTGAGGTTGTTCGACTTTTAAATTTAGCATTTTTCTGGCACGCAACAGACAACAGAGCTGCTTTAAACAATGGCTGAGAATTAAATGAACAGCAAAGAGTGTTGATGTTTGTCATGCAGGTTCAGACATGTTCAAGGTCACCACTCAAGCATTTCCAATCAGTTCTCCCTGATTTGTCTGAAAGGTAGAAACACAGTCTTGTTATTTAATAGACAGACCTCGTATATCTCAGCCAACACAGGCTCCAGATTTCCTTCTTGTCTGATGGTGCCTTCTCTAGGCTAAATATGCCAATGCATCTGCTAATGAAAAGACTGGAAGTCAATTAATTTTCCCACACTCAGAGCTGCTAAATAAATCAGTTTCATCTTTCACAGGCTGCCAATAAAACAACATTTGTGCTGACTCTGAATGTTTCAAAGCGTGGACCTCATTTCCCCTTCAGTGTGCATGCAGCATGTTGGTTTTTTTTTTAAAGAGTGTCTGCTTTTAAGTTGTGCTTTTAGTAAATGAGAATTTCCTGTCTGTGAGGCTCTGGATTTGCCCAGTTTGTTCCTGGACTTACCAGTGACCTGATGCCTCTGCTGCCTACTGCTGGGTATAAAAACCTTTTGCAGAGTTCTTTGGATAAAATGCGCTACTATTTTACACAGAATCGTAGCGGTGAAAGGGACAACACGGGGTCCAATCTAGCCCAAACTCCTGCAAATGGAGGAATCCACCCCTAAAAGATGGTCACTCAGCCACTACTTGAAAACCTCAATTGAAGGAGAGTCCACTGTTCCATTACTTGAATAGCTCTTATTGTCAGGAGTGTGTATGGAATCTCCTTTTTTGTCATCTGAATCCATTGGTTTGTGTTCTGATCTCTGGAGCAGCAGAAAATGGACTGGCTCCCTCTTCTCTGCCTTGCATCCCTTCAGAGATTTACGGATGGCTCTATTGTATCATCTCTTGCTTTATTTCCTGTGGCCAGGTCTAGGACCATGGTGGGCAACTGCAGCAAGTCAGGGGGATACTCCCCTGCCCCTAGAACAATGTGCGGTTCACACAGCCCGTCAAAAATATCCCAACGCCAGAGGTGGCCAGAAATCTGATTTTTGAAAAAGGGACATTTTTCTCTCAGCCTTGCCAGGCCTGCATCAGCAACAACCTTCCTTCTGTGGCTGCTGCTGCATCCGTTTCTCTTGGAGGTCAGAGGAAATGAACTTTCCAACAACGTTTTTGGCTTCTTCCTGCCTTGGCCTGGTGTGGAAATGTCAGAAGAGGCAGGGATGGGAAACCATCACCCTCCCGGTTCCATTGCATTTCTCCCAAACCCACCTGTGGTTTCTTCCTGCCCTTGTTTCATAGTAAGTTACATGTGGGGTTTTATTTCCTTTCCATGTTGAAATTCAGATGTGTCCCCTCACCAAATATTTATTTAGATATTTTACACCTAACTTAACCCATTTTTTCTCTGTTGAAGGAAAAGCATGTTGGGGCCTTTATTTATTTTTTCAGTCATGCATCCTTTTAGCCATTTGGCTTTTGAAACCTGCAGAGTGCCTTGTGCCCATGCTGTTTCCCCTAAATGCCCCATAGGCCTTGCAAATATGCCAATTCTTGGGTGAGGTGCTTTGCCTAAACGCAATGAAACTTGACCATGAGGTGCAAACCGGTTACTTTCAAGAGTTTCAAAATCCACTGACATTCTTTATTGTGTATTCCTGCATGGCAGGGGGTTGGACTGGATGGCCCTTGTGGTCTCTTCCAGCTCTATGATTCTATGATTCTATGATTAAAAAAAATAATGTAATGAAGTGTACAATAAAAATCACAACAAATTAACAAGAAACAACCAACAAAGACGGAAGACACAGTAGCTTAAGAATTACATCCTATCACAACTTCAGGTAAGTACAAGGAACCACTCCAGAATCTCACTCGGCATCCGAAGAAGGGGATGATGACATAGTCAGTACATCCGCCCAGAACATACTATGGAGGCTGGAGGCTGAAACAAGTCCGAAGTCATGTTTACTTATTCAATAAAGATAAACCAATCTTCCTGGAATGTGGACAGTCGTTTTTGTCCATTACAAAAGCTCATAGTATATGTAAGTTTTTCCAGCAATAACCAAGACCAGATTCTGTCCCACCAGTTTGCAATGGTAAGAGGGCCAGATTTCCAATTTTTGGCAATTTCTTGCCTGGTGACAGTTACACAGAATGCAATCAATTTACGGTGTTTAAGGTGGGCATTATCATCTTTATACAATAGTAGCAATAGAAAAGCAGGGCAGAAGTGTACCTTTTGGCGAGTAATACTTGAAATTTGCTGCAAAACAGCTTGCCAAAATTCTACCGCTGTTGGACATTCGATCCACATATGCATAAATGTTCCTGACATATTACAAGCCCTCCAGCAGCGTGGCGTGATGGTTTTAATAATTCCACTGAAATTCTTTTCCGTACGGAAGGAAAGCGGTGGGTGCCCAGGCTCTCCTTCTTAGGGGCCTAGAAGGACTCGGCTGTTGCTGACCCTCAGAGGATCTGGCCTCTCCCAACCCTCTCGGTACCCACATCAGGAGGGGGAATTATTGTTATGATGAGTGTTTTCTCCCAGGAGCAGTGGCGGCCCTAAGGGAGTGCAGAAAGGGTGAATGGCACCAGGTGACACCATCAGGGGGAAGGGGTGATGCCAGCCTTAGTGGCGCCATAGTGCGGCAGCGTTAGGTTGAAGTAGTCTTAAATCTCATCCAGATCAGATTCTAGTTTTGTATCTTGCAAAGTTACACCAAGATCGACTTCTTTCACATTGTGCAGTTGCGACACTTTATACACCATTGCTCCATCCTGTGGGATCCTGGGATTTGTAGTTCCAAAGCTAAGCGTTCCTTACACCTTACCAGATGTTATCCTCTGCAGACTTTTTAGGGGTATCTGATGCCAACTCTATGCTACCATCCATCTTCCCACATGGCAGGGATGCAAAACTGCAAGAGGCAAAGCCCAATATCTGCCCCTGGCACATATGCCTAGTGGGCGGCACTAGCATGTTGCCAATGCTCCAAAGGGATGTCACATCACCTTCATTTCTTTAAAAAGCAAGTTTAGGGGTTGCTGGGAGGGTTTTGGCAAGCTGCTTCCAGGTCTTTGGGGACATTAGGGGTAGTTAAACTTGAGTGAGTCAGACGGGCTACAGAAAAGGGATCCACCAGCCACATGTTTTCTGCAAGTCACAGTTTTATGCACAATGTGCAACCATGCATGAACTATGCAAGCATGAAGAGGGGCTTCGGGAACTGCTGACCTTGGATGTCAAGAAAAGTGACATAATTTCATGGAACCATTCCCCTGTGCTATAGCAGAGATGGCAATCCTCTTGGGGCTTTACCCTTGTGTTACCAGCTAGTTGCGCTGGTGACTGGACTTTTTGCCAGCATGCGTGAGGAAGTCTCTGAAACTTCCCTGTATGAACATCTTCTGGGCCCAAAATGTTGGGTATGGTTGCTTAGTGAAAGCAATAAATCTACTTAGCAAAAGACTGTTTCCCTGGGTTCAAAATTCTCTCTGATAAGATTTCACACATCAACACTACCTGACCACTATAAAGACCTGAAAGATCTACATCACCTTGCCCAGACCCTTGAAAATTTAGGGCAAGGGACATGATTTGCATCTTTCTGGATCCTATTACATTCTATCCCACTGTCTTTGTGTATACCTCTGCTAATAGGCTGGAATTTGTGAGTATAATTCAATCCAGCCATTTCTCTTTTTAGTCTTCCTTTGTAATTCCCTTGTTCATGGACCACATCCTGTATTCCATGGGGAATGGCTTCTTTAAAATTCAGACTAAACACCGGAGAAGATTCACTGCCCCACAGACAGGGGAGCCATCAGCTGCCACTAAACTGCAGCTATGACAAGAACTGAAATTATTGAATGCATGCAGGGGATGATCTTCTCAGTCTGAATGCTCTCTCATTTAAATACATTCTGATCACGTCCTTCCATGTCCCGCATGCTTATTAAAGATGTGCTGGAGTCATAGGAAAGAGCCAGGACCACTCTTCTCCCTTCCCCACTGAGTGGAACCAGGCCCTGGGGCTGATGGGATCTCCCTCAGCAGAGATCTCCAGACAAAAAGAGGATGGCTAATAGCTGCCTCTTGGAGATGTCCCTTGCTCTTGGTTTCCTGCTAGAGTTGGCAGGTGGCAGAAGGGCCCCTCTAAGGGCTGCAAGACAAGCAGTGCCATGAAACTGCTTGCCAAGGAGGAGGAGGAGGAAACAGAGAATGCAGAGGAGCCAGAAAGGGAAAGCATGGTTCAGCCTGAAGAAGCAGAAGAGGAAAGCGTGGCTCAGCCTGCAGAAATTTGAATCATAGAATCATAGAGTTGGAAGAGACCACGAGGGCCATCCAGTTCAACCCCCTTCTGCCACGCAGGAAATCACGATCAAAGCATCCCTGACAGATGGCCATCCAGCCTCTGTTTAAAGACCTCCAAGGAAGGAAAGAGACCCCATCACACTCCGAGGGAGTGCGTTCCACTGCCGAACAGCTCTTACTGTCAAAAAGTTCCTCCTCATGTTGAGGTGGAATCTCTGTTCCTGGAGCTTGCACCCATTGCTCCGTGTTCCAGTCTCTGGAGCAGCAGAAAACAAGCCTGCTCCATCCTCAGTGTGACACCCCTTCAAATACTTAAACAGGGCTATCATATCGCCCCTTAACCGTCTTTTTTCCAGGCTAAACATACCCAGCTCCCTAAGTCTCTCCTCATAAGGCATGGTTTCCAGACCTTTCACCATTTTTGTCACCCTTCTCTGGACACTCTCCAATTTGTCAATATCCTTTTTGAACTGTGGTGCCCAGGCACACTCCCAGAGGGCAGCTGAAACAGATAAGGAAAACATACCTCATTGTGAAGAACAAACAGTCTGCCAGCCAGTGATAGATGAACCTGTGGACATGCGGTACACCATGCGCAATGCTGTATAAATACCAAACACTGACCTACTTCCTCATTAATAAGCTCTACCTGGCCTGGAAACTTTGGCTATAAATCTGAAAGAAGTTTTCCTTTGAGTCTCAGTGCGGACAACTGCCATTCTTAGCTGCTGCACTCCTCCTGTGTTCCTGCTTGCCTTGTCTTCAGACAGACTTCTGGACTGTTGCAGTCATCACTTGCTGGCTATGGACTTGGACCTGACTCTACTGAACTCTGGACTGGCTTTTGACCACTCTTGCATCTTGTATGGACTATTGGTGACTGACTCCTCGACTGGCTCTTGACTTCTGTTGCTTCTATTGTGGATAACAGGCAACAGGCTAGACCTGCACCCCTCCCCTGTTGCTCCTCAGGCACCTGCCGCTGTGAGTTCAGGACAAGCAGCACCTCCTGAAGTTCCTGCTTCTAAGCAATTGTTAAAAAGACTCTTGGGTGCCGTTTACATGATGAAAATGTCCCGGGAAGAATTCGTGTCGATCCCTGGCAGTTTACACGTACATCGGGTCGGGTACGTGATTTTCGGAAGGGGGGCCACCTTTTATCCCTCAACCTGCAGGACTTCCAGTCCTGCGGTTTGTGCCGGTTTTTAAAAAAGTCACTGGAGGATTCAGAAAATCGGAAATGTAAACAGCTTGGGACAAAATATCTCGGTACTAGGGCATGGCCAGAAATGGTGACTGGGGGCAGGCTTAGAGATCAGCGACCAGAAAAGGAGGAGTCAGTCACCCGTTCAACAGATCCAGCCTCACCTGCTGAAAACAAAGGCATCCCTTCCAGCTGCACGAAGGTTGATGTGTGTGTGTGTGCACGCATGCGTGTACTCAATCACCTTTTTAAATGGATTTCTATACTGCAAACCCTTCAGCTTTAACCTCTTCCTCAACTGCATGTTATGGGATACGGGATCAGGAAATCACGATAAGCCCCGCGACAATTTTTGTCTTGTAACTGGCACCTTGGAGACCAGTGTTCAAATCCCTGCTCGCCATGGAAACCCTCTCTCATCCTCTGAGGATGGCCATAGCAAATCATAGTAAAGAAAGCCCTGCGAGTGGGTCACCATCAGTTGGAGTTCACTTTAAGGCACATAATAACAATGCGCAGGCACATTCGCTGCCTGCCCTCGCTGTGCCTCCCCACCGTCTCAGTCTCTGCTCTTTCCACAGAGAGCTGTGTGGGCTTTTGGAGGCCAACCTGCCCATCCTGACACATTCCACAAGCCCTTTCCATCACAATAGTGCTGAGGCAACAGAAAAGCAACTGGCTGTGTTTCAGTGGGTGGGCTGCAGCGTGACCCTCTCCTCTTTCCATGTTGCCTTAGGAAATAAGCTGGCCCTGGTAGCCCAGGCTGGCTGCCCCCCCCCACCTGTTTGCTCCGCTTTCATCCTTTCCTCCACCACTGTTCCCCTTTGCCCCCATTTCTTTTCAAAGAGAAGAGTATGACCAGACTCTCACCCTGCATTGCGGCTTCTCTCTGGGGCAATAGATGTGATGATGCATTTGGAGTACAGCTGTAGGGAGGGGGGGATGAGGGCATTGTCCCTCCGAAGGAGAGTTATGTCCCCCAGCGAAGCTCTCCTTCAGTCCCTACTGCTCTAGAACAAGGCTTATTACTGGCAGTAAATGGAGCAGCAGGTGAGACACAGCAGGGGGAGCATCCCAGCCATTTTGCTGAGCATAGAATCATAGAGGTGGAAGAGACCTCAAGGATCATCCAGTCCAACCCCATTCCGCCATGCAGGAAGACACAATCAAAGCATTCCTGACAGATGCCCATCCAGCCTCTGCTTAAAAACCTCCAAAGAAGAAGGAGACTCCACCACACTCCCAGGCAGCAGCGGATTCCACATCCGAACAGCTCTGACCCTCAGGAAGTTCTTCCTAATAGGTGGAAGCTCTTTTCCTGGAGTTTGAACCCATTGCTCCGTGTCCTAGTCTCTGGAGCAGCAGAAAACAAGCTTGCTCCATCCTCAGCATGACGTCCCTTCAAATATTTAAACATGGCTATCATGTCCCCTCTCAACCTTTTCTTCCCCAGGCTAAATATGCCCTTAAGCTGCTCCTCACAGGGCATAGGCTCCAGAGCTCCCACCATCCTGGTCACCCTTCTCTGGACACGTTCCAGCTTCTCCATAGCCTTCCTGTATTGTGGGGTTCAGCATGCCCTCACAGCCAAGGG
The DNA here is from genome assembly GCA_030847615.1 of Gambelia wislizenii. Classification (NCBI taxonomy): domain Eukaryota; kingdom Metazoa; phylum Chordata; class Lepidosauria; order Squamata; family Crotaphytidae; genus Gambelia; species Gambelia wislizenii. The sequence continues at coordinate 42,166,905 of JAUMIR010000008.1, forward strand.
GAGAACTGGGCCCCCATACAACTAATTCTACCCAGACTATCTCTGGGTGGCCATCCAATCCCCCAAGGCTAGCTATGGAGAGCCCTTGGGCTTGGGTGTACCCCCGCTAGGAAACTGATGGAAGATCGGTTCCCATGGCTATATCGTGCAGAAGCAAAGAACATCTCCTCCCTCCATTAGTAATGAGGGCTGTGCAAGCCGTTTAGCAACAGAGGAAAATCCACTCTTCCCCAACCCGCCACTCTCTTCCCAACCTCACACTACCAAGCGAATGCACAAAGTATCAAACAAGATCACCAAAAAATCCCAAAAACCCAGTAGCAATTGGCCAAGACCTTAAAACCCCTCTGCCTGCTGGTTATGGGGCAGTTAGGAGTTGCTGTCCAACAACGTCTGGAGTTCCAAAACAAGGTGTTTTCAGAGTCCACCTTGATTCATCTCCACCAGAGAGATGCTGGAGGTTTGCCAGGTGTGGGAGCTCTGGGAAACCAAGAAATTGGCAGTGAAATCAGCTGTGTAACCCTGGACCCTAATGCTGAAACCAAGAGCCTAAAGGAGCTCAAGGGAACAGCAATGTGAATTTAAAACCGGGGAAATGTAATAAGCTTGTCCAGAACAAGCACAGAGCACTCTGACGGCACAAACTGTTTCATCCCACTCACCGAGTCCATGTGAAGCGAGATGTCCTTCCTTGTCAATCATGACTGCAATATTACCCACACACACACCCCAGCATGAATGCTGATGAACCTTTGTGGCTGTCTGGAAAAGCAATCAGTCTGGGCTGAACACTCCCAAAAGGTGAGGACAAGAAAGGCAGGGGTGCAGTGGGTAGGGTGTGTGTGTGTTTGGGTGTGTGCACAAATGTGGAAAAAAGCAGGTTATGGGCTGGATCCTATTGTTACTCTCAACTAGAGGAGAACCACTGAATCAAGAGGACTTACCTCTGTGCTGAAGAGGAAGCCAGCTGGAGCATGTGCTCATATGCTACCTGGGAGCCCCAGGAGTGGGCCTACAATTTGGGCAGATGGGACCCAACCCCCCCAGACCCTTCCCAGCCAACAGGGGCCACTGGGGATACTCTCACCTTGCAAAAGAAGAGGCTGGGGAGCAAACCAAAGGAGAGCTGGCATCTTGTTGTTCTCTTGCACGGCCATCAAGTCCCCTGTGGAAGCATTTCTGCCTGATGTGGAGATTCAAGGTTGTGGAAACAAAGGTGCACATCTGGTGCTATTGAGCACAGCCATGCGTTGCACATGGATACACATTATACATTGTGCCTCTTGCGCCAATGCTCTTTGATGTGCATTGCACCTTCAGTTGTACACTGTTACAATCTTCTGATAAGGTGGGATTGTGCAACTGTTGCATGACTCTGAGTGTAACGTTATGCACTGTTGATGTGGGATCTTGCCTGTAGTTGGCTTCCCCTTTGGCAACCCCACCTTCTGCCCCACCAGCTCCAATGGGCATTGGCCACCAAGGCCTTTCCTTCTGGTACCAAAAGAGGCCATTTGGATCCTCTCAGGTTGGTGAGCTGCATGGTGCCCTGCTTTGGTTTGGTGACAGGAATCTACACACTACGCCCATACCACCCCAGAGGGCCTCAGTAGGCAAAGCCCACCAATTTAGGACAGGGTGGGTTGCACTTCCAAGCAAATGAGGCTGGGATGACTTATACTGACATGCGTACTGTTACACCAACAGTTGCACTTTCTACCAGTTTGTGGAAAGCTTGGGGTTGTGCAATTAGTGTTATAGCCACTGTACAAGTAGTTGTGCTTTCTGAAGGAGTTTCTCCATTCCACTTAGCAGTTAGGGAAAAACGGCACTGTTGCTCAACAAGCAAGCACAAAGCATGGCCGGGCTTTGTAGACCTGATGAACACTGGGGTAAATTTAAAATATGTGACTGGTGGGTGAGCTTATCAGCCTAAGCCTCTTGGGATCTGTCTCTTCTCTTCTCCCGCTTCAGCAATTATTTTTTCACCCTGCTTGGTTCCCATCTTAATCTTCATCATCACCATCATCTTTTATTTCTAAAGCACCATCAATGTACATGGCATTTTACAAGACAAAGAACAACAAAACAGTTCTCTGTCCTCAAGCTTACAATCATTAAGTTTCCATGGTAAGCTGCTGGGATATTACAGCCTCTGCCTTGCTCTTTCTTGCAGCTGTGGCTTTCTTGAAACTGCTGCCCAAATTAGATTTTGCTTTCCATCCGGGAAGGCGCTCAGCCACTAGCGCTGACCCCCATTAAGAGGTCAATCAGATACATGCGCTCATTGATGTAGCCTCCAGAGATACCCTGGCCACGTTCTGTGAACTCTGACCATCTCCAGAGGATGTGAGATCATGGGTGGTTTGATAAGAGCCCCCATGTCTCCCTGGCCCGCACTGGGCAGCTGTGGGAACTGAAGCCCTGTGCAACAAACCTCATTACATTGCAAGGTGGAGAGGTGGTGGTTGTCTCTCCGACTCCCTTTACAAAAGCCAGTTGCATGCCTTGAAGCATTAATCTGTACATCAGAAGTGTGTCTCAGAAAAGAAGGGGGGGGCAGGAAAGGAGGGAGAGACGGGCCAAATTCCCATCAGAGCTTGCCTTTGGGCTGATCCTGGCACTGGAATGGGCCAACTACCGACAGTACTTGGCTATGAAGAATGGGGGTGGGGGGAATGTTTACCTGATATTCCCAGCATCATGGAACTGACAAGAAAGCCTCCACAGAAGTGTTCCAAGATCACCAAGGCCCAAGCAGTCCTTTCAAAGACTGCATTTGCAGCATAAGTAGTATTGATCTCCAGGCCATCAATTTAGAACTGAAACAATTAGGGCAATAAATTGCTTCCCATTTAACAGGATTACTTGGTGGTGCAGCATTGCCTTGGATGGTCTATTTCTTGGTGTGTGTGTATGTGGGGGGAGGGCAACACATACTTTTTGTCTTTTGTGGCCCTCAACTACCTGACTGTCCATTTTCCAGTCAAAAAAGAGGGTGATTGCCTCATCTAGAAGCCTCCAGGGGCAGCAATTAACACATTTAAAAAATCTCTCTCTGTCTTTTCTTCCCAACCTTGGGTGATGTTTCTGGGTTGTGATTTTTTTCTGCGTTGTCCTTTCTCTTCAAGACTTGTTCGGCGTGAGTTCTCAAATAAGGCTGCAGCATTGTGGATAGTGTATCTCCATGCCTCCTGATGTCAGGCCAGGGCGGACCATTGTTGGAGATCAATTTGGCCGAGCCTGAGATGTTGTTTCAGGGAGTCCTTGTATCGCTTTTTTGGAGCGCCCCTCTTATGGTGACCCATGGCGAGTTCACCATAGAGTACTATTTTGGGGAGGTGATGGTCCTCCATCTTAGTAACGTGCCCTGCCCAGCGCAGCTGTGTTCTCAATATCATGGCCTCCATGCTGGTGATCCCTGCTTGCTCAAGGACAGCAACATTCGTCACATAGTCAGTCCAGTGTATATTTAGGATTGTGTGTAAACAGCGCTGGTGGAAGCGTTCAAGGAGTCGTAAGTGGTGGCGATAGGTGACCCATGTTTCAGACCCATAAAGGAGAATAGAGAGTACAATGGCTCTATACACACTGATTTATCTGCTTCGCCTCAGGTGTTTATTATTCCAGACTCTTTTGTAAAGTCTTCCAAACACGCTATATGCCTTTGCTAATCTGTGATCGATCTCTTTGTCAATCTTGGCATCTGAGGAGATGATGCTTCCCAGGTAGGTGAACTGCTGAACGGACTTCAGAACAGATTTGCCGACAGCAATGTGGGGATGGTGGTGTTCATCCTGTGGTGCAGGCTGGTAAATTATATATAATTTAAAAAATATATTTAAAGAATATATTGAAATAACAATTGGACTTCCAGACATTTCAGGTTTTGCTTCCCCCACCATTTTTTGTCACATTCAGTACTCTACGTGACCCTGGAGGGTGTGAGAAATGAGAAGCCTGTTGATGTACCAAGTTGGCTAAAACCTTTGATGGGACAAACAGGTTGCTTACCTGTAACTGTGTTTCTTCAAGTAGTCATCTCACACAAGTAGGTTGTCTGTACCTGCATAGTGCATCTCTCGCAACCTTCTAGAGCAATCACAGATGTGTTTCGGCAGTAGCCTCTCCCACCTCCCACGTGCCTGGGCAGTGCGCTTCCTACCTAAATCCTCAGTTCCCTGGACACTTAAGTAGCAGCCAAGGACCTAAGGAAAGGCAAAATATGATGAAAGGAGGATGACTTCATAGATGGCCACTCAAAGAACTACACTTACAGGTAAGCAACTTGTCCTCCTCCTTCGTGGTCTTTGTGACTCACACAAACGGACTACTGGCAAGCTACTAACCATAGGAGGAGGTGGGAGTGTAAAGCAACACAGAACAGCCCTGTCAAAAGCAGCCTCCGCCTGTGACCTTGAGTCCAGTCTATGAGATGAGATGAAGGCTGAAGGCTGTCATGTAAAGGAACCTTTCTCAGTACCACCAACACTCTGGTTGAGAGGCTCCTCACTTGGGCAGGAAGTTGCTTGCCAGCAAGTTCATAAGCCAGATGGATGGTTGCTGCAACCCATTTGGAGAGACATTGAGCCGAAACAGGAAGTCCTTTTTTGTTGGACAAACAACAGAGGGAAAGTCTTTGAGACCTCCAAAAGGACGTGGGCTCCTGCATGAATGTCCTAATTCAGTTGAAAGGCCAATACAACTTTCAGGAGAAAGGTAATGTCCTAAGGACTACTTTGTCCCCATGGAAGTGGAGGTAAGGTTGATCCACTCGTAAGGCACAAAGCTCACCTGCCCTCCTGGCCGAGGTGACCGCTACCAAGAAAGTAGTTTTCCTGGTAAGTAGACTCGGATCACAGGAGGCTGTGTTCTGAGAGAAAGAAAGTACAGAGAAGGGCTGGAACAGCTCATGATCCGAAGCATACCTCTCTCTCTCTGGCTTTTCTTCGCAAATGAAGATTCAGGAAGGACTCATCCCGCGCTTTCTGCAAGCGCGCTGATGACTAAAAAGGCCAATCCGAGATAAACAAGTCCGGTTGCAGAAAGCACAGCAGAAGGTCTCCTTGGGTGATGTTTCCGGGTTGTGATTCTTTCTGCGTTGTCGTTTCTCTTCAAGACTTGTTCGTCGTGAGTTCTCAAATAAGGCTGCAGCATTGTGGATAGTGCGTCTCCATGCCTCCCGATGTGAGGCCAGGACGGACCTCTGTTGGTGATCAATTTGGCCGAGCCTGAGATGTTGTTTCAGGGAGTCTTTGTATCGCTTTTTTGGAGCGCCCCTCTTACGCTGACCCGTGGCGAGTTCACCGTAGAGTAGTATTTTGGGGAGGCGATGGTCCTCCATCCTAGAAACGTGCCCTGCCCAGCGCAGCTGTGTTCTCAATATCATGGCCTCAATGCTGGTGATCCCTGCTTGCTCAAGGACAGCAACATTTGTCACATAGTCAGTCCAGTGTATATTTAGGATTGTGCGTAGACAGCGCTGATGAAAGCGTTCGAGGAGTTGTAGGTGGTGGCGATAGGTGACCCATGTTTCAGATCCATAAAGGAGGATAGACAGTACGATGGCTCTATACACACTGATTTTTGTGCTTTGCCTCAGGTGTTTATTGCCACATCATCTGTAAAACACGGGGGAGATGGTGTGATGGCATGGGCATGCATGGCTTCCAATGGCAGTGGGTCACTAGTGTTTATTGATGCTGTGGCAGAAGACAGAAGCAGCCTTGTGGTGAACCCTCTGTACGTGCTTGGCTGGATGCTGCGAAGCGGTTTTTCTTTACCATGGAAAGGATGCTACATCTTCTGTGGACGTCTAGGCCTTGTTGTGTTGCAGAGCTAACCAGTCCGTTCTTTTTTTCTCAGAATGTACCAAACTGTTGATTTGGCCACTCCTAATGTTCCTGCTCTCTGATGGATTCTTTCTTTTTGCAACCTAAGGATGGCCTGTTTCACTTGCATTGAGAGCTCCTTTGACAGCATATTGTGAGACCATAGCAAGGGCTTCCAAATGCAAATGCCACACCTGGAATCAACTCCACACCTTTTATCTGCTTAATTGATGAAGAAATAACAAAGGAATAACCCACACCTCTCCATGAAACAGCTTTTGAGTCAACTGTCCAGTTACTTTTGGTCCCTTGAAAAAGAGGGGGCTACATATTAAAGAGCTGTAATTCCTTAACCCTTCCTCAAATGTAGATGTGAATACTCTCAAATTAAAGCTGAGAGACTGCACTTTAAGCCCATATTTATTATTTAACTGTAACTTGCACTTATTTTCATAAACAGATGAAATAATTACTTCCAGACCTAACTGTAGGAAGCTAAGCAAGGTTGGTCCTGGCTGGTCTTTGGAAGGAGGACGGGGGATCTCCAAGTAAACTAGAAATGAGCCCTGCCTGAACCCCGGAAGAGCAACTGCTTCTGCCAGCCAGAGCTGACAGTATTGGACTGGGTAGGACTATGCCCTGACCCACCTATAAAGTAGGTTCTATAGCTTTGTCAGAAGGTGTCCAGATCTTGGAAGGCACGAGAGCTGGACAAAAGAGCGCACAGGGCTCCGTAATGACATCCTCACCAGCGCCTCTGAGACAGGTCCGTCCCTGGGACTGCAAACAAGTCCTGAGCCACCTCTGAGCACTGAGTGTGGGCGGAATCTGCCTTTTGCCCCGCTCTCCAACCCAACCCACTTTCTTGCTTCCTTTCCATTCCACCAGCAGCTGGGTGTTGCTTTCACTGCCTTGGCAGCAACCCAGCACAGAGCAAACCTGGCAGCTGCAATGGTAAGTCACACCAGACCCTCCAGCCTCCCCCTTTCTTCCCTGACTTTAAAAGGGAAGAGAATCCCAGCCTTCCCCCCTCCCTCCCTCCCTCCCACTGGTGCATCTCTGTTGAGCAACAGAGAAAGGCTCCTTTATGCCCACTCCGAGGCCTTGCCCACAAAAGGGCCCGAGCCACTGGGCTGTCTGTCTGTCTTCCAAGACATGAGCTCCCTGATGAAAAAGGAGAGTACAGACAGGGCATGGCTTCGGCAGCCATCTGTGGCTGGCTGGTGTCCAAAGGCGGGAGGGTGGGGTGGGGGAGAGACGCCAGGAAGTGAGAAAAGGGTGCTGAGATCGAGGGGAGATGTGTGCAAATCATAGGGCCAGATGCCGAGGACAGAAGACAATCGGGGCCTTGTGCAACTCGCAAGCACCTTCATTCCACTTGCTTGAGCAAAATCCTCCCCGCAACAAAAGACACCCACACCCGCACCCTCTGTCCTGGCTCATAGACAAGCAGGATATTGAATGCAGGCAGATTCTGCCTGTTGCTAATGCTGGTTCACTCAACCCAGGGCAGAACATGATGCACAGAAGCAAGGAGGAGGGACCCCATTCCACCGGCTCCCTCTGGGCAGGACTGGGAATCGCCTGGCCCTTCTCCAGATGGTGTTGAACAGCAACACCCAGCATTCCTCAGCCTTGGCTATTTTGGCCAAGGCACATGAAGGCTGCACATCTTTGCTATAAAGGAGAGCTGGGCTGAAAACCTACATGGAGGATTGAGCCTAACTTTATACAGTGCTCCACTGAGTTACATGAGTGTGCAGTGCCACCCTGTTAGTGAATTGAAATATTGTGCAGCTAGATGTGTAGCCAAATGCACAATGCACATCTGCAGGCACAACACTCACATGTGCAAAGGGTATCTGCACACGCACAGCTACCCTTCCACAACTGTGAACTGAATACAGACATCCTGCATTGGACAAAAATGGCCCAAAGTACATTAGGGGAATGTAGTACATTCACAAGTCACCACATCCTCAAAAGCCACACCGGCAGGGAAAAATAGCTCCCTCCCATTCCCCAGAACACACCCATTCCTGACACACCATCCTTGAGAGAAAATGGCTTAAACCCTCAAGATGGTCACTAAGCAATCTCAAAAGACCTTCCTTTGAAGCCTGGCAGGAGGGTGCACATTAAGTGCTTGATCCCGCAGCGCAGAAAGCAGAACACCCTGTTGTTCCCCAGGATCAGTGAGAGCTTCACAATTCCTGGCGATGGGACAGGAGCAAGAGACTCTTTGGAAGAGAAGCTGGTGAAGTCCTTTGGCTCGACAGGAACAGAACTGCTGAGCTCCAGCCAGGGGCTCAAAGCATGGCAAATGCCCAAGAGCCATTGGGTCTTCACGATGAGCCACCTGGGCCAGCCAAGGCCGCCCCTCTTGGTCATTTTGCCAGTGTCCAAAGATCCCAAACGGTGCTGGAGCTTCCATCCCCTACAGGCCCTGCACTACAGAGGATTTTTTAAATTGTGAATCTTAAAGATGGATTGATCGTTTTAATAGGTGTTTGTCTCATTTGTTCTTTTAAATCAATGTTATTTAACTGGTGTGTGTGTTTTAACTGATGTTGTATGTTGGTCTGTTGTTGTTCCTTGCCTCGATCCATGTCATCCAGTGGGATCCTTGTGGTTACTTTGCAGGCTAGTTTCTTTTACTTTAGCACATCCTAACAAGTGTGCGTTAGCCTACTCCCCACGCCGGCCAGGAAGGGTTGGCATGTTCTGGATGCTTGATGCTCTGGTTATTTCAGGTCACCCCCAGGGAGAAAGGGGAAGATACAAGGCAAGCTGGGGAAACAGGGCACCGGGTGTCCCACCACATGCGGTTAGAAACCCTTCCTGACTTGACAAGAGGGTAGGGGCAATGCCACAATTGGGATTGAAAACCACAAAGTGGGCATATGGTTTTATAGGCAGTTGCTTATTTTTCTGACGTTAGAAGAGCCCCACCTGGTGGCTGCTTCATCCACTGCGACTCCTCTCCTTCCCAGCCAAGGTCCTTGGGCTGGGATTTATCTTTCCAAGGGAAGCTTCCCCCCATTCTGCAGAAGGGCCAGGCCAAGCCAGGCCAGGCCAAGCCAAGCCAAGCCATTCCCCCTCTTTGCAGAAATGACCAAAGGCACCAGAGCTGGCTTTTTCTTTTTCTCCAAAGAGCAAAAACTGAAAAGAGGCACCGCTCCCGCAACAGCTGCCCTTGAGTCAGCACTCTGCAGCAGAGACAGAGGCACAGCATCAGAGGACTCGGATCAGCAGAATGACCTCCGTAGCCACAGGTCTCCTCAGGCTCTAACGTCCAGGGGGCCAAACAACCCATGGCTCTGCACTGCTTTCAGTATGGGGGTGAGGAGGGCTCCAGACTACCAGCTGCCAGCAGGAGGGCGCTATTGCGCCCATGCTCTTGTGCTGGTCCCGGTGGTAACAGGATACTGAATCAGATGAGCTGCATCCAGCTGGGCTCCTCTTTTGGGCTTTGGGCTGGCAGCCATTGTGCTGAACCCAATTCTCCCAACTGCTGATACAGAGTGAGCCCATGGGCATAACTGCTTCACACTGCACAAAACCCCAGGCTGGCATCAGATTTGCAGGTGGGGAAGTACAAGTGTTAGTTAAGAAACGCTGCCCTTAGGATTTGCAGCTCCAGAGGTATGGGTCTCTTTCATCACACGACAGACCTTGGGTATGCCTACAGATACATGCGCAGCTTGAAAGCCACTGCCCCGTCCTTTCCAGAGGGGGCAGCTGTCTCTGGCCTCAGAAGGCATGCAAGTCTTCTGCTGAAACCAATGCGACACTCCAGAGCCTTGGGAGTCTTGGGATTCAGGCTTGGTTCACACATGCACATCTTGGAGCTGGACTGCCCCAAGTCAAGCTATGCAAAGAGTCTCTAGAAGGGTTCTCTCAGCAAGCACTCATTCAGATATTACAAGTCTCCGAGGGACCAAAAGACACGTGAGAACCAAACCACCATTTATAAGGAAGAAATGCTTCAGTACAAAAGTGCTTTTTTGCAGATGCGCAGGCAGGGCACATCACTTGCTGGAGGAGTAACCTTTTGGCCCTCACAGCTGTCCTCCCCCCCATTACACATTACTCTGCTGCCCCACGGTAATTCCTTGCTCAAGGTGACTTGCCACCATGTGTTCTGCTGCCCACATCAGCAAGGTTTTTCTGCTTACAGTGGCTACCCTGAGTGACAGTTGGGTGGGTGGGTGGGAGTCCTTTCCTGAGAGCAAGTGACCCTTCCCAGGTTTCTACCTTGAAATTCAACTTGGAAGAGCCATGTAAGAGAAAAAGCCTCTCGAGACAAGAGCCTGGCAGGCTAGCCTTCTCTCAAAAGGGACAGATTCCCTCTGGAACAATTCTGAGAGGTCAGCGCCAAACCTTCAGCCCTAAAGGACAATGGGGCAACTCCCAGATATTGACTGCACTACAGCGCAGTAGTTAAAAAACTTTCATGAGCTCTCTGGGGAAACGTCTACTTTGGGACCTGGATCCAAAGGAGGGCTTTTTGTTTGCTGACGGCAAAACTGGTGAAATGGCCCTGAAGCAGCACTGGATTGGGCAGCACCAGGTCTCCCAATCCTCTTTGGCCTGAATAGCTGTACGGAACTGTGGACACCTCTGTTGAAGGCTTACTGGCATTCATGCCCAATAGAGCTTACGTACCCTTCCCACCTCCCTTTGGCCTATGAGCAGGAGACACACACTGGGTTTGGCAGCACAGGGGCCAGGACTTGCTGGGCAGCAGCAGTACCCCTCTGGCACAGGGATGCCCTCTCCCTCCCCCCCCCACATAGCTGTCCAGAGGGGTAGGCAAGCTGGCTTCATCCAACACCAACAGGAGGAAGAGCTACCAGGGTCGTTCTTACAAAGAAAATCAAATATTTAATAGCAGCGTCTGGGAGGGAAGCAGTCCACACGTTTGAAGCATACATCAAAATAAGGTAAGAAGGGCACAGAAGGAACGCCTCTGGCATCTGCGAGGGCAGCAGGGCCTCAGAACTGCTCCAGCCACGCTTCCTGCATGCACTCAAGGCCAGAAGGGCTTCCAGGGCACACTCAGTCTGGGGCCGTTCGGAAACTGCCAGCTTGATCATGGGTCATCTCTTGTCCAGAACATTGGCCTGCGTCCGGTCCCAGCAGTACAGATACCAGTTTTATTAAATAAAAGTTACCCTACGTAAATCAGCTTCTAAATTTTGTTAATTAAAAAAACCTCTTCCATCCATCTTCACAGTGTGTCCCTCAGAGGGCTTCCTGATGTGGCATCATTGCTGTATGGGGAACAGGTGTACAAAGAGACAATTATTCTAAAGGGGCACAGAGTTCTAGCTCTTATTTAAACCGAAAGATATATTCTCTCTGTGCACACAGGAAGAGGGAGAAAGAGAGACAAGACAGTACTCCCCCCCCCCACCACACACACACCAGGCTGCAATTGAACTGGCACCTGAAGCCTGACGTCTGAAGGCGCAACCTGGCTGTGCTACAGGTGACTTTGATCACATGTCCTCAAAACAATGGCGGCGGCAGCACCCCTACAATGCTGACACGCTTTTCAATGACCACTGCTTTCTGGTTAGGAAAGCAGGAGGTTGGAACTCTCCTCAGCTACTTCGGTTCGAATCAAGAGGAATTATTCAAAGAGTCAGAGTTTCCTCCAGCCCTTGCCATTGATACTTCACGATGGAGCTGAAGATGGCTCTCAAAAACCTGATTAAACGGAAGTGGCCCTGGGTGTCTCACGGCCAACCGGGCTCCCATCCTGGTCATTGCCCTTCCTCCCAAGAAGCACCACTGTGAGCACCACTTAGAGAAGGAAGTGTTCACAGAAGAGAGCTGGGAGTGAAGGAGAGCCACGGATGCAAGGCTGCCATGCGTAACTGAGGAAAGGGGCTCCCAACCCCACGCTGGCTAAGGAAGAAACTCCTTTCCCACCTCCAAATATGACAGTTGCCTAAAGCAAGGGTGGGAAAGCTGTGGCCCCCAAGACTGTTTTTGTGGCCCCCAGGCCACTCCAAACACCCTCTAGATGGTGGGGGGGCATTTTAGCCATATTTTTGGGGCCCTTTTGGGGCCCAGGAAATGCCATTTTAAAAAACAGCAAGTGACTTCCCAGTCACTTCATGTTTAAAAAAGTCCCTCCTCTTGGGACTAAAATGGCCCCATGCCCCTTCCAGAGGTCATTTGGTCAAAACACATTTCTTTCTTTCTTTCTTATTTATTTATTTATTTAGGATGGTTCACCTGGCCCTCCAAGGTCCCCTGGGGAGCAAATGCAGCTCCCCAACTCCAACAGTTGCCCACGCTTGGCCTAGAGCAGGAGCAAGACACAACGCCCCCCGTGGCAAATCCTGCTGGACAGAGACCACGGCCATCCAGCGCCATCTGAGCTCCTACCCTGCAGGAGAAAGCCGGGCTGACCCACTCCTGGACTCACCTTGGCCTTGTTCTGGACTGGGATGTACAGCTTGAACTCGGCAGGCAGCTCGTCCTCAGAGTAGAGTCTGTCAGAGAAGTAAATTCTGCGGATGCGACAGTTCGCATGGATCTGTAAAAGCAACCAGGATGACAGGAGCCACTCGCAGCAGAGACTGGGAATCAATCCTCTCCCCATTTCAAAATGCTCCAGCAACTTCCAGCCTTTTCCAGCCAGAATTCTACCACGCAGCTCAGTGAGAATCAGACTCAGCGAGGCAAAGAGCCACCTGGTTACCTGGCACAGCCCCACCATCAACCCCTTCTTCACCATCTGCAGAAATAGCACTGCCCAGGCAGGAGAGATCAAGAGCGCAGGGAAGGAGAGGCCCACAAGAGGCCAGCTCTAGAAGCCCCCTTCCCCACCCATCCCCTGTTGCAGAACCACCTCTCCATCCTGGGGCCCTCTGGGAGCCACACAGACTGCCAAAAATGCTACCCTGGAAGTGGCTGGGAATCTGCTTCTGGGGAGCTGGGAAAGGGATGCAACCAGTTTAAAATGTGAACTCCTGGAGGCTCCCAGAAAAGGCTGTGCTTTTGCCCCCCTCCCCTCCGCCCCAAAGGCCAGAAAAAAGAGTGGTGCAGGGAGTCTGGAGGGGTTGGGGTTGCAAAATCAGCCTCAAGTTGGGGTGGTGGTGGTCATGCAGCTCAAAGGTCCACCACACTTTGTCCGCCTCTGCTTTACTCCAAAATCTAAAAACCGATGTCTCAGGAGCAAGTAAAGTAGCAAAACTAGGATAGTGAGAAAATATGACTCTTGCCACCTTGATGACAATGACATTAAGCCACCAATTAGAACAGGCTACTCTATGGAGCAGAGTCCGCAGCTGCACAGCTTCCCCTCAACAAGATTAAACTTTTGGCCCTGGATGGCTGGTCTGGCTCATGCTAAGGCAGGAGGGAATTGCCCCAGCATAGCTACGCTGTACTTACTGGACCAAGCCAAAGTCCAACAGCATGACCAGGCACCCACCTGCTGCCCAACAGTCGACCCATCTCCCCACCCAGGGCTAGGGGCTGCACACACTTTGTGGCCAAAGCCTGCACAGCAGGGGTGGGCAAACTCTGACCAGGCTCAGCCCACAGAGGTCTCTAGCAGGGCTCCTTCCCTGCTCCAGCGGCCCAAGCCCTCTTTCACTGGGGCTGTCAGTGTCCTCTTTCACTGTCCTGGGAACATGTGCACACCCATTATGTGCTTTGCCACTAAGCGGTAACACCTGTTGCGCATCTCCCACAGTCCTGGCAAGCAACCTGGTCTCCACTATTGCTACTTTTGAAATATTACACAGAACTGCAATGTGACATAACTTTCAACACACTGATCAAACTCTGCTTAAATGGAAGCAGTCTCCTATTCCTTTATGACCTGCGACAGCAAAGCAACAGATGCACAGAAACCTCCCGGGAGGCTGCAGGTGTGCTGATCCATGAAGGAAATCCCCCAGGCCAATGGCCACTTGCCAGCCCGGAATGCCCACCACTGCCCTGTTTGCTGATCTCCCCTGGGTTCTTTGAAGGCCCCAACAGCTTCCATCATTGCCTACTGGGGCGTGGGGAGGGGAGAAGGCTCCCCCACAGCACTTTGTCCCCATAGCAACCCTCCATACTAGCAGTTGGAGAAACGGACTCTTTACCTGGACCCGCAGAGTCTCAATATAGTTGGTCCCGTAGGCTCGCCGCGTGAAGTCAGACAAGTTGAACTGAATCTGGTTCCAGCCGTCATCCAAGCGCATGGGCATGGTGCAGATGAACGGCTTGACGCGAGTGGTGCTCTGGTAGTTGCTGGCACGGAAGCGCCGCCGGACATTTTTATCATCCAGCACCTGGCATGGAAACATGCGGTCAAAAGGAGAGCCACCTGACCCACGCCAAAGCAGAGACTGCCGCTCCCCGAGAACAACAAGGAGCAGGACCACCGCGGACTAGGCCACCTGACCTCTCAGGGCAGAAGACGAGCGGCGCCAGTCTGGCAAGAACCTGGCTTAGGTGCTGAGGAGGAACCGGATGAGAACAACAGAGCTGGATCTCAGGTGCAAAGGGGAGCTCGGAGCATGTTAAAGCACATTTACAAGGGGCTTTCCCCCACAGCCTTGTATAGCAGCCCCACTCTGGCCAGCCTGGGAAGCTCTGGGCACGCACCTGTACTTCAAAGGTAAAGTATTTCTTTAAGTTCTTGATTATCATCACCAGGAAGGGCAGTTTGATCCCCAACGTCTTCTTTGGGTCAGCAGGACACGTGATGTATGTGGTACTGCAGGGGAAGAGAAGCGCATGTGAAATGGCATTTTGGCAGCTACCACAATGTCTTCTCCTACTCTCATAGTCATCACTTAGCAGCTGTGAGGGACATTTCAACAACTGCCGTTCCCTGGTGAGGTTTTGCAAGCTTCCTTGGAAGCAGAAAGCCCTAATTTCTGGGAGTAAAGGGCGGGGAGGAGAGCCAGACTCAGGCCACCAACCTGTCCTCTCCCCACTGCCCACCGAGTGTAACTCTCAAAGGCCTTTAAGGACCCATGGCTCCTTGCCTACCTGACGTTGGTTCCTTCAATCTCCAGCACCAGCGACTGGATATCGTTATCTGTGATTCTTTTGATGTGGCCATTCCGCACCTGGACAGGGAAAGAAGAAACATCCCTTCATTCCCATCACGTAGTGTGATAAGGCAGCCACTGGGTGGCCTTGAGCAAGTCACATTCTCTCAGCCTCAGCAATTAAGTCAGAATAATAAATAAAATAAAAAATAAAATAAGTCAGAAATTATTTGAAGGCACACAGCAACAAATGGCCTAACAAGTATAGGGACCAGTGTAGCACCATAATCTTTAGAAAAGATTATCACACTACACTGTTATAGTGCTATTATTCCACTTTAACTGCTCTGGCTGCCTCCTGTGGAATTCTGGGATTTGTAGTTTTGTGAGGCCTAAGAGCTCTCTGTCTGAGAATGCTCAATGCCCCCTCCCTAATAATAATAATAATAATAATAATAATTCTATTTTAAATTCTGATGGCAGTTTATGCATTGCACAAAGCAGCGCTCCAAGAGCGAAGGACTGCTACATGCAAGTGGTTTAAAAACCCCTCTAGGCTGTTGGACTGCAACCTCCATCATCCCCTAACCAGCTATATGGACTTCATCGCACTACTCTGTTTATAGCACTATGATTCCACTTGAACTGTTGTGCCTTCCTCCTGTGGCATTCTGGGGTTTGTACCAATCAAAGCTCAGTTGGCCAGCCAATCAGGACACTAGGGATGGAACCATGTGGAAGTTTCAGTCCTTTCTAAACATGGCGGCGGATGTGGTGTGTGTGTAGGATACGTGTGCCTGAGCATGGGGGGGCGTGAGCCTGGCAATGGGAGGGGGGGAGTTTGAAGGTATATGTTATACCAGGTACGGCTAGTAATAATAATAATAATAATAATAATAACAATTCTATTTTAAATTCTGATGACAGTTTATGCATTGCACAAAGCAACGCTCTGAGAGCAAAGGACTGCTACATGTAAGCGGTTTAAACCCCCCTCTATGCAGTTGGACTGCAACCTCCATCATCCCCTAACCAGGTATATGGACTTTATCGCACTACACTGTTTATAGTGCTACGATTCCAACTTGAACTTTTGTGCCTGCCTCCTGTGGCATTCTGGGATTTGTAGTTTAACGAGGCCTAAGAGCTCTTTGGCTGAGAATTCCTAAACTGCAAATCCCAGGATTCCACAGGAGGCAGCTTTAGCAGTTAAAGTGGCATCATAGCACTACAACAGTGTGGTGCGATACAACCACGACGTCCACACCTTCGTCCCAGCTATGTCTGAGTGGAGGCGTCCAGGTGTTGCAGAAATTATGGAACAGGAGAACCACGGATTGGAAAGAGTTTTATTAACACCGGCAGGCCTGGCTGGAATCCCTTCCAAAGTGTCAGAGCCTCGAACTAAGCTAATGAGCTATCTTTTATAGAGTACAGTTGTCCCTTCGTATCCACGGATTTGGTATCCATGGATTTAAGTATTCATGGCTTGAAAATATTCTTAAAAAGATAATATTCCTAAAAGCAAATCTCGATTTTGCCATCTTATATAAGGGACACCATTTTGCTATGCCGTTGCATATAATGGGACTTGAGTATTCACAGATTTTGGTATCCATAGGGGGTGTGTCCTGGAACCAAACCACAGAGACTATGAAGGGACAACTGTATTATGACACATATACAAAAAGAAGCCCCCTCCCTCTTATTGCTTCATCAGTTACACAGTATTCCTACGGCTACATTATCTTGGAAGGGTTGTTTACAGAACAGAACAGAAATGTTATAGAACAGGAGGCAACAATTCTCAAGTTGCTTATAGAACAGGAAATCTTATCAGTGTATCACATTGACCAAGCCTGGTTGAAGAGCATTAAAGGAAAAAGTCAAAGGCTTTCACGGCATCCATAGATTGTCCTTGTTTTTTTTTTCCTGGGCTGTGAGGCCATGTTCTGGAAGAGTTTCTTTCTGAGGTTTCACCTGCATCTGTGGCTGGCATCTTCAGAGAATGGTTGGGTAGGAGTGTGTGGGGGATTTATATACTGTGAACCCCTGTTGGGGAGGATAACCCCAGCAATAACATAAAATGATATTTTAAAATAAATATTTTATTATTATTATTGTATTGCTGTATTATTTTGTATTATTATTTGTATTAATCTTTTATTGATTTTTTTCTTTTCCAAACAGGTATAATTGTAATGTGTAAATATAATGTTCATTGGGGGAAAAAAGAGTGATTATAGTGTGTTTAGATTAAGAGGAGAAATGTATTAGTGTTAGGATAGACAGCTTTATTTTTGTATTAGTAAGAAAAGAGGAAAACAATTATTATTATTATTTTTGCGTTATTGTTATGGCCTTTTGTGGTCGGGTGTGTTTTTCAGTAGAACGGTCTTATTCCAATAAAAAATTCCTAACCCCCCCCCGCCAAAAAAAAAATTCCTGTTGGGGAGGATATGTAAACGTGTGTATTTGAATGGTTAGTTTCTGGGTATAGAAATGCAAGGAGGATTCGTGTCTGTTAATGGTTCATTATCTGCTAGAAATCTCCCTGTTCCTGGGTCTCCGGAGTTCATTTGCAAGTGCTGAGTTTTGATTCAAACTGAATCACAGCCAGGAAAAAAACCAAAGAAAACCTAAAGGAAAAAGACTTTGCAAAGTCCCAGAGTCTCATGAGGCTATCTAGTCTGACCCTGAGAATTGTGATTGTACGGTGACAGCACTCAGCAAATAGACATTAGGGCTCACCTGGCTACTTCATAGAATCACAGAATTGCAGAGTTGGAAGAGACCCCGAGGGCCATCCAGTCCAACCCCCTGCCATGCAGGAAATCACAATCAAAGCATCCCTGACAGATGGCCATCCACCCTCTGTTTGAAGACCTCCAAGGAAGGAGACCCCACCACGCTCCGAGGGAGTGCGTTCCACTGCTGAACAGCTCTTACTGTCATAAGTTCCTCCTCATGTTGAGGTGGAATCTCTGTTCCTGGAGCTTGCACCCATTGCTCCGTGTTCCAGTCTCTGGAGCAGCAGAAAACAAGCCTGCTCCATCCTCAGTGTGACACCCCTTCAAATACTTAAATAGGGCTATCATATCGCCTCTTAACCGTCTTTTTTCCAGGCTAAACATACCCAGCTCCCTAAGTCTCTCCTCATAAGGCATTGTTTCCAGACCTTTCACCATTTTAGTCGCCCTTCTCTGGACACGCTCCAATTTGTCAATATCCTTTTTGAATTGTGGTGCCCAGAACTGGACACAGTATTCTAAGTGAGGTCTGACCAAGGCAGAATAGAGTGGCACTATGACTTCCCTTGATCTGGACACTATACTTCTATTGATGCAGCCCAAAATCGCATTGGCCTTTTTAGCTGCCGCATCACACTGTTGGCTCATGTTCAACTTGTGGTCTACTAGGACTCCTAGATCCCTTTCGCACATAGTCTCATTCAGCCAGGTCTCTCCCATCCTATATTTATGCATTTCATTTTTTCACCCTAAGTGCAGTACCTTACATTTCTCCGTATTGAATTTCATTTCGTTAGCTTTGGCCTAGCTCCCCAGTCTATCCAGGTATTCTAGGTGAGGCCTGACCAAGGCAGAATAGAGTGGCACCATGACTTCCCTTGATCTAGACACTACACTCCTATTGATGCAGCCTAGAATCGCGTTGGCCTTTTTTGCTGCCGCATCACACTGTTGACTCACGCTCAGCTCGTGGTCTACTAAGACTCCTGGATCCCTTCCGCACGTAGTCTCCCTCCTTCACGGCCCCTTTCCCCCTCACCAGGGCTGGAGGGCCCACCGCCGGCCCGGCCCCTTCCCCGCCTCCTTCCTCAGGCCCACCTTCTTGTCCCAGATCTGCAGGGGTTTGCTCCCGATGCTGTAGAGGACGGAGAGGAAGCCGCTCTGGAAGGTGTTCTTGAACATCCCGCCGGGCGCCGGGCTCTCTTCTCGGCCGGCCGGGCGGCTCTCTCCTCAGACGCCTCAGCCGAGCGCGCCGCTTGCCTTTCCCTCAGGCCTCTGGCGCGGAAGGACACCGCGCGCAGCTGCGTGGCGAAAAGCGGCGAAAGAGATCGCTCCGCAAGGCGGCGGCGGCGGCAAATCGAAGCGCCGCGCCGAGGCCCCGCCCCCTCCTCCGTAGCCATGGGACGGACTACTTTTCCACGGCCGGGACTCGTTCGCCCCATCCGCCTCGGCGCTCTCGTGTGTTGTAGAGGCCGACGGCGCGTTGCCAGGGCAACGGAAGAGCATGACGCGAAAAGGGGGAGGAGCTTCCGTCGCCCTCGGGTTTGGCACACAGAACTAGCAAGATGTAGAGAGGCGTTGAGTCGCGGAAAGGCGGGACTCGTTGGTCTCTTGGGGTTGTGGAAAGTAACGGAGGCAGCCCACCCACCCCAAAGCGTTACTCCAGCTGGGTGTTTGTGTGTGGGGGGCGGGGGGTCAGCCCTGGAAGTCGGGGGGGGGGAAGCCGTCGGACTCCTCCTGGGGTCTTCCAGGTGCAAGACTGCGCCCACCGAAGAGGAGCATCCACACCGAACAAATAAACCAGTTTAAAACTGGATTATGATTTGCCATGATTCCTCCTACCTATGGAACCCTGGGATCTGTAGTTTGGTGAGGCACCAGCACTCTTTGGCAGAGGTTAAAAGACCTTGTGAAACTACAGATCCCAGGATTCCATAGGAAGAAGCTGTGGCAAATCGTCCAGTTTCAAACCCTGGGATCTGTAGTTTGGAAGGATAAAGATCTTCTGAAACTACAAATCCCAGGATTCTATAGGAATGAGCCATGGTTTCAACCTGGATTATTTGTTTCGTGTGGATTTGAAACTGGATCATTTGCCATGGCTCCTCCTTCCTATGGGACCCTGGGATCTGTAGTTTGGAAGGATAAATACCTTGTGAAACTACAAATTCCGGGATTCCATAGGACGGAGCCATGGTAAATCATCCAGTTTCAACCTGGATTATTTGTGTCGCTGTGTGGATTTGAAACTGGATCATTTGCCATGGCTCCTCCTTCCTATGGGACCCTGGGATCTGTAGTTTGGTGAGGAGGCACCAGCACTCTTTGGCAGAGGAGGTTAAAAGACCTTGTGAAACTACAAATCCCAGGATTCCATAGGAAGAAGTTGTGGCAAATTGTCCAATTTCAAACTGGTTTATTTCTGTCATGTGGATTTGAAACTGGATGATTTGCCATGGCTCCTCTTTCCTATGGAACCCTGGGATCTGTAGTTTGAGGAGGCACCAGCACTCTTTGGCAGAGAAAGCTAAAAGACCTTGTGAAACTACAAATTCCAAGATTCCTTAGGAAGACGCTGTGGCAAATCATCCAGTTTCAACCTGGATTATTTGTGTCATGTGATTTGAAACTGGATGATTTGCCATGGCTCCTCCTTCCAATGGGACCCTGGGATCTGTAGTTTGGAATGATAAAGACCTTGTGAAACTACAAATCCCAGGATTCCATAGGAAGTAGCAGTGGCAAATCATCCAGTTTCAACCTGGATTATTTGCACAGTTGCCTTGAGTCCCGTCTTGGGAGAAAGGCAGGGTATAAATCTAATAAATAAAATAGTATGAATTCAATGGCACTAAAGAGCCTGGCCCAGGGATCACAGCTCCCAGAATCCCCACCTGAGGGCCTGAGAGTAGCAGTCCAAAGTATGTTTTTTTTCCCCTCACAAGCTCTGGTTCTGGCCGCCTTGTGAGGAGGAGAGAAGCAGCGCCCACCCCTGTGCTGAAAACACGTGTATACATGCGTCCACACGTGCGCACACATACAGAGAGAGACCTCTGACATTTGTGTCTGTGGCCCTCCTGGAATCCCTGGAATGGTTTTTCCTGGTCCCAAAGAAATTCAGCAGGGACCCCCTTTTGCACAGTTCAGCCTCAAAAAAATATACAGTTGTCCCTCTGTATCCACGGATTTAAGTATTCACGGCTTGAAAATATAATTAAAAAATAATAATCCAAAAAGCAAACCTTGATTTTGCCATCTTATATACAGGGCACCATTTTGCTCTGCCATTGCATATAATGGGACTTGAGTATTCACGGATTTGGGTATCCACGGGTGGGGGGTCCTGGAACCAAACCCCAGCAAATACGAAGGGACAACTGTATTTTATGAGGAACTGATGAAAGAAATTGTAAAAACCTTGTTCTGTAATATAATCACTGGGGTTTGGTTCCAGGACCCCTGTGGATACCCAAATCCGTGAATACTCAAGTCCCATGATATGCAATGGCATAGCAAAAAATGGTGTCCCTTATCTCAAATGGCAAAATCACAGTTTGCTTTTGGGATTATTATTTTTTAAAGAATATCTTCAAACCGTGAATACTTAAATCCATGGATATCAAATCTGTGGATACGGAGGGACAACTGTATAGGAAACGTTTGAGACAACAAAATGTTGTCATGGCCACACACCCACACCCATTTCACCTGCTTTCTTCTCAGAGGCCTCCATAGGGCAGGTGAAACCCACAGCTTTTCTGTGAATAAAGCTAGTGGTGGAAGGCCTTGGAAAACGTCCTCTGGTTCCTGGGGTTACTTACCTGGAGCCCTTCCGCACTACACGGTTCTAACACTATGATCCCACTGTGACTACCATCCTATGGAATCCTGGGATATGTAGTTTAGTGAAGGGTATGCAGAATTCCCAGCCAGAGCAAGCTCCTCTAGCATCCCCCCCCCCCAGACTACAAGCCCCAGTGTGGAATCATAGCACTATAACTATGTCGTGTGAAAGGGTTCTTCCATGAAGAAGAGCCCCTCAGTCCAGGCCCCAAGTTGTTTTGCTATCTGTCTTAAATTAGTATTTTAAATAGGATTGCTTATTTATCTGTTGCTGTTTAACTTCTGTATCAAATTGTTTCAGCTGTATTTTGTTTTTAACCTATACTGTAACCCACTTGGGTCCCACATTGGGAGAAAAGCAGGATATAAAATCCAGAAAATCTTGCTAGGCACCATATACATTTTGCCCCAAATATTCAGAGTTCAATGCACACTTTAGAACACCAAATATGAGCAGAGCTGTAAACTCAGCAAATTTAGGACTTCTGGACAGTGGCAGAAAAAAACTTCAACAGCTGTTTTTCACCTCCTTGGAAGAGTCATGCAGTACTCCAGGATAGGGGTGGACTGCAACTCCCAGCATTCCTTACCACTGGCTTGCTGGCCGTATGTCTGATGGGAATTGCAGTCCAACATTATACAGAGGGCCTCACAATTCTGACCCAGCTCACCAATGTTTCCAGGATTAAGGAAATGGTTTTAACACCCAGGAGCACAAAAAGACAAATAGGTTGGCATGCTCTTGGGGTGCATATCCTGCATTTTTATTGTTATAGTATCAAACAATTCTATTTTGTTTTAAAGCATGCATTTTTATTTGGTAGTTTATGTGGCAATTTTTATGGTAGTCTAATTTTTGAAAACTTTTAAAATTAGGTTTTAATCCATGTACTCTATTGTTGTTGTGTGCCTTCAAGTCATTCATGATTTATGGCGTCCCTAAGATGAACCTATCACAGGGTTTTTTTGGCAAGATTTGTTCAGAGGGGGTTTGCCATTGCTTCCGTCTGAGGCTGAGAGAGTGTGACTTGCCTAAGGTAATCCAGTGCGCTTCTGTGGCTGAGCAAGATTTCAAACCTGGTCTCCAGGGTCCAGTGCTCACACCACTGCACACACTGGCTCTTATATACTGTGCCTTGTTTTAATTCATGTTGTCAGCCACTTTGTGTCCCATTTGAGACAAGTGCAATTATAAAATTAAATAAATAACCACAGGTAAACATTTGTTGTGATGACGTGCCTTCAAGTCATTCCCAGCTTATGACAACCTTAAGGCAACCCCAAGTTTCTTCCAAGGAAGTTTGCCATGGCCTTCCTCTGAAACTGACTTGACTCAGGCCATCCAGTGGGTTTCCGTGGCCAAGCGGGGATTCACACCCCCTGGTCTCCTGGAGGAGCCCTGATCCGACACTCAAACCCAGACACCACACTGGCTGTGTAGGTACACGTATGTGACTGTCATACCGTCAGCCACTCGGAAGGCCGTGTGGCAGAACAGGGCTTACATGTAAGCAGACCATTCATAAAAGGGAAGGAAATCCGTTTGCCCCCCACGACACCAACTCAGCTTGCCAGCACCCCAAAGAAAAGAATAATCAAAACCCTTCCACAGCTATAGTTTATGGAAAACTGCCTGCGAGATCTCTAAAGCTCTTCTATCAGCAGGTTCCCACAGGTATTTTCCAGTTTGCCCACAGCGTTCTTGGAGAAGTGTGGCCAATTCCATGTACTGACTGACCCTTGCTGGTCAGGTTGTTAAAGAGAGTAATATTCCAGTTGTGTTGGAGGAAACAGTGCACCATTTCACTGGGTTAAAAAATCGGGATTCCTCAAATAAAAGCACAAGACGGCAAAGGAGCCCCTTCAATCTGGTTGTGAAAGGGAAACTGGTTGGGCAGCCCTAGTGGGTAACTTGGTCAGGAGGTGTGATTGTGCCTCTATCCAGGGCCGGTTTAAGGCACCGGCGGGGTCAGCATATGCAGGGGGCCCCATCATTGTGGGGGCCCCATAGTAACCCTCCTCCTACAAAAACATTACTAGTAATAATCTGAATATCCTGTACTGTGAATAGGTTAGGTTAGGATAGATTGATCTGAGATAAACATATGGGGCCCCCAAATTAAAGTGTTGCAGCGGGGGGCCAAATTCCTTAAACCGGCCCTGCCTCTATCAATGCTGTCTGCCATGGATGTTTTTGGAGCTTTTGTAGTCTATGTTATTTTGTGTCCCACGGATAACTGAGCCCGTGGCTATTGGTTCCACAGATACAGTGGTCCAAGGGTATAATATGCCCTCCAAACCTCAGAAGCACCTTAGCACTCCAGTAGATGAATTTAGGCTACTGGGACAATTTTGCTCCTAGAAAATAGCTCCTTCATCACAAGGCCTTTCCAAAAACTGACCCCTAAGGGAAGCAGCCCTCCAAAAAATGGGTGCTAGCAATAAGAGCCTTTCTCCTGCAGTTCAGGGACTCTTCAGATTGCCGGTAGCCTCAGATACGACGTCTCCCCCAAAGCCAAATATGGATTTATGGGCAAGCTACACATGGCTCCAAGAGACCAGGCCTGGCAGCTCCTCTGCCTCCTCCTTTTTCAAAGAATGAATTCAGGAGATTATATTATGAGCAGCAGTGGCACTTGTGGAGGGAATCAACTCAACCCTTTGCTTTTACAAGTCAAAAATTCCCTGCTTTACTCCTATGGATGTTCCTGCCCCTGTCTCTATGCCTAGGTCAAAAAAAGCTTGGGCACAGCAAGTACCTAAACAGTCCAGAGCTAGGTTTGAGTAGCCAAATGTAACAGTACCTGCCTGCTCCTCCACCCCAAATTTCTCTAACAGAGAAACACAGAGGGAAACCCATCATAATCTAACTAATTGGAAGGGAAAGTATTTGGAAAATGGAAGATTGAACATACCGGTAGTTACTCTCCAGCAAAACTGAGGGTCCTTATTAGGGTATTCTAGGGAGATCCTGAACAGTTTTTATTAGGACCTATGAATGAATTCATAGGAAACTCTGCTGCTGTTCTTGCCAAGTTTACTAATTTTTAAGCCTCAGTGAAAACTGTCACAAAAGAAGCCCTGTCTCTCAGGTGCCCAACCCAGGAGGGCTTGACCAGAAGAACTCTCTCAGGACAGCCCCTCACAGGGGTCTCTGCTTCTCATTCCAGGGCAGCAGGCCCCTTGCACCATGATTTCGTCCATCCTTAAGACTCTCCATACATTTACTTTTAAAACTTTTATTCAATAATATATAATAATTTTAATATAGAACTGTCCATCGTGCCACAGAGCCTCTCCCACCCCCAGCCTGCCAAATAAAGAACCAGTTTGTCAAAACAAGACATGCTGGGCTGGGGGCAGGAAGCCACCTGAGCCAACAAGAATGGTTTTTTTTCTTTTGCATACCCTTCACATTTTCCATGCTTTCTTGGTCAGGAAGAGGTCAACAGGAACTCAAAAAGCAGACATTAAGGTTTGTGTTTTTATATGCTTGTTGGGTGCCTTCACAGCCGCCGCCATCACTCCTGCCGCCGCCGCCGCCGCCATCCCTGCTCCCACAACCTGCCACTGGGGTGAGTGACCTCTGGAAGCTGCACACCACCATCTCTGTACATAAGTGGATTAAGACGTTTTGATTTGGTTCTTGTTCTGCTTATGGGAAATTGGGAGGAACAGCATCAGACAGACCTAGGGAGAAATGGGAAGCAAGCATCAAACGCAACGCTGGGCTTGGAAGGCAAATCTGCGCAGCCAGAACACTTAGTTAGTACAATGCTAATGAGGGGCCAGCTTTGTGCCTAGGTGACCCAAGGGCAGCTGGGCTCAACCCCTGCCCACACTCCACTGAGGACCCCTCCATGCGGAGGGGCCAATTTGCCTGCTAGAGCTTCCTCACTCGCAAAGAACTGACCTCCACTAGACTTGTGCCAATGACTGTGATCTAGTGGTGGTTCTGGAGGTGGCATAACTTGAGGAAGAGCAAGAAAAAAAGCAAGTGACAGAGCTAGATTGGCATTCCAGACCATGTATTCTATGCCACATTAAGTGGAGAGGGCCCTTCTATCATCTTTCTGAAAATTAACCCACCCAACAGATGGAGACAGAAAGGGGAAAGGATGTGAATTTCTGCCAAGATACAGAGCTGTACACACACACAAATGCATTCTGTTAATGTACAGCTCCTTTTGCTATTTTAAAAATATTTTATTCCCATGGGTTAGCTCTTCGAGCCATGGTTAGAGCAGCCTTCCCCAGTCTGGAACCCGCCAAATGGATGAGACTACAACTGCTAGCATGAGAACGTTGAGAGCCCCAAGGGGGATCAGACCAAAGACTCTCTAATCCAGCATCCTGTTCACAGCGTAGCCCCCAAGTGTTGAGAAGCCCACCATAAAGACACAGTGGGGGGGGGGAATTGTGCTCCACAGAAATGGTTAGGAGACATCCAGCCTCTGGCACTGGAGGGAACAGATTTCCCATCAGGACTTGTAGGCACTCCTCACCCTTTTCGGCACCTTTCACAGCCCTACAATATACTTTCTTTCAGGGGCGTTAACCAGAAATACACATGGCATCCAGAGTGTGACTTAACCATAATTTGCATAAGGGAGTTTGAACGTCAGTTCCTTTTCTAATTTGTGGATCATGGAATTTGTCTGTTTCCTTACAGCAGCAAGTTGACATTTTCATTGAGTGATCTACTGTGACTTCCAAACCCCTTTTCTACCTTCAGATCCCATCCGGGTGTAAGCGAAAACCTATGGATGCCAGCCATGAAAGCCTTCGACTTCACCTTGCATCATGGGTTTTTTGCATTTTGGTTGGCCAATAAATCTATGATTCTTTTGTGGATTTTGTTTTGTTTTGCTGCACAGCCAACAAGGCTACCCGAAACTGACACAACTGCCCTAACATCTGTAGGAACAGCAAAATGGTTAGCCAGTATGAAATGGGAGCAAAAATGTGAAAAATACCTGACATTTCCCCTGCCAATGGAATTACATAAAGTTTTTACATGCTTATGTTTTGAACAAATGGATACGATGATTAAATGGGGAAGATTCTATGGTATCCCAGTAAAAGACAGGTTGTGTATCTGTGGTGAGCCAGTTCTGGAAGATTTGACTCATTATATATTCAAGCGTCAGACATATACTGACATTAGGAAAAGTTATTTAGAGCCTTTCCTAAAGAAAATGAAATACTGGGGGGTAAAAGAGAAACTTAGTTTTCTGTTACAACCAACAAATCAACATGTGATTTGGAGGGTTGCTGCATTTGCAGCAAAGGCTGCCAAATGCAGAGAAAAATTTCTGGAGTCCATTTTGGCTAATTGTCACAGGAACCAGAAGATATAAGAGTATAAAATGCCTTTGTATGATACAAAAGGTTAAATGTTACTCTTCCTTTATGACTGTAATGTGATTTGTTTTATAATATATGCTACTGTAGTTACTTCAAGTTTAGGTATATATTTTAATTTAGTTAATTTTAATTATGATGTTGTTGTAATTGTAAGAAAACTTGGATGTTTTGTACTATTTTCTGCAGTCAGAAAGGAAAGGCAGATTTCCAACACTGAGGACGGGTGGAAGATTCAGTGCCCTTCAGAGGGCTCTCCTTCCCCATGACTAGTGCAAACGAAAAGCTGGAAAAGAAGGAAAGCTAAACAAATATACCTAATCTATACTGTTACAGTCTGGTTTCCTCAGTGTATATTTTTACGGTATTATTATTATTTTCTTTCTAAATAGGAGAGCACCCATAAGGCTTCCTTGACGCATCAGTACCCAGCAGATGCCTCTTGGGACAGCAGCAGATACAGGGGACCTTGCTAAAGGAATAGGCCAGAAGAAGTGCTCCCACCTTTGGCTTGCCACTGAGGCATGGTGCTGATGCCCTGGCTGAACAGATGAGATGCAGCGCAGACTGTAGCAGGCACACTTGTCAAAAGAGGCTGTATGCCATAGGACCAAAGGGAAGCAAGCCTATGCGCAAAGCTTGGCAGCAGGAGGCAAAGATCCCCATGCATGGCTGTGCGCCTCCGGGATGTGCAGATTCTGGATTTGCAACGTCAGAAATACTGTGGACCTGCACGGACACTAGAAAGCTTATCCAGAACCGCTTCCCCCTCTCCTCGGGTTCTTTCTGGTCCCACATGCCTCATGCCCACCGGAGTCAGAGTCTGGCAGTTCAAAGTTGGTGCAGGCCTGTGACTGAACCATCAGGGACCCCCAGCTCAAGCCTCACCCCAAGTAGTGGCCAACCACAGTCTTATTCTTCAGCCACAACCTTTCATAGAAAATATGACAGTATAGACATACCTTACAGAGTGGTTAAGTGTTACAAGTTCATGTTCAAAGCGCATCCCACCCATTTTTGTTGTTGCTGCTGCTACTACAACTACTGCAACTACCATCAGTGGAACCAGTACAGCTTTCCAGGTGTTACTGGACCACAATGGCCACCATTCCTTGCTACTGGCTATATTGTGGTTACACACACACACACACACACACCACAAAAACCCACAACAACCCTGCAATACAAAACAGGGACCCAAGGCAGAGAGGACTTCCTGTCCTCCACGGAGGCCACTGACTGGGAACCTCAGCCCTGGTCTTCCACATACAACTCTGCTCAAATGCTTTAAAGATGGCAATGGTATCCTCCTGAACCCCAAAGGGAGATTTCGGCCCCTGAAATGACTCTTTCCTTCCAAAGGACTCCCAGAGACCAGAAGGAGGACAACACAAGTTTGTACATAGAGAGATTTATTGGTTCCAGTGAATTGTACAAATGGATCTGACCTGATATCAATGCTAACATATTGTTATTTGGATGTGGAATGTAAACAGATGCTTCAAATAGAAACAGTCTAACCTTATTTCTTAAAATTAAATATTTGACAATGTAATAGAAAGAAAAAAAATCCGCATTTAGGCATGGTGACAAAAAATGTGTAGATTTAAGTTTATGACGTCACCAGAATCACAAAATATAATGCCCCCCGAAAGGTGGGGTCGAACTATGGGGCTTGTAAGAGACCCAACAGAAGAAAAAAAACCACATAAAGGAGCATCTCACATGCCCTTCCTGCAAAGGAGCAGATTCTACTCCAACACAGGGCTGGGTGTGTAAAAATGCTCTAGGGATCTGAACCCTACGAAGGCCTTCACACACAAATTCTGGATGGCCCTCGCTATTTCTGGCTTCCAAAACTCCCCACTGGTCTCCTTGTCCCCAAAAAGACTTCCTCTTTGCTTTTTCCACATGTTCACAGTGGCTGCAATTAAAGCAATTCTGAATTTGCCCATGGACGGGAATGCCCATGTCGGCTTTTCCTAGCAATCAGAACGTGCCTCACCAGAGGAAGCTCTCTTTCTGCCCCAAAGAACCACCTTTCCTCTTGCTAAGACAGGCACTTCCCCACAAGGAAAGGGTTGGGATTGCGGAGGGGGGGCAGTTTACTAGGCTTGTCCCCAATAGCTGCCTCTCATATTATTAGCTTGACTGACTCAAACCATTTCCAAGACTTGCTGTTTAAACCAAAGGGGGTGAAGATTAAGGGACAAGATCAGACGAGAAAAGAGCGATGGTGGCATCCACCACTTATAGGCTTGGCATCTGCTTATGTTTTAAGTAGAACCTGACCCCACGTGGGCCTGTTCCTATAGGGTACATGCGATATCCTTGTGTGCAGGGGGTGGGGAGGGCCACGGAGAAATCAGAAGGCCGCCCAGTGGAAGAAAAGAGAAAATGGCAGGCTAGGAAAGGTAGGAAACTGCAGATTCAACCCAGAGCCAGTAGTTCCAACCTCGGGCCACACCCTCGAATCCATGTAACATCTCAACACAACCATTTGGATCAGGACTTTGGTAACACACAGAGAAAGTTTAGGGGAGCCGTAAGTGCTGGAAAGAGAGAGGGGAAGGCAAGGAGGCCCTATCCCCCCTTCAAGACGAGGCTTCTGCAGAGTATACAAGGGTTTGGTTCATTCCCTTCCCCAGGTGACTGAAGGGTGTGTGTTTGTATTTGTAAACCTCTGGAATTACCCGTCGTTCCCCAAACTTCATCGTGCTGCTGTCAGGCCACTGGAGAGCACGGAGCTGTCGGAGCTGGGCTGCTGGGCCTGCTCCTTCACAACGGGATCTGCAGGAGGGAAAGAAGAGAGGGGAGGTTATGGGGCTATACTGGGCAGCACTTAGGGGTGGGGGTGACAGATATTTTCCAGGGGACACCTGAGGCAAAGCTGGGAAGCTTGCAATCCTAGACATAAGGGGACTAGCAAGACTCACCTAATACCGATCTTGGAATCATAGAGTCTTAAGAGTTGGAAGGGTTCATAAGGGCCATCTAGTCTAACCCCCTGCCTTGCAGAAATACCCAACTACAGCAGTCCCTAAAGATACCCTTCTGGACTGTTTAAATACGTCCAAAGATGGAGCGTCCACCACCATCTTCCAAGGCAGTACTGTCAAACAGCTCTTAAAGTAAACAGGTTTTTCCTAACCTTTAGGTGGAATCTCTTCTCTTCCCATTCCCACTTCTCCTAGGACCCATTTTGCAGGGGAAACACTTCAACACATTGATTTCACCCGCATTTTGCCAAGGCCTTACCTTGTTCTCCTAACATTTCAGAAGTTTGCTTATTTAGGTTAGAGTTAACGGGTGATGAGATCTCAGGGGACAAATACTCTGGTGAATTAGCCTTTAGAAAACCTGGTTTTCAGAACTCAGCCAAAGCAAGGCTAGTGCTTGGAGAGCACACAACTCTTCTCTATACAAGGAACAGCTGGTTCTGCTTGGAGCCATCTTTAAAATTCTGCTGCAAAGCCCATCGTTTCCCCTTTCCGCTGTGGCCCCCAAACCCCTCCAAGTCAAAACAAACCCAAGGCACAGAAAGCTTGCCTTGCTCACAACTGCTCAGTTACTCTGGCCTCCCTCATTTGCTTCTCCTCTCTCTCTGTGTTACTCATGATTGGCCTTCTCTCCCCACCCTCTGCTTCTCTCCCCACCATACAACTCCCAGGCTGCAGTGGACTGTAAGTGGTGGGTGATGAAGACCACTTTCTACTTATGAAACTTTAAGGGTGGGTGGGTGGAAAGTTGCTCGTGGGCCACACATAGCCACTGGACTCCACTCCTGCAGCCCATAGTCCCTAGCCCCCAATCTTTTAAAAAATGTTTCTGCCATGATTTTTAGCCATTCTTTTGGCATGAAAACCACCCAGAAAGTCTCCCTAGTATGTGCACATGCACAAAAACACTCCCAACCCACCCTCAAATACCTCAATTTTCCTCTGTAGGATGGCATCACTTCTGGTTGCCATTTTGAGAGGCCAAAAGAGGAAAATGAAGGTATGTGGGCTTGCTGTGGGAAGTGTAAGGCCTGTGGGGAGGGGGTCTCTGCTCTGCTCCTCATGCAGTTGCCCACCCCTGATTTAAGGAGCACATGGGTGTCTTATCACTGGCCCTGCATAAATAATAATCCACACCAGCAGCTTGGAAAAGGACCTTCCAAGTCAGAAGATAACCACCCTCCAACAATATAACCTTCCTCTCAGCCCTCTAGTCTAAACTGGCTGTAGAGAATCTAACTGCAACTGACAATGCGAGGGCTTCAGGACAAAGGCAGCCAGGAGAAGCAGCAAGAGAAGTCGCCGGGACCCCTCGGCCACAGAACTAGGACTGGTCTTCTTTGGATGCTTCAATCCCTGCTGCATTTCCTGTCAGGATTTACTGCTACAAATACATTTGCACACCCCCTGCAATAAAGGAGCCCCCCCCATGTTGTTGTTGTGTGCCTTCAAATCATTTCTGATTCTGCACTTTGGAAGACAAACTGAAATGTGTTGGCCCTCTAGATGTCATAAGGCTCTTCAGATAAGAGTATTAATGTGCAAGACATTTTTGGATTTCCTAAAACTATCCCTGCCCAAAAGGCCTAAAACATCTGGAAATCTTTAAATAGAGCTTTGAGATGGCTCTTATAAAACAAATGCCTAACCAAACAACCACCAATTTTCCAGCTCAGCCCCACCTGTTATTCTGCCCCCTTCAAATAAACTTACAGAAATACGGATGCTCCATAGCTTCTTTGGCAGTCAACCTCTGTTGATGGTCATATCGCAGGAGTTTGTCCAGAAGGTCCAAGACTTCAGGGCTGACCAGGTGTCTGTTTTCACTGTGAATGAAGTTCTCCCAGCGCTTCCGTGAATGTCTACAAGCAAGGTGGAGGAGTCAGTTTGTGGGCATGAAGCTGGAGGATTTCACCATCACTTCCAGGTGAAGAGTTGCACCTGGCGCAGGGGAGAAATCTCAGAAAGGTGATCTCTCATATTTCAGGCACACATTTTGAAAGAATCTCTGCCTAGGGATGGGTAGGTGTGTCAGGCTTGATTTCATTTCACCCCACTGTTAAGATTGCTCCTTTCCCAGTTCTGTAAATGGATTGCCAGTAAAGTCAGCACAAACACATGTACGTATTTTCATGGGCATTTTTCAAAATATTTTGAAGACAATTTTGCAAGCAATTTCCTCATTCAAATAAAGCAGTTTTGCACACATTTTCAACATATATGATTTTTGTGCACACTTTTTAAAATGTAAGACTTTTGGCAACCTGCATAACAAAGTTCAGAAAAGTAAAGATTTTGAAATAAACTCAATTCTGATCCAGGAGATGCAAATTTGGTGAGTTTGCATGGAAAATGTAAACCAAATCAATTTTTATGTTTAATACTGGTGGTTTTTAATTTATTTTATTTATTTAGTTATTTATACCCTGCTCTTCAGCCACAAGGCTATCAGAGCGGCTTACAAACTGTTTTAAGCAATAGCTTAATAGGAAGACTTTGTCCCCCACTATCAGCGGCTAAACTTAGATTCAAGTCTGTTTCAGAGGGTTTTCCCCCATCCCACGCTCCCTCCATTAAAGATACCAAATATGGACATAAAGAAGGGCTTCAGAGGCAGTTGATAACAGCCTATAATCATCTATAATGCAAAGAGGTGGAGCAAGGGGCAATTTAAAGCACAAGTTGGGTGGCAAATGTGAGGGGTGCTAACCTCTTCCCCCTTATTGCTAGCTCCCACCCACCTCCAAACCACTCATTCCTGGGTCAAGTGGGATTATTTAACAGGATGTCAGAGATGGAGCCTCTATACTCACTCCTTCCCCAAAGATGGTGAGGATACAACCTTATATACTTGAAAGGTACAGCCTGAAATCATACATTTGGAATGTCAATGTTTGGATAGAAATGGGTAAAATTCCATTATAGGAGATTCATTTCTCCCAACAAAAATGCTCCTTAACAGTGGTCCCTATGGTGGCATGCCATTCTCGGGGGATGTAGGTGCTAAGCACAAGGACCATCTCACTGCAGCCAGCCTTACCCTTGTCGTCCATACTGACAAGCTGCAAAGTAAGGATGGACTCGGATGCAGTTCAAGG
Organism: Gambelia wislizenii; assembly: GCA_030847615.1. Classification (NCBI taxonomy): domain Eukaryota; kingdom Metazoa; phylum Chordata; class Lepidosauria; order Squamata; family Crotaphytidae; genus Gambelia; species Gambelia wislizenii. The sequence continues at coordinate 42,199,801 of JAUMIR010000008.1, forward strand.
AGAACTGCTCCCTGTATTTAGCACTGAGTTGTTTGTACTTGTAGCTATTGCACAGTTCTAAGCTGGCTGCTTACATCGCAGATGTGCGTGCAAAACACCATGCTCAAAACACCAGCCTACACGTTACCTAGGAAACTTGTTCACGCATTTAGGTTTGGAGAAAACAACACCAGCCAAATCTATTTGCAATAACTTCCTTCTTTCATCCCAAGTTTCCATGAAAATAACACTGTGTAAGGGATTGTGCTTACATTTCAAGGGGATACTTAGAACACCCCATGCAATGCCTGGTGAGAATAATGCCTCCAGCTGTGAGGCCCTTTTTAGTGCACGGAAACGAGTGAAGATTTTTGGGGAAGTTGTGTCTGAGGAATAAATATCCCAAGCACAATGGCCCCTTTCACTACCAAGACATAACCCCATATGAGTTTATCTGCTCTCTCTCAGACACTACCTCACAGTTTTAGTCAGTCTGGCATAATGAGCAGAGGCAGAAGTTGTACACAGGTGGAACTGGAAGCAAGAAGCGGGGTATGTTTGTACTCAACTCCCTCACAGGCTCCACTCCCAACTCACTAGAAAAGCAGATCAAATTCCATCTCACCAGCAGAGCTTCCAGAGAGCTGGAGTCACCAAAAACCTGTCTAGTGGACCATGAGCTAAAATGTTCACCCAAAGAGAGTCAGGAGTAGTATGTTAATTTGCTCTACTGCTCAGCCTTAAAAAAAACACACAGCATTCCCATCAACATTGAGGATGAGGATGTTGCTCTGTTTTTTAAAAGGCACAAAGTAAAGACTGTTTTGGATGCCATTAGCAGTTTACAGGCTGCTACAAAATACCTTTGGGGATGCATGTGATCCACACACACTATCAGAGGCCACATAAATTATCTGACGCCATTTACTGGCATCACAAACGAAGAGATGCAGGACATAGTACGACTGAGCAATCCGAAACTGAATGCTTGCAGAAGACAGAGAGGTCAACAGTAGATATCTATAATGACATTTAATGACAGGAGCTCAGAGGCTGTGGAAGAGGCTGGTCAAGGGCTGTTCCAACTCCCTCACCACCAAGGAAAGGCTCTGCTGCCTCAGAAGAGATTCCCTACTGGGGCTGCCAGCGAATCTATCTTGCTCTTCTTCTGCTGGAAAAGAGGGGGAAAGAACCCATTGTTCATGCTCTGCGCCCCCACCCCGGGCAACACAACACAACATACATGCCACAATGAACTTACTGTCCCAAGATATCATTGAAGTGTGGGTCCAGTTCTATGTGGTACTTCTTCAGATAACCGTATAATTCATCTGTACCCAGAACCTTTGCGATGCGAACCAACTGCAATAAACAATAGATGTGCAGCAATTGGAAGGGGGAAAAATAACAATGAGATGGCCGCAGCGGCTTTGGGGCAACAAGGGGAGCCCCAAAGCTGCCAATGTTGGAGAAGAGGCAGGAGCCGGCAGAGGCAAGCCAGTGGCCTGGAGCAGCTGTCCTGGCAGAGCTCACATTGGCAGCCTCCAGCCTTTGCAGGGAGGAAGAATATTTCAGTCCTCTCCTGCCTTCTTCTGCCCCTTCCCGCAAAGCCATCTTTGCTGGTGAGACAAGATCTAGTTTCCACAAAGAGATAAAGAGGGAACAGCTGTAGTCAGGCACAGGCTTAGGGCCACAAAATCCCCACCCCTGTTGTAGAGGCATGAACTTATTGGAGACAGGATCACACTACACTGTTATAGTGCTATTATTCCACTTTAACTGCTATGGCTGCCTCCTATGGAATTCTGGGGTTTGTACTTTAGTGAAGCGTAAGAGCTCTCTGGCTGATAATGCTAAATGACCCTCCCTAAACTGCAAATCCCAGGATTCCACAGGAGGCAGCCACAGCAGTTAAAGTGGTATAACAGTGCTATAACAGTGTAGTGTGATAATCTCCTAACAATAAACCATTCTCACGTGTATGCCAATATTGGTTATGAGCGTTCATAGAATTTTAATAACGTTGTGAGCTCTGATCTGGCTGGGAACTAAATACAGGGTTCTGGTGCAACTGGAGAAAGGGAAAACTAAGTTTCCAATGCCATCTCAAGGGGAGGTCTCTCCTCCTGGCTTCAGAAATAGGTCTCCTCCTTATATTTTGGGCAGAAGGCACCCAGGCACTGCTGGTGAGAGGCTGTCACATGGGACATACAATCAGGCGTTCTGGTCACACAAGGTGAGGCTGGAAAGAAGTAAGCAGGCCTTACGACCTCCAGCACCAAATCCCCCCACTCTCCTCATCATGCCATGCTTTAACGATGCCCTCCTCTCCCCAAAGACGGTAAGTAATGGATTTCTAGTCAATATTCAAAAAGCACATGAGAAAGAGCTCAGACCCTTTCGCTGATTTATGCAGCCACACATTTGCAAGTTGGAAAACTGAGGATTTGATTAGAATCTCAAGATTTTCCTTGTTGTTTTTTTTCCGGGCTGTGAGGCTGTGTTCTGGAAGAGAAAAAAACCCAAGGAAAATCTATGGATGCCGGCTGTGAAAGCCTTCGACCTCACAAAGAATCTCAAGAGTTAGAAGGGACCTAAAAGGTCATCTACTCTAATCTAATGCAGGAAACCCAATGCTATAGTACCCCTAATAGGCAACCCCTCTAACTTCTAACCACAAAAAGTGGTGCCTATAAAGGATCTGGGAATGTTGCCAATCATTGGAGCGTTTGTTATGCTAAAAACTGGTTGAAGGCATCATCAATTAGGCAGTGGGAAAAGATAAGTACTCTTGCCAGAAACCACAAATGGAGGACCACACGTCCCTGGAGATCTTAGCACTTTGGCCTCCTCATGTAACCAATCAGACTCGGGCTGGAAACACAAGATACTTTTCACAGAGAAAACATGATCAACACCCTGGTCTGTCCCATGTTCGTGGCTGCACAAAGAGAGAGGATACATTCGGCCACCACCACCCTTTTGTGAGTTGTTCCATGCTTCCTCACCTGGTCATAGTTGTCCTGACCGTGGAAAAAAGGCTCTTTTCGGAAGATCATGCTGGCCAGCATACAGCCTAAGCTCCACATATCTAAGCTATAGTCGTACATCTGGAGAGGGGGAAGAACAGAAAGAGCAAGGAACAAAAAGCACTTGCATCTTGTACTCGGGTTACTGCAACGCCAACTAACCTGGATTCTGAAAACATGGTTACTTAGCAGCTGTTAGCCTCAAATGTTATGCAACAATTGTATGGTTGTATCAGCAGGGACATAGCTTCCAAAGTGATGTTTCAGCAAAAACCAAGATTCCAGGGATCTCCATACTCATCTCCCTTTTGACGGAAAAAAATCTTCCTCCCTCTATTAGCTGTTACCATCCGTTTCCCAAAAAATACCCTGATCTGCTTTGCCCGGTTTCAGATCAAATACACATTGTACACACTTATACTTGGGCCTAGTCTGATAATCCCCTAATAACTAGGCCACATCTCTTGAAATCTATAATTTCCCCATGATTTTCTTGCTCTTTATTACATTTATATCACATATTTCTTCTACTGAGCTCAAAGCAGTGAGCTCTTCTCCCCCTCACCCGCATTTTATATCCTCACAAGAACCTGCTGAGGTAAGGTCACATGTCCTGAATTGTTTCATGAAATTACTCTGCACAGAAAAAAACACCATTTCTAGATAGCTACAGGATTCTCCCCCCCCCCAAAAAAACCTGATGGGTTTTTGTAGGAAAAAAATAAGCTCTTACACAAAAATGCCGCATGGTTTCTGGAAAGTACAAGAGTTGCCCAAACAATGTGTTTTTGTGCTGCTTGTAGCCTTTGCATTGCTTTTTATAACTTTTTGAGAGAGAAAACTCATAGGATAAAAGGGGACAGAACTTGAAGAATTCCTGTCAAAGTGCCTCTAAAAAGTAATTAAGAAGTCACTTGAATTCATTACACTAATAATGTAACTCCTATTCATACTTGTCACATGACTTTTGAAAAGTGACTTTATCACACCCTTGTTACTCCCCAAAATGTAACTACAGTTGTCCCTCCGTATCCACGGATTTGGTATCCATGGATTTAAGTATTCAAGGCTTGAAAATATTCTTAAAAAAGTAATAAGCCAAAAAGCAAACCTTGGTTTTGCCATTTTATATAAGGGACACCATTTTGTCATGCCGTTGCATATAATGGGACTTGAATAGTCACAGATTTTGGTATCCACGGGTGGGGAGTCCTGGAGCAAAACCCCAGCCAATATGAAGGGACAACTGTAATTACAGGTCTTGCGTTGCTTGTGCCTTCTGACTCTTGAGGTTTTTAGTGACACCCACTCCTTTTTTTTGTACTGAAGAGCAAACAGAAAGACAAGTCTTACTTGGTAGTCCACGAGGAGCTCTGGCCCTTTGAAGTACCTCGAGGCAACGCGGACGTTGTATTCCTGAGCTGGATGGTAGAATTCTGCCAAGCCCCAGTCTATGAGGCGCAACTGCGGACACAGGAGACAGACAATTGGTGAAACTGCTCGGGCCAAATGGAACCAGCTGCTGGCCAGGGTAAGTTTAGAGACTCAGCACCTGTGCCTTAGATTAGCCCTACAAGGATACCAGTCCAATCACTGACTGCGGGATGAATGTTTTGCTAGCTAATCAAGTCACAAGTCATCTATCAGCATCCAGTTAACTGCAAAGTAAGCAGAATGACAGAAGATAGGAACCAGCTCTCTCTCTATGCGCCTGTGTATGAGAAAGAGGGAAAGAGAGTGTTTTGAGTAGAGCAGAGCTGGAAGAGCTTGATCTTGACCCTGTTAATGCACAGGGACAGCTGTAAGGGGAAGAAACTCTGCAGAGGATGTGTTACTCCCAGGTGGAATCTGGACTTCCTGCCTCACTTTCAGGGATCTCATGAGGACAGCAAGATACTTTAGTACGGGAGCAGGGAGGGGATCCAAACAAAAGTGTGTTTTCCTCTGAGAGGAAAAGTCTTCCGCCAAACATGCAAAAACATGCATGTGTTAGGCCATCCTGTGGTTTGCAGGCTGGAGAGCATCTAGGCTTCCTGGCCTTCATGCATGGCCGGAACTGAAGAGGAGAATGCAGAATGGAATGGAAAGCCAGGCAGTGGGGGGGGGGCTATAAGGTAAGGAGGGGGGTGTGGCAATTGAAGAGGGAGAGGGCAGCTCCGTGGAGAATCTCTGGGGCAACGTGACAGACACTTTTCCCTGGGGTGGAAGCATCCAAGCACCCTGCTTTCTCAGGCACGCAGCCAAGCGGAGGCCCTGAATGGCTGAACAGTGGAGACAGCCAGATGGTCTCAGAACTGCCCAGCCTTTGACGCAGGTATCAAGAATTCTGCTCCATGTCACATGCAGTCACACAGGCAGGTGAGAGACCAGTCTATCTCAGTAGCAGCACCTAGGCTCCTGAGCACCCTCTTTGTGGAGATCTTCCAGATTCCTTCTGCCCATTTTTTAGACCTTCTGCCTTCAGCTGTCATTCAACATATGAACTCCCTGTTGTTGTACGCCTTCAAGTCGTTTCCGACCTATGACAACCCTGAGAAAAAACTATCATGGAGTTTTCTTGGAAAGATTTGTTGGGGGGGGGGGTATCTTTGCCTTCCTGAGTCGTAGTCCAATGCTCAACCCACTACACAACGCTGGCTTTTATTCATCTGTTTTGGTGGGTTGTTCTGAAACATTTCAACCCATTTCATACTTTATGCCATGGCATGCATGCACAGTATTTATTTTAATTTTGTGATTACTATACTTGTCTCATTTTATAAGCAACTTCTGTAGCTCATATGTTGCAAAACATTTTTAGAAGAGGGGATGAGTTAGACTCAAGATGCAGGCAATGCTGAGCAGATCGGTAAATAGTCTGAGACACATCAGCAACCACTTGCACTTCATGCACTTGAAGCATTCAGAGCAATGTGCGGTGTCTTGTAATCAGTAACCAGAACACTGGCCTCTGAAACCTGGGAGAGGTTTGGCACTACTACTTCAAGAACCCAGAACAGCAAAACAGAAGGACCCTCCAGCATTTTTGTGTGCTTGTACCTTTTTCTGTTGGTGGTCTATCATGACGTTATGAGGTTTAACATCTCTGTGCATGATCCCCATGCTGTGACAGTAATCCAAGGCCTGAGAGAGAGAGACAGAGACAGACAGACAGAAGTTAGTGCCTGGCATCAAGAAAGACTTAAGGATCCCACCTCTGGTGAAGGCAGGTTCATAAATCTTGCCTCTCCCCCAATAATCCCCAAGCAGACTTTCTACCACTTTGGAAGAGAGGGAGAAATAGGATGCATGGAGAGACTCCACAGCCTCTGCTGAGAGGGCAGCTGTTGATGGCTCTTTCTCTCTTTGGGCTGCTCCCCTCCCAGCTGGTCATGAGAAGAACATCTAAAACATCTGACAGCACCACAGCTAGTCTTCCCAAGAAGCAAGCAACCTGAACAACTGCTGCCGGGATTTTCATGTTTTCTCTTCCCTCCCTTTTATTTTCAGGCCTCTCTTTTTAGCTATCAGTCAGGGAGCCAATCCCCCCCTCACACCCTGGGACTTGCTGCAGGCCATTTACCCTCTCCATGAGAACTTAACAGCCAGAGGAGATACCACAAATCCATTTCCAGGTTAGGTGGGAGGAAATCAACCCCTCCTTTTTAACTACAACCAGGCATGCAGAAGAATCTACCTTGTTTTAAAGGTGAACTAGGCATCCTGAAGGTTTGCAGGAATGCAATCATCCTGCTTGAAGCAAACCTCACCACCTTTTCTGAAATATTTCTGCTGCTGCTAAATTTTGATGATTCAGTGCTGAATTGGAAAAGGGGGAAGGACTCCAAGAACCAGGAAAACCACCAGGGCCCCCAGATGCCAACGCTGTTTTAAACTCTGTGTTTGGGAGCAATCTTGTTTTCATTGATCTGTCAGTGATGCTAGGCGCTTTTCTGACTGAAAAGCACAGTAACAAGATTTCAAATAAATAAGCCTGGGCACTAACAAGACTTTACTAGATGGATATCTGTGCCATCTGCTAGTCCCGTTCTCTCTGCCTGAATTAAAACAACATGGATATTGGACCCTGCCAGCGTGGAAGGAGTTAGCCAAGCGGCTTGCAGAGGTGAGGAACTTTTGGCCTTCTAGATGTTTTGGACTCCCACAAGTCATAGCTAGCATGGCAAGTGGTGTGGAATTATGGGAACTATAGTCAAAAACATCTAGAAGGCCAAAGGTTCCCCACCCTTGGGCTAGTGGGTCTGACCAGGAGCCTAACTGTGAGCCTAACTCTTGCCCCCTTTTGAATCCTGCCCCCAGATGCTGACTGCTTCAGTGTGTCCAGGGGCCAACCTTCTCCCCCATGGAAGCCCTGGGGTCTATGTGGACCAACAAAAAAAATGAAAGCAAAACAAAACTGGAAGTGACTGAAGATGTATTTCTTGGTTTTGAAAAATGGGTTATTGTTTTTAATAGTTAAATGAGCGGTCGGGGGGATACCTATTTAAAAGGTGAACAACTAGTCCTGAAGAGCTCAAGAAGAAAGATTTCACCCTCTTTTTGCCACAGAAACGGTAAGCGGTGAGGGAGCCAGAGGGATGGTAAAGGGCTGTACACTGCCCACTGTCTAACACGAAGATAGCCATAGTGTCCAAAGCCAAGTCCTTGAAACAAGGGACATCCACATTATCCCTTGTGGTCCCTTCCAACTCTATCATGCTCCAACAGGCTTTGATGGAAATCTGACCACAGAACCCTTTCAGGGCTGAAAGCCACAGTACTGCTTAGCTCCATGTTATTTATTTACTTACTTATGTATTTACTTAATATCCCACCTTTACTTAATATCTTTCTTACTTACTTACTATTTGAAGGGATGTCATACTGAGGATGGAGCAAGCTTGTTTTCTACTGCTCCAGAGACTAAGACACAGAGCAATGGACTCAAGCCACATGAAAAGAGATTCCCCCAAAATATTAGGAAGAACTTCCTGACAGTATGAGCTGTTTAGCAGTGGAATGCACTGCCTCAGAGTGTGGTGGAGCGCCTTCTTTGGAGGTTTTTAAACAGAGGCTGGATGGCTGTCTGTCAGGAATGCTTTGATTATGTGTTTCTGCATGGCAGAGGGTTGGACTAGATGGCCTTTGTGGTCTCTTCCAGCTCTATGATTCTATGAAGACTTAATATCCCACCCAAGGTAACTTACAGTGTAGGTTAAAACACAACACAGTTAAAGCAATATATGGTACAAAATTTTTAAATCCATTAAATAAGCAATTGTCTTAGAGAGATCCTTAAACCACCACCCCTCAAGAGCACTGGGGTGCCTAGAAACATCACCCTGAGTGCTACCTTTGGGGGAAAGGCAGGGTATACATAACAGAATAAAACAGAGCAGAGCAGAATAACAAGCCCATGCTAACTCTGAGGAACTTCACACAACTCGGGGCACCTGTGATGACATGGTCTTGAAAAAACACTCCAAATAATGTCCTTTGCCAGGACAACAGGGATGCCTCATTCCAGTGGCTGTGCTGTCCTCTGAACCTGCACAATTCGGCAGGGCTGCCCCAGACTCCAGACTGCCTATCAGGAAGACTTCAAGTCCGGGAGCTGTTCAGGTACCATTTTTAGCCTGGTGCATTTGTTTTTAATTTTTAATTTAACCTTGGTTTTAATGTAATTTTATTTGGTCATGGGACAATGACATCCACATCCACATGGGCTCTAGTTTTGCCACCATGCACAATATTTGGTCCTGCAGCCATACTGTGGGAGGTTTTGCTGATTTAATGGTGCTTCTGAGGCAAGCCTGAGAGGAGTTGCATGGCAGTGGCAAGGCAGAGAGGGCAGCAGAACCCTCCCATCTGGGATGAAGCTGCAACATGATCCTCATCTGCTGCACAAAGCCCCACCTGACAAAACTTGAAAATCCCAAGGATGACCTTTTCAAGCTGATACTCAAACACTCACCTTGAGCAATTCATACATATAAAACCGAATATCAAAGTCTGTCAGGATCTGGTACAGTTGCTGAAATGGATTTGAAAACAGAAAGCAAAAGAAAAAGAAGAAGACATCAGTGTTACACCTTTTTTTGAGAGGTAAACTTTACACCTCCCGCTCCGACCCCTTCTATGCCCTTCGGTTCTTCAACAAGCTCAATGAAGTCAAGCACAGCACTTTCCTTTACAAAGCATCCAAATGTCCAAACCATACTCCTGCTGCAATGGCTTGATCTCTGCTGATCAGCACTTTCAGATGAGACGCTACTGATAGATGACAGAATTTTATTTAACTCAAAATTCTCAAAAGAGAAGCCCTGCTGATACGTGACAGCAAGATTGCAATCAATCTAGAATTCTTTCTAAGTGCTCAGAGCACTCTGAGGGCACCACCACCTCAGCAGTTCTGACAACAGCCCTGTAATGTGGGTCATGATGCCTACTATTGTAAGGGAAGGGGCTAAAAGAATATTAGCCACCCAATTGGTTTGTGGCTGAGGTAAGATCAGAACTGGAGACACTCTGATCGAAGAGCTGAGCTTCTTCGCTACTGTATTCTGGGAACATAAGAGTTGTACTTGACTTCTGACTTGGAATGTCCCACCAACAAGCTTGAATTATTCTTGCAATATACAAAGACCATTGCGAAGTACTGTACAGGTTGCCCCCGCCCCCATATCCATGGTATCAGTAACTGTGGTTTCATTTACCTGTGGTGGTGGTGGTGGTGGTGGAGATATTTCTAGGCCTCTGGAGGTCCTCCAGTGCAACTCTATGGTCAACTTGTGGTGGAAGTTGACCATAGAGTCACACTGGAGGGCCTCCAGAGGCCTAGAGAGGCATCCTCTCTAGGCATTTTCTAGGTCCTCCAGCACATTTCTATGGCATTCTATGGCAGTTTGCTGCTATTTGTGGTTGCACTTATAAACGGTAAGTCCAGGAACGTATTCCCTGTGGATACAGGGTGGCGGGGGGAGACTTGTACAAAGATAGACTAAGCCCAGCACCTTCACAAAGAAAGTGCAGCTTTCATTCCTAACTCTTAAATGAGTCAAGGCATCTTCTGCTCACATTTATACATCTCTAATGGCATCCCCATCCTATGTCACAAGAAATCCCTTGGGAACCAGGGACGACGATGACATCATCATCATCATCAATATCATCATCAACATGTCTGTTAATCAGAAGCTGACATTTCTACAGTATTAATTTAATAAAGTCAGCTCTCTGCATCCACGGATTTGGCATCCACGGCTTGAAAATATTCTAAAAAAACATAAATTCCAAGAAGCAAACCTTGATTTTGCCATTTTATATAAGGGACACCATCTTATTATGCCATTGTATATAATGGGACTTGAGCATCCACAGATTTTGGTATCCACAGGAGATCCTCAAACCAAACCAAACCCCAGTGAATACCAAGGGCCTACTGTACATAGACGTTACTACTAAATATCAAGTCAAATGTAGTAACTCTTTTGGCCAAAGCCATTGAAAAAACAAAACACTTGTAACTACATGTATCCATATAATGCAATACATCAAAAGCTCTACTGATCTTCGTGATGAAACAACCAACATTGAGAAAGGAGTATTACTATAATTATGCAAATGGAGCCAAGTCATACCCAAGCTGAGATGCCTTGCTACAAGGCCTCCTGCCTTGAAATAATCTTCGCTCAGCCTTTAAGAAGCAGTCACTTCTGTGGATAAATTTCTGCATCTTCCAATACCATAAAGAAGGGTGGGACCCAATGGAAATACACCATCCTGGGCACAATGTGGTCTCATCTGTAACTGCTCTTCAACACAGCTGACTCCTGAACTCATTTTTTTTATTAACGAGTTAAGTATTACCCGTTCCAGTACCAACTCTTGGGAGACCAAAACTATCCATGTAGTCTTAATCTGTGTTTCCTCTTTAACCACCAGAGCTGTCCTCTACCCCCTGGCTGCCAGGTTTATTCAGAAGCCTTTTACGAGGGACTGAGCCAAAGACTGCTTGGTAATTCAAGTATATCATGTCTACTGGATACCCTCTGTCTATATGTTTGTTGCCACTCAAAGGTACCTTTTAACAGGCTAGGGAGGCACAACATATTTTCATCCTTTTATTATCCAACAGCTTCCATTCTAGTCCTCTGCTTCCATTCTCTTTGAATGGAACCTGGGATTTTTTTGAATGCAAGTATCGGAATCCTGCAGCCCTCCAGATATTGCTGGACTCCAACTCCCAGCATTCCTCACTGCTGGCTGTCCTAACTAGGGCTGACCAAAATAAAACAAGAGATAGTACCAGAATATGAGACTCCCAGGTCGGATGGCATTCAGTGAGCTACTGGGCAAGAACAGAGGACAAGTATCAGTAGCGTTGTGGATAATGACGTGACTGGACTCAAGCTGAAAGAAGGTTCAGCTACTGACGTGCTCAAAGGCGAAAGGAAAGTCTGAAGCTGCAACAAGACATATTAGAGGGACATGGAATGTGAGATGCTTGAATCGGAGAAGTTAGACATAGTTAAACAAAAAATGGAATGCATAAACACTGCAATATTTGGGTTGAGCAAGTGAGGTTAAGGTGGACAGAAATGGGACATTTTGAGTGGGTGAAAACATAGTGTTTTACTCAGGAAATGAAAATCTAAGAAGAAATGGGATGGAATTAATAGTGAGGAGAGATGTAACAAAAGCAACACAAAGTCTGACCAAATAATATCAATAAGATTTCAAGGAAAACCCATCAATACCATAATCCAAATTTATGCTCCAACTACAGAGGCAAAAAAAGAAGTAGAAAGATTCTATGCTGGAATACAGGAGGAAACTGATCACTCATCAAAACAGGACATGTTGATAATCCTAGGCGATTGGAATACAAAAGTAGAAAACAGAACAGAATCAAAGATTGTAGGAAAATCTGGCCTAGGATCATGAAATGAAGCAGGAGAGCATTTGTTTCTCACAAACACATTCTTTAAGCAACCAAAGAGAATGTATACATAGATATCACCTGATGGCCAATATAGACATCAAATAGACTACATAATTAGAAGCAAAAGATGGAGAAGCTCCAGTCTCTCTCCAACAACAAGACTAGGAGCAGATTGTGGCACAGACTATGAACTGCTGATTACCAAAAATAGAGAAAAACTAAAGAACACTAAACCAACCATCATGCCAAAGTACAACCTGAAGACCATCCCTGTAGAATTTAAAGATAATGCAAAATAGATTTGTTCTATTAAGCCTAATTGACCAGGAGCCAGAAGAACTCTGGACTAAAGCCAGGGACATTGTCAGAAAGGAATGAAAAATGACATTATTTGCAGCCAAAAAAGGGAGAAGCCTCAGTGGATGACAGATGAAACTCTTCAAGCAGCTAAGGACAAATGAGAAACAAAAGTAAAAAGTGACAGATATAGGGTCAGAACCCTGAATGCAAATGTTCAACAACTTGTGCACTCAAAGCAGTTGGAAGAAATAAATCACCTGGAATAGATGGCAAACCAATAGAGCTGCTTCAAACTACAGAGACAGAATCTACTCCAGTTCTAACTAAAATCTAGCAACAAATATGGAAAACAAAACAACGGCCCACAGATTGGAAATGATCAATATACATTCCATTCCCCAAGAAAGGGGACACCAAGGATTGCAGTAATCACAGGACCAATGATTAATTTTCCATGAAAGGAAAGTGATGCTCAAAATTCTACAACAAAGACTTTCATGGAGTGAGAAATGCCACATGTCCAAACTGGATTCAGGATAGGGAGAGGCACTAGGGATCATACTGCAAGCATATAGTGGATAATGGAGCGCACCAAAGAATTTCAGAAGAAAATCAGCCTGTGCTTTATACATTATAACAAAGCTTTTGATTGTGTAGGTCATGAAAAACTATGGATTGTTCTTAAAGAAATGAGTGTGCCACAACATTTGACTGATGTGTAACCTGTACTCAGGACAAGATTCAACCGTTAGGACAGAATACAGAAAAACTGAATGGTTTCCAATTGGCAAAGGGGTCAGCAAGGCATTTCATCACCCTATCTATTTAATTTGTATGCTGAACATATCATATGTAAAGCAGGATTAGACTTGGAGGATTAGACTTTAGAGAAGGGCAACTAAAATGGTGAAAGGTCTGGAAACCAGGCCTTATGAGGAGAGACTTAGGGAGCTGGGTATGTTTAGCCTGGAAAAAAGACGGTTAAGAGGCGATATGATAGCCCTGTTTAAGTATTTGAAGGGATGTCACGCTGAGGATGGAGCAGGCTTGTTTTCTGCTGCTCCAGAGACTGGAACACTGAGCAATGGATGCAAGTTCCAGGAACAGAGATTCCACCTCAACATGAGGAGGAACTTTTTGACAGTAAGAGCTGTTTGGCAGTAGAACGCACTCCCTCGGAGCGTGGTGGGGTCTCCTTCATTGGAGGTCTTTAAACAGAGGCTGGATGGCCATCTGTCAGGGATGCTTTGATCAAGATTTCCTGCGTGGCAGGGGGGTTGGACTGGATGGCCCTCGTGGTCTCTTCCAACTCTGCAATTCTATGATTCCAAGTATGAAAATTGGAGGAAGCACCATCAAAAATGTAAGATATGCAGATGACACCACACTACTAGCAGAAAATAGCAAAGACTTGGAATGATTACTGAAGAAAGTCAAGGAAGAAAGCGCAAAGGCAGGTTTACAGTTGAACATTAAGAAAACAAAAATAATGACCACAGATGATTTACATAATTTTAAAGTAGATGATGAAGACATTGAAACAGTTCAAGATTTTCCATACCTTGGCTCAGTCATTAATCAGAATGGAGACTGTAGTCAAGGAATCAGAAGAAGACTAGGACTTGGAAGGGCAGCTATGAAGGAAATAGACAAAATCCTGCAGTGGAAAGATATATCATTGAATACCAAACTCAGGATTGTCTATGCATTGTATATATCCGATTTCTATGGTTGTTGAAGCTGGACAGTGAAGAAAGCTGATGGGAAGAAAATCAACTCTTTTGAAATGTGGTGCTGGAGAAGTATTCTACAGATACCATGGACTGCTAAGAAGACAAATAAACTCACTAGGTAAAGTAGAGGGAAGTATGAAAAGAGGAAGACCGCATTCTAGATGGAGAGACATCATCATCACGGAAGCCACTGATGCTCTGACTCTGCAAGTCCTGAGCAGGGCTGTTGGGGTTAGATCACTTGGAGGTCTCTCATTCAGGGGGGTCACCATGGGTCAAATCAACTTGATAGCAGTGAACAAAAACCTCATCAACTAACATTTGTTTTACCAGAACTATGCTCCTACTTAGTTGTCTCCTTCTGACAAGCCTTCTGATCAAAGGATGTCTTCTTGTCCTTCTTTACTCAGCTAATTACCCATGACGGTGTCCTCTTGAACTCCTTTGCACCCTTCCTCAAATGTGGTATAAATCATAGCCGAGCTCTTTTTACCATGGTTTTGTGTAACTTCCAAGTGTTCAAAAGAACCCTTAGCATCCCATTTCAACTTCAGTTCAATAAATATCCCACTTGAACTTAAAACAGGATCATGTTGGAATTCCTGGACAATTTCCCACTCAAAGGTATTTCATGTTAAATAGAACAGCACTGTTGCTCACTCTTACCAAGTACTTCAACTTCACTTACTTCTGGCAGCCGGATTAAGTCAGGGGACTTGACTAAACTCCCTGACTCCAGTCACAGAACCAAGAAGGTGTTTCAAGGCCCATTCACAATGGCTAAAAGTTCTGCCCCTTCGTTATGACCTGGATGTGCTTCCATTCAGCCAATGTGAGAGCAGCCGGAGTCACCCTTTACTACCACACCTCTTGCTTCAGCTGTATCCCTAAGCTCTTTTTCCTCCACAAGATCACTCCTGAGAATTTTGGCAGGGAGGGGGGCATATTATACATATAATACTTTTTTATTTTTGTGGCTAATAATCTCCACTCCCTGTGCTTACAGAGACTGTCAAGGGCTGGGCTTCTAAAGTTGTGCCATGCTGTTTTAAATTTATTTTATTTATTTATTTATACCCCGCTCTTCAGCCACAAGGCTATCAGAGCGGCTTACAAATTGTTTTAAGCAATAGCTATTTACACATCTACACTGCATTAAGCAGTTTCCAATGTGTGTTAGCTAATTGCCCCCCACAAGCTGGATTTTTAAGGAGCTATATAGAGGTTTTTTTTTTTAAAAGGCATTTAATGTTTAATTTTTAAAAAAATTTTTTTATATTTATACTGTTATTTTTACTTTTGTATTGTTTGTAACTTGATTGTTTTATATATGTTGTTAAGTTGCCTTGAGGCCCACTATAAGGAGAAAGGTGGGATATAAATGGATGATGATGATGATGATGATGATGGAGGAGGAAGAGAGGAGTCTGCTCCTGTTACATGGTTTATCAGACTCCATGCTTTCTCCAGAGATCAGCAGCTCCCAACTACCTTCCCCTTCTCCTTCTGTAGGACTACATCCAGTGATCAATGTATCTCACAGATTCTTAATGTCCTACTACGTTTCTAACACTCCCAACATAAGTATGTTCTTTTTAAAACACCAGATTCTTTTTTCAGTACCAGTTCCCCCCATGTTGGAATTCGTGGCTTCTGATACACACCCAAATATCATATTCTTCTCTGACAGCCCTTCTTGTTTGCCATATTACTGATGACATTTTGGTCCCATTAAATAGCTGCCAGCTTCCTCTAAACTCAATGGAAAGTTCTAACTTTCCTCCATTTTGAGGACCTAGAACACCTTCATTTTTTACACTGTCCCCAACCAGGGAGGGGAGGTGTACTAAACATTTCTGATTTCCTGTCATCTTTCTCCAAAGAAATCAGTTCAAAAGCGGCTTATAATCTTTGTGACACTAAATTTCCGGCATCTAACTCCATCAGGGTGCAGACAGAGCCTGTTACCACTGTAGAGCCTCATCTCCATTTCCTGCAAAGCTTAACTTTGGGGTTTACATTCCTCCCAAATCTGCTCTTCATACGTATGCATGACATTTACTCTGCCACAAAAAAATAAATAAATAATCAGGTGCTACCATCTCCATCAACACAACCGCTGTAAACAGAGTATCATAGCAGAGAGATTAGCATGGCATTAAATGCTGCAAGGCAACAGTTGCTATATTGAGACAGAGTCGCTATGAAATGCAATCAACTTCCATCGCACCACTCTTTCCAAACCTGTGCTGCAAAAGCCACAAGGAAAGACAGCTTGTCCTATGCAATTAGCTTCTTATGAACTATCCAGTAGGCTGCACAATTCATTTTTCCACAAGGAGGAATCTTTCTTTCACCATTTCTGGTACATCTTCTAAGTAAAATACAAATACTCACCTTGAAATCTGTATTATTGATGTATTCAAACACCAGAGCAGGAGTCTTTGACTGGAAGAGACAAAGAGCTACAATTTAAACACACTTCCCCATAAGCTGCTTCCCCAGTTATTCCAAGATTCCTCTGGAATCGTGCACTTTCTAGTCCTCGGACCCCAAAATAATGAGAAGCACAAAGCTGACTCAGAGTTCATTGTTATAGGATACACCAACAAGTTGAAGCCTTCTGCAGGGATTCTCACCACTATCCCCATATATCCTAAGGTTCAAAGTTATGGGCTAAAGCTTACTTTTCAAAAAGAGAAGCATAATATATAGTTGTCCTTTCATATTCACTGGGGTTTGGTTCCAGGACCCCCCATGGATACCAAAATCTGTGAATACTCAAGTCCCATTATATGCAATGGCAGAGCAAAATGGTGTCCCTTATATAAGATGGCAAAATCAAGGTTTGCTTTTTGGATTATTATTTTTTTTTAAGAATATTTTCAAGCTGTGAATACTTAACTCTCTGGATACCAAATCCGTAGATACGGAGGGACAACTGTAGTCTTCAAAATATTCAGCAACAGATACACTAAATCCCACACCCTGTTCTACCTGCAGTAGGCATTAGAACCTGTACAAGAACCCGAGCTGCCCCCATAATTCATCAGACAATAAACCCACCCACCCACCCAATTCGACTGATATAGAGAAGCACCTACCACTGGATCCTTGACGGTGTCAATCAGTTTAATGATGTTGGTTCCACCACGCAGATTCTCCAAAATCTTAACCTCTCGTTTTATCTTCTTTTTCTTCACTGGCTTAAATACATAAGGGTGATTATAGAAGTGAGGTTTCTTTCAATGTTTCTTTGTAACCAGTAAGTAGGCTGGGGCGATGCACGATCAGCTACACCATGGGGCGAGTGGCTACTCAACAGATCACTGGCAGTTATGCCACTTCCCAACTACAAAAAAATGGACAAATGGGAACTTTACCACTGGCTAACCATTTCACAATAGCACAGTCTACTTGGGGTCCTTGTAATTAAAGACATGGACTTGCCAAGTCAAGTGGAAGACCCATATTTAAATGGCTGCAGATATTTTCACAAAGATTCTTAATAAAGTAATTCCATCTTTGGAGATGGGCCAATATCTCAGGGGCAGAACACATGCAGCTGGCATGCACAGAAGGTCTTTGCTTCAACCCTTGACAAATCTGGGGAAGGCTGGGGAATAACCCTGGTGAGTAGCTGCCAATACAAATCTAGATGGAACAGTGGCCTGACACTATCAAAGGCAGCAGGCTTAGATCGCGGCAAGTTAGGAAACGAGAAAGATCGGATTCCAACCTCCCTATCTCTGAAAGGCAAACAAAAACTGCCTCTGATTCAATAATCTGTTTCTTGACAAACCTCCACCTGTGGGGACAAGGCGAATGAGGATGTACGGAAAGGAATAGGAGACAGCAACCATTTCTCCTTTCTGAAAGGCTAGTAACAAACAACTTGGGACATACTTGGAAGTTTATTATGCCTGCTCAAGACCTGGAGCCAAACTGAAGGATATTGCCTCATTCCTTCAGGACAACTCATGACATACTAAGAATGTGGCCACCAAAGGAGAAGGATATGCTTGTTGGTTTGTTATCTGGAACATGACGTTATCCGTACTAGTCTGAAGATACATATGCTCAGTTTTAATATACATAATTTAAAAGAGATGATTTAAAAGAGTTCTAGCACCTCTCTTGACAGCAGATCAACACCAAATCAATCACTAGTCAAAATTAATGGCTTCAAAGAAAGTATGACAGAAAGCATCCTAATTTTGTAAAGTTCAGGAGCACAACAATTTTTTAACTAATGCAAATACATATTTTTTTTTCTCAACAAGGCAACAATCAAAAGCAACCACTGTAATCCGAAACCCACCTATTTAGATGCAAACACATCTGACTGTGATGAAACCTATTCCTAAGTAAGGCTGCTTTGGATCACAGGTATGCACAGAGCTGAGATCAGCTTGCTGTTCTTGAAAAGGAGGTCAAACTACCGGATTTTACTTAGCCTATCATTATCCTCCCATCTCTGACAAAACAGCTCCTCCTTCCTCCCCCAGAAATCATTTTGGATGCAAAGAGAACCAAGGGAAGGTATTAGCTTCCACACAGTTCATCTGCAGCCAAGGCTTCGTAGTCTGCAAAATTTGGGAACCCAGAAAAATTAAGTAAAAACAAGCCAATGTGCAGTGACTGCATGTGTTATTCATTCGCTACTTGCCCCCCCCAAAAAGCAGCTAAACAAAGTTGCCCCAATCACTGGAAATCCAATTTGTGCTGCTTGTAATGTTTTTTTATATGCCCGCTATATACATGTTATTTTTATAGTACCAAGCTTTCCAGTTCCCCCACTCCCTCTCAATTAAGCTCAAAGGGACGTCATGGAGGAGAGCAATTCATTCTCAATGTGCAAATGTTACTCTTCCAGCCTACCCACAGCACCTATGCTTTTGTTAACCAAGTTGGTGTGTTCCTGGGTATGACTTCTTTAACATAAAATTTGGAACCAAATGTAGAAATAACATGGAAGGAACTAGATAGGATAGGTTCTAGCACCATAAATAAGTAGCTCAGTAAACATTTTATTTAAAACTAACAATATGCACCACCAGGCCAGGTAAGCCTTGCAGAAGTAAAGAGAAGCATTTTGAACCTTCTAAAGGCCACTTGGAGTTTATGTCCAAAATGTATCTAGGTACAACTCACTTTCACAAGTCCCCACTTTTCTTATGATTTCTATTTTGGTGGAATCTTATATGCTTTCTCCTGTTCTGTTTTGCCATCCATGCATGCCTGGTGAGGTATTCTGGAGGCAGCTGCTGTTTACCTTGCTTGTGGAAGGCAGGCGTGTGCACGCACGCACGCACACACACCCAGCTACAGCAGGATCCGCTGGAGCAGAATACCAGTACTTCCCAGCTCAAGCTCTATCTATCGTACTATTTTGCTGCAGATGCTGCTGCAACTGGACACTAAAAAGTCCGTGTTCCTCCAGCCCTCCTTCACCATCTTCCCAATGGTGCTAAAAAACCCCTCCCAGCTAGACAGAAGATGGAGAAGGAAAGGGGGAACTGGGTAGGCATAAAATGCCTTTGTAAAAAAGAGCATCTTGGTCAGAGGTTTTGTTAACCGAAGTATGCCTGTATTCAGAAATATTGTGGTTGTGTGCCTTCAAGTCATTTCTGACTCATGGCAACCTTAAGGCAAACCTATCACAGGGTGTTCCTGGCAAAAAAATTGTTCAGAAGGGGTTTGCTCATGCCTTCCTCTGAGAGAGTGTGATTTATCCAAGGTCACTAAGTGCACTGCCATGGCTGAGCAGGGATTTGAGGCTTGGTCTCCTGAGTCGTAGTCCAACACTCAAACCACTACACCATGCATTGGCTATGCTGGCTGAAAATGGTGATTCTGTGAGTTAGCGTTCAAAGAAGGAGGACTTTTCAAGGCTCTGGGCTCAATATGAATATTCTGTTAAGCTTTCATAGAACACAAGGGTGGCTTTGGCCAGAAAGGCTGGAGGCTGCCAGCTGATAGTGGAAGTGGCTTAATGGAGGGGGGACTGAGGAAACCTGAAGCATTGTGTCTTTCTGTGCCTCCTGTCCCTATGCACACAGCCCTGCCTGAGCACGCCTGCAAAGTTAAACCAAGACTCCAACCTTTCCGTGAAAGAAGCATGCCAGCAAATCCTGGAATTCAGGGAACCCTGTTCACTTCCCAAGTAGGATTGAAAGAGATGCTGAAAAGTGCTTCACTCTATAAAATTTCCTTTGCCTGAGAATCAAAGCAAGGCTGGGCTCAGAGACATGTAAGCAGCAAGGAGTATTCAGCCCCAGAGAAGAAGAACATATTTTTCTGTCATATGACAAGATGCAGGGGATCATCTCGTGGTGTTGCCTCTCTTTTCCAATCAAATGCTAGGATTTCTCAAAAACAGGCAAAGGTTAAAGCAGATCCAAAGACATTTTGCTGCCAATAGCCTCCTGTTTTCCATCTTGGAATCAAGTCACAACCTGAAGACAGAGGCACAGACTGAGCTCTTAGCTCAGCGTCCCAAGAAAAGTCATCTCCTCATGCTATTTCAGCATTTCTGCCAAGCAGAATGATCAGTGATATTTAAAGTTTCAAAAAAATAATAATGCAGGGACTAGCAAGAGCCTTCAGGCAAGTTATCAGAAGAGCCTTTGTCAAACAGCAGGTGATCAACTGACAAGCACCCCCATTCAAACAAAACTAAGACACCATTAATAATATGTACAAAGCACTTTCCCAAAGTGCTTCTTGTCAGTATACCATAATCTTTACAACTACTCTAAGGTTAGAGTGACCCTTAGCTTCATTACAGAAAAGGGAGGGGAGACTGAAAATGAGAGACAGAAGTTTGTCTCATGGCTAAGAGAATTCAATCAAGGAGTTCTTTGCTTACAGCTTACTTTCTTAATCCACATTAGTGTTTGCTGAGAATAAGCCATGCCTCGCTTTTCCTGCCACAGCCAGCCAATGGTTAGTTTCTGTTCTTGTAGAAGAACGTGCTTTCCAGCAATACCTCGCCCTGAACCACAAGGCAGCAGTAGCTCCACTGAGCTGGACAGCAACACCAGTCTATTCCCAGTTGCACCATTACAAGGGAAGCCAACGCTGTTTATCAATAGTGGATTTGATCAAGTGGACAAGAGCAATGCATGCAGGGCGCTCGATCTCAGAACAGAAAACAAAAAGACTGGCTAGTATTATTAAGGTATTACTACAGTACAAGCTCCGTATCCATGGAAAAAGTACCCAAGGTTTCACTTATCAGTGTTCAAAAAAAGAAAACAAAGAAAAAAGTTCTCTCTAGACATTTTTTAGGTCCTCCAACACGATACTATGGCCAACTTCTGATGGAAGCTGACCATAGAGTTGAGCTGGAGGACCTCCAAATACATAGAAAAGTTCTAGACTGTGCGATTCTACGGAATGCTTCCACCAAAAATATAGAGGTTGCTACTTTCTGCAATTTTTGCTATCCGCAGTAAGTCCAAATTATGTGTTGTTGTTGTTTTTTATCCTCTGTGTGGACACGTGGGCTGTACTGTGTTATAACAAGGCAGATCAGCCTTACTAACAAACTCATTGAGTTTACTGGCCTGCCATTTTTTCTTTTTTGCAAGTCTGCTAAGAGGCTAGTCCCCTGAGATGACACTGGTTGTGTTGTGGATACCACAGGAAAAAGGGAGATACATCTCCAAGTGCTCAGCGAATTCCACTAAGAGATTCCACCTAAACATTAGGAAGAACTTCCTGACAATAAGAGCTGTTTGGAAGTGGAATATACTGCCTTGTAGTATGGTGGAGTCTCCTTCTTTGGAGGTTTTTAAACAGAGGCTGGATGGCCATCGGTCAGGAATTATTTGATTGTGTATTCCTGCAGGGCAGAATGGGGTTGGACTGGATGGCCCATGAGGTCTCTTCCAACTCTATGATTCTATGGATGGTTGTTTTTATTTTTTATTTTGGAAAACCCCCAACATGTTTCAGCCTATGTCTATATTTTAACGGCCTTCTCCAGGGGCAACATGAAACGAAATATAAATGTAAAATTAAAAATCAAAGGAACAACACATAATACCTGCATAAAAAATCCTAATATAATGTTCGTATACTGCTTAAAGCCTATACATACTAATATGAAATCTAATAGTAGAAATTTCTTGAGCTGAACATCTCATTCCAGTCACTAAACCGAAAAGAAACACAGAATACCAACCTTCATAGCTTGGGAAATTAGTCCAAAACTCCTTTGGACTTCAGCTCCCAGAATCGCCAGCAAGCAAGTTATGGGAAATTGTAGCTCCCAAGAGTAACTTTTCCAAGCTCTGCTATCCTTTTAGGAGGTCAGTAAATATCTTCTGCCCCAAGCACTGGGGGGGGTGAGGCCCAAACACACCATGCCTTCTCCACCAGCATCTAGTATTTCCATAAAAGTCACTGAGGACTTCCTCTGCAGCTAACGTGGAAACAAAGGAGGCTAGTAAAGGCAGGATTTACAAAGGATCCTTTGCCAGCAAGTTCCCTCACTCACAGGCCTGGCATTCCATGAACTTGCCTGAGTGGAATTAAGGACTGGCCATGGCTACCAAGCGAACGGATAACAACAAGCCCTGGCACAGGCCAGGTTTCATTTGGGAAGATTCTTTCAGAGCAGATTTTGACCATTCTGCCTTCCCTCCAGCCATCACAGTCACAGCCCCCAGGGATCTGGAGAAAGGTGGCCAATGAGGCAGACAAGGCCATTGGGATGTTGGTCGGGGCTCTGATGCTGTTAATGTGCACAACATTTCCCAGCACTGCCTACTCTTGTACATGGCACAATGCCGTTCAATGGACAGCACTTCATAGTATGTCAAGAGAGATGACATACTTATAGCTCAGGGATATAAGAGGTATGTTCTGCTACAGAAACAGAACCATCTTTTGGGACACACAGGCAGCCACCAGAAGCCTTCAGTGCACCCCAAAATAGGTACCCAAGGGAGCGCACACACCCTGGCCGTTTACTTTTCCATGTGAAGCAGCACTTGATCAAAGTAAAACTGAGGGACTGTCGAATGCACCTCCCCTGGCCAAACAAGCAGCCATTGGGTGGCTGGTGGGAAGAGGCTTCTTTTTCTCCTGGCTTAGGAAGAAAGTGAGCTGCTAGCAGAGGAGGTTTTCTTTCCCTGCTAGTCAAGCGTGGAAGGAAAGTATGATAATGCAAAGAGGGAGAAGGAGGCAAGTGTAGAAAGGGACAGATGTGGAGGGAGGGTGGTATGCAGACACGGTGGGGAGACCTGGGAAAGGGGAGACAAGGCATAGACTGAGCCTGTGCTGTCCTCCCACCTTGAAAGGGATATACTAATATGTAATCCTAATATACACTAAAAAACACACACACCCAACAACCCTGCTTTGAGTCCCATTTTGGGAGAAAGGTAGGATATACATAAAATAAATAAATAAGACCAGTTTAACAGGCCAGCTTACAATGCCTGTGTGAAGAAATGGGAGGCAGCCATAATACAACACCAGCATCAATCATGCTTCCATGGAGAAGGCATTCCACAGTAAAGGTTATTGCTGTTATTATGTGCCACCAAGCTGACTATGACTTATGGTGACCATAAGAATGAGAACCAGAGTGGTTGTGTGGTTCGAGTGTTGGACTGGGACTCTGGGAGACCAGGGTTCGAATCCCTGCTCAGCCAGAGAAGCCTACTGGGTGACCCTGGGCAATTCCCACTCTCTCAACCTCAGAGGAAGGCAACAGCCGCCAACCTCCTCTGAAGGAATCTAGCCAAGAAAAGCCTGTGAGAGGTTTCCCTTAAGTTTGTCATAAGTCAGAAACTACTTGAAGGCACACAAGAACAAATGAAGGAAGAGAGCTGCAGAGGATATCTAGCAAGCCTCCCTTTCGAAATCCACCTGTCTGATCACCTAGTTTGCAGCTGTGGCCAGGGTAAAGGCTCAACACTAAAAGGTTACTTGATGGATGTCCCTGCAGGCTTTACAAGACAGGTGCCATGGTTTAACATCTACCCTAGCAAGTCATCCCTCTCACCCTGGGGAGAGCCATGCCAACACCAAGGGAAGATGCTGTTCCTTCAACAATGGCTTCCAGCTGCAATTTTACCTTGCTAAAACAGACAGGGAGAACATTCAGCAAAATATCACTATCAGACAAGAGATATAATTCAGTACCTCAGTATCCACTCCAGATACAAAAACTCAAAACAACTGAGGATGCAGACAGAACAAGAGCCGATTAAAGAATTTTAAGAAGACTGTTGCCACCGCTCTGTTGTCCAGAGAACTATTAATAAGCACCCAACAAAAACTCACCTTAAGAATTTTCACAACCACTCTCTCGTTGTTGGTGATGTTTATAGCCTCAAAGACTTCACTATATTTCCCTCGGCCGAGTTTCCGAACCAGTTGATAATCGTCTTGATTACTGCAGACAGTAAAGAGGAAACATCTGAGAAGTGACTAATCTGAAATTCTCTTCCAAACCCTTTGCCCCAAACCCTTTGTAGACTAAAGAATGAGGGTCAGGGCATTTTCTAACACAACCAATCTTCAAACAAGTGGAAATAAACTATTCCCTTTCTATACATTCCCATTCTCTATGGATCACAAAAGCTGGGAAAAGGAAACTTCACAGCCATCTCCTCAGAGACCAAAAAGAAGGAAAAGAGCCTCCAAACCTCTACGCTAGTTGTCATCAATGTTTGTTATCCACCTACATGCAACAAACAAGGCAATCTGCCAAACACAGAAGGAGTCCTTATTCAAGAAGATGCTCACCCAAGGTTTTTCTTGCTACAGAATAGCTACTAGTCTGCTCTTATGAACAACTTTCTATCTTGTGGATTCAAAGCAATATTTTTCACTCTCCTGCACTTCCCTTTGTTGGTGTTTGCAAAAGAAGAGACACCCACCCTTTCACAGGCATAGATGTAGAAGCACTCACTTTTAGAAACACAGGAAGTGTACCTTCCAGGGATTTCCCAGTTTTGCTTTTTAATACCTACTGAACCATCATGGGAGCAATGAAAGCAAAATGAAGGGTGGCTGGTGTACTCAGTGATCTTGTGGACACCAATTCAGTACCTTATTTACCAACCCACACATACCCAATACTGTGCTAACATTACTCTAATCAGCCAAAAAGAGTATCTCCTGAACTCTTCACTAGGTAACCGTTATAGCACACTAAAACCAATGCTTAGCATTTAACCATCCTTTTTAAAAAGGTAGAAATCCATATTTTTAGTACTCTTCCTAAATATTAGTAAAATTATATGGCTGTTGTTAATATTAATTACAGGTATTATAAATTATAAGGCTAACATACCTTATACCAATAAGTAATTTACACTATGAGCTAGGCAAAGGTGGCCTAAACTCATCAAATGCTGCTCTACAACACAAGCTAGGGCCCCGTCTACACTGCAGAAACACAGCAGTTTGACACCACTTTATCCACCATGGTTCTATCCTATGGAATCCTGTTATTTGTTGTTTTGTGAGGCATTTAGCCTTTTCTATCAAAGAACTCTGATGCCTCACCAAACTACAAAAACCAAGATTCCACAGGATAGAACTAAGGTGAATAAAGTGATATCAAACTGCTGTATTTCTGCAGTGTAGTGTCCTACTGCCAAGGAACCCTGCTAACAAGGCAGAGATGCTCTGTAGATAGGTGGTTCCCAGGCTGATGACCTGTTTTAAGAGGTGTAGCACTCCCTCTGACAGATCAAGTGTACAGCTTGGGAGTACTTCTTGATTCAAAACTGGCACTAGAAAGCCAGCTGGCCTCAGCAGCAAGGAGTGATTACAGCCACCTAAGGTCTGTCTATCAGGTGTGGCCAGTCCCAGATTGGGATAACCTGGCACAGTAGGCCATGCTATAACAGACTGCCAGCTGGACTACTGCAATGCACACTATGTGGAGCTTCCCTTGGTGACTTGGAGGCTGCAGAGGGATGCTGACCAAATGGTTTTTTGAAGTCTCCACATTGGCTTTCAATGAGACACGGGGTCCAATTAATTGTTTTAGTATACAGTTGTCCCTCCACATTCACGGATTTAAGTATTCACGGCTTGAAAATATTTTTTAAAAAATAATAATCCAAAAAGCAAACCTTGATTTTGCCATCTTATATAAGGAACACCATTTTGCTATGCCATTGCATCTAATGGGACTTGAGTATTCATGGATTTTGGTATCTACAAAAGCGGGTCCTGGAACCAGACCCCAGTAAATGTGAAGGGACAACTGTATAAAGCCCTAAGGGTCTCAGGATGCAGGTACTGTACTTGAAGGACCATCTAATCCAATACTGACCCAACCAAAACTTTGAAAGAGCCATGGAAGTTTTGCTTGTGTTTCCCCAGAGCAGTATGTCATCTAAGACACAGCTTTCTTTGTGAGGGCACCCCAGTTCTGTCAGAGATTCAACTGTCCCGCACACATCTGTCTTTTAAGCACCAGCTTTAAAAAAAAATGTTTATAAAGCTTGGAGGAATAAGCAACTGTTTAATTGGATCTCTGGTTGCTACTCCTCTGTATTGTTTTTATTATATTTTAGTAGACAATGGTAATTTATTATTTTAGATGCATGTTTTACATAGCTGTAATTGTACTTTCAAGTAGCGTCATTAGCTGCCCTGAACTCTCATGAAGATTGACAGGGTTTAAATCAAATGAATATGGATAAGTAACACTTTTCTGTGTAGCAAAGAAACCCTCCACATAACAGATTCTAAAGGTAAATTCACAAGATTGTTCGCAGCTTAGTAGAACTAATCTAAATTACTATCATACAAATTAAATCTGTCCTCATACTCATCCCCCTGATTTAAATTATTGTTCTGCTCTGGACTGTGGAGCAGGTGGGGTGGACAGAACCTCTCTTAAGCAAGCCTGTAAACACAAGCAAGGTGTGCTAAGAGGTGATATACCTACCTGCAGACTAGGGCTGCTACTACACTGCAGTTTGACTATCATGGCTCCATCCTATGGAATCCCGGGATTTGTAGTTTGTTATGGCACCAGAGCTCTCTGACAGAGAAGGCTAAATATCTCACAAAACTACAAATCCCAGAACCCCAAAGCATTGAGCCATGGCAATTAAAGCAGTGTCAAACTGCATTATTTCTGCAGTGTGGCAGCAGCCTAGGTTGGGTACACTGGTTGACTGATCACGTATTTGACTGTGGTCAAAGACTGGCACTCTATATCTTTAGATCTCTTTTGTTAGAAAGGGCAGAAGTGAGGGCTACTTGTCCCCCCAGCCCTGTGGGGGTCAGGGTCAAGTGTAACAGCAAAATAATACTTCCCTGCACCAGCTATCTATTAAAGTCACACCAGTTCTTACAAGCAGTGAGCCATAAGCAGTGATCAACAGAAAAGGCCACAGCCCAGCAGGGAGTGTTGGGCTAGGACAAGGGACACCCAGATCAAATCCTTACTCAGCCACGTAAAACTTGCTAGGGAGGAGAATGATGAACCAATCGCAAAGTCTAGCCTACCCCAGAGGATGGGTGAGAGGATAAAATGGAGGGTGGACGTGGTAAAGGATTAAGTAAATCTGTAACACAATAATTGATTTCACAGTAAAAGCTAATCAAGCTGGATCTGTAAGCATATAGGTATTAAAACTGTTCTACCAGTCCTGCTCACAACTTTTGCATACGTACATTACTTTTCTAAAAAGACAGCCACCCTAGCGCCTCACTAACACACATGTACACACAGAGCACTACTCAGAATTGCTACCTTAATCACAGATAACTTTACTCTGAACGACAAACATACTAGCAAGAAATTCAACTTCACCTGTAAGTACTGTATACAATAAATGTGGGAAACTGCTACTTTCTGCAAGGATAAATCTCTGTTTACTCATGAATATGTGTCTGTGGCCTGAGTGCCCAGATTCCAGAAGCAACAGTGGAACCAATACCATTTCTAGTTGGAAAGAGGCAACCAATACAGTGGGGTTCTTGGATGATAAACCTTTGGGGAAGAGAGTCAGGATAACAAACCTGTGTGTGAAGGTATCTCTCATCCCACTTCCCAATCTGGGACTGACAACAATAAGAGAAAGCATAAATTCACATGGCACACAAGAGGTATGCAATAGAATGCTCTACTGCTTGGGGCACGCCTCATTAAAAATCATGCCACTTAATAAGTACATAAAGACATGCACAGTTGTCCCTTCATATTCGCTGGGGTTTGGTTCCAGGACCCCCCGTGCATACCAAAATCCGTGAATACTCAAATCTCTTATATGCAATGGCATCGCAAAATGGTGTCCCTTATATAAGGTGGCAAAATCAAGGTTTGCTTTTTTGATTAATATTTTTTAAAGAATATTTTCAAACAGTGAATACTTAAATCCGTGAATACCAAATCCATGGATATAGAGGGACAACTGTACAATCACACCACTGAGGTGTCTAGAAGTTTCTTAATATTGTCCTATCCCAGCTCCTTTGCCCCCCACCTTTCTTTTTTAAAAAATAGACCAAAGCATCTCTAACAGGCCCTCTATCTCTTTAACAATTTAAAGGAAGAACTTGGTTGCTTTAAGCCAGCTGCCCCCTCATCGCATCTCTCCCAGCATATCCTTCTTTTGGGACAGCCATCCCTCTAACTTCAAAAAAAGGCAGGGATGCAATTATGCAGGTTCAATCCTCCGTTGGTGTTGGGGAACACTGCCTGCAAATGAAGAGATGGGGGAAGCAGGTGCTGGTGGAAAGGAGAGGGAGGAATGGAAAATACATCCTGGGTGCATGTGAGGTTCAAGCAGAGCAGAGGGCTACTTATTAAACAGATAAAGATACAATGGAGGTGCCAGGCAAGTATTTCCTGAACAAAATACCTGCATTTTGGTGAAGTGACCCAAAGAGCAGAGCACTGAGGAAGATGAGAGTGCAAGTCTGAGTGTAAAATGGGTTTGCACTTCCTCATGTTGTATTGTGCTTTTTCATCTTTCTTCTATAGTTATTAACAAACAGAGAATATACACAGAAGAATGAAAAATGAGAATGTAGGTCTCTGAATGCAGGTGAGGTTTGCACTGTCTCTTTATGTCCTGCTTTCTCCTATCATTCCTACATGCACACAAACTCTCCTTTTCTTCTGTCTGGAACAATTACAGCCACCTAGGTGGGTCTTCGACCCCAACACACACACACACACACCTCATTTTAAAGGGGAGGACCAGCAGCCCCTGATGAATTAAAAAACACGTGTCCCCCCTCCCTCTCAGGTTCATGGAGTTTGAAGCAAGAGGGGAGAGCCACCTTTAAACGTGAACACCACACACATTTGTGGGGAATAGCAGATCATAGAATCATAGAATTGTAGAGTTGGAAGAGACCACAAGGGCCATCCAGTCCAACCCCCTGCTGACTATTCCTTTTGAGTATTTCTTTTTTTTCCTCCTCTCACCTAAAAGAAGCCTGTATTTCCTATGAGTGAAACCGAGGCATCTTTCGGGCTAGGGGAGGAAAAAGGGAAGAGAGGGATGGAATGGGAGAAAAAGTGAGTCTCTGAAGGCAAAGGAGCTTTGCTCCCTCGCTGCCTTCTGTACATGCATATATATATACACCTATATAAAAATGTACATTTTCTACAGGTTCCCCCTCCCACCCTCCCTCCTACACACAAACATGTATAAATACACACAGACACATGTACATTTTCTATAGGTTCCCCCTCCCTCCTATATAAAAAGGTACATTTTCTATAGGTTCTCCCTCCCTCCCTCCTTCCCCCCACACATATAAATACACACACACACACCTATATAAAAATGCACATTTTCTATATGTTCCTCCTCCCTCCTTCCCCCCCCCATAAATACACAGACACACATGTACATTTTCTACAGGTTCCCCCTCCCTCCTATATAAAAATGTACATTTTCTACAAGTTCCCCCTTCCTCCTTCCCACAAACACACACACGAACGTTTTCTATAGGTTCCCCCCTCCCCACACACAGACACCCCTATATAAAATTGTACATTTTCTACAGGTCTCCCTCTCCCTCCCTCCTATATAAAATTGTACATTTTCTACAGGTCTCCCTCTCCCTCCCTCCTATATAAAATTGTGCATTTTCTATAGGTTTCCCCCTCCTTCCCTCCTCCTCCGCCCGGGCGGTGGCGCTTCTGGAGAGCAAGAGAGACTCAAAGGGGTCCCGCCAACCGGGCCACGTGGGGCTGGGGAGGCCGCCGGGGCTCCTGCCGCCCGCCCGAGGCCTTTTCCCGGCCACCCCACCACCACCAAGACCCCTTGAGGCCGCGCCCCAGCCTCCTCCTCCTCATCCTCCTCCTCCTCGGGCTGCTGCTGCTGCTGCTGCTTCTTACCCCCAGGTGGGGACGTGCGCCTCGTAGTCCCAGTACTCGCGGCTCCGGAGGCTGTTCACCTCGGCGTAGACGCGGGCCCGGCTCCCGGCGGCCGGGCCGGGCATGGCGGGGGCCGGAGGGAGCGGCGGGGGCCGGCCCGGGGCCACGGAGGGGAAGGGCGGCGGCGTCGCCTGAGGGGCCGAGGCCGGGCGGCAGGGGCTCCACCACCACCGCCGGCGATGGCGGCCCAGCAGCAGCAGCACCACCGGCACCGGCACCGAGGGGGAACCGGCAGCGGCCGCGCGGAGGAGAGGCGCCAGGCCGGCCGGCGCGAGGGGACTCCGCGGCGGAAGAGGGAGGGAGGGAAGGCGGGCGGGCGGGAGGCCTCAGGCCTTGGCGGCGGCGGCGGCGACGCGCCCACCGGCCCCGAGAAAGTCCGCCGGCAAAGGCCGGCTCTCTGGCGTCCAGCCGCCACAGCGACCCCTGCCGCTGAGGAGGACTTCCGGCGCGCAGGCGCGGCACAGGCGAAGGCGGGAGGAAGTCGCGGGAGGAAGCCGGTCACGTGCGAGGGGGCGTGGCCAGGAGAAAAAGGGGAGGAAAGGCGGGAGCGCCGGATGCTCTGGTTGGAGATTCCGAGAAGAGGGGGGCGAGCGAATGTGGGAGTGCGCATGCGCTGGTGTAGCAGAACGTTTTGAGAGCTGGGCTAGGAAGCAGACTGACACGGGTTCGAATCCCGCCCTGTGCTGGAGCATGGCAAGGCAATGGGTGACGCCAACCTGGAAATAAAATGTTATTTCAAAACACAGAAATTCTGAACCAGGCCAACAACTATGGTGTCAGAAATATCAGCAGTAGCAGAATATGTTATAAACCAACCTGGACACAAAATGGTATTTGAAAACACAGAAATTCTGGACCAGGCCAACAACTATCCTGTCAGAATTCACAGAGAAGCCATTGAAATCCACAAACACCTGGACAACTTCAACAGGAAAGAAGAAACCTTAAAATTTAACAAAATCTGGCTCCCAGTTTTGAAATACAATAGAATCAAAACTCAACACTTACAAAGGAATTCCACCCAGGGACAGGGGGATTCCCAGCAGATAATGGCCCATCAGCCAAACAGACACTAACAAGCCTTGCATTTCTATACCTAGAAACTAACCATTCAATTATACAAATTTACATATCCTCCCCAACAGCGGTTCACAGCATATAAACTCCACACACACACACCTACACAACCATTCTCTGAGGATGCCAGCCACAGATGCAGGCAAAACATCAGATAGAAACTGTTCCAAAACATGGCCTCACAGCCCGGAAAAAAACCAAGGAAAACCTATGGATGCCGGCCATGAAAGCCTTCGACTTCACAACAAAGCCCTCCTCTGAACAAAACCTGTGACAGGATCACTATAAATCAGAAATGGCTTTGAAGGCCCTCAGGAAGAAGGTGCATCCATACTAGAGAAATAATCCAGGTTTAAACTGGATTATTGTTGATTTATAGTGATCCTATCACAGGATTGGTTCCAGGACCCCCTTTCATGGATACCAAAATCCATGAATACTCAAGTCCCGTTATATGCAATGGCATTGCAAAATGGTGTCCCTTGTAGAAGATGGCAAAATCAAGGTTTGCTTTTTGGATTATTATTTCTTTAAAGAATATTTTCAAGCTGTGAATACGTGGCTACAGAGGGACAACTGTAGGGCCGGGAGAGAGGAGGCTGGGCAAAGCCTTTTCTTTCTTTCTTTTTTTGGACTACAGTTCCCAGAATCTCCCAGCCAGGTGGATCATGGGAGCTGTACTCCAAAAACTGAAGTCCATGAAACTGAGGGGGGGGGTAGATATTTTTATTTTTTTTAATAATAATATTTTCAAGCTGTGAATACTTAAAATCCATGAATAGGGAGGGACAACTCTAGGGCTGGGCGAGAGGAGGCTGGGCAAAGCCTTTTTTTTTTTTTTTTACTACAGTTCCCAGAATCCCCCAGCCAGCCATGGTTGCATGGCTGGCTGGGAGATTCTGGGAGCTGTAGTCCAAAAATATGCGCTCTCTCTCTCTCTCTATATATATATATATAGTTATGATTATAAATAGAGAGAGAGAATATTATATATAATATAAATATTATATATAATGTAATATTATATATAATATTCTAGATAGATATATGCAAAAATTTGCAACCATGGCTGGCTGGGGGATTCTGGGAGCTGTAGTCCAAAAATGGAAATCCATGAGGCTGAAGGGGGTGTAGATTTTTCATTTCGACCACAACTCCCATAAGACGATTAGAAAGCTATGGCTGACTGAAGAATTGTGGGAGTTGTAGTACGAAGTAAGCAGCGCTGGGCCTCTTCCTCCTCCTCCTCCTCAGCAGCCCGGGGGAGGAGCGGTAGGAAAAAGGCGGCGGGGCGCTTGACTAGGCCGCGTTGCCATGGCGACGCCGGCCTTTTCCCTGGCTGGGCCTTCCCCTCAGGCGAAGCCAGGCGAGCGGCGGCCCCTCAACGGCCATGGCGGACGAGGAGTCGGAGCGCGACAGCATCCACACGGGCGAGTCCCGGGAGCTGGGCGAGGAGCTCCAGCAGGAGTTGGGTCCGCTCTCTTTGGCCGAGCTCGCCACCTTGGTGGAGGAGACCAGGTCGGGCCCGGCAGGAAAAAAAGGACCTTTTTTCTCTTTCCTCCCCTCCATAAGCTCTGCTTTCTGTTTCCAGGTGGCAAAAGTAAAAGCAAAGCTGAGGAAAAATTACTTTCTTTGGCGGGGGAGGGCGGGGCGGTGAGTGGGATTACAACACCCAGAATCCCCCAGCTTGACCTGGCACCCATTTCCACAATTGTATTTATAATATTTATTTATATCCCACCTTTCTCCCAATATAGGGACTCAAGGCGGCTTACAACAAGAACACAATTATTAAACAACACTATGCAATCATTAAAAACATAAATATGAAATTTAAAAACATATTAAACGATTTACAGTGTTATAACATTAATATGCCACCTTTCTCCCAATTTAGAGCCTCAAGGCAGCTTACAATGAGAACACAATTATTAAACAACAATATGCAATCATTAAAAATATAAATAGGAAAAGTAAAAACAGATTAAACGATTTAGAGCGTTAAAACATTAATATGCCACCTTTCTCCCAATATAGAGCCTCAAGGCAGCTTACAATGAGAACACAATTATTAAACAACAATATGCAATCATTAAAAATATAAATAGGAAAAGTAAAAACAGATTAAACAATTTAGAGCGTTAAAACATTAATATGCCACCTTTCTCCCAATATAGGGGCTCAAGGCGGCTTACAATGAGAACACAATTACTAAACAACAATATGCAATCATTAAAAATTTAAATATGAAATTTAAAAACAGATTAAACGATTTACAGTGTTAAAATATTAAAATACAATAAAAATATACACAGCTTTAAAAGTACTGTAAACTACACAGCATGTACAAGCCCAAAGCCAGCCACCAACAGATTGTGAATGCCTGATGGCACAAGACTGTTTTTACTAGTTTACAAAGGCGGGGGATTTTTAAAAAAATGACTTCTTATCCATTGGCTGTCAGGAGAGGTTCTGAGAAAATTTACAAAAAACTCTTTGCAGTGTAGTCCAATTTTTTAATTGTTGTGTTGTGAGCTCTGCCTATTGGAGGCCACTGCAAAGCGAGAAGTCTCTAAACCTCCAAAAGAGACTAGAACAAAAGAGAAATTGGTAACAGTTGGAGGGGATTACAACTTCCAGAATCCCCTAGCCTGCCCTAATGGAGGTTTTCATGGTTTTAAATACAGTTGTCCCTTCATATTCACTGGGGTTTGGTTCCAGGACCCCTGTGGATACCAAAATCCGTGAATACTCAAGTCCCATTATATGCAATGGCACAGCAAAATGGTGTTTCTTATATAAAATTGCAAAATCAAGGTTTGCTTTTTGGATTACAGTATTATATTTTTAAGGATATTTTCAAGCCGTGAATATGTAAATCCGTGGATACCAAATCTGTGGATACGGAGAGACAACTGTACATAAATAAACTTGCTTTGCAATCCTTTGGGCAACAGTTGAGATCCTGAGAAAATGCACCAGCACACAACCTCGCAGAGTGGCCCCTGCTTTTACTCCAAGGTAGGGAGTCAGCCATTCCAAAGCAAGAAGAAGGAGCCTCAGACTTATCGTGCAAGGCCAAGCAGAGCTTGGGCAAGTTCCTTTCTTTGTACTACAGCTCCCACAGTCCTTCAGTCAGCCATGGCTTGCTGCTGGGCTTATGGAATTTTAGGGGATTAGGAATTTTTTAATTGGAATATGGAGGTTGTGGTTGAAAAGAAAAATCCCCCCCCCCCGCCAGCTTTCATGGACTTGCATTTTTGGACTGCTGGCTACAGCCTGGCAGGGAGGGTTCTGAGAGCTGCAGTTCATTAAAAAAAAAAACCAACAGAAACCAGCTTATGTGAATGACATAAAAAGCAAGTGATGTCAAAAACTGAGTGTACTGTACTAAACCATTGTTGGAGCAAAGAAATGCAAAATCCTCATCACTACATTTGCACAAGCCACCTTCTGCAGGTGGAAGCCACTTGTCCTTTTGTGGAGATGCTGCTGAAGAGGATTGTATGATCAGCTCTTGTTGCTAAACTCTTGCTAAAACATGCTGTTAAACAGATGTTTTGCCCATAGACTCTGGGTCTGGCAAATGCGGCTGATCACTCAGTTCTCTCCCCACTGCTAACATGGTCTCAAAATCAGAAAGATCTTTGAATAAGTACATAGTTTTAGCAAAAAAGAAAAGAAAGACAGCTTCCCGAGGCTTTAGAACAAAGGTTGCCGATAGGAGCAGGTTTGGCTCTTGTTAGGATCTGTGGGAGATCCAGTGTGGTGTAGTGGTTTGAGCGCTGGACTAGGGTCCGAATCCCTGCGCAGCCCCACAGGGTGACCTTGGGCAAGTCACACTCAGCCTCAGAGGGTGGCAAAGGCAAACCCCCTCTGGAAAAGTCTTGCCAAGGAAATCTCTGATAGGGTCGCTATAAATCAGAAATGACTTGAAGGCACACAACAACAACAACAAAGATCTATGGGGCACATCTAGAGCAGTGCTTAGCAACCCCAAAACACTGAGGCCACTAGTGAGGTGGTAGGTTTGGCGCTCCAGGAGTAGAACGGACTTTTATTTGGTCCCATACAGGATGCCAGGGGTCTCTGTATGCCCAGTGCATAGAGGCCCTTTGCAAGCTTCGTGTGGGGTCATCATCCAGGTGCTGTGGGACTGGATGTCCCAGCAGCTCTAGCCAGTAGAGTCAAGGGTGAGGAATGCTGAGGTTTGCAATCCAACACCATCTGGAAGGCAACAAAGCTACCATCCTGATGTATGACAACCTGTAAGACAGGCATGGGGTCCATGCGGGCTTCCACATGTGGCTAGGTTGCAGTTCCCAGCAGTACTCGCCATTGCCTCTACTGACCAGGGGCTGCTGGCAGTTACAGTCCAGCAAGATCTGGAGGGCCGCATGATTTCCACCCCAGGATATATTTTCCGCATTCATATATCAAAGTGTTCAGAGTGTAAAATAAAAATATAAAATATGTTGTTAAATTTTATTATAATGTTAGCTGATAAATTAGACATGCACAGATATAGATGAATATGAAATACACTCCTTGCGGTAGAATAATAGAATTGCAGGGTTGGAAGGGAGCCATCCAGTCCAACCCCTGCTAAATTCAGGATTTACAGTGCGGGAACTACTACATCCTGGTGATGTGGGCTCTTGAGGTAACAGCATGATGGAAGAAGATGGGATCCGTTATTTCAGGACTAGTAGGGAGAAGTCTAAGTGCCATTACTATACCCTGCTGCAACTGAGAAATAGAGGCCAAAACAAAAGGAGCCTAAAGTGAAATATGATTGAAGTTTTCAAGTATTTTGAAGGTTGCCACACAGATTATAGAAAGAACTGATCTGCCTTTCTGCCCTATGTGAGATAAAATACCATTCCCGGAAAGTTAGTTTAGTTGGTATTAGAAATATATAGTGTGCGGATGATGTTGTTACAGGCTATTTTAAGGATCAGCCTGGAGATCCCCACCTCGGGTGGATCAATGATTGTTATTCCAAAGCTTGCATCTGCATTCTCTCCAAAAGGTCTCTCAGAGTGGTTAAAAAGGATTGTTCCATCCCTTTCACGGTGGGTCACCCTAGATGGCATTCTGAGCATTTTGCCTGTCAAATTTTGCCCTGTAGCCGGTTCTGGCATCCTTTTAGTTCAGGGCATGGATCACTCACATGCTTATAATCTTTGCTCACTTAATCTTTAATCTTCACTCAGCCATGACAACGCCATGCTCAAGCTTGAGACAGAAATGTTTGAGAAATTTTTCAATCGGATGGAGCCCCGGGAAATGATTCCAGAAAGGCGTGGCTCTTCGATGGACATGGGACAAATGCCGTATGTAAGTTGTGGGGTGGCTTCAAAGGGCTTATTTCTGTTGTAGGCTTGGTTTTGATGACTGTATATATTTGTTTTGTCCATCTTCCACCAAACTGCAGGCCTGACCCATCT
This sequence comes from Gambelia wislizenii, assembly GCA_030847615.1. NCBI lineage: Eukaryota > Metazoa > Chordata > Lepidosauria > Squamata > Crotaphytidae > Gambelia > Gambelia wislizenii. Next base: position 42,236,679 of record JAUMIR010000008.1, read on the forward strand.
ACACATGTAACTTTGTTGCCTATGCTACATATTCTTACATTTGCTTCATCAGCACATCCTGAAACTCTTTATTCATGGGTTCACTCTTTTTATTAGCACAAACTCTTAAATTAGCCACCCTTAATGCATTGCCCGCAAATGTTTTGGACTGGAACTCCCATCAGCCCTGGCCAGGGTTCTCCCAAGTCAGAAACTACTTGAAGGTACACCACCACAACAAGTGCTGCAATGTCATCAGCTGCACATACCAGCTTGTATAATGACACCACTGATGCATGTTGCTCATGGTGCCATGTGCTAGTGTGTCCTCTGCATTATGGAATCCGGACATGGCAGTGACCAAAACCTCCAGTGCGTATTCTCTTCGCCATCTTGCAACATTGCAGCCCAAGTATAAGGCCCCTTTTAAGTGTCAAGAGAGGGGTGAGACCAGATGGAGTCTGTGATGCACAGGCGCGTCAGTCAAGTTTACATGACCACTCAACCTGATCCCTCATCACTTTCACTGCCACCGTTGTTGTAACACAAGGGTTTTTACCTCCCACTGCTGCCACTACGGGTCTGAAACATGGGTCACCTATCTCCACCACCTACGACTCCTCGAGCGCTTTCACCAGCGCTGTCTACACACAATCCTAAATATACACTGGACTGACCATGTGACGAATGTTGCTGTCCTTGAGCAAGCAGGGATCACCAGCATTGAGGCCATGATATTGAGAACACAGCTGCGCTGGGCAGGGCATGTATCTAGGATGGAGGACCATCGCCTCCCAAAAATAGTACTCTACGGTGAACTCACCACGGGTCAGTGTGGTGGGAGTCCTGAATTTTCGTTTGCAAAGAAAAGCCAGAGAGAGAGAGAGCATATAATGAGACTTGAGTATTCACAGATTTTGGTGTCCACGGGTGGTGGTGGTGGTGGTGGTGGTTTCTGGAGACAAACCAAAGCAAATATGAAGGGACAATTGTACTTTCATTCGCTCATACAGTATAGCTGTTATTGTTAGAGTCCATGGTGGTAACAGCAGCCTGTCCCTTGGAACACAGTCTCTGCTCTGTTTCTGCCATAAGTGACCTTCGGGGTCTCTTTTTTGAAGGAAATAGGGGAGGGTGAATTGTTCCTTTTCCAGTCCATACAGCTGTGTCCCACTTGCTGTTGTGGATGAAACAGCATGATGTGTACACATTAAAAATACAATATATCTCCCAAGTGCAGATGTTTAACCTGTTTCTCTCTGTTCAGTAAGGGATTCCGGAGGCAGCTGCTGTTTACCTTGCCTGGCTCACACGGCTACAGTAGGATCTGCTAGAGTGGAGTCCCATTATTTCCCTGCTCAAGTTTTATTCAGTTGTTTACTGAAATCTGCAGTTGTTTAGCTGCAACCCCATACTGAAAATCTGTGTTTCTCCATCCCTCCTTCACTGTTCTCCCAATGCCAATGCTGCTAAAAACTTCCAGATAGGCAGAGAATGAGGAAGAAAATGAGGGGCAAGGCAAGGATACAAAGGCTTTCTAGAAAGGAGCTTCTTTGTCAGAGGCTTTGTTAACTGAGGTTAACTCAGTTGGAGAAAAGAAAATCCTAGCATGCTGATTGCAGACCTTAAAGTTCCATCACAATATGGATTGCTCCTGCTCTAGACTTGTGTGTAACTTTGTGTTTTTCCTTTGGACTCCAGGGACGAGGCAGGCGCAAATCTAAATCAAGAATGGCAGCAGAACGGCTCATGTGCCTGACAGTGGAGCAGAAGTGTGACCTAGCCCAGCGGGAACTGGAGGAAACGAAGGAAGACATCCAGCGGATGAAGAAGAACTCAGAGCAGACCTTGCAGAACTACCTGGTAGAGTTGTCTGTGCATACGGGAATGGGAAGAGGTCTCTTAAATTATATGCCTGTACTGAACTGCCTATTCTGTCACTACTGAGGGACTTGCTTACAGCAGGGCAAATCCAGTAACTGTGGTGGGTAGGGCGGGCTGGCACTTTGGGCCAACTGGCATTGATTCAGGTGAAGTTGGCTCTTTGTTACCAGTATGGCAACAAGGTCTATATGGCCCAAAGAGAAGTTTCTTTAATCAAAATTGTCAACAGCGGGGCCTTTCCCCACCTTTTAAGAACAAGGAAGCAAGAAGTGTTATATGAGGCTGGAACAACATTCCAACATTTGGCTTTCCCACAGATCTGTCTCAGATTGAGTCCTGACCTTCTCCAGTCATGGATGCTTTGCAAAGAGTCTGTAGGCTTCAGAGTGTTCTTTGGTTATGGGCAGGAAATATAATTTCAAAAGACTGCCTTATACTGAGGCTGCTATTCTTAGGATGGGAGTCTTTGGGTTGTTCTTTCCCACTTTTATCTATATGAAATAAATTACTTAGGCTGATGTGGAAGTGCTAGAACCTGTGTGAAATGGCTCCTCTCTTGATACTTAAACCGGGAACAAGTCACTTCCCATATTGGACCTGGGATAGCTGCTTAATTTGTCTGATAGAGAGCTCAATTTTTGCTCTTTTCCTTAGTCAACTTTTTGTTAATTTAAAAAAAGGGGGGGCAGCAATGGCTTAAACCTCTGACAGTACCATCCACTCACATGGGCTTTCCATTCAGACAACCCACGAGCTCAGTAATTCCCCTATCTCTGTCTGACCTAATACCTTTGATCCCAAATGTCCCCCTTAGATGGTCAGGTCTGATGAAAATGACCAGGTTTTGGAGAGCTTTTTGGAAGCAGGCTCACACCTTGAGAGCAAGGAGTTCAACTGTAGCAATGCCATGTTGTTACCTTCCTCATTGATCCTCTGCTGCTAGTCTCTATTGCTTTTTACACTCTGAGTTCACAGACTACAACATGTGTTTGTTTTTTCTCTGGGCAACTTGGTTTTAGGCTGCTCCATAGAGAATAAACAAAATGTCATGTGTCTCTACTTCCAGTGTGATTTCCACTTTGCAGGCAGTCCTAGAGGAAGCAGACATTCGGAGACTGGACATTAAGAAAGCCATGGTAGACTTTGACAAAGAGATCATCAAGACCATCACCAAGAAGAAAGGGAGTGTCATTGCTTCCACTAAAGTGCTGCGATACATGGAAGACAAGATACGCTCCAGGGTTAGTGGAGATCATTTGCTCCTCAATCCCTTCTTCTAATCCTGCACTCATAAAGTGCATGTCAAGTAAGGAATTTGACAGGGCCTGGGCTGGTGTTCCTCATCAGCTTATCCCCTTGCCATATTCCTGGTCTTCAGTTTGGGTCTGGCTCTGCTGCTTTTGCCCAGCAAACAGCAAAGCACATTCAGGTGCCATTAACAGTCCTTGCCTTTCAGAGGTGGACAGACTAATTACAAAATTCTTAATTCTTCCATAAAACATACTTCACAGATAAATATGGTTGCCATTTTCTGCACGTGCAGAAATCAAACAGGTGAAACCTTTCCCTATTCTTTTATCTCCATTCTGAGAAATGCGTCACCATGTTTCTGCATATTAAACTATTGCTAAAGAGACAGGCCTGTGTGTGGCGGGGGCGGGGGGAACAGACCCTACTGCCTTATTTGTGAAGCCCTGCTTCCGTTCACTGTATGATTTCATTTCTTTCCATTTTTCTCTGAGTAATTATTGCTAGTGCATGATAGTAGCAATAATAATAGGCAACTGTCGTTTCAGTCAGCAGGAAAGGCAGATAGGATCCAAAATGCTTCAGCTAATACTTTTGGATGGGGGATTCTCTGCATCAGGATGGGAACAAGCAGGAAAACTGCTCAGAAGATTACACCAAACTCTTTTGGCCAGAATACAGTTCCTGCCAGCCTACGTAACACAAAGCTTGCCACACTCCCTTATCAGTTAACTGGCTCAGTAGAAGCGATGCCAATAAACACTCCTGGGTACATGGTTTTCTTGAGAATGCTTTCTTGAGAGGAAAGGGATACCCCCTCCATCTACACTGTGGCCCTAGTCTTCATAAGGGAAGCCCTTGCAATGGTCCTCCCCCCGCCACTGCTATTTTTGCAGCCGTTGACTCCTCCAGACTTCCTGAAACATCCTTTTTCTGGGCAAAAACAGAGGACGAAGCATACCTCCTGAAAACGTCTTGGTGTGGCCATTCATCTTTTAAATATGAAAGTTTTGAAGCCATGGAGCAAAAGTGAGTCCCCCCCTCCCCAGAAAAACAAACTGGATGTTAGCATCCTTTATAGATTAAAAGCCACACTGTTACTTTCAGAACATAAAATGCATTGTGTGTAGCTTAATTTGGTACTGAAATTATCATCTTTGATTTATTAAAAGTATAATTCAGAAAATAATTACAAATTGAATTTACTTTTTCAAAATTTTGGTTTTTGTTACAAATGGATCTGCACAGTACTGAACTGTAAGGGACACCTGAACTATAAGGAACCCCATTAGTTTTGCCAGTTTATGAGAGTCAAGCAAATAAAAACAGAAGAAACCATCAACACTTGTAAAACAAAGTTATTTTGTCTCCTTCATAGTGCCAAGGCACTCATTCCCATGAAAACAACTGAGAAAAGGGAAACAAGACCAGGAATTGCAATGATGTGAGACACTGTACATAATATGGGGGACTAAGTGTAGAAACACCTTGTCTTAAATATTTTATTCCTCATTCTAAAAGAAAATGTTCCACATCCAATAACAAAAACGGCTTTGAGGAAAAAATGGGGGGAACTGGGGTTCCCCAAAATTTTTCTCACACACACCCAGCTTTCACATTCCCAAATTTGCTCTTTTGCAAAAACCTCTGGTCTCTTCCATTGTCATTTGGGCTTTTTAAAAAATATTTTTGGCCATCTGTGCAGGCCTTGGAAAGTTCCAGAGACAGAACATTGGCTCCCAGACCTGTCTCAGTTCCTGCCCCTGATTGACCCGATGTGTCATTTGGCCCCCTTTTGCCATGGATCCCAGAAACGCTTTCTCTTGCCTTTAAGGCTGCTGTCAGTTGTTTCACTTACAGTTTTACATCCTGTATGATTTTTCAACATCTTTTTCCTGGTGAAGAAGCTGGAGGAGCTTTGGATATGTTTGGATATGTTTTATGCCTTTCAGTTGGCCAATAAAGGTTTTTCGTGGATTTTGTATTTTGTTATATATTGTAGGGAAATGTGGGTGTTATGATCAGTTTCCCAAAATGAGAACGAGGGATTCCACAGTTGGGGTACTGCAGGGCCCATGTCTTAATGGCTAGTGGAGTGAGGCTACAGGCAAGGTAGTACTTATCCCTGTTGTAGTAGGCAGTCTTGTTTGGAGAAATTTGTCTCAGGAGGTGTTGGTCTCAGCCTTGGCAAGGAAAGTCTTCTGCTGCCAGCCAAGCCTAAACGTGTAGACAAACGCAGGTCCTAGAGCCAAATTTCAGCAGCGAGGCTGAGAAAGAAATCAGGTGGCTTTTGTTTTTTACAGGACATCCTGAAGGAGAAATTTCGCTTGAAAAATGATTCCCTCAAAGTCCAGAAGAAGAAGATGCAGCTGCAGCTGAAACAGGTACCTCACCTTGGTGGCCCTTTCCTCTAAGATGCAGATTGGCAGGTTTGTCCCAAGGCAAAAAAATCTCATCCGGCTGTGCCCTTGCTACGTGTGATGGTGCTTCCTTCTAGAATTCTCTACATAAGAATATCACCCTAACAGGGAACCAGGGGTGGGAGGTTGCACTGAAATTGTAGCTTTAGGAGTCCTAGTCAGGCAGAGGGCAAGTCTTGGCTCAGCAAATGTTCCCAGGTGAGGCCAGGAAGTGAGCCAGGCCGTGCCTCCTTCAGCCAGAGTTTCCACTTAACATGTTCTGAGCAGAAAATCCTTCCCTATTGCAAACAAGTGTTTGCCTTCGGTGAACAAAACTCACCCAGCCATCCAAATCTTCATTGTCATCGTTCCAGATGTTGGGAAGAGCTCCTTCTGTCCCCGTTCCCATGTCTTGCATTATCTGTAGACTGGGCCTGGCATTAGCCCACAGAGGTCTCAGAGCAGACCAGTACCTACAGATAATACAGACTGCAGACAAGTAAATCTCCCTGGGCTCTGGTGACAGGCTGTTCTGTAAAAGCGTAGTCCTGCTGAGCTTCCTGGTCAGTGACTATGGCTATTCTTGGTTGATCTGCAGAAAGAGGAGCTTGGGGAGGCCCTACACGAGGTTGATTTTCAGCAGCTGAAGATTGAGAATGCTCAGTTCCTGGAGAAGATTGATGAACGGAACCAGGAACTGCTGCAGCTGAAGATGATGGTGGGCAGCACCCAGCAGGTCCTCAACTTCTACAAAGTAAGTGCAGAGCCCACACTCGTTGCTGGCCTGTGGCCCTGCGCCCGTGGCTTAAGAGGGCTGCTGGAGGGACCAGGAATGCAGCCCTCACCTCGCCCCTGATGCCTCCCAGCCCACATCTGCATCATGCTCTGACCCAGTGCCCTGTTCTGCTCTGCAGCAGGAAGAGCCCTTCTGCCCTCAGCGCTTGCCCCCTCAAGGCGCTTCTGCTGCAGAGCAAGATTCACCTCCTGAGGGCTGGGGTTGCTCCTTGGCACATATCAGGAGAGGGGCTGACCTCCCCCTTCCCCTCTGGCCAAAGAGTGCACGGACTATGGAGGCATAGTCTCTGTACTCGGAGACATAGCCTTCTTCCTCTGGATCAGTATACAAAGGGGGGTTGTAGCACCTTTGAGATGAGCTAAGAGAAGGACATTTGTACCTTAAGCTTTCTTAGGCCTAATCCACACTACACAAATACTCCAATTTGAAACTGAATTATTTGCCATGGCTTCTTCCTATGGAATCCTGGGGTTTGTAATTTTTACAAGGTCCTTAGCCTTTTCTGCCAAAGAGTGCTGATGCCGCATCAAACTACAAATCCCAGGATTCCATAGGAAGGAGCCATGGCAAATAATCCCGTTTCAAACTCGATTATTCTGTGCTGGTCAGGCCTCATCTGGAGTCCTGTGTTCAATTCTGGGCACCTCATTTTCAAAAGGATGTAGCCAAGGTGGGGCATGTTCAGAGAAGGGCAAAGAGGATGATAAGAGGGATGGAGAACAAAACCTATAAGGAGAGGTTGAAGGAGCTGGGCATGTTCACCCTGGTGAAGAAAAGTCATTGGGGTGGCATGATTGCCCTCTTTACATACCTCAAGGACTGTCACAGAGAGGAGGGTGCTGGGCCAAGTCTATTGGTTTGAAGTTATAGGAGAGTAGATTTTGATTGAACATTAGAAGGAACATCTTGACAGTGGAACAGTGAGAGCAGTTTGGTAGTGGAACCAATCACCCAGATAGGTGGTGGTGGGTCTCTGTCTCTGGATGTCTTTAAAAAAAAAAAGGCTCGGGAGCTCCCTGCTGGGTTGGCTGAAGCTGGAGATCCTGCATTGAGCCCCAGGGGGTATGACCTGATGGGCCATGAGGCCTCCTCCAATTCTAGGATTCTAATGAACTTTATTTTGTTTTGTTTAAAAGAAAGGATGGGGAGCCAGGTAGTGTTGGAATGTAAGTTCCAGCAGTCCTCATTGTTGTTTGGGCTGGGTTGGGGCTGCTGGGATTGCAGTCCAACAGCATTTGGGAGGCTGCAGGATTCCCATCCCATGGGAACTGCCTTGGAGAGGTTTTGCTTCTGAAGGTGGTACAAAAACATTTGAAATGAATGAACATGTATGTTCCGAAGGACCTGTTTACAGAGGAAATCTAGTCAGAATACAGCGGAGAGAAATAAAAGTGATTCGATCAGAGCAGCTTGCAGGAAGGATGTAGTAGGAAGTGAAAAATGCCATCTGTACATGATCATAAAATTCACACTCTTCAGAGAAGGAACCTTCCCACACGCCTCACTCACCAGCCACTGCGATGGTGGCTTTCACTCAGTGTGGAAGACAGACTAGCGACTCTGTCAGTTTTGGGGAAATGGATGACATTGGAGGAAACGTGCCGCTTATTCTAGAGACTTCAGGCACACAGACGGGTGCTTCCCAATGTTCACGTGGGGGTAGCGGGCAGAAATGCCTTCTCCAACTATGCTTTCACCATCTATGTGCTTTTCTGGAGAACCTGCCTTTGCCCATAGTCATTCATACTCCATTCACTTCCAGGTTTTATTTATTTTTATTATTTATTTATTTATTTATACCCCGCTCTTCAGCCACAAGGCTATCAGAGCGGCTTACAAATTGTTTTAAGCAATAGCAATTTACACATCTACACTGCATTAAACAGTTTCCAATGTGTGTTAGCTAATTGCCCCCCACAAGCTGGGTACTCAATTTACCGACCTACGAAAGGATGGAAGGCTGAGTGAACCTTGGAGCCGGCTGGAATCGAACTTGCAATGTGGTGGCTTGCAGTACTGGCATTTAACCACTGCGCCACCAGGGCACTGCGCCACCAGGTTGGATTACTATAGGATTAACATCAAGAGCCACTGTGGGGAGTGGTTTGAGCATCGGACTAGGACTCTGAAGACCAGGGTTTGAATCCCTGCTCAGCCATGGAAACCCACTTGGGGACCTTGGGAAACTCACACTCTCTCAGCCTCAGGAAGGCAATGATGGCAAACCCCCTCTGAACAAATCTTGCCAAGAAAACCCCAGGATAGGGTTGCCATAGGTCAGAATCAACTTGAAGGCACACAAGAACAACCAAGAATGAACTCCATAGGGTCATCCTCAAAGCTACCGTGGCTCTGGAGTGTGACTGCCAGGGCTTGTTTTTTCTGAAGCCAAACCTTTCCTAGCTTTCTTGGTTGCCTGTTTGTTTCTGGGCTTAATTTGAGGTGCAAGTTTTAAATGTTAAAGTCCTAAGTGGCCTGAGATCTGAGCCAGGAGTCCTCCCCACGTACATGAACCTAGCCAGGAATATCACTCTGCTCTGTAGGGAGGGGCCTTCTGTTCCTTCCTCCCCCTCTCCCACCAAATGTTTAGTCTTTTAGCAGTGGGGATGAAAGAGAGAGTGGGGAATGAAAGTGCCTTTATCCTCTCCACTGTCCACTTCTAGACAGACATGGAAATGCTTTTGTCTCTGCAGACTTTGTAAAAATAAGGTTCCTTACACATGCTTTGCCCTACAGGCTCTTTAACAGGTGCTCTTTATTATTTTGGTGTTTTAAAAAGCGGCTTGTTCTGTTTATTGCTTTTTAAAACCATGAGCTGCCTGAAGTGTGTGTTCTTTCAGAAAGGTGGGGTTCAAATTACATAGATGGATAAAGTGGTTTTTCTGTTGGTTGAACAAGAAGTGCAGCAAACACAGTGGCATCTCTCAAGATCCAAAGGTGTAAAAAGAGTTCCTGGAAATACTACAAAGGAAAGAGAGAATCCCTGGCTGACCAGATGCAAGTGAGCAAAATAAGTCTGGGTGCTGTGGGAGAGTGATGCCCCTTCTGCGTTGGCCTTCCTCCTTTCCCCCATCTCGATTTTTCCTGCCTCTCCTCTCCCATCTGGGCTGTGTTATTGTCTTTCAGAAGAAACTGCAAAATGTATCTGCCATGGCTGCCCACCTGGTGAAGGACATTGCCCAGAGGAAGGAGTCCCTGGACAGAATTGCCCATGAAGCTGTCCTTGTTGAGAAGGTAGGGATGAAACAACTGGGCAGGATGGGGAGACACTGCCAGGCAGCTGGGAGCTCCAATGTTTAGTGGAGAATCCACTCCCAGTTTTGGTGTAAACTTTAAAGGAGCTACCTCCAAAAGAGGTCCTGTACCTTTGAAGGTTGGAGTAAAGCCCAGAGCGGATTCACCACACCCATTGGCACAGGAGCTGCCAGCGGCCACTGTGTGGGGCAGTTCTGTTAACACATTGCTAGGACTTTCAACTCCCATGAGCCCCAGCCAGCATGGCCCATGGATGCTGGGAGCTGTAGTGGAACAGAATGGAGAGGGCCACATGTTCTCTGCCTCTACCAGAAGAAGAGGTAGTTGTAGAAAAGTAAGAGAAGTCTTCTCTGCAGCATCAGCATGAGCACCATGGGATTATTGAGGGTGAATTACGGTGCCACAGGCATCCCCCTTGCCGACTTTTACCGCATTCTTTACAGATACCGGGGATTCTTGGACCAAAATGTTCCAGTAGTGGAAAAGAAATCAAAACTGTAAGAGGGGCTTGGAATTGCGTGGGAGCCAGGCGAGAAAGGCTTGCTGACTGATGAGTAAGCAGCCTGCTGCATTGCCTGGCCAAGAAGTGGAAATACCAAGATATGGAACATGCTGTTCCCTATCTTGCCTATTTTCAGGACTATAAATTGACATCAGGAGTGGGCAAAGTGTAGTTTGTCACCCCCCAAACCTAGAATTTTATAAAAAGGCATCCCCCCGACTCCTAGGATCCTCTGAGAGCAGAGGCTTTGGGTGCAAATAGAGCACAGGCCTCCAGCCCCCATTTGTGTATTTTTAAGAAACTAAGAGGTTTTTTTCTTTTGCTTCTAGAGTCGGTTTAGGGTTTGTTTTTATGTGCCTTTAAGTCAAAACTCCAACTTATCATGACCCTACCACAGGGTTTTCTTGGCAAGATTTATTCAGGGGAGATTTGCCATTGCCTTCCTCTGAGGCTGAGAGAGTGTGATTGCTCCAAGGCTACTCAGTGGGTTTCCATGGCTGAGCAGAGGGTATTCAAACCCTGGCCTCCCAGAGTACTAATCCAGCACTCAAACTGCTGCTCCATTCTAGCTATCTGCATATTTTTTATTTTTATAACCATATTTCCAGCCCGGGGGGAGCCCACAATCTGTCCAGTGGGTTAAAAAAAACTGGCCCTCAGATCATCCCAGGTTGCCTATCCCTGGTGTAAATGGTTACAGCATGAGGAAGGATTGTGTAGCTGAAAGGACTGCTGAATGCAGAAAGGAAGGCAGCAGGGAGGCTTTGAGTCCTTGGTCATCCTGTTTCTTTCCTAGGAGCGGGACATGGCTGAGGCCCTGAACAAAAAACTACGGAGGCAACTGGAAGAGTATAAAGTCCCGCCAGTCCTCAACTATGTCCATGAGAAGATGGCACTCCAGGAACTCGGAAGCACCCTCAAAATCTGGGAGAGGAAGGTGGAAATTGCAGAGGTAGGGCTGTGTCAGCAACAGGTCATGCTCCTGCGTGCAGGCAGATGTTACACATGGCTGCCCTGCTGCCAGGTCTGTGTGACCCATTCTGTCTCTGAACATAGGAACAGAGGGAGCTGCCTTGCCCTGCGTGAGACTGTTGATCCAACCAGCCCTGTGTGGCTGACTCTGGCCGGCAGCGGTGGCTCTCCAGGCAGGATTCTTTCCTAGCCCTACCTGGAGATCCCTGAGGATTCAGCTTGCAGGTACACCTCAGCTAACAGTCTAGAGGTGTTACTGGGCATGACTTCTGTGGCATAAAAGTTGGTACCAGAGGTAGACTTAACATGGAAAGAATGGAAAATAGGTGGCTACACCTCAAGGATGCGAGCTGTTTCAAGAAGCTTTTTATCCAAATCTAACAATATGAGCTAGTGTAGTGAAACAGCCAGGTCATATAACCCTTGCAGAAGTGAACAAAAACATTTTCAGCCTTTCAGAGACCACCCGAAGGCTTCTTCCAAAATGTACCCAGGGACGACATTTTCTTTCCCCAGCCTCCACTTTTCTTATGATTTCCGTTTGGGTGGCTTTTTTGTCATGCTGGGTGCGCTGGTGAGGCAGGCTTGGCTGCTCTCCCCTTTCCTGTTTTGCTGTCCATGCCTGCTCAGTAAGGGATTCTGGAGACTACTGCTGCGGTTGATGTTGTCTGTTGTAGGCTACATAGAGTCGGCTAGAATAGAATCCCATTCTTTTCCAACTCGAGCTTTATTGATAGTTGTAGACTGCAGACATAATGCTGCAACCCAGCACCAAAAGTCTGTGTTTCTGCAGCCCTCCTTCAGCATCCTGCCAATGCCAATATAAAAACACTTCCAGCCACCAGAGGATGGGAAGATGGGCAGGTGGGAAAAGCCTTTATCAGAAAGGAGATTCTTTGTTAGTTGAGGTCTGCCTGTACTCACCAGGCCTGCCCTGGCTTAGTGTCACAGATCAAAGGACAGGTGAGCCGAGGCAGTTATGGGGGAGTGAGCAGAGCAAAAGTGGAGGGCGGTGTGAGCACAACACGTGATAGCACCACAGAATCCCAAGAATTGGAACAGACCACAAGGGCCACCTAATCCATCCCCCTGGCATGAAAGAAAAGGGTGAAGGAAGCAAAATTCCCTGCTGGAAAAAGATTATGAGCATGGGGACACATGGGAGTGTGAGAATCAGGTGACCAGTATGGGCAAGGTTGTTATTTAAACTTGCACCATCCTGGAGAGTGCCAGCTTCCTCCACCCTGGTGGTTGGCTTTTGGCAGGAACTCCTCTCAGTTTGTTGTTCTTTGACTGATTTGCAGAGCAGAGCTTTATTTATAAACTTTTCAGGATCATGAAGGGGGCAGTGGAGCTCCAGAAAGGGAGCATATGGCTACGCCTGCATTGTGAGGTACCCACCCTGGGTGATTCCCTACTGATGCTGGATGTCTTTCCTTTCTGGTGTGTTCTGGGATGACCTCCTTCTGAAAGGCCTCTGGCATTGGCTGATGCTGGAGAGGAAGCTGGCTGGTATGGGGATGGGCTGTGTCCCTTTCCCTTCTTGACAGTCATACACAGCAGGCTCTAAAGCTGGAGTTGAACCAGGATAAGCCATCTTCCATGCTTCAGAGGGACACAACCCCCAGGGCCTTCCCCCAGGTAACCTTTGAGTTCCACTCTCGGGAGCTGAACACTTTCTTTGCAGCCTGAAAAGGAAAGCCGTGGATGAGACTGACACCACCTTCCTGCCTAGATGGGGAACCCATGATCCTCCAGAAGTTGTTGGACTGCAGCTCCTAGCCCTCCTCACCCTTGGCTATGCTGGCTAGGGGCTGATGGGTATTGCAGTCCAGCAACAGTGGGAGGGTCACATGTTCCCCACTACCAATAGAGAAACTGGTTTTCTTCCTGGAGCCCATTCATCTTGCTAGCTGCATCCTTGAACTCTTGTGTGCAAGGTCACTTAAGGATTCAGGCCAGTGCAGGTTTGCTCAGGACTGCTGAGAATGCCATCCAGGAGAGAAAAAGGTTTCCTGTGCCGCAGGAGTGCTGCTCGAGCCAGGCTCTGTCCTTTTTAAGAGCCCCTCAGCAGTGTGGCGATGCTAGGGGACTCCATAAAAAGTCAGGGGCGGACACGTTCTGAAGGGCTACAAGGAGGGGCACTCCTCCCACCCACCACCCACCCCACCTCATGCTGAGTTCATTCCTCCTTTTGTCTCTTACATTGTACAGATGACCTTACAGAGCTACCGTAGTGCTTGGCACAAGGCAAAGATGACCAGTCAGCAGCTGTACTCCTTCCTTCCTGAGAAACAGCCCAGCACCCAACTGCGGGTTCAAGAGGGCCCCTGAGGAAGAGAGGAACCCCAGACCATTTGCCAAGAGTCCTGCAGCCTGGCCTCTGAAGGGAACAAGACTGCTCCAGCGTGACTCACACTCAGCCCCAGGTGGTCCTCCCTTTCTAATAAGACATTTGCACCAGGGTCCCTCAAAGCCCCTGAGAGTGTGTGTGTAAAGAATTACTACTTTATTGCAAGAATAATCTGTTTACTTCAGTGGAATAATGTCATATCAGTGGGGTCAGGGCTGGTGCTTAAGCAGGGTTCGTCATTTAATTGCTCCAAGGGAACTTTCAGGAGGAAGTGAGTGAAGAGGCCCCTGGAGCATGAGCCATGTCCCTGTTGGAGTTGCCCACAGATGACTAGCCGGCCCCTTGTCCTGTCACCCACCAGGTCAGACAGTGGAGCAGGAAGCCAGCAGAGAAGATGCCCCTGAGTCCCCACGGTGGCTGTCCTAATGTTGCAGTGGAAATGGAGTAGATTTCTCCACCGTAGTAGTCATAGTAGATGGGAGCAGACTTGCCCCGTGACTCGACAGGCCCTTGGCTGCTTTCGTTGACCCACTCTGTCTCGTTAAGGCCAGGAAGGTCGTCTGGAGTGCTCAGGGCCTCCTCGTCAAGGAAAGGTTCAAACATTGCTTGCCGGTGCTCTGCTGCAGCCTGGAAGGCAAAGTGTCTTCTGAGGGAGATGGGAGAGGCAGGGGACCCCCAACGGGTTGTGGTGGCCACAATCCAGTCGCTATAATATGTGACCCTGGTGTAAAGGAATGGTCCGTAGCACCTTGCGCCACCCTCAGTCAGCACTCCTTTCAGCACCCACTGCTTTGTTTCCTCTGCTTGGCACACGATGGGGTTGCTGGGGTAACCCTTTGAAAACACAAGGGAAGAGAGCAGGGCTGTTGTTAGTTAACTGCTTATATGTTTATTTTAAGTACTTACATCCTGCCTTTCCTTGGACAGTTCAGGTAACCAACAACAAAATTCTTAAAATACTGATAAAAGTTGTAGCCATGGTGCTCTCAGGATCCCGAACAAAGGGCTGCCAGGCGCCAATTGGTCAGGTAAGGCGCCAATCATGTGAGCAAGAAGGTATTTGTGGGCTTTATAGTTGGTTCATTGGCTCAGTGAAAAGACTCCGTCAGAGGTATCAGCTTTCATTCTGCTTGTTGCCTCAAACTTTACAAATGTGGAACGGAGCAAGCAAAATGGTGCTGGGTGCTCAATTTTCCAGAGAAATGGATGATGATCACATGACATCCCTGTTGCTTCCTATAGCCCGCCAGAATATCTCTGGTGAGCTGGGTCGCAGCTAGCATCCTTCACGCATGAGGCACATAGCCAGTAATGGATGCTGGCCTGTTCAGCAACAGCAAGTTCTGGTTTTGTGAGGATCTCTAAGTTCCTTTCCAAAGACACACCCCTCTAAGTTACAAGCTAAAGTCGGCCCCATAGTTAGAAGATAGAACAGGAGGCTTCCAAAGCAGACCTGCCTTTGCTTTATCATAATTATTAGATACTTTCTTTTCTGCCTTCTCTCCAAAGAGCCCAGGGTGATTGCAATGTTCTCTCCTCCATTCTGTCTTCACAACAGCCCTGTGAGGCAGGTCAGGTTAAGAGACAGCAGCTGACCCAAGGTCACCTGGCAAGCTTCATGGCTGAGTGTGGATGTCAGCCAGAGATTCACACTTGGGTCATTTGATCTGAGTCATGCCCTCACAGTCACAAATGCAGATGAGAACAGGGTTTCCTCACCAGGCACCCAGGCACACTGTCGCCTTCCCTGTGGCTGCAACATTCTGTGGTCACGATCCTGTGCAGAGGACAGGGGTCGACGTCCACCACCGAGAGCTTCCGTAGAGAGCTTCCTGTCTGGACCAAGAGAACAAGGCATGAAATGGGCCAGGCCTTTGTAGCCCTTCACAGATCTCAGTTGCTACTCACACATCACATGTGGTACTGCTCCTGTATTCCAGGTGAGGTCTGACCAAAGCAGAGTAGAGTGGCACCATTACTTCCCTTGATCTAGACACTATACTCCTATTAATGCAGTCTAGAATCGCATTGGCTTTTTTAGCTGCTGCATCACACTGCTGACTCATGTTCAGTTTGTAGTCTGCTAAGACTCCTAGATCCCTTTCACATGTACTGCCATCAAGCCAGGTGTCCCCCATCCTATATCTGTGCATTTCATTTTTACTGCCCAAGTGTTGTATCCTACACTTCTCCCTGTTGAAATTCATTTTGTTAGTTTTGGCCCAGCTTTGTAATCTCTTAAGGTTATTTTGGATTCTGACCCTATCCTCTGGGATATTAGCTACCCCTCCCAAGCTAGCTAGGCTTGTCATCTGAAAGAGAACTCTGTTCTTTCCTCCATGCTCTCACAGTCCCGTGGAGTTCCTTCTGCATAGGAAGGATGGAGGGACAGCTGCATCCTAGTCCCATGGAGTTCCTTCTGCATCCTAAGGGATGGAGGGACAGCTGCTTAGCACCCTAGCTGGTCCCAGGATATTGGGATCCAGTGCCACTAGTGGAATTGCAGCTCCCAAATGCACACAAGTCACTGCTGCTTGTATTCAGGCCAAGGTTCTGCTTGCCATTCCTGGCCCATTCTCTTCTTGCTCGCCGCTTCTGCCACACTTGGAGCACAACAAGTTTCTAGCAACCAAGATGCACCTGAGTCTGCCTCTGAACCTGGAGTTAAAGAAGAGAATAGCCCTGCCTCTCCCCAGCTCAAGAGCCCAGCTGAGCCCAGTACTGGCTTTGGGGCTCTGTGCTTGCACGGAGCCAGCAGTGAGGCCCAGAAGGTGAAGGCGATGCCTGGAATGTACATAGGCATGCTTCTTTGCCCAGTGGGTGCTGGGATTGGGGTGGGCCACTGCAAAAGGGCTAATTTTCTGCCTGTGGGACCTTTGGGGTCTTCTAAGACGGTCAGAAATGGGGAGGGGAAAGAAGTGGTTTGAAGTCCATTTCTGGTTTTGAAAACAGGTGTTTCTGGATATTAAAGAGTGCGAGGAGGTGGGTTCTAAAAGCAGAACTGATACCTCTGGAAGGATCTCCCCATTTCTTTTTTAAGTATCCAAAGGGTCATCCAGAGAGTGTGGAATATACAGCTGTGGAATGGGGGGGGTGCATTCAGTCAGCCTCTTGGCCACATTTTGCCCAGCCCTGCTGTACCCACTTGGTGCCAGAGGCATAAGAGGCTCTGAGCTGAGACTGCTTGCTGCGGATGGAGAAGCAGATGAAGCCAATGCCCCAATAGCTTTCCTAGCTCTGATCTGGGTGCATGTCAGCGTCCTCTGAATCCATGGCACAGTGGCAGAGCAGGCCTCTCGGCTCTGAACTGAACAGGGGGCAAGGGTTAGGGTTTGCCTCTTTGCCCCCTGGCACACACACAAAAGAAGAAGACTTTAAAAAACAAATTCTGGGTTGATTTTTTACAAGAAAAATTATGGTTGGCCACGTGTTCTGCTGAGGAAAATAAGTTATAATGTCAGACAAAACAAGAACGCCAAAATATGGAAAGTAGAAGTAACAGGCAAATATTCAGGAGATGAAAGAGTCACATCCAAATAATATCTGACCTCCAAGTTGTGGGAAGATCAATGGATGGGATTCTCTTTGGGAAAGTCAATGAATGATTCTTGCACTGAGAAATTCCTGCCCACAGGGGAGTAAACCCAAGAGGGGGAAAAACCACTATTGTGCTGTTCTTGTGAGCAAGAACAGCAGCCAAGATGCCACCATGAGCTCCTTTGAGCAAGAGCTGCCAGACACAGATGGAAGATATGGATAAAGGAGTGAATTGTTTTTCTCTTGGACTCATGCCTTCCCAGGACGCAACTCGGAAGGCCGTCCCTGCTTCCAGGTGAACGGGGATGCAGCATTGGCTCACCTGTGTGTGGATGTAGCCAACCCACGACCCAGCAGTCCTCCAGATCTGCTGCGGGGAACTTTTGGTAAGGGAAGCAGATGTGCCGCACCATCTCATCAAACTGGAGCGGGGTGGCCACCCTCAGGAGGGCAATGTTGTGGTCCATCGTGAGCTCATCAAAAGCCTCATGAGGGATGATGGCGCTGATGGGGAGCGGGAGGCTTTTGCGGGCGTTTGGGTCCGTAGCACCGACCAGGGCCAGGACCTGGGTTCTGGCAACAGAGGAAGAGAAAGCATGCACAGAGAAAGGATAACACAGACCCTAAAGAAGACGCTCCCTGGAACTGCAACACCACTTCCTTTTTTTCTGGCAGCATTCCTGGGCTCAAGGGGCTGGAATTCTCAGCGGACAATGCTTTCTGCCGCTTGGAGAGGCAACGGCAGGGAAAGGTCCACCTGCTGAATGCCTGACTGTCGAATACCTATGAGAGGCACAAAAACTCTGAGGACCAAACTGGACGTGGGTCTAAACAAATAATTCAAAACCATGACATGATCATAGAATCATAGAGTTGGAAGAGAACCCCAAGGGCCATCCAGTCCAACCCCATTCTATCATGCAGAAATACCCAATCAAAGCATTCCCGACAGATGGCCATCCAGCCTCTGTTTAAAAACCTCCAAAGAAGGAGACTCCACCACACTCCCAGGCAGTGTACAGTGTATTCCACTTCCAAACAGCTCTTACTGTCAGGATGTTCTTCTTCATGTTTAGGTGGAATCTCTTTTCTTGTAGTTTGAACCCATTGCTCCGTGTCCTAGTCTCTGGAGCAGCATAAACAAGCTTGCCCCACCCTCAGGATGACATCCCTTCAAATATTGAAACATGGCCATCATGTCCCTTCTCAACCGTCTCTTCTCCAGACTAAACATGCCCAGCTCCCTTAGCTGCTTCTCATAGGGCACAATAATGATGATTTAATTCTTATTACTAAATCACCATCAACAACAACCGGGCACAGTTATTACTACTATTTAAGTAAATAACAATATCTGTGGATCCAGAAGTGAGAGGTGCTCTCGGACCAGTTCCATCTGCATGGACTGACAAAATGCCTGAATGAAATCACCATAGATAGGATTACAAGAACACAACAGTAGAAAGTGACCCTACTCAGAACAGGTTGCATTATCCAAGGTTCTGGATAGCAACTGATTCATTGGTGGCTGAAAACTCCAGTTGGTAACCCCTGGTAGACTGTGAAAACAACAGCAACAATAACTCTAGCAAATCAGCCAGGGGTGCGTAGGTTTAACCCTCACCTGCTTCCCATAGGATTACAGCATTTGGAAGTCCAGAATACATGCAGCATGCACAGCTGATCTGTGGCTTCAGAGCCTAAGGAGGTTGGCCATGGCTAAAACATGGGTGCAAGACCACTGGGAAGTACAGGGATGAGCTAAGCGAGGCCTCCTGCCTGAACCCCTGGAGAGGCCATGCAACAATAGAGCCAGAAGCAACAATACTGGTCGGGAGGGACCGGACTAAGGCCAGCATGCCCTGCCATGGCCCTTACCTGTTCCGGAAGCTGGAAGCTGTGCTCAGGAGCCACTCTTCGCTCAGGATGCTGCCAAAGGCCAGGTGGCTGCCTTGCGCATCCCGCAAGGACACCACCCAAGGCAGCTCACCTGTAGCTGCAGACTCCTGAGGTGAGCGTGTGGGAGCAGAGCTGACCTGCCTGCCACATCCTGCACCTGTGGAGAGGAGGAAGAGGCACAAGTCAGTCATCAAGACAGGCAGGCCTGAATTCATCTCTGCCTGTTTCTTTTCCCTTTTCCCTTTTTAACATGCAGGATGCTGCCAGAGGCTAGGATTTTGGCCTGCAGGATGTACAACATGACAGCCAGGGAGGAAGCAAAGAGTTTGGGAAAGTCATTCTTTCTGCATCTCCTAGAACCCAGATTCTGGGAGCTGTACTCCAAAAAGGGAGACTTTCCCAAGCTCTGGGAACCCGGGAGAGAGTTTTAGGACACTAGGAGAAATTGTTCCTGAAGAATCTCCAGCAACGGTGGGATTGGAAGCATCTTTCAGACTGAGGGCCAAGTTCAGTTTCAGATAAATCCTGGGGGGTGGTGAGGGGGGCGTTGTGGTGGTGGGCGGAGTTAGAGGCAAAAGGGGAGGGGGCATACCTGACAGAAGCTTTGAAATGATCTCATGATGGTGCCCATGAGAAAGCCCATTGAGACTGGTTGGGCCTCCAGAAGAGCAGGATTTGGCTTCAGGGGAAGCCAGTGATGGTGCCGTGGCTCTGTGGGGAAGCCCAGAGGGCTGCCTTGGCTCTTCTACTGCTTCCTGCTGCTTCCCAGGGGCCCCAGAAATACCTCCCCATGGCGACACCATGGTTCTGCTGCAAGGACCGGATCTAGAAGCTCCACTCACCGGCTACAGGCGGCGGCGAAACGGAGGACCAGCACAGGAGGAGAAGCTGGCTTCCAACAGACCAACTGGGTCCCTGTCCAAAGGAGGCAGGTTGTGAGGTCAGCTCAGGGAGCCTCCAGGACCGTCCCCAGTTTGCCCATTATCTTCAGTCTGGTGGTCTGGCTCACCCCCACCTACTCCCATCCCCATGGGCAGGACCAATGGAAGCCATTAGAGGCAGCTCCTACAAGGCAGTGGGGCAGTGAATCCTCTCTCTACTCTTCAGTCCTAACTTCAGAGGACTATCCTGCGGCTGACCCTTATCTCTCCCCGCCCCATAGGGCCAGTTGCTTTTAAGATCAAATAAAAATTTGGAATGGATTCACCACCCACTGGCTCTGGAACCCCCAGCCTCCACTGGTTAAAGAAGCTGCCAGTTTCTCCTTGAAATCTTTTCTTAAGGAAATGAATATTATAAAATACAGAAATAGTTCTTTTGGAACAGTGGCTTTCTAAGATGCCTTCTGGGGTTCTTAAGGGAAACACACTGGGGAAAAAATTGTTGGACTAAAGTCAGCTTATGCACACCCACAACACACCCACAATCACATTGCAGTCTTATAGGGCTGCACAGGCTTGGATGTGACCTCCCAGGCCTACTCTCAGGTGCACGTGGGTCAACATGGAGGTCTCAACTGATCTGACTTGTGCTAACTGCAGAGGCTGGAGCTCCAGAGCAGGACGGGGTCTCACACATGTCTACTCAGAGCTGAGTCATGTGAGCATCATGGAAGCAGGGCTGACAAAAGAAATTTTGCTCCCAGGGGAACAGCTCTGCCGAGCAAGTGTTGCTTGTTGCCTGGTTGCATAACATGCAACGCCTGTTGAAATTCCCGCTTCTCTGCAATGATGAGCCCTCTCCAGTTTTCACTCTGGCAACTCTAGGCCAGATGAGAAAGGTAGCTGAGGTGGAATGGTCGATTGCAAATTATATATTCCAACACGTCCACACCAAGCCCCCCATCTGCCCCCTGGGATGGCCACCTCCTCTGCCTAATGGTAGGGCCTGCTCTGCATGCCAGGGAAGGGTCCATCTGCTTTTGAAGTCAGAGGAGTAAGGTTAGGATATAAGGCCATAGGAACCCTGCATAAAGGTTCAGTTGTTCATAATGAACTCCCTCAAAACGGGTTCTGAACTCTCTCTTTCATGTAGTGGCCTTCTATTTAAAAAAAAGTGTTTGCCATATTGATTCATGCCTTGCTGTTTCTAAAAATCACTTTTCTCCTGTGAGCCCTCTCCCTCGCCCCATTTCAACACCCTCTTCCCAAGAGATAACATAGCCATTTTCTGCCTTCTTTTACCAGTGGCCCACACTTGGCATGCTTTTGAGGTCTCCTCCTTGCCATCACTGGGCAGCATCAGGGAGTCTGTGCCGCCTTTGACCTGCCTGGCGCTGGAGGCTCCACTACTGTTAGGTCATCATGGTTGCCATGGTGCTTAGAGAGCCTTCCTTTAAACAAAAAGGTGGCGGTCCAGCATGAAGACCACCAGCCCTCCAGTGTCCCCAAAATCAGGAGGGTGTCCCAGGGTGGGAATCTAAAAGGGTCCAAGTATTTTGCCTATCCTAGGAGATTCACAAATTCAGCAGTCTGGCACGCTTCTCAAGTGTTGGATGTTGTTGTCCCCCAGAGTGTCTCCTCAACCATGCAAAGGTGGGTGGGAGGCAGTTGAATGGAGGACCTTTGTTCTGTAGGGTTGCTTCTTAACCCTCTCCTATCATGTTCCCCCTTTTCTCCCACCTCGGCCTTCTACTTCAAATAATATATAGAAAAAAGTAGCTGGACAACACAGGACAGCCTGGCCAACACAGTAGCTGGAAAGTTCTGCCCTAAAAGTATTGTCTGGTCTCTCAAAAAGGCACTGACACTAAAGTTTGACATTATTTGAGTATAATTAATCCATTAACTAAACCAGTTAAACAACAGATTTAAAATACTGTTGACAACCTTAATTTGTTTCTATGACGCTATCGGTGTACACACCGCTCCCATGGGAGTACCTTGGTAATGCTGTAGCTGTGTTTGCAAATGATTTAGGGATATAAATCCCTCAGGACTATGAAGAGCTCCAAGCAGCAATTTTCCAGTAAGTGGAAGGGGCAGCTGTGTTGGCTGTGCAGCAAAATGCAACAAAATCAGCCATAAAAGGGACTGCTGCTGCCTGTAGATTTTGAATTTTGTTGTATTTTGCTGCAACACAGACGCCTCTGGCCTCCCAAAGAGTCAGGCCTAATCTGCACTACACAAATAATTCAGCTTGAAACTCGTTTATTTGCCATGGCTCCTTCCTAGTGAATCCTAGGATTTGTAGTTTTACAAGGTCTTTAGCCTTCTTCCCCCAGAAAGTGCTGGTGCCTCCACACCAAGCTAGGATTCCATAGGAAAGAGCAGCCATGGCAAATAATAATCCACTTTAAACTCGATTATTTGTGTAGTGTTCATCCTCGGGTATGTTCCACTGCTCCTGCGCAGGCGCAGTCCGCCCCAACTGCGCGCCTGCGCACTTTTCCCTCCCGGTCCTCTGGAAGAGGGCGGAGCTTCTCTCTCCGGAGGAGGGGGGAGAGAGAGAGAGAGAAAAACGCACTGGGCATGCGCACTGCTGAGGCCGGCGCGGAATTGGGGTCGCCATGGCTGCTGAGGCCTACGCGGCGGTTGAGGCCGGGCTCGGCCCCGAGGAGAGCTTCCTTTCGCTGGACGACATCCTCATGTCCCAGGAGCGGCTGCCGTGCCGCGCCGAGGCCGCCCTTCCCCGCTTGGCCGCCGTGCTGGGCAAAGCCAGCGCCGCCCCCGCGCCTCACGACGCGCTGCCCGCGGTGAGTGGACTCCGGGCCCGGCTGCGGGGACTACGGCTCCCGGCAACACCCAGGGCGGAAGTGACGACAACAACGCGGGGGTGGGCGGGTTTCTCTTAAAAGGCTTCCGTTCTCGTCACATAGAGCTATGAATCTGAAAGAGTCATATGTTCTCCTCACATAGAGCTATGAATCTGAAAGAGTGGACTTCGGGTGTTGAGATCGCGAGTTCATTTTTCCTTGTGAGAAAGAGCTGCGGATCTTAGGGGAGTTACTGTATGGACTTTAAGTCCCAGCATCCCCCAGATGACATGGCCTGTAGAAATTCCTGGAATTTTTTTTGTGGGGGGGGGGAAATTAGGAATTTATTTATTGACATAAGACCATTCTCATATGAGAAATGATGATATAGAATCATAGAATCATAGTCAATTTAATATTAATTGTATAATTCTTTGGAAAACTGGACAAAGTAGAAAGGGAGTCGAAACAAGTGAAAATAAAAAGAAATCAGGGAGGGGGCCAGGCCAGCCTCCCATGGAAGGGCGTTTGTTGCAGAGGGTGGGGAGCAGAAACGCCTCTGGTCTGTCCCCTGGATCTCTCTTCAGGTTACAGTCACATTAGCTTGCAAGGTCTTGATAATAATAATAATAATAATAATATTTATTTATACCCCGCCCCTCTGTTAAAACAATCGGGGCAGCTTACAAAAATTAAAATACAATACAGATAAAAATCCCTAAACACCCCCCACCCCCACCCTCCCCCATAAAAAAATATTAAACAAATATAAATTAAAAGCAACTGTCTAAAATCACCTTTAAAAACAATAAATACAATAAAATACAATAAATAGCCAGCGGACTAAAAGAGGCCAGGATCCCCTGAGGCCGGGATCTAATTAGGAAAGGCCTGCCGAAAGAGATCCGCCTTTAGTGCTTTTTTAAAGCTACTCAGGCTTGTCATCTGACGGATCTCGTTCGGCCTGGGAGTGTCCCATGGATGCCTGTGAATCTGCTGGATTTTTAAGATCTCACAATTCCCAAAGTTGGGGAGCTGGACTACATCTCTCATCAGCCAGCATACTGTAGCAAGAGGTGGTATTCCACCAGCATCATCCGTGAGCATTGACTGTGCAGGCTGGGGCTGATAGATGCGGTAGGCCAGCTCTGCGTATCATCTCTGTGGGTTCTCTTCCGTGGCTCTTCACGTTGTAAAGCCCTTGCGTTGGTTTTTAGAGCTTCAGGCTCAAGGCAGGGCTAGGAATGTTCACCTCTCTTGTCTTCTCTTTTGTGGGATGTGCAGGGCACCAAACTGGAACTCCCCCTCTGGCTGGCCAAAGGCCTGTATGACAACAAACAGAGGATTCTTTCTGTGGAGCTGCCAACGATTTACAAGGAGAGCTGGCGGACGGTGCTCAGCGCAGATGCCAATGTGGTTGACCTACATAAGTTGGGCCCCTACTACTATGGATTTGGCTCCCAGATGTTAAATTTTGACAGCCCTGAAAATGCTGAACTAGCACAGAGTATATTGCAGGTAATACTCGGAACTTGGCAGGAGGCTTTTGTCTGTCACGTGTACACACCGCTGTCCGCCTTTGCTTCTGATCTGCCTTCTCTCTGCCTTGCAACTGGCCTCTTGGGCTGCTGCATGGCTGCACCAGATCAGAATGGCTCACATTCTGTGCTCAACCAGACTCTTCTGTGTGCAGGAAATTGTGCCATTCCTGATTTTCTAGAATCCAGGAAAAAAGAGAGTCACTGTTAAATATGTTAGCAGTTTAGCCTTTTGCACTTATTACTTGACTGTTCTGTACTCCATGTTGGCCTAGTTCAGAAGTAATGCTGAACCAGGGGTGCACAACTTGCTTTGATCCCTAAGGCCTTGTGTAATGCTGGCCCAACACTTGGCTGGCATGCATGTGTGTATACACACACACACACATCCCAGCAATGCTGGTACCAATAGCATTTCTCCCATTGCTAGCAGCAGCAGTTGAAGAATGCTGTAACTGTGTATGAGGATTGTTGAGGGAAAATACTGAAGAATCTTAATCTGGAGTAAAATTCCAGTGGGGTGTGTATGTGTCAGCCAGCCACAGGAACAGCAGAGCGTAGCACCTCTGTCCCTGTGCTAAGATTTTGGGGAGCCACATCCAGGCCCCCCAGATCACAAGTGGTTCACCGTTGCATTGAAGTATGACCTAGTGGTGGGTGCAGGAATAAGCCCAGGGCTCACGTGCTTTTCTCTTCCACTACCACCTCCTGCATGCATGTGGAGATCAAAAGCCGCTTTGAATCTAGAACTGTGATTAGTCTGGATTGTCTGCTTGACTCCAAAACCATAACGTACAAATTATATTAGGAATAGTTCTACTAGCCTCTGTGAAGATTTAATTCTTTTTGTATGTGGGTCATCATATTAGTAGTTTAGATTTTTGTTTGCGAAGAAAAGCCAGAGAGAGAGAAAAAAATCAGTTAATACAGTTTAATAATCATAGTTTAATTCATTTATTTCAATACTTTCATCAGTGTTTTCTGAAAGATGTGCTTCCTGTTGTACCAACTTGCATCAAGTTCTGGGAAGACAATTTCACTTTCCTCTAGTAAAATGGACTCCTGATCCACCGTCCAAGGATTCCAGCTGCCCAAGGCAGCTTAGCTTTTGTATCAAATTGATTTTGACTAAAAGAAAACATGTTAGTCTTTATCATTACAGCTGGTTATTAATTTTAGAGAGTTCATTGAGTGCACAATTGGAAAAAGCCATTTGGGGTAATATTTCCCGAGGTAGGACTCATGTAACCGTCCAGATCACAGCCTTCTTCTGCTCTAACTCTCTTTTCCCTCTTTAGACCTTCATTGGCCGATTCCGTCGCATCATGGACTCCTCCCAGAATGCTTTCAACGAGGACACGTCTGCCTTGGTGGCCCGGCTGGACGAGTTGGAGCGAGGCTTGTTTCAGGCTGGCCAGAAAGGACTCAATGACTTCCAGGGCTGGGAAATGGGGCAGGCCTCCCAAATCACAGCCTCTAGCCTGGTCCAGAGCTACAAGAAGAGGAAATTTAGTGACTTGGACAGCTGAGGGGGCTGGCAGGCCCAGGAGGCCTACACAGGTGGCGCTTGTTGGGGTTAAGCCACGAGAGATAAACAAGGAACGGATGATCGTAGAATCATACCATGTTGTCTTGAGTAGTCACTCTTCGCCTGAAGATGTGCTGATAGACTGTTCTGGTTTGTAGCTGACTGGGGACAGAAGCAGCAGGCACAAATGTTCCAGGGGAGGAGTGAACATTTTAATCCCTCCTATCCCACCTGCGGACTGTTTCCAGGCAAATGAGTTTGCTTTTGGAAATCAGCTGTGTTAGATAGCTGGGATGCTGGTATCTTTTATAGTCTTGCTGGGTTTTCCCTTTTATCAAGGAGAGGGAACATGTGGCCCTCCAGATGTTGGACTGGAGTTATCATCCTTCACCATTGGCTCTGCTTCCTGGGGCTGATGGGAGCTAAGAGTCCAATAGCATTTGGAGGATCACTCTCTTCCCACCCTGTCATGTCATTTGCTCTCTTTTGTCAGTAAACTGGCCTGTCCTAGGCAGGAAAGGTAGCATCACAATATTTCAGTGTGCCTCTCCATGCTTGTGAGTTATGCCTGTCGAAAGCCCTCCTCAGCAAGGTGCCTGCTGTCCCAGTACAAGCAGTGCTTTACCTGACGCATCTTTCCCCAAGGGAGCCCTCTGAGTGGTCCTTTGGCGAATGCTGTCTAAGCATTCCCAGCACTGACAGAGCTGTTTCTGCTGGAATGTATTGGGCAGAGTCATCCATTTAAAGTGGTGGAGCGTCTTGTGTAAATGGCCTTCCTTATTCCCATCCGCACTCATGGGCTGTTGCAGAGTTTTAATCCCAGGTCCATGTTTTATAGAATCATACTGCATGACCCTTCTGCTGCTCATATTATCTTTATAATTTCATTCGGATTACATGATAAAGAGAGCCTGTTTTAACAAATGCAGACATAACTGTCTCTGTCGGTGGAGCCTGAATCCTTGGAACCTCTTGTCTGTAACTATGCGCTTCTGCAGATTGCCTTGTTATGCCGACAGATCTAAGTCCTGCAGTGAGTCCCATCGGGGCTGCCCAAGGCCAGATGGTTCCTTCATACAATCCTGATTGAATGTGTGGACTAAACTGGATGTGGTTAAACCTCCTGCCGTTGATCTTCCAATTTGTGGCCTCATCTGCTTCAGAATTTGTACTCCATGTGTCTATGAGGGATCTCATGGATTAGGTTCCCCCCCCCTTCATTTGATTCCTGCCTTTCCCATCCCCCTGACTGCCTCTACTATTTCCAGCATTGGGCATCCTCCCTTTCATATTTCCCAACCCTTGTCATGGATGAAGGCCATTTCTGGATGCACACAGCCAATGAGGGCTGTTTGTTGACATTCAAGTCAAGTTCTTTTAGGCAAAGCTCTGTGTTTTGAGATGGCATCACATTGTCGTTGCTGTGCACTCTTCCTTTTGTTCAGGCTGTTTTTTCGGATTGTGGATTGAAAAAGTCTTGACTGAGCCATCTGTGATTCATTTTCACAAAGCATGTGTGCAGAGGGTTCGAGATTCATGTTGAAAAATCAATTAGGAAGGAGAAAACACAAAATGTCAAAACCTCTGCTGAGAAATTAGAGGTTCAGTGTACATTTCAGATTTTACCACAACACCATACCTATTGTAGGCAAACTTTTTAAAAAATGAAAGGAAGGCAACAGTACTGAAAGATTTATTGCAGCCCTCACATGTAAAGAGCTGTATTCTGGTTATTAGAAGGGGCACATAAAGAATGTAGAGAAAGCCTTCTGTATTGACCTGCCAGGATTCAGGTAGAAGTTTGTACAGTGAATTTCAGAATTCTTTGGTTTTTAGCAGATGATCAGGATACAATAGGTCCCCTACAGAATTAGTAATGTTCGGCATCTCTCTAAAAGGTGACCGTACCATATTTTATATTTAAAGAATTCTGGCCACATGCAGACAATTTGCTTAGAACCCAGCTATTTTTGTTCTGATTGTTGAAAGCAATGCCGTAATGGTTGCAATCTGTACGATAGATAGTTTGGAGGTCACAGAAGCGGTATCCAGCCAGTTCTGAGTGTGGTTCAGTTCCTTAAAGATCAGCCTGGTGCTGTCTTTCATTCAGAGGCAGATACGAAACATGTGGCTGCCCAGGTGGTTTTGGACAGCCGCTCCCATGATCTCTCATGTGACTGTTGGGAGTTGCAGTTGAGGGTGGCAGGTTGCCCATGAGGAGGCAGCACATGTGTCTGGGAACTCTGCAACATCACAGAGGGCCTCTTGTCAGAGACCATTGTCAGGTCAGTACATCCCCTTCCAGGATGAGATGCTCTGGCTGCCAGTCTCCGTGGTTTGGTAGTGCTCAGGCTTGACTGATGTGCTGAGACCCTTCTCCCCATCTTTAGGTGCCAGAGACCTGGGGAGAGCTGTATTTTGGTAAATTTATTTTGTATATTTATAATATTTAGAATGCTTCTGTTCTGACAATTTTTGATGTTAGCATGACTTCACAGGTTTTTCAGGGCTTGTGTTTTGTTTTGTTTGGTTTTTAAAAAGCTTTTGATATTAAGACAGTGTGTGTTATTTTCCCTACAACTTTAAATCACTTCATCTCTCATGGCTTTTCCCAACCCTGGATACAGCTGTTGCTAGGACTGTTCATCACAGCCTGTACAAAGGGCTGTACAGTTCTTAATTTCAAGAGACAGCCTTGAGGAAGCCATTATCATTAAAAGTGATTTAACTTTAGCTTAACCTATAATATAATCATGTGTATATATTTTTGTCACGCAGCTAAAACTGCAGGCTTCTTAACCTGACAAGCTTCTTTGCACCCTCTCCTTTTGGGTCTGGTACCTGGCAGGCTGCTCAAGGCTCCATCATCCTGGTTTTGCAGAAGAAGATGAAGATGAAAGAAGAGAAGCAGGCAAGTGGGTTGGAGAGCTGCTGTCCTTGCTCCCCTGCCCTTGAAATCCTACCTCTGGATTTCAGTCTCTTGGGTAAAAGCTGAGGAGGCCTAGCTAGCTGCCTCCAACCTGATGGTTCCATCCAGTGTCTAGGGAGGTAAAGAGAAAGCAGAAAAATTGCTCCAGAAGAAAGTGCAGAGAAAGATTCTGGCCTCAGCCTTAGATCTTTCTGGTGACATCACCTCCCGATCAATGCTCGTGCCTGGAAAGTTCTTTGCTCCAGGGATTTCTGTAATTGTCTGTTGCTGTGTAGTCAGTTAGGCTAGAATATGTCACTGGCTTGGGCATTTGCCTCTGAAGAGACACTGTACTCAAGCTTTGGAATGGCCTTTTAAAATCTGAACCTGACAAGTATTTTCAGGTAAAACAGCTCCAGATTGCCAACAAGAAGTGCAACCTCTTATGAGTAACAATGGGAACATTTGCAGGCAATGAGCAGTGCTTAGCACAGTGTGTTTTCACACAATGGGAAATAGGTAGCCATCCAGAAATGCAAAGAAGCAGGAGCTTAAAAGTGTGTTCATCAGAAATTCTCCCCACCACCACCTCCAACCCCCTGAGAGAAGCCTTAGGAAAGAATGGAGCTTCAGCTACTCTTAAGATAAGAGAGCCCACCCTTCCCAAGGTCTGTGCTCATAAAGCCAAGGGACCAGTGGAGCATAAATGCCAGCACTGGGTTTTCCAGTTTGGCCTAGGAAGCAATAACTATTATGTCAAGGTGGGGTTTTTTGCAGTTTTGGTGTAAGCGTTAAGCACTAACTAGATTAAACATTTTATTTTCCATTAAAAATCTAACCTGAAAGGGTGTGTCTGTTGTTCTTGTTCTTGGATATTGGCTATGAAATGCTGCCTTCAAAGGTTTCTTATTCTGGCTGGGACTTGGGCCTCAGCGGCGTTGGTCTCCCTGGCTCTAAGATTACGCCATCGAACCCCTGGCTCGGTGTCCCCTCAGCATAAACAGCCACCCTCAGAATCATACAAGTTGGAAGAGACCACAAGGGCCATCCAGTCCAACCCCCTGCCATACAGGAATACACAAATCATTCCCAACAGATAGCCATCCAGCCTCTCTTTAAAAACCTCCAAAGAAGGAGACTCCACCACACTCCCAGGCAGTGCATTCCACTTCTGAACAGCTCTTCCTAATGTTTAGGTGGAATCTCTTTTTCTGTAGTGTGAACCCATTGCTCCGTGTCCTGGTCTCTGGAGCAGCAGAAATCAAGCTTGCTCCATCCTCAGTATGACCTTCCTTCAAATAATATTTTTGGGGGTGGGTGAGTGGGGAGACTTTGCATTTAGATAACACCTCACTCCCATTCTTCCTTCCCCCTGTCATACTGCCTCCCACCATCCTGGTTGCCCTCCTTTGGACTTGTTCCAGCTTGTGAAGTCGAAGGCTTTCATGGCTGGCATCCATACATTTTCCTAGGATTTTTCCAGGCTGTGAGGCCGTGTTCTGGAAGAGTTTATTTCTGACGTTTCGCCTGCATCTGTGGCTGGTATCTTCAGAGAATGGTTGGGAACCTGAAAAGGGTGGCTATTTATGCTGAGGGGACATTGAGCCAGGGGTTCGCTCGTGCAACCTTGCAGGTTCCCAACCAGTGTTTCAGGCTAGAGTATCTTTGGAAGTTTTTAAACAGAAGCTGGATGGCCATCTGTTGGGAATGATTTGATTGTGTATTCCTGCATGGCAGAAGGGGGTTGGACTGGATGCCCTTGAGGTCTCTTCTGACTCGTATGATTCTGTGATTCTAAGTCAAGCCAGGAGATTCAAACCACAAACCCATCTCATCTGTTCTCAACAGCAGACAAAAGCAGAAGCCCTGGCTCCTAGTATGGCCAGTCTGAGCAAGTTACCACATTGCAAGTTCAATTCCAGGGGGCTCCAAGGTTCACTCAGCCTTCCATCCTTTCGTAGGTCAGTAAAATGAGGACCTGGCTTGTGGAGGCAATTAGCTAACACACATTGGAAACTGCTTAATGCAGTGTAGATGTGTAAATTGCTATTGCTTAAAAAAACAATTTGTAAGCCGCTCTGATAGCCTTGTGGCTGATGAGCGGGGTATAAATAACCAATTTTTAAAAACAAAAATAAAATAATTTGAAGAAGCTGCCTTTGGAGGTCTTGCAACAGTTTGGATGGGCTCTGAGGAATGCTGTAGTTACGTATCCCTCAACTGTGGTGGGTTGGACTAGATGACTGTTGCCACTCCGTCCAGCTCTTTTAAGATTCTAAGCCTGGCCTGTGAACCTCAGGACCACTTTCAGAAAGGGATAATAGAGAAGAGAATTCATTTTTTTTAAACTGGCAGGACTAAAACTGCAATGGCAACCGTGGCGAGCTAAGAGTTCTGGGGGCTGCAGTGCTGGGTCTTGGAGAAAAGGCGCACAGAAGGCGCAGGCCCGCCTTGGCTCTGCCCAGCAATGGCCAGGAGGAGGAGACCTGGAAGCAGGCCGGGCGTTGGCCATGGCTAAAAGAAGGCTCTTAGGAGATGCAGCGGAAGAAGGCAGCCCATAAGGGAGACATGCTTTTGGAGAAGAGCAAGGCTAGAATTACAGAGCACAGTATTGATCTGTGTATGGTTAACTAATATCTCTTGTGTGCCCTCAAGTCATTTAGGGCGACTCCAATGCAAACCTGTCACAGGGTTTTCTTGGCAGAATTTGTTCCAAGGGGGGTTGTCTTTCCCTTCCTCTGAGGCTGAGAGTGTGTGACTTGCCCAAGGTCACCCAGGGGGTTTCCATGGCTGAGCGGGGATTTGAACCCTGTTCTTCCAGTGGCCTAGTCCAACACTTAAGCAACTATACCATGCATTTTAAAGAACTTCCGCCTGTGAAAGAGTTTCCACAACCCCTTTCAGGAAAGTTCAGTCTGAATGGCTTATACCTCCTCTCTTGGATTTCCACTTCTTTCTATTTTTTACTTTCCCTGTTCCTGTGACTTTAAAAGCAGCCAGCCAGCCAGCAATTCAACAGGTGAACTTCCTTCCATCACACGGGCAAGCCCTTCCATTTGGCAGAGAGGGGAGGCCATCTCACGTGGCAGGTGCTGAAGCTGGGGCGGAAGGCACTCCACCTGGGCCCCCCACTCCCACCTAGATAATTTGCAGGCTCCTCAGTTGGGGTCCAGGGAGCAAAATAAGCCCGTCTCTTTACCTGGTGGTTTTGTGCCTGCCTTCTGAGCAGACGGCCATAAGGCTGCGCTTGGCCTTTTCTGCTTGTGCAATGCCTGCTGGTGTTGCCACCTCTGCCCGGTTGCATTGATCTGAGTGGAGAAAGGACTGAGAGTGGGGAGCCTTGGTCCATTAGCAAAAAGTGTGGTGGGGGAGAGGTGTGTGTGCGTGCCACATGGCCTGTGTTGCGCTGTGTTGTGTTCCCCAGTTTGCTTGCAGCCTTCAGTTCTTGAGGGAAGGCATCCCATTGCCAGGGGTGAAGTCGGATTCAAATGGCTCTCAAGGGCTTCCATCTTTTCCTTTTCAGGTGGAAAAGTATCTTGGCCCAAGGCCCAGGCAGGCAAAAGCCCTCTTTCACCTCCTTAATGGGATCAAGCTGCTGCTTTTACACGTGGAGAAGACACCCAGAGCTTCTCTATACAATCCCATAAAAAATGGACTCCCTCGTAGTAATGACATTTCGCAATGGCTGCGACCTGTCCTAACGGTTTTTCTGCCCCCTTAAGCTCCGCATGCCTGCTAGGGCACATGGCAGCTGCAAGTGACTTACTTGCGTTTGCATTTACCTGAATTTGCCACCACTGACATTATTTTTTAAAAACAATGTCCAAGGTGTAATTGAGTGGTTTTTCACTTTGACACAAAAGCAAATAAACCCCAACACCCCGTTTTCTTGCCTTAGCCCTTGGCCGCTAAGGCGAAAATCTAACATGGTGGGAGTGGGCACTTTCCTTCTTAGCTGAGTGTCCGGCCAATCAGATTTGCATTTCCTCTCATTTGGGCAAGCAAATCAAATTGACTCACTTGTCCTAATAAGCAGAAATGTGCACCCTCTCATTGCTTTTAAAAAGACGGGGAAAGCCGCAAAGCCTTTTCTGGTTAGTTTTTTGGCCTTTTTTGCCCCCCTTCTTCACAATAGGGTGAAATCACACCGAATGCCATTAAGATAGGTAGGAATTTTTTCACTGTTTGGACAACCTCTCTCCCCCATGATGTGTTAGAGCTGCTTGTACGGAGGCACCCAGAGCCCTGCCGGCAGCACTGCTTGCTTTGTGCCAGCTCCAGATCTCTCCATGGTTTGACTTTGGCCTTGGTGTCCCAAGGAGAGCCTAAGGGCTGGACCCACCACAGCTTGCTCTCTGCAAACTGGCCAGGCACCCCTTTGTGGCACTGAAAGCCCCGGGAGCAAATTAAGCCCAGCGTACTAATTGGCCACGACAGCTGACTTTGTTCTACCGCGTGCCATTATTGACACCGCGTGTGCATGTGACGGGAGGCAAAGCGAAGGTCAAAGCTGGCCCTGGGAAGACAGCAGGGAGTGCTGGGCTCTCTTGCCCTCCTGTCCCACCCCTTCTGCAGGGGCAACCTTGGCTCTAGAATGGGCTGCAGCCCAGCCAAGCGGGAAACTAGCCCAGAAGGACAGGACCCCAGCCCATGGGGGCTTCCTTATGGGATTGTTAAGGGAATGGCAGGAAAGAAGGCACAAGATGTCAAACCTTGAGAAGCAGAGCTTTTGTTTCTAGTTCTTTTCGGGCAGCATAGAATCATAGTGAATTGTAGAGTTGGAAGAGACCCCGAGGGCCATCCAGTCCAACCCCCTTCTGCCCTGCAGGAAATCACGATCAAAGCATCCCCGACAGATGGCCATCCAGCCTCTGTTTAAAGACCTCCAAGGAAGGAGGCCCCACCACACTCCGAGGGATAGCAATACCATCAGCATTGATAATTATACAGTAGGATCCCTTTATCCGCTGGGGATTGGTTCTGGGGGACCCCGTGCATACTGAAAACAGTGGATAATAGTGAACACCATTGAAAATAATGGGACTTCCGGTTTAAAATACCATAGAGTTGCCTTGGAGGACATAGAAAATGGCTAGAGAGGACACATTTTCTACAGACTCTATGATAGGTGTGCTGTTTTGCACCCTGTGGATAATTGAATCAGTGGATAATGAATCAGTGGATACAGGGGTCCTACTGTATACTGCTTATCAATGCCAAAGCACTCCCTAAGTGTAGATTTTCCTTGGTTTTTTTCTGGGCTGTGTTCTGGAATAGTTTCTTTCTGACATTTCGCCTGCATCTGTGGCTGGTATCTTCATCTTCAAGATGCCAGCCACAGACGCAGGCGAAACATCAGAAAGAAGCTATAAATGCAAGGAAAATCTATGGATGCTGGCCGTGAAAGCCTTCAACTTCACACTCCCTATGCGGTTTACAATGCTTTTTTAGCTAATTCCGCCAACAAGCTGGGTACTAATTTTACTGACCTTTGAAGGATGGAAGGCTTGGTGCCCTCTGGGATTGAACTCATAACCTTGTGGCTTGCAGTACAGTACTGGCATTTCCCTACTGCATTTCCAAGGTTCCTAAATAAGGAGGAACTGCAGCCAAAAAGGATGCTTCAAACCAAGGTGTGTGCTGAGGGGTGGGAGAGGAGACCAGCCCTACTTGTGGCTCCCAGTTGGGGACATTGTTATTTAGCACACTTCCCAGCCCCTGACTTCAAGGCCTGGCCTCCCCACCCATAGATCCCAGTCACATCTCTCTGTCTCTCTTATTTTTGCCTTGGCTGTGAGTCTGACACTGTCCAAGAAGCAATGGTGAAGAGACAGGGTGTCTGTAAGAGGATGGAATTCAGTAGAGGAAAAGTGGGAAGCTGTCCATTTTGCATAAATTTCAAAATCTGGGGGAAATATTAGCA
Source organism: Gambelia wislizenii (assembly GCA_030847615.1). Taxonomy (NCBI): domain Eukaryota; kingdom Metazoa; phylum Chordata; class Lepidosauria; order Squamata; family Crotaphytidae; genus Gambelia; species Gambelia wislizenii. The sequence goes on from JAUMIR010000008.1 coordinate 42,271,094, forward strand.
TTACAATTTTTTAAAGAAGGGATTCAACTTTGATACTTTTTTAAAAAATGTATTTTTTAGCAATTAGATGAAATTTGAGGCAGCAATATCTATTCCATCTAGTTGCTAAACTGAGTTTGATTTCAGCTGTAGCCCTGGTGCTGAAATTACAACATGCAGCTCAATGGGGATTCTTGCAAGTAAATTTGGATTGGGAGAGGGTGCTTGAAAACTGCTCTAAAGTGCCAGATTTGAATGACCATAGGAAATAAAATCAATGGAACTTAACTTTTCTTTTTAGGGATTTTTCTCTCTGTCTTGACTTTTTAACAAATAGGGAAAAGGGAGCCTTGGTGGTGCAGTGGTTAAATGCCAATACTGCAAGTCACCACATTGCGAGTTCGATTCCAGCAGGCTCCAAGGTTCACTCAGCCTTCCATCCTTTCGTAGGTCGGTAAAATGAGGACCTGGCTTGTGGGGGCAATTAGCATTAATACACATTGGAAACTGCTTAATGCGGTGTAGATGTGTAAATTGCTACTGCTTAAAACAATTTGTAAGCCGCTCTGATAGCCTTGTGGCTGAAGAGCAGAGAATAAATAAATAAATATATTGCAGCAATGAAATTCATAAGTCAGTTGAACCAATATGTTGTGACTTCTTGAATACATATGTCAGTGCAAGAGAGGGGGTCTTCTGTCAGCTCAGCATTAAAGCAGGACCCTGGACAGCTCAAGTGCAGATCCAGCTGGAAATGCCTGCGCAAGGTATTTTTAATTTTGGGAAACATATTCAGGGGTAGCCGTGCTGCCCATACAGCAAAATGCAACAAAATCCAAAAAAGAGCGATACTTTTACTGGCCAACCAAAATGCAGAAAATGCAAGCTTCTGAAGCTTTACTGGCTTCTTCATCAGGCAAAGATGTGAAGAATTGTGGCGTTGCTTTCATTTGGAAGCTGCCTTGAGTCCCAGTTTTGGGGGCAAGGGGTGGGATAGAATCATAGAATCATACAATTGCAGAGTTGGAAGAGACCCCGAGGGCCATCCAGTCCAACCCCATTCTGCCACACAGGAATATACAATCAAAGCATCCCCGACAGATGGCCATCCAGCCTCTGTTTAAAGCAAGTTAATAATATTTATCTTGGGTTCACTCTCTACCAGGTGTTACTGATTTCAGGACCCTCAGTGTTTTGGATCCTATCCTAAAATCTTGGGATTAGGAAGTATCTTTGGATAATGTGGCAGCCGTCTTCCAAACAACATTGCTTTTTGCAATTGTGCTGTTGTGGTCCTGTCTGTGGTGATTTCATTCATACATTTTGTCAGTCCATTTGCAATTGCTCTCAGAGAACCTCTCCCCCTTGGAAGTGCCATTGGTTTCTTTTCCCTGACCCCTTGAATCTCCATTTGGAGGTCTCAGCAATTTTCATAACCTGTCCCCTCTTTTTGTCTTCAATGTTGCTGTCCCCTGGATAATTACCCATGTGGATAATTCATCCCATCATCCCCAACAGGGGTGGAATTATAGAATCATAGAATCATAGAGTTGGAAGATACCCCCAAAGGCCATCCAGTCTAACCCCCTGCCATGCAGGAATACACAATGAAATCATTCCCAACAGATGGCCATCCAGCCTCTATTTTAAAACCTCCAACGAAGGAGATTCCACCACACTCCAAGGCAGCAGTGTATTCCACTTATATAGGAATCAGAATCACAGAGTTGGAAGGGATCCCCAAGGGCCATCTAGTCAAACCCCATTCTACCATGCAGGAAAACACAATGAAATCATTCCCAACAGATGGCCATCCAGCCTCTGTTTAAAAACCTCCAAAGAAGGAGACTCCACCACACTACAAGGCAGCGTATTCCACTGCCGAACAGCTCTTACTGCCAGGACGTTCCTCCTAATGTTTAGGTGGAATCTCTTTTCCTGTAGTTTGAACCCATTGCCCCATGTCCTAGTCTCTGGAGCAGCAGAAAACAAGCTTGGTCCATCCTCAGTATGACATCCCTTCAAATATTTAAACATGGCTATCATGTCCCCTCTCGACCTTCTCTTCTCCAGACTAAACATGCCCAGCTCCCTAAGCCACTCCTCATAGGGCATCATGGCTTCTAGACCTCCCACCATCCTGATCGTCCTCCTCTGGACACATTCCAGCTTCTCAATATCCTTCCTGAATTGTGGTTCCCAGAACTGGACACAGGATTCCAGGTGAAGTCTGACCAAAGCAGAATAGAGTGGCACTATTACTTCCCTTGATCTATACATTAGACTCCTATTAATGCAGCCTAGAATCACATTGGCTTTTTTAGCTGCTGCATCATGCTGTTGACTCATGTTCAGCTTGTGGTCCACTAAGACTCCTAGATCCCTTTCGCATGTACTGCCCTCAAGCCATGTGTCACCCATCCTATATCTGTGCTTTTCATTTTTACTGCCCAAGAAACTCGGTTTGTCTATATTGCAGCAGTGGGAATTGTGCAGCTCTCTAGATGTTGTTGAACTGCAGGTCCCAGCAGCCTTAGCCATCAGAACCAATGGTGAGGAATGTTGGGAGTTCCAATCCTACAACATTTGGAGGACTGCACAAGTCCTCCTCCCCTGCATGCCACTTGCCTTCTGAAGCAGCGGTTCAATGGGATCTACATTTTAGGACCAAAACTGTTTCCATAGCCTTTGGTCACAATCCTCCCCTTGTGGACAATTGGGATTGCTTTCATGTCCCCCCACCCCACCCCTCAGTTAAATGGTGGTCACGGATCTCGTTCATGTGGAGCTGGACATTTTGACTGCTGCCTAAACCCAAGCCCAGTGGCCTTCAGTGGGGCAACCCTGTCATCTGCTTGCCACTTGGCTCATGTTCCTGAAACCTACACAGGCCTTAGCATGGGAGGAATTAAAAGAAAGATGCATAGTTACATAAACTCTATCCTAATTACCTTATCTTTGCTTGACTGAACTAAAAGCAGGGGGTGGGAAACAGCCACAGACTGGCTGGAATTTTTAGAAGCACGTGAAAAAGAAATGTGGAGAAATCCATACCGCAAAGTGTAATGGCCTCTGCGTGTTAGCAGAACTGCCCATTATACAGGGAAACTGTGTTTCCCCCCGGCAAAAGTACCACATGCCAGAGACTCACTTATCCTGAAGAAAACTCAGCCTTTCACATCTAACTAGCACTGTGTCTGTTTCTTCTTTGCAGGGCCGGTTGAAGGCACCAGCGGCGTCAGCATCCGCAGGGGGCCCCATTATTGTGGGGGGCCCCGTAGTAACCCTCCTCCTGCAAAAACATTATTAGTAATCATCAGAATATCCTATACTGTGAATAGCTCAGGGTGAGTTAGGTTACATTGACCTGAGATAAACATATGGGCCCCCCAAAATAAAGCATTGCAGGGCCCCCCAAAATTCCTTAAACCGCCCCTGTAATAACCCTCCTCCTCCTGCAAAAACAATATTAGTAATAATCTGAATATCCTGTACTGTGAATAGCTTAGGTTGAGTGAGGCTACATTGACCTGAGATAAACATATGGGCCCCCCAAAATTAAGCATTGCAGGGCCCCCCAAAATTCCTTAAACCGGCCCTGTAGTAACCCTCCTCCCCCTGCAAAAACAATATTAGTAATCATCTGAATATCCTGTACTGTGAATAGCTTAGGTTGAGTTAGGTGACATTGACCTGAGATAAACATATGGGGCCCCCAAAATAAAGCATTGCAGGGGCCCCCAAAATTCCTTAAACCGGCCCTGTAGTAACCCTCCTCCCCCTGCAAAAACAATATTAGTAATCATCTGAATAGCCTGTACTGTGAATAGCTTAGGTTGAGTTAGGTGACATTGACCTGAGATAAACATATGGGGCCCCCAAAATAAAGCATTGCAAGGGTCCCCAAAATTCCTTAAACCGGCCCTGCTTCTTTGCGTACCCTCTGGACTTTTCACCAGGCATTCAGACAAGATTTGATTGTCTCCAGAGTACGGGTGGGAATCATGCTGCCCTCCATATGCTGTCAGATTGCAACTCCCAGAAGCCCCAGCCAGCATAGCCAATGATGAAGAATGCTGAAAGCTGCAACAACATCTGGAGAGCTGCATGTTTCCCAATCCTGTGCTAGAGAGCTGGTGTCTTGTAACACACACACACACACACACACACACACACACACCCTGGTGCAAAACCTCAGTTCTGTCTGGGACTCACTGTGTGTCAGGCCAGGTGTGGGCAAGGGAGTGAATCTCCAGATGTTGAGGAACTACAGCTCCCAGCCTCCCTTAACCCTGGCTATGTTGGCAGTGGCAATTCAGCAAGATCCAGAGGGCCAAGACTTAGGTTTGCACGTACACTGCAGGAATGCTGTGATTTTTTTTTTTAAAAAAAAATTTTTTAAAAAAAAATGCGTTTAGAAGTGTTGAAAGGCCACACATTTCTCAAAAAATGAAAAACAGCAACAATGATGCCAGAATGCACTACAGTAGGACCCCCGTATGCACTGATTCATTATCCACTGATTCGGTTATCCACGGTTTCAATTTCAACATAGCTACCATAGAGTCGTCCTAGTAAATGCATCCTCTCTAGCCATTTTCTAGGTCCTCCAAGGCAACTCTATGGTATTTGAAACTGGAAGTCTCATTATTTTCAAAGGTGTTTGCTATTATCCACAGATTTCGTTATCCACAGTGGGGCCTGGAACCAATCCCCCATGAATACGGGGATCTTACTGTATAAGGCAAAGCTGCAGTAGGCCAACATTGCTTGCCCAGAACCTGCCTCTGTAAAATGTGTGTATGTAAAACATGTATTTCAAGAAATTAAAACACATTATGGAAACTTCCACTTCACAGCTGTCTGGGTTGTGAGGGGATACGAGTTCTGCCCAAATGTCCAGGGCTAACGGTGCTACGGGTCTTAACAACACCTCCTGTTATGATCCTAAAAATCTAATTAATTAATTAATTAATTAATGCCCCACCATTTTCCCCAGCATGGGATCCAAGGTGTCATTAGATTCCAGAAGCCTAATCAGGATATTGCAAAGGCATGAATGCTATTTAAATTGTGTTTAACAGTTGGTAATTTAATTTCAATTAATGTTGATCTTTTGTATGATTTAATTGTATTGCATTTTAAGTTGTCAGCCAATTTGACTCCCAGTTCTGGGGGAAAGTTGGGGTATAAATAAAGCTAATAATAGGAATAACAATAGCAAAGAATAACTAAAACCAAATGTTGTCCTCCCTCCCAAAATAGTGTAGCTGAGCGAGGTGTTTAAAGGGACTTTCTTTGTGCCGTGGACCCCCCACTGACCCCCCAATCCTTTGGGAGAAATGTCACTTGGATCCCAACCTTTCCCTTCCAGTCCTATCACTGCCTAATAGTCTTTGTTCTTCCAGCGACTGGGCTTCCATTGGTTGTGGGCCAGGTGCCCACCCAGACCATCACCAGTGCCAAACATCTGTTCAGAACAGCTGGATGTGATGCCAGGGCGAAATAAACTGGGTTAAACTCTGCATTTCTGGAAGTGAAATTAAATGCTGCAGAGCTCCTTAGCCTAAATAGCAAGGCTTAGAGGAGCAGGAGGAAGAGGCTCCTCACCTCCGACAGGTACTAGCAATGGGATTAGCAGTGACCCCCTTCCCATTTGCATCCCGGCCAGCTGGTCCATTACGGTAGCCGGGTCGATGGTATTGAAAGCCACAGAGAGGTCCAGGGGAATCAATGGAGTCACACTCCCTGCCTGCCTCCCTCTCTGCACCAAGGTCATTCACCAGGGAGACCAAACTCCTTTCAGCCCTCCAACTAATTTACATAGTTTGATATCAACCACTTCATCCACAGAGCTTTGGAAAAGTTGCTCTCGTCAACTACAACTCCCACAATGCCCCACCAGCAAACCCATTGACCATGCACTAGTCTAAAAAAATAATAATATTCCCATACTCCATTCATTGGTGAGTGGGTGGAACACAGTGGCAGTAAAATCCACTCAAGCACCTTGCGCGCGCGCACACACACCGAGGATGCCAGCCACAGATGCAGGCAAAACGTCAGGAATAAACTCTTCCAGCACACGGCCTCACAGCCTGGAAAACCCCCACAAAAAACCTATGAATGCCGGCTGGGAAAGCCTTGGACTTCATGGGGTGTACTGTACTTTCTTTTCCACACGACTGTCTGTCCAGCTTCCCCGATTCATGCTTCTCCGGTTCCATGTGTCCGGGTCTAATGTGTCTTGTGCATCTCCAGCCTTCCCTTTTGCCCCTGAGCACCTCCGCAGCTGAGCATCCTTTGGGCCGGCCTCCGGTTGCCCCATTCGCCACAGAGCTACTGGCCTTTGCCCTCTGCTCTTCTCCAGGAACTGGTCGAGTGCCACCCAAACTTCGGGCACCCCCCTCCTCTCATTTTGGACTGCCTCCTCCTAGGGTTTCGTGGCAAAAGGTCTTCTGAAGGAGGCTGGCCCTGCCCTTGACCGCCAGGGGCCCCCTCCACTCCCACTGCTGCTGCCCAGGGGCTCCTTGGCCCCTCAGCACAATCCCACCTGGCACAGGAGACCCACCTGGCTGCAGGGCCAGTTTAAGGGATTTGGGCTCCCCCCTGCAATGCTTTTATTTTGGGGGCCCCATATGCTCATCCCAGGTCAATGTAACCTAACCTATTCACAGTACAGGGTATTCAGATTATTACTAATCATGTTTTTGCAGGAGGAGGGTTAGGATGGAGGCCCCCACAATGGTGGGACCCTCCTGCTGCTGTGGGTGCTGTGGGGCCCTTCTACCGGCCCTGCCTGGCAGGAGCACACCAGCCCCCCCCATCATAGAGAGGGAGTGGAGGGGTGGCTTTGGGACTGTCCTGCCTGTCACTCCTCCCTAACCCAGTGCACCCCACCCTCTCCCCCCTGGACCTGGAAAGGATCCCTTTGGGGACCCCAAGTAGGACTTTCATGGCACGGGGGTCCCTCCTGTGAAGGGTCTTTTCTTGCTGGCTCGAAGGAGGGCAGGGCTGAGCCGACCCACCCCAGGGCCAGTTTAAGGCACCTGTGGTCTCAGCACCTGCAGGGGACCCCATCATTGTGGGGGGCCCATAATAGCCCTCCTCCTGCAAAAAACATGATTGGCAATAATCTGAATACCCTGTACTATAAATAGCTTAGGCTGAGTTAAGTTACATTGACCTGATGTAAACATATGGGACCCCCAAAATAAAGCATTGCAGGGCCCCCCAAAATTCCTTAAACCAGTCCTGGGTGTCAGCATCCGCAGGGGGCCCCATCATTGTGGGGGCCCCAAAGTAACCCTCCTCCTGTAAAAACATGATTAGTAATAATCTGAATAGCCTATAGTGTGAATAGATCAGGTTAGGGTCTGAGATAAACACATGGGCCCCCCAAAATAAACTGTTGTGGGGGGGGCAAAATTCCTTAAACGGGTCCTGGCCCCCCACCCCGAAGGCAGGGAAGCTTCTCCAAGCCTGTATTGCAATTGTATGCGATTTGTGCGTCAGAGTTGGCCCCAGAGAGGAAGGGCTGCCTGTGGATTTGGGGTGTTGTTGTTGCATTTTGCTACACAGGGCCGGTTGAAGGGCCCCGCAGCACCTGCAGCCGAGGGGGGCCCTGCATTGTGGGGGTCCCGTAGTAACTCCCCCCCGCAAAAACATGATTAGTAATAATCTGAATAGCCTATAGTGTGAATAGGTCAGGTCAGGGTCCGAGATAAACATATGGGGGTCTTGCGGGGGGGGGCAAATTCTTTAAACCGGTCCTGCCCCCCCCCCCACCCGAAGGCAGCAGCTGCGCCCCCCCGGCCCCCTGAGGGTCCCCCGCCAGGCCTTGGCGCCCCTCCCCTCCCCTCCCCACCGGGCGGGGGCGTCCCATCCGCTGCCCCTCCCTCCCCCCTCCCTCCCCCCTTGCGGGTCCTGCGGAGGCGGGGGGGGCTTCGGCGCCGGGCGCGCGGGCATCGTTGGCGTTGGCGGCGGCTCCTCCATCCTCCTCCTCGGGGCGGTGGGCGCTCCACGGCTCCCCTCCCTCCCTCCCGGTAAGGGGGCCGCTGGGGGGACCGGGCGGGGAGGGGGGGCTGTGGATCTGGGGTCTCCCTCTGAGCCTCCCCCCTCCTCTGGTCTCCTGGCTTGGGGCTTGCGAGCGGCTCGGGACCCCCACCCACCCCAGCCCTACGTCTTGGGGAGGGAGGGAGGGAGATGGCTGGGGGGCTGAGTGGGTGGGGGGCAGGTGGGGGGTCTCCCCTTTATTACCCCCCTCCTATGGCGTCTTAGCTTGGCCACCCTCAAAGGGGGCTCTGGAGCGGCTGGGACCCCCAGCCCACCTCATCCCCCAATAACCCACATCTCGAGGAGGGAGCGATGGAGACGGGGGGGGGTTGTCGGGGGTCCGGGGCTGGCTGGCAGCGGGGGGGGGCAGGTCTGGACCCCCGCCCAGCCCCCCAGGCCCCGCATCTTGGGGAGGGAGCGAGGGGGGAGGGGGGCGATAGGTGGGGGGCGATGGGTGGGGGGTCCCCCTTTCTCCTCCGCCTCCCCGCCCTCCTGGCTCGGCCACCGGTATGGGGGGGGCTTGGAAGCGCCTCCCTCCCTCTCCCTCCCTCTCCCCCCCCCCGGGCTGGCTCTCCGGGCTGGAGCGATGCCCGCCGCCCGCAGTGGGGAGCCCGGCCCTCCGCCTCCTCCGCCGCCGCCGCTCAGCCTCCCGCCCTCCCTCCCTCCCGCAGGGGAACCATGAAGGTCTGGGGGCACAAGGTGGACCTGCTGACAGGTAAAGCCCCCCTGGCTCTGCGGGGCTTCGAGGGGCCTTTGGGGCTTTGCTTTAGGAAAGACAGGAGGGTCTCTGACCCCCCCCCCCCGATGGAAAGGCTGTGCCTCCTGCAGCCTCCCCCCCCGGGTTTGGGTGGGTTCTTCTTCTCTCCCCCCCCCCCCGAGATCGTGGATGCCACCCCCCCAGGGCCGGTTGAAGGCACCCGCGGCCTCAGCATCCGCAAGGGGACCCCTCATTGTGGGGGGGCCCATAGTAACCCTCCCCCCCGCAAAACCATGATTAGTCATGGTCTGAATCGCCTGTCCCGGGACTAGCTTAGGCTGAGTTAGGTTGCATTGACCTGAGAGAAACATGTGGGACCCCCAAATAAAGCATTGCGGGCCCCCCCAAGTTCCTTAAACCGGCCCTGCCACCCCCTCCGGGAGCCCTGAGTTGCTCCCTTTGGGGGGTTTGACGCAGATGGGGGGGGGAAAGCCAAGATGGCCCCTGGGCCCCACACTCCCCCCTCCCTGCCCCCTCCCTCTCCAGCCCCCGCGAGGGGTCGGGCCCTCCAGCCCAGGATGCCAGGCAGGCGGGGAGGGGGTATTGCAGGACTGCCCGGCTCAGGCTGGCTCCCTCCCTCCCTCCCTGGCAAGAGCTGGATCGGGCCCTCCTTTGTGCCCACCCCCCCTTCTCCCCCTTCCTTGCCTTGCTGCTGTGGGTCTGGCCTTTGGGAAAGGGGGGCTGCGCTCAGCTAAGCCAAGCCAGGGGACGCCCCCCTCCTGGGCAGGGGCCAGCCGGCTTGGCTCACTAGGCGGAGGCGGTGGTGGTGATGAGGGTGAGGATGATGGTGATGCCATGAAAGATTAAAGGGAGGGAAGGGTGGACAGGGAAGGAGGAGGTCAGGCTCTGTGTGTGTGTGTGTGTGTGTGTGTGTCTGTGAACAGCCCAAGCCCCAGGCAGAGGAGCCCCCCACCCAGCCAGCCTCCCCTTTCCTCCCTCTGTCCCTGAGCCGCCACCCAGGAGGAGCAGCATCAGCATCCTTGGGGCTGTGACTCAGTGGCACACCATAAGCCCTGGCTGGGTGCCCAGACCAGGATAGTGGCGCAGGCACCAGCCCCTCGCACGGGAAGGATCTTCCACCCAGGCCCTGGTTCGTCTTGCAGGCTTGTCGCTAGACTCTGTGGCGTTTCGGTGGGTGGGTGGGTGTGGTTGTGGCCCTGAGGCCACTAGTAGCTCCCAAGGCTGGCTTTTGGGAAAAGGTATTTCTTGTTTATATGCCCCCCAGTTAGCTTCGACTTATGGGGGCCCTGAGAACGAGAGAGACAGGCGGGAGACCCTCCGGTGGTGGTCATTTAACAACCCCACTCAGGTCTTGCAAGCTCAGGCAGCAGCAGCAGTGGAGTTTCCTTGCTGCGCATCCTCTGGAGATGGGGGTCTCTCTCCTTCTTTCCCTATTGGAGATGGGGGTCTGTCTCCCTCTCGCATCCTCTGGAGATGGGGGTCTGTCTCCTTCTTTCCCTATTGGAGATGGGGGTCAGTCTCCCTCTCGCATCCTCTGGAGATGGGGGGCTGTCTCCTTCTTTCCCTATTGGAGATGGGGGTCTGTCTCCCTCTCGCATCCTCTGGAGATGGGGGGCTGTCTCCTTCTTTCCCTATTGGAGATGGGGGTCTGTCTCCCTCTCGCATCCTCTGGAGATGGGGGGCTGTCTCCCTCTTTCCCTATTGCAAACATCTCCTTCGCCTAACAAAAACCATGCTCGCTTTCACATTTTGTCTTAACTCATATTGGGAGCTGCCTTGAATCCCATATTGGAAGAAAGGCACAATGATAGAGAAATAGATAGATAGAGGCCAGTTACATTTCTGATGCTTTTTGTTTTTAATGTGCTGTCGAGCTGGCTGGTATTTATGGCCAACCTGTGAATGAGAGAGAACCCTCCAAACTCTTGCAAACCCAGGGCTTGGCTCTGTCTGCAATATAAATGTCACCCGGATTCTAAATGTTTTGCTTTATTGTTGTAGTTGTGTGCTGTCAAGTTGGTGTTGATCCTCTGAGTGAGTGAGAGACCTCCAGAAATCCCATTCCTTAACAGCCCTGATGGCAAACTCCCCCGTGGCTTCCTGATGGAGTCAGTTTTCACGGTGTGCGGTCTTCCTCTTTGCCTACCGACTTCAGATTCCCCAAGCATTCGCCTCTTTCCCATTCAGACTTTTCGTTTCGTGAGTTGCCCAAAGTACAGCTGTTGTGGTGGTGTGCCTTCAAGTCATTCCCGACTTATGGCAACACTAAGATGAACCTATCACAGGGTTTTCTGAGGCTGAGAGTGTGTGACTTGCCCAAGGTCACCCCGTGGGTTTCCATGGCTGAGCAGGGATTCGAAACCTGGTCTCCAGAGTCCTAGTTCAACACTATGCCATGCTGGTCCCCCAAAGTATGGTAGTCTCCATTTATTAATTTGGGCTTTTAGGGAGCGCTCAGGCTTAATTTGTTCTCAGCCCCATTTGTCTTCCTGACAGTCCGCGGTGTCTTAGAGTTCTCCTCTAGCGCCACATTTCGATAAGTTGATTTTCCCCGCTTCGCTATCTAGCTTTCACAACCATATATAGGAATGGCAAATACTATGGCGTTTAACAACTATAACAGAATGTAGCAAGCCAACAGTTAGTAAGATGTGATGCTGTTGAGATCAATGCACAATTATCAATTGAATCTCTTTAATGAATGTGTTTAGCACCAGAGTCTGTCAAGGCAGCTTTCGTCTCCTTGTAAAATGCCGTCTTCAGATGTCTCCAGTCCAATAATGAAGCTGCGCTCTTGTTTGTCTTTTCATTTCTCTGTTTTTCATGGTTTATGGATTTCCTGAAAAGGAATTGGACCCACCCAGAATTGCTTGGCCTCTTGGAGTCCAGGCTGCGTTTGTGGGGTCCTGAACCCTTAGACTCCTTCAGACCACTCCTCCTTTTTCTGGGTGATCTGTCTCTCCTAGAAGCCACCGAGAGTAGTCACTCACCCTTGAAACAGGTGGCAAGCTCAGTTTAGTAGTTTAGAAACACTGTTTTTCAAAACCGGGAGCGCACTTCCATTTACTTCCAGTTTTGTTTCCACCTGCCTTGTATTTTTGAGCGGTCTATGCAGCCCCTGGACAGTTCGGTGCAGAAGAATAATCTTTGGACCTGCCGGAGTTGCCTGCTGCCCCTGCTCTATAGCTGGGTGTTGCGACCAGAAAAGACTACCGTATATTCCGGCGTATAAGACGACCTTCGAGTCCTGAAAAATATCCTCCAAAATTGGGGGTCGTCTTATACGCTGGATACACTTTGTTTCACCCGCTGACCGATCTCCTGCCTCTTCACTCCCTTCGCAAACAGAGCAAAAAGGCAGGAGATGGGGGGGGGTGAGGCAAAGCATTTACCGGTTTATTTGCCCCTCTCCTGTGCCTTCTCCCCCTTTGGGGAGCAACCGAAGACAGAGGAGGGGGGGCGAATGTTGCGGTTTGCTGCGGCCGCTGCTCGATCTCCTGTGTGTTCATTCTCCAAAGGGAACAAACACACAGGAAATTGAACGGCGGCCGAGGCAAACCGGGTACATTTGCTCCTTTCTTCCACCTTCCTGGAAGGTGGAAAAAAGGGGCAAATCTAGTGGTTTTCAGCGGCTGCCCCCGCTTCCCCCATCTTCATTTCCTTTCAAAGAGAATGAAAAACGGGGGGCGGACGAGGGAAACCATGTATTTTCGCCCCCTTCATCCATCTTCGAGTCAGTTTGATTGGAAGGTGGAAGAGAGGGGCGAATGTAGTAGCTGGCTGGCTGGGAGCCAGCCAGCCAAATTGTGGGGTCGTCTTATATGGCGAATATATGCCAAACTCTAGATTTTTACTTGAAAACTGGGAGGTCTTCTTATATGCCCAGTCTTCTTATACGCAGGAATATACGTAGATTGACCAAAGCCCAAGGAATTGTCACATTTTTTCTCTAGGGGAGACAACTTTGCACTTCTTTTCTCAAACCTGCTCTGTCAAAAATTACCTACCCTGCTTGCCGGTTAAGATAAGAAAGAGAAGGAAGAGATATATTGCAGTAGGCTGAAAAAGAATAGAAGTATCAAAAATAGAAAAAGAAAAGCAGAAATCAAAAAGAAACAAGAAAGGTGAAGAAACACAAGCAGTAGAAGATAGGAAGGAAGGTATAGATTGGATACCAGAGGAAAATAAAGTAAAATGGCATGCTTTAAATAGTCTCAAAGAATAGAGATGAGAAAGAATAGGAAAAATGGTATCCAATTTTTGTTTGTTTGTGTGTTTTTATTGAAGGAAAATAGAGTTACAAACAGTAAAAAATGTAAATTTGTTGGAAACATTGTTCATTTAGATTACTGTAATACTGTAACAATTATAATTATGACTGCAACTGTAACCGATAAAAATATAAATTTTAAAAAATTACCCACCCTGCTTGCAGTGGGCCTCAAATGTGGGCTGGACCCACACTCCACCTGCGGTGTAGGCTCCTGGGGAGTAAGGTGCAGCGGGTATTTGAAGCCTTGGACTCAATTCCAGATTGAGGTTCTACAGCGTCGTCCTTCAAGGCTTCTCTTTTCAAGTCAGAGGTCTTTTCTGTGAGGGAGATGCAAACGCTGAGGTGCCCTTCATCGCAGCTCCACCAAGACCCTGAACGCTCACGAGACAGAAGAGCCGGCTGAGATAACAGTTTTGCTGTAACAGCTTGTGGAGTTAAAGGACGAACTAAGGTCACCTTCATCTCCTACCATTTATCTGAGCTGGATCTGCTTTCCACACTTGTAACAATCTGATACCAATTCAACGGTCATGGTTTCATCCTCTGGAATCTTGGGATTTGTAGTTTAGTGTGAGGCACACAGGACTGCCTGTTAGAGAGCTCTTATTATAGTGATGTTCAAGGAAACATGGCCTCCAGACCTCCCACCGTCCTGGTCACCTCCTCTGGACACGTTCCAGCTTATCCATATCCTTCCTGAATTGTGGTGCCCAGAACTGGACACAGTATTTCAGGTGAGGTGAGGTCTGACCAAAGCAGAATAGAGTGGCACTATTACTTCCCTTGATCTAGACACTAGACTCCTATTAATGCAGCCTAGAATTGCATTGGCTTTTTTAGCTGCCGCATCACACTGCTGACTCGTGTTCAGCTTCTGGTCCACTAAGACTCCTAGATCCCATTCACATGGAATGACATCAAGTCATGGTTCACCCATCCTATATTTGTGCATTTCATTTTGGTTTGCTGGCCTGAAGGCCTCCTTCCTCAGGGCACCAGGCAAGAAAGATGGAGGGCTGCAGTGTGTGTGTGTGGACCTTCTGGTGCCAGTGGCTGCCAGACACTATTATTATTATTATTATTATTATTATTATTATTTCAACCCCCTCCAGAATTCCAAGGGGTCACACTGCACCACTGCGGCCACTGTTTTGGGTGCCTGGAAATGATGTCAAGTTTCACCTGCTCATCTTTGGGGCTTTCTGTGGGGAGTTCTAGTTGTTCCAGGGTGCAGGACCCCAAAACTGCATTTTAGGGCCTTCTTTAGCCCTAAATTGAATTGGAGGGGAATGTGTGGGTGTTTTGGCCAAGAATGTGTTTTGGAAGAGCTGAGATCTTGGGTGGAGGTCAGTAGGAGTCTTTGGAGGTTTTTAAGCAGAGGCTGGATGGCCATCTGTCGGGGATGCTTTGATTGTGTATTCCTGCATAGCCGAAGGGGGTTGGACTGGATGGCCTTTAGGGGTATCTTCCAACTGTATGATTCTATGAGTCCTTCTTTGGAGATTTTTAAGCAGAGGCTGGATGGCCATCTGTCTGGAATGCTTGGATTGTGTCTTCCTGGATGGCTGAAGGGGGTTGGACTGGATGGCCCTTGGGGTCTCCTCCAACTCTAGGATTCTATGAGTCCTTCTTTGGAGGTTTTTAAGCAGAGGCTAGATGGCCATCTGTCGGGGATGCTTTGATTGTGTATTCCTGCATGGCCGAAGGGGGTTGGACTGGATGGCCTTTGGGGGTCTCTTCCCACTCTATGATTCAATGATTTTATGAGTCCCAACATGCAACTGTGGGTGCCAGATCCCCATCCCTGGCTGTGAGGCCTCCATGTTGTCACCATGGGAGATAGCAGGATCCCATGAGTACTTCCAATGAGAGAAGATCCATTGAATCAAGGGGTGTTTTTTTGTAGGTTTTGACTCACCATTCAATCATGGATTCAGTGGGTCTACTCTGGTTGGGACTAGCAGCAGAATCCAGGACAGAAGATGCTGGCTTTCACTAGCAAAGGCCAATCTGAGTAGTACTTTTAGTACTTCAGTACTTACTATGATTGTTGTTTTTATTGGATAATGGTTGTGAATGTTGAAAGCAAGCCTGGGACTCTATTTTTTTGACGTTTGTGGGTGAATCACAGGAACAAACAAACACTCTTCTTAAATGACCACATTTCACCATTGCTGGCGCCTAAGTGGTCGATCCTCAGGAGAAGCTGCTGGAAACTACTAGTCAATAGAAGTTACCCAGAAATGCCAACATGTGCCAGGACCGGCTGTCAAATGTTCGGATCGCTGGCCACTTGAGCTACCTTTCAGCCATTTCACTGTGTGCATTAAGGAGGTCTCTGAAGTCAGTGCAAATACGGTGTCAACGGGTTTATAGAGTTAGGCATGAAGGCAACATTGAAGAAGGCAACCAGGCCAGGGTTCCATATGAGGGATTCTGGGAGTTGTAGTCCAAAAAAGGGGTTCTTGTTTTTTTTCCCCTCCAAGCTCTGGAAATTCTTTCCAGTATTTTCTAGCCATTGCCTGCATACCTCAAGCCCCGTAAAAACTAGAAGCTTGCTTTTTCCAAAAACGACCAACCAAAAGCAAGCCATGAAAGTTGGGCCCCTTAGCAAATCTCTCTATGGGCCAAGGCTTGCTTGTTTGTGCATTCAGGGGTGACCATTGAGGGTGTCCAGCTCTGCCCATGGTTTGGAGGCACCACCTTCTTAAGAATAAAATTTTGGGGGGAGTGTTGCAGTGCTGGAAGGCAGGCTGGACACGCCAGAACTCACTTGTGGGAGCCATGTATAAAAACTGCTTGTTCCTACTAAATGGTGAGGATGGGGGTTATTTGTAAAGGCTTTCTGCTGTAAGTTTGCTCCCTTCTTACTGAGACAAATTTCTTTTTTCCTGTCCAGCATGCCTGAACCGGTGCTGGCAGTGTGCATGTGGTTTGGCTGAGACAGTAATGCCTTGAAATAGACCCCCCCTTCCTTTCCTTCCATTGGCAACTCAAAACTTTACAGTTCCCACGGGGCTTTTAGAAATTGACAGCAAGGGCTTCTAATTGGGTGCTGTTTTGCTGATCTTAATGGGTCTTAATGAATTCATTTTGATTGTTTTAAATTCCTGTTGCTACTTTAATTGGATTTTAATAAGGACTTTTTGTGTGTTTTCCACTTAGGTTTTCAGAAATGCTTTTAAGTGTATTTGTTTTAATTTTTGTAAGCTACCTTGAGTCCTAGAATTGGGGAACAAGCAAGATATAAATAAATAAATAGTAATAATGCAGCTGCATCACTTCCATGTGAAATGTGCAGGATAGAGTCGGGGGGGGGGCACACAATTGCCAGGAACATCTCAGGCACAGCCACTGCAGGTCTTATTCCAATAAAAAAAATCCTAAAATTCCCACTCTGGGGGAATCCCCCAGCTGGTTTCTCTGTGGTCTGAGGAGGAGACCAGGTTTCCTGTGCCTTAGGCGTTGGCTTTTCAGGGGTCAGCAGGGCAGATTGTGAACAGTTCCTTTTTGGAGAGGGCCCGCTTGGGCTGGTCTGCTTGGGTCTGGGGTTCTGAAGTCAGGGTTGTGTGTTCTCCCCCTCTGTTGTTTAGTTTGGAGAAGAGAAGATTGAGAGGGGACATGAGAGCCATGCTTCAATATTTGAAGGGATGTCATACTGAGGATGGAGCAAGCTTGTTTTCTGCTGTTCCAGAGACTAGGACACGGAGCAATGGGTTCAAACGACA
This sequence comes from Gambelia wislizenii, assembly GCA_030847615.1. Taxonomy (NCBI): domain Eukaryota; kingdom Metazoa; phylum Chordata; class Lepidosauria; order Squamata; family Crotaphytidae; genus Gambelia; species Gambelia wislizenii. The sequence continues at coordinate 42,287,847 of JAUMIR010000008.1, forward strand.
GGAAAAGAGATTCCCCTTAAACATTGTTAAGAACTTCCTGAGAGTAAGAGCTGTTTGGAAGTGGAATGCATTACCTTGGAGCGTGGAGGACTCTCCTTCTTTGGAGGTCTTTAAACAGAGGCTGGATGGCCATCTGTCGGGAATGATTTGATTGCGTATTCCTGCATGACAGGGGGTTGGACTGGATGGCCCTCGTGGTCTCTTCCAACTCTATGATTCTGTTCTATTCTATCAAAGAATGCACTGCCTGGGAGTGTGGTGGGTTCTCCTTTGGAGATTTTTAAGCAGAGACTGGATGGCCATCTGTCAGGAATGCTTGGATTGTGTATTCTTGGATGGCCGAAGGGGGTTGGACTGGATGGCCCTTGGAGTCTCCTCCAACTGTAGGATTCTATGAGCCCTTCTTTGGAGGTTTTTAAGCAGAGACTGGATGGCCATCTGTCAGGAATGATTTGATTGTGTATTCCTGTATGGCAGAAGGGGGTTGGACTGGATGGCCCTTGAGGTCTCTTCCAGTTCTATGAGTCTATGATTCCATGATTCTGGTTTGTGGGAAGGAAGCAAATGGGGCAGGCTTTCTGGGGAGAGGCCATGGTGGGCCTGTGGCTGCCCCCTGTGAGCTTCCTTCCAGGTGGGGTTCTCTCCTGCCCCAGGTGTGCCACTCCTATCTCTGGGCATCCCAGCTGCTGCCACATCCTCAGCAGGTAGGCAGCCGACCCACCGTGCTGAGCTTTGCCCCGGCAGTTGTGATTCCAGCTGGAGTGGCCCAAGAGGCCACGGGCAGGTTCATCCCATCGTCTTGTGCTGTGTATTCTTGAGGATTTTCCCTGAGAGGATGGAGCCTCTCTCTCTCTCTCTCTGAATTTTATTTTTCATTTATCTTTTTTGCCTATGTTCTGCAATTTTAGTCACAGAACTGATTCATAACAAACACATACACACAGAGACAATGTGTTGTTGTGGTGGTGGTGGTGTACCTTCAAATCATTTCTGACTTATGGCAACCCTAAGGCAAACCTATCATGGGGTTTTCTTGGCAAGATTTCTTCAGAATAGGTTTGCTTTTCTCTTCTTCTTAGGATGAGACAGTGTGATTTGCCCAAAGTCACCCAGTGGGCTTCCATGGCTGAGTGGGGATTCGAACTGTGGTCTCCAGGACTGGAGGGAGTCACCTATATAAAAAGGGGAAAAAAATATTCCAATGAGATAAACGAAGTGAAATCCTCTAAAGTGCAATTGCAAAAATAGCAAGGCTGGCTCCAAGTTTAAAGATGCAAAAAAGAAAAATAAATAAAGGACCACACAGTGGAACCCACCGCCGGTGCATTCTGGCTGGGGGTTCCTGAGAATTGTTCCCCCCCCAAATGCATCAGGGACATTTTGAGAAAGTAAAGGGGCACCAAGTTTTGGTTGTTGTTCTTGGAGTAAAGTGTTAAGGGGAGGAGTTCTGGATCAGGTGTTGCTGGGCTCTTTTTTGGGGTGACCATACCTGGTAAACAGCTGCCTATAGGTGCCCACCTGGTGCCAGTCCTGCCCCTGAGAAGCATTGAGCCGTAGGAAGATCACTCCCTGGCACAGCCGTCTCCTCTCCTCCTTTCCAAAAGCCCAGGGGACTGTGCAGCCGCCGCTGCCCAAGCTGGAGGCCCCTCAGGTCCCTGCAATCTCTGCCGCAGCAGCGAAAAGGCACAGAAAACCAGTCCTCTTCTTGGGTGAGGGGCTTTTCCTTCTAGAACTTATGTTCACTTTTATCTTTGATTATTAATGGATTTGTTTTTAAGGGTTTTTGCCCTGTGGGTTGTTTCATTGCATGCTAACAACATATATTTACATGATTTTACTCAGGGCTGGTTTAAGGAATTTTAGGGGGCCCTGCAATGCTTTATTTTGGGGGGCCCATACATTTATCTCAGGTCAGTTGAACCTAACCTAACCTAACCTATTCACAGTACAGAATATTCAGATTATTACTAAGAATGTTTTTGCAGGAGGAGGGTTACTATGCCCCCCCCCCACAATGATGGGGGCCCCTGCGGATGCTGATGCCCAGGACTGGTTTAAGAAATTTTGAGGGCCCCTGTAATGCTTTATTTTGGGGGGGGCATATGTTCATCTCAGGTCAATGTAACCTAACTCAACCTAACCTATTCACAGTACAGAATATTCAGATTATTACTAAGAATGTTTTTGCAGGAGGAGGGTTACTATGCCCCCGCAACAATGATGGGGGGCCCTGAGGCTTCTGCAGGGCCCTTAAACTGGCCCTGCTTTTACTTAATGGCTTTATAAATGTTTTTAACTGTATTTGTTCTGTTTTTTTGTAAAGCAGCTTCAGGACCCTCACTGGGAAGGGGTGAGGGGCTGTTGAATGGGGATATCAATGAATTAATACTAATACCATTGGGCATTCTTTTCACATAGGGCAGATCCAGACTGATTGAAAGTCCCAGATTTTGCTCCTGTTCTTTCTGGTTTTTTACTGAGCTGGGGAACTGGTATAAAAAAAAAATATCTGATTGTACTGAGAGCTGACATAAAATATTCTTTGATAAACAAAACGTGGATGGATCTGCAAAATAAAATTGGAAAGCACAGGTACAAAATCTGAGACTTTCAGTCCTTTTTAGTCAGCCTAGATGTGCCCGTAGGGAGGTTAAAAATGCCCACAATTTTTTTCCTCCTTGGTGAGCAGAAAATGTATGGCGTCAGCTCTGGGTCTCCCAGTGCCAGCCTCTCTCTGCTTTCCTGGCCATGCACGGATGCATTTCTGCCTCGAGGCTGCTGCAGAAGATGATGCTCCAGGCTCTGGAAGCAGCACAAAATGAGTAGGGTTGCCCACAGATGGGAAGAAATGCACCAGTTTCCTTTTGCGCCTGTTGACACCAGAAACGGGCCAGTGAAACTTTCCATAGCATCGGGATAAGGGATGCTGGAACTGGAAGTGATGCATTCCATGCATGTGTGTGTGTGTTTGTAAATCCACTCTGGGCTTTAGTCTGAATTTTAAACAAGCTATAGACACAGAGCAAAGCCTATTTTGCAGACCAAGTTCAGCACTTTGGATAGTTCCTCTAAACATAGGATGAATACCCAGAGCCAATTCACCACCCTACGGACACAACTGAAGTCTTCTTTAGAATCAAAAGATGCTGTTTACTATAGTAACTGAAAAAAGGACTGAAAGATAATCCCAATACACACGTTGTATACAATAAAGGTATCTGATTTAGGTGGAAACGCTTTTGGTTTTAGCTTTATATTTCTATTGTGTTCTGGTTGTACTACAATATTTGTATTTGGTCCTGTCAAAACATTTCTGATGTGATTGGGTTGTACTGCAATATTTACATTGCTAGTGAGGTCTAGTTGTACAACAGTATTTTAATGTTACGGTTGTGATATTTTAATCCCAGTTTAATATTCAGGGGACCTAAAAGCTGGGAGGTGGGTGGGAAGGGGAAAGAATAGCAAAGGTGGGTGTGGTGATGTGAGGCAGACACAGTATTCGACAACCACAAACTTTCTTAGTTAGCTGGATGCTGTCAATTTAAGAGAGCAAAATTAATTACAAAAATACAAGGAAGTCACCAGATTGCAGTACAAAATATTTCACCAGAGTTGGCTCATTTTACATACCAGTAATAGGGATAAGGTCCAAACCTGTGTCACACCCCCTTCCACTGTTCTGGATCATGGTGGCCGCCTATCCGGCGGAGTTTAATAATAATAAATAATAATAATAAAATTTATTTATACCCCGCCCCTCTGCTAAAAACAATCGGGGTGGCTTCCAACAATTAAAACATTATAATAATGACTAAAAACACCACCCACCCCCACCCTCCCACATAAAAAGACATTAAACACAATAAGATTAAAACCTTCTAGCTAAAAAACACATTAAAAACAAATATATACATAATTTTTAAAAAGCCAGGAGACTGAGTTCCTGAGGCCGGGATCTAATCAGGAAATTGACCGAGCTGCCATTCGCAAATAGTCCAAATTAAGTAATGACTCTATAGGTATGACTTGTAAGAAAAAAGAAAGTAGGTCCTTTTCTCACCTCTGCCTGCACAGAGGTCCCTCTGGACCATCTTAAACTGACAATAGAAGTAACACCTGAGACAAAAGAAGGAGACTCCACCACAGGTTTTCTGTAGTTATTCATACCTCTCTCTCTCCAAAATTACCACATAAACTCTTTCAATAACCTATTCTTTCTAATCTTCAACAAAAATCTTTTTCTTTTTTGACTGTAGCTTTGTATTCTTATTTTTTTCCCTTTATAGCATTTCAGTTTTTCTGTTTCCTTTGTATCTAATATTTGTAATTTTAGTGTATTTTTAAAAAAATTATTAAAAATTATTATAAAAAAGAAAGCCCAGCCCTGCCCAAGTCGAGGGCTGTGCTGACCACTGCAACTCGGTCTGTTCCCTGTTTAGGATTGTTGCTGCAGGAAGTGACCATGGCCGGGTTGCACGAGCAGCGGTTCACGGAAGAGAAGCCACTTCTTCGGGGACAGGACACGGAGCTGGTGAGTCCTTTTTGGTTCTGGCAGAGGGTCTGTGCCCTGCAAAGTCAGGGAAGGTGCTTGCCCTCAGCAGCCCGGTCAAGGGGGCAGTTGGTGTACAGTAAGTGGCAAAGCCCTGAAGCCCGTGAGACAGAGGAGACACAGGCACCCTTAATTTAAACTAAAGTGCTATCCTCTCTCTCTGGCTTTTCTTCGCAAACGCAGATTCAGGAAGGACTCATCCTGTGCTTTCTGCAAGCGCGCTGATGACTAAAAAGGCCAATCGAGATAGACAAGTCCGGTTGCAGAAAGCACAGCAGAAGGTCTCCTTGGGTGATGTTTCCGGGTTGTGATTCTTTCTGCGTTGTCATTTCTCTTCAAGACTTGTTCGTTGTGAGTTCTCAAATAAGGCTGCAGCATTGTGGACAGTGCGTCTCCATGCCTCCCAATGTGAGGCCAGGGCGGACCATTGTTGGTGATCAATTTGGCCGAGCCTGAGATGTTGTTTCAGGGAGTCCTTGTATCGCTTTTTTGGAGCGCCCCTCTTACGCTGACCCGTGGCGAGTTCACCGCCTCCCCAAAATAGTATTCTACGGAAATGCTATCCAAGACTTGGTGAAAGAGGCAACTACAGTTGTCCCCCCATATCCAAGTATTTGGTATCCACGGATTTAAGTATTCATGGCTTGAAAATAAAATCTACACACTCACCCAAAAAACCCCACAAAGGGCAGCCCTCAAGCCATTGGGCAACCTGAAAAGTGGTCCACGGCAGTTGTTGGAGCAGTTGCCCGCCCAACATCAAGCTAAGAGACAGGTGGGGTGGCACCAGCGTGCCTGCTGTTCCTCCACCTGTCCACATGATGTCGCTCTCACTGCTCATTCCATGGTTAGGAAGGCAACCTGGTCATGTTTCTCATCCTTCAGCAGATGCATTGGTTTAATCCGATCTGTTTCTCATTCCAGGAAAATTCGGATACTTTCCTGTCTGCAGTGGACACAGACTGGAAGGTAAGTTTCCCCTCGTGCTTGCTTGCCTTCCTGTATGCAGTTGGGGCTGGGATCAGGGCGGCCTCTCCAATCTGAGAGTGGTCAAGATGAGACAAAGCCTTGGTTGCAAAAGGTGATTTATTGATGATTACTGGATGCAGCAGGGTTTAGTTTTGGGTTTATTTTTACAGCAGAGAAAAATTGACACATGCTCTTGGCTGATGGAAGGGGATGTGCGAAGTGTCAAACATTGCCCGATGGGCTGGCCTTGCTCCCCCAGGGTGATGGCATGCTCTCCTCCTGAGGCAAGACTGTAGTCCCAATCAAAAGTGTAAAGAAAAGAAAGAGTGCTTCTGCTGAGAACTCCGAAGCTGAGCCTCCCAAGACACACTCTCAGGATCCCTCTAGCCTGGAGATCCCTCCGAACTATGTCTCTCTTCTAAGTACACTGCCACCACCTCTTGATTTGGACACACACATCCCTTTTACATGTAGTCCAAGAGGAGACCGCAGAGAAACCTGGGGAACTCTCTGCCACTGGCTGAGTTTTCCCAAAACGCCTCATGCCTTACCCAAGGAGAGAGAAGTAGCAATGACCAAGAATGAGCACACGGAGTGTCAGTTGTAAGGAAGAGAGAAAAATGTGAAGTCGAAGGCTTTCATGGTCGGCATCCATAGATTTTCGCCTGTATCTGTGGCTGGCATCTTCAGAGAATGGTTGGGTAGGAGTGTGTGTGGGGGTTTATATATTGTGAGTCCCTGTTGGAGAGGGTATCTAAATTTGTGTATTTGAATGGCTAGTTCCTGGGGGAAGATATGCAAGGGGGATTAGTGTCTGTCCACCCAGAAACTAGCCATTCAATTACACAAATTCACATATCCTCCCCAACAGGGGTTCACAGCATGTCAGTTCCACACACACACCTACACAACCATTCTCTGAGGATGCCAGCCACAGACGCAGGTGAAACGTCAGAAAGAAACTATTCCAGAACACAGCCTCACAGCTCGGAAAAAACCCAAGGAAAATCTAAAAAATAGAAAAAGCTTATTTTATTCAAGCAAGGGTTAAGGTAAATCACTTCATGAAAGGCTCTTCCTTTCAGGTTCAGACTTAAAGTTACAAAGATCACAACGATTCAGTTACACCCAGCCAAGGATATAAAAATATAATCCCTGACCCCAAAACTAACTAGACATTCCTAGTCTACTCACTTATGAAGTTCAATCTTTGTTCATCTTTGCCTGAAATGAAAAGGGTTCCCATCTCGGGGCTGCCATTGTGATCCTTTTGTCTCTGGGTCTTGTGCTGCACACAAAGGATTTAAAGTCTTTTTGAAATTACCAGTCTCAAGAGTCCTGATTGACTAGTTCTCTCTCTGGTGACCTTACCTAAGGATGATGCTAACTCAGGAGGTATCCCCTACCTCCCACCTTTGGTTAACCCTTTCTTTACCTGATGCCATGCTGGCAAGATAATCGCTATTTGCAGATGACAGGAACTGAAGTCCTTTGCAGGATGATGGGACTGCTATCATCACAGCAGGTTATCTCCTCTAGTGATCCCCTGGAATGCCAAACTGGGCAGACGATGGGGGCTTCGTTAGAGCGTTGTGCATAGAGCGCATGGAGTTCATGTCTTTGTATGCCTGCTTGGAGCTGTGCGGGAGAGTTCTGTACACCATAGAGGTCCCCATGATGATGATGATGATGATGATTCCCCTGAGAAGCTCTGGGTGGGAACAGTGGGTGGGTCTCTGTCTTGTGCTGCAGGGACGGCGGCTCAGAATGACAAAATGACACCCTGAGGAGCTGCAGTGATGGACCCCCATGAAGTCTGGCGACAGGTATCCCTTTCAAAGGAGAAGAGTTCTGCCAGACAACGTGGGAGCTAAATCCTCTTCTGCAGAGCCTGAAAGCATTGCTTTCTTTGGACTACAGCTCCCAGAACCCCCTGACTGGAGGATTCTGGGAGCTGTAACCCAAAAAGTAACTTTTCCAGCTCTTGCTTAGCTTGCAGATCAGGGGATTTTGAGCCATGGTGGTTTAACCTGTGGCTAGCCAGCTCTTCCGCTTTATTTTTATTATTGTTATTGTTATCTTTTATTTCTATAGCGCCATCAATGTGACTCTTTCCCACATTGGGTGGGTGACATCAGGAACTGTGGAGCATTTTGTTGGGGGGGGGAGGCAGTGCTGTGGCTCCTTGCTCGCCCACCCCTTTCCAGTCTCTGGGGAGGACAACATTGGTATGGGGTAGGATACATGTTGGGGTCTTTGCGTGTGATCCATGGTGGCTGGGGTCTCCTGTGGCCAATGGGGAACAAACACATTCCAGGTTTTAGTCTGAACTTTCAAAAGAGCTATCTGAGATCATGAATCTGTTTTTTTAGGGGGGAAAGATAGTTCTTATGAAGTTTGGATTAAAAGCCAGAGCGAATTCATGCTATGGGGTGGGCACCAGAGTCATGCAGGAAGGGCTTCTCAAAGGAGGACCTCAACCACAGGGGGAGAGGGGGGCTTCTAGGAACTAGAAGGTCACACGGAAGCCGCCAGGTATTCCCAAATGTTACTTTTGCACAATGGGAAAAAGTACAATGCACAACGAGGGCTCCCGTTCCACCCGTGCAAACATGACAAAATCTCTGGGAGAGTCGCTTTTAAGGAACCTGCAAGAGCGCACTGTCTGCGCAAGGCCAGGTGCTGTTCTCCACACAGGTGTGCTGCTGCCTTTTTTGCTTGCTGATATTATTAATACTATTATCATCATCATCATCATCATCATCATTTATATCTCTCCTTTCTCCCGATAATGGGTCTCACGGCAGATAACAACAGATTTGCAGATAACAACAAATTTAAAACAGTATAAGTTAAAAACAATATGAAAGTAAAAATAACAGTATAAATATAAATTAAAAAAAACATTTATATCAATAAGTTAAAACATTAACCATTGCAAATATTAAAGTAAACTCACCCAGTCTTGGAAGGTTCAGGTTAGGATAATTAAATCAGAAGTTTCTAAGTATTACAGCAGAAAAAGAGGTGTTTGTAGGTAAGTGTGTGCTCATCTCTCTGCTTCATATTTGGAGGTCAGATGCATGGTAGGAAGGGAAGAAAAAGGGAACAAAGATACCTCGTGTTGAGGCTGTAAAACCTCAAGAAGGGACAAAGAATCATAAAACATTTAAATTAGGAGGCCATGTGATGAATGACTCAATGGTCACCCCATAGCTCCAAATGGCTAAGATAGCTTGAGATAAGAGGTGGGGTAGGAACTTAAGCATGCAAGGAATTTACTAAACTTACTAAGCAGGGGTGCAAGAAACCTTCATCGAATGCTGGTTCCCTATAGTCGCATATCTTTCCGAAATAAATTTGCCGCACTGTCTCCAACATATCATGGCACAATGTGGAACGATGTCTTTTCTGTCCCCTCCCTTTGATTCCATATGTATGGACTGAAGTACTATGATTTCGTAACAAGTCCAACTCTTCATCCCTTCTCTGATTACTTGTTATATTTTGTTTTTGATTTATGTTATTGCAGTTATAGAAAGAGTTCTGTAACAAACTATTGACTACTTAAGTTTGGTTTTATTGATGAAAACTTTATTAAAATAAAATAATAATAATAATAAAAAGAAGGTTACATTTTCCACAGGAACCCCTAGCAACCTCTTGGGGAACCCTAGGCTTCCAGGGAACCCTGGCTGAGAAATACTGAGATAAAGAGACCCCACCACCACTCTTAGGCACTTGGTCCCATGGCCAAACTCTTCTTAGTGTCAAGAAGTTCCTTCTAATATTCAATCGAAATCTACTCTCCTGTAACTTCAAACCATCAGACCTGGCTCTACCCTCTGGAGCACCAGAGAGCAGCTTGCCCCCCATCCTCTCTGTGACAGCCTTTGAGGTATTTAAAGAGGGCAAATATGCCACCCCTTTTCACCAGGTTGAACACGCTCAGCTCCATCAATCCTTCCTCATAGGTTTTGTTCTCCGTACCTCTAGTCATCCTTGTTGTTCTTCTCTGAACCTGCTCTAACTTGTCCATCTCCTTCTGAAAATACAGTGCCCAGAACTGAACACAGGACTCCAGATGAGCCTGGCCAGTGTACAGTATAGGGGGAACTATGATGACTTCCCTCAACTTGGAAACTATGGAGGAGATGCTTCTCAGAGGAGGACCCCAACCTGATGGGGAAGGGGGTGGGAAGGAGGCCTCCAGTGTGCGCGGGTGGAGGTACCAGTCCTGGCCAGTCAGACCTGCCATTCCTAATCTAGAGCCAAGCTAGTCTAGGGAGCCCACTCCTCTTTTTCCAAGACCTCTTGAAAGCTGTCACTTGGAGTAGAGAGGGGGGCTGCCCACTGCTGAATCTCTGTGGCTGGAAAAGCAGCGTCTGCCTGAGGTCACATCTCTGATGGAGTGAGAGGAATTGCTCTAGTTGCCATGGCAGTGGTTGCCCCAGCAACCTGTTTCCCTCAATGTGTTGATTCCAAAGAGTTCTTCCCCCCCATATACCCCAGACCCCCCCCCCCAAATGTGGACTTTCCTTCCAGAGAGTCATGCTAATACTGGTCTCCATAAAGAGCAAAAAGGAGCAAGCATCTCCTCAGTTTTCTTCTAATGTTTCTCCAAACCTTGGAGACCATTTTCCCAGATCCTCTCTCTCTCTCTCTCCCCCCCCCCCAAAAAAAGTTGCAGCCTTTTTTCGAAAAGTGGCATTGAAATTTTGTGCCAGGCACAGCTGGTTAACATGCGCTGTGTAAAATTTGCGTGAACGTGCGTGATGCTCCTATCCTTCATATGTTCAGCCTTTGCCAGTCACTGGAGGGGCAGGCCACTGAAAGTCTGGTCCAGCAAACCTCTCTAGTTTTGGAGGTTACAGATGGCATTGGCAAAACACGGTCAAGTGTCCACTCACACCCATGAACATCAGAAGCTTGCTTTTTAAAAAAAGGGAAAAGGAAAAGAGGAGGAAGCAAAATGCAGTGCCCATCATCCTGTTCTGTGTGTTCCCCCTGATCCCATGGAATCAGAGAAGACCTGGATCAAATAATAAAAGTCTTCTTTCGGAAAGCAGACCTGTCTCTAAGGGGGCAGCTAGACGGGAGAATTTGTTGCAAAAAATAGTGCCTTACCTTCCTATCGCTGCAGTGTCCATTTGGGCCCATGACTCACTAGCAAGCTTGCTGGAAGCGAAAATTGGTGATTTTGCTATTTACAAGGAGCAGCATGAAAAAAACGGTGGCCGCGAGTGTGTTGCATCCTGAAAATCACCCTCCATTCTCCCCCCTTTTAAAAATATAACAGATGCAGAAGAGCTATTTTCCACTAAAAAAAACAACTTTTGCACCTTTGCTCTGCCGCTTGAACGATCGTGCACACAATCATTCAGCCAGCGAAAACAACAATGGCAGCTCAGGCATTGCAAGCCCTCCCTTGCAAGCCTGCCCACTCAGTGTGCCCCTTTTCAAATTGGTTGTACAGAAGACCTGTTATGCGCATTTTCGCGCAATTTTTAAAAAAGATCGCAAGAAACAGCGAAAGCTGTTATCACAATCTATTTGGAGTTTTCAGCTCCCCTCCTTTTGAATATGGCGAATCCTGGCAGGAGCTCATCTGAACTAAAGGTATTCTGCTCACATTCTTGCCGGATTTGTTTTTGTCGGATTTGTTTTTGTCGTGTAGATGAGCCCCAGGACACCCTCACTGGTGGCTGGCAAGGTTGGCGACTCTGGACTTTTGTCTGAGCACTAGAGCAGTGATCACAGGTGCCGAGGAACCTGTTTTTTTAGGGGGTAGGATCCATCCCAATTTAGATAGCTTCTTTAAAGTTCAGACTAAAACCCAGACACTGTTTTTTTAAGCCATCCTGCCTGACAGCTTCAATGGAGGGCCCGAGGTTTAGGAACCTTCTGAGTCCCCCATGCTTTGTCTCCAGAGATTTAGGCTGCTTTGAGAGGGGCTGGTGTAAGGACGCAGGCCTCGGGGCAAGCTGCCTGCATGACCCTCAGGAGAAAAGAGTGAATGAACCAATGGATGGAGAGATAGAATCATAGACTCATAGAACTGTAGTGTTGGAAGAGACCATGATGGCCATCCATTCCAACCCCCTGCCATGCAGGAAATCACGATCAAAGCATCCCTGACAGATGGTAGGTGTTTCCTTTTCCCTGGCCTCCAAGCAAGGGTGTGTTTTGCACCCCAATGAAATGGAAGGCGCAAGAAAGATGCTTTCTTTCTTGCTTCCTTCCTGGGGCAGCAAGCATCCACCCGGCTGGACAACTTCCTCCGAATGGTTTCTGACACAAGCCTCTGCTGCCCAGAAGAGTCTACCCTGTTTCTGCTCTTTGGCTGCTCCATTCACCCTTACAGCATTCAGCCCCGTTGGCCACTGGCCCCATTGGTACAGAAGGAAGACCCCGCCAGCTCCTGTCTCCCCAGCCTGCGGAGGATGTGAAGATGGCCATTTAAAAAAATCTATGAGCCATTTTGCATGCCTGTTCCAACCGACCGAGACCAGGCTTGGTGATCCATCTCTCGCCCTCGGTTCAGCACCCAGGCTGGGTTCCATGTCATTGTCCACCTTTTATATCAAAATCTGGCTCTTGTCCTCATACAGGAAAACCTGCATTTCAATGCCTGAGTAGGCATCTTTCTCAGACCTTGGATACGTTTCAAGTTGATGAATGTGTTGGGCATGGCAGAGCTTGTAAGACTGAAAACAGTTTTGGACTTTAGTTCCCAGCATCCACAAGGTAGTTGGAGCTCCGTGTTTCCAAGTTCTGGTTTTTCTCCTCTCATGTATATACCCAAGACATGGGCAAGTATTTATTGAAACGAACAAACAGAACACCAATGAGAGACTCTGAGAAAACGACCAAACTACTTATGTCTAAATCAAGTGGGAGAGCCAGTGTGGTGAAGTGGTTTGAGCACTGGATTACAAGACCAGGGTTCGAATTCTTGCTCTGTCATGGAAACCCACTGAGCAAGTCACACTCTCTCACCCTCAGAGGAAGGCAAAGGCAAACCCCCTCTGAACAAATCTAGCCAAGAAATCCCTTGATAGGTTCACTGTAGGGCCGCCATAAGTCAGAAATGACTTGAAGGCACATAGCAACAACAGAACAGGTTGGCAAAGTGCAGCCCCCTCCCCACAATGCCATGTTGAGACCCCCAAGGGCCTCCCAGCTCCCACAAGGAAGCTTTGATTTAAAAAGCCCAACAACCCCAGAATGCTGCTATACCCTCTATGTGGTCCGGGGACAATTTTACTGCATTTTTTGCCTCCGATGAGCTGTTTGGGAGTTTTAAAGGAGAGTATTAAAAACAAGGGGAGATGATGGTGGGGAAGAGATGCTGCCCTCTCATGTTTGGGGGGCAGCCAATATGCCCCCAACTCCTGGCAGTCGGCCCTGCTCCCCATCTAAAACCTTCCACTTCATCCCTAGGGCTGGCTGCCTATGGCAATGGAGGCCCGTGGTCACTTTGGCCTTGCCTTCAAGGATGCGCCCAAATACTCCCAGGTTTAGGAGGAAAGTGGAATATAGATCAAATAAGCAGAAGAAGGGTTCCTCTCTTGATCTGGGTTCTAGTCTGGACTTTAAAAGAATGATGCAAAGAGGTAGCAATTTGAGAGCATCACAATATCTCAGCAGACGCAGAAGGATAACCAGGTGCCTTGTAATATAGATTCCAACCAGCAGGTGGCAGCAGAAGGACTCCTATCAGTCCTTTTGGTCTCAAAGGCTGCGGCCACACTGCAGAAATAATCCAGTTTGACACCGCTTTAACTGCCATGGCTCATTGCTATGGAATTCTGGGCTTGGTAGTCTTGTGAAATATTTAGCCTTCTCTGTCAGAGAGCTATTGGTGCCACAACAAACTACAAATCCCAGGATTCCATAGGGTGGAGCCATGATAAAGTGGTGTCAAACGGCATTATTTCTGCAGTGTGCCAGCAACTGTAGTTGAGTTATCTATTGAATTTAAAAGGCCTGAGAATTATAAATTAAAAGGCAAAAATAAAAAAAAAATTGAATAGCACGTTATGAAAGGTCTTTGTGGTCAGTTTTCAGAAGCCTGTCGGGACAGAAAAGTTTTCTGCTGCTGATGGGCAGACCGCTGGGAGGGAACCAGCTCATGGGGTGTCATCTGCATTATTTCTGCAGTGTGGCAGCAGCCAAACTCTCCCAATTGCTATGCCATCTCTAAGCTGGCTGTGTAGCTCAAAGCCTCCTTAGACTCATAGAGTCATAGAATCAAGAGTTGGAAGAGACCCCAAGGGCCATCCAGTCCAGCCCCATTCTGCCATGCAGGAATACACAATCAAAGCACTCCCGACAAATGGCCATCCAGCCTCTTTTAAAAAGTCCAAAGAAGGAGACTCCACCACACTATGAGGCAGTGTATTCCACTGCCGAACAGCTCTTATGGTCAGGAAGTTTTTCCTATTGTTTAGGTTGTGTCTCTTTTCCTGGAATTTGAACCCATTGCTCCGTGTCCTAGCCTCTGGAGCAGCAGAAAACAAGCTTACTCCATCCTCTATGATATTCCTTCAAGTATTTAAACAGGGCTATCATGTCACCTCTCAACCTTCTCTTCCCCAGGCTAAACATGCCCAGCTCCCTAAGCCACTCCTCATAGGGCATCATGGCTTCCAGAACTTCTACCATTTTGGTCGCCCTACTCTGGACACGCTCCAATTTGTCAATATCCTTTTTGAATTGTGGTGCCCAGAACTGGACACAGTCTTCCAACTGAGGTCTGACCAGAGCAGAATACAGTCGTCCCTTCACATTCGCGGGGGTTAGGGGCGGAAGACCCCCACGAATGTGAAAAAAGCACGAATAATAATAGTCCTCCCCCCACACCGTCGCCACTCTCCCTCACCCCCCGCCCTTCCCAGAGTGGCTACGGGGGCCCCTCCCTTTCCCAAGGCAGCGAAGGGATTCGTGAGAAACCCTTTGCTGCTTTGTGAAGGGACGGGGTGGAGTGGAGAGGGGGGGGCAGGCAGCTTTCCGCAAATAATCAAAACCGCGAATGTGAAAGTCGTGAATGTGGAGGGGCAACTGTATAGTAGCGCTATGACTTCCCTTGATCTAGACACTATACTCCTATTAATGCAGCCTTGAATCGCATTGGCTTTTTTAGCTGCTGCATCACACTGCAGTTGTGACTTTAACCAGGAAAGTTGAGGGCTCCTGTTTGTTGGCCTTAAGCATTACAGCATAGACTTTCAGTGGCAATGCTTAGAGCCATGCTGAATTGGAGGGGGGACCTCTCTCGCACAGCATTCTGTTCCCATAATGGCTGGCCAGTTATCCTTATGGGGAGCCCACCCAGCAGCATAAGAGTGCAAGTACACCATCGCCTTGCCCACCCCAGCCCCTGATGGACAGAGGTGTCCGTCTGCTTGTCTGCTGATTTATCTGTCACTTTATTTATACACTGCCTGTCCCCAAAGTTGGGACTTGAGGTGGCTTACAAGGTAAAAAGAGATACAAGTGAAAGTGCATGTAGATTAAAAAAAACACCCAAAAAGTAATGTTTACAACCACCTTAAAATGCCTGTAGAGTTCAAAACCATTTAAAACATTAGAGTCTTAGAGTTTCCACATCTTTTCAAACATTATCCTTTTAGAAGTATAGTGACCAGGACAATTGATAGGACTGTCTTCCTGATGCATTTTCACCCCAGTGGCTTCAAGGAGCATCCCCTATTTGAGGGTTGGAAAGCAAGAGGCCAAAAAATCTTGTATTTTGGGGTACGGGCCCTTCATAAAGGAAGAAGTGCCTACATCATGAAATTTATGCATGTGGGCAATATGTTATTTTTACACCCGAGATATTGATCATACTACAGATCTTGAGGATTGGGGAAAATCTTGCAAGATGACCAGGAAATTCACGCTTTGCCAAAGTCTAAAGGAAAATCATCTGGAAATGTTACACCATGGTACTTAACTCCAACAAAACTAGATAAGATGGATAAGACTGGCAGAATTAAATCTTGGAAATGTCAAGAAGCAAACGGACCTTTCTTTCATATGTGGTGGTTCTGATAAAAAGAGATTCTGGATAAAAATTCACATTCAAATAGTGGAAATTCTAGTGGAAATAGTGGAAATTATAGGAACAAACTTTCCAATGAACCCTGAACTCTAAAATCAGAACGCAACACTTGCAAATGAACTCCACCCAGGGACAGGGGGATTCCCAGCAGATAATGGGCCATCAATCAACCATCAGCCAAACAGACACTAATGAACTTTGCATTTCTATACCCAGAAATTAACCATTCAATTACACAAATTCACATATCCTCTTCAACAGAGGTTCACGGTATATACCGCCCCCCACATTCCTACCCAACCATTCTCTGAAGATGCCATTGTATTTTAAGGGGGTGGGTGGGATGGAGGGTTTTATATGTATATATTTTAAATGTTGTAAGCCGTCCTGATTGCATTTTGTAGAGGGGCGGGATATAAATAAAGATGATGATGATGCCAGCCACAGATGCAGGTGAAATGTCAGAAATAAACTCTCCCAGAACACGGCCTTACAGCCTGGAAAAAAACCCAAGGAAAATCTAAGTATCCATAGAACTCTTCTCCAGCCCAAAGTCATCATTGCCACAACCCGTGGGAGAACTTTTTCTTTCTCCTCCCGCCCCAAGAGTTGCTAATGAAGAGTGAGCTTCTGAATGGAGCAGTGCTACAAAAAAGTGTGGTAGGAGATTTAAGACAAACCCCTGCTGATGCTACTTCTCTCACACTTGATCCACCCCTGCAAACAAACATTCATTTATTCACACACACTGTAACGTTGCTGCAGCGTAGAGACACGCCTGTCATCACTTTCGCTCTCTTCTTCCGAGTCGGCGTTCGCCCTTTCAGAGAAACAGCGCAGGAGAGCCAACAGCTATGTTCTTAATCTAATTAGTATTGGGTCTCCTTGTTGTTGTTGCTTAAATGGATGGTCTATCTCAGTGGTTCTTAACCTGGGGTCCAGGGACCCCCAGGGCGCCGTGATGTCCTCACAGGGGGTGTGCAAAGGCTTGAAGGCTGCTCAGCCCACCTCCTCCGTGTAGTGGAGTGGCCATGTGACAGGAGCAAAGGCTGACTGGCTGGCTTGGCCTGCACATTGCCATTCAATCTGCCCCAGCCACAAATGTGCAGGAAGAAGGAGGAAAAAAATCTTTCCTTCCTCTCCAGTGTCTCTGAGGGAAGGTTTAATGGATGGTGTAATTGTATTATGATTTTTATCATCAGGTATTATTATTATTATTCATCTTGAGTTAAGTCTTGGGGGTCTGCAGCAACAAAAGATATTTAAAGGGTGTCCCTGGTAAAGAAAAGGTTAAGAGTCACTGGTTTATCCCTCCTGGTGTTATTTTCACAGAATTTTGATGGAAAATGCTGGCCATCGTGTCCTGGCAGACTGAGATGTCCTGATGTCAGATTTGTGTATGTTTATTCTTTTGGCTAGAGATGAGTGTTGGATGGCTGTGTCCAGTTTAGCACCACGGACAGTGGGGTCATTGGCTCACTTAGATGGGCAGAAAGGAAACTGTCCAGGTTGGGGTCTGTGCCGTCCAGCCAGGCCTGTCGCTTCTTGCTCCGGCTGGCTCCCAACTTTGCCCAATTTCAGTTACTGCTACTTCTGTCCATCTGGGAAGTTGGACTTTCTGGATGAGTGGATGAGTGGACTGCAAATGGTTAGATCTGGTTTCTAAGCCATAATCTCTTATGTCCATCAGAACTGCCAGATTTCATTTTAAAGAGGGTGGAATTAAATCTTTGCTGACAACCTGAAGGTGTAAGGTGTAAAACAGCTAATTCTTGAGTCCAAGAAGCTCTGCTTAAAAAGCAAGTATACATTTTAAGCCTTTCTTCAGAAGGCTGGTGCTAAAGTTAACAAATGTTTTGAAACAGAAAAGAGTAGCAGTGGGGCAAAGACGTGGGGCTTTTTTGCACAAAAGTTGTTTTTCATGCAAATACACCTTTTGGGGATGGGGGCAAAAAATCATTTCAAAATGGTTGGCCATTCTCACCCCCCCCCCGCCATGATGTGTCTGGATGGACAAGAGAATGCATGGGCTTTCTTAAACAGCAATGTGGTTACCCCCATCTTCTCTGATAATGAAAGCTGCCACTTTGCTAGTGCCATTTTTGGCTTGCTACGCCCAAAGAACAGAATGGAACAGTACGCTGAGTGTTCCTCTTAAGCTGATGATGAAACAATTGGAGCCAGCTACTCAAGGGTGTAACAAATATAAACAGTAGGAGAATTTAGAGCAGGGAGGGTCTGGTGGCTCTCTGAATTAGAGGCATTCGTTCACAGTTGCAGAAATGAGCAGGTTTCGGAAGTTTGGCTGGGTCCAGCGCTTCTGCCGGTGACTTCCTGGTGCATATTTGGAAGAGAAAGACCTCTCTCCAGTGCATTGTCATGGATCATGCCTTTGCGACATCTTTCTCCTTGCAGATACTGTTGGGGGTGTGGAGTGGAGGTCACATGTGATTTCTGGAGTAGATAAGGGATGGCACATTTCAGGAGATTGGCTTCTGTCCCAACCTTGGAGATAGAAACCAGCACTTTTGGAGAAACACATTGTGGTTGTTCCGTTTTTCTGTTCCATTCATTTAGGTTTCCTCTCTCTTCCCTTTTCTTATTTTGGAGATGGAGAAAAATGTTTGGTGCAAGTTTTTAAGCCCTTTTTGGGGGATGTATGTTCTTCTTCCCTGAAATTGCCCTCCCATGCTTTGGCAAAGGAGATGTCCTAGGGGCAGGTGGTGGTGGTGGGGAACTTGGACCCTAATTTCTTCCTGCTTTGGGTTCTTAGTCCGGTTCCCCTTTCCCTCTGGCCACTCTCCCTTCCCTCGGCTTTCTGCACAAGCTGCCTGTAGCTTTCAAGAGCCAATTTCATAGTAATCACTTTGGGCATTCAAGGAGAGAGGGAGATGCTCTGCCAAGCGGCTGAGGGGAGAACGCAAGGCCAGCACCTCTCTTGCCAGGGGGCAGAGCGGGCTGCCTGCCAAGGCGGATACAGCGCCCCCAGCACCGGAGAGCCTGGCTCTCACTCTGCCATGAAACCAACACCGGCTGATCCGGGGCAGGTTCTCTACTTGTGGAACTCCTGGCCACTAGAGCAAAATTGGATGGCCTCTCCCCCAGGCAGGGCCTGGACCCCGGTGCCTCTGACATAGGGCGGTGGCTGGGCTGACTGGCCAGTCCTGGTTTTGGCCAGGCATGGTGAGGATTTGGCCAAGAGGCTGCGTGCATTGCCCCAAGGGCACGGCTGCCCCTCTCTCAGCAATCGGACAGTAGGCTGCTGGGAAGGTAAGATGAGATTTGACTCTGCTGCCACCTCTTCTTAGCCCAGCCGTGTTCCTCAGATGTCTTCCCTTGGAGGAGGGAAGCACACAAGGAGACCAGTGGGGGCACATCCTGCAGCCAGGGTGGGCACTACCCTGTTGCTGCTGGGTTTCAGTCCGAACTTCAAAGGAGCTGTTCGAGGTATTGATGCCTACACCCTCTCCAAAATAAGCACAGCACCTTGGACAGCTCCTTTAGAATATAGACAAATGCCTGGAGAGGATTCACTGCCCCACCAACTTGGGGGCCCCCAGCCTCCAGGGCTGTTAGGGAAAGAGACTGAATCCCTGGGCCAGGATTGTGGACGTGTGGGACTCCAGAGCACTGGAGTCAGGGGCAGATGCTCAGGAAGACTGCCTTTCACTGATGGATGGAGAATGGCAGCTATCCTTGTTGTGGAGAAAGGAGACCAGAGAGCCCGGGGCACGGCTTTGTGACCTCTAGGGTGACCCATCCTGCCCCCATGGAGATCCCAGGTCTTTCTCCTGTTCTCCTTGGTTCCACCCTGGCTTCTCCTTCTCTCTGCCTTCTCCCTTCTCCCTTGCCCTCTGGAGGAAGCTGCTCTTGGAGACCTGCAGGCGGATTTCCCCAAATTGCCTACCAGTTAGGAAGTACCTCAGGAAATCTATGAGAGCCTTCCCCCCCCACCCCGCACCGATGTGGAGGGAGGGTGGGATAAGAGGGACTGGGCATCCTGAGGAAGCTTCAGACCGAAATCTTGAAGGTGCTCTCCAAATTGCTGAACCCATTGGGAGGGATCTTGTTCAGCATCTTGGGAGAGCTCCTGTCAAGTTCAGACTATAGCCCAGAGCAGATCCACCATCCCCATTGGCCAAGGTACCACCAGCAGCCACAGAGAGAGGAGGCTTATGGGTTTCCTGCTCCCATGCTTCCCCATCCTTACAAGCTGAGCCGGGCGCTCTGCTCCACAGCAGCTGGTTGAGGTGCCCTCTCCCCTCCTCAGGGCAGGAGGCACTAGTGGTGTCAGCACACTCTCCCAAAGGGCCGCAAACGGGGTGTGTGAAGCCAGTTGCCATGTTCTGGGGAGGGGAGGGAGGCAGGAGCCTGCGTAACCCTTTGCCTTTATTTGGGGGCAAACCTGGATCCTCTCTCTGACCTCCTGGAAGATGCACCCTTTGCCTGTTGGAAGTCCTCCAAGGGGGCAGGATTGTGCTCATACTCCCAGACCCTTCCAGTAAGCACCACCACCACCCCCATTTATGCCATTTGAACACTGGGGAGGGAGTTTGGGAAGGAGAGCAGCCACTGAGCTGTACGTGTGCAGATGTTCCCTTCTCCTCTAACCTTTCCGCCATCGCAAAGGCAGACGGTAGACTGCAGTGCTGGGGGGGGGAAATATGTGGAGGGGGGCACTGCTTCTCTTCCCGCCTGCCTTTCCTCCCATCTTCTTGCTGAGGCATCGTTCAGTCGGGCACAACATGCATGCACGCGACCCAGGGCTTTTGCTCTCAGCCTGCAGTCGGCTGCTTTTCTGTGAGTCTGCAGATTGGCGCATGTGAGCGCACTGTCCTCTCCCATGTGCCTTTTTTCTCAGAAAAAGGGTAAACAAAAATGGAGGCTGTGGTGTGTCTCCCCCCACCCTTGCCATAAACAGATGGATTTTCTAGCCAGTGGAAGCAGGTCTAGCTTCCCCCATCTGCGCACCCTATCCACACTCTCCCGTTCCCAGCCACCAATCTCTCTGTGAAGTGAACGAGGAGGAGGAGGAGGAGGAGGAGGAGGGAGGCTGCTGCTGAGCTCCTCTATAAAGGCAGGTGGGAAGAGGCCAACCCACTGCAGAGCCACCAGCCTTCCCAGCAGAAAGCACAGCCTGCCAGAGCTGGACCTTCGGGCAGGAGACAGAGCCGACACGACTGCCCCGGCTTCTTCCCCAGGGGCATCTCTGCCGGGAGAAAGGCAGCTCAACATGCCCGAGTGCTGGGATGGGGTAGGTGACATGTGGCATGGGAGCCAGGGCTGGGGGTCAGGTGAGCGGGAGGCCTTTGCCACCTGGGCCACCAGGATGGGGTTCGCTTGGCTTGCATGCTCCTCTTTTGCTTTCTTGCCCATCTGAAACATGAAGGGAAGAGATGCCCTTAGGCTCATCCTGGGCACATGTGAGCAACCTTGAAGAACACCCCAGCCTGTCTCTGCTGCTCCCAGGTGCCGGCTGGTTTGCTTTCCTTCACGGTGCAAAAAGACATGAAGGGGGTATTGGGAGACGATGCACTGTTTCTAGTGCCAGAGCTCGTGCCTGCTGGAAAATCCTGCCCAGCTCTTCACATGCCCCAGTTTGTGTGTATTTATCAGTGCAGGAAAGCCTTCTGCCCATGCTCCAAAGCACTCTGTTGATTGCTTTGCAGATTCCGAGGCTCAACCTGGCTCGAGCAAAAGCCCACCGCAGATCCCTGGGCTTGGAAGTTGACTGCCTGGTGCACCTGTGCTTGACGGGGTGGAGAGGCATTTTGGGCTCCCTGAAGGGAAGCTGGGGCAAGAGCCAGGGAGGGGAAGGGGAAACTGAGGCTGGGCAATGTGCTCACTGGCTGGAACTGCAGCAGGGAACTGAGTCAGGATTGCAAACCAGGTGTTAGAGAGACTCCATCCGGGCAGTTGCTGCTGCTCCTCCTCTTCCTCCTCCTGGCTGACCCCTCTCGGCTGTGCCAAGGGCAAGTGTGGCCCCATGACTGCTGCCATGTTCTCTGCCTCCTTGCAGCCCTTGGCTTTCCTGCTGGCAGACTCCCTTTGCCACAGGGTGCATTGCCAGCCCCTTTGGTTCATGGTTTTTTGCAGCTCTTGAGAGCATCCTTACAGATGAGGGAGGGGGAGGCTGAAGTAGCACATCTCTCAGATAGGCCCTGCTTGGCGTCTCTCCTCCCTGCCGTGGGATGCCCAGGACACCACCAGCCCCAGAAGGATGGGGAAGGTGCTGGCGCAAAGGTGGCAAGAATTTGGCCCATGTGAGTGGCTTGGCGGAGTGGGGAGGGGTCTGGCCACCTTGCCTTTTGGCTCTTCCCGGGCCCTGCAGCTGCTGTGTGACCTTCAGCAGAAACTTGTCCTTGACTGGATTCCACTCCCCTGCGCCTCGACACACATCCCCAGCCGTGCTGATGCTCCTCGGAAGAGAAGCATCACACCCCCTTCAGGGATGTCATGGGAACTGAAGGACTCCCCCCCCCACCCCATACTTGACAGGCGAGAGGGAAACAGTGGAGGAAAGCTGGAATTTGGGGAGCTGTGGGGCAGCAGTGGTGGCGGTGGGGAGATCAGGGCTGACCAGATCTAGGCCAGGCTCCTTGATGCAGATGATGACATTTTGCCCCTTGTGATGCTGTTCTGTTATTAGCAATCGTTTCTCCCAGACTGAGGCAGATGTTCCTTTATTTCTGGGTTTCTGTATGCAGCAATGATGTTAAATCTAAGAACACTCTGTGGGGTGTGTGTGTGTGTGCGTGTGTATAGATAGATAGACAGATAGATAGAGGAGGTTGAAAGCAGGGGGAAATTATTGCATTGGTACTTGTAAATGCTCCCAAATTTGCAAGAGGGTGGAATCATTGGCTGGGAAAGAACGGAAGACATCGATACCATCCGATTGTGAAGGTTCCTCTCTCTTCCCTTCTTTTCTGGATTAGACACTGCCGTTACGTCTGCCACAGGAGCAAAAGGTTGGCATTTCTCTTTACCCATGCCAAATTTTAGCCACCTAGGATTCTTTTTTTGTTCCTCATCACTTTCATGAGATGAAGGAAACTGGAGCAAAAATGTCAGCATCCTCATCCCAACAGAGAATGTTAGTATCCAAGGCCAACCAGGTAATTACCGCTATGGGTATTATTTGGGCTCAGAAGCATCCAAGCGTATTGGGTGGGTTGGGGATATTTTATGCATCCTGGTTTTCCCCTGTAATGCTACAAGCAGAATTTTCAGCTCATCCATGACTAAAACATGTACAATCTCAGCCTTCCTAGGCTGAAGATATGAAACTATCTGATATTGAGTCAGCTTGCAACAACAAAGTCGCATTAAAAATGCCCTGTCATATGGCTGTGTAGTCATCATATAGGATCAAAAATGGAGAGATACAGGAAGCTGTATCTTCTGCTGTATGTGTGTGTGGGGGAGGAGATGATGATGATGATAATATTTGTATTTTAATCTTTATTGGAAATTATGTTTTAAATGTAGTTTGAAGTGTTTTTAATCATGCTTTTAATAATATTGTTGTTTAATGCTTTTTTAACTTTTGTAAATCAATGTTTTAGCTTGATCTTTTAAAAATTATTGTAAGATGCTTGAATCCCATCTTTGGAGAAAGGCGGGATATAAATTCAATAAATAAATAACATAATAATAATAATTATTATTATTATTATTATTATTTACTTATATTCTGCCCTTTCCACAGCCCTGGGACCCAGGGCAGCTTATAAAAATCAAAACCGATGGAATTAAAATCTGCCATACAAACAGTTAAAATCTAATTAAATTATCAATAGAAATAAAAACAATTTGAAAGCATATCCATTAAAAATAAGTATCAAGTTAGTACAGCATAATTATGAAAGACCCTAATTCATAAAATCTGACATGGGTGAAGAGATGGAGAGCCAGCGTGGTGTCGTGGTTTAAGTGTTGGACTAGGACACTGGGAGTTCAAACCCCCATTCAGCCATGGAAACCCACTGGGTTGCCTTAGGCATGTCACACTCTCTCAGCCTCACAGGGAGGCCAGGGCAAACCTCCTCGGAATAAAACATTGCCAAGAAAAGCCAATGATAGGGTTGCCATAAGTTGGAAATGACTTAAAGACACACCATGACCACCATCATGACCACCACCTCTCCCGGTCAGCCGATCTTCCTTTGAATCCTGGCTGTTTACAGGCAACTTGTAGCTAATGGTTAATGGCCCAAAAGGTGTCCTGCCCTTGTTCCCAGACCCACTGATGCACAGGGAATGCTTCTGACATGCTGCGCTGCTTTGCACCTGTGAACAGGAGCCCCCTGGGATGGGTCCCTTCCCGAGGACCCCCATCAATTCAACTCCCCACATGCATCCCATTCAGAGAGTGGCGAGTGGTGGACCAGAGCGTGGAACTAACATATCACAAGCAACGTAGCTCAGGGGTGCCTAGTTTCATCTTGTCAGTGGAGCAGTGAATCCACTTTTGTTTTCAGTATGAACTGTCCCAGGTGCTGAACCCGATCCCCTCTTTGGAGAGCGCCATTAAAGTGCAGACTGAAATCTGTAGTTGATGGCTGCCCCACCAGCGTGGAAGCTGCCACCCCACGCCGATGGTGTTCTCTGGGATTGGTTACTGTTGTGGGGGGTGAGGCGTGGGGAGCAAAGCTACATTTGGAAAGCAAAGGAAAGAACAACAATGGCATCTAGTTACTTCCAAGTGTTATTTTTTAGGGGCACTTCTGGGGACATTTTCTGAGTTTTATCCCATTTTCTGATCAGGTCCTAAGTAATGGAACAGCACCAAGTGGCATAACAAGTTACTTTTCCAGCATTGCACTGAGCAACAGCAAGAGCTTACTGTATACCTTACTTAGGAATGGGAATGAATAACTTTCAGGAAGTAATTTTCCTGGCTCTGGGTGGGGCCATGCAGAAACTGATTCCTCACAAGAGACCATTTACGTTCTAACGTTGAACCCAGACAAGGAAAAAACATTGTGTAGCTGAATCTAGGCAGAGATGGATAAATAGAAAATCATCTATGATGCAGCACATTGCAAGAGATTTCAAGTACTTCATATCCAGTACCTCAATAAACCTCACAGCGCTTTCAGGATAGCATTTTGTATTGAAGTTATTTATTTATGCTTTAAAAGCATTTATCCCACCAGCATACCTGTAGCATACTCCACTTATCTCCATAAATGGTGGTGTGCTGGGTGTGTGCAGTCAGGTGGCCAAGTTCATGGACAACCCCAAATTATTCAGGGATGGTGCAAACCCAAGTAGAGTTTGGAGGGATCCAAAGGAGGGGGTGAAAAATGACAAATGGGGCTGGGTGAGAGCAAATCTGGAGTGATGCCCTTTGAGGTGAAAGTCCTGACCAGGAGGCTGGCTGACCAGGAAAGCAATCTGCTGGGTATGGTGGGACCCAAGAAGGCTGAGCCAATGTGTGGCACCTGTGAAAAAGGAAATTGGGCCAGGGATTGAAAATAAAGGATCGTAATTCCCTCCTGGAAGTCTATAGTACAGCTGTATTGGGAATGTTGCCCAACATCCTGCCCAGGAGTTGCGTAGCTTCAGTTTATGCTGGCATAACTTTGCTGGTGTTGTTCTGGAATATAGGATTTCATGCCACCATTTACACAGTTCTGTCACTTGCATGGTCTTAGAATCATAGAATCATAGAGTTGGAAGAGACCATAAAGGCCATCTAGTCCAACCCCATTCTGCCATGCAGGAACACACAATCAAAGCATTCCCGACAGATGGCCATCCAGCCTCTGCTTAA
Source organism: Gambelia wislizenii (assembly GCA_030847615.1). Lineage (NCBI taxonomy): Eukaryota > Metazoa > Chordata > Lepidosauria > Squamata > Crotaphytidae > Gambelia > Gambelia wislizenii. The sequence goes on from JAUMIR010000008.1 coordinate 42,313,215, forward strand.
AAACCTCCAAAGAAGGAGACTCCACCACACTCCCAGGCATCACATTCCACTTGATTGCAATACCAAACTTGTGCAAACTCCTTGAAAGACTATCTACTTAACTTTTGGTATTTACACCAGTGGGAAATCCTCAACAGGATTCTGGCAGTTGGGTGCAATTCCAGTTGCTCTCCCCACCCCACACACTCCCAAATATTCTAGAGCTGGAAAAGGCAGACAAAGGGCTGAAACAGCCCTTCCGTGGAAAGAAGGTTACAACCTTTCGGGGCTTTAACATTTCAAATATCCAAAAAGGGAGCTGAGGACTTTATCAGACGCATGGAAATGTGGCACAAAATGGTGTCCCAAACTGGGTCAGAAGGACGCTACAAGAACAGAAAGGGCAACATTATCAGATGCTCACGTCCTCAGCTGTTCCAGGGGTGTAGCACGGGCATGAATAAAGCGTCCCTTTTTTATTGACAGGCTAAAAAAGGGATGCATTATTCATGCCTACGCTACACCCCCAGTATGGCAGAAGGACATTGTCGTCTGGTAATGTTGCCCATTTTAGTTGTCGTTGCGTTCTTCTGACACGGTTTTTGCCATGTCTGATAAAGTCCTAAGGTTAAGAAAAGGGGGATTTCTGAAGCCTATGGTTATTCCCCACAAAGCAGAGGATGTGACGGCTCAGCTCTGCTGCTGAAGTCCAGAACTGGTCGGCGACTGGTGGCTCTAAGGTGGCTTTGCAGAGGAGATAGAAATGGGCCAGGTGGCTGGGCTGTCCTCTGGTGCAAAGTGGGAAGGGGTGGGTGGCCCCAGCGTTGGGAGCATTGGCATCTTCTCCTGGGGAAATGGGCAAGTGGATCTCTAGAGAACAGAGGCCCCACTCCTCCCGTCTTGTTTGCTTCACCTGCGAGGCAGCGTAACTGCTGCTCACGTGCCTCCGCCCTGCATCCCTCCATCTTCTCAGGGCTGGGCTGATCTTGCTGCCTTTTCCTCTACTTTTCCTCCAGGAGCATGACATCGAGACGCCGTACGGGCTGCTCCACGTGGTCATTCGAGGGTCTCCCAAGGGAAACCGCCCGGCCCTCCTGACTTACCATGATGTGGGACTCAATCGTAAGTGTACCGCTTGACCTCCAGCCAATGGGGGGGGGACCAATGGAATTCCTCTCCCCCCCCCACATTATTTGGCAACCAGGGCCCTTTTGTGTGTCTGGCCGCAGGCACAATGAGACTGTGGAGACTGCCTGAGCACCGGTAAAGCTTTGGGGGTGCTGAGTGGGGCTGTGACATTTCACAGGCAAGCCACAAGAGCGCTTGAGGTACCAGGTGGGGGTCAAATCTTAAGCTGGCCTTGAAGAAACAGTGACATGGACCTGCTGAGAGAACTTTCACTAAGCCAACCAGGACAAAAAGGTTCAAACTCTCCCAGATTCTTAGCCAAAATTAGGATTCAGACCATCAAACGTGAAGCAGATTCATCTGTTTGTTTGTCTGTCTTGGTCTTCATTTTGGCTGGTTCTGCAGTAGGGTTTTCCAGGTCAGGCCTCTCCCAGGATCCACGATTTCAGGGCCAGCATGTGAGATGTGGGGCAACCCCTTGTGATGGATGTCACAGGAGGCGGGCCCTGCAGATGGTCCAAGGGTGATGTCACAAGGGGCATCCCGCGGTGATTTCATTAAGCATCGGCCACAATTGCGCAAAGTAAGCCATTCAGTTTTTAAAAAAAGAATGGAAGAGCTCATGCTCTTTTCAAGGCAGTGTTCTTGCCCTGAGATTCCTCCCTCTCATTCTGAGGGCTGGAGAAGATCCTCCAGGCCTTGAGATCTGGGAGCCCCCATCAGTGATGGCAAAAGGTTCAAATGCCAGTCAGATCAGCTTTTGTACATGGAAGGAAGAACCAGCATGATGGGGTGGTTTGAGCATTCTCCCCCTTACCCATGGAAACCCCCTAGGTGACTTTGGGCAAGTCACACTCTCTCAGCCTCAGAGGATGGCAAAGGCAACCCCCCCCTTGAACAAATTCTGCCAAGAAACCCCCATGATAGGTTTGTCTTAGGGCGCCAGATGTCTGTGTCCCCCTTTTGGCTTCCTCTGTCAAACTACAACTCCCAGAGTTCCTCAGATCACGTGGCCAAGTGGGATTCTGGGAGCTGTAGTTCAAAAATGTTTCCCCCTTTCCAAGCTCACTATTTTAAGACTGTCTGTGCAGAAAAACAGGAGTCCTGGGTGTTTGTGGAGTGGGGATATTCATGCATTTTCATGCATTTGGAGGGCTTTCTGTGTGGTTTTCAGGGAAACATTGCTCAAACACAAAACTGATTTTTTTAAAAAATGAGGGAAGGTGCTTTGGGGGACTGCTGGAGTTTGTTCAGGGGCCACAAAGGTGGGGTCCAGGCTCTGTACTTTGCCCCCCCCCCAGTACTAGATGGTACTGAGACTGTGGAAGACCTAAGTACCGCCCCAGACCCTCCAACATTTTGCAGATGAAAACTGGGACATGTGTGCTGAGCTTCATCCACAAGCAGTTGAAAGGGCTTGGCCAGGGAACAAGAGGACAAAAGTCCTTCATGCAGAAAAATACATCTTGTAAGATAACTACTCCAAGCAGGGAACCCCTGGAATTATGTACTGAGTCTGCTCCCTCTCTCCTCTCATTCCGGCTGAGTTATAATTGAATGCAAGCGACTTCTGCGCTTTGAACTCAAGTTTGCGGCAAAGGAAGTAAACTGAGGAGAAAGCGAGAAAGTGGGAGCATAAGAGAGAAACTGGGACGTTTTAAAAGCAGCCGAGGAAGTGGGAAGGCGGAGGCTTAGTTGGGACTGTTCCTGCTAAACAGAGACCGTGGAAGGGCAGGCTTCAGCGTCTGTGCTTCTCGGCCTCTGTCTCGGTGCCGCTGCCTTGGTCTTCCTGGCATCTTGAGGCTGCTGCTTCCCTTCCGGGAGAATCATAGAATTGTAGAGTTGGAAGAGACCCCGAGGGCCAGCCAGTCCAACCCCATTCTGCCACGCAGGAAATCCCGATCAAAGCATGCCCGACAGATGGCCATCCAAGAAACCTCGCAGATTCTGTAGAGGGACAGGCATTCCCACCATCCCTGTCACAGTGGAGATGGCAGCAACTTCAGGGAGTGTAGGGGAATGGATCAGGAAAATAGCCACAGGCAAGGTGCCTCCTCTTCCAGCAGCCTTTCCTTCACAAAAATTGCCCTCCCCACCCTATCTTTTGACACAGCAGCTTTAACCCGGCCCCCAATAAAAGCCTTGGGAAACCAGCCACCTCTCTTCTGTACCCATGCTTGGTAAGCTCTTGGGTGCGAGGGTCCCGCAGTTTCCTCCCAGCGTGCCAAAGTGGACCATGGCTACTGCTGGCCTGCAGCGAGTTCCCTCCTCCCTGGCACTCTCTGGATTGGCAGCTGATGGTTGGTGGACCACCACTTTGAGTAGCACTGGTCTACATGGCCTCCGTTGGGGCCCAAATGGGCACCACATGCCTTGGAGGCAGACGGGATCCTTGCAGCTCTTGAGGAAAAGCACATGTGTGATTTCTCTTGTACCTCACCTCTCATCCATCTCTTTCAGACAAGCTTTGTTTCAACACATTCTTCAATTTTGAAGACATGCAAGAGATCACGAAACACTTTGTCGTGTGCCACGTGGATGCTCCGGGGCAGCAGGCTGGGGCCTCCCAGTTCCCTCAGGGGTAGGTGCCTCCCAGTTAGACCCTTGCCGGGAAGGAAAGGCCATATGAGAGCAGTGTGTGTGTCTGTGTGCGTGTGTGTGTGTGTGTACCCTGGAGAGGTTGCCTTTGGCATGCCCTATGTTGACTGGCAGCGGTCCATCAAGCAGCTCCACACCTGGCCAAAACAGTGGGCAGGAAGCGATGGGATATCACTTCTGGTGTCTTGAAAGATGGCAAAGCATTCTTAAAACATAATTGAAAAGATAAAAGATAACAACACAGTGTACCACTTTCCAAACACCTTTTTACTATGTGAGTTTAAGAGCCAAAAGCAGCCTAAATAAAAAGATCTTTGCCTGCCAGCAGAAAGAGAACAAAGGGAAGGGCATCCCCTCGCCTAAAATTACAGCTGCGTTTTGTTTTAACCTTTGTCATGACCCACCTTAGATCCCACACTGGGAGAAAGGAGGGATATAAAAGAAACAATTGAATAAATAAAACAATGGCCCTTGGCCCCAAAGCAAGGCAACCGTGCCCCCCCCCCTTCCCCAAGTAGCAGGGAGGCTCTTTGCCTGGGCAGCTCGGGACCAAAGGCCAAAACGTAGCAGCTGCGCACAGCCAACCCCAGGAAGGGGGCAAAGGGGGCTGAGAGCCAGTGAAGGCAAGACATAGTGTAACTATGCTCTTGGAATTATGCCCTGATTGCACTATGCCACCTTGTAAGAGAATGGCGATGTTGCACAACCAGTGTGCAATGCACATTAATACAGTGCATGATGTGTAATGCCATGTGCCCCCATGCACAACAATGTACAATGGCCTGCAAGCAATGCAGATGTTATGCACCCACCAAAAAAGGACAGCTGCCTGCATAAGGGAAGTTACATGTGTGTAAGATGCCAGTGGGTTGCCAGCCAAGGAGTCCAGGACCAGGCTAGGGGTGGAGACTTGCCCACAGGGACATGCAGGGCTTTCCCAGGGAGGCAGGGAGTGGGTGAGGTTGTGTGCTTGTGTTGGGCGCTTGACTCCCTGGGCTCTTGGTCGGGTCTCCTCTTTCACCAGAATGAGCTCTGATCTCTCTCTCTACTCTTGTTTACTTCACAGGTACCAGTATCCTTCCATGGACCAGTTAGCAGCCATGCTCCCCAGTGTGGTCCAGCACTTTGGGTGAGTCTTGTAGGCATTGTTGTTGTTGTTGTGACAGGAGATGATATATCAAGGCAGGGCTGGCAGTGAGGCAGGAAGAGAGAACGATCACAAGGCGCCCACAAGGAAAGGGATGCTTCTATACTGAGCAGGGAGTGACAGCATCCTCCCTCCTGAGATGGGTGGGCTACTGTGGCCCCCAGATGGTTTTGGACTGCAACTCCCATAACTCCTCCTCACAGGCCACTAGGATTGCCAAGTCAGCACTGTCCCAAGTGATTCCAGGGCCCAGATGAGAAACCTCAGGACCACCTTCCTCCCCTGCTTGTGATGTCCTGGTGATGCTACAAAGGGCAGCCCTGAAAGAAGGCATTAAGCACCAAGTATCATGCACAGTTACACAAAGTACCCCATTCAAATAAGAAACAGCCAAGGCCATACGCTCCAGCTGTTCCCATTTGGCTGGGACAGCCCTGATTTCAGTTGCTCCTAAAATGTCCCGGTTTCTCTGTCCTCCTCTCCCTTTCCCCCTTTGGGTTACTTCAGTTAGTGCAAACTGAGTTTGGATTGCAAAAGGAGTTTGCAGTCAGTTAACTCAGCAACAGAGAAGGGAAGAAAAGGGAAAGGATGGACAAAATCTTGCCCTTCCCAGTAGGCTGTGGCAAAAGCAAACTGCTGCTGCCTCTCCTAACTTGTCTGTTCTTCCTCATTTCCTTTTGATATCCTGAATACACTCTGATGTTGTTTGGCCACAAATGTCCCAGTTTTTATCCATGAAATGCTGGAGAGTATGCAAGAGGAAAATATGATATGTGCGTATGCACATATACCTTTCAAGATGCTACTCTTGCCCTGAGATTTCTCCTCATCACCCCAAGGACCGGAGAGAGGGGACATATCCTGAGATCTACCAGCCCTATTGGCTACAAGAGCCTCTTAGCCTAGCTTACCTCTCAGGATTGTTCTGAAGGCAAAGTAGGGAAGAGGATTAAGTACTTCAGCTCCTGGATATAAAAGGCGTGCGGGGGGCATACATGTGATAAACAACCTGCCAGAGAGTAAGAAATATTCCACTAATGACATAGCCAGTAGTGCGCACACACACACACATACACACCGAAAAATTTCTGCTGTCACACTGCAGGAGTAATCCAGTTTGACACCACTTTAACTGCCATGGCTCAATGTTATAGATTTCTGGGATTTGTAGTTTTACGAGAGATTTAGCCTTCTCTGTTAGAGAGTTCTGGTGCCACAACAAACTACAAATCCCAGGATTCCATAGGATGGAACCGAGATAGTTAAAGCGGTGTGAAACTGCATTATTTCTGCAGTGTGGCAGCAACCCTATAGTCTGAGGACTTTATCAGACGCACTAAATACGGCGTCTTAATGACGCCACATAAATGTGAAAGAGCGCACATGTCACATTGTTTATGTCCTGCCAATAAGCCTATCTATTTTATTGATGGGACAAGCCATCAATAGATCAGCTGTGCCATTTTTTTGCCATCATTGGTGGCGTATGAAACCTAGCGCTTGCCCCCCCGTCTCCGTACTTACCCCATCAATGGCTAGACTAGACTAGCCAGAACACTTCCAGGTAAGATCCTGGCATCCAGGCAGGTGACACACTTTTTATGACCCTTCCCTTCACATAAAAAGTGACCCTTCCCATCACTTTTTATGACGTCCCAGTGTGCCTTTATGACGTGGCACACTAAGGCACTTGTAAGTTTTTTAGTGTGTATATGTGCTTTCTGTCACTTTTTATGTGTTATTTTTTGTTTTATTTTTAAATTTCCCGTGCAAGAATCTGTGGGATTTTGAATGAGGAAGTGAACGGAGCTCTGTTTGCTTCCTTTTCATTGCTGGCAAAGCCTTTGCCAGGAGACAAAGGTAAGTCTGGTGGGAGGCGTTCTTTTGCCGGCATAAAAATGGCTTTAATTATGCTGCAAAAGAACATTTTTAGGACTTTATCAGATGCTCTAAAAAAACCCCATGGAGGTCGGGAGGAGGATGCCACTGTCCCGCTTCTGGCGGCCACTTCTGCATGCCCCCTCCTCCCATCCTTCGTTCATTCTCCCTCCGTGCTGGAGCGATGGAAAAGGTGCTGCTTTTTATTAACAGAAACGTCCATCAATAAAAAGTGGCACCTTTTTTGAGCCTCCAGCCTGAAGGGAGAACGAATGAAGGACGGGAGGACGACAGGGCGTGCAGAAGCGACCACCAGAAGCGGGACAGCGGCGTCTTGCTCCTGACCCCCACGAGGCTTTTTTAAGAGCGTTTAATAAAGTCCATAGAGTCTCGCCTGATAAAGTCCTGAGACAGGTAAAGTTAATTGGAGAAATGTCTACTGATGGAAATGGAGCATATTTCTGAGAACTGGCTAATGAGTGGGATGCCCACATCTGAAGCCTCTCACTCATTTGGGGGGCAAAAGTTCTGTGTTTGGCGAACCCGAAGCATCACATTCTGTCTGTCCCACAAGCCGAGGAGGCGAGTTGACAAGACTGACCACAGAAGGCGGCAGCCAGAGGGAGGGGAGGTGCGAAGGAGGCACTGACGGATTTTCTTTTCCCAGGTTCAAGTACGTGATCGGGATTGGCGTGGGCGCAGGGGCTTACGTCTTGGCTAAGTTCGCTGTAAGTGACCGCCAGACCTGAGATGAATGGTGGTGGTGGAGGTGGTGTGTGTGAGAGAGACAGGGAGTGAGTGGGGTTGAGCTGGACCCTAGCCAAGCAGAGCTGTTATTAGCCCACTTTTATTAATGAACTTTTGGGTTATTAATAAATTTTATAATATTAATGATTTTCCTTAGGTTAATTCTGGGCTGTGAGGCCGTGTCCAGGTGTTTGTGGATTTCAATAGCTTCTCTGTGCATTCTGACATGATAGTTGTTGGCCTGGTCCAGAATTTCGGTGTTTTTAAATAACATTTTGTGTCCAGGTTGGTTTATAACGTGGGACTTTTTCGGATGGGGTTTCTATGGAACTGTTTGTCTTTGTCTTTACTTTTGGTACAGCTGATCTTCCCAGATCTGGTTGAAGGCCTTGTTCTGATCAATGTCGACCCCAACGGCAAAGGCTGGATTGACTGGGCAGCCACCAAGGTGAGCAGATATCTCCACTGCGACGGTGGATGTGTCAGTCCAGAATATTTCATACAATCATAGAATCCTAGAGTGGGAAGAGACCACAAGGGCCATCCAGTCCAACCCCATTTGGCCATGCAAGGGATACAGCATCAAACCACTCCCAATGACAGATGGCCCTCCAGCCTCTGTTTAAGATCCTCCAAAGGAGATTTCTGGGCTGCTAGATTTCTTCCTGCTATTCTTCGGGCAGGAAACAAGAGCTCTCATTAGGAAGAGAAGTGACTCTGCAAGGCATGAGCTTGGGTGATTTTAAAAAGGGGGTTAAATGAGGTGGGAGGGGAGGGTTAAAGAAAAAGTGAGCTAGATAAGGAGGAGACACACCCTATCCATGGAAAGCTGTTGTGGACTTTACACCGGTGTAAATGCCATGATGCCCTTTGTTGGAGGTGGGCATCTTGTTCAGGGCAATGCACCATGGACGTCAGCCTTTGTCCAGGCCTGAGAGCACTGCCCAGGAGGTTCCTTAGGCCTGGATGTTAGCGGCGGGTGGAGAGTCGGATTGTGTGTTGCCCAACAGGGAACTGTGTGGCTGGACTGCCAGTTGCATGGTGGTGTGACCCAGTTCTGCAGCATAGCTATGCTGGCCTTAAATTTATGCTACACAACTCTTAAATAATGGCTCAGCTTCACTCTGTGCAGAGTCCCAAATGCTAAGGGGGCTAACGTGGGGAAGGCCCAGCCCTTTGCCAGGTTGCGGGTGGGCTTCTGGCTGGTGGAAACAGAAGGGCCCCCGGGGGAATGGCAAAGGGCTACCCATGTGCCTGGTTGGGCTCAGTGAGTCTAGAGGCAAAGGGCTCTTGAATGTTGGCTCCCTGGAGCAAGGGGCCGTCCTTTTATCGTTCTCTTCTGTTTTCGACTTCCAGCTCTCTGGCCTGACCAGCACCCTCCCGGACACCGTCCTGTCCCACCTCTTCAGCCAGGTGAGAAACACAAAGTAGCGGCGGCAGCAGCAGAAGAGTGGGTGGAGGTGGAGGTGGAGGTGGGACAGGACCTGGAACCAGCGTCCCACAATAGCCCCCTCAACATACACACACGAGAGTTCTGGGAGACAAGGGTTTGACTCCCTGCTCAGTCATGGCAGCCCACTGGGTGGCCTTGGGCAAGTCACACTCTCTCAGCCTCAGAGGAAGGCCATGGTGGCAATCCTTCCCTGAAGAAATCTTGCCAAGAAAACCCTGTGATAAGTTTGCCTTTCAGTTGCCCTGTTTGCAGTGGGGAGAGAACTGAGATATCAGCCCCATTCGCCAGACCCGGAGTCTATTGGCGAAACACCAGTCCTTAGGATCCTGAATCCCTGTATAAAGGCTTCTGCTTATCTTTGGCCAAAGATAGTTCTTACCCTCAAACAAAGACCCACGCAGTTAGTGTCAGGTGCAAGCAACGAAGAAGAACAACTTTATTACTGGGAGCTAAGATTTTATTGAAGGCACACAACAACAGCGTTTGCCGTGGAACGATGGCAATTCCTGAGATCACACACACAAGCTGCACACAAGCTGAGATCACACACACAAGCCCCGAAACAAAGAATAAATGGAAAAACTGAACTTGGGCCTCTGAATATTTCCGGCTGCAGAGCTCCTTCTAGGGGGTTTCTTTTTAAGCGGCTGCCCAGGTAGCTCCTTGCATGTATGGAGGGCACAGGCATCCTCCCGCAAAATGAAACATGAGCTGCTCCCCTTGAACTCAGGCCATTCAGCAGAATCCGCTCGGACTGCCTCCCTTTTGACCATATTGTTTGCACACACCCCCAGGAGGAGCTGGTGAGTAACACGGAGTTGGTGCAAAGCTACCGTCAGCAGATCGGGAGTATGGTGAACCAGTTCAACCTTCAGCTCTTCTGGAACATGTACAACAGGTAAGGGCTGGGGCTTAAAAGGCTACAGGAAGCATTTCTTCACCTCCTGCTTAGTTAAAGTGGAACTCACTGCCACAGGACATAGGGAGGGCTGCCAACTGGGATGGCTTCAAAAAGGGGAACTGGGTACCACAATTCAGTACAGTTCTGGGTACCATAATTCAGGAAGGATATTGAGAAACTGGAACGTGTCCAGAGGAGGGAGATCAGGATGGTGGGAGGTCTAGAAGCCATGATGCCCTATGAGGAGTGGCTTAGGGAGCTGGGCATGTTTAGTCTGGAGAAGAGAAGGCTGAGAGGGGATATAATAGCCATGTTTAAATATTTGAAGGGACGTCATACTGAGGATGGAGCAAGCTTGTTTTCTGCTGCTCCAGAGACTAGGACACGGAGCAATGGGTTCAAACTACAGGAAAAGAAATTCCACCTAAACATTATTAGGAAGAACTTCCTGACATTAAGAGCTGTTTAGAAGTGGAATCCGCTGCTTCCTGGGAGTGTGGTGGAGTCTCCTTTGGAGGTTTTTAAGCAGAGGCTGGATGGCCATCTGTCAGGAATGCTTTGATTGTTTATTCCTGCATGGCAGTTTCCTCCGTGGAAAGGCCTGGCCAAGAGTAGTCTAGTTTTTACAATGGTGGCATTCTAGACATTTCAAGGATCATGCGCGTGTCTGCCTCAGGGCCTGCTGCTTCCTTCACTCAATAACAATACCAATAGCACTTCTATTTATATACCGCTTATCAGTGCCAAAGTACTCCCAAAGTGGATTACAATATTTTTTTAGCTAATTGCCCCCAACAAGCTGGGTCCTCATTTTACCGACCTATGGAAGGCTGAGTCAACCTTGGAGCCCTCTGGGATAGAACTTGCAATGTTGTGGCTGCAGTAAACTGGCATTTAACCACTGCACCACCAGCCCTGTTCCATGTTTAGCTTTATCCCCGGAGAATGAGGAGCAAAAAATACACAAGAGAGATGATGGTGCAGGTGGAGGACTGGCCCTTTTGTCAGCAGGGATTGGATACGGTAGTTATTGAAACAGGTAAAATCACAGGTCCGAATTTAACAACACCTCCCGAAGAGGGGTGATGGTCTCTTACTCTCTGCCAGAGAGCCCATAGTGGAACCAAAATGCTATCAATCTATAGTGTGAAATTGATCAGAGATCGGCCTCTGCACAGCCCCCACCCCTGGGCATCTCAGGGCTGCCTGTGCCAAAGCACTGAACAAACACTGGGCCCAAATCCAGACTCCAAACCATATAGGACCACCTCTTTTCCTCCTGCAACCTGTCTCTCTCTGTGTATATGTGCCGACTTATGGCAGCCTCATGAAATTCGTAGGGCAAGGAATCCTCAGAGGAGGTTTTCCCAGTTCCTTCCTCTGAAATGTAGCTTGCAGCAACTGGTATTCCTTGGTAGGTCTTCTGGGCTTGGGGAAGGTTCTTCCTATTGGACTACCACTTCCAGAATCCCCCGGCCAATGGTGTGCACCTTCAGGTCGCCTGTCAACTTATGGCATGAATTTCACTGGGTTTTCTTAGGCAAGAAATACTTGGAGGTAGTTTTGCTAGTTCCTTACAACTCCTGGTACTCATTGGTGGCCTCCCATCCAAATACTTAGCAGGGCTGACCCTGCTTAGCATCTGCTCCAGTTTAATCCCTAAAACATTGCCCACTTTTTTCAGCCGCAGAGACCTGGACATTAACCGTCCTGGAAGCGTCCCGAATGCCAAAACACTCCGGTAAGTCATGGACTGGGTCCAGCTCCATGGGGCGGGGGGCAGAAGTGATGGGATTTGCTACCAGAGAGATTCTCCCGTCTAACATCTTTTCTCCCCTGGGGTTTTGCAGCTGCCCAGTGATGCTGGTGGTGGGGGACAATGCTCCGGCCGAAGACGGTGTGGTGAGTAAGGACTTTGTGAGAAAACTAAAAACTTAAGAGCATTTGAAGGCTGCAGTCTCAAGAGAAGGAAGCACAGATGGGGAAACTTCCTTTTTTTTAGCACTTGTCTGCATTGGCAAAAAATGCAGACTCACCCCAAATCCAGCATTGGCAGTCCAGACCACATATGGCTACTTCCAGGAAGGATCCTCATTTTTTTGCCCTTAGCATGACTTTTCTCCAAACGAAGCAAAGTCAGGGAAAACCCCGGAAACTCTGGAGCGGCCTTGGGGTCTTTGGTTGTCTGGACAGCTGGCCTGATTCAGCCTGATCCAGTTGTCCACATGCAAACGTGGCACCATCTCCCTTACCCTGTGCTGAGCAGTGCAGGGAAGGGGATGGATCCACATTGGCGCTACCGCAGCCACTTCCTTGCTGGCCAAGGAGCTCCGTGGAAAGCTTGCCTGGAACGCTGTCACTTCTGCTGAGGTCAGCATGGGGCACCCATGTGATTGGCGAGGAGGGGCGAGAGCAATGCCCTCCTTGTTGATCACATATCCAGGCACCCTTTCTGACCTCAGCAGAAGCGATGGTGCACCAGGCAGGCTTTGCACAGAGCTCCTTAGCTGGCGAGGAAGGAGTGGCGGCATCTCCGAAAACAGGGAATGTGGTGCCAGCCCAGCTGGCCCGTGTGGACAATGACGGCTGTTGCACCAGATTCAGCCTGGTGTGCGTGGCTGCCTTCGTTGTCAATCCAGGTCCAGTCTGGAGCATAATACAGTTGTCCCTTCACATTCGCTGGGGTTTGGTTCCAGGACCCTCCGTGAATACCCAAATCCGTGAATACTCAAGTCCCATTATATCCAATGGCAGAGCAAAATGGTGTCCCTTATATAAGATGGCAAAATCAAGGTTTGCTATTAGGATTGTTAATTTTTAAGAATATTTTTCAAGCCGTGAATACTCAAATCCGTGAATGTCAAATCCGTGAATGTGGAGGGACAACTGTACTTGGGACTGGCCCTGGATTTAAGTGTCCAGTGTAGCCGATCCCTTAGACTGCCACTCCCAGAATCCCCCAGCCAGTAGCAATCAAAGAAAGCCATCTGGACAAACTGCTTGATCAGCCCACACTGTGTGCTATTTTGAAATGTACCCCTTGCTGTTTGCAGGTTGAATGTAACTCCAAGCTGGATCCGACCACCACCACGTTCCTGAAGGTGAGACAGGGAGGCCTTTGACTTCTGCCTTGCCGAGGCTAGGGAAGCAGTCCTGGTTTTAGGGCTTGGCTGAGCCCCTTCATCCCTAGGTCTCCTCTCCTGAGGCCAGTAGCCTTCTCTCTTCTCTCGAGGGCCACTCTGGCTGCCGGGTCTCCAGCCTCCCCTTGCTTGACTGTCCCGTCCCAACTACTGGACTCTTATGGGCCGAGATACACACGTTGTCAAACATTTGGTTTAATGAGATGTATTGATATATAGTATCTATGCAATACAGGTACAATAGTAATGAGAGTGTTAGTAATAATGGGAGAATTCAACTACCCTGATATTTGTTGGAAGTCACACTCTGCCACGAAAGTCCAACATGGTCTTCACATGGCTTGCAGACAATTTCATGGTACAAAAGATGGAAGAAGAAACAAGGGGATCAACTGTTTGGAATTTGATTCTGTCTAACAGAAATTAACTTGTCAACAGGGTGGACATAGTAGGATCTTTGGGTGGGAGTGTCCTCTTGGGAGTTCTTATACAGAGGAAAAGGGGAGCCAAACGTAGTCAGGGACTCACTCTGGACTTCAAGAAAGCTGTTTTCAGTAAGCTTAGGGAAATACTACGTGAGATCCCAGGGTCTGAAAGGCTCAAAGGGAAGGGATTTTGTGATGCATGGGAGTTTTGTAAAGGCGAGAACTTGAAGGCACAGTTGCAAACAATTCCAAGGAGGAAGAAAAGCGGGAGGTGTCTAAAGAAACCCAAGTGGAGATACAGAGTAAATTTGCAAATGACACCAAATTGGGGGTGGTAGAAAATATCCTAGAGGACAGGATGAGAATTCAAAATGACCTAGACAGATTGGAGAACTGTGCCAAAACTAAGAAAATGAATTTCAACAGTGGCAGCTAAAAAAGCCAATGCGATTCTAGGCTGCATTAATAAGAGTATGGAGTCTAGATCAATGGAAGTAATAGTGCCACTCTATTCTGCTTTAGTCAGACCTCACCTGGAATACGGTGTCCAGTTCTGGGCACCACGATTCAGGAAGGATATTGAGAAGCAGGAGCATGTCCAGAGAAGGGCAACCTGGATGGTGGGATGTCTGGAAGTAATTATGCCCTATGAGGAGCGGCTTAGAGAGCTGGGCATGTTTAGCCTGGAGAAGAGAAGGTGAAGAGGTGACATGACAGCCATGTTTAAATATTTGAAGGGATGTCATCCTGAGGATGGAGAAGCTTGTTTTCTGCTGCTCCAGAGACTAGGACACGGAGCGATGGGTTCAAACTACAGAAAAAGAGATCCCACCTAAGCATTAGGAAGAACTTCCTGACAGTAAGAGATGTTCAGAAGTGGAATCCACTGCTGCTTGGGAGTGTGGTGGAGTCTCCTTCTTTGGAGGTTTTTAAAGAGAGGCTGGATGGGCATCTGTCAGGAATGATTTGATTGTGTATTCCTGCAGGGCAGGGGGTTGGACTAGATGGCCCTTGTGATCTCTTCCAAGTCTATGATTCTATGATTCTAGGGATAAATGTAAGGTACTGCATCTAAGCAGGAAAAATGAAATGCAAAAATATAGGCTGGGCGACAGCTGCTCGAAAGCAGTACGTGTGAAAAGGATGTTGGACTCTTAGTAGATTGCGTGTGAAACAAGAGTCAACAGAGTGATGCCGCAGCCCAAAAAGCCACTGCAATTCTGAGCTGCATCAACAGGAGCATAGCATCCAGATCAAGGGAAGTCATAGTGCCACTCTATTCCACGTCAGTCAGACCTCACCTGGAATCCTGTGCCCATTTCTGGATGCTACAGTTCAAGAAGGATATCAATAAGCTGGATCATGTCCAGAGAAAAGCAACCAAGATAATATGGAAATCAAACTTTATAATGACTGAGGGAGCTAGGTATGTTTAGCTTGGAGAAGAGAAGACGGAGAGGTGACTTACATATCTGGAGGGACATCTTGTAGAAGATGGAGCAAGGTTGTTTTCTGCTGCTCCAGAAACATGAAACAATGGAATCAAGTTAGAAGAAAAGAGATTTCACCTAAACATTAGAAAGAACTTCTTGACAGTAAGAGCTGTTGGGAAGTGGAGTGTCCTGTCTCGTAGTGTGGTGGAGTCTTCTTTGGATATCTTTAAACAGAGTTTGGATGGGCATTTTCCAGGAGTGCGTTAGTTGTGTCTTCCTGCATGGCAGGGGGCTGGACTGGATGGCCCTTGTGGTCCCTTCCAACTTGTAAGATTCTGTGATTAAATGTCCACCCTTTGCCCTGCCTTGAACTATACATAGCAGTCCCTAGCCCTGAGATGAATGCTGGAGCCACGGAGGGGTTGGCCTCTCTCCTTACATGCTGTAGTCAGGACAAAAATCCCCCCTGAAGCTTCATATGGAAGATAATGTTCCCTTGGTACCAATGTGAGCTTCTTCAACGGCAGGGTTTTGGGAGCAGGATTTTAGTTACATTGCTAGGGGGAGATACACTCAGGGTTAAACCAGGTATTTCATTTCACTTATGAATTGAGCCCAGCATTGGTCTTAGGCCATTTCAGCACAGTAGCAATGCTGTGTGTGTGTGTGTGCATGCACCCATGCGCTAGAAGGTCCTGAAAGGGCAGAGTGAGGCCTCTCTGACCCTTTGTCTGTTTTCTCCCCAGATGGCTGATTCTGGTGGGCTCCCCCAGGTCACACAGGTGAGTCCCTTTGTGCTCCTGTCTCCTCTTGACTGTTTGGAAATGACTTTTGTTGAACACAGAAACAGTGCATGTACACACATGCGAGTGTGTGGATTTGTGTGTGTCTATGGGACGTTTGCAATTATTTATGAGGTGTGCAGTCATCCCTGGGCTGTTCATTCTACACAATGGTGTGGAGCTGCTGCAGTCGTTGGGAGTGGCTCCCCCACATTCCAGCCACTTACCTTGCACAGGTTTTTCCTCCTGAAAATGAAAATAAGTGGGGCAAAAAAGGTCTCATCTAATCTATGGATTTTTGTCCTGAAAATCTTTTTCTTAAAGGTATTAGATCCTTTTTGTAAGGTATTCGAACCAAAATTCTTCATGAGATTTTTTGGAGACCCACAACGCAGTGAAGCTCTTGGCTATCTGTAGGTTGGCGTCATTTGGTCGGGAGTGAAATTCAGGGGTGTGGGAGGGCATTCATGAGCTGCCCACGCTGCAAGAAGTATAAAGTTTTGTTTCATTTCAACTGATTTTATTTTAATTCTGTTCCTCCTTGTATTTTCTGGCTCTCTTTTAGTGGAAGCCACTCAGTTTCACATGTGCAAAATGCTCCCTTGCACAGTCTGTGTTCTTATTATCCCCCGCAGTATACATTGGCATTTCCATTGGGGTCAGAAAACACCCCACAGCTCACACACTGCTAGGGATTTAAGCAGGCCAGAGTCAGGACTGGTTTAAGGAATTTTGGGGGGGCCTTGCCATGCTTTATTTTGGGGGGCCCACATGTTTGTCTCAGGTCAATGTCACCTAACTCAACCTAAGCTATTCACAGTACAGGATATTCAGATTATTACTAATAATATTTTTGCCGGAGGAGGGTTACTACAGGGGCCCCCACAATGATGGGGCCCCTGCAGATGCTGATGCCAATGATGCCTTAAACCAGCCCTGGCCAGAGTTTAGATTCCCAAAGTCTGGATACAAATTCAAAGCATTGCAAAATTTGGATGTCAGAAATTCTGACTTGAAAACAGGTGATTTGCATCCAAGAGCCTCTGGTCTCAACAGGCTGGCGTTACGAGTGCTTCTCTCCCATTTTTCACTCCATCACTCTCTTTTTCTCTTGAGCAGCCTGGAAAATTGACAGAAGCTTTCAAGTACTTCCTTCAAGGAATGGGCTACAGTAAGTATTGCTCTGGATCCATTTAAGAGGAGCAATGAAGTCTGGATGCTGGGGAGGGGGACGATGTGGCTGTGAGTGTGGGTGGAAACAACACATGTGTGAATGTGTGTGAGAGATTTAGATATGTTTTCCAAAACGTGCTCACATGAGTGCATCTGAAGTTGGAAAATGTGCCTGCCTAGGGGCATGCTACCATCACCCAGCTTCAGCTAGGACTGTAAGGTGTATGAAAATGAATGTCCAATATTATTTATTCATTAATTAAAATGCTTATTTCCTGTCCTCCATCTAAAGATGTCAGGGTGATATACTGTATGGTAATCGCAACGTGACCTATAAATACAGTATAAAATGATTTTGGATAGCTAAAAACGCACTGAACAATTTAACAAGTTAAAAGAAGACAGATGAAAGGCAGTAAAAATAGATTAAAATGATTTGAAACCATACACCTGTGTGGGTTGGTATAAAGGCAATGAAATGAAATGCCAGTTGGTCTTGCTCTGGAAAGATGTGGGTGCATTGATGTGATTCCTCTGGTCTAAAATCTCTAACTAGAGCCCTTAGCCTAGGCCAGAGGTGGGTGCATGCAGCTCCCAAGGCCTTTTTTGTGGCCTGCATCCCCTTCAAGCCCTGCATTTTCTGTCCCCCCCCCACTGCCTCTCTTGAAAATCCCTAGGAGCAGCAAATGCACCTTTTAAAGAGGTCACAGGGCCTCCCTCCTCTGCTGAACCATCACAGCCACCACCTTTTCCAAAACTGGAGGTTGGGTTTTTATTCAAAGTCCCTGTCAAATTTCCTTGGGGCAGGAGATTGCCCCCCTGGACTCCCCCTTCCCAGTTGCCCACCTTGGACTGGGCACCATTTTCAGCAATAGCCCCAATTTGGGGGACAAGGGGTATTGCAGGAAGGACTGGTGCTGTTCCCTGTTTCCACCCCATTTGCAAACACGGACGGGATTGAACCCGTTGCTGAGAGCCTGGAGAAATATGCGTGCAGCAGCAGATGGCTCTCTGTGCCGCAATGATGCTGTTTGACACACCAACGTGTGCCCTTGCAGCTGCTGGGTTTCCCTGTTCTGTGGTTCCCCCTGGCATCGTGGCACCATCTTGCACTTGGCTCCAGCCTTGAGAAGGAATTGTTTGAGAACTGACGTCTTCATGATGTCCACAGCTTTGCAGCTGTGAAACAGAAGAAGACCTTTAAAACCAGGAGAGCAAAGCGCCAGGCCTCAGAGTCGACAGGCATCTTGGCTGCCAGTGAAACTCAACTCCCACACTACAGCTTTTTGGGCTGCCTCTGAAGACCTGGGATCTCTGGCTCAATGGAGCATTTCAGATCTGTTCTCTTTGCTCGTTTTGCCTTCTGGAAATGGCACTCTCAGAGAAACCAGGGCCCACCTCACGTTTCTGGCATGAGTCTCCAAATGTGTGGGCCAGTCTCCCGGCTTATTCCCAAGTGCTGCTTTCCTGCACTTTGGAGAAGTAACATGCAGAGCATCTACTTAGGGACCATGTTTGGGCGAGACATGTCAGTCTCATCTCTGACATCAGCATCCTGGGACCTTCAGTAGTTTTTCTTTCATTCCTCTCCACAATAGGCCTGTGAGGCAGGCCATTTTACAGATGGAAGATCCCTGGCAGAGGGCACAACTTGCCCTGGGCACCCCCGGGGGATTACCCAAAGCAGGCATGGAGTTAAGTCCAGGTCTCTGTAACTTTCTGTGCACTGAGTCACGCTGTATTGTGGTTTGCAGAAACCTAGCTTGAGTCCAGGAAATGCAGCTGAGGTGGGAGAGTTTGTTTACACCTAACAGGACGTTACCATTGAAAAGATGGGTTTGGCTGTGTGCAGTTCTCCCTGCCTTTCTCTCTCTCTCTCTCTCTCTCTCTCTGTCCATATCTTTCTCTTTCTGGTTATCCCTTGTTGTGCTTCTGCCCTATTTTGCTGTTGGTTAATGAAACCAAAAATGTCTAATGCTCCTGGAGAAGTCTGCCGTCTCCCTGCCCCACGCTCAGACACTGCCCCACTGCTGTCCACCTCCTATTCAACCCTCCGTGTCTCTCTCTACTAGTTGCCTACCTGAAGGATCGCAGGCTGAGTGGAGGATCAGGTACCCCCCCACTTGCCTCCAGCCCCGCCATGCGCGCTCACTTTCACGCCCACCTGCTGCATGTGCCCACATTGCTGCTGTATGGCACACGCTTTCTGCTGTGGCTTCTGTCCTTGGTCCTGATGGATAAATCCCAGGCCCTTTTTCAAAAAGTGCTAAGGGTGTACAGGTTGAAGAGCGAAGTGCCCGTTAAGGATCTGCCCGCTCCTCTGCCTCCGTGAGATGTGGAGTTTGGTTCTGCCAACCAGGTGTTCTTTGTGGCAAGCAGGTATCGCCTCCCCAAACGGCTTATCCCCCGCCCATTCTGTCGACAGACAGGAGCAGTCTTCTGCAAGCTGGTACCCTCCAGTTGTTTCATACTACCACTCCCATAACCCCACAGTCTGAATACCTTGCCAGGAGCATCCCAAGTGGCTTGTTTGTGTGGCCATTTCTTGGGACACGCTCAAAACAAGACCATAACTGATGCAAAACCCTGAAGCAATTAATTAAAACAGTATATACGCATGAGCCCTGTGTGAAAACCTAATAATTCCATGTGACAACTTTAGTTACAACCACGCTCACCAAATTAGGCTGTACAGTATCAGTACAACACTACAATATGACTTAATACACAGTGGTCAGCAATCACAGAGGTGTAGGCCTAACTGCAATGCCATGTACCTGTAACAGACTGCAACCATGCGTGAAAAAACAACACTAAAATCTACTCATAACATAAGCTGGAGAAACAGATGATAAATTCAGGTCTGTAGGAATACAGACCGGGAGTGCAGGCAGATGGCTGCCAACACAGTCTGTGTGTGCTACCTTGGAAAATGCCACCAGTCTGTGTTGTTAAAACCACAAGGTGAGCTTGTGCAGTGCTGAGAACTGGCAGGTTTATTATGGACATTCATTCTACTGAAGAATAAAAACAACGTCATAAGTTCCTGGGAATAGCTGTCAAGTACCTTTGGAAATGTTGTCATCAGTTATGGTCTTGTTTTATATGTGCTGTTGTGCTCAAGACCTTTCCCTTTTGCATTGGCTGGCATTCCTAGCCACATCTGTTCACTGAGTGGTGTGCAGCTGAGGCAGGGCAGCCTAGAAATCATGAACTGAGATCCTCCATCCAACCAGCCAAAGTATGATGGCACATTACACCCCCTCCTAGCTGCTCAGGTAGCAATGCCACCCCCCCCCCTTTGTAGCAGGCAGGGACAGGCAGAGGTGTTCAAATAGCTTCTTGTGAAACGATTGCAAAAGAGTATGTGTCGTCTGCATCCATCACCAACAGGATTCCAGCTATCTAACAGGAAAATCTAAGGATTCCAGCTATTGGGCAGAGATGTGGCATCCTAAAGCATCCACGCTTGTGCTGTTGCTGGTGGTTTGCTGTTTCTCTTGAAACTGTATGTGTCCAGGCAGACATACTGTATGTGTGTGCATGGCCCCAGAGGGGAGTGACTCTTTTGGAGCATGTGAGACTTCCATGTTTTCTTTTTTAAAAAATAGCTCAGTGGCATCTTCACACATCCAAATGCACAGATGTTGTAATGAGGAGGTGCCACCCCATAATGTCAGAGTTGAATTTTTCTGGATTCTGTGCAGGTTGGGGTAGAGTAGAGAACCAGAGCCCTACTTATGGTGCAAGGGCAGGTGCATGAGAGGAAAAACCATCAGCTGGCCAGCCTTGTTAAGAAGCCCAAAGGACCTGACTAGCCTGCTAAGTGGCCGATGGGCTTCCCTGCTATGCTGGCTATGAAGGAAGGGGTGCTCCTCCATTCAAGCCAGGGCAGAGCGTTGCACTTTGCAGAAGGGTCATTTCTGGGGGTCAGGAATGCCTTGTATCAAGCAGGGCTGGGGCGGAAGTGGGCCAGTTAGTGCTGTTGCTTTTCTGCCAAACCATTGGGTTTTTGCCCTCCAGGTCGTTGTACCTGTGGCAAAAGGAACCAGCATCACGTGAGTGTGTGATGATAGTGTGATTCATGGGCTCAGGTGGTCGTGGCAGGAGGCGGAAGGCCACAGTCATGGCGTCTGTGAAGGAAGGAAAGCCTTGCCACACAGCCTCTCGGGGACTGGCCCGCTTGGCCTGCGTTTTCTCACACCCCTCACGGTAGCTGTGTGACCCTGGAAAAGGGGCTGCCTTGTGTGCCATGGCGCACCTGCAGGAAACTGGCCGGCTGCAAAAGGGGAAGCAAAGGCAAACAGGAGGGGGCGAGATCCTAGGGACCAAGACTGATTCTGCCCCACACCCCCCATGTGTGGCACCCTCACCCCTACTGCAACTCAAATACCTCCATTTTCTTCTGCAGCTCCTCCCAAAATGGTGACAGAATGTGCCCTGTCACTTCATGTCGCCATTTCGAGAGGGACTGCAGGGAAAAATGGAAGTATCGAGAGGCAGGGTTCAGTTTAACAGCTCCAGTTTTATAGGTGTAGCAGCTAGAACACTATTTCGAACGTGTCATATGCCCCACGCATTTTGACACACTCCTTTCTTTGGGGACGAGGAGGGTATGGCCCATTTATTGTAACAGCTCAATCAGAGACCGTGGGTCTCAGCACCGTCTTCCGTAACCTCTGTCCTGCTCTAACTGTTCTGGGCCTTGGGGCTCGGCTGCCTCTGGGGGCTTCCAAATGGGCGGTCGGCTTGAGCAAGCCCTCAGGGAAGGGCTGTGGCTACTGCACTTTGGCGGTGGCCACTCCTAATGTCATCTCCACTCTTGTTCTCAGTGGCAGCTGGTGGCTTCTATATAAACAGGGCGGTGAATACTCTTTGGGTTTTAGTCTGAACTCTAAAGTGCTCACCAGGGTACCAAGCCCTATTGCCTTTCCAAAAAATAGAGTCAGCACCTTATACAGGCCTTTAAAGTTCAGACTAAAACCTGGAACAAATCCCCTGCCCTGCTGATACAGAAGCCACCAAGCACCAGGATCTGCACAGAGGCAATGTGCTTTGCTGTAGAATGTCTCGAATACCCAGCCCAGTTCAATTTGCGGTGGGCTGGGATGGGATAGAAGAAGCAACTTGGCCCTGGATCTCTAGTGAGCTGCTGAACCCATGCCCACCATCCTCCTTGCCATCATAAATTGGCAGCGGGGGGTACCTGGTGGTGCTGAAAGCATGGTTAATGTTGTGTGTGTGAGTACTGCACAAGGTAGTACGGACTCTCTCCTTCCGCAGTGACTGTACAAGCACATCCACCGGCGTGACGGGAGGTCACTGTAGTGTCTTCCTCTGTAGCATCCCATCCTCGCACCTGGTTTGCCTCAGCATGACCGCAGGAAGCTTTGAGCCAGTGCGCAAGAGGGGCGGAGGCAGGGGTTGATGTCGCTTTGTTCCCACGCAGCCGCTTTGCTTGTCTTTGTGGCGCTTTGCTCCGCCTCCCTTTCGCAGCGCCTCTCCTGCCCTCCCGAGACAGAAACACCTGACGCTCTTTGTCCGTCTCTCCTCAGTGCCCTCAGCCAGCATGACGCGCCTGGCCCGCTCACGCACCGCCTCCCTCACCAGCGCCAGCTCGGTGGACGGCAGCCGCCCCAGAGCCTGCACCCACTCGGAAAGCAGCGAGGCCATGGGGCAGATCAACCACACCATGGAGGTGTCCTGCTGAAGACCTTCTTCGCCTGTCCGCCCTCCTCGTTCTTCACACCGCCTTCTCCACGGGAGAGCTGGAGGGCCCACAGCTGGTTTCATCCTCTGACGCTTCCTGTGCTGTTGACCTTTATTTCCCTTCTTTCTTTGGCTGTCTGTCTTTTCCTTTCACACAATGGCATACACTTTTGGGGGGTGGGTTAGGGCACATAGGAAGCACCCATTCAGTGCAACGGCCTCCAAACCCACATTTCGGCCAAGGCGCCATCTTGAAATTGCATGAGACCAGTATTCGCCCTGGTCCCTTGGGTCGGCTTCCTTCAGCTGCACTGCTGGGCCCGGTGGAGATAAGACAGGTGTTCTCTTCTTGCCGCAGTGCCAGGTGAGGCGAAGCAGACAAGCTGGGGCAGGGGGAGATCATTTGCAGGGGACCGGCTGGGCTGCATTTCTTACAGGGAAACCTCTTGCAAGCAGGCTTAGCCTGTCTCTAGATGCCCCAGATTTCATCCCAAATGGAGCCTGGGTTTTTTGGTGGCGGGGAGTGTTGGGTGGGAAGGAGAAATGAAGGTATTTATTATCTATCTATCTATCTATCTATCTATCTATCTATCTATCCCACCTTTTTTCACCAGAATTCAGACTCCAGGCAGCTTACAATTAATAAGCTTTCTTCCTAGACACTGTTCATGGAGTCTGAACATTATGCAATGAGCCTTTTGGATAGAGTTGAGATGTGATTCTCTTTTTGTAGATTTTGTCACGAAAGGAAGAAAATGGGGCTTGCTAGGGATGGTGGACATGCTCCTTCCCTCCCTCCCTCCACCTCTCATGCATGCATGCCCAACTCAAAGCTTTTCTCTTTCACTGCTCTGTAGAAAGCTCTCCAAGAGAGCCAGAGTTAGCTACTTTCTTTGAGCATTTTGGCCTCCTTCCTCCAGGGCATTTAGTCAGAAGCAGGAAGCTGTGGCAGAAAGCAGTGCCCTGCAAAGTTTAAAAAGGCGAGAGGACTCTAGCAGCCCCTTAGGGACTGTCCCTTCTAGCCTAAGTGCCCAGAGACTGCTTCGCCAGAGGCAGTGTGACGCTGGCCCTGGGCAGCCCTGGCAGAAGCGGCGGGAGCCTCGAGCCAGAAGGGAAGCCCCCGCTTGGCTTCACGGCTTGATTTGAATTTCACCTGATCCCACTGGACCAAAGCACTTTATCCGAATCCATAGCTGGTGGGTATAAACGGCCTCTGGGCAGGACTGGTTGTGTCACCACAACCACTTCTTATAAAAAAATAGGAGACAATCAGTGGCAGGAAGCAAAAACACAAGCGATAACGTGGACTGCCCTAGCAGCCTTCCTGCAGAACGGAGAGAGCAGGTTCACCCTGGAAGTCCCTGGAAACCAGAATGCTGGGATGTAGATGGCCCCCTGCCTCCCCACCCCTTAAACGTCACCACAAATTGAGAACTGGGTCTAAGTGACAGACTCTACCCAGAGAGATGAGTCCCAGAAACAGACCCAGCAGCCAGGCATTCCCTTTGGCTAGGAGTGGGAAATGTCAGAGGAGGGGAGTGTCCAGGAGCTAGGCTGGGTAGCCCTCCAGGACCACCACAGTCCGTACTCTGGCTGAAAATGCCTCTGCCCATGCACCCACCGCCCCAAACTGGGAACCTCTAGAATTTCACTTCTGATTTATAAAAACACTCACAGAAGAAGCACCCTTTCATAGTGTGAGACCCTGCAGCTCACTTGGGGAGTGGGAACACCACTCCTAGAGGCTTCTTGGGGGTGATTGTCAAGCCTCCTGGGTAGGGCACCATTAAGTTTCTTGCTGTGAAAACAAATGCACTGTTATGATGGGCTCCTCTTCACCCCCCAGCCCCCAGGCTCAGTTAAGTGTGTTGGCAAATCCTCTGTCTCCATATGTTCTGTTGATGAGTAGCACGGCGGAAGGCCCCAATCCCTGTGAAATGCAGCAGTACCTTCTGTTCCTCGTTTTTCTTTCTTTCTTTATACAGCACTATCAGTGTGCCCGGCATTTGGCAGAGATTAAAAGCACAGACCCCTGCCCCTTGGAGCTTGCAACTGAAAAATCACACACACACACACACACGTAAGACATGATGGCATTGTGCCTCCTTTGCAGGAGAATTTCCACACCCGTTGTTAGGATCCCAGCTCTATTCTGGATTAATTCCCTGAGAATAAAAGGTCCTAATTTTACCCTGGATTAATTGGGAATAAAGAGTCCTAGCTGTATTCTGGATTAATAGTTTTGGAATCCCAGGTTTATTAAAAAAGAGGCTGGAACAGTTCCCTGCTGGGGATGCTCTGGCTCAAGAACCTGCACTGACTCCATGGCCCAACTCCTATGATTCTATTCCAGATTAATTTCCTGGGAATTAACTTCCTGTTGCTTTACTATCCTTAATACCATGGAAAATTTCCACACTCAGTTGTGCAGCTAGTTTTGTTAGCTACCTTAACTCTGTCTCTCACTGTTCCTCTACAGGTTCCCTGCCAGACCCGAACCTTGCAACCCCCTTTCCTCTTTCATGCCCAAGCCCCATATCTCTTATGGGGAGGGGTCTGCTTTGTAAACTGGCTACTCCTTGAGCATTTGTGAAGACATGCAGCAATAGAGGGAGGAATAAAATGATAAGACTTATCAGTAGAGAAAATTTGTAAGATTGTCAGTCAAGAAAAACCCCTTCCAGACATGGTCTGCACCGGGGAAGATTATGAGTGTATTTTTTCCCACTCAAGACCAAAAGATTTTTGCCCCAAATCCTCACTGAGCAGCAAATGTGGCTTTGGGGGCTATCAGGAATTGCCCTGCCCGCCTCTGTCAACTAGGCCAGGATGTGACCACATGGGTGCTCTGTTAAGGCAAAGCGCTTCCTTGCTTGGGCCGGACAAAGGAGGGAGGCCGCTTTATAGGGGGCCGCTGGGAAGAGCAGGGGGAAGCGACTTTTTCCAAGCGATGTCTCTCCAAGATGGTGCCCTCCACACTAGTATTGCGCCTCTGAGCTTTGGTCCCTATTTTGTCCTAGAGTCTCCTGGCAAAACAACAAGCAACAGGTGTTGGTTACAAACCAAGCATGGAACCCCATTGGTGAGCGATGCCGGCTCAGCTGCTTCCCTCACGGCCATTGCGCCTGCGGCCTTTTTCCGTCTCTCGTGTCACGCCAGCATAGGTAGCAGCAGGGGAAGGGAAAAGGCCACAGGTACAGTGGCCGTGAAGGAAGAGAAGCACTTCCAGCCCAAGGGAGGCTTACGTCCGCTCTTCCCTGCCTTCCAACTTGCCTAACCTTTCCTCGCAGTTAGCAGCCCCCAGCCCAACGTTACGTTTTTGAAGAAGTGGTTACCTTCTTCTCCCAAAATGCCGTATTAGTGTGCATAAGACAAAAAAGGGCTTAATGGGGAAGAGAAGTTTCTTTTCCCTCTCATTTGCCACCAAATGAAGTTCCAAATCTTGTTCCCAGAAGGATTTCAGGAATCTGTTCACATCCCCCAATTGATGGTTCGTCCCAGATCCTGACCACCCCCCTACCTTGTCTTGAAGTAATGTGTAAATTGCTATTGCTTAAAACAATTTGTAAGCCTCTGTGATAGCCTTGTGGCTGAAGAGCGGGGTATAAATAAATAAATAAATAAATAATCTGTCAGGGATGCTTTGAACATGATTCCTGCGTGGCAGAATGGGGTTGGACTGGATGGCCCTCGTGGTCTCTTCCAACTCTACAATTCTATGATTCTATATTTCCATCTCAAGCACACATTTCTTTCTCTTCAGGAAGCAACACTTGCAAACATTTTTTTTTTTGGTGCCACACATCAGCAAAAATGTTGAATGGGTAACTGGGCCCAAGAAGCAGGAAACAAGAATGCTCTCTTTCATGCAGAATGCTACCATGTTCCAGATAGGGAAGATGCTGCACCAGAGTTTCTCGCACTTGTGAATGGGTACGGAAAAAGTTCTGTGTTTAGGCGCAGCAGAAAAGTTTACTTTGTTGGATCACAACGGCTGGAATTCCCTAACTAACCCCATGGTTCTCAAACGTTGATCTTCCAGATGTTTTGGACTTCAGTTCCCAGAAGTCCCAAGTAGCTTGGCCAACGTGAGAGGGTTCCTTGGAGCTGAAATCTAAAACACCTGGCGGACCAGTTTGAGAAGCACCGTCCCGGCCAGCGTGGCTCATCCGTCGCCGTTCATGGTAGCGGGCGGGTGGGTGAGTGGGTAGGGGGTGTCCAACAGCACCTGCCCCATGGCATTTCCCCCTAATCTCTGGTTTGCAAACCTACCCATGCCCATGAGATATTTTGCATTTCAAGGGTCTGACTTGCCACAAGGCGTCTAGACACATTTTGCGCAGCGGCGGTGGCGTTCTCTTCTAATCACAGACGCTTATTTTGTGTGCTTCCTTCTGGACTTTGAATATGAATGTTTGAAAGCTATTATTAGGACTCCTTTTTATTGTAGATATTGCTGCAATCTTTTTCTTGGCGTGTTCTTTCAGAAGAGATAGATCTATAAATACCTATATATATATAATATTTATCCTGGATTTCCCCCCATTCACTTGTAGCAACTGGCAACCAAATGTGCAGTTTTTTAATTTATTATTATTTGAACGTGATCTAGCTATATTAATGTGTGTGGGGGGAGAGAGGGGGGATTTGATTTTTAAAGACACTTTCCTGATGAAGGTGGAATTTAATGGATTTTTTTTTTCTGTATGAGGTGAAATGTATTATTTTTGTGCATGACGGTCGTTAATGCTAATTGCATTGATGCCACAGTATTTACAAAATGTAAAATGAGGCAAAAAAAATTAATAATAATAACCCCACCATTGTTGTAGAGGATTATTGTGTTGAAAACTAATAAAGATATTAAGATCAAGCAGAATTTCTGTGGAGTCGAAAGGGTGTTTTATTTACCAGCTTGCATGATATGTCACATTATTCTCTTTATTTTTTAAAATTACTTTTTTTTATTATTGAATATTTTACAACACATAACATAATCAAATATTTTAAATTTTCTCCCCCCTTGCTCTTCAAGGGCTTCACAAAGAATGTGTCTATATAAGTCTTCATGATACATTTTTCATGATATGGGTAATTGGTTATTTCTCGGCTCCCCCCTTGTTTGTTAACTTTTTGTATCACCATTTTCCATTTATTGTTCCAGGTTCCTTCCTTTATTTGTCTGATATATTTCAGTCTTCTTTCTCTAAAAAATAAGTAAATCAAATAATAGAAATTCTGCTATACATTTTTCCAGATTAGATTTACACCACTTGGATTTTTCCTTCTAACTCAGGGCAATAACTGCATGTGCCGCTTTTAATACTTGTTTTGTCACATAGGCTTCATGATTATCCAGCCCCATTTTTCTTAAAATTAAGTGCGCTGCTGTTTTCTTTACTGAGCTGAGTATACTTTCCCCTAATATCCCATTTATTTCTTTATTCACTTCACTCCAAAATTTCTGAATGAAAGGAGAGCCCCACCACATGTGGATGGATATAGGACCCTTTAATGCCTCAGCCATGCCAACAGTTTGAGGAACAATTGCCATTTGCAAAAGACTGTGGATGTGGTGTATAGGTCACATTATTATTTTCTTTTAAAGAATTCTTCGGAGGCCTTGTTTTTATTGATTTATTTATATTTATTTAAGTTGAATGGTCTTCTTTCGATAAAACAATTCCTAATCCTTATTTTTAAGAGGATCTCTTAGGAGGTGCCAAATGCAACCTCCCTTCCATAAAAGCCGCTATGATGGAGCGCAGCCGTTGGAACTCGCGGCCACTGAGGCTCCTTCAAGACAGGCTCCCGACTCACAACATTGGGCCACCGGCTACCCTGAGGCGCATGCGCGGCCTCTCTGCAAGAGAGGAGGAGCTTGAAGGGAGGGGAGGCGGGCCTGGGCGAGCTCTCCACTTGGCGCATGCGCAGTATCTCCGCGGAGGAGGAATTGCTTGAAGGGATGAGATGCAGACCTTGGCGCATGCGCAGTCTCTCTGCGGACGTGGAGCTTGAAGGGAGGGGAGGCTGGCCTAGAAAAGCTCTCCACTCGGTGCATGCGCAATCTCTCCGCGGAGGAGGAGCATGCGCAGTCTCTCTGTGGACGTGGAGCTTGAAGGGAGGGAAGGCGATACACTTGCAGCATGCGCAGTCTCTCCTTGGAGGAGGCGGAGCTTGAAGGGAGGGGAAGCAGACCTGGGCGGGCTCTGCACTTGGCGCATGCGCAGTCACTCCGCGGAGGAGCCGCTTGAGGGGAGGCGGACCTGGGTTGGCTCTCCGCTTGGCGCATGCGCCTTCCCGGCCACCGTAGCTCCTTCCGGAGGGCTCTTCCGGTATGGCGAGTGAGGCCAAGCGGGCCAAGGTGAGGGGAGCGGCGGGGAGGCGGGCGGGCGGGCTGCCGGGGTTTGCCTCCGTCCCCCTCACCGGAGGGTCTTTTCTGCCTCGCAGGTGGCGGCGGCGGCGGCGGCGGGCGAGGGCGTCTCTTGGGGCGGCCGCCTCTCGGCCTTCCTGGGCTGGTGCGCCGAGCAGGGCGTGGAGCTGAGCGGCAAGGTGAGGGAGGGGAGCGGCGGGGCGGCGGAGGGCGGCGGGAGGCCCACCAGAGGCCAACCCAGAGGGCCCTTCCTTCCCGGCCGAGGCGGCCCCGGCCCTGGCTGTGCAGAGGAATCCAGCAATGAAGGGAGGCGCAAGTTCAGAGCAGGGCAGTGAGAAGTCTGGAGGGCAAAATGTCAGAGGAGAGGCCGGAGGAGCCGGGCATGGTCATCTTGTCAAAGAGAAGACTGAGGGTGACCTGATCGTACTCTTTAAATACCTCCAGGGCTGCCACAAAGAGGAGGGGTGGGTTGGTTTTCTGCTGCCCCAGAGGGCAGGACCAGGTCTAACGGTTTTAATTATTTTTTAATTTCATATTTATTTATTTATAACCCACTCTTCAGCCACAAAGGCTATCAGGGCGGCTTACAAATGGTCAATTTAACATTTCCCTGCTCTCAGGCTTACAATCTAAATTAAGACATGACACATAAGGAAAAGGGAATGGCAGTGGGGTGGGGATTTATCCCAGCAGATACTGCTGGCCCTTCTCTCCCTCCAAGGGCTGCTTCTGGGCCCAGGCCTGATGGATTTCTGCCTGCCTCCTCTTTTCTTCTGTAAGTGAAAAACAACACAAAACTCCAAGTAGAAGTATAAATGTAATATTTAAAAAGCAATCAAACAATGGGCGAGGATATTTAAATGCATTTAAAACTGTATACAGCACCACACAGCATTAAAAGGCCAACCCTTATCAGTTTGTAAAAGCCTGGCAAGGCAAAGATGCTTTGAGCTGCTGCTGCAAAGTGAGCAAGGACAGGGCCATCCTGGCCTCTCTGGGGAAGGAGCACCAAAGTCTGGGAGCAGACACCAAGAAGGCCATTTCCCTGAATAAATGCAAGCCCATAGTGTTGATGTAAACACTGGGGGAAGAAAGTTGATGTAGTTTTAGACTGCACGAACAGGCACACTGGTGTCCAGATCTGTACTGTTTTCCCTTCATGTTCGCTAGATTTTGGTTCCAGCCCCCCCCCTCCCGTGGATACCGAAAACTGTGAATACTCAAGTCCCATTATATGCAATGGCAGAACAAAATGGTGTCCCTTACATAAGATGTGTTATAAGATTCTAAACACTTAGTACCCATCCACATCTCCTGTGTTGCAGTTCCTATCATCCAGCATAAGCAGTACACACAAAGCACAATTAAGAAGCATGACCATGGCAGGATTTTCTGATTCTGACAACCACAAGGCCATCTTGTCCAGTTGCCTGCCATATATAACTCAAGCACTCCTGAAAGATGCCTGTCCAACCTCTGTTTAAAGACTGCCAAACAATGATAGCCCACCACCCTCCAAGGCAGTCTGTTGCACTGGTAGAAGTTCTTTGTACATCCATCCTGGTTTCTTCAGACACCTCTCACTTTGCGAATGTGCTTTCGATATCTCAGTTTTGATTGTGTATTTCTGCATGGCAGCATGGAGTTGGACTGGATGGCTATTGTGGTCTCTTCCAACTTCATGATTTCATGCTTTTAACTAATATTGTGGATTAAAATTTCCATTCTGTGGGTTAGATCCAGGTTTAGGCATGTGACATTAGGCTGACTGAAGCAGAGTTCTCCATCTCATCTTCCCCACAAGAATCCCTCTAATTAAGGATGCTGCTGAATGAGTTCACTGGACAGTGAGGCAAAGGTGCCTTCCATGAGTCCTTTCTGTCATAGAAGGCAGATCGTAGGCCCAAACCATTGCACATCAAAAGAGGGAAGGTATTTTAATGTGTGAAGGGGGGTTCCCTTGTAAGAGTCAGCAGATTTGTATTTTGATGCCAGCTATCGAAACCCATGATAAAGGGAGTGGTTAATCTTACTTCTTTGAATTGGAAAGGATTCATGTTCGTTTTAGAAATTAAACGTTGTCAAGTTCTTGTTCCTGTGTTATAGGTTTGTGTGAGCAGAGAAGGCACAGTGGCTGATTATGGCCTGGTGGCGCAAGAGGACCTTGAAGCCGGGGAAGTCCTTTTCACCATCCCAAGGACAGTCCTCCTCTCCCAACACACAAGCTCCCTGGCTTCCCTCCTAGAGAAAGGTACACAGAGCAAGTTCTTGCGGAAGGGGACAGGTTCAGAGCTTCTTTAAAAAGCTTTGTGGTCTGTTCGAATGTGAAGACACTCTTTTCATGTAGCAGAATTCGGAGTCAGAGAGACCATGGAGTTGGAAAAAGAGTTTCATTTTATTAAAAAGTCATGCCACTGGGCTGAATGGCTGGAATAACTTCCAAAGTGCCAAGAGCCCAGAGCTATGGTTACAGAATACTTTTATAGAGTGGTTATGACAGTATGCAAAAAGCAATCCCTCCTCCCTCTCTGGTGTCAGCAACTTCCTTTTCTTGCAACAATTGTTTACTGTTCAAGAAATACAAGACAAAACAAGCTGGTACATTCTTGACTACAGAAGACTTATTTACAGAACAAGATAACAGCATGTTTATGGAACAAGAAGTCTCTTGCTATCTGTAGCCTAGCTGAGGAGTGGGAAAATATCTGTTAGCCTAGCTGAGGAGAGGGAAAATAGATTTTAGCAAAGACCCAGAGGCCATCCAGTCTGACCCCCAAATAGTGATTGCAAGGTGACAGCATTCAGCAAATAGACATTAGGGCCCACCTAGCTACTTCATTCACATGTTTCAGTCCTTTTTGATTTGCAAAGAAAAAAGCTGTGCACGTGGATATAATAATAAATAATAAATAATAATACATTTTTATTTTTTAACCCGCCCCTCTGCTCGGCAACCGGGGCGGCGTACAGCAAGATTAAAACAACATCAAGTTAAAACAATCCTTCCCCATCCTCACCCTCCCACCCCTTAAACTAATATGTAGTTTAGCACTTGCAAACGGGAGGAGGAAGCTGTGAAGAAAGCGCAGGATTCTTTGGAATGTTCCAAACCCTTGCTACCAGCACGAGATAGGAAAAGATCAATTAGCTCAACTGGGGGTGTTGGTTCCTGGCTGTTTTGGCTTGCGCTCATAAAGAACAGTGACACAGAATAACTGGTCTTTGCATCCCTTCATCTTTCTACCTCTAATAGAACACGCTTCCTTGGAGAGCCAGTCTGGCTGGGTTCCTCTTCTGCTTTCTTTGCTGCATGAATCTACAGCCAGCAATTCCCACTGGGCACCTTACCTCTCCCTCTGGCCCAGCTTCAGCGATCTGGATCACCCTATGTTTTGGTAAGAGAAAATGCCACCATGGCTCTGTTCTGCTAATATCCACCTTCCTCACTGCTGATCTTTTGAGTGGCAGTATGCGTTCTCTACATCGACCAAGTGTCCAGCGCAGAATCCAACACTTCCAGGAACCCTTGTGAGCCACAGTTTAGAATGTCTCAGAATTAGAGGGTAGGTGTGTCGGAAGGGGCTTATGCTGAGCACCTCTTCATGGCTCCATCCATGATGCTTTTGCTTTCCCTGTTCTGTGGAGAAAAATGTATGCTGATTTCAGATTCCTTTTTTATTAGTGTTTCTAAGATTTTACAGCACCAAACATAACCAACAAACAGTTAATCTGAGATCCAGTACCATGAGGTGTGTCTAGTTTATGAGTCACAACTATCCATCTAAATAATTTCTAACGGCTATAAGTATGAAAAAGTATCTCTGTACAGATGGGAGTAGTAGGGAGAGAAAAGATTGACATGTTCAGTTGCATAACTACTGTGTCACGTAGAGTGGTCTTGGTTATCTCTGGTTGCTTTTATTCTTTTAAACTCTTACCTGAGTTTACCAGTCATCTGAGAAAGTGACAGGGCATTTCCAACAGATGTTATGATTCTTTACTACTGTAGTAAGGAATTTAAAGACTTCATGCTGTAACTGTCTCCATCTTGGTGGTGTTTGACTTGTTCACAGGAGCTGGCCTATTTGAAGTTTTCAAAGACATAGCCGTGTTAGTCTGGAATATCAGTAAGGGAAGGGATCTTGTAGCACCTTTGAGACTAACAGAGAGAAAATTGTAGCATAAGCTTTCATAGACTTAGTCTTCTACCTCATCATACATCTGAGGAAGTAGACTAAATCTATTAAAACTTATGCTACAGTTTTCTTTCTCTTAGTCTCAAAGGTGCTACAAGATCTCTTTGCTTACTGATATTTGATGTTTTGCTTGAATCTTGGGCAGGTCTGTGTCTCTCTTGACTTCCTATTCTTTACCCACATTTACGCAGTTTCTATTTTTTAAAAAATACTCCTGGGTGTGGTCTTTGAGTAAATAATGCTTAGTACTCCTGGTTTATTTACCAAAATGCTGTGTCCCAAAGCAGGAGTAGCAAATACTTCTTTTTACAAAAAGAATAGTGATGGTGAAGGGAAAGCAAGGTGGGGCAAGGAATAGGACCTTTGGTGAAGCAGCAACACCCTCTAGCCAAGGAGATGGAGGAGACCCTCAGCTCTCAGTATGAAAGCAGCAATTAAGAGGTTTATTTTATCTTGGATAGTACTCGAGATGGCTCAAAACAAGGTGTGTGAATTAAAAAATGGTAAAGAACAGCATTTCCTGTTCTCTGCTTTTGTCCAGGAGCAGTGATGAGCGGAAGAGGCTGCTGCAAGGTACTGGAGTACCTGAAGCTGTGGACAAAGACTTGGCCAGTATCCAGATGGAGTATTCCTCTATCGCCCTGCCTTTCATGAAGGCACACCCTGATATCTTCAACCCCAAGGTGCACAGCCTGGAGCTATACAAGAGGCTGGTGGCCTTTATCATGGCCTACAGGTGAGAGAGAGAGAGAAAGAAAGAAAGAAAAGGGAACAGGTGGAGCTGTCACCTGCTGTTGTCAGCAGGTCCGTGATTTCTTTAGCTGCTCCCACTTAGAACAGGAGTGATCAGACAGTGTGCACTACCATAGAATCACAGAATCATAAGAGTTGGAAGAGACCGCATCGACCATCCATTCCAACCCTGTGCCATGGAGGAATAAACAATCAAAGCATGGCCATCCAGCCTCTGCTTAAAAACCTCCGAAGGAGGAGACTCCACCACACTCCCAAGGCAGCACATTCCACTGCTGAACAGCTCTTATTGTCAGGAATTTCTTCCTAATGTTTAGACGGAATCTCTTTTCCTGTAGTTTGAACCCATTGCTCCATGTCCTAGTCTTTGGAGCCGCAGAAAACAAGTTTCTCCATCCTCAGTATGACATCCCTTCAAATATTTAAACTTGGCTATCATATCATCTCTCAACCTCCTGTTCCCCAGGCTAAACATACCCAGTTCCCTAAGTCACTCCTCATAGGGCATAGCTTCCAGACCTCCCACCATTTTGGTCACAAACATCCCAGCTTGTCCATATCCTTTTTGAATTGTGGTGCCCAGAACTGGACACAGTATTCTAGGTGAGGTCTGACCAAGGCAGAACAGAGCGGCACTGTTACTTCCCTTGATCTAGACACTGTACTTCTATTGATGCAGCCCAAAATCGCATTGGCCTTTTTAGCTGCCACATCACACTGTTGACTCATGTTCAACTTGTGGTCCACTAGGACTCCTAGATCCCTTTCGCACGTAGTCTCATTCAACCAGGTCTCTTCCATCCTATATCTATGCATTTCATTTTTCTGCCCTAAGTGCAGTACCTTATATTTCTCCATATTGAATTTCATTTTGTTAGCTTTGGCCTAGCTCTCCAGTTTATCCAGGTCATCTTGAATTTTGATCCTGTCCTCTAAGGTATTAGCTACTCCTCCTAATTTGGTGTCATCTGCAAATTTGATATGCCCCTAATTCCATCATCCAAGTCATTGATAAAGATGTTGAATAGCACTGGGCCCAGGACAGAACCCTGTGGCACCCCACTGGTCACTTCTCTCCAGGATGAAGAGGAGCCATTGGTGACTACCCTTTGGGTTTGGCCCACCAACCAATTACAAATCCACCTAACAGTTGCGTTGTCTAGCCTGCATGTTACTAGCTTTTTTGTGAGATTATCATGGACTTTTTCAAAGGCCTTACTGAAATCAAGATACGCTACATCCACAGCACTCCCTTCATCCATCAAGTATGTAACTTTATCAAAATGCTACCTTGTTCCAAATATAGAAGATTTCTGAAGTATTTTGGTACGTCAAGTCTGAATCGAGTCAAAATTTGCCCCGTCCCAAGAATTCTGGTTGGGCAACCATAAATAAAAATGGAGAGGAAACTGTTCCTGTCGAACAGAGAGAATACGAAGGCTTCCAAAGGGAATGTTTGTCACTGCTGAGTCCGCTCTCCTTTCTTTAAGGACTGAGTCCTCAGACAGGAGTATTTCCAGCAATGCAGAGGATTACGCAGAATTGTACCAAGCTGGAGATGGTTCCAGTTCAGAGTAACTTACTTCTCTGCACTTCTAAATTGTTTGGGTGGTAATGAGGCTGGTTCAGACAAAAAGCTCTATTATTATTATTATTATTAGTAGTAGTAGTAGTAGTATCTTGTCTTTCTCATGATATGGGGACTGAGAGCTTGGTGGGTGCTTTTGGAATAGATGGACTACTGTATTTTGTAGTTCTTGACCTGGGAGCAGTAGTTATGTAGCAGGTGTGTGTAAAGTGTTGTGCTGAATGTTTAAATCTTTTGAAGTAGATTTAAATCTATGAAAGCATAT
Organism: Gambelia wislizenii; assembly: GCA_030847615.1. Classification (NCBI taxonomy): domain Eukaryota; kingdom Metazoa; phylum Chordata; class Lepidosauria; order Squamata; family Crotaphytidae; genus Gambelia; species Gambelia wislizenii. The sequence continues at coordinate 42,348,883 of JAUMIR010000008.1, forward strand.
GTTCCAACTTCTTTCTCTCTGTTAGTCTTAAAGGTGCTACAAGAGCCCTTTGTATGCTGATATGTTTTAAGTGTGTTTTTAAAAACAATATTGCCATTTAATTCTTTTTTTAACTTTTGTAAATCAATGTTTTAGCTTGATCTTTTAAAAAGTATTGTAAGCTGCCTTGAATCCCATCTTGGGAGAAAGGTGGGATAGAATTGCAATAAATAAATCCATAATTTTAGCTACTTGGATTTCCGCCTTCAGCATGGCGTTGCTCTACTGTAAACATGCCTCATTCTGGTATTTTTTGTTCCAAACCAGTTTCCAGGAACCTTTGGATGAGGACGAGGAAGATGAAGAAGATCCCAATCCTCCAGTGATGGTGCCCCTGGCAGATCTCTTGAATCACGTAGCCAACCACAATGCCAACTTGGAATATTCTTCAGTGAGTAGAACATACATTGTAAAGTTGGGACTGAGTGTGCATGTGTTGTCACTTCCACCACCCTTCCAGACTGCCACATTGGGTACTTACCATGAAGGTGCATTCTGGGTTGTTGGGAGGAAGAGTTCACACACATCCTGGGTTTCTCCTAGCATCTCCCAGAGACAGGCAGGAAATTACACCGTCTCATGATACCTGAATAAAAATTAGACGGACTTCTCCCATCTTGGCCATCTTAGCCTTCAGTTCATGTCTGGCCAAGCCTGTAGACCCATTACTCACTAATCAGTAATCAGAGTAGATGAGAGAGAAGGCTACAGACCATTGCAACCCGAAGGAAAAGGTAGGCAGTCACGTAGGGGGCAGTAGATTCCTCCTCAGCAACTCAGAATGGCCCTTCACAGTAAGTAATCAATGTGGCATTCTCTGGGTTGACGAAAGGAGGAATCCACACATCCTGGGACTTGCCCAAGCCCTCCAATAAAAGTGTTAGTACGGGAAGTAACTGCCCTTCTGGAAGTACCCTCCTGCCGAAAGAGGCATCCTATCGTGGATTGAGACACTTTGCATCCTAAGGAAGCTGGATTAATGGTAACAGAGAATCATCTTGACTGAATGAGCTAGTTTTGCAGATATAGGTCTTTAATGCTCTACACACATCAAGAGTGCGCCATATTATTTCTCATGGGTGCAGTGGTCTGGGACACAAAGAAGGGAGAATTAGTTCCTGAGAAACATGGAAAGGCAGTAAAATTTTCAGTGGAAAGGAAGGGTCAAGCCAGAGAGAAACAAAGTCTTCTTGAAAAAAAGTAAAGGTGCTCCCTCACTGGTAGGGCCAGCAGTTCCAATACACAGCCACTAAAAAGGCCACCTTGAGTGAAAAGGAACCTCCTGGTGTAAGGGCATGAAGAGCATGTACTCCACAAGGCTCTGGACAAGACAGAAGGCTGCAGTTTGTCTTCAGTGTTGAGTCCGAGATCTAAGTCGTGTTCTTTCAACAGAAAAGCAAGTAAATGTGAAAGGGAAGCTGAGTTGATAGAGTTTGATATACACCACCTAGTAAACAACTTCCAAGTGGCTTCATAAATCCTTGTGGTTGACTTTCTACACGATGACAGAAGCTTTGAAATGACTTGAGTCAGAATAGCCAGGTGTCTTTAATGCCCTCTGTTCAACCTCCAAGCAGCTAGCTGGAGCCAACCTGCAGCTGTGTGGTAGAAGGGACTTTGGGTTAGAAGGTCCAGGTGCTGTGGAAGGCACCACAGATCTGAGAGAACTAGGTGTAGTAGATCTGAAAATCATGGTCTCCTGGACCAAAATGGGGTTATGAGAACCACTTGGGCTTTTTCTTCTCTCATCCTCCTTTTCATTCTGGAGAGAGGATGGAGAGGGAAGAGATGAAGAAGGCCCTGGGTCTACCTGCATCACAGCTGTCTTCCAACTGGCAGAATACTGTCAGGTTAAGACCCTATTCCCCTGGACTCAGAGCATGTACTTCCCAGTGTTTAAGCCAGGTGGATCTTACGGCAACAGTAATGGCCCCAGTGGATCTTACTGGAAAGAAAAGTGAATCCTGAGTACCTTCAGCTACAAACTGCAAGGCCCTATGGATCTTCAGTAAACCACTATGTAGGGATCTGTGATCTAGCTCATTGTTCTGCAAAATGTCCTGTGTCCGTAAGAGGGAAGGATGGGTGAACAAAGAGCTAGCAGCAGAAGCCTGAATGACAATGGCTGCTGCTTCGTGTGTATGTTTTTCTTCAGGATCCTTAAAGAAGCATTCCCCTTCCTTGGGGGCCAAGACCTCTGATTTGAGGAATACCACTGGAGAGTCCACCAAAGGAACCTTTAAATTGCTCCATGCCTGTTTATTTGGAGTATAAAACCTTTGTGCTACCAAAGTACCTTCTTGCTTAGCAGAGATAGCCAATTTGGATCTTACCAGCTGGAGAAAAGTGGAAGGGAATGGAATTTCTCTCACTGAAGATTTTGGTTAATGCAAAAATGAGATGCCCCCATTACTCAGCTCAGACAATTGTTTTTCACACTGGCTGTCAGACACATTCCTTGTGGGAAGAAAACCTCAAAGTTGCAGATAGCATGGAAGAAAGGAGCACAAAGTCTTCTGAATGAAACAGTTTATCAGACTATTCCTCTTGTGTGGAACCAATTTCTGACCCTCCTCCTTATTCTGATCAATGTTACCCAAGGAGTCCCTGGAATCAACTTGTAAAACCATGAAGTCTCTGAAGAGTATGGAGAAGGAGGGCTCTTCCTCTTATTAGAGGGGACTTGAGAAGGTAGAGATCTGATGATGCTTTTGTAGTCGGCCTTTGCATAAAATGTAGACATTTGCAGCTGCGCAGACTTAGAAATCGTGCTCTCAGAAATGGAACTTAATTCTTAACCTGGCTTGAAGCTGCCCTCTTGCGGCCAGCCCTGCTTCTGGCCCCCTTTCAATCAATTGCTTTAGCTGAAGTAAAAGAGCTTGAGCACAGTCTTTAGTTCCCTGTCTGTGGGGATAACAATTCTTGTGGGTTGACGGGCATGGGGTATGTGGCTGAAGAGCGGGGTATGAACACACTAAACTAACTAACTATTTAATTAATTCTCCCACTTACAAGGCAAGGAGAACAAAACCAGTCATGATGTACACCTTTGTTCCTTTGGAAGGTATCCAAAATTCTTCTAGCTTAAGCAACCCTGACTATCAGGAAGTTCTTCCTTATGTTTAGTCAAAATCCCATTGCATATAATTTGAATGTTTCTTCAGGTCCTCCCCTCTAGAACAACAAAAAACAAATTTGCTCCATCTAATAGGTAACAGTCCTCTACTGAAAGATGGCTCTCATTTTGCTTTGTTCCATTTCTGAGATCACGATTTCTACACACTGCAGAGAGGGGGTGGCAAGCATGCAGCTGTGCTTTCTTTGGGCCATGAGGAGACATGGGGCAAAATGTAAGTTTTAAAGAAGCAATTCAGTTGGTTAAGACACAGAGAGGGGAGTGGCAAGGGGGGGACTTTGCTTGCGTGCTCACAGCATGAGGCTGTGATTTTCTTTCCTCCTTAAATGCTCAGAGGCTGGGTCAGTTTCCGTGTGTGTGTGTGTGTGTGTGTGTTTAGGAAGGGCTCCTTGTTAAACCCTCAGAGGCTGCTTTTATTTGCGGTTTTTTCACTTTTGTGGGGTTTTTGTTCCCATAACCCCCGCGAATGTGAAGGGACGACTGTACAGGCAGGCAGCCTTTGCTAGAATTTCAGTAGTGTCAAGAGGCCTTCAATCCCCAGTAAAGAAATAAAGGCAACAGAGGGGGTTCTATTTTGTGGTAGGATCTGCCTCTGCCTGCCTGCCTTTCTCTCTTTCCACACCTGGTTGCACCTGGTCTTTTTCCTTCAGCTGTTACAAGGATGGAGTCTGTATCGTGCTTCCTTTTGTTGCTGGAGATTGCTTTGGGAGTGGGTTTGCAATGCAAAGGGTTTTTTTCTTGAAAGATTCTGAAGACTCTGTGTATGTCTTGCTTCTGTCAGGATTTGCTTTCCTGCCCTTTCTGTAGGAGTGCTTGAAAATGGTTGCCACCCAGCCCATCCCTAAAGGCCAAGAGGTCTTCAACACTTACGGACAGATGGCAAACTGGCAGCTCCTTCACATGTATGGCTTTGCTGAACCATATCCTGGCAACACGAATGATGCTGCTGACATCCAGATGTTGACTCTCCTCCAAGCTGCACTGCAGGGCAAGTGACTCCCTGGAGGAGCCCCTTATTTAGCACTGGTCTCGGAATAAGCACATGTCTGAGAAAGGATGCCCTTCTGGCCGTGTGCGAGTGGCAGTTGTTACTCAACGTGGGTGCAGTTGCTGGCATGGCAAGCAAAATCCCAAGCAACAGCTTTGATTATTCAGATTTTCCAGTCTTGCACTTTCCTGCCTCCTTTGATCACGTTGCTTCTTTTAAATGAGCCAAAAATCTGGAGTGCAACTCTTTCCTCTAAGAAGGGCTGGACTTAGTCATTCCCTTTCTCTGCCCACACATTTCCCCCTATCTTGAGAGCATCCTAGTTCGGCTGATTAAATTGTGTGCATGTGCATGAGATTGCAAGTCAGCCAGCAAGCGGTTTGGTGTCAACGTGGGGATTTGAACCCAGGTCTCTTCTGCCTAGTCAGACACTGGCTTGCACTGAGATGGGAAGTGATATGCATTCCTGTTTTGTAATTTAGTCCAGGAGGGTGAGGTTCCTGACCCGGGCAGTCCATTGGCAGGGGGAAAGAGCCTTGGTTATCAAGCCTTGCTGGGTGTCACATGGGCTCCCAGACTGAAAAAGAAACCCCACCCAATCGCCCAGCTACTTACCCTCTCCTGGATCCCACCTGGCCTGGATTTTAAAGCAGTCCTGCTGATTATGTCTCCCTTTCCCTCCACCAGGTGCAAAGACGGAAGGGGAGAGGCAGCTGATCTTGGAGCAATGGGACTACCTGTGCCACCTGGAGATGGTGGGTGAAGAAGGGGCGTTTGTGATTGGTTGGGAGAGAATCTTGACTGAAGAAGAGCTATTCATGGCACTGAAGGTGAGCTGAGTGACTGGGAAGGCCGCTGGGTTACAAGACTCTAGGATTGCTGTTTTGCTTCTTTGAATTCTTTCCTTAACTGCTAGGGATGGATTAAACTCACTGGAAAAGAGTGGCCTGTTAAGTTGAAGATTTCTTCCATTTAGATCAGTGATTGGAAGCAAGCAGCGGGCTTGTTGGATCGCATCTCCATCAGTCCAGCATCATCTGGAGGGTCACCAGTAGGACACAGGAGTTGAAAGTTTGTAATATCCAGAGTGGGAGGAATTGCTCTGAGTTTTAAGAGGAGTACAGTTGTGGACATGAATCTCAGCTAAACAACAAATTGTAGTCTAAAACAGTGATTTTTAAGCCGATGCAGGGAGCTCTGTTTTTTTCCTTCCTGGAAACTATTCCAGAGAACCATAGCAGGAGGAAGAAGCTAGACTAGGTAAAGGGAAACAAGCCAGGTTTCACAAATACATGGCTGAGTGTGATACTGTCATGGATAGCAGGTTAGGTGTGTGATGCTTTGTAAGTAAGATGCTGGACTCTGTGACTCCCCTTCCACCAATTACAGTGAGCCCTTTGGATCCACAGGGGTTTGGTTTTAGGATCCTGTGCAGATGCAAAAAATGAAGATTATCATGCCCCCTGACAGTATGAGTTGTTCAGCAGTGAAATGCACTGCCTCGGAGTGTGGTGGACTCTCCTTTGGAGGTTTTTAAGCAGAGGCTGGATGGCCACTTTTCGGGAATGCTTTGTTTTCCTATAGAGGGGTGGACTGGATGGTCCTTGTGGTCTCTTCCAACTCTATGATTCTATGATTAAATGCTGGTGACGTGAAGGCAGACACTTCAGTGTTTCTGCATTCACATCAATGCCATTTTATAGTATAGAATGTGATGATCTGTGGTCAGTTGAATTTGTGGATCCCGAGGGCTCACTGTATGTACAGTTTGGATCACCTAATTGCACGTTTCATCCTACTGTGGACCTTTCCCAGTCATTTTTAAGCCCTTGGCCCCCAGTTAGGTAACAAGTGAAATGTCTAGGCTTAATCTTGGTGTTGTGTGCCTTCAAGTCATTTCCCGTTTATGGCAATCCTAAGGTGGAGTTTTCTTGACAAGTTTTGTTCAGAGGGGTTTGCCCCTGCCTTCCTCTGAGGCTGAGAGAGTGTAGTCTTTAGCAGACTACAAATTCAGTTCCCTCAAGTAATCATAAGGAATTGTAGGACATTTTTGGAGAATGATAAGCCTGTGCCGGAGCAAAATAATTAATAGCTCTTGCCTGATTGCTGAAGTGTAAATCCATTGAAATCACCTCCAGCAGGTCAAGGAAATAGTGCTGTTTCTGCATTTCATCGCAGGTCTCAGTAATTCTGCTTTTGGTTTTTGTGACTTTTAGTTACTAAATATGTCTGCGGAAGAATTCAAGGAGTTTAAAGAGCAGGACCTGGAAACGGGGGAGAACAGCATGAAGGACGTGGTGCTCCCCAATGCTGCAATACCGGGGCTTAAAGCCTCCTGGAAGCAACTTCTCTTCCGTGCCACCTTGTTGACCCTGGAGTCATACAACTCAGACTTGAAAGAGGAGGAGGAAATACTCCAGGACCTGGGGGCTTATTCGAAGCTAAGCCGGAGGGAGCAGCACGCCCTTCAAGTGCGCTACGGCCAGAAGAGGATCTTGCACCAGTTGCTGCAGCTGAGTGGGTAAAAAGGATAAATCACACTCCTTCTGTGGCACTGCAGTTTTAGTTCGTAGGTGGGAATACAGGCACATCTTGGGCGATGTTTGGGTTCTCAGTGAAAGACTGATGCAAGGTCTAGCTGTACTGCAGAGCACTTTTCCGATGGAAATACACTGAAAACAAGTTTCTGTGAAATGCTTTTTAAAACAACCACTCAAAAGAGGGGTATATAAGGATTTTTATCTAAGACTATTCAACAGGGCTAAAGACAGTGCTGTAATGCCTCTGCACAGTTTAAGCAGGAATCCTACTGAAACTGAGGATGCATTTCTGCAGCCATCTTCAGCAGGGGGAACATGCACAGCCTCCCATTATGCCTTCTCTGGTGACTTTAGAGGCACGATGGAGAGACTAAGAGCAAACCCCACTGACCATAACAGGGCCTACTTCTGAGTAAATGTGCAAAGGTTACAATTTTATATGTTACCCATGTATGCTATTTGTTTCTCTAAAACTGATTTCAAATTTGATTTCAAATACAAATGTGCATTTTTCTTCCCACAGCTTCATATCTCTATGAAGGGAAAGGATAAGACTTAAACTTTAAACTTTTTTTATAATTATGAGGTCAATAATGCTCCATAAACAGTGTTATACTGTTTCTGGTACTGTATCACAATGGTATCAAATAAAATGAGACTTATGTTTCTATTATGGAAAATAGGAACCAGGAGGACACAAGTTGCTTGTCATGACTTTAATGTTTAACTACAGAATGCATACATACAAGAAGTGGGAGAACTAAAGCCCAAGAGAACTAGAAAGGCTACAAAATACAACACATGGACCAATACATTTACAAAACATTCAAAATCCTTACAAAATGGGCTGTATTGGTCCTTTTTGTTCTTTTTACAAACTCAAACTTTGTGGCCACAGGGGAGCAGTTAATAGATTCACACCCTCCCGACCCCAAAATTTACAAGTGTCATGAAAGAAAATCTACAGGCCTGGTCTTGTTTCTCTTGCTAAAACAACCGCCCTCTCCCGCAGGGCTCCGGGTGTCTCTTTGCTGAGGAGGAGGCCTCCTCGCTCTGCGCCAACTCCCCTGCCTGCCTCTCGCTCGCCGGCAGCATTTGATAGTGGGAAAAGCAATGCCTGGACCCTCATCCCAAGCTCTCCCCAGCCCACTCCCCTCTATTCGATAGGACCCTATGTTCCAATGCACTCAATTTTTCTCTTTGACAACTTGTGATTTATAGGTCCCCCCACCCACAAGAAAAATAAGTTACATAATATTTAAACTGGCTTTTCCATACTCTTTGGGAGTCTGGGAATGTCAGGCGAGCAGATCTGCCCAGACAAGTGCTTGGCCTCAGCAGCTACCACTTCCTCACAAGCCGGTCAGTCAGGCACTCGTCCCACGCGCCTCTCTGGAAACACAATTTGCACAAACCCAAAGTCCAGACAAATATTTCTGTTCTGTGTATTTACAATAGTTCAAAATTATATTCACAGCATCTTCTGAATTTTGGCCAAGAGTCAGAACTTTGTTTTTAACTTTGGAACATGCCCATGTAGGAGGAGATTTTTCTCACACAAAGACCTGCAATGTAAGCCCAACGTAAAGGAGGGGGGAGGCAGCCCCCACGGTCCGTCGGCACAGACCCACATGCGCTCTTCGGTCAGCTTGATGGGATGGAGACCTCTGGGCTGGTGGACTTTCCACAAGGTCAGCGGCTTCTAACTAGCTCCAGTTCCTTCCATTACTTGCTGTGCCTGTTTCTGCCCCATACAACACTGGGCAACAGACTGGAACAGCCTACACAAAGGAGAAGGAACAACGTCATCTCAGAAGAGAAACTCCCTTTTCTCTGGAGGCATCAAAGTTCCAAGGACTGACTCCCACAAGAATAAATCACACTTTAAAAAAAAAATACTCACTTTTCAATTTCCGGAGCACAATGAACAAACTCATGGTTCCAGAACTTGAATGCTGGGTTTTTAATCAGCTCAATGAAGGTTATGAGGAGACCCCAGGGGTGAGGTCTATTTACAATCAGTCGTTCTAACAGAACTCTGTAAAAGAGAAATGGAGGGGGTGGGTGGGTGGGGAGATTACCAGTTTGCCAAGACAACAGGCAGGATCAAGCAGAAGCCTGGGAAACATTTGGTCCTCTGGATCAGGGCAAGCAACTGAGACCTTCCAGATGTTTGAGTGTGCACCCTCCCACCAGTTGTTCACCTCTGCTCTAGACCTTGGGAACTTTTAACTCCCGAGAAACACCAGCTAGCATGGGCCACGGGAAGGGACTGTGAGTAGTGAACCAAAACACCAGGCAAGCCAAAGGTGCTCCACCTCACTCTGACCTACCAAGGCCATGCAAGGACCCCACCAGCATGAAAGCAAACAGCACAAGGAGGGAGCAGCAGCCCACCAGCCCAATGCTTTCTTTAGTTTCCAAGACACCTGACCAAGATCCTATCCAACAACGGTGAAACAAGCTGTGCTGGCAATCCAGAGGGCCATGGCTGCTCCTGACTGCCCCGGTGTGTAGTGATGGCTGGACAGCACCTCTGCAGCCAATCAGTGGCCAGGAGGCAGATCCATGTCCTGGCACCAAACGTGCCGTAAGGTACCTAGAATTTAACTCAAACTGTTCTTGGGCAGAAGTACTTCTGGGCTGAAGGTAGGGCTACCAGGGCTGAACGCTCATCCATAGATAAAACGATCCCTGTACAGAGAGGCTTTCAGCCAGGGCTTCCTCATGGGACCTTGAGGCTGACCATCTCTATGCTCCCCCTGGACAATAGCAGGGGTCCTGCCTGGTGACCTAAGCCTTGTTCATTGGCCGCATCCCCTCCTGGTCTCATCTTCTGCCAACGTTGGCTGCGGCTGCGGCTGCCCCTCCTGCCTGCTGCTCTGCTTTTCCAGGACAGCCACGGCCTTACCTGTTGCCTGTGAGACCCAGGCAGAGGGGCCCAGGTTCCTTGGGATGCTTACCTGGTGATCTGCTCTTGAATAGCTTCAGTGTTGGCCTCTGCAAACAAGTAAAGCATGGTGCAGCTAAAATAGTGCGTGTGGCTGTTGGGGTACCGTAACTGATTGGCAATGGCATTCAGGAAGAGGTACCGACCTGAAACAAGGAAGTGAGTTGTTAAGAAGACTGATGATGATCTTAGGCACAAAAGCAAGTATGCACTTATCAAAGCGCGTCTGTGGCTCACAGTTTTCAATTCAAAGTCGCAGTATGACTCTGTCACCTCTTGGCCTTAAATTTACCAGCCACAGTGAGCTGCTGCCCGAAACAGGGAGGGCAGAGTGTCTCCCTTCTTGGAGAGTTCGCAGACAGAAATTAGATGACTTGGTGGAACAGCAGGAGAGGAGGCTGTGCTGGGTGGTAAACGAAGGGGAGACGAAACCAGACCCTTCAGAACCAGGTGGCCTGAAGCAGTCGAGTGGGTGATGTGAAGTCGAAGGCTTTCACGGCCGGCATCCATAGGTTTTCTGTGGATCTTTTCCAGGCTGTGAGGCCGTGTTCTGGAAGTTTATTTCTGACATTTTGCCTGCCTCTGTGGCTGGCATCTTCAGCCACTAGCCATTCAAATACACAAATTTAGACACCCTCTCCAACAGGGACTCACTGTATATAACCCCCTCCTCACACCCTACACCTCCATTCTCTGAAGATGCCAGCCACAGATGCAGGTGAAGCATCAGAAATAAACTCTTCCAGAACACGGCCTCACAGCCCGGAAAAAAACCACGGAAAACCTATAACCGAGTGGACATCTATGACAAAAACCTCCCCATCCTTTGGAACAGATGAGAATGCAGCTTCCTTGTCACACCCCAATCCTTCCCACCAGAAGCAGGTGAACCGCTATCTGTCTACTGGAACATCCATGTCCAGCAAAAGGCTTTCTGTCCCTGAAGCAACCTATCTAAAGGTCAAATGCTTCAGCAGGGGTGGGGAGTGGGGGGGGCACCAGCGTCTGTTTTTTACCTTCTGTGTCCAGATCAACAGCGAGATTCTGGAAGATATCCATGTGAGCTGAGTGGGTGATGGTGCTCATGGAGGGAGTGCTGCCCTTGTTGTGAATGTGAGCAATCGCCTGAGTACCGACATACAGCACCAGAGCGTTGATCAGCTGGATATTGTAGCGATTGCCGGGCTCATTAGACACCTGGTGGAGGAAATGCAAGGGAGGAGGAGGAGGAATCACTGCCACGGGCACCAGTCTCTCTCTGTGGGGAACGGACAAACTTCCTCACCTGCTTCCCGTGTCTACAGCAAATGAGTCGTATTTGTCAAGGCCTATCTAGCGCCTGAGCTCTAGTAGCCACAGGCAGGCTCCTCTCAGCTTCCCTGCTGCCTCTTCCAACCATCTGACAAGACTATTTTACCCAAGAACCACTGCTCATGAAATACTTTGCAACGCAGTAAAAACTGGTGCTCAGACATTCTTATTTATTTTGTCTCTAAGCAGGTGTAGCATGTGGCACATCCCTCACTGGGACAGGAGTCAGGTTTTCTGGACCTTTACTCTGAGGATCAAAGTGCCGGTGCTAGCTGCAAATCTGGGAGTGCCACTGTTGGTGTGCACCCTCACCTGCAACGCCACCCACCCCACCCCCTGAGCCTGGACGAAGTCTCCCACCTGCAAGTTGCTGCGCAAATCAGAGAGGAACGTGACTGGAGAGCGGGTTTTGAGATAGGAATCCAAGTCCTTCTTGAACTGCGGGGGCATCACGCTAGTGAAGTTGGTGAGAATCCGTGGGGCGATATTGATCTCACTCAACATGTCCACCTGTCAAGAAGAGACAGAAGAGTCCTGTTTAAAAAGACTTGGGGTGTGAAGTACACAAAATGAAACAAATACGGTTGCACACATGACTGTTTTCTCAACTTGCTTTATTTTCTATTCTAATTAGCATCTGGGGCTTTCAACTAAACTTTTTCAGCTGTTCATTCAGTTCAGCTGTGTGCACTTGAGCTGCTTTCAGGCAATATTTCCATATATTCAAGCATACTGTTACAACATTTTCAAAAAACACTGCAAGCAGAAATTGGCCAAGGCGGGAGGAAGGGCCTTCCGATGACAAAGAAATGGACTGGCCTGTTTGGAGGCTCCTCCTGAAAGGGTGAAAGTTCATCCATCCCAGCTTTATGTCCCCTTTCACTATGGGACAGGCTAACCACTACATGACAACAATTTTCCAGCCCCTGAAAAGGTTTTGAGAGCTAACTGGGGAAAAAAAATGACATCATTAAGATGCCACTGGAGTCAGACCAGGGAAGCAACAAATAACCTCAATTGTGCTCCAGCTGGACAAGAAAATAAGTCTCCTCACATCAAGGTCTATCCTTCAGGAAAAAGATCAACTGCCGTAGCATAGCCTGCATATTTTTTTTGACAACCCCCCCCCCCATAGTTTGCATGTTTTCTAGGCAAAAAGTATTCTGCAGAAATCATTTTTCTTTGTTAAAAAAAAAGGGGGGGAGGAGGCCCTGAAATATGTAAATTCACTGAAAGACACACACAACCCTCATAATCTCACCCAGCAGGGAGTAAGCCTTTGGAACAAGAAGAAAATAAGTAGAGGTTTACATCCATAAATTTAACAACACTCGAGTTCTTAAAGAATGCATATCTTTCTTTTTCAAAGAAACAGCAGCAACACCAGCAATCATAATTCTTTGGTAGAAAGACTAAGTTTAACTGCACACTGTTAAAAAGTTTAGAAATGTACATTTTGTAAAATACACAATTAAAAATGGTCTTCATACCAGAAAATGATAAAATAATGTCTAGTAGAAAGCCACCCTTCTGGACACATGAAGGACATGCTTTGCTGAGGATGAATGAGCCCAGCTTCTACAAGGGAAAACTCAATTTTCCCTCCTGGGCTTCATCTTCTGGTTAGCTTCTCTTCCTTCCTTGGCATGAACTCTGCCTTATCCAGATATGCCGCATATACGTGGCAGAATGTCCTCCATGACACCTGATGGCTCTCGAGTGGCATCTGACTTGTCTCCCCGGGAGAGCAAACTCCTTGCAGAATGGAACGCCCAGTGTTACAAAGGGCTAAGGCTTCCCTAACGGTGCCACTAAACCACGAAAACCTGGCTTAGTCCAAGCAGCTCAAGCAGACTTCTGCAGGTCCCAGAGGCCGATGCGGTTTCTTACCTGCTCTCTAGACACGCCTATTATTTGGATGGAAAGGTCTCCACTCTGACAAACCCTGCAGTTTAAGGTAATCAGGCGCATTACCTTAAGGTTGGGAGTGAAGGGGTCTGGAAGTCTCATGTTACGTGGGAAGGCACTCAAGATCAGATTCCTCAGCTGAATACAATTTGGAGGAATCACATCACAGAATCCATAGTGGTAGTCGCAGAGGAATTCTGGGAAATCATGTAACAGGACAAGCAACACACGGAGAGTACCCTACAATAAAAACACACACACACAAAAGAGGACTAGGCTAAGACTTGCTGTCCCTATACAGCGTCCCAACCCATCCCTTCACACACAGGGTGGCACAACGTTTTGGCCCCAAGAGTCCCACATAGCACTGCATAAAGGGGATACACAAGCCACACAGGTGCATGAAAATGTGTGCATGCACCTGCCCCATCTCAGCAAACTTCCACTTCTTGCCGCCCATCCCTGTCGGGCTCTAGAGGATGCTGATGTGCGGTAGAGGTGAAACACACAAACCCTCAGTGATGTCAATGGAGTAGCTGGGTTGGACAGAAAGGGGAACATCACAACTCAAGTGCTGGGGAGGGGCACACTGGGTTGTAGGCTGTCTACCTTGCCTCTAAACCATCAGGGGTAGTAACCACATGTTCATACCTCTTGGGAGTCAAAAACTGAGTCACAAGGTTGCAACACAATTCCTTCCCAAACCTCTTCCCTCCCTGGTAGAAAATTAGCATTTGGGTTCCTAGCACAGCTACTGTGAGACAAGTCACAGCATTGCTGCTTCACAAAAACACCTCAACCATTGTGATTGATCCATGCGCAGGAATCCCAGACTGGATGGATTACTGCTCTGCAGTCTATGTGGGGCATCCCTTCAGGCTGGTTTCCAAACGGCAGCTGCTATAGCGTTTCAGAGGCTGCCAAGTGTGATGGCCCTTGGCTCACAAAGCTGCACTGATGGCCAACAGATCACCCGGCCAGTTTTCAGGGATGTGAAGATATAAGGCCCTTACCCATTCGGGGCCAGGGAATGCCTTCTTCCACATCAACCTGGCCAATCTGTGAGGCTTCTCACTGGCACACATGGAAGGGCCCTTTCTTGCCTTGGTACTCACTTCTGAAATACCCTCCACCTTTGAGAATTTTAACTGCGTCACGTTTTAACAACTGTTTTTTAAACCATAATCTGCTTTGAGTCCCGATTTCGGGAGAAAGGCAGGACATCAACAACATAATAATAACAGGTGGTAGTCATAGTAGCAGTTATCTTCTGTTTCCTATTTCAACCTGTACCAACCAAGATGCTATTTTGACACGTGTTAAAGCGGACCTGTCTGGCAAAGCAGGTGATGATTTCAGTACCCAACATTTGGCTTCGACTGCAGATTTTTGGCCTTATTTTAACAGTTGTTTTAATAAGTTCTGCAGTCCACACTGCAATGCTAATAATGAACTGTAGTTATGTAGTGTAAGTAGTTAAGATAAATTACAGAACTAACTAAATACATTCAATACAGTGTAAAAGGCCTACTAGAGGAATTGAGATCTGAACAAAGGTTATGAATTTTACCAGTGAACTGCAGGGCAGTTCAGAAACAATCCAGATCACTACTGAACAGAAGCAAAGCCTACCAGCAATCAAATAGTCAGTCACATTTGCCATTAGAATTAATGTCTAGAAGAATATTGTGTGGGATAATACCCACTGATTTTAGCTGGAGTCAATGTGATATAAAGCCTGGAAGACCAACAGAATTGGAGAGTTAACATGGGTGTAGTACAGACACTTTAATCACTTTTAAGGGAGAAACTATGAGGAAGACTGCAACTGTCAGCTGCCTGAACAACTGTTGGATGTTTTTGTTGCAGGAATGAGCTGGGAATTGAGTCCTCTTCTGCTCCCCACCAATCCCTCCTCCTCCAAAATGCTTACCCAGAAAACATCATAATTTACCTTGTACAGAATTTGCATAGGTTTGGCGAGTTCTACATTTCTCAGGAAAGGAGCCAAATATTTAAACAGATCAATCAGCAACTGTGCATACATAGGCCAGCCCTGCGAAGAAAAATGCCGTTGTAAGAGTAGAGTTGGGAGGTGATGCTGCTCATATGGTTCAGCAATGCCTGGGCTACTTTCCACCATCACTGTGGAGGGATTCACAACCTGCATACTACAGCAGTATGGCAACAGCTCCCCTTTTAAAACCTCTGAGGGCTACTTCTACAAGGGGTGCTCTGTGGGCTGAATGGAAGGAAACTGAGCAATGGGTTGGCAAGACTGGAAGGGGCAAGGCTGCCGACATACAAGGGCAAGAATCCTTTTGCAGCTCTCTACAGGTTCTGCAGAACATCTAGGAAGGCTAGAATGGATGGCTTTTAATGTAAAATCAGAAGGCAGACTTAATTTAGATTTCTCCCCACCAGGGTGTCATGCACTTCATAAACCA
Organism: Gambelia wislizenii; assembly: GCA_030847615.1. Taxonomy (NCBI): domain Eukaryota; kingdom Metazoa; phylum Chordata; class Lepidosauria; order Squamata; family Crotaphytidae; genus Gambelia; species Gambelia wislizenii. Next base: position 42,364,202 of record JAUMIR010000008.1, read on the forward strand.
TGAAGCAGGTGAATTCACTAATCTAATCTGCAACATGTTAGTTTGCAGTGAGACAGAACGTTGGCAGTAGACTCCTGGAAAGTCTACCACTTTTGCTTCCCCTCTGCCTTCCTTCTGCAATGCACAATACTCCGGGCGCATTCCCAGTCCAGAAACCAGGGAAGGAGCAGTCCAAAACACAACTTGATCCCTGCAGGCCTTGCCACTCTGCCTATGAGTTTGTCCAGAGACAATCCCACAAAATGTCCCAAACCAAGGGCTGCTATGTAGTTAAAAGGGCAGGGGCAGCGTATTTGCAGGTGATCAAAGTGAGGCATCCTTCTTTTGTTCGAGGGACCTGAGTAGTTTTAATGTGAGAAGTGCACAGCTCAGGATGCTGAACAACGTCAAGAATCCATGGTCCTCCAGGATGCCACAATGTCATGTCCTTGTGGAAGGAAAGACTGGATGGCATCCGCTCTGTGTGTGATCCCAGTACCTGTCCAAACTTGCCAGATTCTCCCCTACACTATCAAGTGCATAAATGTTACATGGGCACCTCCTACTCCATGCTTGATCTCAAACAACATTCCCCCTCGGCCCCATGATTTTACAAACAAAAGCAGCCTCCAAGTGGCTGAAACAACCTGTGAGGAGGGGTATCAAGTAATGCTACACTGTGATTTAACTGAAAGTGGAAGAGGAGGCTTCTGATCTCTTCCTCGTGACTCAGTTGGAGGACGGCTGGCAAGGGAGGATACAGGCTCATTCCAAACAACGTTAACGTGTTTGATAAACTGGTTCAGGCTCATTTTTAAAGCATAGAAGTATAGGTTTGATGAGATTGTAGTCAAACTCAGTTCTAAACAATTTTCTTTTAAAAATGCATTGAAAATATTCTTTTAAAAATAGGTATTTTTAATTTATAATCTATGTTTATCGATTTTGATGAGGGTTCAAGCTTCGGTACCTGTTAACAGGGGCTAAACTGAATCTTTTTTGTTCTCTGCAGTTACTTTATAGGAATAAACTCAATTAACATTGCAGCATATCAAAAACCAGAAAGTCATTCTAGTTAAACAAAACCTGCAAACCAAGATGCATCCTTATTCCCTGTGGAAGCTTCGTAAGTTACAGAAGATAAACTGCAGCCACACCTTCTGCTGTGGTGTATGTGCCAGCATTCTTGCAATAAATATCCGATGGGAGATCAATTCTAGCCAAGCATAAACAAAACCTGGAGCTTTTGTAGGTCTCAGGATGTGAAATGTGTTACTGAAATAAAAACAGAGCAGATAAGCTTGGCGTCAGAGTGCTTAATCACACAGGTAAGGATCTGCAAAATAGTCCATGGTTGTAGGAAAAGTGGCATACAGAGCTAGGCACCTTCTTTTTTAGAAGGATGAAAACGAACGGCTTTATGTCACAATGGCATTTTAGAAATCTGACCAGCATCCCATGAGAACTGAGACATCAGAAGTGGTCCTGGGGAGAATTCCCAGGGGTTAGTGATGTGAGCTTAACACACTTCTCTACAACAACTGCTTCCTTCCCCAGTGGCTGCTGCAACCTGGGTCTCAATCCTCCTAAACTCTGCAAACTGCAGCATCTACCTTCCCCTGCATTTAAATCCAAAAATGCATGGATTCTTCAGAACTATGCAAACAAACATTTAAAACATTTCAAACTTACATTTTTAAAGAAACAGACAAATAAATAAATAAATGCTTCAACCACAACACATAGCTCTCCCAGTGCACCTGTGCTGTTGAAGGAGGTGGAAGAGCAACGAGGAAGATGAGGCTGTTTGGCATTTGGGAGTTGAATTTGATGGGTAAGAAAAGGTGACAGGGCTGGTTTTATTTGCCTTGGCCAGGGGAATAAGTGCCTGCAGTCTTTCCCTTGCTGGGAGGAAGGGCTTTCCTTAGCCTAGTTAGAATGTGAGGGGGAGGAAGAAACTTGAATCTTTGCTCTCATTTGGAGGAAGGGTTTTTCTTTGTGTATAAAAGGGGGCGTGAGGGGGAGGAAGAAACTGGGATCCTGGCGTTTTGGTGTGACTCGAAGGGCTTCCTTTGCTTGCTTAGGGGTGTATGAGCAAGTGGGGTCTGTTTTCTTCACTTGGCAAGCCAGCTGGAGAGGCACAGCAGGAGACGTGCTCCTCCCTCCCTCTCGCTCCCTCTCCTTCTCCCGATGTGCTTTCTCCACCTGGGAAGCACACCAGAAGAACACAGTTCTTACCAGCTGCTCTCTGTGTCTGTGTGCTCCTCTGCAGAGGAACAACGGTCACCTAATGGCAAGACAGCTCACTCCAGCCAAGCCCCCTTGGGATCAGCCGTTGCTGCCTCTTCTGGTCCCTCTGGAGAGCAGCTCCACATTTCTCTAGCCTGGAAAAGGGAGGCTCTGATGTTTTACCCTTTAAAACTTTTAAAAGCTGGTGGCGAGTTGAGTACACTCACTAATGGTGTGACCACTTCAGCTCAGTCAGAATGCCTCCCCAACCTCAGGGTCCCCAATGACTCCCTATGGAACTGGCCACCCCCAATTTATGTCAGTCTCAATTTACATCACAAGTCCACAAGCACAATCCCTAATGTCAACAGAGAGCTGTGTGTGTTTAAAAGTACACTAAATCTCACTCTAACAAAGGTGGGTCAGAAACATGCAGCTATGGTAAAAAATAAATAAATCTGAACATACGAATTAAGATAACCAGAACTGATATGTAGCAATATAATCACAATTTTAACAGCTATTCCAAAAAGCCTCCCTGAAGATGAAAAGACTGCTATCTGGGCACTTGCAGGAGCTGGGCACTTAAATGCCTCTGCAGGGAAAGGATTCGAAACATCTCCACAAGTTTGCATATCGTACAGCTTTTCTAGTAACAGAGATGTGTTCACTTAACATGCCCATATTTAAAATTATATAAAATTGGAAAGGAAAAAAAAGTCTTATTCTGCATAGCGGTGAAATCAGTAATACATACCAGAAGGCTGTGAGTGTTTGAAAGTTTATGGTTTCCAGAACGTGTTCAGGGGCATTTAATTCTAAGAGCAACATGATAAAAATGCGGTGGTAGGGAAGCTGCTGAAATTCACTTTGACGGACATCATGATCCTGCAAAAGGACCCCCACCACTATCCCAAGGACCTGCAAAGATAAAAGAACCCCTAAGACCAAAACAGCTTTTGTGCAGAATTGCCAAAAACCTACCCTGAAACTACATTAGCAAGTTATACTTGTGAGCACAAAATTGTGAAGTACAACAAAACAACAATAACCACCCTCAGGGAGTCTTTTGGGTTTTGAGCCCAGGACTTGTTCGAACACACCGAAGACAACTTTCCAAAATACTGAATTTGGTTTGTGCCATTACTAGAGAACCTTCTGTTCAACCACACTGCAATGCCATCAAGAACCCACCTCCTTTGTCTTTAAACCGTTGAGCTCAAAGCCCTTCCTGTCTCACCTCTCAGCAACCTGGCCAGGTAGGTCACTGCCCCCTACAACAGATGGGTTGAGGCCTAGCGGCGGCAGCTTCCCTGACGTTACTCCCTGTCTCCAGGCCTGAGCTGTAGCTTCAATAATGGCATCACTCCATACCCAGTTCTATTGCACCCACGCTGAAGCACCGAGCCAAAAGGAACCGGTACTCTGGACAAACGGCTCCCCTGCCTACCTTGTTCAGCAGGTTGATCTTTGTGACTGTGTTGGTAGCCTCCCCTGAGTGCTTCACCAGCAGTGCAATGAGGCGCACAAAGGCATCCAGGTTGTGGTAGCATTTGGCACGGATCATGGTGGGGTTGGCAGCTGGGTTGTGCTGCTGTTCCGCTTGCGCACGATAGCTGATTTCCACACACATTTCAGTGCAAAGACGGAAGAATCTGGTGATCAAGTCATCCGTTTTCAGGATTCCCTGCTGATGCATCTGTTAAGGGAACCATGGGCAATTCAGACCAAAAGAACTTACCTTTGTCCCCAAAGCAAGCTACTCGACTAAAAAGCAACACTGCAAGTTGACAAAACTACAACAGGGCTGATGTTTCTTAAGGGAACGCTTCTCTGTGTCTGGTCTCACATCCCACTGGCTCTGTCGGTAACATCCAGCTATTGTGTGAGTAAGAAAAGGCCCCTGAAACCCACGTGTCCCCTGTATACAGCCATCGCTGGTGCTGCAGACTGAATGGGGTCAGCCTATGTGGAAAAGGAATGGGTTGCCAAACTACTGAGAGGAGCGACAGGCAGGCTCACCATTGGTGGGGCTGCGTAGGGAAGTGGAATATGGTATCAGCAGCTCTTTATTCCTGCATGGCAGAATGGAGTTGGACTGGATGGCCCTTGTGGTCTCTTCCAACTCTAGGATTCTCTGGCACTGCTGCCACACACACCCTGGCTTCACTCAGAAGGCACGCACATGCACATGCCGGTGCCTGAAGCCAGAAGTACTGCCATGGCAACCTGCTTGTTTACTGTGTCAAGACAAAGCATTATGGTCCACAGCAGCACAGAGAGCAGAGGGTTTTTTCAAACATGCCACTCTAACATGCACGGGTATTTATTTATTTAGGTATTTATACCCTGCTCTCCAGCCACAAAGGCTTCTAGAGCGGCTTAAAAATTGTTAAGCAATAGCAATTTACACATCTACACTGCATGAAGCGGTTTCCAATGTGTGTTAGCTAATTGCGCTCATAAGCCGGGTACTCATTTTACCGACCTACAAAAGGATGGAAGGCTGAGTCAACCTTGGAGCCCTGCAGGATCGATGTCACAATGTTGTGGCTGCAGCCCTGGCATTTAACCACTGCGCCACCAGGAATACTACCAGTACATGATGGTAACTTCAAAGGGGGAGGAATGACAGTCCTTTCAAAGAGAATAGACCACATATCCAAAAGATAGTGCAGCTGATCTCAAGAGGACCTCATGTAGCCTTCTTGATCATCTTTCCCAGTCTGGATGTCTTATATCATCAAAGCAGTAAAAATATATAGTGCTGTGGTCCTAAGAGCATATGTGTTTGTGTGTGCATGCGAGCTCTCTCTCTCTCTCCCTAATTAAACTCTAAGTGAAATCTGAATGATACATCCCTAAAGGCAGTCAGGAAACTGGTATATGTTAAGATATTCATTCTTGCTACCCCTATTACTTTCATTGCTCTCGTAATAATTAAACAGATGAATATGTCAGTCACCTCCAAGGTTAATTAGAAGCAGTAGTTATTCAGAAACAAAATCTCAGTAAACAGTGAAGGTTCATTTCACAAGCCATTTAATACTTTCAAGAATAGAAATATTACACAGCACTTCCAGACTGACTCAGCCAAACAAGGCACTCTAAGCCCAGCCTCGGAAAAACATGCTAATGTAATGCTTCACTGTCGAGCTTCATTACTGACCTCAGGATTCTGAAGCAACCGCCTTTCAAGCAATCCCTCGTTTTTTTGGCATTTCAAAATCAGTGAAACAATGGAGGCAGACCTATTTCCAGTTATTCGCTGCACAACTATCTGGGCTTTCCCCCTCTTCTACTTTTTTTTTTTAAATAGATTTTTAAACCGTTTTAATTCCATAGACTAATTAACAGCATTTTAAAATAACTTTTATGCATTTTTATTGATGCCTCTGTATGCATTTAAATCTGTATTTACTTAATATCTGGTAAACCACTTTGACTCTCACTGTTGGGGAAAAAGCAGGATACAAATGAATTATTATTTTTAATGGAGGCTGGATGGCCGCATGGAGGGTGTGCTTTGATTGTGTCTTCCTGCATGGCAGAATGGGGTTGGACTGGATGGTCCTGGTGGTCTTCCAACTCTATGAATCTATGAGATATACATTTTTAAGGCATGCCTGCCATCTAACTTGGGCCACAAATTCTCCCTTGGATGGGAAGGAGTCAGAAAGAAGGTGAAATAATTTCCTGAGAGATGTGCAACTGAGACAGAACTTTAGGAAGGAATGAAAGACTGAGAGAAAGAGAGGCAAGTCAGAGTTCAAGGTACAAAGGTGATAATAAGGCTGGAAGCTCAGAGACCCACCTAGCTGACATAATAGCCGCCAAGAAGGCCACTTTCAAGAAAAGGAGAGGTGTCATCTTAAGAGGCTCAATGGGGGGGGGGGGCTCATAAGAGCCTTAAGGGCCAGAAGGGAACCTGTGGGCAACTGGAGAGGTAAGAAGGAAACTCTTCAGAGAAACCCCCTAACGTGAAGATGAGTGGAAATAGGGGGCATACTAGGTCTTGACAAGACTGAAGAGAGAGAGAGCTATGGCTTGGGTTTTTTTTTTTATTTTTAACATTTTGGATTTCAGGCCTAGGTCCAATCTCAGATCTGGGTGGATGACTGGAGCCTGCTGGAGAAGACTTGGCCACTGGAGAAGGGCCAAGGGTCAACTGGGGGGAGATGAAGAAGCTTCAGCAACCATGGCCTTCTGGGGCAGAAGAGAGAAATTAGGTTCACCTGTGCACTCTCTTCCCTGATCCTTCTCAACACTTGAGGAAGAGAAGAGGTACAGGAAATCTGAAGGCCAGGAAACCCGAAGAACATCTGTACCCTCTGCTAGAGGGTCCCAAAACCAAGCGTAGAACCTCAGCAGCTGGCAATTGAGTAGGGAAGCGAACATATCCGATGTCATTGGACCAAACTTGTCCAAAATCGTCTGGAATACTGAGGGACACAGACTGCACTCCCCTGGGTGGAGAGAGTGCCTGCTGAGGAAGTCAGCTTGGAGATTTGCTGAGCCGGCCATGTACAGAACAGTGATGGATAGCACTGACCTCTCTGCCCACCAAAACAAAAGGAATGCCTTCCTGTTCAGTGAGTCAGAATGGAGACCCCTGTTCTATAAGGTACAACTGGGCAGCCATATTGCTTGTAAGGACCAGCACATGCCTCCCACAAAGACGAGGAAGCAAAGCAGAGTAGGGCCAGATGAGCTGCAGGGAGCTCCAGCCAGCTGATGCGATCATGCAACTCCTGGTGGTTTCAAAGGCCCTGCATCACTTTGCTCTCAAAATGAGTACCCCAACCCAGGCGGCTAGTGTTTGCGTACAGGGAGCCCCTGCGAATACTGGCCTCCAGAGACCACCAATGTAGAGACAGCTGCACTTGAGGGGAAAGAAGGACCAAAAGATGCTTGCGTTGAGCACATTGGAGCTGAAAAGCTGTAAAAACATTTGAAGAGGCCAAGCATGAAAACGAGACAGGGGCACTATTTGAATGGCTGAGATCATGAGCCCAAGAAGATGAGGAACAAGGCTCATGAAGATGAGATACCCTCATGGCCTCCTCTGATTGAGAGTTTGAATCATGTCAGAAGACAGAAACACCATCTTCCTTGTTGTGTCCAGACACACCCCAAGATAAGTCAGAGTGTGAGTAAGGATCAAATGATTTTTCCTGACATTTATTAAAAAGCCATGGCATTGAAGAATAGTGTTCTGGAGAGCCCCCTCCTCCAAACTGGGTAAATATGTATCTGAGGTAGTCTGAGGTGTGTGACGAGCACCACCATCATCTTCATGAACACCCTGGGGCTGTGGACAGGCCAAAGGCCATTGCCCAAAACTGATAGTGGCAGTCCCTGGAGTCAAATCTGAGGAACATCCTGCTGTTGATTGCAACCAGGAGGTGAAAATAGGGTTCCTGAAGATCAGCCAAGACCAGATAATTGCTCTTCCTGAGAGCCTTGCAAATGGAGAAGCGTTTCCATCAAAGCACTTGACATGGGTGAGGTTGCCATACAGTTAGCCTGAGAGTGGCAACGTCTGGGTGAGCATTCTGCTGTGCTGAATGGAGAAATCAGAGCACCCCGGGGCCGGGAGAGCAAGTGAAGGGGCAGGCTTACTGCCAAAATGCAGCTACAGAAGCCTCCAAAGATGACCTATGTGTATGAGTTGCAGAGATCATGAAGAAGAACCTACAGGGCAGGCACACTTAACCGGGGAAATAGTACGGGTCGCCAACTGCTTACCACCTTGTGCTGCCCCATCCCTGACCATGGTTGTTTGGCAGGAAAGGACAGGAGGTCTTCCAAAGCACCGTGTTTACACTTCCTGCCTTCACTGCTTCCTGTCTTCAATCAATATTACATGCTTGCCTAAAAGCACTGCTGTAGATACAAACCATGGCTGTATGTGGAACAGGCAAAGCCCTCTCCCCGATGCTAGACTGCAGTTTATTCCAGTCTGCAAGGGTGGTTTTGTCCCATTCAGGCCTCTTGGCACAGTCGAGACTTCTCAGCCAAGGCACGACAGCAACAGGACTTCTTATACTTTTCCCAGTCTCGCCCCTTTCACCCCCTGGAACCACTGGAGCCAGGGAGAGAAGAGAAAAGCCAGAAGGCAAGAAGGACTCAAGAGAAAAGAAGGATAGAGAACACAGCAAAAATAAACAGGCTAAAAGGAAGCACAGAGCTGAAGAAATAAGAAAAAACTTGAAGGAGGGGGAGGGAGGGAAAAGAACTCTGTTCTGTGTACAGGCAGGGAAAGAACAAGTGAGGCAAGATGACGGCAGAGTGGAGTTCACCATTTTCTCTCTCTGATGATAGCAGAACTTTCCCTGCGTATTACAGACAATGACTGCATGAAACCTGTCATGGGTGGATTCCTCCTCTCCAACCTCAGACTTTTCAGCCAGAGAGTTCTAGTGCCTCACAAAACTACACACTCCCAAGATTCATGGCAGTTGAAGTGGTATCATAGCACTGTGATTGTTACAACTGTTAAATGCATGATACACCACATCCTTTGATGCTGTATCAAGGAACAGACCGACTGGCATAGTGGTTTGAATCAGTTTACTCTGTGCTGAATAAATCTGCATTTCCCCCACATGGCTGGAAAACAGCACCCTGGTGATATTTACAGGGAAAGCCCATTCTGGTTTGGCAAGCAGGAGGCATCCACAGGAGTGAGTCACCCAAGAAGGCAGAGTTCACGTGGCAAGTGCTTACTCTCCCTGGCTCCCCCTCTAGCTCCAGCTGAGCCTGAGACAGAAGGCTGGGAGTGAAGCCCTTCAGAGGGATCGTGGCAGCACTGAAATACCAGAAGAGGAGACAGAGGAAGAGGCCCCCGAGGTGGCAGGGCAGGAACCCACAGGAAGGGACAATGAGCCAAGCTGAGCTGTCAGGCACCTACTAGGGTGGGACTGGATGCTGCCTTCACACTGTACCAAAATGGGTTTTCACGACAAAGAACCAACATTCTGTTGCTTGTTGGTGCCTGCAAAAGAACGCAGAGGAATAACAAGTGTACAAGCTAACCCTTAGGCCTCCTCTGACAAGCCAAATAACTTGCCCGGAGATCCATTTTGCCCATCACCAGCAGATCCGGGACAGCTGCCACAGTGTGCCAATATTCAGCTGGGCATGGGCTTTCTCCTCAGGAAGAGGGAGCGGCAGAGGATTGGGAGCTGCAGTGAGTCTGGTTTGCAGACTGCAAGGAAGCTCCGAATGGAGGCAGGCTGGGGGCTTCGCTGTTCTCAGGTGGGTAATGGAGCCCCCACCATCAGCAATGGAAATACACTGATTGATAGGAGGCAGAGGGATGGGAGAGAAGGCTTTAAAAAGCAACGTAGATGGACAGAGAGGCAACGTGGTATAGTGGTTTCAGCACTGGATTAGAAGACCAGGGTTCAAATCCCCTTTGCTCAGCCATGGAAACCCACTGGGCTGGGCAGGCCACACTCTCTCAGTCTCAGAGAAGAGCAATAAGAAATCCCCTCTGAACAAATCTTGACTAGGAAAGCCCCGTGACACGGTTGTCATAAGTCATAAATAACGAAGGCACACAACAACAACAACATAATGAACTGGTATATTTTGAGACCAGAGAGGGATAAATACAGAGCAAGAGGAAGAAGATTTTCAGTACAGAGCAAAAAGCAGGGAAGGATGCCATGCGCAAGAAGGGTGGGCAAAATGTGGTCCATCACTTCTGTGGCCCCTGAAGCACCCTACTGGTCCCCCAAAGCACTAAAACACTCAATTTTTTGTTCCAAAACCACACAATACTCAATATTCCTCTCTACAAGCATCCCAGAACCCTACACTACTCCCAAATACTTCCATTTTCCTTTGCACTCCCTCTCAAAAGCAACAGGAAGTGGTATGACATCACTCCCTATCTTGCAGTCTATCATAGGTATTTGGGATTGTCATGGGAGCTGCAGCCCATAGGGTTGGGGAAGGGGAAAGTTGCCCACCCTGATTTAGAAGATGCAATTATTATGGGATGTCTGCATTCCTGGTCATATGAGAGAATTCTCCCACTTTAATAGACTGATTGCAGTTAAATGCATCTTTTATAGATGCATTTCTACTTGGCAGAGGACTTGCAAATGTGATTGATTCACATTCACAGATAGCAATGGGGTTGTTGCTTGAAATGCAATTCTGGCACTTTTCATAGTGGTGGCAACAGCAAAAATCACCAGAACCAACCAACCACACACATACACAGAGGGGGGGAGAGAGAGGAGGGACATCCTATGTATCTCCAATTTGGCACCCTATGTATCTAACAATGACAACTCGGGGGGAAAAAACATACACAGAAATGTCATTCCCTTCAAGATTATAAGAGCAATTATGACTGAGTGCCTCACTGCATCCTTTCATGACATTTGATCTAGGATTGTGAGTCAAAGATATGATTCAGACAGTGGGAAACAGTGAAGAGTTTATTTGGAGTAATGTGATTTCAAGACTGGATTTGTTGTTATGTGCCTTCAAGTAGTTTCCAACTTATGGCAAACCCACAGCGACCCTATCACAGGGTTTTCTAGGCAAGATTTGTTTGGGCATGTGTGTGCGTCGTCTTTGCCTTCCTCTGAGGCTGAGAAAGTGTGGCTTGCCCAAGGTCATCCAATGGGTTTCCATGGCTGAATGAGAACTTAAACTCTGGTCTCCAAAATTATAGTCCAACACTTAAATCAATGCACCACACTGGCTCTCAAAGACTAGATATACAGTAATATATCTAAGCATTTCTAGTATACTAATATTTATAGTATCTGACACATTTATTGATAGGTAAAGTGTTAGTCACCTACAACTGGTACCATTTGGAACACCTATTTTTCAAAAAATGCTTAAAATGTTTTGAAAATAAAAGGTTAGGGGAATTAAAGTTACACAGCACTGCATTTGATGCAAGGGCATCACACCATAGTTATGTTGAATGAAAAGCACCTCTCTTTCCCCAAGCTCTACCTGTCCAACAAATGCCGAGAAAGCTTTGGTGCTATCGCGCCCAGCGGCAGCCGAGTGGTAGAGATTCACCCACTCCCGCAGGAGGTATTCTGCCTTTTCCCTGAGGCCAGGGGGGTCGTCATACTCAGACGCCTGTGAGATTCCAGAATGCATCATGAAGTTTGGCCCTCCATGAGCACGGTCAATCATAGCTTCATAGTTAGAACGCACCACTTCCATCAGCTGCGGCAATCTGCAAGAGAGATGGGATGCAGGAGCTTTGTCATGTGTGCAAGGATCTAAACACAGTCAAAACCCAACTACAGACTGACAGAATCAATGGTACGCATCTAAATGCTGGCTAAACTAGCCCCATTCTTTCAATGGGTCTAACTTTAGTTGGTGCAAACAATTGGTTTTAGTCCTGTATTTCATACACGTGGCTCCTGACCTACCTCCACAGAGGCACATACTATTTAGTTCGTACAGCCAACTCTGTAAGATAGTTTAAGGGAAAGTGTTGACAGTGTGCCCAAGGGAGCATCATGGCTGAGTGCAGATGTGAGCCCCAATCTCCCTGCTCTCAGCCCAACATAACTTTCACCATCATCCCACAGTGGTTCTGTGTCATATACTTCACAGTTCAGAAACTCAGAGAGAGAATGAGCTGCAGATTACCACAATTTGAAGAGAAAGGGTCAAAAGACTAGGAATCTATTATTATTATTAAGCCATTGCCCTTTTTGTTTGAATAAAAAAGCCAGAGGGGGCCTGGGTAAAGTGAGTGGTCAATGCCTTGCTAAAACAAGGGAGAGCTCCACCATGCCTAAGGGAGGCAGTAATAAGACCACTGTTGAAAAAGCCATCCCTGAATCCCACTGTACTGGACAACTACGACCAGTTTTCAATGTTCCATTTTTTGGGCAGGATACTGGAGAATGTGGTGGTCAACCAGGTCCAGGAGTTTCAGGATGAGATGGATTTTCTAGACTCACTTCTGGTCTGAGGCCTGGTTGTGGGACAGAGACTGCTTTGGTCACCTTGGTGGATGGCCTAGGCTGAGAGAACGGGAGATGGGGAGTGTGTCCCTGTTGGCTCTGCTGGACCTCCCAGTGGCTTCTGACAACATTAACTATTGCCTCCTTCTAGGTCACATTGCTAGGAAGGGACTTGTAGGCACTTTATTTTACAATGCCTCTGTTGCTTCCTGGAGGGTGAACCCAAAAGGTACCTCTGCTCTCCCTCACCTTGCCTTTTAACACCGTCTGAGAGTGAGCATGGCCAAAGGCCAAAGACTCTGGGAACCAAAGCCCCAACCCGAAAAGCAAAGATTGGGAACCACTGCATCCAGCATAAGAGCAGCTCACAACCACCTCCACACACTCCTGGGCCTGCCCTTTAACTACTCATCCAAAAGGTGGGAGGGATACTTTCATTGTCCAATTCTTTTATAAAAATGTCACCATGAAAGAGGATGGAAATCACTTCACTGCCAACTGCTGGATTTGTCCAAATATTGCCATCCCAGGAAGCCTAAGGAGTTCCAGAAACAATCAAAGTGCAACATGCCCTCCAATTCGAGGAGTACAAAAGGAGGAAGGATGTGACTTGGAAGAAGAAAATCTCCATCTGCTTCCAGAGACAGGCTCCAGCCTGCTAGAGACCAAGACTGGGGCACCAATACCATCAACGGTTGCTGAGATGCCACAGTGCAGGACTCAGAAGGATGCAGAGCAGCTGGCCATGGTCACACCCATCATACTATAAGTGATCACCCTGGTTTAACACAAAGGCCTTTACCTTCGCATGACATAAGGGGGCAATGCGATTGTGCTGTACAATTACTACCTGCCACCCATCAAAAACAAAAACTTGGCCATTACCTCTGCTTCCAACATGAAGAATTATCTGGAAAGGGCACAACCTGATAAGCTAAGGACCACTGAAATTGCAAGAAAGGTAAGGAGACGCAGCCATATTGAAAAAAAGAGGATAAAAATGCAAAAGCAGGAACAGGGGGGCACCCTCAATAGGAGGGGATTAGGCAGAGGGACTGTCACCCAGAAGGTCCTCAACCAAAAAAACATGGATTTCATTCAGACACTGGATAAACCAGTGTTCTTTGGGCTGGCCTGCCATGGCCTTCCCAAAGACCTCGCCCTCATGTGTGCCAAGACTGAGGGATCTGACTGAGAAGAGAATGCCAGCATGCACATAACTCTGGCACAACAGACACGCACAGTGCCATATGTAGCCACCACAACAGACTGCTGGACTGATGGCAACAAGAACTTCCTGGGGCTGATGGCCAGCTGGATCTGCCGACGAGTTTGGAGTGCAAGTTTAGGGCCCTGGCTTGCAAACAACTCAAGGTGAATGCCCTGTACAGCATTCACAACAAAGTTGTGTTCATAACCACGGACAGCAGCTATAACTTTGCCAAAGCTTTCTGGGGTTTCAAGGCCAAAGAGCTGGTCAATGCCACTGTGGGCAATGGTAATGGCAATGGGGAGGCCAAGGTGGACTTTGTGCCCATCCCTGAGATTCTGGACACAGGTAACAGAGGATGGGGAGAATCTGCCAATAAGCAAGATTTCTATTTGCTGCCACACCAACAGTTTGCCAACCACATCTTCAGGTATACCTTCCATCTCCAGCTGGTGAGGGGTGTAGAGGAAGCCCTAGTGAAACAGTTTGCACCAATCTGAGAGGACAAGAAGCTTCTTCTGGCAAATTGCTGACACCCTTGCTTCAAGGTGGACTGCTTAGAATCATCCCTGACAAACAGGGACATGATGGAATCCCGTCTGAAGGCTGACATGAGGGGTACAGTTGGGGAGGAGAAGAATGAGTCTTCAGAGAAAGAAAAGGAAGGAGACGATCTGGAAGATGACATCCAACCCCGGAGGAGGAAGTCCCGAGGTACCTGAAGTCCCCCAATGGAGAACTGCCCTCTCTGCATACTTTTCCCCCGAGTCATGCTTATAGAGTCACAGAATGCCACATTGGTTCACTTACCGTGAATGTGCATTCTTGAGAAGAGCGAACAGGAATTCTCGATTTTGGGAACGCCCAGTTGGAAGCAGGAAGTTGACTCATGGTCACATGTAAATTTCAAAGTTTCTTTGTTCTCCTCCTTGACCATGCGGCCAGTTCACTGACTAGCAAAGCCCTGAAGACCTGCAATGAAACACAAGAGATAAAACCCTCCACACCACTTAGAGACAGTGAACGCCGACACTTGGGAGGGAGAATTCGTGTTCGTTCTTCTCAAGAATTCACATTCACGGTAAATGAACCAATGTGGCATTCTCTGAAAGAAGGAGCGAACAGGAATTCTTGATTTTGGGACACGCCCAAGCTAGATATCTGAAAGGGTGGGAGTGTCTGCAATGTATGAGGGTTTAGGTCCTGACCACCTCCTGGAGGACTCTTCTCCCAAAGGTGGCTGCCGTGGCCCTGTATTTGTCCACCTTGTAGTGTCTGATGAAGGTGGATGGGGTGCTCCACGTTGCGGCCTTGCTGATCTCTGCTATGCGGGCATCGGTGGAGAATACTGCGGTGGTGGCCACTGACCTCATGGAGTGAGCAGTCACAGCGGATGGCCTAGGAGTCCTGGAGATGTCATAAGCCAATAGGATACACGCCTTGATCCAGGTGGCAATCATTTGCCTAGAAGCCTTTATCCCCATAGAGGCTGCGGTAAAGGAAACAAAAAGGGAGTCACAGCACATGAAAGAGCTGATCCTTCTAATGTAGATCCTGAGAGCCCTCCTAACGTCTAGTTTGTGTCACAGACGTTGCCTGGGATGAGAAGCATCAGGGCAAAATGAGGGGAGGACCAACTCCTGCGCCACGTGGAAGTCTGAAAGCACCTTGGGCCGGAAAGACGGGTCCAGCCTCAAGGTGACAAAGTCTTCTGAGAATGTACATAGGTGCTTTCTGATCGAGAGAGCCTCAAGTTCTGAGACCCGCCTGGCTGAGGTGATGGCCACCAAAAAGGCTACCTTCAGGGTTAGGACCCTCAAAGGGACCGACCTTAAGGGCTCAAAAGGTGGGTGCATCAATTGTCTGAGGACTAGGGGTAGGTTCCATGAGGGGAACCTGTGCCTAACCGGTGGGGAGATCAGGGTAGCTCCCCGGAGGAAATGCTTGACGTGTGGGTGGGAGGACAGAGTTCCTCCCTGTTGAAGGGAAAAAACTGAGGCCAAGGCAGCCGCCTGCCTTTTCAGAGTGATGGGATGGAGACCCATGCCCAAGCCCTCCTGAAGAAAGGCCAGAATGTGGTTCAACGTTGGCCTCTCCCATGAAATGGATCTCATCCTGCACCAGCGTCTGAACACCCGCCAAGTAGCTTCATATATCCTATTTGTTGTCTGCCTCCTGGAGGACAGGAGGGTGTTCACCACTGATTCTTCGTAGCCGAATTCCCTTAAGGCCTTCCCTTCAGGCCTTCCCTTCAATCTCCAGGCGGTTAGTTGCAGCCAGGTGACGTCGGGGTGAGATACTGGGCCCTGGTGGAGACCTTCCTTCGGTTGTAGTTGCCATGGTTCCTCCACTAGCATATCCACGATCTCGGAGAACCAAGGCCTGCGGGGCCAGTGAGGGGCTATCAGAACCACTTGTGCTTGTTCTTAAGAATCATAGAATCTTGCCGAATCTTTCAACAAACCTTCCCCAGGAGGGGCAGTGGGGGAAACATGTAGAGAAGGCCCCCTCGGCCATGGAGCTCTGAGAGTGTCCACCCGTTCTGCCTGAGGAGTTGGGAGCCTGGAAAAGAATTAGGAGATTTTCTTGTTGTTCGGGGAGGCGAACAGGTCCACGTCTAGGGTCCTGAAGAGGCCCTGTACCTGCTGGAACGTTTCCTGATCCAGTTCCCACTCTGTTGGTGAGAGCGAGTGCCTGCTGAGGAGTCCGCCTGGAGGCTGGCTGATCCCTGGAGGTACTGAGCCATCAAGGACCTCAGCTGTTGTTCTGCCCAACTGAAGAGGAGGTCCGCCTCCCGCTGGAGGGATCTGGATTTGGAACCTCCCTGTCTCACAATGTAGGATCGTGCTGTGGTGTTGTCTGTTAGTACCAGAACGTGTGAGCCCCTAAGCTCCTGGGCAAAGTGCAGGAGATCCAGATGGGCGGCTCATAGTTCTAGCCAACTGATGTTGTTGGACAGCTCCTCCTGGTCCCAAAGGAGGCCCTGAGCTGTGTTTCCATCCTCGGAGACTTGCGTCAGTGGTCACTATCACCTGTGGAGGAATGGATACTGGAGCTCCTTTGGCTATGTTGGAGTTCCGGGTCAACCACCTCCAGGATTCCTTCACTGTCTGAGGAACCTGAAGAAACATGCTCTTCTTTTGTGCTATTTGCTGCTGAAAGGCCAACAGGAAAGATTGAAGCAGGCACGCGTAGAATCGCACCCATGGCGCCACCTGAACTGCCAATACCATTAGGCCTAGCAGCCTGGTCAGAGACATGAGGGGCGCCGTTCTCAGTAATGCAAGTTGACAGACCTCTGCTTTTATCACCGGAAGGTTGCAGCCTAGCCATTGTCCAGAGGTGGCATTTTTCTGCATGTGAGGGTTTCTGTTGTGGAACAGCAGTGAAACTTCTAAAAGCCATAGCAATAGCACCTGCATTTCTATACTGCTTTATAGTGCAAAGCACTCCCTAAGCGGTTTACAATTTGTTAGTTAACTGCCCCCCCACAAAGCCAGGTACTCACTTTACCGACCGACCTACGAAGGGATGGAAGGCTGAGCCAACCTTGGAGCCCTGAAGGATAGCTCTCACAACGCTGTGGCTGCAGCCCTGGCATTTAAACACTTGCCTCACCAGGGCTCCATTAAGAGACCCTTGCCTTCATACTAAAGGAGCCCAGTCTCAGGAAGATAATATGATTCTCATATGTCTCTAAACTAGACATAAAGGTCCAGTGGATGATAATAAAAAGGCTGTTCTGGTACTGAATATAAAGACAAACTGTATTTTATTGATCACATTTTTCTTCTACAGTTATCTGAAACCAAAATTCAAGACTGGGTTGGTTGGCATTCTGAAGGGTGTCAGTCACTACAGAAGGGGACCACAGCACAGGAGGGGATTGAAACAAGAACACAGACTTCTGCTTAGATATATTTTTTTCCAATTAATACTCTACATGCAACTTTTGCACTAGGCACGAAATGTTCTTAAGCCTTACCCTTCTGGAGCATTTCCTCTGGAATGAGCATTAATTCTCATCAAGGTTTCAATGGTGTGGAACAGATCTGCTTCTGTGATGTGAGCTACAGTTCTCTCATCCACCAGGAGAATTTTCACCAGCTGCATTGCAAATGCCACTGCCATGTAGTTCAAGCCATTCTCCATTGACTGTTCATGAAAAGAATGCCGAAACGTGAGCAGCCTGCATTCAACACCAGGCACACAGACTTAACAGTCATAGCATCACATCTCACCTGAGCCAGGTGAAGGTCATACTGTTGCATGTTAACTAGGTGGTTACGGATCAGGAGCTCCACAGCTTCTACATTGTATTTATATTCATCTCGACACTCAATCAGACACCTGGAAAAACAAGTCATTTTTATCATGGCAATTTATTCTCCTTTTGATCTCAATATCCAGAGCACTGAGATTTAGGATGTTAATCAATTCAAACACGCCACACGTTCAGTTAATGGAATGAATCTTAAGGAAGCCAAGCAACTGTAGCTGAATAGGAGAGAGTAGCAAATTACGTCCGGGGGACCCATCTGCAAAAAAATTGGTAGCAGCAATGGAGACAACTTTGGGCTGAATCCAACTGGCGAATCTCAACTAGCGTAGATCCCATAAATCAACTGTTTGAATGAAGTCAGCACAGAGGTAAATCCCACTTTTCAAGGAGTTCAATCTAGTTGTGACTAACAACAGGCTCACCAGGCAGAACGGACAGCTCAGGCGCCGGTCCCAATGTGACTCCAGCCTTACAGACACACAAAGGCAACAGGAGATGGCAACAGGCATGCAGTATTCCACAGATGGAACAACTCACACTATTGCCAAGCAGGGATCTGAACTAACGTTTTGCTAGAATCAGTAACAGCAGCAAACCCTTCACTGTTTTGAGTTTTCATGAAGGTGGTACAAGCAATGAGTGGAGAGGTATGCAATGTGTGAACGAGTTCCAGTAGCAGCACTTGGAAACCATGTGGCCATAAAGGCCAGGAAAAGCAGAGCCAAATCCACACATCCATACCTACTACTTTCCACAGCACTTTCCCAATAAAAAGATACATAGTCTTAAAATGGTTAGAGCTCTTGGAATGGGAAACTGCAAATCAGTGCAAGTTCTGGAAATGCCAATGCCACCAATATCAGCCCTCACCTCTACCCATTTTATGACAATCCAATTAGCCTTTCATGCCAGCATCTGACTTTGGAGAGCATGAAAATACATCCAAACCACCTGCTACTGAATCTTTACATTACAGAGAATGCAACTTTGGTGGGATAAAGAATGGCAATCCGGCTTCTTTTGACTTACTGGAAGAAATGCTTCCACTTACCAAAGTCAAAACATTTTTAAATAGAGCTTCCGTGGCCCTTAAAGCTTCATTCTTTACCCATTACTGACCTTGTGATCTGCTTGTTACACCACGGAGACCCATAGGCACGGCCATCCTGCAACGCTTTTAGCACAAGCAAGTGACACTCACGGTAACGAAGGAGGAGGTCAGCATCGGCACCACTGGTAGCATCTAACAAGCCTTCAACCGCCTACAGAAGAACAGCAAACAAACCATCTGCTGGTGTCTCTTCCACTCTTTGGACAAGTGGCGCCATTAATTACAATGACATATGTTCTTGTGCAACAGCTCTACTATAACACACTACAACCAGGAAAATAAAAGCTTCCAGCCCAAGCCCCCTGGCAGAAAACATGCTCCACATCTTGAGGCTACAGAGCTGAAGTAATAGATATTCCCCACGTACTGGCCAGGAGCTCCAGAATTGTGTTTGCAGCATTATTATAAACTGTTGAAAACATTCCTTGAGGATTATTCAGGCAAGAGATAAGAATCACAGAATCACAGCTGGAAGAGACCCCAAGGGCCATCCAGTCCAACTGCCTGCCATGCATGAATACACAATCAAAGCACTACTAATAGAAGAAGATACAGCTCATCAAAGCAAACAAAAATGCTCTGGAGTGGTCTTTGCGTCTCACCTGATAGTCCACCATCTTTAAACCATACCAATTTCCAATCACAGAATCATAGAGTTGGAAGGGGCCCTATGGGCCATCTGGCCAAACCCCCTGATCAATACAGGATCTCCAGCTAAAGCATCCCCAGCAGGCAGTTCTCCAGCCTCTTTTTGAAGACCTCCAGAGAAGGAGACCCCACCACCTCACTAGGCAATGGGTTCCACTGCTGAACAGCTCTGACTGTCAAGAAGTTCCTTCTAATCCTTCAATCAAAATCTACCCTCCTATGACTTAAAAACCATTAGACCTGGTCCTGCCCTCTGGGGCAGCAGAAAACAAACCCACCCCCTCCTCTTTGTGGCAGCCCTGGAGGTATTTAAAGAGTACAATCAGGTCACCCTCAGTCTTCTCTTTGGCAAGATGAACATGCCCAGCTCCTTCAACCTCTCCTCTTACATTTTGCTCTCCATACTTCTGATCATCCTCACTGCCCTTCTCTGAACTTGCTCCTCCCCTCATTGTTGTATTCCTGTGCATAGTTACAAGCTCAATCAGCTTATTTATGCACAGAATGTTTCCTGGGATTGTGGATCACGAATAATAATAATAATAATAATAATACCTGGCTTGTGGGGGCAATTAGCTAAAAACACATTGGAAACTGTCTAATGCAGTGTAGATTTGTAAAAAATTGCTATTGCTTAAAACAATTTGTAAGCCACTCTGATAGCCTTTGTGGCTGAAGAGTGGGGTATAAATACCTTAATAAATAAAAAAATAAAATAAAAAATAAAATTTATTTATACCCCGCCCTTCTGCTAAAAACAATTGGGGTGGCTTCCAACAATTAAAACGCTACAATGCCTACTAAAAGCACCACCCACCCCCATAAAAAGACATTAAACAGTATAAAATTAAAACCACCTAACTAAAATCACATAAAAAAAAAAAAGATACAAAGAAGACTAAAAAAAGGCCAGGAGATGCAGCTCCTGAGGCCGGGATCTACTCAGGAAAGGCCTGCCGAAAGAGATCCGTCTTTAGTGCTTTTTTAAAGCTACTTAAGCTCGTCACCTGAAGAGAAAGAGACACAGTAGCTTTGAAGAACATTTCTGCCCCCGCCTCACCCGCCGCATTTGCAGGTTAAAGTCCTTCATACACAAACCTTCTGTAGCAGCCCAAGGGCCGCAATCGCATCCCGAGAGTTACGAGCCACCACCACAGCCTCCAAGAGGCTTCGCAAGGCTTGAGTCTGTGGATTCATGGCCAAGGTATGAGGAATGGACTGTAGATGCTGCTCCAGTTCTGTCATACATTTATCGTAGATCTGTGCTACATCATCTGTCGCCCAGGCTTGCTGATTTAAGACAGAACATCTTAGGTTAGTGTGCACACATATGAAGGCTTCTCATAGCCAACTTTTTTCTTTCCTTAGTCAACATTACTATCACAATCTCTCAGAGCACTTTTTAATGAAACTACCACTCTGCTGAAAGAGGGAAGGAACAACAGGTCATACTAGGAACATGCTGAACGCAGACAAATCATTAAGTGAGTGACACATGATGATGGGACAACCATCAAATAACTGTTAAATACTTCCCCCAGGGGTCATTGTCCAAATTTATTTCTGGAGCATTTTATGACGGTTTTTGAAGAATAATAAGAGACTACTATCTCCAGAAACTCTCCCAACTACTTTCTAATTAAGCATCACAGCACAGAGCCCCAGAATGGCTTCCACATTTTCAACTGGATTTCTACCTTCATTGGCTGAGCCAGGATGCCTGTGGGTTGTGTTGAATCATTGGTTGGTAAGAAACCAGGGACATTTCGTGCAAATTCTTCATATACAGCTAACTGCTTTGGGTCCACACCGCCAACCTTAAAAAGACATTTGAAGCAATATCAGCAAAGCCTTTTCACAGAAGTGCCCATGTGGGCATAATTCACTACTACATAATGAAGAAAAATCTAGAACTGGAAAGAACGCACTGCTCCAACTGCTGATTTGTGCATGCATGACCTGTTAATATGCATAATATTTGCTCATTTTTTCTGCTTTTATAGAACATCAAAGATATCTGACCACACAACATGTTATAAAAATGGATACACTTTATGCTAAGGCAACAGTGAAATTATTAATATCAAAATAAGAAAAGCAACAGTTCAACGAACAGCAGAAATGTGGTTTCAAAAGAATTGTTAGAACTGAAAAAGAACATCCAGTCAGTCAGGGACCTAAAATGCCATCCCCAAGGTTTGAGAAAAAGGAGATGCATTTAGTGCAAGAGGGAAAGTTTGATTTAGAAAAGACAACTATGGGAGGAAGCTTAATTAATGGAACTCACTCACCCGGTAATACTATCAACTCAGGCATCATCCAAAGAAACTAAATGGCAGAAGATTCAGGAACATCACACAGCCCATCATTTATAGAACTGGTTGCTATGTGATATGCAGCTTTAAAAATGGGATTAGAGAAATTTATGGAGGAGAGTGCCAATAAAAAGCCCAATGTAATGAGCTTTTTAATGTAGAAGGGATTTCAGTGCAACCCATCCACTCCAACCAAAAAAAAAAAAGAGCTTTTCCTGGCACTGGGCTATTTAGTCTGATGTGCAGAAGGCTCAAACAATGGTCACTTTGCAATGAATGTCCCACTTCTGAAAGTCGGCAACATCCCCAGTTCTCTAGGTTTCTCTCACCTTCAACCTGATCTGTTCAGGCATCCGTTCCGCTTGGTAGGTCAACACTACAGGATCACAGTATCGACGACCCTCCTGCCTTGCATGTTTTCTGAGCTCAAATTCCTGCCACAAAAAGCCAAGACAAAGATGAATGAATTGGAAACTATACAGCACTTTACCTTTAAAGAGTAAGGCTGCAGCCTACTTACAGTGGCCAGCCTCTTGTCCATTTCTGGGCCAGCTTTCTCCACTGCTGTCTTCTGAATGAAGCAACATGCTAGCTCGCAGTTATCTTGAGCCAACTGTGCTGCCGCTTGCTCCATCATCTCCCTCTGCTGTGGTGAGGCTGCCTGTGATAAAAGGCAATCCATTAAAGGAGGACTCTGCCTGTGATGGATGGCCACAAGCTCATACATGATACATTATTCCAAATTCATAACAAAGTGAGAATAACATGAAGTCATCAATCAAGACAAATATTTACTATTTCAATTATGCATTCAAACAAGGAAAACTCTGCTTACATGACAAACTAGCAGGCAATTTGAAGTCGAAGGCTTTCACGGCCGGCATCCATAGATTTTCCTTTGGGTTTTTTCCGGGCTGTGAGGCCGTGTTCTGGAATAGTTTCCTTCTGACGTTTCGCCTGCATCTGTGGCTGGCATCCTCAGCAACAGATCCATTCTGAGGATGCCAGCCACACATGCAGACAAAACGTCAGAAAGAAACTATTCCAGAACTCGGTCTCATAGCCCCCCCCCCCAAAAAAAAAACCCAGAAAAATCTATAGCAGGCAATTCTATGCTTGTTTAATCAGAAATTAACTCCCACAGAGTTTGTAGTTACGGAGTCACAGAATCACAGAATTGTAGAGTTGGAAGAGACCACAAGGGCCATCCAGTCCAATCCCCTGCCATGCAGGAAATCACAGACTAATTCCAAAAGTGCACACAGAACTCCAACCACAACCTATAACAAGGGTTGGCAGCTGTCAGGTCCCTGGTACTGTTTGATAATCAGAATGCTGTTTGCTGTTTGTACTTAGGTGGCTGGAATATGTAGTAGTAAGCATTATTAGGCCTGTGTTTCATACTGCCAGTGACCTGACATGAGCAGAAGGCATTCTGGGAGCTGGGGCTGGTGTGTCTTGGGGAAATGTCTCAGAAGTGCACTGGCTGCTGTAGAATGCTTAGAAATGTTTAAGGAGGGGTGCATAAGTATAGATAAATGTAATGGGAGAATACAACACTTTCTTCCCCTGCTGCAGCTCAATCTAGTCATTTTGTTGAATCACAGGATCTTAAGAGCTGGAAGGAACCACAAGGGCCATCTAGTCCAAACCTGTTCTGCCACACAGGTATGCAGAGCTAAAGCACTCCTGAGAGATGTCCATTCAAAAATCTCTCTTTAAAATCTCGAAAGAATAAGACTTCACTACCCTCTGAGGCAGTCTATTCCAGTTAGGCAGATCTTACAGTCAAGACATTTGTCCTAATGTTTAAGTGGAATCTCCTTTCTTGTAACCTGAACCCACTGGTTTTTCTTCTAGTCACTGGAGCAGCAAAAAACAAGCCAGCTCCATCTTCCACGTGACATCCCTTCAGATATTTTAAAGACAGCTGTCATGTCACTTCTCAGCCTTTTCTCTTCTCTAGGCTAAATATTCCAGCCCCCTCAGTCGTTCCTCCTAAGGCTTGATGGTTTCCATACTTTCAATCTTGGTCACTCTCTTCCGGATATGTTTCAGCTTCTGGCCAAAGCAGAACAGAGTGGCACTGGCAGACACTATACTCCTGTTGATGCAGCCCAGAATTGCATTGGCTTTTTTCTGGCTGCTCCATCACACTGTTGACTCACATTTAGCAAGACCCCTAGATCCTTTTCATATGCATTGGTTTCAAGCCAGGTGTCATCCATCCTATTTGTACACTTCGTTCTTCCTGCTTAGATACAGTACCTTACATTTATCACTGTTGAAATTTGTTTTATTAGCTTTGAGACAGAGCTTCAATTTGTCTTTTGAATCCTGATGCTGTTCTCTGGGGTACCAGGTATTCTCCTCCCTCCTCCAAATCTTCTAGTCCATCATCGAAATGCAGGAAGACAGTTAAAGTAACATCCAATTTGGCCCTCACTCTCATCATCTTTCTAGTATCTTTGAAAGCATTCATGCAGCAAACATTAAGTTGAGCAGAGCATAAAGATGCAACATGAAAGGGCTAAACCGTAACATCACAAAGCAAGTTTTAACACGTTCTGCTTCCAGTAAGCAGCCCTTCTTACCCGCAGTGCAGTGGCAAAGCTGTTCTTCAGGTTGGTAGCAATGCTCATCAGCAAGGGCTCCCTGCAGGTAATCATGGCCATGCCTGCAGTCAGATTCCGCATCATGTGGTGTGCCGCCACACGCATGCGTGACTCTTCGGAGTCTAGTGCAAAATCCTTCCTCACGATCTGCTCACAAGTAGTCATGGCAATTTTAATGGACCGATCCACCACTGGGTGAACAAGTTCTTGGACTGCACGCTCAATGGCTTGCCGCACACACTGCTTTAACTGCGGATGAGTTTGAAAGAGGGGAATCTACAAAGACAAAAACGGCAGCTATCAACACCCATATTAATACCTCTGTGCTAAAACAAGCAACTCCTGCAGTAAAATCCCACCCAACCTAAAGGAGAAGGTCTTGTCGAAGTCCAGTACTTACAGTTGGATTTAGAGTAATGTGTGGAGCTAGCCCTCCCAAGGAGTAAACGTTGATATCGTGGTAACTGTACTGTGGCTGAGGAGGAACAGTGGCTGTACAAGTGGTGCTGGTTGCTGGTGTTGTAGAAGCCGCTGAGCAATACAAGAGCAACAGGAGAAAGATTTTCAGCATCTCTCTCCCAGAAGAAAGTCACTCAATGCTACAGAATTTGTTTTTCTATAGGAAGTACATCACTTTAGTAGCCTAACATAAGAAATTTGGCACTTGAAATGGCAAATAATGTTTGCTGAATACTGGGGAAATGGCTGTTTACTGAGTGCTGTCAACAAAGATTCTGTTCTTCCTATAACGGACACCTGACATGTCACTTAAAAAGCAGACTAGAGGCAGGTGACTTCTGACAGCAGACACATCCCAAGTCTGTCATGATTTTGGAACACAGGGTGGAACATAACATGAGATATTTAGAACTCTAAGTATTTGCATATGGATTAAAATGAACACTGCCTGAGCCATATGTACAGGAGGACACCTAAACAGAAGAAACACTCCTGTCCTGGAGTACACTGTGACTCTACACATGACTGACCAATTGGCCATCTCTGCCTCTGACTAGCAATTCAGCTCCATCAGGGTCACTTGTCTTGTACAGGGGTGAGTTGAGATTCTAAACTCAGCTGCCAGACAAACTACCATGAACCATGACATTCATCCCACTGTCCCTGCTGTGATGTTGTGATGTGTGTTATAAGGACTGAACTTGTACCGAAGCACTAAACAAGAACAAAAATAGTTAAAAAATCTGCACTTTTACTCTCAGATAGGCTGGAAAGCATGAACTGCTACTAGGCCCCTCCACTCCATAGCTGCAGCTGGAGAAGCCGGAAGAATGAAGTCAGGCAGGCTTCAGTGGGCCTAAGTGCCATGCAGTGACTGTGCAGCGATAGGAGGAGAGACCGCAAAGTGCTTTCTATTTACCCGCATGGATCCATGTTGTGCATTTTTCACCTTAAAGGGTGCTGGTGGCGATTGAGAAAGAAAGGAAATGCACATGTGACACAGAAGTGCCTCACTGATCTCTATGGGAGGTGCAGAACCCTATTTGGACAATGCAGGCAAGAGCAATCTAAGCCACTTACTGGTGGTTGCAATGGGTGGCAGCTCTTCTGGCTGTTTTACATCTTTCTTTGGAGCAGATAATTGTTCATCCAGGTTCTTCAAACGATCCTTGTCTTTCAAGAGGTTCCCAGGCTTCAGCTCATTGATGTCAAGGGCAAGGTTCTTGCAGAGCACTTCTATTTCAAACTTCAGATTCAGCTGTGTAATAGTTAATCATTTCAGGTTTAATAATGTACCTATTTCAACCTATACTGACAGTGAACGTTCTCATCTACGTCTACCCTGCACTCCAAATCCTAAGACGCATTCAATTGAGCTACTGCACAATTTAAAAACCAAACAAACAAAACAATTTGAATGAGAAGGAGAACACTAGAACAAGTAGAACCAAGACCCGTGTTTAAGCAACTGCATTTTTACTGAACTAGCTACACCTTTCTAATCAAATCTACAACCAAATGCACTGTGATAGGTTGTTCAAAAACAGCAAGTGATGAGGACCACAAAGAAGTTAAGCATAATTTACTTTTAAATCATGTTCCTGGTGCAGCTCGGCTAGTACATTCATGATTGCCATGGTCCAAGGATTTGGAGGCCTGAAAACCTGCAGGAAAATAAGAAAAGCAGAAGGACCCAGTTAATAGCCGTGTTTTCAAGAAAAGTACTGGATCAAACTAACTGGTACTGAGAAGCATGCTAGAACTCTTGCCACAGGGACCTGAGGAACCAGTGCACTAACCGCTTGTGCAGCTGGGAAAAACAGAGGAACCCTGCAAGCGCACTGTCCTCCTCTCCTCTGCTAATGCTATACTGGACCTAACGCTGTGCAAGGTTATGCAAGTTCGCTGATGTGCTGATGCTCATCATCCAACCCTGCCCACATAACATTTCTTTCCCTGCCCAAACCTGCCAGTCATGGCACAGCATCATTCCATTCCCAAAATTCTCAGTGCTGCTACACAGAAAGAGAATAACAGGCTCTTGGAAGAGCACCATGCTACATCATTTTCAGTTCCATTTCATCCCGCTTTCCAAATCCAACTCCTGTCTCGCCTGGTGGAACACCTCAGCTCCCAGAATACAACCAAGAGCATGTCTACCTGGCAGTGGCCATGGTGCTTGCTGAAGAGGGGCAGGCGCATGTTGGAGGCGCACCCCTTGCAGCTGAAGGAGCAACTGCTGTGGCAACAAACTCTTTGTGAAATCTTCACCTTGTAAGCAATGTTAAGTGAGGAGTCACACAAACATCACAACCACTATTATCAAATACACATACTGCATATGGTTTCCTTAATCCCCTTCCACTTTTAAAAGGATGCAGGGACGTTCTTCCTTAGTTTCAATATCCCAGCATTCTTAGGATGTGAATTTCAACCCCTCAAGAGACTGAGACTTTTAGGGGTTGTTGAAGTAAGGAATGTTTACTGCTGTGTGATACTTTACAAGCAGATTACAGCTTCTTGAGATTCTGCTTGACTCACATTGTACACTGTCCATCAAACTTACCACACTTCTTACACTGGATTCCAAGACTTTGGCAACAAATGGCACGACATAGAGTAGCTCCTGCTGTCCCTTAACATAAGCCTCCAGCAGCAAGGATTTCACATCCAAATCCTAAAATCAAAGCAACAAAGGTAGTAAGGTACAAAAGCAGAGGAAGAGGAGATAGATACTCAGTTCAGATTTCCTTCCCATTCTAAGCTTTGCTTCTTCTCTTTGAGGCAGATTTATTTATATTGCTAAGCCACAAGAAGAAACTGTGAAGCTGCCAGTTAAACAGATGCACTGAAGCTTCCAGCTTTGTAATTCCACACCCCCACCCAGCCTCACCGTGTGCAAGATGGGCTTATTTTTAGCCAGTGTGATCATCCCCAGCCAGTGGCCCAAGTTCTTCAGCAAGGAGCGGTCTGAGAAGTTGGCAGCAGCTTTATCAGATGTGAGCAGCACCTAAAGAAATTGCACATAGGGATCATCAAGACCACTGCACTTACTTTCCTTGGCCCACCTTTCCATTCTTTTACCAAGAGCTATATTCTCTCCCTCCCTCTCAACACATGTATAATATGTGCTCCATAGCTTAGCCTTCTCACAAACTGTCAGGATACCCAATCATGGTTCAGCACCACAGACACAAGCCTCATGTGTACCCTCTTCCTGCACATGCAGGAAGAGACTAAAGGCTTCTGCTTCAGAAATGAACTCAGGTAACTGTTGCTCATTTTGATGGCCTAGAAAACCAGGCTATCAAATGACGGTTTTACCCATTTATTTTAGCTAATCAATAATCCCCCAAGTTTAGACACCATGGAGAACAATGGTGAATGCTGAAATTTTCCATCTTTTCTTCACACATGTGAAACATGAGCATTAGAACTCCAGGCTCTCTCAAACTTGTTCCTGTCATGAGACTAGAACACGGAGCAATGGATGCAAGGTCAAGGAACAGAGGTTCCACCTCAACGTTAGGAGGAACTTTTTGACAGTAAGAGCTGTTCGGCAGTGGAACGCACTCCCTAGGAGCATGGTGGGTTCTCCTTCCTTGGAGGTCTTTAAACAGAGGCTGGATGGCCATCTGTCGGGGATGCTTTGATCGTGATTTTCTGCGTGGCAGAATGGGGTTGGACTGGATGGCCCTCGGGGTCTCTTCCAACTCTACAATTCTATGATTCTATAAACTGTGATTTAGAACTGGAGTCTATTCTGGGCCAGTATGGCATGACTGAACCATACTACTGCAAAATATCACCATAACTGGACAGAAGAGGGTTACTTTTACATCTAACTAGATTATCTAGATCACCTTTTAGCCATTAATCAAGGGTAATTAAAACAGAAGTCCCAATAAGCCAACCTTAAAAAAATGTCTTTGCCATCATTCCCCCTGGATATTAGCCCTGCTGTTCTAGTTTTCCAAGACAGAACAAGCAAGGATGGAGAACAAACTCCAGAGCACCCACCTTGATATTTCTGTAGGTTTCATTCAGAACCATTTTGTTGAATTCTGGATTTTTCAGGGTGTCAAGGAAATTCGAATAAAGGCTATGGAAGTTTGGCTCAATACTAACTCTCTTCATCACAAGATATTGTGAAACCCAAGGCATAAACTCTTCTTTCACTGTTTCCTTCAGTTCTTCAACCTGGCTCATGATATTAAGAGGAAGACGGATTAATAAACTGTCAGGAGCCTGCTCTGAAGCTCAGCAGCACAGACAGTTGTAAGGCTCACAAATTATAACCCGGAGAGACACAATACTTTACTGGATTCTCTTTAAATCATGGAACCCTCTCCTAACTCATCATTAATATTAACGCTGTATGGACACAGAGCTAGAACTATTATGGGCTGAAGTCAACTAGGATTCTGCGGCTTCTATAAGTCACGCAGATCAACAGTATTTGCACATTTTGTTCATTTTGCATAACTGGGCTTCCATATGGAGGAGTGCTCTAGAGAAAAGCTTCTTAAACTATGGGTCGCAACCCCATAAGGGGTCATGTAACTGAATGTGGGGGTTGTGAAAAATTTGGCATTATAGGAGGAACACTCTTCCTATATACCCAAGGTTGCATAAAAAATCATCAGGAGAAAAGGGGTCATGAGTAGAAAAAGTTTAAGAAGCCCTGCTCTAGAGGACTGCTAACACTTAAGCATCTACTAAGAAGGAGGGAAATCTATGGACGGATCCCACCCAACCTGCCATACTGAATTCCATGTGTCCTAGTTCTGAACCACCCCAACATCCCAATACTTCTCGCCCCTCTCAGTGGACAAGAACCATCTCTGTTTGATGGGAACATTTCCACTGCAAGTGAAACCTGGTCAGACGAGAAAGATTTATATATAAGCCTCAGAGAAGCAGGCAGGATACTCCACCTCCACAACTGGAGGCAAGCAGAGGACATGGCAGTGTGGACAGAACAGGTCACTCAGGGAGCAAACAGTCAGCCAAGCCAACCTCCTTGTGAGAACAAGAGCCAAGGGTGTGCAGGGCAGAAAGGCTTGGCTCCCTGAGCACTTGTGACTCTGGCCTCTTCTCTGCCCTGCCTCTCTGGTGCCCCTTTCTCCAATCCCCTAGGTCCTTTGGAGAAACAACACAGGGGTGGCTTGTACTTAAAGCTCATGCCAGTATACGAGGGCACCCACTGCTCACTAGGCCAACGCACTCTGTTCTACAAAGAATCATGGGGGGTGGGTGGAAAAAAAGGTGATTCCATCTACAATACCTCCTCTCTCCCCACTACCAATTCAGGATCCTTCCTAAGTATTGGTTTACTCTAGGCACACTGGCGGCTTCAAATAACCACCCCTCAGACATCGGCTAACTCATATATGCTCTGAAAGCCCACAAACACTAGAAAGGCCTACAAAAAGAAAAAGGAAATGATGTTCTTCAATAAGCAAAATTCTTCACCCAATAGATTTTACATCTGCTTAAGAATACATGAAAATGCCATTTTGCACTGTGGTGAAATAAGTCTTTAATTTTTTTTTTAAAAAAACAGTCTCAGTAATAAATGATAAAATGCCCCCATGCAAAGTTGGCAGCAAATAATGCTTGAAGTCTTTCACCTCATGCTAGATGAAACTGATTATGTTTTCCCAAGTATGTGAACACTTATGGGAATAACAAATAAACAATGATTAAGTAACAGAAATCAAGAGTTCTTCTGCTGAAATTATTTCAAATTCAGGAAATTAGGCCCTTACTGAGAGAAAAAGGATGGGAAGATGTGCCCTTCTTACCTTCTGGGTCATGTTGGATTGAGACAGGTTATTGAAGATAAAAGCAATCTTTTCCTGCACATTTTCAGGGGGCTCAACAATTCTCTCTGTCTGATCTGTGGCCACTAGCAGAGTATCAATGTTGGTTGTATTAATTGAGGGCTGCAGAACAAGAACAATAATTTAAAGAAATAACCTAGTTCAATTAAATTAAGATTCAACCGACTACGAACGCAGACTGCAGTATGAAGGACACAAGTGGTGCTTGTCAGAATTTCAGAAGGAAGTTACCAAAGAGTGACAAGAGTTACACAAGGAACTATAAAGGAGTTTTGTGGCCTTTTTAAGACTGAAAAATGTCACTTGGAATAAATGAAACAGGAGAGGAGGGAGAGGCAGAGAACTGAAATGCAAGCAGTACCAACATTGATGATCTTTACTGTAGTGGTGAACAAATAGCATTTGGGTGGAAACATGGACATAGCGTAAAATTATGATGTCAAGTGTTTGTCCTATCCATGTCACAAAAGATAGAGTTTAATCTACGTTGTAAGCACAGGGTCCCATACTGGGAGAAAATAGGAAGTAAAATAAAATAAATATACAAGCACATGGGTGGGAAATTGTAACCAGCAGGACAGCGGGAACAGAAATGCCAAAAGACCAGGCTATGTGGCCTGGATCCAAGGGGGTGTTTTCGCTGGATCCCACAGCTTCAATTAGAATAGGCACGGGACTTAACCCACTGGCGGATAGCTCCTTTTCTGTGGTGTGAGTATAGCAAATCTTCCCTCCCTCCTTGAACCCTGAAAACCTGCTCTAGAGAGTGAGAAAACCCTGTGAGCATGTTTTAGGTGCCACAGGGCCACAAGAGGCAGGGAAGGGTGCTAGCACAGTTCACCATGGTTCTTGGTCAGTGAACACTGCCTAAAACTGTTATGAAGAAACATAACTTGGGTGGTATGATAGACATCCTTGCACTGATGAGATGATTAAAACATGTAGTGGCATATAAAACTTTAGTCTGTGTCCAATGTACAGCAGACAAGAGCACAACCTCTTGACAAAATTTTATTCAGCCGATTCTTGTTGGAATACATCTTTGAAGTTCTTTAGTTCAAAGGTGGTCAACTTGAGGTGGGACACTGACTGTCCCAGAAGACTTAAGATGTTCCTTCACTCGTTCTTGCTCTGTCGGTATGCAAAACCCCAGTGGGGAAACACCTCAATCAATCTCTTGTAACTTTGACAGGCTGACTGTGCAACCTGGGGGACAACGGGGAATAACACAATGGAGTTACACAAAGGTTTGGTGACTCTGGAACAAAGCCAAGACGCAAACCAGTTGGGGAAGGTTAGAGATTGAGAAAAAGTGATTTTGCGAGATGACATCATATAATTCATGGGATTTCCAGGGGAAGGAAGCAAACACCCACAGAAATTACAGAAAACAACTGCGTGATATGTTAACAACTAAACAAAGGAGCCAAAAAAACAGACAACTGACTAAATGTAGCAGACAAGAGCAGACAAAACAACAAAACCTTCCTCTGAATGAAAGTGGTTAAAATGGCAAGGGCTTTGCTTCAAAAGGATCCAGACCAATGTCTAAATAGTGTACACAGAATACTGGACAAAAGGGTTTTCTCCAAGGCTTAAAGAAGTCTCCAACATTCCAGCCAAGAGGCAGCTCATGTACTTACCGGCACATCCTTCTTGAAGCTGACTCGGCCCACTGGAGTGATTGTAGTCTTTGCCACGGTTGTGGTGGTAGTGGAGGTGGTCACGATAGTGCTAACTTGACCAGCAAGCGGAGTTTTTGCCGGAACCTGGGCTTGGGCCTGGGCCTGGGCAAGTGCAATACTTCCAGGAGTGGTGATTGACCCCTGCATCTTCACGGGAGGATCTCTGGACTGCTGTCCATATTCGATGTACTACAACAGGCAAGAGGCACGATATTCTTAAAACTTACAGCCACCCAAGAGGAACGTAATGAATCTCAGATCCTTCTTAATAGAAAAACAATGCCCATTGGTTCCTGATCAAGAAATTGTTGCAAAGCTCAAAGCAACAAAATCCAGCTACCATGAAGTCACAGAT
The DNA here is from genome assembly GCA_030847615.1 of Gambelia wislizenii. Taxonomy (NCBI): domain Eukaryota; kingdom Metazoa; phylum Chordata; class Lepidosauria; order Squamata; family Crotaphytidae; genus Gambelia; species Gambelia wislizenii. The sequence goes on from JAUMIR010000008.1 coordinate 42,396,901, forward strand.
AAAAGCTACTCAATATAACCTCAAAAGGAGCCCTTATTTTGCTACAGGGACCCATACAACTGGCCTGAATCAATTAGTTGTGCCAGCATGGATTCTGGAGGCAAGTGCTACAATACTCTACCCCAGGGAGGGCAACTGTGGGAGGCTAGGGCCCCACATTATCTCCCAGGGGACCTTGGGGGGAGGGAAACACACCTCCAACACATAAACCCAACTTTCCTCCCAAATGTCCCCTAGTACCCTCAAGGGGGGGGGCATTTTTGCCATGATTTTAGCACCCTCCCCATGCCATTTTAGGCCTGGGAGACCTTTCTTCAAAACAGGAAGTGACTGGAAGTCACTGGAAGCAAAAACGTCCCTATGTCCCTGGAAGGCATTTGGGGGCATTTTTTTAAATCCCGGGGGTCCCTGAGAGTCACAAAAACCACCCTGGGGGCTACATGTGGTCTATAAGGTGCACTTTGCTCACCTCTGCTCTATTCCATCCCCTTTTTTTGGGACATGCTACAGGAAAAGTGGGTAACCCTTCCATAAGGACTTCCGTGAAGACAAAAATAGTAAGAAGTGAAGCAGCCTCACAGCAGAACTACCTCAAATCATTAAGTACCTTCTGGATAATGAGCCAAAAATTTCAGTAAACACTGAAGCTATTCTCTTCTGGTACAACATAATGAAATGTTGTACTCAGTACTGCCTCAGTACTGTCTCTTCTGAAGCAAAGATATAAAAACTACTCTTCTCACCTGAACCCTAAGCCCATATTCAATACGGCATAAACAACCCATCAACCCGCTGCTGAGCTTGCACGTCTCCCAATGCAGAAGCCCCAAGCCAACATTGCTTTTAGTATTTGGACGATAGCCTTTGGACCAGACCTCCAGGATCCTAATTCCACTATCCCTGGTTCTGATTGCTTTCCGAAGGTCTGGGCAGACAGACTGCTGTGCCTAGCGGTATGGATTATTTGCTAGGAAATCCTTTCTACAACCCAACTCGACAACAAAGCTGTTGGCAAGAATGAAATAAACACTTGGTGTGGGGCAAAGGGCTGCAGAAACTTTTAATACGTTTTATTCCGTCCAGATACCGGGGCAGGGAGGGGCCTGTTCACACAGACCATTTACATATCCTTTTGTGCCTTTTATTAAATGGGCCCTGATGCACCAGGAGAAGAAAGCAGCTGAAGCGTCTCAATGGGCAAAGAAATGGATGCATGTCAGGCTGTGTCCCTCCCCACTGCTCCATCGCTCTCCATGGCTTTTTAACACTCACCTCCTGCAGGTGATGAGGGAACTGTATAAAGTGACTAATAGAAGCCAAGTGCTGACAATACTGAGGATAGTCCTTCAATCTGTCAATGGTAAAACTATCCATTAGTAGGAGAAAAATAAATAGCCTGATCAAGACCACCATCACCATCACATCACAACAAAGGTTAACCTCTAGCTAAATCAACAGCACTGTTCTGAGAACTTCCTGGTTCAGCCACGTGAAAGAGACTGAAGTGGCCCAGAGGTGGGCAGATGCTAGAAGCTGGGGAGTGAGGAAGAGCCTCACCCCCAGAGGGCTGCAGACCACTTTTTACCCCAGCCAAGGTCTTCGGTTATCCATCTTTTTTGGCTTATAAGTCATTTTCTCACACAGGAGTTTTGCACCCACTCCTAGCACAAAGAGGACTTACTTCCCAACATGAAATTATTGGGCAAACGCTTCCTGCTAGCGGGCCACAGGCTGCAGATTATATGCTGTCAAGGCATAAACATATTGCTGTCTACTAAGCTCAGATCTGCATTTAGAGCACTAAAAAGCACGTACAACATTGACCATGTTGTACAAAATTAACTTTTTAGTCCACAGCAGCCCAATTTGTCAAGGACTGAACTGCTGTACAGACCTGCCACTTGTTTGAAAGGAAACCCAAGGAGGGGTGGGAGAGACACTAAAGGGAAGATGCGCTTTAGCACTTGGTGGATGTGGAGAAAATACGTATTCTGCTATAGGCTGAACAGATACACACAGTGTTTTTTTAAAGGAATGTTCCCCCTACGCCTCCCAATAAAAAGTAGTAAGGCACCAGAACAGTTTGCAGAAGAGGACATACACCACTTTTCTATACACACAGCTTGTTAGTGGTTTCCTCAGGATCTTTCCTTCTGTCCCCACAAACGTATTTCCCCATCCTGCTGGCCCATCTCCCTCTCTTCCATTTTAGGTCTCAACGCAAGATCTACTAACTGGGTTCTGTGCATAAAGCGTCCTGCAATTTAAGTGCATAGTATAAAATTGGGATAATTTAGACACGTGAAAACATATTTTTAAGTGTGGTACACTGCTTTAAGCCTTGTACAACCAGCAGTACCGTATGTTTTCATCAGGAAACAATGCTGCTTTTTAAATTACCTAATGGCTAACTTGACTATATTTGCTGAAACACCTATCCAAGTTTATATGCACTTCAAAACAGGAACAAGCACTATTAAGGCATAACAGCTGTGCATCTCCTGTCTAATGCATTTTTATTTAGAAATGTCCCAATAGATTCAGTTGGACTTACTGCCTGGTAAACATGCACAGGACTTCAGTGTTCCTCACAGAACCTCATTTCATCTGCTAGATTGCTGCAGAACCATCGCAACAATTTGAATTAAAATCACTACTGAATGTGGAACAAGCTGAAGTCCGTTGCACTGGAATGTGTAAAACCTTATAGTGAAGTACTAGAAGAGGAATTACTTTATTATTTATTTATTTATACCCTGCTCTTCAGCCACAAGGCTATCAGAGCGGCTTACAAATTGTTTTAAGCAATAGCAATTTACACATCTACACTGCATTAAACAGTTTCCAATGTGTGTTAGCTAATTGCCCCCACAAGCTGGATACTCATTTACACAACCTCCTAGGAGGAATATATCCTAGTGCCATTAATAACCCAAAGTCCATGTTTAAATTCTGAGAATCTCAATTTTTATTTAATTTTTTTTCACAGATTCAGAAAGCAGTTTGCCCTAGGTAAGGTTTTCCCCACGTGGATACTTTGGTGGCTCCAAGCTCAATTCACAGGAGGAGAGAAGGGAGGAATACATGCAAGTGCTCTGGAGGAATGGGAGGGACTGTATAAGCACACAAGGGTAGTGCAAAGGGAGTTCAGGCGGGAGCTACAGGAGAGAGAAAAACTGGCTTTGGGGATATGGAAGGATTTAACTGCTGTGGGAAGGAGGGAAATGGACTCAAGACTGATTTGTACTGTAAGACAGAAAAGGAACTACTTACCAGCAGTCTGACATGATGGCCTCTGGTAAGTGTAGCCAACTAATTTGTTTCTAGAGGCTCCTCCCATTGATATAAATGTGGGCTAAATTTGTTCCTGCCTTTCATACTTTTATATGTCGTCAGCTGCCACAAGGTAGCTTCCTATATATTAACAATGATTTGGAATCTCTTCAGTTCAGGAACCACACTAAAGCGTATGCCACCTGATTCTGAAGCATGGAATTCAAGACTGGCTGTGACTGATTTTTCTTCTGTTTATACTAAAATATGCATTTCCTTTATTAAATGAACTTTAATTTATACCTCTATTGTGGGAAACATTCAAGAAGTGCAACATTACATTAACCATGTATAATGCAGCTAAATATATATATTGCTAAAATAGAGGAAGAGTTAAAGATTCCTCCATGAATTTCTGGAAATATTATAAAAAGACACTCACCTATTTTTAAATCTATCTAGTGCAGCAATACCAAAATAGTACATTTTGGATGTAAAAGGCTTTCGTAAGGCTTCAAGAACATAGCGCAAGGCCAGGCCCAGGGCCATGTATGTAACCAGTCCTTTCTCTATTATCCCACCAAAGAGGCAGGCTGTTATGTGTAGCTCTTTATCGGGGTACTGGGGGAAAAACCGATACTCCTCAAACAAGTTCCTCAGCATACAGTTAAACACTTCACGTTCCCGTTTAATGTTGGAGTCCTTAAACCTCTGTAGCATTTCTAATACCTGTAAAGAAATCAAAATGTTATGAAGAGACTCATTCATACTCAGCCCTTTCACAAAGGGGCTTCCAAGCTTGCTAGGAAAAATCTCCAATCCTTCCCTCACTTCACATGTTGGAAGTGCAGCAGAACTCAGTGCTATGCATTTAAACCAAAAAGGCTGCTCTTGGAAGAATACTTCCTATGTGAATAAAGGTGGCCTCGTATGACAGCATTCACTAGAGTTTAATTCATTGCACTAGACATTTTAAAAGTCTTTATATATCATGATCATTTTCAAAAAAATTCTGGAAGCACAAATCATTAAACTATGTTTCTTCATATTCCATAAAATTTACACTTAAATTCATTTTAATGGCAAAACTGTGATTTGATCCCATTTATCCTGCAGAGTCACTTTGACATTTAAAGTGTAGCAAATGGAACATCCTTTCCTAAGTAGAATTCTGTTGGTTTAGGAGACCCCTCCATGGGAAGAAAAATCCATCTGAGTAAGAGAGGCACTACTGAAATAAAAGAAATGCACAACTTTCCCCCCACAACTGGTTTTAGAATTCTTTTTAAGGATGCTAATGCTGTTTTAGTACTTTGTTCTCTTGACGATTACTGAATCATGGGATAGCTATCTGTCAATACTATCAGCGGCTTTTGATGCCATTGACCACGGTATCCTTCTGGGCTGCCTCTCTGGGACGGCACTCAGGGGTGCTGTTATGCAGGGGTTCCGGTACTTCTTGGAGGGGCAAGCTCAGAAGGTGGTGCTGGGGGACTCCTGTTTGATGTCCTGGCCATTGGTCTGTGGGGTCCCTCAGCGTTTTGTCTGGCCCCCCATGCTCTTTAACATCTACGTGAAACTGCTGGGAAAGGTCATCTGGAGTTTTGGGGTTTGGTGTCACCATTATGCTGATGACATCCAACTATCTCTCCTTCCCATTTGATTCCAAGGAAGCTGTCTTGGTATTGAACCAATACTTGCTGTCAATAATGGGCTGGGTGAGGGCAAACTAATTGAAATTTAATCCAGACAAGACAGAGGTGCTCCTGGTCAGTCGAGATGCAGATCAGGAAATGGGGGCACTGCCTGTGCTGGAAGGGGTTACACTCCACCTGAAATCTCAGGTCTGCAGCTTGGGTGTTCTCCTGGACTTAGCTCTAAGCTTGGATGCCTAGGTTTCAACAGTGGCCAGGAGTGCATTTGCCAGTTAAAACTAGTGCTTCAGCTGTGCTCGTTCCTTAAAAAGTCAGATCTGGTCACAGAGACACACGCCTTGATTACACCCCATCTAGACTATTGCAACACACTCTACGTGGGGCTGCCTTTGGCAACTGTTCAGAAACTTCAGCATGGCCAAAATGTCGCAACCAGAATACTGACTGGGGCCAGTTATAGGGAGCATACAAGTCCCTTGCTAAAACAGCTTCACTGGCTATGGGTTCGTTTGCAGGCACAATTCAAAGTGCTGGTCATGACCTATAAAAACTCTATACAGCTTAGTTCCTGACTATTTAAAAGGCCGTCTCTCCCAATACGAACCTGCAAGGGCACTAAGATCATCAGGGGAAGGCTTTCTCTCAGTCTCGCCACCATCACAGGCTCGCTTGGTGAAGACACAAGAGAGAGCCTTCTTCGGCTGCTCCCACCCTCTGGAACTCTCTTTCGTGGGAGGCTCGGCTGGCCCCCTCCCTACTTTCCTTTCCCCGATAGGCAAAGATGTTTTTTGTTCAAGCAGGCTTTTAATGTATAAGCAGGGGAGGTTTTTATTGGATGTTCTATTTTACTTTGTTCCTTGTTAAACTTATTTTACAATGTTTTATCTGTGATTTTTAACTGTTTAAAATTTTATTGTAATTATTTTTAATTTACTACTTTTGGAAGCTGCTTTGGGTCCCACTTTGGGACATAGGCGACATATAAATGAAATAAGTATTAAAATACTGAATAATAAATAAATAAAATTTTCACTGGGCACAAATTAAAAACATCCAATTTCACTTGCACAAAAGTTGTCTGCAACTGTATGGGCATACAGCTTCGAGCCTTTAATTTAAATTTCTCTCCAACTGCAACCAAACCAAAAGCAATGTTGAAAGCACCTACCAACCCAAATATTTTATATAACTGGAGAGGGGGGAAAACCCCATGGTTAAGAGAGAAGAGCCAAGTGATGAAATTGTTACCCAGAGCTTACCTCATCGACAGACATGGTTGGGTGTGGTGGGTGATTATAAATACGCTGAAAATAGCTGTTGGCTTCGTCATCAATCTCTTTGCTAAAGTGCTGATTTGCCTCTGGCCATACCTGAGATAAGTCAGCTGTTGGAAAAGGGTAGGTACAAATTAGCAAATCCACAGAATGCAGGGAACACGCATTAATTTCATAATGATATCTCAAATGACAAGGGAAAAGATTGCAGGTAAGTCTCATCAGATCTCATGATGATGCAGCCTATATATTCTTTTCCACCAACATCTCACTGATATTATAATCTCAAGAAAAGACAGGATGTCTGCATCTACTTAAGGACACACAAAAAAATCCATGTCGGAGCAGACCAAGGGATTAAACCTAGCTAATCTGCATTCCATTCACACAGTCACCCACCATTTGTTTACAGGAAGCCTATATCTGATTCACAGCCCATCCTTCTTGCACAAATTAGACTAAAAGACCACAAAATTTGAAGGTACAAATACAAATATTTATTAAAATATAAAAAGGCATTTAAACAAGTCACACTGAAACATAACTGAATTAAAAACAACTTTAAAATACATCTGTTTTAAAAAGATATAGCATCTACCCATTAAAAGTCCTTCCGCCAGCAGTCAATTGCCAAAATTGTGCCTGAATAAAAAAAATCCTTGCTTGCTGGCAGAATGAGAAGAAGTGGAGCCTAACCTCTGCTGTAAGCGAACCCCACAGCCTGCAAACAGCCACCAACAGGAATGCAACATCACTCTGTGGTTTTTGAGTGACCATCTCTGCAGTAACACAAAGGGTTTATATGCTTGTGCGGGGCAACCTCCTACAGACAAGTCACCAAAGCATTTTGGTGTGATGGCATGTCCATGCAGCTAAGGCACATGTCTAACAGATTCCCCCTTGACTGCGGCAGCTGCGCAGGACAGAAGGAAGGAAGGTCTCGAACATGGCGAGAAACCCACAGAAGCAAGGGGGAGTGAGCTGTGCAACCGCACAGGTGACCACTCTGCTCAAACGGCTAATGTTACAGATAAACAATATCCTTTGGGGGTACTGTGCAATCACCACGCCTAACTTGCCACACCTCTTTCTACACAGGGTGGGTGCTTCCAAAATGGAATCACAAATTCATCTTTTACTTGAGAACAGATGGGAGATATGGATCTAAACAGAAAGCTCTAGCCGCCAAGAAGAGTCCAGAGCAATCCTCCAAGCTTCAGAGCCAGTAGATAATGTCTTATTTTTTTTATAATAAATAAAAAATAAAAATAAAATAAAAATAAAAAACAATATGTCCCTAGTCTAGAGTTGTGCAGAATGCAGCAATCAGGCAGCAGGCTGAAAACTACATGCAGACACAAATCTTCAGGCTAGCTAGGAACCAGAAGTCACAGACTGCTTGCTGTTGCTCCAGATTTTCAGTTTCGAGGAATTGACAAGTTATGCTTCTCAGACAAAGTAGACTTGAAAACCAAAGGCATTGTGTAGTCTGTGCACTACTTGCAGCATCCTGATGAACCTCCCCAACCCAGAGCCATCATCCTTTTATCCATTCCTGATATGAGAATCGGGGGTTCCACAGCTCACTGCCCACCTAAGCGCTTGATGACCCTCTTAATCCACCACCCTAAGATTTCTGGTGCTGAACTCCCACATCTTTCTCCCCTAAGTTCTACCCACTGTGTCAAAGTCTGGCTTGGACATCTAGGCTGGGGGCAACATTTGAGAAACCAATGTTCCTAAAGGAAAAGATGGAGATGAAAAGAAATAAAAATTCCCTGGAAGTTGCTTGCCACCACTAGGAAGGAACATTCCTTCACCACACACCACAGTCACACAACACCACCACTTACAAGGTTTCATCTTACTCTGCTGGAATGTAGGCTGGTTCAGTCCTGATGTACTCAGCTTTCTTGGCACGAATGGGTCATTGTTCACCGCAGGGAGGCCAAGGGCCCCAGTTCCTATCCCCAGACTACCTGTCGTAAGTCCACCTACTGAGGAGAAAAATACACAGTCATTATTTCGTTTGTATTGGCAACTGTGACCTTTTCATTTGTTCCCATCCTGAAAGGGCCAATGAGACAATGTGCTAGCACAGCCACCCACAATCTGGTACCCTCCAGCCATGCTGGAACAACCACCCCATCATCCCCAGCAAGAACAGCCAAACATTTTTAGATCAGAAAAGCAACAGCAGGTCATTAAAGATCTCCCTTATGGCACAACAGCACTCACGTTGTTTGAAACGTGAAAACCTGGAAATCTGAACTTGGGCATTAGAGGTAGCTCAGGAAGAGAGAGAAACAGGGAGCAGACAGCCTGGAAAATTCACATTCTCTCTCTCATGCAAGGACAGATAGACAGACAGCTTCAGTGAACAAAAGAGCAACTCTTTTAGTCTTTATTATAATGTTTTAATTGTTGGAAGCCGCCCCGATTGCTTTTAGCAGACGGGCGGGGTATAAATAAATTATTATTATTATTAATTATTAACTCTGGATTCAAACCTTAGTATTTAGTGTTTCAAAAAGTGACCCACCCCCCACACAAACAGATTTATAGAAAGAACGCCCTTGAAGAGAGCAGGTCCTCTCAAACAACAGTACCTGGAAGTTGAGAAGAGAGTCCACCAATCCCACTAAAAGGAGTATTCTGGTTTTGCGTGGAAAGTGGTGGAAATGCTTTTGCTGGTGACTGAGGAGTACTGAAAGCTGAACTCAAGTTTGGAGGAAAACCTGGCATGCTTTGTGTGTGTGGAACTGCCGAACCACCTAAACTGAGAGATGCCATCCCAGCAGCAAGTGGATCGATCTGAGGGGAAATAAATATTAAAAAGAGACAGCAACAAGTTTGTTCTTCAGATCAGCCTTGTAGGTTCAGACATCAAATCCTGACATGCTAGGTCCTCCCTTGCTAACACAAGAGTCCTGATGGATTAGACCAACCTTCTATCGATCCATCACTTTGTTCTCACAGTGGCCACCTACACTGCTCTGGGAAGCTCGCAACAGGACATGAGCACCACAACATTCACCCTACAGCAGCTGATATTCAGAGGCATGCCACTTATTACACCGGCAGGAGCCACTGAGAGTCTTTTTCTCCATGAATGCTCCAATTCACTTTTAAAGCCATCTGGATTGGTGGTCATCACTGCACCTTATGGAATTGAATCCTACTGTTTAGCTACTTGCAGTATGAAGAAACAATGTCCTGAATCTCCCACTAATTCAGATTCAGTAGAGGACCCTTGGATTCCGGTATTATGAGAAGAAGAAGAAACTTCTCCCTATCCACTTTCTCCACACCATGTGTAATTTTATATTACAATCATGCTTCTCACCTTTTTTTAAGCTAAAAGCCCCAAATGCTGCAACACTTCCTCATAGGTGAGCTGCTCCTGATTACACATGAGCTCCTAGCATCCTTCCCTTCAAAAACCATGTACAATGAAAGGCATTTCTTTATTTAAGAACTGGACACAATGGCATATTGAGGACTCAAAGTTTAGGCTGCACAATACTGGCTTGGTATGTAGCCTAAGCAACTCCTTGAGCTGTAAAATCTAACATTTGGAAGTATATGACACTTCCAAAAGGTATAGAAGGAAGTTCAAAATCCTCATAGTGAAATTACTCAGTAATTTAGACTGAAGATGGACAGTGATTCAAACTGTAGCTACTGCCTACTTTTAAAATTATCTCCATGCCATTTCCTTTCACTGATAAAAAGGCTGCCCCATTAATCTTTAATCAACACAATGGTGTTAAATTAAGTCCACAGAAATACAGAGAGGCCACTTAAACTGACCACTGAGCATACTTATTGGGAATTTATTTATCCCTATTAAACCTGGAAGAGACACTTGGTGGAGAGGGAGTAAATGAGATGTACCTTGTTTTTAAAAGAGCATTTCCATTAAGAGCTGAAGAGCCCGTTATAACAAGTGTTTACAATCTAGCACTGTTGCTTGGCCCGAGAAGCTATAAAAGACACACCAGGTTCAAAGACAGTGCTTAAACTGCAAAAGCTAACATTTCTTATGTAAAGGAGACATGATTGGTATGTTTTGCATTAACTTTAGAATCAAGAAAATCAGGTTAGAGACAAAGAGGTTCCTTCCATCATTCTGCTCCAATGGCTTGTTTAGACATCCACATACCTGTACAGGAGAGATGGCATCTAGACTACTAGCACTGGGCGGGCGTCCTTTCGGCATAACCCCAGGTGGCGGCTGTCTGGCTTTGTTCATGACATTGCTGCAGTTGGCTACCATGGTGAGAATCGTTTCTGACAGTTCTTGAGATACACTTCTGTTAGAAGGAAGGAAAGACTATTTTTCATTTGCTATACGTTCATTTATTTGAAGAACTTAGACGGCAGCAGTTTTATCTGGGACATCATCACCAATTCCGGTTCAGGGATTGATCTCCAAGCCTGAGGACCTCCTAGACCTCCCAGCCCAGAATAGGAAACAACAGAAACACTCTCATCACCTGGCTTGCTCAAACAGCAATATTTATTGTCCCAAAAAAACTTGTCTAGCAATTCTTAAGAAAATTATGAAGTTCAGAGCTGAGAGAGAAACATCTTTGCAGTACAGTTGTCCCTTCACATTCGCTGGTGTTTGGTTCCAGGACCCCCCGTGAATACCCAAATCCGTGAATACTCAAGTCCCATTATATGCAATGGCATAGCAAAATGGTGTTCCCTATATACGGAGGAGTAGCTAATACCCCAGAGGACAGGACCATAATTCAAAATGACCTGGATAGACTGGAGAGCTGGGCCAAAGCTAACAAAATGAAATTCAATACGGAGAAATGTAAGGTACTGCACTTAGGGCGGAAAAATGAAATGCATAGATACAGGATGGGGGAGACCTGGCTGAATGAGACTATGTGCGAAAGGGATCTAGGAGTCCTAGTAGACCACAAGTTGAACATGAGCCAACAGTGTGATGCGGCAGCTAAAAAGGCCAATGCGATTTTGGGCTGCATCAATAGAAGTTTAGTGTCTAGATCAAGGGAAGTCACAGTGCTGCTCTTTTCTGCCTTGGTCAGACCTCACCTAGAATACTGTGTCCAGTTCTGGGCACCACAATTCAAAAAGGGTATTGACAAATTGGAGCGTGTCCAGAGAAGGGCGACTAAAATGGTGAAAGGTCTGGAAACGATGCCTTATGAGAGACTTAGGGAGCTGGGTATGTTTAGCCTGAAAAAAAGACGGTTAAGGGGCGATATGATAGCCCTGTTTAAGTATTTGAAGGGGTGTCATGTTGAGGATGGAGCAGGCTTGTTTTCTGCTTCTCCAGAGACTGGAACACGGAGCAATGGATGCAAGCTCCAGGAAGAGAGATTCCACCTCAACATTAGGAGGAACTTTCTGATAATAAGACCTGTTCAGCAGTGGAACGCACTCCCTCGGAACGTGGTAGGGTCTCCTTCCTTGGAGGTCTCTGAACCTTGCAGAAAGCAATCAGGTGCTGTCCATGGACATGGATGTTTACCTCCAGCATAGTCTATGAGTCTATGGAAGAACTCCAGTTAACAGACCTCCAGAGATGTTCTCAGAAAAAGAATTGTGACGGGGAAAACTGCCCTTCTCTGTCACAGGCAAATCAGAAAACGTCTGCTAGAACCATTAAAACCACCTCTACTATTTTTAACAGCTGCAGACAACACATACCAATGTGTGAGTAAATCCTTTTACCAGACACCTACCATGACGTACAACAGATGACAAAATGGATCATGAATCACAGAGGATTCCAAATTAAACCACAGGAATAGGAGCCTGTCCCTACACTGATCAAAATAAAATAAGCCAAACTACATACACGTAGATCACTCCAACCTTGGCCTGTAGGCATTTAACTCAACCTGAACATAAGGATCAATCACCAACACCATGATTTAGAATCTCCAACACCAATCTAAATCTGTCCAAGTCTGCATTTTCACAGCCAACACAATTACTGGAGGATTTAAGCAAAAACAAGTCATCTAATTCAGCACAACAAGAACTGAACATCTGAGTTGCAATGAATCGCTAACAGTTTTGGAGTGAATTCCTAATGCAAGAAACACAGGTATGCAAATGCATGTATACAAAGAAAATAGCCATGTTGAAAAGTTTCAAAAGTAACGCCAATCTGAAAATCATTTTCATATCTCATTAAATGAATTCACCTGGGTTTACTACTTTACACTGACAACTGTTAGGATACATTCAGAAGAAAAATAATTTATGACGAATACATAGATGCAGCTACCAATAAAGTACTGACAGCTCTCAAACCTCCATCCTGTACGATTCATGTATCTAGCATGGAGGATTTACGCAGTACTTTCCCAACTTCACATTTGGCCACAAGTCTTACCAGGCAGGTGAGTGTTGCAACAGACATGTACAGTGCGTCAACAAACAGGAGCTTCCAAAAGCCACCCACTGAGCTAAGCCACGAGTGTGTGGCTTGCAGCTCACCTTCTTCACCACTAGCCACAACTTAGCTCTGTTTGGAGGTAAGATTTGCTTACCCAGCACAAGCCTGAAGGCAAGCCAGCATCGTCGCCAGTGTCTCGGGTGGAAGCTGAGCACTTTTGGGCTGGTCTTTCTCTGGAGCAAGACCACCCAAGATAGAGGGACATCTTCTCTTTAAGAAGGTCATACAGGCTTGGATGAAGGGCTCCTAAGGAAGGCAAAACACACGACTCAGGGGGCTGAGCAAATATAACCAATATTTCAAATATACAATCTAAGTTTTAAGAAGTATGTGGCATTAGGTATATACTAGTTCAGTATTTTAATTCAAAAATTCATGCTGAAGACGATTTTTTAATGTATCAACTTCAGGGAGACAATGATGTTGCTGTTTTTAGAGGTGACTGTTATCATCAAAACAGTTGCAAAAATAATTAAGAAAATCCTGCTTTACCCCATGCTCCCGGATTTTATCTGTGAGCCATTTGTCTAGTTTGAGGTATTCCCGTCGAGAGGCAAGTGCAGCAAGGTCAATTACAAAGGCAAACGGAGTACCATTTAGCAGCATTGACAACGCCTAAAGGAAAAAAAAGTTAGAATACTGCTAGGCAAAGTACGAGGCGATGCTTCTCTTAAATCCCTCTCCCATTGCCGGCTACGTACATTAGTCAGCTCCCAACATGCTTTGTGCCAGGCACACAAGCGCATGACAGGAGAAGCCAGCTAACTAGGTTCCAGAGCAACGGAATTCCTTGGTACTTTGCTGCTTCTTCCAACCTAACAAACAGGCCGGGAGGGTTGGGGGCAGGGAGCTAGATAGGTTTAGCCAGAGCCAGGATAAGGCTGCCAGGGATGGAAGGCTGCTCAGTAAGATGACCAAGCGAATCTTCATTATCCGGATGAAACTCCCAACAGACCTAGACAGACACTAGGCCTCTAGTCTTACAGAGCTGAACCTCAAGAACCAGCCCACCTCTCAGCCTGGTGGCCTGAGAACAGCACCTTCTATGGCTGATCTGGGCTGTTTCAGCTGCTAGAATTCCAACATCATTCTGCCCATGAAATTCAGAGGCATAAAAGTTGTACTACAATATGTCCCACTTACAGTATTACAGCAAGCCCACTTGCCACATGGCCTCCACTAATTTCAATGGGGCTTTGGAATGGTTCTTTCTTAACTCCATGAAACCAGAGGTTGTGCCACAACAGAGCCTGAGGATGAGTCCATTTTGTGGCCAATTAACAATTACAAGTTGGTAGTATTGCATCTCAGTCTCAGGAAGCGCCAGCTTCAGATTAATGTGACCCTCTGACATTTGAATATGAAGGCTACTCCAGTAGCATCTAGTAAAAGCTACACAGTGATTATTCACATATTTTTCTACCAATATTAAAGGCATACATACAATTGCAGCCTTTGAAAATATGAGAAGACGCTTCAATGCAGAAACCTCTGAAACCAATCCCCCCCACCAGTCAACAGCCAACTGTGGTAGCAGTTCTGCGAATTTGGAAAAATTAACAGAACCAAGGTACTTTAAGTGGAATAACCATGCCGCTTTAAGAGTTGGGTGCCTCTTGAGTGTTCTTGTGAGACTCTGCTTTCCTCTGCCCCCAAACCCTACGTCTGCTAGCAGCACTGGTACAGAAGTCAAAAGACAGAGGAAAGGTAGCCTCCAACTCACCTTCAAGTCTTGAGCCACGTCTAGAATACGTGATAGTTTTGCTTGGTCATACTGTTCCCCTCGCATGTACCATTCTGCCATAGCGTGCATGATGAGCTGGCGAATCGAAGGAGACTGGCCCTACGGAAACATCTACATTTCAGACCGTTGTGGTAGTGGTGTCTGACTTATGTCAGCCCTAAGGCAACTTATCACAGTTTTCTTGGCAGGATTTGTTCAGAGTGCGTTTGCCCTTGCCTTCCTCTGAGGTTGACAGGGGGACGTGCCCAGGGTCAACCAGCGGGTTTCCATAATTGAGTGGAGATTCAGACCCTGCCCTCCAGTGTCCAATCCAACACTCAAACCACTACACCACATTTCAGACTACTCAACGTATTATTTACCTCTTATAGGAGAACCCTCAGTGGCACAAACAATGCTCCTATAGCTCCGTAATACCACAATTGCAGATTCTGGAAAGTGATGTGACGAGCAGGGGGCTTTGGATTCTCTTCACCACCACCACCACACTTTCCAATTCTAGTTACCTTGCTTCATCCACACTTTAGCACTCCCCCGCACCCCCCAAAAAAATCTCTCCTCGACTACAGAGATGGGCTTGTCCTGTTCTTTGCTTCAAATGCACAACCATGACAGTGATTTCTCACCTCCTTCCAGAACTGGGGCCACTTCAGGAGATGAAACAAGGGACTGGAACGTTGGAAACTTACCCTGAAGGTCCATGCTTGCCAAGGAGGAGACATCCAGAAATGGGTCAACCTCTTCTGCTTCCCAGGCAAGGCACTCAACTGAGCCTTTTCTACTCTACCTCTAGCTCCTCTCTCCAGTTCCATACAAAAGCCAAAGGCAGAACCAAAAGCAAAGAAGAACCCCTTGCCACCAAGCAGGTGGGGCTGGAGGTCTCCTTCTCCATGGCGAGAACAGACCTTCAGGGCAAACTCCCAACATATTATCCTCTGCCAGCAGAGAAGGAGCCATCCAGGAATGGGACTTCTACCTGACTCAGGAGGGAAAAGGAAGAAAAACTTGGAATATACAGTTGTCCCTCCACATTCGTGAACTTGACATTCGCGGTTTCGGTTATTCGCGGTTTTGGGAGGCCCCCCCCGGTCCCCCCCAAAACCGCGACACGGGGCCTCCAGAGGCCCCGTGAAAGACCTGGGGAGGGGTGGGGAGGCCTTCGCGGGACCCCCGGAGGCCCTCTGGAGGCCCCGCGAAGGCCTGGGGAGGGGTGGGGAGGCCCCGCGAAGGCCTGGGGAGGGGTGGGGAGGCCTTCGCGGGACGCCCGCAGGCCCTCCGGAGGCCCCGCGAAGGCCTGGGGAGGGGTGGGGAGGCCTTCGCGGGACGCCCGGAGGCCCCGCGAAGGCCTGGGGAGGGGTGGGGAGGCCTTCACGGGACCCCCGGAGGCCCTCCGGAGGCCCCGTGAAGGCCTGGAGAGGGAGGGAGGGAGGGCCGGGGAGACCTCCGCGGGGCCTAGGAAGGCCCCGCGAAGGCCTGGGCAGGGAGGGAGGGAGGGCCGGGGAGGCCTCCGCGGGGCCTAGCAAGGCCCCGCGAAGGCCTGGGGAGGGAGGGAGGGAGGGCTGGGGAGACCTCCGCGGGGCCTAGCAAGGCCCCGCGAAGGGCTGGGGAGGGAGGGAGGGAGGGCCGGGGAGACCTCCGTGGGGCCTAGGAAGGCCCCGCGAAGGCTTGGGGAGGGAGGGGGAGGGGTGTTTGTTATTCGCGGATTTTTCACATTCGCGGGGGTCCGCGGAACGGAACCCCCGCGAATGTGAAGGGACGACTGTACTGGAATAAAGCTAGCTCGGGATTCACCTGCTAGAGGACCCTCCTGCCCAAAGAGGCCCTTGCAGATGCAAATCTGTCCAACTCACAAGGCTTGGTGAAGGTGGAAGGAGTTGACCATGTAGCTGCTTTGCACGTTTACTCTAAGAGGGTGTTGGCATCAAAAGCTGCAGATGTGGCAACAGATCTGGTGGAGTGCACTGTAACTCCCTTCTCACAGCCATCCCACTCGCTGACAAAATGGTGGATCCACTGAAGGAAAGTGAATGGAAGTACCATCCTCATCCTCCCCGCTCACCTCAAAAACTTCTTCAGGGACTGAATTGCCAGAGGCGGCAGCAGCAACTCCTGCTGCCTCAGTCACTTCTGGGTTGGAGGCAGAGGTAAGACAGGGATCATCTAAGGTGGGGGGGGGGGAGGCCAAGCATATTCCATGCTGGCAGACAGCTCCAGAGGCCTTTGGACAGCTCTGGCCTCTGCAGCCAGAGAAACAGAGGAGATCATTCCCAAATCAATCACATCTGCCACAGCACCCACACAGGCAACTTCGGAAGAAGCAGCCATGGAGGTGCAGCAGATTAGGAGGGTGCCTCTTTACAGCTCCCAGGAGAGGCAGATAAGAAAGAGGGCTCTGTCATCCTTAGCTGGATGTGTTTAAAGGGTGGCTTTGAACTATGGGAAGAGGGAATATTAGGCTTCCCTGATGTCCCAGGAACTTTCCCCATCATCTATAGGGCACAGAGAAAGAGTGCAGTGAAGAAGAAAAGAAACCATGGTTTAAAATGGAAAGTGCAGCTCTGGAGAGGGGGGAACGCAATAGATGAGAAAGGAAGACTTAAAGTTTTTTTTTAGGGTAGCAACTGGAGAAAATGAAAGAGAAAGAAAAGAAAACTCAAGCAGCCAAGAAAACAGCGGAGGAGCTCTGATACAACTTGTTCTGGGTGAAAGCAAGGTGAAAAACTGAAAGGAGGAGCTAGGGATCTAGTGAGAAAGATTCCGTTTAAATTATGCCTTTCCTTTCCCGGCTGGCAAAGAGGTGAACCCATTTCTGCATGGCTCCTTCTCTGTTGGCACTGAAGTGGTTTGCTTCTCCAGATCCTCTGCCAGCAATGCTATCCAAGAATGTTTGGCTTACACCAGTGCCCACCCACCCTCTCAACCTAGCTCCTTAAATGAGGGATACAGCCTGCTTTTCTCTTCTGCACTGGGCTTCTCAACTAAAGTGGCACTTCTGAAGGCCACAGTATGCCCTCCACAGGAGGGGCACTTCATTTAGAAAGACAAAGCACAGCAAACACACTGCTCCACTCCCCACTGTTCTGGAAATTACTATATTAATTACCACCTTTCCATAAACATGAACCAGAGAGGGCAGCGACTGAACTGGGGGCCTCAAGTAATAACTGTTATCACTCAAATCCCCCACAATAGTTCCTTTCAGCTGGTTCCTAGACACCTGTTTAGCAAATTACAAGCAGGCAGCAACAGTTTTGCTCTGGAGAGAGTCCAAATGCCTCACCTTAGCATATCTTTAGATGGAGCATTTTATGCTTTGCCCTTCCATAAGGTTTATGACCCTAGGAAATCCCTCAAGGCTGGTCCTTCTCAAGATGAAAACGAGAGTGAGCTAGGAGCCATCTGTGTATTTATAGTGAACGCCCTGGCTCTGGTCAATCTCTCCCAAAAACTTCACAGATACAAAATGCAACTGGTACCAGAACAGAGACTGAGGCAGACAACTCTCACAGAGCAAACTATTATAAACCCCTCTCCCATCTGTCTGCCAAGGAGCACAATAAAGTAGCAAGAATGGTGATGGATGCCTCCAATCTGGACTCAGCAGTCAAATGAAGATTACACTAAAGCCCTTACCTGCCCATGCCATGCATAATGCAAGATGATGGCAGAGTTGGGGTGATTGCCAAGGAAAATGGGCATCAGTGTGGAGATGAGTTCATGCCGCAACGTATGCCAGGAAGTGTTGATCTGTAGCAAAGCCAATACCAACATATCTGGGCAATGCTTGATAGGGAAGCTGAAGAGTTGCTTGACCTGTTCATACTGCCCCACCTCTGCCAGCCGCAACAGAGACTCAATCAAGTCCAGACTCTTCCTAAAAAGATTGAAAGAAAGAAGCCCAAGAATGTTAGTTGGCTAACAATATTCTGACCTGATGTTTCTGCAAAAATTTACCAAAAAGGTATCAAATTAGATACTTCTAAATATATGCTTGCAAAAGAAAAAAGACTGCCATTCAAGATCCATGAAGACAGCAGAAAGGAGAGCTTGGAATTAAAAGCAAGGACCTCATGGCTGTGTGAGCCACTCCCATCCTCTACAACAGGGATGAGGAGCCATGGGGGGTAGGATTCTCACCCCACATCTTTCTGTGAGCCACCTGTTGTGACATCATCATATTCTCCAGGTGGTTTTTATTACCCAGTGCTTTGGCTGGGGACCAGCTTTACTCTTCCCTGCTTGGGAAGATACTGGAAAGCACCATACCTGAGACCCGCTCTAAGACTTTGCAGACTTGGCATTGCTCTTTTCTGCTCTCACCCAGGCAAAGCAAAAAAGAACAAATTTCTCTTGGCTGGGCTCGCAATGCCAGTGAAGAGCATCCGGTTGAGCATTCTCCTCTTTGCTCCACTCCCCTTCTCAGTGGCGAGGATGAGCAAGGTGGAACTATATGGGAGAGCAGTGGAATTTTGAAAAAGATGGAGGTTGGGGAATTTTGAAAAAGATGGAGGTTGGGCATCCCTTAGAATGCTGACCTGGGCCAGAGGTTTTCCTCTCTTGCTTTAAAGTCTACCACTTTATCCTTGTAATAACAACTTTTAAAAACAGGTCAATCTGCTGATTATACACACCCAAACTTTGCTTGTGAATGAGAAATCTATGGCACAGTACTTTAAATCAAATTTTGGAGAACTATCTGTATTAATCTCCTTTAGGTAGTATGCCTATAAAGCTAAGGCCAGAATCATAGAATTGTAGAGTTGGAAGAGACCTCAAGGGCCATCCTGTCCAACCCCCTGCCATGCAAGAATCACAATCAAAACATCCCTGACAGATAGCCATCCAGCCTCTGTTTCAAAGACCTCCAAGAAAGGAGGCCCCACCACGCTCCGAGAGAACAGCTCTTACTGTCAGAAAGAAATTGGTAAAAAGGCCTCCTAGTCCAGGGCAAAAGTCAGGAGTCAACCTTCACTATCTAAAACACAGGAAAAAATGATGAAGCATCATTCGCAATCTCAAGCCCAGAGCATCTTAATACACATGGTTTATATAATCCGTCCTGTGGCTCTCATTATATAGACATGTCTTCATGGTCAGGTGATGCACTGAGGCCCAGAGGAGCCCCTACTCCTACATGAGTGGCCCACCCTTGCTTGGGTGTGAGAACAACTGGGTGATGCAGACCTCTTGCCAAAAGACTCTTAGAAAGCAACAAAGAGAAGTCTGATCATTTCATCAAGGAGAGAAGCCGTTGCATTCGTGAGAAAACCAGTGCAGCTCACCATGTAGCAATTTCTCGATTGTCATCCTCAGGTGGTGCTTTCAAGATATCCGTGGCAACAGTGTGACAGGGGTAATCAGCAAAACAGAAAATCTCTGGGTTAATGAGGGAATGCTGGATAAATGACAGCTGCAAAAAAGAGAACATAATGGGAAGAGTCATTTCATTTCTTTAGCCATTTTAATTGAATTTCTTTAACCACTAATTTGAAACGACCCCACTCACATTTTTATGCAATTCTATCACTTCTCCATATAGCTTTTTAACGTTTTAGGTTCATTTGCCTGTCATGACTAGTTTATTGCCAAAGGCCATGTCCATCAGGTTCCATAGTTAAAGGAGAAAACCTCACATGTCCAAAGTAGGTAGATTGTGACTGACCTGCATTTCAACTGATTTATGCTTTCATTGCTATCATTATAATAACGGCAGTGCTCTGAGGGATCTTGACTTCATTGTCATGATCCTTCAGATACAAGCAACACATACTGCCTAGATCACAAAAAGAAGTTGCAGGCTTACCTGGCCTTCTGCATGTTTCCAAGGCCTGTATATGAGGTCAACTGGGAAGACGTCTAATCCCAACCCTCTCTGGACACCATACACCACAATTTGCAAACCCTTGCTATCACGAATTTGAAACCCAGGATGGTCCAGTTCATACGTAACCTCCTTGAAGTTCAAAGTTGGGTTCTGCAGAGAGCAAGATACAACACTAATTTAAATGTACAGCATCACCACTGCTTTCTCCAAGGACAAACATATTCAGAGAAATAACTACAGTATAGAGCAGCATGGGTCATAGATTAGCACAGAAGGTAAAGGTATAATGTCACTAGGCAGGCTGGATTCTCTGTTTTCTAAATCAGTAACGATCATGGCTAAACATGGGACTTAGAGCTGATATCCTATACCTTAATTAGTCAAAAACTCTTCATTCTGAGTATCTTTAAAAGCTTCTACAAGTCCAATTAAGCAAGTCTTTTCCTTCAAGATAAAGTTTATTTAAAAAAAATTGGAACAATTCCAAACTTCTTTCTTCATTTCTGGACAGGCATGTGAACAGCCAGGCAATTGTAAATCCTGGTTTTCATATCTAAGGACACTCCACAATCACTCAGTTTCACAGAAATCCCTTGAATGACTATTGATGTAGGATGGAAAGAGACAAACAGAGACTCTGAATGTAGCTGTGAGCCTAAGGTAGATTTTCTTTTGTACTACATCTGGTTTAGTTCATATAAAAGAAGAGTGGGTCCCACTTAGGAGAAAGCAGGATATACTACATAAATAAATAGACCTATTACTTATTACACTGTGTAAAAAAATGAATTCATCTTTGGAATGAATGTCAGGTCTGATCCGAATGTAACCATGTCCTTTTGAAAGGAGCACAGATCTCCCCTGGTTAAGACAGCTACTAATTCTGAGAACCTTCCACAGATATAACAGCCACAATGAACAAGACGTTTAAGGCGAGTAGATGAAGTGCCACTGCCTTGAAATGCTTAAACAGAGGTTTAGTCAATGGTATGAAAACCATCTACAGGTTTCAGGATGAGCTGCAGCCAGGCTCAGAAAAGTTCCCTCACCACACGAAGCATCTAGAGTGGGGGAAAGAACTGGGGCGAAGAAGGGGGACATCGCTGGGAGTCCTGGTGGGAAGGCAGTTCTCTCTGCTTAGAGTCTCTGTCTTGAACACCCCTGATACAAACTACAGCACTTCTCGGGGGAGTGGGGGGTGTCTGAAAGAAAGTATCATGTATTGAAAACGGCCACCCTGATAAAACAAACCTCAGCTAATATGCCAATAAAGGCTTAGCACATCGAGGCATCTATGACAACGACCAAAAATTTGGCAGTTTTTAGCAATCTTCTGTAGAGCAGCACTGCCTCTCTTATTAAAAAGGCCAGCCACCTCACATCCCTCTTAAGTGCAGTATTAAAGTGTTTCTCCCCCCCCCCGCCCACATCTCTTAAAGAAGCATCTTCATCTTTGATGTAACTGCCCCAGCAGAATGTTGGTGGAGGCAGGCACCCGTGTGTGTGTGTGTGTGTGTGTGTGCGCGCGCAAAAGAATGCCACAGGAATGGTTCCCCTTACTTTGAATCAGCAAACTTGCCAAGGGGAAAAAGGGTGATTCTGTGATGGGTGGCCAAGAAGCTGGCTGAGCAAATGTTTGGCCTTGGTATGAACTTAAGAAGAGGCACTGCTTTCGTAAGGAAAGGGAGAACATTCTTGGGGCTGAAGAATGCGGTGCTAGCTCATCGCCTGTGGCAGCCCTTGATCTGACCACTTGTTCCTTTGCCTTGTCACAACTTTACCAACCATCAGGCAGAGGGGAGCCAGGTTTGCACTCAGGGGTCCTGACTACGTGACTACATGCATTTCTGTAAGACCACCTTGATCAGGTGAGATTTTTGCTGATGATTCTGAAGAATAAAGATGACTGACTAGAAGAAAGAAACCCTCCTCTTGCCTCTTCGCTGCAAGTGTTCTTGGAGGAGGAGCCCTTATTTGGCCTTCCTCCTGCTTTTAAGCTCATCAGGGAATTCCAACACCACATCTGATCGATATAGTTATAAAGCTGGAAGGAGTCAGAACCAGCCTCCTCCGCTTGGGAAAAGCTAGCTAATTCTAGAATGAGGGAGGGCTCCCTCCAGTGGCCAGCTAGCATTGTTTGCAGTGGCAGAAAAGTACCTGCGTTTGGCTCAAAAAGAGGCAGCCTCAGCAAGAGAGGGGCTAAGAAAGAATCCTATGTGATTCCTTCTGGAAAATGAACTTGCTCCGGGAATCAGCCTATACACACCTACTATACATGGCTGCCTGCTGTATTCTTGAGGAGCTGCTGCTCCATGGAAGCAGCAGCCGTTGGTATGAGGATGGCAGGAGCCACTGAGACTGCTCAGTGTGTGGGAGTGTAGGGTGGTCCCCAGATGCAGAAACTGCCACAGCTGCCTTTAGAACAAACCCTCAGGGTAGACTAAGCTGGCAGGGGCTTGGCTGAGTGCTGCCTCACCTGGTCGTCTCAGGCATTCCACCCTCTTGCTGTTCCTAGTCCTCCAAGAACGTTACAGTGAAACCAGCATGTTTCCAACAGGCACTTCATTCAATTTTAAAGTGCCTTGTGTTTTGCTACTTCCTTCCAGGCTGAGAGGTATGAGATCTTCTCCAGCAGTGTCCAGAGGGAGGAAAGGGGGGAGGGAAAGCTCAGAAGCAATGGAAGGGACCTTTCTGTACTTGTGTCCAACTAAGCTGGACTGTCTACTTTAAGAGCATAGTAAAAATGTTGCCTGTAAAAATATTTGACCCATTTTGACAGACCAAGCAACATAGCATACAAATGCATACATCAGAACCCAGGACCAATTAGTGCTTCCAACCACAGATGAAAATGGCAAGAGCAACCCACTTGTGAACCCTGAATGGATACCCAAAGCTTCCTTCACAGAAGTGAAAGCCCTTCAGGAAATCCATCCACTCTGACACAGCCCAATTTCAGACTACACATTTCCCCACCCAAGCCCAACATTATGGTCAACATACCAGCTCCTTAAGCACATCAATCAGAACCTCCACATTCCACGTATGGGTTTGTGTTCCATCATTTTTATCTCTTCCATCACTCCAAATTCCACTTCCAGGAGCAGAGATAGACTGCAAGTCAAGGTAAGGTTCAGTCAAAAATTTCGAACTTACTTCCTGGTCACAGAAATGAATGTGATGTGATTAAGTTAAAGCTAACTGAAATCCAATCCCTGCAGCACTTTGACTTTGTCCTGTTTAACAGCCAAAGTGAAAAAAGGTGCGATGAGGCTAGAAAGCAAAATCTGGCCTGTCATGTAGTAGCAGCATCATAATTTTGGAATACCAGGATAGTGAATGATCCTAGAAGGCGGCCGAGCATCATCAGGAGCAGGCCTAGCCATTCCTTGGGATTGGAAACCATCACAAATCTCACATTAAAGTGGGCTAGAATGTAATGAGGTGGTCCTCAAAAAAAAAAAAAAAAAAAGCAAGACAGAATACTGGAATAAGAATATATAGATGGAGCTGAGTTGCACCATCAGAGTTAGTCAGCTGCCCTCAGAGGTTCCAGGTAGGACTTAGCATTAGCCCTGCAAAGATGCTTTTTAGGTGGGTCTAAATGCTGAATGTTCTCAAAATAAAGTATATGTTTTATCACTAAGCTACAGCTCCTCCCCATTACATTGCTATCCAATACGTAGAAAATCTTCAGGGAAACATCCATCTCAGTCTACTGCACATGAGCAGAATTCCTTATGAACAGCAACCTCTGTGGCAATAAGCTGCACCACAGGAGCCTTCTTCACCAGGCAGATCAGAGCAACTCCTCAGACTGGTAAGTTACAGTGCCAGGTGCCATCAGAAGGATATGAACTAGGAGCCTTGGAAAACAGGCACCAGTTCCCCCTCCCTCCTCATTTCTGTGGTTAAAAAAAAAAAAAAACCCTCTTGAAATCATTTAACATTTCAAGCTGTTCATTTTGCTTGGTGTTGCAGTAATTCTCCCCACAAAGACAAGGGAACTCTGCTCAAATAAATTCAAATTCCATGATACAGCATCACACAGCACTTAGAACACTCACCTGTAAAGGAATGCCATCTGCCAATCCTGAGTGTGTACGGGCCATCATTCCCAAAACCCGGGCAACCTGGGCAGCTGTGACCTCTCCAACACCAAACTGCGTGATAATGTTGCGGCACTCTTCCACACTAAAAATAATGAGGCACACCTTGATTTATGACATTTTTATACCAGTGAATAGCCAAAGTTCATACATCATGGTATTTACATCTTAAGCCCAAATCTCAGGGAAATCACCAACATACCTTGTACAAAAGCCATAGCCAACTTCCTGCATGAAGTCCGCAAGAGAACTCTCCATCATTGTTTTGGCTATCCCTCCAGAATCAGGCAGGATCCTGTCCATTAGAATGTCCCGTTTTTCAGGATATAGGAGTGGTGCAAGCACCACGGGGCAACGTTCCTGGGGAAAATCTACAAACCAGAGCATTTTAGCAGGTCGCTCTATTCAAATGCATATAGCAAAGCAAAAAACAAAAAAATTAAATATCACAGGTGTTTCAAACTCAAATGCACAGTACAAGAAGGTCTGTTTAGGATCACTGTCTTAGGATGCAGAGGGGTTGTCTAAACAGCAAAAATAGTCCTCACAGAATGCGAGGAGACTACGACTTGTCTTAATGGCATCCTGTATCATATTGCTGTATTTGGAAGGAGGGAGGCTAATTATACCATAGACTCTGCAGGAAGAGCCTTGGTGGCTTTTCCCAGAGTTTTTAAACAACTATGGGGTGAATGCACATTCCTGCTCGTTGGCCGTAACTGTGTGTGGGGTGGGCGTGAGGGAGGGAAGGAAATGTTAAACATTAAGTTCCTCCCAGGAAAGGCGGCTACTTTTTAAACACATAATAGGACCAATAAAAGAGTCTGTAGCCCAGTTAGGAATGAGTTTAAGTGAAATTATTCATTTTCCAAAAACCAGGGGTGGGAGGAGATAAGAATTGTTTCAATGTTTGTACATCCCTGAGCTTCAGAGGGGTACTAGCAAGCCACATCCTCCCTTGCCCAACCCTCCTACCACAAGCTGCCTCCTTCCTTTGCTCCCAGTTCTATCTGCTGATGGTCACAATGCCTGACTACAGGACTTCCTTTGCGACATCTGTCACAGCAATGCCCAAGGCACAAGGAAACTGATGACCTGCCATTGCAACTGCTACCTGCCAAGTTGAGATGGGAATGGGAAGAGGAGACAATAAGATGGCGATGGGCAATCCCATTCTGAAACAATGTCTGAGATCAGGACTAAAGGCTCTATTAGTTTTTGGTCAAGCCCCGCCACATCCCAACACTATCTTTTAACATCTAAGCCTTCTTGTCTCAAGAGGACCAAGCCTGTGCGCTGCTAAAAATAAACAAGTTCTTTTTAAAACCCTATAAGGATCGGCATTCTAAGGCATAAATAAAACACGGATCTGGTGCACACGCAGAACTGGCATATTTCTTAAATAAACTTAGGTTTCAGGATTTATGTTTCAAGAGCCACAATACTCTATCTGTCCTCTTGTTTTTGAATGACCACAGCAAATCTACTCCCTACCAAAACGTCTTCCCTTTGACAGCAGGTTTCAAACAGAGGTGCCCAACACCCTACTTACCTCTACGTAATGTTTTGAGGAAAGCGTCAATTTGTTCCTGTCCAACGCCAAAGGCACCTTTCTGTCCAAAAAGAAGATGGGAGAGGAGGAGGTGCAGCACCTCTATTGCAATATCTTGGAAGCCACCTTCTTGATTTCCGCTGACGTCTGCGTCAATATATGAACGCAGAAGATCGGGAAGTTTTTGTTTAATAAACTGAGCAGCTTAAAAAAAAAAAGAGGCAAAAGTTAACAGGACGTCTTCAGAAAAGGTTATTTTCTGTTTATTAGTTCTTTTCATTTATACACAAGACATATCGATGGCTCTGATCATCAGAGAGTAAGTTCAAGAGATCAGCTGCATACCAGAACTGCCCTGTCTTGGAACGCAACCTCACCTCTGCTCCCTTGAGGCCACCCTGAACTTTCCTGAATGGCTCGGCTTCAGCTTCCAGGGAGCCTCTCTACAAGGAAGCAGGAAAAGGCTGCTTGCAGGCTGGCCAACAGCTCCTACTTTGGGTGCCTTGGCTATGCTGAAACTTGTTTCCTTGATGCGCTCTGCCATAACTCCACTCAAATTCTACCTAGTGAGTTTGCTTACTCTGATCCTGCTACAGCTTCTGTCAAACCCTGCTGCCAGGTTATAAGACTATGTTCACTGTCAAATATATCTTAATTTAGGAGAACAGGTGGAAATTCAGATTAAGGAAACAACCATTTGAAACAAACCAAACAGTTAATAGTGTAAGACTGAAAGGAGAAAAATGACCAACTGTTCTTTGACCCAGTTGCTGACTGAAACTGACATAAGGAGCCAGCTACTGGACGCACAAGAACGTCAACATTCAAAGAAGGATTAGCCTCTATGGTTTTGAGCACCACATTGCATGATTTCTAGTTGCATCACATGGGGATCCATGTATACTGAGAGTTCGGACCAGCTGACACATGGCTCCCAATCAATCTCCAATCCCAAAAGGCTCAGGGGAGAGGTACCTTGTGACATCAGATCTTGAGTCACTGAGCTCAGCACAGATTTCTAAGGGGGCGTCCCTCCTGCCAGAAGGCTTGGGGGTGGCTAGTGCAAGAATGATCCTTGAAATGAGGAAAACAGACCATGGTCCCATCCAGCTCATGAATTCCATAACTTAAGCAACTTGCTCCGGGGGATGAGGAGCACTAATGACTGCCTAAGTTACAACACAGGAAGGTTTTTCTAGCTATGAAAACCAACCAAGATTTGGTTATGTATGTAGAATTTAAATTTCTCTTACCAAAACCTCGCAGATCTGGGTTGAAAGAGTTCAGCAAAGCAAGGCCAAAAATAACCTATGAACAAACAGAAGAAATCAGGAATCCAAACATCCACTCAGCCATTTGGTATATAATGTGCCAGGGCTGGAGACTAGGCTGGCTAAAGGGAAACTCCATGTGTGAACACTGCTGCCCGCCCGCCCTCCCACCCACCACCAAAGGTGCCCATGGGGTGGATCATCATTTGGAGGGCGATGTTCCTGGCAGTGCTGCTACTCCAAACTAGGACGCCCGCAAGTGTCAGAAGCTGGACAAGAAATGGGGGGGAATCAGAATAACCGAGAAGGACAAATACACTGTAAAGACTGGCTCTGCCATCCCACAGCCATTCTGCCAAACCCCCTCTCCCGCCAATAGGCACTCGATGTTTTAAAACACAATGTGCTAACCCACCTCTTGAACCTTGCTTAATTTGATAACTTTGCTCAGTTGAGTAAAAAGATGGGGTGATGGCTTAAGACTCTGAAAGAAACAAAAAATAATGGAAAGGTTACATTTGCAATTCTTAACAGAATGGTCTGTGTGACCAGCAAAAGAACACTTTACCAAGGGGGGAAAGGGTGACGTCCACTCGCTAGTGGTACTGGACTAATAATAATAATAATAATAATTATTATTATTATTATTATTTATACCCCGCCCCTCTGTTAAAACAATCGGGGCGGTTTACAAAAACTAAAACACAATACAGATAAAATCCCCAAACACCCCCCCACGCCCACCCTCCCCCATAAAAAAATATTAAACAATTATAGATTAAAACAAACTGATCTAAAATCACAATTTAAAACAATACAATAAATGGCCAGTGGACTAAAAGAAGCCAGGATCCCCTGAGGCTGGGATCTAATTAGGAAAGGCCTGCCGAAAGAGATCCGTCTTTAGTGCTTTTTTAAAGCTACTCAGGCTTGTTATCTGACGGATCTCGTTCGGCAGGTCATTCCACAATTTGGGGGTGATTACCGAAAAGGCCCTCTGGGAGGTTGCAGACAGCCTAGATTTTTGTGGCTGAAGCAAATTCCTCCCAGAGGACCGGAGTGCGCGGGGAGGATTGTATGGGAGGAGGCGGTTCCGGAGATAAGTTGGACCCAAGCCATTTAGGGCTTTAAAGGTAATAACCAACACCTTATACTGGGCCCGGAAACTGATAGGCAGCCAGTGGAGAGATTTTAGTACTGGAGTTATATGGTCTCTCTGAGATGTTCCCTATTAGACAACATTTACTCAGTCCTCTTTTAACAGAGTATGTGGTTTAACAAATCTTTGCAAAAATGTTCAAAAAATTTTTTTGGCTCAAAATGACCCCAAATGCCCTCTAAGAGTGCCCATGTCACCTACAGGGTGTTTGGGGGCATTTTCCTTTTTGCAGGAATGGGTGCTGTTGGTGCTGTGGCCTCCAAAGTCTCCTGGGGGGGCTAATGTGGCCCCTCAGCCTTCCACAACTGCCCACCCCTGAGTTAAGCAAGACTGAAAGGATCAACTGGATCAAGCAAGGATGTGGGTCCTCCTAGATTTTACTTCCACAAGTCTTGTCCTATCAGATGGTCCACAGATGCCTATTGCTCGGAAAAGGCAAGCAGTGCTCTTGGGGCCATTCCCTCCATGTTTCTGTGGACCCTCTCTCATTTGCTGGTTGAGCTCATACAAGCAAATGGTGGAATGAGAGCACCATCAAGATCCTGAAAACACTCAGCTCTGCTAAACTGTATTCCAACCCACCTCTGCAACCTCACGCCCCCTCCAGAACAAGACTGCCGTCAGGGGATCAGAACCAGGGGCTACTACTCTCATCATTATCACAACTTTTACAGCTGCTACTGACTATACTGCTACTTTTTTAAATTTATTTTTTAATTTTTTTAGCTGTTTTTAACTTTTTTAGTTTGTGTTTTAACTTTTGTATTTTGCTGATTTTAACAATTTTTTTAAATTGTATGCCACTGGTCTGTTAAAGTCTAAACTCCTTGGGACCAGCGTGTCTTAGAAACCAACTCCTCCCTTTATATTGCATCCTCTTAGAATCAAAGGAGAATCCTCTTAAACCTATAAACTATACATCAAAACATTACATATATGCAAAAAGGCGATGAGTTGAAGTGCCCCACAACTGGGGAAAATGCCTTCCTCTGGAGACGTACAACAACCTGAGCATCTTCTGGAAGCTGCAGAAGAACTTGTTTTGGCTGGCATCTAGTGGCCACCATGTCCTGGCTGATGTTACTCTTAAAGAATTCTTAACTATTCTAAATCTGTTTGTTTTTATGTTTTAATATATTGTTACTTTAACCCTGGTTCCTGATGAGTTGAAGAAATTGAACAAATCCATAAATGCTGGGATCACCAAGAACCTTATTACATGCAGATTTTTCAAATATTTCTAAAATCCTCAGCTGTGTTCAAGATTATGCATACTGCTGACATTTAAATACCAAGTCATAATAATGTACACAGCCATAGATTTTGCAACATTAACTCAAGGGCAATATACTGAGGCTTTTCTTTAGTATATCCATAGCAGCCGCTCTTTACAAAGTGCATACAAACCTTCTGATAGTGCAATGGATTTTCAATCGCATAGGACAGCGTCGAAATAAAGTTTGGCTTTGTAATCAATGACGCACACTCCTGGATCAGAAACTGAGTCTGGTGATGGGGAAAGAGGAGGCTGTTATCACAAAGCTACTGTCTCTGAAGCATACAACATAGCTACGACACACAGTTTGTCTGTGTTCAGACTACTTCAAGCTATCTTTTTACAGTGGAGTACTTAACCAATATTTTAAAACTGGACAGGACTAGTCTTACATTCAGATGAACACCCAGTGCAGAAATATCTTAGACTACATAGCAAAACCTGCTATGAATACAATACAATATTCCATCAACAGTATGGAAGCAGAGTGAAATGTTAATATATTTATAAGCAAGCCAAATAATTGCTATGTCCTTTTTAAAGGTGTTATGGTATTCAGCTCTCAACTATTTAAGTGTTAAAACAAGACTTCTGATAAACAAAGTTCAAATACATATCGCTTCAGAAACAGCACTGTGCAGGAATGCCAGTGAAATACAGTCAAGTGTAACCCAACACTCCACTGATGGTTTAGAGCAGAGGTTCCCAAACTCTGGCTCTCCAGGTGTTTTGGACTTCATCACCCAGAAGCCCTAGCCATCTTGTCCAACAGTCAGGAATTCTGGGAAATGAAGTCAAAAAAAAAAAATCTGGAGGACCAACGTTTGTGAACCACTGGCTTAGAGACCTTCAACAGTTACAGCAATTCTTATGTACATGTAATAGTAAAAGTGTGTATTTTTATTTCTGGCTGCTCTGTTACAGAGGTTCTCACAAAGTCACGTTGTTTCATGGTTTTGGCCACAGTGAAAGCATGCCCCCCAACACACATTGTTATGCTCCTAGAAGAGGGCTGTTCAAAGTGCTGCCCTCCCAACGTCATTGGACTGTAGCTCACAACAGCCCCAGCCAGCAGAGCCAAAGGTAAAGAAGGTCATCCAACAACACTGAGCTGCACCTTGTCTATCCCCATTCTAGAACTCCAAAGCAGGTCTTGTGTACTGCTCCATCATCTGTGGAAACCTAATAAAGCCAATTAAAACAAAGGCCTCTCTCCTGTGGAAGCTCTTGTTGAAAACTCTCCCCAAAAAGCCATCCCTAGTTGACACCCATCAAAGATCTATAGTTTCAGGAAGGCCTCTGGACTCTAGAAGTTGATAGGCAAGGCAGGGATGAGGAATATGTGGCCCTCCAAATGCCACTGGGCCAATACTCCCCCAGCCCCTGTTATGCTTTAGAACTGCTTTTATTGAATGACTTCTCACCATGGGTTTTGTAAGTGAAGCCCTGGTATGAACTGAACACTGCAGAGGAGGAAAAAAACTTAAACAAATTAACTGTATTTTTCCCAAGCTTACCTGATGGAAATCTTTGCCGCTGCTTTTACCATCGCCACTAAAATCCACATGTGAGAATAGGCAGCGTAGTAAATGCCTGTCTGCCTCAGGACCGTGCCGATTCACAATCTACATGTGGGGGGGGGGAGGAGAAGAAAACACTAGCTTTAGTACAGTCAGTCTCAACCAGTGTGGTAGTTAACTGCAGGGACTGTATTTGTACAAGAAAGTCATCCAAGAAAGAGTCATAGGAAGGAAAAACTAAACCGCTGATTTCCGAGGCGCCTCAGTTGAGGAACAGCCAGGACCCACCTGCTGCACTTGCCTATGCTTCCCTGCTTAGACACCTGACCTGCTTTGCCACTATCTAGAGTGATCCATACTCCCAATAACGCTTAAATATCCACAAGCAAAACACAAAAGGGTTCTGTGTTGCTTGCTTCTGTCTAGTGACCACAAACAGGTAGGGACAACAAGCCCTCCACTTAGCTTCTCCCTGATGAAACGTTAAGGCAATTATTCCTTGGCAAACCACCTCTGAATATTTCACGCCTAAGAAAATCCTATGAAATTAATGGGGGCACCATTAAGTCAACAGGTGACTTGAAAGAGCACACACACACACTCTTAACTATATGTCAGTATGATTCAAAGCAAGGCAGAAGTTATGGCACTATCACAAACAACACAATTCACTCTGCATCTGTTACAAATACATGCACCACAACTCTTAAAAAGTTCTGCACGTCAGTTATGTTGCTTGCTAATTTTCTCCACAGAAAAATCCCATGGTAATTTTCTGCTAACAATTGTTCCTGGCTAGATGAACAGGAGAGACACAACGTAACCACCAAATTCAACCACACAATCTTCTTACACACCATTCAATCGTGCTCCCAACCACCCCAACCTAAACGACTAATGCCTCAGAGATGAGGCAAACACATTTAGAAAGATACAGAGAACAAAAACAAATTAAACCAAATGCCACATTAAATGCTATTTGTCTGAAGTTATTACCCTTAACCTGCTTCTACCCCATGCCACAGATTAACATGGTCTGAAAAAAGTACAGTTGGGGCTGTACTGCAGAAACCAGAAAATGGAAGCACCCACAGAATCCAGGCCCAAGCAAGGCCTCTAGCTGGTTCCAAGGGTGCTCAAGGATGCTACAAATGCATGTGGTGTGTCTCCCCACCAACTTACCCCTCAGGCACACGCCGCCTTAAAGGGGGAGGAACACAGGCCCTTGTCCAATTGGCACAGGCACCAATTTTCAACTCACACAGTTAGTGGCAAACTTCAGGGAGCCCTGGGGTTCAAGTGCTGCCAATGCCCCCCTTAGTGCCAGTGCTGCCACTACTTCTAGGCCCCCACTACCAGCTGACCCACCACCACTGTAGCTGTTCTGTCAGCAACTCCACATCCCCCAAAGCAGGCAAGTTGCCTTGGGAAGCAGCCAATGACTCTTCTACTTCCTGGGTTAATTCTGGATGAGAATTTTTTTGTAAAAATTGTTTTCCCCCCTCAGGGGACCTCCCATAGAGAAATGCCTACCATACCCCCTAGAGGGCACTTGGGGGATATTCTGAAGCAAAAAGAAAAAAATGACCCGGGGTGGACCTACCGCATCCAGTGCTGGGCTAGAGGGACAATTCCTCTGATCCAACATGGCACAACCTCATTGAAACTTTTGAATTGCCATGGTAATGAGAACACCACATTTCCCCCAAAAACCCCTCCCTCAGATAATGTTTTGTCTCGAAATGCTCCAAAATGCCAGTAGGGGCACATTTCCACCACAATTTGCAGGTTCCCTGGGCCAATTTAGGCTTAGGAGAGGCCTTTTTCAAAACAGGAAATGACCTCTGCTTACTTCCTGGTGTTAAAAAGTTTTATCCTGGGCCTCAAATGGTCCAGGAAGGCCTCAAAACATGCTGAAGATGCCCCATACTTCCTAAAGGGCATTTGGGGGCAAAAGAAAAAAAAAGTGTTTAGTCGTTTTTTTACAGGGTCAGGTGTGGTGGAAAGGTGTGGCCCGCCAGGGTCTTCTAGGGGGATAATGTAGACCTCTAGCCTTCCAGCATTGCCCACCTCTGATATAGAGCTCTCATTACTTGTAGCCTCTCATAGCCTTATTTGAATTTTAAAGCTACTGAGTTAGCAACCATCATCACATCTTGCAGCAATGAATTCCAGTGTATGAAGTATTTCCTTTCATCTGTCTTGCATCCACATCATTTAGCTTCATTGGATCTCCTTATCCACTTTCTCCAGACCATGCATAACTTTATGTCTCTCTGCCTTGGCTATCTTTACTTACTTTTTTCCTAACCCAAGCAGCCCTAAATATTGCAACTTTTACTCATATAACAGTGTTGCTCCATTCCTGTCATCATTTTGGCTGCCCTTTTCTGCCTCTTTTCCAACTTTACAATATTCTTTCTGAAGCGCAATGTCTGCCCCTTACCTAGAAGAAAGGCCAAACTAGCCTCTTTCATGAATGAGTTCCACAATCTGAAAACCACTACCCAAAAGGCCATGCCTTGTGCCCCCACCAACTTCTCATTAGCAAGTAAGCTAATTTAAGGAATTTACTATCACAAGATACCGCAATGGCCACTCTCCTTGCTGGTTTTAAAAGGGCATTTCAAAAATTCATGGTGGATAAGTCTATCAGCAGCTAACCTCCAAGTTCAAAAGCAATATGACTCAAAACTGTCTTTATCTGGAGAACAATGAGAGATCATTATTGGTCCCAGGTCATGCCTGTGGGCCTTCCAGAAGCTTGGACCAGATAGCACTTGTTTGATACCAGAAGGCCTCTCATGCTGTCTCGTGAGCCACAGGGCTTAATAACTCACTAAAACATGCACCAAGCATGTGCAATGCACTCTGAATCACTTCCACAAACATCCTTTAACTACACTTCATTTAGTAAAAATGAGTATTCACAGTCAAAATTAACAGATGGCTCTACAACTGATATTATAGTTTAAGAGGTCAATTCCCTAAAGGCAATCAAGCAGGTAAGGCAGGTGTGTAAAGAAAGAGGTACTATGTCTGGCAGGATCGAGAAGCCAGAGAAAGCTCTGAAGACTGAGGGAGCAAAGAAAATAAAGGAAGGGGCAGAAGAATTAAGCTGTGTTTCTGAGTGACCTGCAGAAAGTGCTTTGCTTCAGAGAGTCCAGCAAACAGGAAGAGGAAGCTTACAAAAAGGGCAGTGTCTACTGGGGGGGGGGGGCAGAACAAGGCAACAAACCAACAAGGCGACTAAAAGTTGGATCCAAGAAAGCTTTGAAAGCAGGGTTTCCCCCTATCTCCCAAAACAGAAGGGGTACATGACTGTCCATAGCTGATGGATGACTCCTGGCACAAACATTCTGGCCAAACTCCACAGAACAACTTTGGGCTGGGTTCTTAAACAGTTTGTGGTAAACCCAATCACATCTTCTGGATCAGAACATGTTTTCTAGCATCTTTGTAGATCACAAGAAAGCTTGTAGCAGTATACCCATCAATACTGACTCATTTTATTTATTGATTTATTGCAATTAAACCCCACCTTTCCTGAGCTCCAGATAGAATACACATCACTCCTCCCCCACTCCTCCTGTTTTATCCTCACAATGGCTTTGTGAAGTGGAGGTGAAGCTAAGAAAAAATGTGCATGGCCCAGCATCACACAATGAGCTTAATGAATGCAGGTCTTGCAAGTCATAGGAGATTTTCACACTACACTGTTACAGTGTTACTGTTCCACTTTATTTGCTCTGGCTGCCTTCTGTGGAATCCTGGGATTTGCAGTTTAGGGAGGGGCATTTGCAACTCTCAGCCAGAGAGCTTAGGCCTCATTAAACTACAAACCCCAGAATTCCACAGGAGGAAGCCAGAGCAGTTAAAGTGGAATAGTAACACTATAACAATGTAGTGTGAAAATCTCCATAATCCAAGACTCTGCCCACTACTGGCTTCTAGGATGCTCTGTCTGGCTATGTCAAAACAAAACCAGACCCCCCAAAACAAACAAACAAAACCCAGCACATCTCAGGAGACCTCTGGGATTCTAGCAAGGCTTTCAGGGCCTCTGTGCTCCCAAAACATGACTCCCAAAACAATCAATATGTCTTGATCAATTTTAAACTGAGGGATCTCCTTTTTCCAGCCACCACAGAAGTGCTAATTGATACAAGCACAAATCAAATGACAAGGCCAGCTAGTGCTGTTCTCAGTGCGATCGCTATTCTAGGCAGCAGTTGGGAAAAGATACCTCTAGCCTTGCTGAGACTTGAGTGAGCATCTGAAGTCCTTGTACTTGGAAGACTGAAAGCACAGCCAGCCATACATTTTCCCTTCCTGGAAGAGGCCTCACGCCTGGCTTTCCAGGACACAAGAGTGCCAAAGCGTTTCAAGTAGAGCAGAATGAACTAAAAGGACGGAGACAAAGCCACTGTGCACCCACACTCTACCCTTGGAACAAAGAGTATTCACAACCTGCACATAGGGCTGAGTGCTATAAGGGAACACTTCCCAACCCCCACTTTAAGGGCTCTATGGTGCATGTGAGAGACAAAACTAGTTGCAAGGTTCAAAGCCACAGGCAGCCTCAAGCACTCTTCATAAAGCACATCCCATTTATGTCTCATGAAGACCTTCAGACAGCCCCTCTTTATACATCAGTGTGACAACAATGGAGCTGAGTACTCAGGAGAACAGAAAGCAACCCTCTGAAAGAAGGGAAGTGCATGTATTCTGTGGTCATAGAAATAAGCCATGGATTGTGGTTGTAGTCTACTGAAGCATCATTCTGTTCATCATGAGTGGATATGTCCTTGCAATCCACTCAGGGAGTGGATTTTTGCCCTCAGGACCCACTGTGGCTCACAAAGGACGGGGGGGGGGAATGAAACTTGAAATAGACAGAGGAACACTCCCAGTTTTTTGTTCTTATTCTAAACCTAAAAACAGCACTCTTGGGAGTGTCAAGAGGAGGAAAAACCATCCTCCAGAACCATTTTGCACTGGGGTAGCCTTGGTGATCACAACCCACAAAAACTTTTTTCCCCAAAGAATACGCACATAATTAAGACAATCATAGAACCATAGAACTGGAAGAGACCACAAGGGCCATCTAGTTAATATAATTCAAATTGCAGAATCTAAGGTTTCTGGTATTAGTTCTCATAGTCTTACCACAGAGTGTACAAACATCTCCCTTGGTCACTATCAGCAATTGTATAATCAAATATGACAGCCAAGATGTGTGTATTAATGCTGAATGCAGTGACAATGAAGCAGCTTTTCATTTTGTACTCCAAGAGGGAACCATGAAAAACTACAGGTGTGTCATGTGATGTTTCAGGGGAGGGGTGGGCAAATGACGGAGGCTGGGGATTCACAATGACCCTGCGAATGCTCTGCACCATCAGAAGATTATTTTTTAAAAAAAACACCACCAAACACCATGTGGGGGACAATTTTGCTATATGGGAGGGGGAGATTTGATTGTTGTAGGCCCAGAAGAGGTCTTTGTTTACTGCGGAAATGAAACTGAATTTAACTTCCTTGTTAATAAGAAGCATTTCCTGGACCTAAAATGGGCAAGGGAGGCCAAGAACATAACAAATCCACCCCCCCAGCCCTTCAGGTCATGTGTGGGGTGTTCTGAGTGATTCTTTAAAAATGGTGGGCTGGGGGGCGGCTGGAGGGTACAGAAATACTAGATGTGGCCCATGTGCTGCACTCTCCCTACCCCTAGGAAAAGCAAGTGAGGAAAAGTCTTGGTGCCATTTGGCAACAGACAAAGTGGTACTCATTCTCTTCAGGAGTGTGACACAGTTGTAGGGAAAAAAAGAACCAAAAGTTCTTCAAACATCAGATTAACCAGACAGAAAAATGATCATTTTGCTACATTTCTAATAAAATAATCCAAACCATTTTAAGAAGAGGATAGTCATCCAGCAGAGCTCAGGCACATCCCAAGAAAACTTACCAATATGGATGAATTCCTGATGGCTCTTGGGGAGCATCCCTTTGCCTTGGAAGGTGACTCTATAGAAGAACCGGCTGATCTTTCGAATGGGGCAATGGCCAGGACAGTGGACACAATTGCTCCAAGCAAGCCCCCTGTTTACTAGGGAGCTGGTGGTGATGAAACAAGCAGGATGGAGACTGGAGGGCCAATGGCAAAAAACTCAGTCTGCCTGATCGTAGGCTAGAAGAGCTTGCCGGGAAGCTCATGCTGTAGTCATGAAGAAATCATGCCCGTTTATGCTCTGCCCACTTTAAAGATCTGCATGACACTCTGCAGATAAAATCATTCTAATCCACTCTGACTTGGATGCTGTGGTTGATACAGGTCCAGTGGATGTAATATTGCCTCCTGATTGTTACTTATTGCTGGATGCATTTCAGTTTGTGTAGCCTGAAAACATGGACAGGATCTTTGGAGAGGTGACAGCCACCACGTGGTTACTGGGCCCTTGGGCGGGGGCTTGCTAAGTGGGTAAGGACAGTGAAGAATGGCTCACTGCAGCAAGGCAGTTTCACCTTGCTTAAAAGAGGCTATGGTGAGGCCTTTATTGAAAATAAAAAACAACCATGAAACCAACCATACTTGATAACAACCCCCAGTCTCCAATATCCCTTTTTAGGGCAAGGTACTGGAGCATGCCTCCCAGCGGTAGGGTCTCCTAGTTGACATGGATTACCTAGATCTGGGATATCTTGGTTCTGCTGGACCTCCAGCAGCTTAGAATCATAGAAGCTTAGAGCTATGGTATTTTAAACCAGAAGTTCCATTATTTTTAATGGTGTTAGCTACTATCAATGGTTTTCAGTATCTACGCACACACACCCCAGAACCAATCCCCAGTGGCTACGGGGGTCCTACTGTACTACTTTCCTTGATCTGGACAGCCCAGAATTGCTTTGGCTTTTTAAACCATTGCATCATACAGCTGACTCATGTTCAGCTTGTGATCTTCTAAGACTCCTAAACCCTTTTCACGTGTACATTTTGTCCTGTTTCAAACCAGGTGTCACCCATCCTATATTTGTGTACAATCAGCCCTCTGTGTCCACAGGTTCTATATCCACAGATTAAACCAACCACAATTCAAAAGGATTCCAAGGGGGTGGAAATCCAAAAAGTAAACCTTGCTGTTGGCCATTTTATATAAGGGACACCATTTTACTATGCCATTGCCTATAATGGGACTTAGACAACATGAATATTAGACAACATGGAGCCTAGGACAAAACCCCAAGGCACCCCACCAGTCACTTCTTTCCAGGATGAACAGAAACCATCAACAAGCAGTCTCTAGGCCACTGGCCAGTCAATTCAAATCCACCTAACAGCAGCACTGTCTAGCTCTGTTCACCAGCTTGCCTCCAAGATTATCCTGCGGGACCTTATCAAAAGCCTTACTGAAATCAAAACCTACTACAGCCACAGGCTTTCAATGCCATTGATCAGAGTATCACTTTGAGCCACTTCTGAGATGTGAGTTGGAGGCACTGTTTCACAGTGGTTTCAGTCCTTCCTAGAAGACAGAACTCAAAAGCTGGTGCTAGGGGATGCCTGTTCAACACTCTGACCATTGGCTTGTGGGGGTCACTTGGGGCTTGGTGCTGGCCCCCTTGCACCTACATGAAACCAGTGGGATAAGTTATCTAGTGATCTGGGGGTTAGTGTCACCAATATACTGATTACATCCAACTGTATCTCTCCTTCTCACCTAACTCCAAGGAAGCTGTGCTAAATCAGTGTGCGCTGCCAGTAATGGATTGGATGAGGGTGAACAAATTGAAACTTAATCCAGAAAAGACAGAGGTGCTCCTGGTCAGTTGTAAGGTAGATCAGGGAACAGAGATTCAGCCTGTGTTGGATAAGGCTACTCTCCCCCTGAAATCTCAGGTTTGCAGCCTGGACATACCACAGGACTCAGATCTGAGCCTGAATGCCCAGGTTTTGGTGGCGGCCAGGACTGCCTTTGCACAGCTAAAACTAGGGCACCAGCTGCACCTCTTCCTGGTGTTGTCAAATCCAGCTAGAGTGATACATGTGTTAATTACTTCCTGTTTGATTACTGTAACACACTTTACATGAGATTGCCTGTGGAAACTGTTTGGAAACCTGTGACCAGGGTGCTGGCTGAGACTGGTTACCATGAACATATAACTATATACAGCCTGGGTTTAAACTATCTGAAAGACTGTATCTCCCTATATGAGTCTGCTTGAGATTTAAGATCTGAGGATAAGGGCTTTTCTCAGTCCCAACACTATCACAGGGACACAGGAAAGGGCCTTGTCAGTGGCTGCTCCCAGGTTGTGGAACTTCCACCCATAGGAAGTTTGGCTGGCCCTCTCTCTGCGCTCTTTCTACTGGTTCTTAACTTGTTTAGCAGAAGGAGATTGTAATACGGTGTGCTGTCCTTTTATCTTTTTTATTATGTTTTAAAGTTGTTTTGAACTGTTTTAACTTTGTGTTTTAATAGAATTGCTGTCCATTCATGCAAAAGTTATACAACGGTTTTCTTAGCTGTACTATTATTTATTTTATTTTATTTTATTTTATTTATATCCAGCTTTTGTTCAGCTTGGCATGCGAGGCAGCTAATCTCTCATTAAAAACAAAAATACATTAACATTAGATCCATGGTTCTATTAAAAACACTAAATTAGAACAGTTAAAAACACAGATAAACACAGTAAAAATTATTTATTTTATTTACATAGTCTTTTAACATGTTGTAAGCTGCCTTGAATCTTCTGATGGGATCAAGGTAGGTTATTAAATAGACAGATATTGAGTTTGTAGATCAACAACAATAGCTGCAATTGGGACTGTCTGTGACAGGGCCTGCC
This sequence comes from Gambelia wislizenii, assembly GCA_030847615.1. NCBI lineage: Eukaryota > Metazoa > Chordata > Lepidosauria > Squamata > Crotaphytidae > Gambelia > Gambelia wislizenii. Next base: position 42,436,856 of record JAUMIR010000008.1, read on the forward strand.
ATGTATTTGAAAATTGTGGGCATTCCAGTTTAGCAGCAAAAAGAACATGACCGGGCACTGGCATGGGTGAGGCCTCCTCACTCAATGAGTTTCACTTTGAGAGCCATTCCTTTGCCTCCTACATCCCACGGGCATTTCAAATCCTCATGAGGCTTCTGGGCTCACCTTTTTTGACAAGAACCCTCCTCTGATCTTTCTCTTAGCTTTCAAGGCAATCAGTCATGCAGGACAATCAGAAGAGACTCTTTCAAAGAAAGGAGCTGGGAAATACAGAAGCTGTTTGGAAGAACAGCAGCTCCATGTGTCTCTTTAGGGGCTGAAAGCCTGGGCAGCAGTGCAAGGGAAGGTACCTCAGCAAGAAGAGCCAACACACTGTGCCTCCTTCACTGAAGCAATAAGCTGTGATCTCTTCAGTGTTAGAGAGAAAAACATTTCACACAGAAATGGCAAGGCTATGACAGAGCTATACTATGGCAGTAGCCAGGGAGATGTGGCCCAGTGGTCAGCCTTTTTACTGGTCAGCCTTTTTACTGACACTCTCTTCATTAACAAACCCTCTCTTACAAACATTTTCCTTTCCTTACTCTCTATTAACTGGTGAATTCCTCACCCCCCCCTTCAAAACGCTGCAGTGATGCCTTCCAAACTACTGAAGCAGGTTTCCCATTTCCTTCCAGTGAATGACTTCAGTGAGCAACAGACAAACAAACATCAGAAGAAAAAACAAAAATATAAGTGTTGCAAACTTGGATCCACAAGGCTCCTCCTTCACGAAAAATCTGCTTTTCTTGCACCATTTTGCAATCAAATGTATTGAACAGATAAAAGTTCATTAACAGAGAAAATTAATACTTGTGTTTTTCTACTAGAAAATGCAAGGGTTGTATAATTCTGAGATGGGTTTATATAAATTGCTTTCTGCATCAAAACTAATCTCCTTTTAAAAAAAAATAAAACTCATAAAATTACTCACAGCTTACAAATGCTTGTCCAGGTGACACACAGCTACTCCTCCAAAACTGGCTATTTGTTCCTACTGGACTGTGCATGAGTTGAAGAAGCAGCTTGAATTATTCAAGATGAAACTGCTCTTTGAAACTGAAGCCCTCTCAGTGCTACATAAGAAAGTGAGTGGAACAATGTGAGGGGGAAGAGGGGTGTTTCAACTGATTTCCATGAAGTTTACATCCTTCATCAGTTCACCCTCCTCTACATACAAGAAGATCCTTATATGAGAGGAAACTAGAGAGCTCTCTGCTGGCTCTCACACTCTCTCCACTTCAGAGGATAGCAATGGCAAACCCCCTCTGAAAAATCTTGCCAAGAAACCTCCATGACAGAGTCATCATAAGTCACAAATGACTTGAAGGCATACAACAACAACACAACTTTTGGATGGACTAAGAATAAACTCCCCTGTTTCTTCATTTGATCCTACCTCCTAGCTTTTCTGGGGCAGAGATTAAAATGCAGGAAATGCTTTTGGAAATGGCCTGTAATTAGAGGGAGACATTACACCCAGAGATTTTCCAAAGACTACCTTGATGCCTGCATTTCCTGCTGACAGAAACATGACTTAACACGTCTCTTAAAAGCAGGGTGGGTAGTGTGTAGCCCTCCAGTTGCACTGCTCATGAATCCTAGTCAATGGTGAAAGATAGCGGCTGCAGTCCAGCAACATCTAGAGGACCACACGCTCCACATCCCTGCTCTAGAGGGACAAGGAAATCAGAACAAGCTAATCCTTTCCCAGACACAACCTTCTTACTACACATAATCAGCTAAATCCAATGTTGGTCTTACACAGAGTAGACCCAACAAAACAAATACTTTCAATCACAACCAACTTAGAGTCCCACTGATTAGAATGGGTATACTCTAGGTAAGACAGATGTCAAATTTAGCCCACTAACTTTAGATATTGTCTTGATAAAACTTCTACAGTCCTAAAACAGCATGCAAAGGATGGCTTAGCAGAAAACTTCCAAAACAGCACTTTATCCATCACAGACTTTCATCCAAGATCATCAGGAGTGTCTACTGGCATAACCCAAAATTGCAAAAATACCACAGAAGGACTGGTCAAAGAAAAAGGGAAGAAAGAAGGTATGAAAAAACATGGTTCTAGCCCATGCACTCCAAGGAGAAATGCAACAAAGCAAAATTCCTCCTGATGTAGGGATCTGGAAGGAACTGAATGATGGAGGAGAAGCCACATCCTTTAAGCGTGCACCACCCAAAAAAGAAAAAACAAACCATGAGAACTCTGTTCACTTCTTTACCTAAAGTCAGCTGTACCGTAATTTCTTCAGTAGCTTTGAGCCAGTAAATATGAGCTTCACACACACACACACACACACACAGATAAAGAACTGGAGAAAATGTCAGAAACCTATCTACTTCCCTGAACTGACCGATTTAGAATGCATAACAATTCTATGGGGGGGGGGGACATTTTACAGTTGTCCTTCCATATCCACGGATTTGGTATCCACGTATTTAAGTATTCATGGCTTGAAAATATTCTTAAGCAAACCTTGATTTTGCCATCTTATATCAGGGACACCATTTTGCTATACCATTGTATATAATGGGACATGAGCATTCACGGTTTTTGGTATCCACGGGGGGTCCTGGAACCAAACCCCAGCGAATATGAAGGGACAACTGTAAAGTAAACCATGATAACTTTACATATTGTATAAGTAGCAACCTCCAGATGTAAGGTGAACTTGTAAAGTTGTTACTGACAACTGAGTCCTGGTCATGTAAGCTCACCCAGATACACAGCAGAAAGGACAGGTGAATGACATAAAAGAGGAAAGGGCCTTCCAGTGTACTTTAAAATGTACCAACATCAGTTCTAAGGAAATGTAAAATGGTAAGATCTGGATTTGTAATTCTGGAGTCTAAACTAACTCAACCAGATAGAATCAGGAATGTAAATGATACAAAAATGAACTAAAGATCCTTCTTCCTTCCCCACCATTTCAATTAGAAACGGTGTGTGCGTTATTTTCTACTCACGTGCTGTATTTCCTGCTGGCTGGCTCGGTAGTTTTTCTTGGTTAAATTGTCCACCAGGTAGCTGATTTGAGACAAGGCCAGCGAGAGCGAGTCAAGATTCATTGCTGGTTGGGGCGGAAGCAGGCGGCCGAGCCCGGCGCAAAATCACCATTATTCCCCTTTAGTCACCTCAGAGACAGGTTAATTTTTTTTCCCCAGTTAGCCGATATATCAATTTTTGCTGTTATCTTCAACTCTTCTTTCCCAGTATTCTCAGTCCTTTCTGTACCATGGCACCTGCAAAACCAAGCAAGAAAATTTTACAACTTCCTCAAAAGTTAAACCTGTATTTCATAATATATTATCCTTTTGCTAATAAATGTTCATGGATATCTGAATGGACAAGTACACACAGGACTATATGGGGGGGAAAGGGCTACATGAAAAATTTAAGTTATTTTTGGCTAAAAGGACATCAAGAGGAAACAAAATCAATTATCCTTCTTTCAGTAAGATTTATGGTAGCGATAGATACTAAAGTTTATATGAAACACATGCTTCTGTCCACTGAGATGGGCTGCAGGCTGCAGCACAAACATACAGAAAAAAGATAAATTACTTACGCATGGCTATACCATAACCTGACCTGCAGGCTCCCCTGCCCCATCTAGTTGTGCCGCAAATCTCTACACAGTCACAGGTTGATCACCTGTGTTTCCTCATTCTTCCAACCAGGCTGAAACTAATTAATAATGAGCTACATGATGGCTTCACAAAAGAGATGACTTACAAAAAAATAAGTCCTCCTTTAACCTTTCACTGTGTTTCCTTAACTTGTAATGAGTTTCCTAAACTCTCCATTTGTTTTCAAATTCTATTCCACTGTTTCTCAAATTTACCTTTTATAAATGAAGCAGTGGATAATAGCAAAACCTATTAAAATAAAGGACTTCTGGTACAAACATACCATAGAGTTGCATTGGAAGATCTAGCGATTCCTAGAGGTGATGCCTCTCTGGGCATTTTCCAGCATGACTCTTTGGCATGTGTTGCTATTTTTTCAACTGCAGGTAACTGAAACCATGGATATAAGTTCAGCAGATATGGAGGTGATCGGTATTTTTGTTTTGATGCAGAGAAGCTACAGAGGACACCAGCCTCATGTAGGATTTTGAACACTTGCAATTCCAATGATAAATGTGTTTGTTCGCAGGCAAAGAATCAATATTTATGGAAAGAAGCTATAAAAGCAATGTTACACTGCAAGTACTATAGAGCAGCGATAAACAGGAATGAACAGCAGCATCCTGACTTTCTGGGCATGCTAGCAGATCCTATCCAAACCATGCAGGGCTGCAAAGGCCTAGTGTTCTGTTTGGCATATTGGGGCAAGCCAAGTAATTAACTTTTAAGAGCAATCATTAAAATATAAATGTGGATACAGATATTCTTACAGCCAGATGTACTGCTACACCTATGATAGCAGAAGAGAAGTAGAGAGACTTTTTTCCTGCCTAATCAGCACAGAAGTCATCCATCAGGGACTGCGTGGCAGTGTAACAAGTGTGAAGCCAGCGGAAGCCAGAGCCATGGCTGCCAACCCAGCTATGCCACCTTTGTCTCCCTTGCTCTCTCCCGCTGCTGAGCGGGCCGCTGGGGGACAAACAGGTGCTCTTACAGGAAGCCTGAATGCTTGCCAAGGGCTGCACAAAATTAGGTCAAAGGGACACAGGTACCCACCCTTGTTGCAAAACAAGCTGAATCATAGAATCATAGAATTGTAGAGTTGGAAGAGGCCACGAGGGCCATCCAGTCCAACCCCCTGCCACGCAGGAAACCTTGTACTTTGGACTCTTGTCATTGGAAGCAACCACATAAAGTGGGATAGAATCTCTAGTTCACTAGTGCTGGCAACAACACTGGCTGAAGGGAGGAGTGCCTGAACACTAAGACAGGCATGGAAACTGCCACATACCTGCTCACTGATCCAAAGCAATAGAACTTGTTCACTCCAGCACTCTCAGCTAAAAGTTGAGCAAAACATGTAATGCATATACCACAGCACGAATGTGTCTTTGTTCCTGTGCCCATCCCCAAAGAGTCAGCCACTGGAGTATGTATGCTGAAAATCATAGGTAGTTATGGAAATCACAGGTAGCTAAGTTGCTCCACTGTGAAATTTCTAAAACAGCAGGGCATACCAGAAGGGCTAGCATCTGCTTCACCCTTTATACAAATATGTTTGCCAAAGTTATACCCCTGTTGTCAGGGCAAACAAACCGGAATGGTAAAATAAGCAAACACTAACAGGCTGAAGAAAAAAGAAAATAAGCTACAGGGAAGTCAGGAGCTAGTTTCTGTGCATTTCCCCAAACAGATTCTGGATGAGAGACTTCTGTCTCAACAAAGGCCTTTTACTATGATTTCTTGCTTAATACCAAGATGTCACCCAGGAGCGCAAGACAACACAGGGGCCTCAAAATCCAAATTAGGCCCTTCTACAATGCAAGTGGGGTTTCAAGAGTCATTCCTATCAAAAGAACTTCCAGAGTTCTTTCCAAGTTATGATTCTCGGGATTCCTCACAAAAGACAGAGCAGTGGATCTGACTTATAACCAATCTAAGCTTGTGGTCTAGGTGTGTTAAACTACATCAGAGGTAAAGAATATTCATCTATGACACGCAATAGGTATAAAATGGAATGATCTTCATTAAAAGAACATGTATGGCAATGGCAGGAAAACCACAGAAGGGCCAGGGGTTCCACACACAGGCTTCACCAAGGGCTACAGCAACTGCAGCCCAGGGAAGAAAAACAGGGATGCCTCTCTCCTCTTTCTCTCAAAGCCTGAAGAGGCCACTTTCAAATTTGTTTTTTTGGAAGCTGAGGATCTGTAGCCCATTTTATCAAAGAAACACTTCCTGGATGCTTCCAGGAACAGAACACAGGTTTTTTTTTTTTTGCCAACCCCCTACCCACCCCAAAGGGACTGCTGTATGAGACAGAACACAACAGTTCTACAAATTTGTTGTACAGTTTTGTCTCTGAACAAGAGACCACTAGAACTAGCTAATTTCACTGCAGCAGTAATGAGAGTATGTCATCACGAGCAACATCTTCTAAGCATAAAAAAGTAGATAGAATATTATTGTCAAGAACAGTAAACACAATACATTTGAAAGTGTGTATAAATATACATAGTAACCACAGGCTAACCTGGCACAAATGTAACATTAGACCACAATTTAACATTAAGCGCACAAACTTGCTCCCCACTCCAACATGACTGCAAAGCAATCAAGAGCACTGGCCTCTCTTCTGAACTGTTCAGTTTATAATTGTGCACAAAACACTAACGGAAGTTTAAAATATGGTTTACCTAAACAAACTAGGATGACAAACTACAGTTTAAGTTTGTCCCATTCAAAGAAACCAGTTAAAACTAGATATTGTTTCAGGTCAGAAAAAAAGTCCAAACAATGGTTAGTTAAAAAGGAACACAAATATTTCTAATCACCTCTCAGCCACATCAAGAGGCAGACGAGAGCATGGACCTGAGAAAACATTACAATCAAATTTAAATGTTAAACTCAAATGCAGCCATTGAGCCTAATAAGAGCAAAAGGTGACATGAATCAAAATCACTTAGGCATGAGAACACAGATTTTTAATTCATTATACTGTATTTTCAACACCATTAATTGACAATAATAATAATAATAATAATAATAAAAAAAAAATTTATTTATACCCCGCCCCTCTGTTAAAACAATCGGGGCGGCTTACAAAAATTAAAATACAATACAAGTTTAAGATACTATACAAACACTAAATCTCAAGCCTTATTCTAAGCATGCAATTAAATATCATTTTTAAAATTCCACTGACTAGTACTGCTTCTTAAGAGAAAGTTAACGTTAGTGTTAGGTATTCTCGATAGGACACTGTCTCATGTCTCTCTAAGTCTACATTTGTGTAAAGACAGCAAGGAAATTAATTCCTGCTTACAAGGGAATTTTGATACCTCCACTGATTCTGATTTCAATTCTTTTAATTCAAATTACTGATCAACTTCTCACTCAGATGTAGGAACTGTACATCTCTACAGATGTTATTGAACTGCAACTCCCATCAGCCCCTAGCCAACACAGCAATGGTGAGGAATGTGGGGAGTCCTTACAACATCTAGAAGGCTGCATAATTCCTGCCCCTGTTCAGTTGAGTAATATTTTCCAACTCCAATTTTTTTTTTGCAAATTTATCTATTTATTTTGCACCCAACTACATACAGCAGTGGTTTACAAACAATGAAGAGGAGTCACTCACTTTATCAAAAGAGAGACAAAGATGTCTACAGAGGAAGGTAAAGAAATACAAGCGAGAATAAGAAGGAAAAAAAACATACATTATTTCAATTACACATACTTGGGCTTAGTATGTGGTAAACTTCACAGAAAATAACTACAGTTGTCCCTTCATATCCACAGAGTTGGTATCCACGGATTTAAGTATTCGTGGCTTAAAAATATTCTTTAAAAAATAATAATCCAAAAAGCAAACCTTGATTTTGCCTTCTTATATAAGGCACACCATTTTGCTGCATATAATGAGACTTGAGTATTCATGGATTTTGGTATCCACAGCGGGGGGGGGGGTGTCTCGCAACCAAACCCCAGCGAATATGAAGGGACAACTGTAGTTTTCATGAGAAACCTGAAGTAAAAGAACTGGTTTTATTGAAGTCTTCTGAGAGACAGTTCCAAATGCAAGAGGCAGCAACCAAGGAAGGCAGTAGATATTTCAGGGACCTGGAGGCTTTTGGATAATGAGCTGAATGAGTAAAGGACACAGATAAGAATGTCCTGGGTTATAAGAACTGAGAGATAAGGAAGCAAAGACCACAGAAGGTTATGAATGGAAGGACAAGAAGTTTCTGCAGGCTCCAGGACCAAAGAGGAACCCACTATAGACATCTGAAGAGGAACATTGTGTGAGAAGCTGAGTGCTGAATAAATGTAAGCAGACCACAGTAAGACAATGAAAGATCTTTGATGGAACAACAGCTCAATGGTGAAGCACATGCTTTACGAGCAAAAGGTCCCAAGTCCAATTTCTGGGGTGTCTCTAAACACTTGAGACCCTGGAGAACTACTGCTAGTTAGATGACACAACACTTGGCTTACACCATAAAACTGCCTTTTCTGTTATGAGGTGGTTTCCTAATTTTCCAAAGACCACCAAGCAGACTACTGCATTAATCAAAGTGAAATAATGAGATTAAGAACCAGAAATTTAACCAGGGGGAAAAGTAGCTGGATGGTATTTTTGCAATGTTATACAACTAAAGAGAAAAGTGGCATACTTTTGGCAATGGGGGAAGGACTTAAACAGAATTAAGATCTCTTGTCTGTCGACAGAGGCAAAGGAGTCAATGAGGAAAGATGACTTGGGAAGGAAAGATGAGAAGACTGATTTTGGACATACTGAGCTTGAGATAACTAGCACACAAGCAGAAATATCAGAAGGTGGCTAATTGATATCAGAAGGTGCAAGGTGGCTAATTGATAGGAGAAAGTTTTAAAATAAGGAGGCAGAATCTGGTGCTATCAGCAGCTATAGAACAGGTAGCATTGAAAACCATGAAACGTAATGAAGAACAGCAAATAGCAAAGAATAAGGGTCCTAAGGGATAACAAAGAAGCAAAGCAGGGTAAGAGCTTCCAATCCACAACTGAATATGCAGAAAGAGAATCGGAGGAAGACAAACCTACAGATCAAGGGCAAGAAATGAACCAAGGAAGACAGAGCAATCAGCAATACCCAAGATGGTGGAGAGATGAAGGAGGATAAGGACTCCGTAGAGAGCTCTGGACTTGGCAAATAAACAAGGATTTTCAGGACGGCAGCCAGTACTAGAAAAACTCAGTGACAGTGAAACAATATCAAAATTCAAAAGGCAGAACTTTCGATATTTAAAAGCTAACAAACACCAAGGAGTTAGCCATCTACAGCATAACTGTGATCACAACAAAAAATGTTTATCAGTCAAGTTACAGAGATGTGGAAGCAACACAATTTCCAAAGAGATTTGCAAGGCATAATTGTAGTTACTTAGTTTAAAAGAAGAGCTGGCAAAGCTGTTGTAAAGAAACACGATTGTAAACGGTTTCAAAAAAGAAGAAGAATGAAACGAATGGAAACATTGGAACATTTCCTGTAATATGGAGTGCAAATTGAGAATTGTACAAAAGTAGGAAACAAGAAGGTGAGCTGCAGAGATCATAGTCTGGACAGCAAGACTCAGCCAGTTCGGTTTCTAAATGAGTCGTGCCCTCTCCTGCCACATTTCCCATTCATTAATTAAGTTTGCTGTCTTATACAAAGTACCCAAGGGGATGGAAGAGCTTGGTGTGCAAACCATCAGGCCAACAGCAGCCTTTTCATGTATGCACAGGGGGGGGGAGTGTGTGTGTATACACACACAGTTGTCCCTTCATATTTGTTGGGACACACCCCCGTGGATACCAAAATCCGTGAATACTCAAGTCCCATTATGTGCAATGGCATAGCAAAATGGTGTCCCTTTTATAAAATGGCAAAATCAGGGTTTCCGTTTTTGGATTATTATTACTTTTAAAGCATATTTTCAAGCCGTGAATACTTAAATCCGTAGATACCAAATCCGTGGATATGGAGCGACACACACCACGGACCCTTTTGACCAGTCTTTCTCAACCAGGGTCCCCTGGAACCCTAGGGTTCCCCAAAAGGTTGTGATTGTGGCGGGAGGGGGGGAAGCAATAGCAGTATATAAAATAATGTTTTTGCATTGTTAACATTCCCCTGGGACCTGATAATTATTTCAAGGGTTCCTCCAGGATAAAAAGGGTTGAGGAAGGCTGCTTTAGGCAGCCCAACCGCCCGGTAGGTTGCTCACAACACCTTCCTCCTCCTCCTCCTCCAAGAAGGAGGGGGCCCAACTCAGATGGGTGACATTTTAAGGTGCAGCCCCCGCCGTGCCCTCGCGTTTCTTCCTTCCCTCCCAGGGGCCTCGTGGGGGGGGCGCGGGGGTCCCGGGGCTGGACCTCTTCCCGGAGGAGGGGAGGAGACCCCCGAGGCCAAGGGGGCCGAGCGAACTTCCGGGGCTCCGCGGCGGGAGAGGAGAGGGGCGGCCCTGGCCCGGGCGGGAGGGCGGGCAAGCGAGGCCACCAGAAGCGGGGACCGACCGGGGGGGGGGGGCTTTATTTACTTTTCTGGGGGGCTGGCTGACTGACGGACGGACGGGCGGGCCTTCTGTGGGAGGCCGCCACCGCCGCCGCCGCCCCGAGAGAAAGGGCCCTCCGCCACCGCCGCCACCCGAGGCCCGGCTCCCTCTGCCCTCAGCGGCTGAGGCGGGAGAAGGACGGAGGAGGCCGCTGGCCGCCTCACGCGCCGCTCCCCGCCTGAGAGAAGGGCTCCTCACCTGGGGCGGGGGGTCGAGGGGGCGGCAGGCCGGGGCTGGGCCGGGCTCTTGCTTGCCTGCTTCCCTGCCTTCCTGCCTTCCTTCCCGGGCCGCTCGCGGGTCCTCCTTCGCCTCCTCACTTCGGGGGTTCCGAAACAAAATGGCGGCCGGAGTCGCGCGCTCACGTCGCGGCCTTTCTCTTCCCGTCCTGCCCTGCGGCCGACGCAAGCCGTCGGCGGAAGTAGGCGGGGCCTCGAGGGCGTGAGAGAAGACGACGACGACGACGGCGCGAGCCCAGCGTGACTCCAATGGCGAGGCGAGGGAGTGGCCCCGCCCCTCCCGCTTCTATCCAATCAGCGCTTAGGGTGGGCGCGAGGGCGGAAGGGAGGAGTTGCGCAAAGCGGACTTTTGCCTTCGCACTCGCGTCGGGCGGAGGAGTGGCGAGGTTGGAGGAGGTGCCCACCCCCAGGAAGTGTTGCAGATCCTGATTGGCTCAGGGTAATACCATTCGGTCCACACCGACCAATCAGTATGCTGCGCTCTGTCAATCTGACCAATGAGAGCAGAGCGCGGTTGTAGGAAGGCGGGTCCAGAGTTGCCTCTTGAACAGTGGCGGGCGAGCTGGCGAATAGGCGCGTCGCGTTCATGGAGCCTGGAGAAGTTACTGTTGGGAACTACAGGTCCCAGAATCCCCGGCGAGCTTGGGGTAAAATGGCGTTACGACCCCTCCAGTCTTCCGTCACCATACTGTTGGCCGGGGATTCTGGGAAATGTAGCACAAATAGTAACTTCCCCCAGCTAGGAGAGACATTTTGATAGGAACGCTGGTTGGGGAAAGTTACTTTTTGTGTGGAGGAGATGTCGTCCGAAAAAGTTACTTTTCCAAACACTCCTGCCGGGGCTAACTTTCTTTTCTTTGGAGTACAACTCTAAACTACAATATATATATATATATATATATATATATACTCCTCAGAGAATTCGAGGATAATTTCTTTTGTCTTAATGGGATCTCACATCAATCTGCCGTATTTGGAAGGAGGGGGGCCAAAACGCCAAAAACTACGCAGGAAAAGCCTTCGCCACTTTTCCCGGAATGCGCATTCCTGCTCTTTGGAACAACCGATTTGCTTGGCTGCGCATTCCCAACAAGAGCAGAAGTGGAAAGATGATTGGTTGGACGTGCGTAGGGGGTGGAGCTTGCTAACAACAAGGCAAGGGCCCAGAACCACCATGTTGGATTTTTGCCTTAGCAAGTGTGCACTGAGGCGACAAAACACCCTTTTTCCTGTTCATCTGCACCTTGGATTTACTTTTTAAAAAATACTATTCGGCGGTGACAACTGGTGACAATAAAAATATGAGTATATACTCGTGCCCGCCATCTTGATTAGCAGGCATGCCTGCTTGAACCACGAACAGGTATGGTTTTGCATGTCTGCGGTCTTGAAAAAAACACTGTGGAGACAAATGAAAGGTGCTGCAAATTGACGTTAATGCGCATTAACCCATATTTTATTTCCTCATATAGACAGGGCCCAAGAATCTGGATGCTGGCTGAAGGAATGTTGGAGTTTTAGTCTGAAAAAGGACTGTACCTTTCAGCAAAAGCCAATGTCAAGAAGGTGAAGCAAGTATGATTTCTGAAGTCGAAGGCTTTCACGGCCGGCATCTATAGATTTTCCTTGGGTTTTTTTCTGGGCTGTGTGGCCGTGTTCTGGAAGATATTTTATTTCTTCCAGAATATGGCCTCATAGCCCGGGAAAAAAAAAACAAGGAAAATCCAAGTATGATTTCTTGGTCTGCTATACAGTCCAGTATCCGGCAGTTATGTGGAACATGAAACTTCCTTTACTGCCTCATTCAGCCTAGCTGGCAACGGCTCCTCTGAGGATCTTTCTGAGCCCTCTTGCCTCATCTCCAGGTTCCATGCCAATCTCTTTTTTCCCCTTTTTCTTTTGCATGCATGCAAACCACAGTGCTCTTCTCTTCAGGTATATCCCATCATTCCCACAGTCCAGAGCTGACTCTGGAACGCTGCTCTTTCTATCCCAGAAGGAATAGCATAAGCATGGAAAAGATCCACCTAGCCTCAGTCACCAGCCAAGGGAGGAGCCCCTGAGTGGAATTTGCCCCTTGCTCCTGCAAGAGGAGAACTCTACAGCTGCAACTACCGGTTGCACTAGTAGAGCAAAGGGAAGAACTCTCCTGCCCTCCCAAAGTTGTTGAACTGCAGTTCCCATCAGCCCCACCCAGAACAGATGCACCATGGCTGTAGAGGTTGCTAGTGGTTTGCTAGTGGAACTGAGATTGGAAAAAGAATAAACATTTTTTGAGCTGTAGATATAATAATTTTTAGCCAGGGGTTCCCTGAGACCTGAAAATTGTTTCAAGGGTTCCACCAGGGTAAAAAGGTTGAGAAAGGCTGCTCTAGGCTAGGAGCAAAGAGCAAGAAAAGACAGGTGATAAAATTTCAACTCTTTTAGCAATAGAAAAGTAACTTCTCTTGAGATCCCTTGCCTATGCAAAGCTAAGCCACTTTTCTTTGTATGTCTTTGTCCTCTCTGTCTGGAAGCTTCAAGACAAGAGTTCATTTCCCTGATGGAATGCTATCTGAAAAGTGGATTGAAGTATAATAAACGATTGTACTAGATTCATTGTACATGTAGTCTGATACTGAATATTCAGGCTGGCAGCATCTCTCCAGTCCCACATCTTTAAATCTTCTACCTGGGATGCTTTATCTCTGTCAGCAAGAGGTCTCAGTTCTATACCCTTTTATTTCAGTGGAACACTCTAATAAATGTATACACAATTGGAAACCAAAGTCCTTTTGCTTTGTTTTTTGTGCAATCTGGATTAAGCATCATGAACATAGCAGGTCTGCAGGATTAATACATTTTAATAATATGGAATCATAATAGAAATATATATTATACAGGTAGCTTCAGCTGTATTACAGTGTTTACAATGCTCTCATGGAGGACATTTCTGAGCAGGATTATAGACTACCACCCCTGCCACTCCATGTGTTTTCACTGTTATGACTGGCCACTGGGCAAGGCAGCAGCAGCGGCAGCGGATCAAACGTAGCTGGTTTGGGAGAGGAAGCATTCAAACATCTTCAGAGCTGGGCCAGGCTTGTACTGTGGGACCATGTGCCCCGCACCCTGTATATTTGGGAAGGAGGGGGAAACAGATACAGAACAGAACTGGTCAGCAAAAGCACATCACAAATAAATGTTGCCTGTCTAAAAAGATGCTGGAAGACCTGAGCAGGCTGAAGGAGGAAGCGGCAATTGCTTTGCAAAGGAGAAAACTCAAGGCAGATGTATACTGCTGTGTTACTGCTGGTATACTCAATGGGGTCATGTATGATTAGGGAGCCACAGGGTCTGCCTGACCATTGCTTGTTAGTAACAGGGTAGTCATCTTGATAAGGCTCATTACCTTGAATACCTCCTTTAATACCAGAGTAAAATCCAGAGCAGACTCACAGTCTCACTGACTTTAGAGCCACTGGTGGCCAGTACTCACCACCATTTCTCTCTGGACTACTGATGCTCCAGCCCTGCCAGTGCTTTCTTGGACAGAGGCCTGGCCACATTTGGCCTCCAAGGCCCTTTTAAAGAGGTGTGACCCTCCCTCCAACTTAGCCCAAGTAAATGTGAATTGCCCCTGAAAGCCTCAACAAAATGGGTAGAGCAGTAGCTCTTAACCTTTTCTTTACCAGGGACCCCCTTTAAATATCTTTTGTTGCCACAGACCCCCAAGACTAAACTCAAGATTTTAAATACTAATAATAATAGTAATAATATCTGATGATACTAATAATACAATTACACCATCCATTAAACTTTCCCTCAGAGGCACTGGAGGGGGAAGGAAGACATTTCTCCTGCTTCTTCCTGCATGTTTGTGGCTGGAGTGGATTGAATGGCAATGTGCAGGCCATGCCAGCCAGCCTTTGCCTTGGTTCCTGTCATGTGGCTGCTCCACTGCAGGGAGGAGGTGGGCCAAGTGGCCTTCAAGCCTTCGTGGACCCCTTGTGAGGACATTGCATCCCCCTGGGGGTCCCTGGACCACAGGTTAAGAGCCACTGGTCTAGAACATTCACATTCAACATTTTATTTAAAAAAGCATTAAAGGACTGTTGTGGGGGTTTTCTGGGCTGTGAGGCTGTGTTCTGGAAGAGTTTATTCCTAACGTTTCACCTGCATCTGTGGCTGGCATAAGATGCAGGTGAAACATCAGGAATAAACTCTTCCACAAAATAGCCTCACAGCTCAGAAAAACCCCACGAAAAACCTATGGATGCCGGCCATGAAAGCCTTTGACTTCACAGTAAAGGACTCATATTTAACATTTTTTACAATTCTCAAAGAGTATCCCATTTTTCAGTGCAGCCCCTGAAGAGTGTTTGGAGCAGAAAAATGGCCACCAAAGTTGCCCACCCAGCTCTAGGGTGTGATCGGATCCTGTTTGAGCCATGAATGCCTGGTAAAATGTTGCACTCCCAGGTAAGGCCATAAGCAACATTTTGCGCTGAGAGCAACAACTTAATTTTGCACATAATTGAGGGTCGGTGTGGCAGCTGTGTTCCCCAAGTTCTCCCAGGATCAAAACCTTTCCTCCAGGAGGAAAGGAAGTACAGTTGTCTTTCCGTATCCACAGATTTGGTATCCACAGATTTAAGTATTCACAGCTTGAAAATATTCTTTAAAAAATAATAATCCAAAAAGCAAACCTGGATTTTGCCATGTTATATAAGGGACATCGTTTTGCTATGACATTGCAGAAAGCGCGGGATGAGTCCTTCCTGAATCTTCGTTTGCAAAGAAAAGCCAGAGAGAGAGGGCATATAACGGGACTTGAGTATTCACAGATTTTGGTATCCCTGCGGGGTCCTGGAACCAAACCCCAGCAAATATGAAGGGATAACTAACATTTTTAATGTTAAGCCAATTCTTTTACATTTTAGCCTTAAAGTACTGGAGAGCCTTCAGCCTCTTCTGTGAGTTTTTGTCAGGATCAAACCCTAACTGATCCATAAAACAGGGTGGAATTTTGTCATCCTCCAGATGTTAGCGGACTGTAACTTCCAGCATTCCCCCTATGGGCTATGCAGTCCAGCAGCATGCAGAAGGTTGCAAGTTCCTTCCAGAAAGCAACTGATGGACTCATGACAAATCGTAAAACTGAGCAGCCTTCTGACAATAACAGGTCACAAAGAATCCTTGCTGGGTGTCACTGACCTTCACAGTGAGGAATGTGATCTTCTCATACTCCTTGAAAAACCCAGCAACCTGGTCATTGTAGTACCAGGGCTGGAAACCACTGAGCACCTACGGGAGGAAAGAACGAGAGGATCAGGTGAGGGAGGAAATCATAACAATAACAATAACCATTAGCATTAATATTTATTCTTAGCCACCTCTCCCTATGGATCAAGGTGGAAAACAACAGCGCATTTGGAAGACTTTACAAAAGACGTTACACCTGAGGTGAAACACAAAAATCAGTGTGTATAGAGCCATTGTACTGTCTATTCTCCTTTATGGGTCTGAAATATGGGTCACCTATCGCCACCACTTACGACTCCTCGAACGCTTCCATCAGCGCTGTCTACGCACAATCCTAAATATACACTGGACTGACTATGTGATGAATGTTGCTGTCCTTGAGCAAGCAGGGATCACCAGCATGGAGGCCATGATATTGAGAACACAGCTGCACTGGGCACAGCACATTTCTAGGATGGAGGACCATTGCCTCCCAAAAATAGTACTCTATGGTGAACTCGCCATGGGTCAGCATAAGAGGATACAAAAAAAAAAAAAAAGGATACAAGGACTCCCTGAAACAACATCTCAGGCTTGGCCAAATTGATCACCAACAATGGTCCGCCCTGGCCTCACATCGGGAGGCATGGAGACGCACTATCCACAATGCTGCAGCCTTATTTGAGAACTCACGACGAACAAGTCTTGAAGAGAAACGACAATGCAGAAAGAATCACAACCCAAAAACATCACCCAAGGAGACCTTCTGCTGTGTTTTCTGCAACCAGACTTGTTTATCTCGAATTGGCCTTTTTAGTCATCAGTGCGCTTGCAGAAAGCGCGGGATGAGTCCTCCCTGAATCTTTGTTTGCAAAGAAAAGCCAGAGAGAGAGGTGTAGGCAGGTTGGACCGGATGGCCCTTGTGGTCTCTTCCCACTCTACGGGGTCTGTGATTCTAAGGCCTTTTTTTTTGCAGCCCTTTGAGGACTGACAGCTCAAGGGGAGAATGGCCTTATGTCACGCGCTGTCTATTTGTAGTTTCTTTTTAAAGGCCATGCTTTTAGCTGCTTTTACTTCTATTGTTATTTTCATTATCATTTTCATTTTTGTAGAATCGGCATTTGAAAGCTCTGTCTGTTTTAACCTGGGCAAGAACCCTTGGGTCCTGGATGGGGAAAAGTGGAGAGGGGGATATAGATCAATATAATGGGGGAACAGTGGACTGGAGCTCACAGTCTGCAAGCCCTGAGGGTCATACAAGACATTGCAAGATTGCAAAGCTGTTTTCTTTTTCTCTTGTCTCCGGCAGCCTCCTTCAGCAAAACCACTGTGGGGGCTTTGAAAAATATCTGTCCTGTCCATTGTCTCCCACCCCGCCATCCTAGTTTTCTTCCTGCAAATGTATGAATTCCCCATTCCCTCTCTTACTTACAGACTGGTTTAAAGACTGAACAAACTTCTCCGCCCCCAAGAAGTTGCACGCCATGTCCACGTCTCCGTTATAGACCAGCGCTCGCAGGTCCTGCGCCAGCAGCGACGTGTAGAAAGGTGTCATGTCCTTGTACTCCCTTTGGTAATGAGCTCTCACCTGGGAACTGAAGGGAAGCAAGGAAGTAGGTGAACGGAGGAGGCCAAAGCTGCATTCATGTGGTTCGGGACCCAGAATAGTTCCAAAAAGAGGGGTCCCTTTGTGCTTGTGTGTGAGCTCTTTGAGGAGTGGTGTTGTGGAAATGAAGTCGCACAACCAATAAAGACCACAAAAATCTTCCTCTGTGAGCCCACTTCCAGCCCTGCAATGTCAGTGAGATGAGCAGGCTGGGCTGTGCATTTTCATTCATGTAACACGCAAAGAAGCAGATAACAGAAGCAAAAACTAGGGAAGAAGAGGAAGCAAGCAACACCTTTTTCCTTTGCAATGGGCCCCTGGCCAGGGAGGGGCCCAGAGCAATTGCACCTCCTTTCTTCCATTCCTTCCATGATTAAGATCAACAAAAATCATGCCCCCACATCCTGAAGCAGGCCCCCAAGCCAGGATCTTTGACAGGCCCCCTACCTACTGCAAAGGTTAAGGGCAGCAAGATGCTCTATAGGATTTAGGATAAAAATTAAAATAAGTCAGTTTAAATGATGACACCAGAGTAATATTTATATTTATTTTTAAAAAGCTAAATGGGTTTACATAATAAAAACTTACAATAATATCATGCTGGGGCTCCCTCCTAATTCCGGGTGCCTGGGCCCCAAGGCGAGAGCCCTGTCAGCCCCCTTCGCTTGTGGGCGCCATGAGAAAAAGTGCCCTCTTGATTGTGTGTGCAAATCCAGATCGTGCAAAGAGGGGTTCTCATCTGCTCCCCAAGTACGGACCCTCACCCTTCCCTAATCCCTTCAGCCCCACTGACTCATGTTGGTGCAAAATGCAGCGGTTAAGTTGCTAATCAGTGCGTGAGTGCTCCGTGCAGCTCCCATAAGACTCCCTGGGGGACCCTTCCTCTCCCCGGGAACCGGACAGGGCAGCCTCGCTAGGCCCTTTGGAATAGGGTTGCCATACGTCCCAGAAAGCTGGGGAAATCCTGGATTAAAAATCATAGAATCATAGAATCATAGAATTGCAGAGTTGGACCGGTTTTTGTGTGGCATGGCAGGGGGCTGGACTAGATGGATGGGGAGGAGGAAGGTGCCCAAAGACTCACCGCAACCCCGCGTGGGAAGCAAGCGAGCGGGCAGGGGAGTGAGGAGGGAGTGCCGCCCCAAAAAACTGCCCCTTGCTTCCCACACGGAGTTGAAGTGAGTCTTTGGGCGCCTTCCTCCTCCCCACCCATGGGTGCTTTGGGTGCCCTCCTTGCAGGAATGGGGGAGAGAAGAGGGCTCCCTCCTCCTCCCTTCCCGCCCTGCTGGTGCTCTGCCTCGGTTTTGTAGCAGATAATTATTGCCTTTCTGTTTGGGCTAGGACACAAGCCACACTAATCCAGATTCAGTTTGTGGGAAAATGCTGTTTAATGGACCTTTCTCCTTTGTGGCATTTGATATAACAACCAGCCTAAAACTGATTTTCATTAATGCAAGCCCAGCATCACTAGTATAGCAGAAACACTAGAGGTCTATCCCCTCTCAAATTTATCTTTCCTCTGCAAAGTGCCAGACTTCCCCGTCTAGCCTTTCTGTACCCTTATGCCCTCTGTCAGGTGCCCTTGCCCTCTTCCCACCGAAAATGCACCCAGCTTCCTAATATGCCAAGAGTGATATGCCAACTTTTTAAAAACAAACACAACCAAGCTCCATATTATAAAGAATAATAAATGTCTTGTGGCGTAAGCTTTTGTGGGCATTTACTGTTTCATTTGACTCAGGAAGTGATGTCCGTGAAAGCTGATGTCATTACGATTTTGTTAAGACTTCCTGATGCCATAGGACTAAACGCAGTGAACCTTCAGCTGAATATTACCGTGGAGGTTCCACTCCCACCTCAACCCCCATTTCCCCCCTTTTGCTCTCATTGGAGGTAAGGCTCCCAAGATTTCTTTTCATGTCCTGCCAGGGATGATCTCGCCATCAATGAGACTGGGAGCAGGCCCCATTGTGAAGGTCTCCTGAAGGTCCCAATATGCCATTTTGTTGTGATCTGCCTTCAAGCCAACTCTGACTTAGGGTGGTGAGCTTATCCTAAGGATTTCTTGGCAAGGTTTTTCTAGAGGAGGTTTACCCTTGCCTTCCTCTGAGGCTGAGAAAGAGCGACCTGCCCAAGGCCACCCAGGGGTTTTCCAGGGCTGAGTAAGGATTTGAACCCAGGCTTCTAGGCCAACACTCACACCTCTACATCTGGCTGGCTTCCAGATGTCACCAAGCCCTGGGGGAGCACCACTTTCTCAGTGGGCTTGAGCCCTTCGTTCTGCCTCCACCCAGCCTTTGCCTTCCAAAAGGCAGAGAGCTTCCAGCAGCATCACCTGCAGAGCTCCCAGTTTGGGAGGCCAGTGGGGATATGGAGAGCCTGCCGGACGTCATCCGCGTTCATCCAAACGTACATCGCCGTGGCGTTTATACACGGTGGTACTCCTGGGATGGAGCCAACTGCCTGAAAAGGAGAAGGTAGGGGAGGTAGGATAAGGAAGAATAACTATGGTGACAACCAGATTAAGGGCCAGGTGCCCCACCCTTGCTGACGAACCCCTTCCAGAGGTGCAATCTCCCCCCCCCAGCTCCCTGTGGCGGCACTTGCACTGGGCTCAGAAGTGAGCAAGTCTTTCACCCACTTCTAACCCTCCATTCTTCCTCACTGCTCAAGCAGACCCATTGAATGGTGCGTCAACACTTAGGAAAACCCCATTGTCTCAGTAGGATTTAGGCCACTGGTCTCCTCTGCCCATCACAGTGTCTCTTGGGACTGAAAGTGGTCTTTGCTGTCCCAAACTGAAGGGCTAAATATTTCCTGGTTCAGAGCTGGGAAAGGTGGTGAGCGGCTGATGGCCCCCAGATGCAGTGGCATGAAGCCATGCTTGCTCACTGGCCACGCCAATGTGCTCTTGTGCTCAGGAATGCAACACGTCTGCATCAGTCAAGACTGGAGGTGGTCTTTGGGGTTGTCGGCAACAGAAACATCCCCTCCCCTCTTCCAGAGCTGAGTTTGTGGCCCACAACCCCTCAAGACTCCCCAGACCACCCTTTTAAAATAAGAGGGTGGATTTCCCCCTTCTGGAAGCCTCCACAAGTCGCAAATCACCCTTTTAAAGGTTGCAAGAGTTCTGCGTCCTTGTCAAGATTAAAAAGCCAGCCCCTTTTCCAAGGGGCTGAGTTTCTGGCAGTGACTAGATTTCTTTCGTTCTCATTTTTGTCAGTCCATGCAGCCTGGGGCCTGGGACTCACTGTCCACCTTTGGTCTGCACCAGAGGTGTGCAAAGTATGGCTCATGATGCAAGTGTGGCCCTGGAAGCTCCAGGCCCCAAACATTTTATGTAGAATTCACACTGCTTTTCAGGTGATTTCCTCCCCTAAACTGGCCAAGCTGGCTTAAAACACCAATAACCTCCCAAGCTCCCCCACCCACCAAAAAAACCCAACCCCAAACACTACAGAAGAGTAGAAAATCAGCCGGAGCAGTGGCTGGAAGTAACACAATATGCCTTTCAGCATGCTAAAATGCAACCATGTAGCCTGCCAGGGAGGCACCAGGTTGGGGGGATTGGACCCCACCCCTTTCCCAGGTGCCCCCTTGGGGAAATTGCATAGCCCTCGAGAGGTCATTGAACTACAGTTCCCATCATCCCCCTGAATTAGCAAAGCCAAGTGGTAAGGAAGGCTGGGAGTTTGCAGTCCAGCATAATTGGTGCTGGGTGAAATAATCCTCCCCCCAAAGTGCTACACAAACATTGCAAACATTACATTTTCTCCGATCCTGCCTGCAACTCACCGGCACAGGGACATTAAACTGATAGTGGCGGAAGAGGTTGGAGAGGTCAGCTTCGTAGCGGTCTTGGTAGTGCGCCCCTCCCCAGCATGAAGCATAGAGATTGTAGATGTTGAGGCCAATCCCATAAAGCACTCCATAAGCTTCTGATATCTTGGGATGAGAACCAGAAAGGGAAGGAGAGGGACGTTACCAATCCTCTGCATCCATGCACATGAGGGTGCACATAAGCAAACTCCTTGCACATCCAAAAGAAACGACCCACCAGGATGGCTCTTCAGAGGCTCTGAGCTACAGAGCAAAGCAGATGAGTCACAGCAATGCACCGTCCCGGGCTAATGCTCTAACTTGAGCTTGCCAGGCATCCTGCCCTGCCAAACCAGGACTCTTTTCTGAGCCCTTTTAACTATTTATCCCGGTCATCTGCAAATCTTGCTCAGAGAATTATAGTTACTTCAGTTTTCTGAAAGGAAGACTTGGAGCAATTTTTTAATGTACAGAAGCTTTAAGATAAGACTGATCCAGGTTGCCAGCGGCTTTTCCAGAAAGAACACAAGAGAACATCGTGCTGCATGAAAACGAAAGAATGAGAACATTCCAGTGTGTGTCCAAGGCACTTTGTGAGGCCATTTAAAGCCCAAAGGCCTGGGACCATCATCTGAAGGAGAACCCCCCCCTTGCTCCATATATATATATATTATATATATATATATATATATATGGCTCAGAATTGAGATTTGCTGTGTCCCACCTATGGAAACAATACATGCTCAGGGTCTTCTCTGCTGTGGCGCCCTATTCGTGGCACACCCTCTCCTTGGAGTTCTCCTGACACATCCTTTCCTGGGAGAAACGCAAAGTCTGGCTGCCCTCTTCTTTTGGCTGAGTGGCCTTCTAGACCAGGGGTGCTGAAAAAGAGTGTTCAAGTACCCCCGCAAGGCCCACGGATGGGTTTCTGAGTGCACAAAAATGCCCTCTCCTTGGAGTCCTGATTGGCACCAAATTTGACTTAATTTTGGTGCTAAGTCACGGCTCTTTACCAAAACCAACAGGGATCTAAGGATCCTGGCTCTTGAATATGGTTTCACACTATTTAAACTTTTTGCAATTATTTAAAACTATTTAAAATTGCTTTTTGTCTGTACATTGCACTTAGGTCTTATGATATAGTACAGGATATAAATAAATAAATAAATAAATAAGGCCCTGTCACTCGACTGTAAAGGAGAGTTCAACATAAGGCACTTTAGATCTAGTCACTCACTGCGGTGATGCAATTGCTGTTTTCATTGTTAGAGAAGTTGCAGGTTCCATCGCTGCAGCAGTTTTCATTTAAGGAGGTCCACAGGCTGCAGGGGAATGGAAAAAAATGTTGATGAGGTGGCATAAATAGGTAGGTGGCATAAACTAGGAGACCAAGGAAGCCTAGATCACCATGTTGAAGGCACCCAAGGGATCTTGCAGTCCAGTCCCATCTCTCAAATCAGAAAAACCTGTACCCCCCCCAAAAAATCTGTGGCAGGTATCTGGATAGAGTTTTATTAGAAGGAAGGTTCTACAACCTTGCCAACATTTGGCCAAATTCACTGGTTGCTTCCTGTCCTTCCCTCAGTAGAGAGAACCAGCCATTGTTAGCCCTACATGCTGAAGAAAGGATTCAAAGCACAGACTTAGAGACAAGATTTGCCAAGCAAGGACATATCACACTGAAAATTTATAGCAGTTTGAGGCCTTTTTAACTGCCATGGCTTCATCCTATGGAATCCTGGGGTTTGTAGTGTGGGAAGGGATTTTTATGCTGGGAGATCTCTGGGTCATTCCCCTGAACTAGCGGAGAATTCAAAGTCACTCCGCAAGCTACAGATTCCAGGACTCCATAGGATGGAGCCATGGCAATTAAAGAGGGACCAAACTGCTAAAACTGTATAGTGTGGCTATTCCAGGTTGCCAGCCCCTGTCCCAGGAAGGAGGAACAACTTTTGAAGCTCCAGGGCCATGAGATCGTATGAGAGCCAGATCTCTCCAGGAAGCTGTTTTGCCTCCAAGCTGATCCATGGAGAAGGCAGAGAGAATTCCCTCAAGGGCCAGTTTTGGGCTAGGAACCACCAGGCGCTGTCCATTGGTGAAGAACCATGGCTTGTGGTCACATCATGCATCTTCACTCCAGGCCTTGAATCCAACCAGTGAGTCTTAACTAGAATAGACCCTTTGAATCAACGGTTGACTGAAAAGTCAACACATAGGTGTATTGTAAGCTAAATGACCTCAAAGCAAACTTTAGGATGTCCAAGGTACTGGTTTTCGAAAATAGATTTTCTAAATTTCAATGGACATTTGAGGGGGGCATTCTGGAACAGGTAAAAAGTTCTGTATATCTGGGACTAACCTTCCACCATTCCCTTTCATGGAAACCCCATTCCGAGGGGATTCTCAAGAAAGTGAAAATAAGCTCACTGGCAATAACTCATTTTTTCTTCACAAAGGGGGCCCTCTATATTCCATCAGCAATTAAAGTTTACAATGCTAAATCTGCGGCACAAATCTTATATGCTTCTAGTGTTTGGATTGCGGGTTGGTCCCCGGACCTGGACAAATTTCAAGCTAAATTCTTGAGATCATTGCTCCAATTTCTAAACTGTGTTCCAAATTGCATGCTAGTGTTGGAAACAGGGGAAAGTCCTCTTTCTATAAGAGCATGGTGGCTCCCCCTAAAGTTATGGATGGAGGTGTGTTTTTTGGTAAGAGATTGGGTCTCCTGAAATATTTGGTACAGGACAAATTTCTAAGCTCTTGGGCTAAACGTTCAAACACTTGACAAGTTTAACTGTTAGCAAGTATTGCAGCTGTTTCTCTAGGGCCAAATGCAATGTGTATTCCAAATAAATATTGCATGGCGGATTTACTGGCAACCCCACTCTCTGAAAGATGTTGCCTTTGCAACAACATGGAAGTAGAGTCCTTGAATCATATTCTTTTATATTGCAAATTTTATACCCAAATTCATCAAGATATAATCTATCCCGTGGTCAGTATGATGAGGGGAAGATCAGAAATCTTCCATGTAAAATTTTTGATGGAAGACAAGTGCCCAAAGGTTACCCTAGCTGTAACCGAATTTCTTTTGGAAGCTGCCAAGATTAGAACCCTTTTTGTACAAAGAAATGTCAAGAGTGTAATTTAGGAATTTTATATGTTTCTGTCATACATGGGTTTTATTGCTGATTGTTCTTATTGTTTGTACGTGTAAATTTTGGGTCTGTTGACTGCAAGATAATGACTGACTGAACGCATAGGTAAAACACATTGATCCAGTTAGTCTACTCTAGTTGGGACAAGCAATAGCACTTAGATCTATGCCTCCTTCCCTACTCACTCATCTCCAAACACTCCATGGTAGTAGCCAAATTCCATCAGTGTCAGTTCATTGAGCGCATAGCTCAGCATGCCATTGCCAACTCCAAATCCCTGCGACAAAATCAGATGACAAACGATGATCCAGTAGTGGTGGTAAAGAAGGAGAAAGAAGAAGATGACAAAACACATGTAGGTGAATGCTGGAATCTCTAGCTGAAAAGGCATCACTATAACTATACAAATACAGGAGGGAAGCCAGTTTGACACACACACACACACAGACCCCCAAAAGCAAAGTCCAAAGAGGGCAGGCAGCCATATACCTTTATGAGGCAGACCAGATTTGATTGGTCTTATAAAGGTGTTACCATTATTAGTTGTTGTGTGCCTTCAAGTCTTTCCCGACTCATGGCAATCCTAAGCAAACCTACCATGGAGTCTTCTTGGCAAGATTTGTTCAGAGAATGTTTGCCACCATTGTCTTCTTTTCGGGCAGCTGAGAGACTGTGACTTGCCCAAGAACACCCAGTGACTGAGCGGGGATCCAAATCTTATTGTGCCAGAGTCTTTGTCCAACACTTAAACCACGACATCACACTGCCTCTCTTATTACCACAATGTTGTTGTTGTTGTTGTGTGCCTTCATTTTTTTTATGACTTACGGTGACTCTAAGGCACAGTACTGAGGGTGAAATTAGGTTGCTATAATTATGGCAAGAATTATGGGACAGCCAGGCTAGAAGTGGGGCAAGCGGTTGTCATCTGTGTGGTCTCTCTTTTGTGGTGTTTTCATGAAGTTAAAATGTGTTAGACTGTTTAACCATAAAAAGGAAAGGATGGGGCAAAAGGAGGGATCTAGCTGTGCCCGTGTGAGAGATTAACTGATGGATTTTAACATAAACTCTCATGGACTGGAGTCCACAAAAGCTTCTGCTGATACATCTCCATCAGCCTCAGAAGTGCTGCTGGGCCCTCTCTTCCTGTCTTTTTCCTCCTTACATTTTGTAAGGTGTTTTCATCACGCAAGGCAAGTTTCCCAAATGCCCGCCTGCCACTCAAATGCCTGACGGTGCACAAATCATGCCGGAGCACCCGTGGCCAGAGGTTGCGAGAGCGGAGGCTGTCATGGCGGATGTGGTGGTTGGTGATTCTGGTCTCCCTCTGAGACCTCTGTCGGCAACTGGCAACCTCGGGCCCCTAAAAATCATTTCAATGTTTGCAGGATCTGAGTTTCTTGAAAGACTGAACCACACAATGGTTATTAGAAAAGAAAAAAAAAATCTACAGTGTGATATGGCCTGATGTTAGAAAAGGGATGTGCTGAAATTTTAATGATGTATTGCTTATTTATCATTGGCTGTGATGTTTTCATACTGTTTAAATTGGTGTTTTAATTGTATAATTAGTCTGATTAGTAGTTGATTAGAATGTTTTATATAACCCTGTAAGCTGTCTTGCATTGTAATCCTGGAAGAAAGGAATTGTGTGTGTGTGTGTATGCGTTTACTTGTGTCTTTCTAGATAGTTTTTATCTGCGTTTATTTTAATTTTTGCAAACTTTTTTGAGTCTCAGTTTTGGGGAAAAGATGGGATGCAAGAGAAAACAACAACAACAACACGTGGGATAGAAATAAAAATATAAATATAAATAAATAAATAACAAAGACCAGGACTGAAAGACAGAAGACCCAATTAGGCATTGCCAAATCTAAAGGGATAACAGTAGGAGTTCAACATTTGGGGGCAGCCACCAGGAAGACCCTCCCAACGAAACAGCTGGATCGGCAACCACCCTTCTTCTTCTTGCCACCCTCTGTTTTCCCAGTTATCGTTTTATATGACCAGAGGCGGACTTCTAGTTTGTCACCAAGAGTGCAAAACACACATCAGTTATGTTTTATACAATTTTAAATGTTTAAATTGTAATGTTTTTTAATTGTTTTAAATTGTACTTTGATGTTTTTGAGAGCCACCTTGGGTCCCATTGTGGGAGAAAGGTGGCATATAAATAAAAGAAACAATCAAATAAATAAATAAATAAGTTGCTGCTTGAGGGGGGCAGGAAAACACAACGACACCCCACCCGCTGTGCTCCCTCAGCCCAGTGACAGATCCCCACAGAGACCAGGGTTGGCAGCGCGCAGGCGGTTCCCTCACAGCGCGTCAGCATCGTCTGGGTCCCAGAAAGGATCTAGGCTGCCCCAAGTTCCCAGATGGTTTGCCCTGCAAAATTCTGTTTTACCTTCAAGTTGATGCCAGCGGATCCTTCTGCAATCTTGGCCGTCAGACTGGGGACGTAGACTCCACCATAGCTTTCCCCAAAAACATAAAACGGGTTGTTGGCAAAGTTTGGAAATTTAGCAAAGAAGCTCTGGAGAGCTTGGTAATTGTCCTCAGCCACCTGAAGTGGAGTGAGAGAAGGAGAGGCCAGAGACAAAAGAAAGCTGGTTTGCAAGAGAGACCAAAGCTGTCAGGCTGTGGCCAAGCGTCCTAGCAACATTTGGGACCCAACTAGAATCTCAAAAGTCTCTGTGTGTTTGTCTTGCGTCTTGGTCATCATACAAAGCACCAGGAACACTGTTTGATTCACACTGAATGTTGATTGTTGCCGTGTGCTTTAAAGTCCTTTCCAACTTATGGCAACCCTAAGGTGAACCTAACATTGATTTTTCTTGGCATGATTTATTCAGAGCAGTTTCCTATTGCCTTCCTCTGAGGCTGAGAGAGTGTGGCTTGGCGTGTTTCCATGGCTGAGTGGCTATTTGAACCCTGGTCTCCAGAGTGGTAGTCCAGTGCTCAAACCACTAGACCACACTGGCTCACTGAGTGTCTAGCTGTCTTCAAGGCCACATCAGTGACTTGCCTTGTGACAAGACCTCACCGCCAGCCTCTTCCTTCCAGTTCTTTCATGTCCTCTGTGCATTCTTTTTTACTGGGAGAGACAATGGGGAGATTATCAGACAGTAAAAATATCCCAGGACAGGGACAACAGGAGATCGCTAAAAGGTTTACCTTTTAGGCGACGATGTCCCTGTCCTGGGATGCTCCCGTTCTGGTCCTGTTCCTCTCACGCTTCCTCTTATTCACAGAAAAATCCGTGAATAAGAGGCCCATTCCGTTATTATAATGGAATGACAAGAATGTGAACAGGAGTCCTGTTCTGCTCCCGGGACGACAACTGGATGTGGCGTCATCGGGAGGTCCCTGCCAGACACTTTCGGGTGCGATCGGGACGACAAAGTAAGTAAGTAAAAAAAAAAATCCCTCCCCAGGTAGCTTTTTTTTCTTCTTTAAATGGGGTTTTCTGCTTGGTGAACTGTTTTGACAGCTGTGTGGGGGGGTTAAATTTGAATTTGCCACCCAGAATGGCCAGGATTTCAGTTCCTAGAAGGTTGCATTTATGACCGGGCAGCAAAGGGAGGGGGAGCCCGTTCCTGCCGCGCAATGAAGGTAGGTGTCTGAAAACTTTTACCTTATTCCATGGCAGAAATGGGAGTGCAGCAGGTGGGGGGGTTAGCGGGACAGAAACGGGCTACAAATCTCCAAATCTGTCTGATAATCTCCAAAGACTGGCTGTCCCCCCGCTTTGGCCAAGTGGCCCTGTGGCCAGGGGTGCCTAACAAGAGCATTCAAGGACCCTTGTAGGACCCACGGATGGGTTTCTGGGTGCTTCTGAACTCCCCCCCCCTTCCATTTACTTCCTATTATTTTGAATTGCTTCTGTCATGGTGTATTTCATGGCAGGGAAATAGGTCTTCTAAAGAGCACATTTTACTTCCCCCCTCTTTGGTTGCAGAAGGAAATCAGTTCCCAATACAATACAATAAACTGTCTGCAAAGGTCTCTGTGTGTATGATCATGTGTATTTTTCCCTTGGGGGGTCCCTTAGTTTCAGATTCCCAAAGGAGTCCGTGATCCTGGAAAAGGTCTAAGAACAGCCATCCTAGACAGAGAGATTTCACACATCTCAGGCAAATGGCTTCTGTCAGACCGAGACTCATAAGCCTTTCTGTGAGGCACCTGGAAATCCCTCACAGTCCAGAGAAACAGGGGAATAGTCATAGAATCACAGAATTGTTGAGTTGGAGAGGTACTCCAAGGGCCATCTAGTCCCACCCCTGCAGTGATGCAGGAAATCCACAATGAAAGCAACCCAAAAGCTGGCCTTTCTAATCCCTGTTTAATAACCTCCCAATAAGGCAAATCCACCACCATCTGAGGTAGCCCGTCCCAAACTCATCTGTCCCGTTTGGTAAATTTAAAAGGCTCTCTGCTACTAGCACTACTACCATCTCCCCTAAGACTGGTGGCCCTTTCTCCCTTTCAGCCACTGCTAAGGAGTCTCCAAATTTCCCCAGCGTGGCATTGCCCCTCCGAAATGATGGATAGGAAGAAGGAGACGGTGACTTGCCTGGCTGTCATTGATGGTGGCCTCTCCAGCCGTGGAATAGGAATACCCAACTCCGGCCGGGGATTCAATGTAAAGCATGTTGGCCACCTGGTTCCAGCTGTTGGGGTTCAGGTAGAGCGTGCCGTCGTTGTTCAGCTACACAAATCAGACAGAGAAGGCAAGCCTTTGAGAGGGGAGGATGCTGACTTCCCAAAGGCCTTGGTGGTTTCTGCTTCGGCTTTGCTGGGCTTCCCACAACCGAAGCTGCCTCCCAGCCCGGCCCCAGGTTCCCCACTGCCTTGAGAAGTCAGATATCAATGGTTGGAAGAGTGAGTCTGCCCACACTGCAGAATTACAGTTGTCCCTTCATATTCTCTGGGGTTTGGTTCCAGGACCCCCTTTTCATGGATGCCAAAATCCGTGAATACTCAAGCCCCATGATATGCAATGGCATCGCAAAATGATGACCCTTATATAAGATGGCAAAATCAAGGTTTGCTTTTTTGGATTATTATTTTTTAAAGAATATTTTCAAGCTGTGGATATTTAAATCTGTGAATACCCAATCTGTGGATATGGAGGGACAACTGTATATCAGTTTGCTAGCACTTTAATGGCCAGATTTCCAACCTGCGGAATCCTGGGATTTGTAGTTCGGGAAGGACTTAACATTCTCTACTGCCCACTTCTTTGACCTACAGCATTAGTGCTGTCTGGCAGAGAATCTGCCCCTCATGAAACTATAAATCCCAGGGTTCCATGTAATGGAGCCCTGGCAGTGTGTAATGATATCAAAGCACTATACCTGTGTAATGTGCACACACCCTGGATCTGCAGGCATGAGATCAGAGCAATGACAAAACCCTATCTGTTGCATTTGCCCATTACAGCAAATCTGCATTTGGTCAGCAAGAGCCACTTATCTCAGGCAATAAAAGTGTAACAATTGTGGAAACAGCACTGGCTTGAACATTGCATGTGCCTCCCCACGGCTGTGTCCGGAGCTGGCAGTAAAAAGAAGAGGATGCTGAGACCAAGACCTGCTGGCTGTCTCTAACTGGGACTCTGAGTTCATGACTGAGAAAGTAACTGGATCCAGGGGCAGAAAAGTGGCCCTTAAACTGCCCACTGCCATTCTAGGCCATACATTTTCTTTTTCTAAAGAAAGGGGGGAGCTCTTTAGTGCAATGCTTGAAGCCGCACAACTGGAGAGCTTGCCACTGAGGATGTACAGATGATGGAGTGATCCCACGCGGCTCCCACCCACAGACCCAGGAGGAGGGTACAGCTAGGGTTTTCGGGGCAGAAGGAAGGGGGACTTGCGGGTAGGCTGCCCGATCCCAGGGGTCCAGTGGAGAATGCTCCTGAGGGGCCCTGACGGTCTCCCCTCCCAACCACATCAGCCCAGCACAGAAGAGCAACAGAGCAGCCGGCAGACTCACGCGGAAAGGTCCGTTCTCAGCCAGGAAGCCCTCCATCGAACTACAGCCGGGCCCCCCATTCAGCCAGAGCACCAGGGGGTCAGTAGCCGGGTTGCCCTGCGACTCCACAAACCTGGAGGGGGAAGAAGGGGAGAGCAGTGTGGCAGTGACAGATGTGGTTTGGGGCATGGAGTGGGGATGGTGCAGCCTTCCAGATATCACTGGACTGCGTCTCTCCTAGCCAGCATATAAGCCTATGGTGAGGGATGAAGGGAGTTGGAGTCCAGCAATAGCTGGGGGCTACATGGTTTTCACCTTTGGTATCAGCCTTCCGTGTTGCCATAAGTCAGGATACGAATAGACCAGCCCTCCATGAGATGCTAGGCTGTCGTTCCCACCATCTCTCAACATGCTGGCTAGGTAGCTGCTGGGAGGTGCAGTCCAGGAATATTTTTTATTTATTCATTTATTTATTATTTATTTTATTTTTATTTTTTCCAGAAGTATCTGGAAAGTCACCCAATCTTAGGGAGTCTCCTGATTCTCACCCAATGAGCACCTGCTTTTCAAGTGACCGTGGATCAGGGACAGGAATCCTGTGGCCTTCGCGGTGATGCTGAACGGAAGCTCCCTTCAGTCCTCCAGCCAACGCAACCAATGGAACGGAATGCTGGGAGCTGCAGTCCTTCTGGAAGGCTGCAAGATTCCCACCCCAACCAGGGCTGAAGGGAACTCAAAAAATATCTTCAGGATGATATGCAGCATTGCAAAGTTTCTAAATCTGTGCAGCATCTCTGCTGAGTGAAGGACTGCTATGGGAGGAAGAAGGGGGAAAGATCCGGAATGTAAGACCCTAATAGGCATTGTTTCCTTCCTCCCAATTGAAGCTTTGGGCCACAATCTGGGCTCGGGAGGGGAGAAGAGGGCAAAGCCAGATGGGTCCCTTCCTTCTCCTCCCCTTGGCCATTGGCTGCCAGCAGCAGCAGTTGGCACCTTCCTTGTCAGTGGGTTGGGGATCCATTCCAGATATTAGTCCAAACTTTAAAAGAGCTAACCAGAGAGAGGGCACCTATCTGTCAAAAAGGTTCTCCACCTTGAAGGACTGCTTTACAACAAGGATCCCAGGATCTCCCTCTCCACCCCGCCGTGCTCTGAGGCCATCATTCTGGATTTCTTGACTTATTCTGATTTTACTTTCATGCCATATGAGGAAGGAACTGGCAAAACCACCACTGAGGATTCCTTGCCTAAGAAAACCTGGTGAAATTCATGGGGTCGCCATTAGTTGACAGGCAATTTGAAGGCACATCCATACACAAGATCTGACCTTGGTCCCTTTTCCTCAAAGGCTGCAGGGTAGAACTTCCAGAGAATGTTAAAAAGTACCTTTTTGGACTGTCACTCCCAGAATCCCCCAGCCAGCATAGCTGGCTGGGGGATACTGGGAGTGGCAGTCCAAAAAGAAGAACCTTCCCCAAGCCCAGAAGGACTGCCAAGGAATCCCAGGTGCTGAGGGCTTTATTTCAGAGGAAGGAATTGGCAAAACCACCTCTGAGGATTCCTTTCCTAAGAAAACCCTCTGAAATTCATAAATCAGCAGGCGACTTGAAAGCAAGGGTCCGAATGATTATCACCAACCGGCCAATGTTAAAAGGAGACAACTCACACGCAGGGTCTTCCAATGCAACCAGTTTGAGGGCCACGGAGAAAGCTCTATGGGTCAGGATGCTCAAGGTGCCCACTTCATGCCCTGCCTAGAATGATAGGGCCAGTGTGAGTCGGTTGCTTGAATTGCTGGAGACAGTTTTATCTCTTTCTTGGCTTCGGTTTCTGCTGCTGTCTCTGCTTCCTTTGCTGTAAACCAGGGATGGGGAAATAGTGTCCTTGGGGCCAAATGTGCCTCTGGATGGTCCCTTTTCAGAACACAAAAGAGGTGAACTGCCTCTCCTGGGATCCTCTAAAAGCAGCAATGCAAGACTTTGTTCAACACAAAAAAAAAATACCAATTTTTGTTTTCAAAACCTGGACATCAATCACTTTGGATTTTGTTTTGTTTGGGGCTGAGTTTTGTTTTTGGCATTTTTAGCAATCCATGCTGCCCCTATAGAGTCCCAGAGGTGGAAAAGAGGCCTACAAACCAGCTACGGATATCAAGAAGATCTCTGATCAGTGAGCAATTTTAAAGTCTCCTTGTACAAATTAAAAACAAAAAAATAACATGTTATGTGTCTTCAAGTCATTTCTGACTTAAGGTAACCCTAAGGTGAAGCTATCGCAGGGTTTTCTCAGCAAGAGTTATTCAGAAGGGTTTGCCATTGCCTTCCGCGGAGGCTGAACGAATGCAACTTACCCTGTGCATTGTCGTGACCGAGTACGGCTTTGAACGCTGGGTTTCTCTACACTAGAACCACTAGAGCATGCTGGCCATTTGAAATTAACAGGCATATACAAAAGACAGAAGCAGGAATTCCAGTTGCAAGAAACAGCTCAATGAGACTCTTTCTCGCTTGATATTTTGCTTAGTTCACTGATTAAACATGGAATAGATGGAAACTGATGGATCCATAATTGGTTGAAGAATCATGTTCAAAGAGTCCTCATCAATGGCTGTGCTTCAAACTGGAGGGAAGTCTCGAGTGGAGTGCTGTAGCATTCTGTCCTGGGGCCAACGCACTTCAATATTTTCATCAACGACAGAGGATGGATTAGAGGGAAATCATATTAAGTTTGCAGATGATGCAAAACTGGGAGGGCAGCTAACACATTGGAAGATAGGAACAGCATTCCAAAGGATCTTGATCAACTTGAAAACTGGTTTGAAACTAATACAGTGGATCCTTGGTATCCACTGGAGTTTGAATCCATCCTCCACCGCCACCGTGGATACCAAAATCCGTGGATCATAGAATCATAGAATCATAGAATTGCAGAGTTGGAAGAGACCATGAGGGCCATCCAGTCCAACCCCCTGCCATGCAGGAAATCACGATCAAAGCATCCCCGACAGATGCTCAAGTCCCATTATATACACTGGCATAGTAAAATGACATCCCATGTACAAAATGGGAAAATCAAAGTTTGCTTCTTGGAATTTAATATACATATATATATATATATATATTCAAGCCATGGATGGTGGACCGTGGATACCAAATCCATGGATACAGAGGGCCGACTGTAGAATGAAATTCAACAGAAAAAATGCAAAATTCTACATTTAGGCCACAAAAACCAAATGCACACTGGGGATGCCCTGATTGGATTTCCTGTGCTAACTGGGGAGTTAGACTTGATGGCCTACGCCGGGGTCCCTTTCCAACTCTGGTGGCACAGTGGTATATTATACATTGTATAATATAGTATATATTATGTATATGCATGGAGAGGTAATGAATATAGTACAACAATATGGATATGTATATACGCAGAGAAAGAACAAAGATATATTTATATAAAATGTATTTATATATTTATATATGAATAAAGTGTCACCCCACATAGGGGTGTGGGAAGAAAGCTAAATATAAAAGGTGATCCAAATCGAGATGTAAATTATAGGAAGTCATTTTATAAGGGTTGAATGGGGACAAGGAAGATAAGTATAGATGTATGCAAGAAATGCAAGATAGAAAAAGATGAGATGGAAATTGTATGTTGAAGATGGTATGTGTAAGTTGGGAAGAGGGAAGGTAGGGGAAGGGAAGGTTAGAAAATTTGAAAGCATAAGAAAAAAGAAGGAAAAAGAGAATGGGGTAGTAAGTAAGGAGTGTGAATGGTGGGGTTGAATAAGGAAAAAATGGAAGAGAAGAGAAGAGAAAAAGAATGATAAGCAACAATTATGGAAATATGAACGTAAACTAGTTTTTGGAATTCTCTGGCTTTTCTTCGCAAACGATCAAGTATTAATGTATGTAACGTATGTGAATTTAAACCTACTAAAATAAAGATTAAAAAAAAGCAACTGCTTCATGCAGTGTAGATGTGTAAATTGCTATTGCTTAAAAACAATTTGTAAGCCGCTCTGATAGCCTTGTTGCTGAAGAGCGGGGTATAAATAAATAAATAAATAAATACCTCTGGCCCGCTAATTCCCTCTCATTCCCAGGCTCTGTCCTCCTCCACTTACCAGTAATGGAAATACTGGCCAGGCCCTGCCTGGAGGTAGCCCGACCACTGCCGGAAGGCTGGCATCTCAGCCAAGCCCGGCAGGGAAGTGATGAGGTCTGGGGAGGATTGTGCTGCGCATCGGCCAAAGAACGCGCCCAGGAAGAAAGCCAGCCAGCTGGCCCGCATGCCCTCCATCGTGATGCTGTGGGACCCCAGGCTGCCACTGAGTGACTTCCCGGCCCTTATATATTGTATTTATCCTGTTTTCTGTTCCTGACAAAAAGCCAACCGCACACCCGTTTGTTTCTTGCTCCCTGGAGATAATGTTGCTTATTGTACCAGTCAGGTGCGCAAGTGCGGCTTGTCTTGAAGGAATTTCCACCCAGAAAATGTCACCTTCATCTTGTTTGGTTAATGAAGCCAGGGATCAGATTGACCCAATTGTCAAAGTACATTATGATTAAGAGTGAAATTGTAAGCTATAATGTTGTTAGTGGCTGCAGTTAAAGCCCCAGCCTTACATGGATGTCTGAGGAGGGATCAGTGACTGAAAGGTTCCATTGCCTTCCTCTGAGGCTGAGAGAGTGTGATCTGCCCAAGGCCTCCCAGTGGGTTTCCACAGCTGAGAGGGGATTTGAACCCTGGCCTCCCCGAGTCCTCAACAACACTCACATCACTACGCCCGCCATGCTGGTCCACAATGGCTCCCTAATGGACATTATATTCTGTATCAAAGAAAAGAGGAAAGTGAGCAGGTAGCTTAAATTGGAAGTTTTACTATGAGGCATTGCAGCTACCATGGATTCACTTACATTAAAAATATTTTCTTGAGAATTATATGGATAGTAGACTAAAAAAGAGTCTTTTTCAAAGTTCTGCACAGCAGCTGGATTTTTTATTTTTAAAAAGGAGGGGGCAAACACGCCTTCCTTTCTCAAGACCTTCTGTTATTGCCAAATGTAGGTATGTGTTTTTATCAAATGTTTTAATTGATGTTTTAATTTGTAAATTGATTTAATAACTTTTTAAGGGGGGGAGGGAAGTATATTGTTTTACTTTGTATGGTTTTTTAATGTTGTGAACTGCCCTGATTGGATTACCAAAGGGTGGTATATAAATACATAAATAATAATAATAATAATAATAATAATAATTATTAAGTTCAGCAGTCCAGGGACAGTTCTGGGAGCAACATGCAACCCTCACAGCCCTTGCAAGCAAAGGTCTGCAAACCACCTGGCCCACCAGAACCTATTGGATGGCAAATCCCAGCCAACATGCCAGCATCGCCAGCGGCAAGGCACTTCCGTTGTGCCTGACTGGGAGATTTAAAACTCTTGCACAGGCTTGAATTGGGTTAGGAACTGTGTGGAGCTCCAGATGCTGTTGGACTGCAGATCCCAGCATTCCTCAGCATTGGCTATGCATGCTTAGACTGCAAGCCAGTCCCATGTGAATGCCTGTGCTTCCTGAGCAAGAGTAGCTCTGAGTGGTACCTTTGGTTCCCACCAGCACTTGGTTCCAAGCCGCTTTTACCCAGGCAAATCTTTAAAATCTGGAAAAATTGGGCTAAAGCTCCCAAGAGCCATCCATGCTATTCCCTCACTTTGCAAACAGCTTTGTCTGAATTTTGGCAAGTCACCTGGAAATGTGAGATGTTTGGGTGAGCTCTTGTCTCATGGAAATTGTAGATATCAGCTGCCCCCTGGTCTTTGATCCGGTGCTTGAAGCTCTTCTGAGTGGTTTCTTATCAGTGCCTAGATTAGGAGTTTTTGTAGCCAGAAATTAAATATAACCACAAGCTATTAAGCCCCAGATAAACACCCCTTGGATCTGGGGCCACTTAATGGCATTTGAGGCAAGAGTCACCCTTTGGATGGAGGAACTGTGGAGGGAAACCGTTTCTGTGATTGAGGCACCAGACCTCTTCCCCACACCTGTATTAACAGCCCCATATAAAACAGTGGGCTTCAAAAAACGGATTTCCCAGCCCTGTGATACCTGGAGGGCTGCGTGTGCATTAAATCATTTGCCACAAGAAGAAAACGGCACAACAGAAGGAACTCTTGTGGAAAATGCCCCCCTGTCCTCGGACGACATTAGACTTTGCAAGAACGCTTGCGCTACTTGGTTGGCAGTCTTGCTATCTTTACTGTCTTTTCCTAGTATTCTTTTCTCTGGTAGTTTGGATTTGTTGTTACAGTTAACAATATATATATTTTTAGAAGAAATAGCTTCAGAATTAGCGGGCCTAAAGCTGTGGCAATAATGGACAGACTAACTTTTAGATTTTTCCCCCTGCATGGAAATATAAATAACCCAAGCTTGACCATGTTCTTCCTGCCTAAGAGCACCTTTCATGGTGCCATCATATTTTCAAGTACAGCAGTACCCCCGTATCCGCTGATTCGACAACCGCTGATTCAATTATCTGCGGTTGGCGATGGCGGGGGGAGGGCTCACCTGCCCCCTCCCTTCCCGGAGGGCTCTCATTGGTGGCAATGGCAACGGGGAGAGCAAAGGAAGAGGAGGCATTCTCCCTCCCATTCTCCTTTCACCCCTGGGATGGGTCTCAGTGGCAGAAATGGTGACGGGGGTGTTCGCTATTATCTGCGGATTTCATTATCCATAGGGCCCCCTGGAACCAATCCCCCGTGGATACAGGGGTTCCTACTGTAGTCCTGGACTTTGATTGTATTTACATTCTAATTCGAGCCCTTGCCATGCGAGCATAGGGTAGCCACCATGGTGCCCTTCTCCTTTGCCGGTGATCTTTTCACTTCATCTTGGAGGCTGAAGATGAATCGCCACCACCTACGACTCCTCGAATGCTTTCATCAGTGCTGTTTACGCACAATCCTAAATATACACTGGACTGACTCTGTGACGAATGTTGCTGTCCTTGAGCAAGCAGGGATCACCAGCATTGAGGCCATGATATTGAGAACGCAGCTGCGCTGGGCAGGGCACATTTCTAGGATGGAGGACCATCGCCTCCCAAAAATACTACTCTACGGTGAACTTGCCACGGGTCAGCGTAAGAGGGGCGCTCCAAAAAAGCGATACAAAGACTCCCTGAAACAACATCTCAGGCTTGGCCAAATTGATCACCAACAGTGGTCTGCCCTGGCCTCACATCGGGAGGCATGGAGACGCACTATCCACAATGCTGCAGCCTTTTGTGAGAGCTCACGCCAAACAAGTCTTGAAGAGAAACGACAACGGAGAAAGAATCACAACCCGGAAACATCACCCAAGGAGACCTTCTGCTGTGCTTTCTGCAACCGGACTTGTTTATCTTGGATTGGCCTTTTTTAGTCATCAGCGTGCTTGCAGAAAGTGCGGGATGAGTCCTTCCTGAATCTTCCTTTGCGAAGAAAAGCCAGAGAGAGAGAGAGAGAGAGAGAGAGAGAGAGATATTTATATACTGCTTATCAGTACCAAAGCACTCCCTAAGTGGTTTACAATGTTTTTTAGCTAATTGCCCCCAACAAGCTGGGTCCTCATTTTACTGACCTACAGAAGCATGGAAGACTGAGTCAGCCTTGGAGCCCTCTGGGATCGAACTCATAACCTTGTGGCTTGCAATACTGGCATTTAACCACTCTGCTGCCAGGGCTCTTGGCTTCCACAGGAACAATTTGGCTAGTGGTTAAAAAAACAAACCCACAAAACCTGGCAGTTTAGTACTGTGTGCAAGCATGAAGACTGTGAGGAGTGGCCATCCATTCCTTTTGGTAAAAGTGCCTCCTGAACTTTCTTGAGGGGTGGAGATAAAAGAGGAGAAATGCCCAAAGTTGCGGAAACTGGACCTGCAAGCCCCCCCCCCCGCTCTACCCTTGCTCTTCCATAGCAATTAAGAAGGGGCTTAAAGCTAACGAAAGGAGCGGCTGCCAGGGTGACCCCAAGCTGAAGAAAGGCAAGGTCTGTCATTAAGGGCCACCATAAGTCAAAGTCAACTTGCGTTTGCTGTTTTCATGATTATTTCATTCAGTTTATCCCTTGTCCTTCCTCAGAGGTGGCTGGTAGCTCACATGCCAATGGTGTGGTTCTAGACCCAAAATTAAAGGAGCTGTTCTAGGTGCTGAACCCACCCCCACCCCCACAAAACATTCAGTGCCATGGATAGCTCCTTTTAAAACAATTTGTAAGCTGCTCTGATAGCCTTGTGGCTGAAGAGCAGGGTATAAATAACTAATATCAATCAATCAATCAATCAATCAAGGAAGCCATGGCTGCTGCCCTGAGTCTTCAAACCCTGAGCAGGGCTGCTGAGGAGAGGGCAACGTGGAGGTCTCTCTCTCATTAACAGAGTTGCCCTAAGTTGACTTCAACTTGATAGCAGTTAACAACAAACTAAAGTGTTCTCTCAAAAAGTTTTTGCAAGGGCAGGAAATGTTTTGAGTCAATAGAAAGTGTTTTGCTTCCAAGAAAAGCAGCAGCCCTTAGAAACACACACAGAGTGTCTGTGGGTCGTGGTAGATTTGTCTTATCAAGTTCTGATTATTTGTCCCCATCTTATGCTGAAGAAAAGTTTCCAGTGGCTAACCATGGGAAGGCAGGAGTGAATTTTCCTAATTTTTCTCCACATTAACCTTTTGAAACCAGGAGGGCAGAGAGAGAACAGCATTCGTAACAGTGGGGCAATTGAGCCATGAGCTAGGAGGCCTAGGTTTCAGTAGTGGAGGATCACACCCCCACCACCAATATTTTACTACTGAATTACTCTTGGTCCCATGTATCACAAGTCCTGCATTTTTTCGATAGAAGCACAGAAGCCACATTATATTCCAGAATTATTCTCAAAGATCTTGAAATATCCTGGAAACTGCAAAACAATAAGGGTTTTTCTACTTGAAAATTGGATTCTTTACCTGGACTGTTTTTTAAGACAGGACCCAGAAGTTGTTATATTTATCTCCTCAATTGTTCATAATTTTCTTTATACAATATGTGTATTTGTTCTCTCTCACACACACATGCACTCTCACACACACCCTCTTATTTCTGACTTTGTTTCTGAGTGTTGATTCTGGTTGTCCTTGCTTTCTGCGAATTTCAACAGAGGTCCAAAGAGCCTTTGCAAAAATGAGGCTGGAGTATTGGCTCCCAGCCCAGGGGCCTTGCACTGGGTTTCACGCCATGCCCAAAGTAACATTTTCAACAGGCATAAAATCAGAAGTCATCAAGAAGTCAAGATTTTTATTTGTAGTTGCTATTTTTCACTGTGACATTGTCCCTTTAAACCTCCTCAACCTCCCTCAATCCCAGGCAGCTTAGAGTTGAAACAAGAAAAAAAAAGTTAGCACCTGAAAAACTCACACAGTTATTTAATACTGAAAATTAATTAGCTGATCTTGTCAGAGCACTTGTATGCCTCTCTCAGAGGAGAGGGCAGCAAGGGTTCTGAACAGCTGCTTTGTAAACATCAGAATATGCTACAACATGCAATGCACATGGGAAGAAAGGCATTTGAAGGGAGCCCTGCTACCAGCCGAGAACGCCGCGTCCACTTCAAATGAGGATTATGACACTGTGATCCCACTTTAACTGCCAGAACTCATCCTATGGAATCCTGGGATTTGCAGTTTCATGAGGCATATAGAATCCTGTGCAAGAGTGTTTTAGTGCCTCGCTAAATTACAAAGCTGAGGTTTCTGTAGGCTGCAGCCATGGCAATTAAAGTAGAATCAAGGTACTATGACTGTAGTGTGAAAGACATCCATAAAAGCAATCAAGCACTTGCTTCTTCTGGCTGAAGCCAGTTGGCTGGGTGAACCACCAGCCACTGAGCCTCATACCAGCTCTGCAAGTTAAGAGATGAGTGGAATATAGCAGCCACCAAAAAGGAAGGTCTCTCCCTTGGCACGTGAATTTTGTGAACCAGAAAGTTGGGCCAAAGGAGAGAAGACAAGGGTGTGTGTGAATCGGATGTTCAGGAAATGCCCTCAAAGGCATTCTAACATCCCTCCCTTTCTAAAGTAGGTCAAGTCAAAGGTTTTTCTTCCCACAATTCATTTTCATACACAAACACTAAAGGAAGCTGAGCACCAAAAGGACCACACACCCCTTTCCCATATACAAACAAGGATGTCAGGTAATTTCCACCAATTGATCCAAAGCACCAAATCTTTGGAGTACAAAGTTGTTATACTGCCCATTCCATCAGCCCTCCAGCCAGTGTAGATGATGCTAGGGGATCATGGGAGTTGCATTCCAGGCTCACTGGGAGGGCTGCACCCCTACCCACCCCACCTGAGAGTCATTAAGTGTTTGGCTTCCAGTTTTCTTCACATCAGAGAGGGGAGAGTCCCAGTTGTGCCCCCCAAACCCACTGAAGACTACACCCCCCTGCTGATGCTCTTCCTGCTGTGGCCACCCCAGTCCCCATGTTTCTACGTGTAAACATGGAAGGCATGCAGGAAACGCAGATGGCATTTCTGAGCAGAACCACTGGGACCTGGGTGGGGAGGGGCTGGGGGTCTCCTTTACCTGGGGCCATTTCATTGTCACTTTAGCCAGGATGTCAGCCATCAGACACATGAGTTTTGCACATCCTTGGTAAGGATATAA
Organism: Gambelia wislizenii; assembly: GCA_030847615.1. NCBI lineage: Eukaryota > Metazoa > Chordata > Lepidosauria > Squamata > Crotaphytidae > Gambelia > Gambelia wislizenii. The sequence continues at coordinate 42,477,829 of JAUMIR010000008.1, forward strand.
AAACAAGCCACATAATGAAGAGCACAAGTTGTGTCATGAACGGCCTGCGTCCAATGAACACAAGTGCACACAAGGCAAAAATTAAAAATCCCCCCCCCCTGACCTGTGGGTGACATTCCAAAAGGCAAACAAGAATTCAGTTTGTGTTCACATGATAAAGCTGCCCACCTGCCCACAGGGAATGCGCCTGTGCAGATGGGATGAGTTCATCAAAAAAGAAGTGTAACTGGGGAAACAAGATCTGTGAAACCAAAATCCAATGAACAGAACCATCAAAGGAGAACGGGAGGAAGGTCCACCTCCCAGCGACATTCCAGTCATCCCAAGAAACCGGGCCAAGTCTGATTCCTTTGTTCGACAGAGGAGAGACCAAATCCTCCAAAGGGCAGAGTTAGAGGGATCACTTCATGACATCCATGAAGACAGCGTTGGCCGTCGTCTGTCCAAAGATAAACGCTCCCAGGACAACCATGAACACACCGTAGCAAACCATCGTCCACCAGCTGTGGGGATAGGAGGACAGGAATGACATGGAGGCTGGTTAAAGGAGGCACGAACTACGCAGAGGCTCTGAGCCCCACGTTGTGTGAACAGGGGAGTGGAGCAGGGAGGGGTTGGGGTGGCCAAGCAGAAAGAGAGGCTCTCACCTGGCTGGCCGGGCTTCCTGGATTTCAGAGAGCTTGGTGTGGATGAGGCAGAGCCCTGGCAAAGAAGAAAGGGATAAAGGCAGCCATTAAGGCAGGGTGTCCACAAAAGGCAGCGTTTCTGCAGCCACGCAGCTCGGAGTACAATGAACACTTTGACAAAACCACTGAATTTCAACGTCAAATTCATGTCACTGTGCAAGGAAAGTCTTGCAAAAATAAAACCCCTGGAACAGCTCTGTTTGGTTACTTGGGGTCGCCACTGGTCATGCTGGCTAGGGATTCTGGGAGTTGTAGTCCAAACAGGCAACTTTGCTCAGGTCTGCTCCTGAAGCCAAAGGAAACCCGGCCAGGCCCTTACCTGGAAAGACAAAGATAAAGCAGGCTGCCAGGCCACCAATGACCGAGATGACTTTGCCGATGTCCGGAATGAATAAGGCTAGGAGGAGAGTGAGGAGGAACCAGGTGACCGTCTGGAACAAGCGGCGGCGCCTCTCCCGCACCACGTCCTCTTCCACTGCCTCCCCCTTGTAGCGCAGCCAGAGGCCTTCCAGAACCGCCCTGGGCAGGAAGAGAAGGGACACTGCGAGGGCTGCTGACTGACTGGACGCACACTCACCATGTTCTTTGCAATACGGCCATGGCTGCTGGCGGGAACCACCCCTTTCCTAGAAACCCTCCGAGACCCTCCCGCCCTTGCACTCACCGGCCACAGAAGTGAAGGATCGGGTAGGACGTCAGGACACAGAGGATGATGAAGGCTCTGGCAATAGCCACCGGGACGTCGCTGGAGGGGTAGGACATGAGCACATCCTGTTCCACCCTGGAGCCAAAGGTCAGGAAGCCACAGACCCCTGGCAGGAGGGAGAGATGAAGGGGGCTCACCACCAGCCCAAGGGAAGGCAGGCTATGTGGGTAAAACCATGCCGGGAAGGGGCTAAGGGCCAGGCAACAGGATCTCTTTGCCTGGTCAAAGGATGCTGCTTCCTCCTCTTCCTCTGCCCAGACCCAGAAGGAGGGGGGCTCACAGGGGTCAGCTCCCTACCTGTGCCTATGTAGACAAAGAGAGCAATGACCATCGCCACAGTCACGACGGCTCCCCATGGCTTCAGCTCAGGGCGCTTCATGCTGTTGAAAACGGGCACGCTGCTGACATGGCACTGCCAGAGAGGAGGAAGAGGAGGAGATGATGAAGAAGATGAAGACAATGCACCAACAGGTGCTTTCACTGGCAGCGGAGGAGGAGGCAGGTTTTCAGCCAGCAGATAATTCATCAGAGGGAGGGTGAGGGAAGCATGCTCTTGACCATCCAGCTATGGAAATGCACACTCAAGAGTCTGGCGGTCTGGACAAGGGACCTGGGCTGGGAGACAGAACCTCAATGGACTGCCACCCAGACTGAGCCTGGCCGGTGCACGGACAACAATGGTGAGCCTTAAATGTGGCAGATTAAACTGGGATCAAGGTCTGACTGGCAGGCGCTTTGCCATTAAGATTATTCAAAACCTATTGTGGCTGTCACACAGTGGGGACTCAAGGGAATGCTCATTACTCCAGGAAACTCTACGGTGGTGTAAACATGAGGCGTCCACAGCCAAAGGATGTCAGAATCAAGACCTTTGGGCTCCCTTCTGCCAGAGATATTTTTTTCAAACTACAGAAAGATGTCAACACTCATTGTTGGCTCTTGTGAGTCTGGCTGGCCACATAAGAAAGCAAAACCGGCTTTAGTCTGTTCAAGCAGAGTTTTTTAAAAAATCTTGAATAAGCATTGTGTTGTGTTTGGGTGTTGGATTTTAAAACTGAATACTTACTCCTCCTCACCTCTTCACACTGAGAGCTTCCACTATTTGTGCAACAAAATACAGTTGTCCCTTCATATTTGCTGGGGTTTGGTTCCCGGACCCCCCGTGGATACCAAAATCCATGAATACTCAAGTCCCATGATATGCAATGGCATAGCAAAATGGTGTCCCTTGTATAAGATGGCAAAATCAAGGTTTGCTTTTTGGATTCTTTTTTTTTAAAGAATATTTACAATCCTCCAAAGCAAACAGACAGGCAGCAAGAGGAGAAGGGCACTATTCCCTCACCTGGTTGGCTCCTCCCTGCGGTCCTCTGTTCTCAAACGAAAACGTTTCTGTTCCAACCGGCTTTTAGGAAGTGACTGCAAGGGCTTTTAATGACTTTTCTCTTTATGAAGGATTTCTTTTACATGGTTTTGATTCTATGGATAGGTTAACTGCATTTTTAACCATAGCTTTTTCTATTTTACCAATGTCTTTGTAGGTGGTGTATCTGTACTACTTTTAATATTTTATCTTTGTAGGGGTATCGGTGCCAGTTTTTAAATTCTGTTAGCTATTCATGGTCCCAGTTTGGGGGAAAAGGCAGGACATAAAGGGATGACCATTTCAAACCACTGACTCCTGGACAAGAGGCGAGCAAGCTCTGTTCCCCACGGACTCCTCCATCCCAGGCTTTCCCCAAACACAGCAACTTAGGAGCCAGAGAAATGCATCCAAGGGAGACGAAAAAGGCCAGAAGAGCCAGGATTTCTCCTCTGCCCCCCAGCATGCCCCCTCCCACCCCAGCCCCCACCCCAGTGGCCTCTGGACAAGCTTTACCTGGAAGCCAAAGCAAATGGTGGGCATGGCGTTGAACACAGACATCCATGAGGAAGGGCTGCGGGAAGAGGAGGAAGAGGAGGAACAAGTCAGTCTGCTCAGAACACTCCCTGGCTGACCTTGGCAGAGTGCTATTTTTCCAGGGTTTGGAACTGCCTCCACGGCAGCCATTTCTCCAAAGAAGAGGGAGAGATGCTCTTAAGACACAGGTGGGACTCCTGTAGCCCTCCAGGTGTTCTTGAACTAGAAGACCAATTATGCAACATTTTTGTTCTTTACCTAATTAGCTAACACACATTGGAAACTGCTTAATGCAGTGTAGATGTGTAAATTGCTATTGCTTAAAACAAATCGTAAGCAGCTCTGACAGCCTTTGTGGCTGAAGAGCAGGGTATAAATGCCTAATTAAAAATTAAAATTAAAGGGCCTCCCAACCCCTGCATCTTTCCACTCACGTTTTACTTTTTAAAAAAACCTCCAACAGTCCCAGATACCTGGTTGGGATTTCTCCTGGGCTGATCTCTTTATCGGGCCAAATATACTTGATTATGATGATGGCGGTGACATACCAGGTCCCAACCACACTCAGGCAGCTACGCATGAGAGAGAGAGAGAAAGAAAGAGGGAAAAGATTGGGTGTGCACCTTAGGGTCTACCTGGCTTCTCTGAAATTGAATTTCACACTCTGGGGGCTGGGCAAGGCTCCCCACCCTCAGTTCAGGCCCACCAGCCTCACGATGACAGGCTCTGCCTCCTCAAGGCCTCTTTCCCCCTCTGGCTGTGTGCTCTCAGGAGCCGCCCCGACTGGCAGGGGCAATGGGGACGGAGTGAGGGGCACAAAGTATGGTGTATGGTGGCACCCCTGACCCCCAGTGCAGATAATGTTGGAGGTGGGCCCCTCAGGAGACCTCAGATGGCCACCCCCTCACTGCAAACACACCCATTTTCTTTTGCCCCCAAATAATAGAATCTTAAGAGTTGGAAGGAAACACAAAGGCCATCTGCTCTAACTTCCTGCCATGCCTAGAGAGCATGGAGGTCTTTAATCAACAAATTCTGCCCCCCGTGCCATTTTAGACCTGAGAGAGGCCTTTTCTAGCCACAGGAATTGACCAGAAGCCCCTTCCTATTTTTTAAAAAATGTGGCAAAAATGCTCCCCACCATCCCCAGGGAGTATTTGGTAGGTGGGGGGGACAAATAAATTGGGGGTGAAATTCTTCAGAAAATTTTAAACCCTGGGGGATACTGGGAGCCACAAAAACAGCCGTGGGTGGCTGCGAGCATCCCATGGCCCACGCTTTGCCCACCTCGCCTTTTCCGAAACACAGAAACACACCGGCAGAGACACAGGCGTGCCATCCTTTACCTCTCCCCCATCAAAGCATCCCATGACATTTTACCATATTTCTCTCCCCTCTGTGCTCAGGGAGGGAGGGTGCCTCCATGGAGTGGACTCCCCTTTCTCACTGGGAGGCCAGCCTTGCAAAAGGACACCCATTTTGCTCCTACAGACTTCCCTGGTCCCATCACCCTGGTGAACTCTGTGCCCATGCAGAGGCCTTGCTTGACTTCCCTGGCCAATCATCTGAAAGTCACCATCCAAAATGGCTCCTGCCAATAGCAGCACCCCCTCCCTCCAGAGCAATTCCCTCAAAGCTGGGGGGTTCTGCACCACCCCAATGGCTGGCCCTTCAGCCAAAACTATGTTGGGTGACCTCCCATGCCTGAGGGATATCTCAACAACTGGAAATGCCCACCTCACCCCACTACTCTTCTGTATTCTGGGTAACTGCCGCTTTTCATTATGCCAGTTTGGTGAAAGGCCAACTTCTGTGCATACAATAAGTGCAGCTAGCCCCGAGAGCAACTGGCATGCCCTACGCCCTGAAGTTGTGCCCCTGACCCGCCCTCAGCCAGGCATCCTACCTGGCATACTTCTGGAAGCCAATCTCCTTGGGAATTGAGAGGGGAAGGATGAGCAAGAAGGCAGTGAGGCTGATGGTGAACTTCCGATCTGTGTACCAGTGGGCGCTCCCACTCCCTGTGGAGTCCTTCACCAACGCTGCAATTACTAGACAAGGAGAGACAAGGAGAGTGTCAGCAGCTGAACCCAATCCCCTTTGCAACATCAGAGGGCTCAAGATTATGTAGAATATTTGGGGGCAGCCTGTGCCCAGGAGAAAATCCACCCACCCACACATGCCATTGAGGAGAACAGGAAAAAGGTTCTGTGTTACAGGAAACCCCAAATCTGTCATTTGAAGAAGGATGGCAATTAGGTGGCAGAGAAGTTAGCTCTGACCCTCTAGGAAGTGCCGGCCAGCAAGAGATAAAGACACCCCCCCACCCACATCTCAACCGGGCAACTGCTCCAGCACTCACTCTTGTCCTGTTGGTCTCCAATGATGATGAGGAAGGCAATGCAAGTGCCGAAAGTGTAGACAGCAATGGCGACCTCGCACAACACCCCGGTGACCTTGCCGCACACGGCCCACACCACCTCCTGGTAGGTGCTCTCGTTGCTGGCCTGCGAGCAGTAGGCCAGGATGACCAGGCCGCCAATGATGAAAACCAGCATGCACTGCAGCAAGCCAGGAGGGGCGGGAGAGGAAATAGGGGGGCACCGTCAGACGGGAGGAGAACACTGGGGCAAGGCGAAGCTACAAAGCCAAGACTGTTCCCCCCACCCCTCTCTTTCTCTCTCTCTCTGATATCCTGACTTCTCCCAATGTAGGACCTAAGGTGCCTCATAGCACTGGTTAGACAAAGTACAGCTAACCCCCCCGTCCCAAATGATTATGAATAAAGAAGCTTAAACACAAGTAATAGTAGACAAAAACTGACAGGCAGATGCTGCAAGGAGCAAAGAGATAAAAACCTCCTAGACAGGCATTTGTTATACTAACTTGCACAGAATTTAGGATCCTGCCCCATGCCGCAACCACTCTTCATCTAAATGGTGGGTAGGAATCATGTGGCCCTCCAAACATTATTGGACTGCGAGCCCCAGCAGCCCCCAAGCCAGGAAAACAGGTGGTAGGAACGGTGGAAGCTGCCATCCAACAACCTCAGATCAGCCACTGGACTCCCAGCCCAGATCTGAACTGCATAAAAAGCAGCTTTCTGTGACCATAAGGGCTAAGGCGATCGTTAGGGATGCTCCAACAGCCACAGCCTTGTTGGGTCCACCTGTTGCAAGCCCTCTGCCCACAACAGCAGCTAACAAAGAGGTCCCTGGCAATCTCACTCAGGGGGCAACAGGGCAGAAACAGCCCTCTCTTGTTTATCCAGCGCATCCAGGAATCAGCTCTCCTACCCCTGTACATGGAGGTTCCATTTAGTACAAACATTGGGAAAAAATACTTTTCGGACTACGACTCCCCAAATCCCACCAGCTACACCGCCTAGGAGATTTTGGGAAACTCTAATCCAAAAAAAGTAAGTTTCTGAATCTCACAGTTTATCTACTGTTTTCCCTAGGGAGCAACCAAATTGTTTTGCATTATACCAAAATTGTTCTTTTCCTCACATGGGAGTGGATTTCTGGGGGATGCCCCATGCTCCCAACACCAACTAGCTGCATCCCCCCCGTTGATAAGCAGCAGGAGCAGGGGAACCCTTTGCCTTCCTGAGCAGAATAATCCTGTCCCAACATCTGCATATTTTTACTTTCTGTCCTCATACCCACTGAACAATGAAACAGGAATAAGAGCCAGCTCCAAGAGCAGCAACCAAAAGACCAAACAAAGTCAGGAAAGTAAGGATAAATGTTACCTATTTTTAAAGAAAAGAATAAAAAGAATGTGATAAATAACTGGGCCGAACCCAGAGCCTGCTCTTTGGATTGCTATGCCCATAATCCTTTACTGACAGATACACATCAGTTCTTTTGTTAATTTCTTTACTTTCCTTGGTCAATTAGAGTGGTTCTCAAATTTTGGCCCTCCAGATGTTTTGGACTTCAGATCCCAGCAGCCCATGCAGCTTGGCCAGCGGTCAGGGATGTTGGGAGCTGAAGTCCAAAACATCTGGAGGGCCCAAGATGGAGAACCCCAGGTCTCTTGTTCCTCCCTGCACTCACCATCTGCAGCGTGATTCCTGCCACCACTCCGCCGGCCATGCTGAAGGCTGCGGGGAAGTTGAGCAGACCGGCTCCGAGAGCAGCGTTCACGACGATGAAGACAGCCCCCAGGGTCGAGGTGCTGGGCGGCCCGTGCCCCTCCTCATCCTTGGGTGCCATCTCCACATTGGGGCTCTGCAGGAGCCGGGCCCGCTCGCCCGCATCCGCACCCCACTCCCACTCCACGTAGTCGCTGTTGATGCCCACGTGGCACTGAGTCATCGCTGGCGGCAAAGGAGACTTGGCGGAGGGCTAATTCTTTCCTCGGGGAGCCACTCTTCACATGCCCTGGAAAGCACCGGGTGTTGTAAAGTGAAAGTACATCACATCCCCACGCCCAGACTGCTAATCGGAGACAGGGCTTCCTCACGGCGTCACGGGGCTCCGGGTTTGGGAGTTCTCCTAGAGGAAACCAACAGCAGGAGTCAGCACTGAGCAGGTGGAAAGAAAAAGCAGAATGCTGGCTACCAATTGCCTCAAAATCGTAGGGTGGGTTTAAAAAAACATGTTTCTAGTCCTCATTTTAAAAAAAGCAAACAATGTCATACAGGTCAGAAACCAAAGCAGTAATCCAGGAGGCCATCTCTGCTCGGCGCCATATCTAGGAATTGACCATAGTTCAGGGATTGTGGCTCAGTTCTTAGATGCCTTTCTTTCTACAACCTCAAATCCTGCTGGCTTCCATGTTTGTTCCCCAGTGAAATGCCACCTATAAACAGCGTCTTGAGTGGAGAACATGGAGGACACAGGGAAACTGGGGAAAGTTAAGTGGTGCTCAGGAACACTCACTGAGCTTTATTAATGACTGTGAATACATCTTCTACAAGTTTACACCTTTCACAAATTCCCTTTTAAACCATCCAAGACAATGGTTGGTTGTCTGCAGAAGTACTTCCTTCAATCCAGCAGTTCTGAAACTTTGGCCCTCCAGAGGTTTCAGACTTCAAATCGTAAAAGTTCCAGCTAGCTTGGTCAACAGTCAGGGATCCTGGGAGCTGAAGTTCAAAACACCTGGAGGACAAAAGATGGAGAAGCCACTGACTGCTCAGTCAACCCCAAACTTCACCATGATCCACTGCATTGGGCAACACTTCTGCATTCTGGCGCGAAGGAAGAGGAAGAGAAATCAAGTGTCTACCTCCCTCCATAGACTTTTAAGCACCAGCTCTCCTTACGGCCAAAACAAAGTTTTGATTTCCCAAATGTTAAAGTGACATTTCAAGTACCCAGGCACACAAAATATCTGGCATTCGGGAAAACCAAGGTGGTCCAGGAAAAGAGAAAGCAAACACAGTAGCTCCTAGCCACTGGCTAGGTATTGTATGTTTAGCCTGGAAAAAAGATGGTTAAGGGGCGGTATGATAGCCCTGTTTAAGCATTTGAAGGGGTGTCTCATTGAGGATGGAGCAAGCTTGTTTTCTGCTGCTCCAGAGATTGGAACACGGAGCAATGGATGCAAGCTCCAGGAACAGAGATTCCACCTCAACATGAGGAGGAACTTTTTGACAGTCAGAGCTGTTCGGCAGTGGAACGCACTCCCTCGGAGCGTGGTGGGGTCTCCTTCCTTGGAGGTCTTTAAACAGAGGCTGGATGGCCATCTGTCGGGGATGCTTTGATCGTGATTTCCTGCATGGCAGAATGGGGTTGGACTAGATGGCCCTTGGAGGTCCCTTCCACCTCTACCATGGTATGGTTCTATGTCTTGGAGTGTGGTGGGGTCTCCTTCCTTGGAAGTCTTTAAACAGAGGCTGGATGGCCATCTGTCGGGGATGCTTTATTGGGGATGGACTAGATGGCCCTCGGGGTCTCTTCCAACTCTACAATTCTATGATTCTATGACTCGCGCGGCTGCCTATGTCATAAAAAAGAAAAGACCAGAAGGCAAGGGTGCAGAATCCTCCACTTTGTGCTACATCTCTCTTGAGCATCCACACACACAAATGCATGCATATGCACAGTGCCCAGGGCTCCCAGAGCCATCTACATGGCCTGAGAAATGGTTCTGTTAGACAGAGGGAAATCTTGCAAGATGAAAAAGTCTGTGTCAGATACACAGTTTCCTCTTGTGTTCTTCTGCTCTCGTCCTCTCTATTTTTTTTGGTTGGGCTTGCAGAACAGCCTGCTGAGTAATCACTTTCCCCCTCAAATCAGCAAAAAGCTGTTTGGCTCACGTAGGGCACAAAGTTCAAGACAAATCCGCATTTTGAAAGAGACACTAAGGGAGTGACTGAGAAGTCTCTCAGCCAATGAGTATTTCTGCCTCCTTCTTTTCCTCAGAGAATAACCGTTATTACGCACCTTCACCTTTGGTGTATGATTTTTTCCCTCTTTAAAAAAGCAGTCAGTTTCACAGCCATCCCATCGTATTTTGTTTGTTGTTATGTGCCTTCAAGTCATTTCCAACGTATGGTGACCCTAAGGTGAACCTATCACAGGGTTTTCTTGGCAAGATTTGTTCAGGGAAGGCCGCCTCCACTGCCTTCCTCTGAGGCTGAGAGTGTGTGACTTGCCCAAGGTCACCCAGTGGGTTTCCATGGCTGAGTGGGGAGTCATACCCTGGTCTCCAGAGTCATAGCCCAACACTCAAACCATGACACCATGCTGGCTCTCCCTATTTTGAGTCCCTGCTCCTAGAATCAGAGTTGGAAGAGACCACGAGGGCCATCCAGTCCAACTCCCTGCCATGCAGGAAATCACGATCAAATCATTCCCGACAGATGGCCATCCAGCCTCTGTTTAAAAAGGAGACTCCACCACACTCTCAGGCAGTGCATTCCACTTCCAAACAGCTCTTATGATCATTAAGTTTTCCTAATTATGTTTAGGTGGAATCTCTTTTCCTGTAATTTGAACCCATTGCTCCATGTCCTAGTCTCTGGAGTTGCAGAAAACAAGCTTGCTCCATCCTCAGTATGACATCCCTTCAGATATTTAAACATCGCTATGCTGTCACCTCTCAACCTTCTCTTCTCCAGGCTAAACATGGCCAGCTCCCTAAGCCGCTCCTCATAGGGCATCATGGCTTCCAGACCTCCCACCATTTTGGTGGCCCTCCTCTGGACTCATTCCAGCTTCTCAATATCCTTCTTGAATTGTGGTGCCCAGAACTGGACACAGTACTCCAGGTGAGGTCTGACCAGAGCAGAATAGAGTGGCACTATGACTTCCCTTGGTCTATACATTAGACTCCTATTCATGCAGTCTAGAATCGCATTGGCTTTTTTAGCTGCTGCATCACACTGGGTGTCCAGGAGGGTGTCCCTCCTTTGTTGGCAGGTCTTGGAGAGGGGCTGGGTGGCCCCCTGTTTGGGGTGCTTTCGATGTGCATTCCTTACATCCTCCGCAGGGGACTGGACTAGCCGACCCTTGCTTGTGGCCCCTTCCTACTCTACCAATCTGTGATCCTATGAACACCACTTGATGATCCTCCCCCTTCCATCCGCCCACCCCTCCCATGTCCTCATAACACCCCACCAGGCTAATAGCTGCTCAAGCCCACCCCCCCATATGGGGCTCCAGGGCTGAAAAGGGGATTTGAATGGGGAGCCCCCACCCCAAGTCCTAACAACCCCCTTGGCTCAACTCCTCCAGGGGGTCTTATGGGAAGAGAGGAGGGGCGTGGAAGAGAAACCCCCCGCTCTTTCTTCTAGGGGGTCCTGCGGCTGAGGGGGGGACAGGGAGCCCCCTCCATACCGCCTCCCACCCCCCTCTTTTCTTCCTCTGCCAGGGGGTCCTCTGTGTGGAGGGGGAGCTGGTGGTCCCCCCTCCCTCTGGGGGGGCCTGGGGAAGCCCCTCCCCTCCCCTCCCCACCCTCTTTTCTTCCTCTGCCAGGGGCTCCTCTGTGGGGAGAGGAAGAGGGGAGCTGGTGGTCCCCCTCCCTCCCTCCCTCTATGGGGTCCTGGGGAAGCCCCACCCACCTTCTTTTCTTCCTCTGCCAGGGGGTCCTCTATGGGGAGAGAAAGAAAGGAGCTGGTGGTCCCCCTCCCTCCCTCTGGGGGGTCCTGGGGGAACCCCTTCCCACCCCACCCTCTTTTCTTCTTCAGCCAGGGGCTCCTCTGTGGGGAAGGGAGGAGAGGGAGCTGGTGGTCCCCCTCCCTCCCTCCCTCCCTCCCTCCCTCTGGGGGGTCTTGGGGGATCCCCTCCCCTCCCTCCTCCTGCTCGCCCCCTTTGTCTCCGGGCCGGCCTGGCCCCTCCTCAGCTCGTGGGGAAGGGAAGAAGGAAGGAGGGACCCTCCAAGGGGAAGGGGAGGGAAGGGAAGGGCCGGCATTTTCTTCCTCCTCCTCTTCCTCAGCCTCACCTGAGGCTCCTCCGCCGCCTTCGCCTTCGCCGCCTCCACCACCACCATCCCGGGCGGCCGCTCAGCTGATGCCGGTCACGTGGCGCCGGCGCGGCCCCGCCCACATGGCGCACGGCCCGCTGGGAAATGGAGTCCTGGAGCCCTGAGGGAGAGGAGAGAGAATCCGGGGCCTCCACCCGACCCTCATTCACTCACTCACACCGGGAGGGGGAGGACGCCTCTGGACTACAACTCCCAGCATCCCGCAGCCAGAGCAGTTATGGGGGGAGCTCTGGGAGATGTAGTCCCCAAAGGGCGAGTGGAGGTTTTTGTGTTTTTTTTTTTAAACGGCTCTTAAGAGGGCCCTGCATTGATTTTTGTTTCAATTGTCCTTTTAAAAATCAGCGTCTTTCAAACTGCTTTTCAGTATTGTGGTAGTTTAATCCCTTTTTTGAAATCTCACTTCAATTCCACTTTTTCTCTTTTGTGAGTTTTAACTGTAGTGTATTTTAGTGTATAGTGTATTATAGTGTATTTTAATTCACAAGCCACCATGAGTCCCAATTTGAGGGGAAAGGGTGGTGGTAACAGTACTGTAATAATAATAATAATAATAATAATAATAATATAGTGTATTTTAATTCACAAGCCACCATGAGTCCCAATTTTGGGGAAAAGGGTGATGGTAACAGTACTGTAATAATAATAAAGTGTACCGTACTTTAATTCACAAGCCACCATGAGTCCCAGTTTAAATACAAATTATTTTAAGTGTTAAATGCCTCCCTATACTTTAGTCTTTAAAAATTATTCATATTGTTTGAAACTGGTCTAAATGGGTTTTACAATCTCTGCCTGCTGATGAAGCCCATGAAGTTTCAAATGCTAGCCTGAAGGGATTTTACGCCTTTTGGTTGCCCAATAAAGGTATCACCATAGGATGGATTTTCAGGATTTTTTTAAAATCTCAGTTTAACAACAAAACTCCCCCAAAATTATTGTCATTCCTCTTTCTTGTACTGACCCTCATTAAAAAAATGTTTAAAGTATTTTCAGTCCATTAAAAAATATCTCTTTCATACGTGACCAGGCTCCCTTCAGCCATACCAAAGTGGCCTACCCTTCTCTGGATAATGTTGTTGTGTGCCTTCAAGTTGTTTCTGACTTATGGTGACCCCATCATGGGGCTTTCTGAGGCTGAGAGGGTGTGACTTGCCCAAGGTCACCCAGTGGTTTTCCATGGCTGAGTTGGGATTCGAACCCTGTTCTCCAGAGTCCTCGTCCTTAAACCGCTATGCCTCTGGGCATGTCCCAGCTTAAGATCCTCCTTAAACCCTGGTGCCCAAAACTGCACACCAGTTTCTCTCGTCTCCAAATGTGTTAACTCACACATTTTAAAAGATCTTAACTATGAGGAAATTGGCAGAGACTGGTAAACTCTTATAAAATCAATCCGTTCCCATCTCAGCTTGCGTCCAGCCTCCACCTCAGCCTTTCATGGATTAGCCACATATGTGATGCTCTGCTAGCAACTTTCGCATCCGGTGTTTGACTTTCCCAACACAATTCTATGGGGCACTTAGTTGAAGGTGTGCCAAAGTGGTCAGAAATAAGAAGCTGCACATGTGGAGCACTCAAGATGACGTATAGAGCTTTATTTCTTTCCAAACAGATGACGGGCTGCATGAAGGCCAACATGATTTCTACAGAATGGCAGAAAACTCTCTCTGGAAAGGGTAGAGGGTTGGAGGCAGCAATCAGACAACCAAAAGACAACAGCAGAGAAAAACACGGACCCCCCCTCCACGTGCCCTGTTGGCAGATGGCAACCAGATGAAGTGTGGAAGAATGGGTTACTGCAGGGAGGGGGAGCATGTGGTACACCAGAGGTTGCTGGACTGCAATTCCCAGCAGCCCACAGCCAGCATGAAACATGGTGGGGAATGCTGGGACTCACAATGCAACACCTGGGACCCCTGCGATTCCTCCCCCCTGACCTATCTCCTCTCCCAGTGGACAACAACAGTATGAGTTGTGGGAAGGACTGGCAAGAGGCTGCTGTGAATCTCTTGCCGGACCCCTCTCTCCTCCGGCAGTCAAGAAATGGCAGCTGAAGCCCTTCACAGCAGGGATGGGAATCATCCTGCATCCCTCCAGACTGCAACTCCCAGCAGCTCCCTGGCCAGGGTAAACCATGGTGCAGAGACGGGGCTCAATATACTGGAGACTGGTTCTGGGCAGGCGGAGGGCAAGCCAACAGAGGCCCGCGTTAATCCTGGAGCAGCACCACCAGTTTTGCTCTGGCCGTTACATGCCAAGGCAAGGTGGCTCTCTCTCCCCCGCCAGCCACCCATCAAGGAGACTGCTGGAATGGCATTTGCCGTGCTCCCAGGTCCTTCCCTGGGTGCTTCGGGATCAAGTCAGCCATCACCCAGTCGGGTCCGGCTTCTGGAAAGCCTGGGAAATACAAGACATGAGAGAAAGACCTGGCGGCTTCCCAGCAACAGGTAGTTGGGTTTGCAGCAATCTAGACATCCGGGACTCCAGAATGCGAAGCTTCTGCCAGGAAAGGGGAGTCTGAGCAGAGGCAACAGCTACCTGAGTTGCCTGCTGCACCTGAAAGGCTTCCACTGCACTGTTAGCAAAAAGGAGTGTCTCTGTCCCCCCCACCCTCCCTGCACACTAAAAAGCTGCTGGTGAAAAAGGTCTGCCATGTTTTCTGCCCTTCTCCTTTAGTGGGGTGGGCTGAAGGGAAAGGAGTTTTGAGCAGTGGAGAAATTCTCCCAGGGCTTCATCACAACAGAGGGTTTTCATGATATAGACAGGTGCCTTCCTTCCTCATCTGAAGATGTGTGAACACCCTGAATCTGTTGTGCACACACAGTTACACAAGGAAACTGTTCCTGCCAACTGTTTGATACATGTTTTTAAAACATGGACTTGAGATCTCCTATACACAACAAAGTTGCAAGAACAGAACAGAACTTGCTCTTAAAAATAGTATTTTTGAGACAAAATCATGTTTCTTTGTTTTTGCATCAGGTGGGTAGCAGAGCGAGAAGGAACAGCAGGCTATGTTTCCAAACTGAACTGGAATTAGTACCAATATCAGTTTCACAGAAGAGCTTTAGTCTTGCCCAAGAATCACAAAGAATCACAGGAAAAAGGAATTTTAGGACACAAAACAAACTTAACAGAGCTTTCCTAAGACCAAAGGAAGTGCAATTTAAATTGTTATCCTATAATGCCAGACAGCAGGCAAAAAGGTTATTCTATTATCTGCCTTTTATTTGGTTTCAAAGCAAAATGCTACCATCAGCCTTATAATCTATCAGTGGAAATGATGCAAACATATTTTGGCAAAGAAGAGAAAGTAATCTGTCAGCCTAGTGTTGCAACCTAATCCCCTAGAGGCAGAAACGCTGGGGACTCAAGGTCCAGTTAAATCCTGCCTAAATCTGTGAGAAAGCAGAAGGTAAAGCCATGAGCTCTTTGCTTGCACCATTTCCTGGAAAGAAATGCAGACTCAGAACACCCCAATCCTGGCTTTCTTTGAAAACAATGGGGTGTTTGAATGATCTGGAGCACTGTGAGGTGTCCTAGAGAGGGAGGCAGCCCTGAGGAACCAGAGGATTTTGCAAACTTGGTGCTCTTTTGCACTGCAAGGAGCTGAGGGCATTGCAAGGAGCTGAGGTGCAGAACTCTCCAATCCCAGGACAGGGAAAAGGCCTATCACCCTAACTCGGCACCAAAAAATCAAGTGGCACAATCTTTGGGCGACACGGCCACCCCTGACAAGGCCTATGGGCAAACATTCACTACATAATTTCCCACAACAACCTCTACAAAAAAACAATCACAAGCATGAAAGGCTCCAGTTTTGGTTAAAGCACTCAGGGACACGTCTTAAGGGAGGAGGCAGAGGTGGCAGGGCTGCGTGGAAATAAATTCAACAGTGTTTTTAAGTGCTGAGGGGAAAACAAAGCTGTTCTGTTGGCCAGTGCCAGCGCCTCCTCTTCCCCCTACCCCCCCGGACCCCCTGCAACCCACAGCCACAGTGTCCAAAGAAAGCCCAAGGGAGGCTGCTCGATCGATCTGGCTGGGCTCGCGGGGTTTACTTGGAGACCTGGTGGATGGCATGGGCCAGGTAAGCCACGTTGCCAGAGGTGACGCCTGCAACAGAGATGCGCCCATCCTTCGTCATGTAAACGGAGAACTCCTTGGTCAGCCGTTCCACCTGCAAGGCAAAAGCCCCATTTCTTTATTAATGTATCATAATACACACGACATATTTAATACAACCAACTAAACAATTAAACATGCTAGCAGTTTAAAAGGTTAAAAAAAAAAGCCTGGCTTATCTGGGAACAGGGCAGTTTGGGAAGTGGCGGTTTGGAAACGGTCTAACTTGAGGACCCTCTTGCTGCAGGCCTGCCATGCCCCTTGGTCCCAGCCAAGCCCAGGGCTGTCCACAGCCCACGATGCCGCATGGGATCCCCCAGAGCAGAAGCTCAGAGGGGCTCAAACCAGCAGCCCCACCAAGCAGGGAAAGGAATCCACTGGCTGAAACCCTGGATGAGAAGTAGTGTTGCATGGGAAAGTGCTCAGCACTCACTCAGGCCTGTTGCAGCCACCACAAATAGTGGCTCGAACTAGGAGCCCAACCTGAGCTCGCCTGCTCACCCTGCTCGGCCCTGCACTCTGCCTGAGGAGGGGCCAAGGTCCGCAGCACAGCACATGCTCAGCACGCGGAAGGGCCCGGGTTCTGTCTGCTACCGGTGGCATCTCCAGGCAGAGCCAGGAAAGAGTTCTGCCCAGAACCCAGGAGGAGAAGCAGGGCTGCTGCTGGCCAGAGCAGATGCCAGGTAGCCAGATGGGTCAAGGGTCCAGCTCAGCTGAAGGGCAGCTTCTTCTGCTCCTACGCTTGTCCTCTGAAACACAGAGGAACCCCTGCTCATGTCATTACCCTTCAGAACCAGGAGGGGGCAATAAGTGGCTATGGGAGGGGGGTCAGCAGGAATTTAGGAATTTTTTTATTGGAATACCTTCCCAGTGCCACGGAGGGGGGAGGAGTGGCCACCAGCTTCCTGCACGGCACTCCTTCCCCCTCCAGGCATCTTCCTCACTTTGCCATGGTTTTAGGAGTCAAAAGAGCAACTGCTGGTATTGTTTTACTGGCCCTTGCAATCCTTGTACTTCGAAAAAACAATGTTTTGGCAGCTCTGGGGTACCTGTTGGAAAAAACAGTAACCGAGAGCCAAAATGCCCAACTGCCCTGGCAGCCTCACTAGCTACTCTACTAAAATGTATAAGACCTCATAAGGTGGAATATTACTGTAAATTAGAGAAAGGTTTGAAATATTTATGTAATTATTTTGTTCATTTTTAAGCTGATCACTTATCATATGGGAAGCTCAATATTTGTGATATTATTATGTTTGTTTTATTGTTTTAGTTTATTTGCACTTATCTTAATATGTTGGTTTATTTTATTTTGTATAATATCTTAAATGTTATATATTTGTTGTTGTCATTTTGTCTTTTTGAATTGTATGTTAGTAAAAATATGTATTTAAAAAAAGTCACGCTTCCTGAAGGGGAGGAACTGGGAGCCACTGGCTGGGCTGGGGAGCACACACAATCGCCCCAAAGGATCTCCTAGGTGGCAGAAACGAATGCTGGTTTTGTTCCCAGTGGCCTCTTAGGCTAAATTCCGGGGGGAAACATTGAGGCAACCAAGACTCCTTTGAAATGCCACTTCCTCTTCGTGGTGAAGCCATTTGACATGGGTTTACACGCATGGCAGGGGGCTGAACTGGATGGCCTTTGGGGTCACTTCCAACTCTATGACTCTACATACCTTTGGAACCTGTTATGGTGACTTTTGAGGAGGGGAGGCAGGTAAAGGGATCCGAGTAGCAGGTGTTTTGGGGTTTTTTTTTGCAGGGGGCCTCCCATTCTGTCACACGTCTCTCCTCCCCTGCCACCCTCCCTCCCTACCTGTTCAGGTTTCAGCCCCGTGAAGCAGAACATGCCGATCTGGTCTGTGATGTGCTGCCAGTTATGGGAGGAGCCTTCTTTCTTCAGGTTGGCCACCAGCTGGGTGCGCATGCCAATGATGCGGTCGGCCATCCCCTTCACCTCCACCAACCTGTGCCAGGAAGCAGAGAGAGAGAGCTGCAGAGACTGAGGTGGCAGAGACAGAGAGAGGCCAAAGGAAGATCTAGGAGAGCATCCAGCCTCTGTTGTGCTCCAAAGGAGTTTGCTCACGAGAAACCAAAATGAGAGAGGGCAGCCCAACCAGGAAAAGTGCAAGAAGGAAAGCAATACTCCTGGCCAAATGTGGCAGAGAGTGGCATCTGGCACTCAGATCCAGATCACACTTCCAGCTCAAGGTTATGCCCACCCCCTTCCAATCAGTTACCAAACCAAACCATCCCTGGCAAGGCCGGCAAGTGCAATTGCTGCATGGGAGCAATGTGTGTATCAGGGGAAGAAGGGAGACTCCCCCTCCCAGCATTCCTGGTAGTCCACCACCTCCACTCCATTATGTAAGGCCAGAGATTTTTTTCCATGAGGGAATGAGTCTCATAATCCTGCAAAAATGGTTCCCCCCCCCACAATACAACAAGAGCCAGACCCCATCAGAACAAAGAAAAGAGCGCAGTAGGTGCAATTTTTGGCACCGAGCAAGAACAAGGCTAGGCAGAGAAACTGGCCTGGAACTGCCCCACATCTGGATGAATTCTTTGGTTCACCAACAGGTCCCTGCAAGCCCTCCAGGCCCACCGCCTTGGTGCTCCCCTTTTTCCATCCACCTGCCCCACAACCCACTTTTGGGAGGTCCTGCCTTACCACTCCTTCCTCAGATCAGGGCTGTTCAGGATGGTGGAGGCTATCCGCGCCCCATTGATGGGAGGGTTGGAGTACATGGGGCGGATCAGGATCTTTAGCTGGGACTCCACTCTCTTGGCCTCTTCCGCGTCCTTGCAGACCACCGTGAAGGCCCCCACGCGCTCACCTGGAAAGCAAAGGCAGAAACTGCAAGGCGGCCCCATCTCCCGAAAAAGAGGGAAGGGTTCCTTCTGGCCACACTTCTTGGCCTGCACCCTTTGCAGGGCATTTTTCTTTCTGCCACAGAAACGCAGGGAGACACTTTTCTTAGTCTGGGACCCGCCACGGATTGTCCCACAGTTGTCAAAAAGCCAAACTGAAGGGAGTATCTCAACGGTGCCTGTTGGGGCATGCTTCAAGGGCTGCAAAAACAGCCTGGGGGGTTCATATGTGGCCCCAGGGAGGCGCTTTGCCCAGCCTTGCCTTCAACCCTCTGCCCCTCACCCCAATAGCCCCCCTCCCACTTCTGCTCTTGGGGATCTGCCTCAACCACCCATTCCAGCTTTGCCTCCTTTGCCCTGAAGAAAAGACCCCAGGCCTTCTGGACAATAGGCCAAGGGCCCTTCCACACTCATCATTACAGCACTATGATTCCACATTAACTGCCATAGCAACATCCTATGGAATCCTGGGGCTGGTCATTTGGGGAGGCACTAGAGGAGCTCTCTGGCTGATCATTCTAAGTACTCCTCCCTAAACTATAAATCCCAGGGTTCCACAGGATGCAACCATGGCACTTAAAGGGAATCAGAGCGCTATCAAATCAAAAGGGCCCAGCTCCATACTTGGGAACTGGCCTGGGCTGGCACAAAGAGAGACTAAGCCGCCAGAATATCATAATCTGATTTTAGGACACAGCAGATCTACTGGAAGAAGCAGAGTGTTTCATAACATCCAGATTTTAGTTTTTAAAAATAAGGAATTTTAACCCTCCTGACTAAAAACAGAATTTGAGCCCCACGCGGAAGGGCTCAGAAAACCCAGACTCAGGCCAAAGGGGAGCTCTTCTCCTTCACACATCTCCCGACACACACACTCCCACGGCCATGGACTTCCTAAAGGCGGCACACATTGCGAGGTTGCGCAAAGCAGGCAGCTCTGCGTTATGGAGGATTAGAGGGCTCAGGGTGTCTCTTGACAAAGAATTCAAAGACAGCCATGTCAGTCTGGCATATCAGTAGGCAAAAGGATCTTGAACTTCTGCGGAAGTAGACTAAGTCTTTGAAAACTCATGCCACAGCTACTTTCTCTTAGTCTCAAAGGTGCTACAAGATCCTTTTGCATCTTGACAAAGAGTTTGCCTGGAGGGCAGCAGGAGCAGCATCTCAAAGACAAAGCTGGTATCTTCGGCCCAAGCACCTGCTTAAAATGATCTGCCAGCCGAGGCGCTGCTGCCCGCATCCAACTTGCTTGCCTTTAAGCTCCCTCAGACTCTGAGCTGTTTCCAGGGTTGATAAAAAAAACAATGGTTTAAATAAACAATCAGATTTAATAGGTTTTCCTTGTTTTTTCCCCAGGCTTTACATATTCTCTCCAACAGGGGCTCACAGTATATACACCCCAGACACACACCTACCCAACCATTCTCTGAGGATGCCAGCCACAGATGGAGGCGAAACCTCAGAAATAAACTCTTCCAGAACACGGCCTCACAGCCCGCAAACAAAACAAAACAAAACAAAACAAAACAACAACAAAAACAAACAAACAAACCCCAAGGAAATATGAAGTCGAAGGCTTTCACTGCTGGCATCCATAGATTTTTCTTGTGTGGCAAGGAAACCAAGGAAAACTTATGGATGCTGGCCGTGAAAGCCTTCAGCTTCACAAATCAGATTTTAAATCACCTTTCAAAGTTATTAGCTAAAAAAGAACTTAGGGCAAAGATATAATCATGAATATTAAATATATGACTTCTAATTATATTCTATGAATATGTTAAGTGCTCTTTATGGAGATGGGCGAGGACCAGATCAGCCCATTACTGCAAGTGGTGCATGGCAGATGCCTCCCTCCCAGAACAAAGACAGGGAAGGTCATGAAACCAAGCATAAGGGAATAAATCTGGAGGAGTAGGCGTTAGGACCCCATATAACTGCTGAGTGCTCCTCTGTCTTCCCATGAAATGTACATCTATGAACATGTATTCAGGTTCTCTTAAACAGTAATGCACTTCTACTAAAAATTATGACTAAACAGGATCTTCCTCATGAGTGATTTAAATCATGAATAGCGAGTCCTTCAGAGAAATGGTTTGATTTAAATCCAATCCACCCCGGTTGTCTTTCCCACCGCATACACCCAGAGCCTCCTTCGCCTCGCTCTTTCTCCATCGGCAGCTTCCCCAAAGCTGCTGGGCCCCCTTTTCTAACCTGGGAGGACCTTTAAAAAAGTAAGCGTGTGGTTCAAAGTCCAAGCCCCTCAAGCGGCAACTGAGTTCCTAGTCCTGGCTGATCACCAAATGGAAAGTGAAAACCTCTTCCAGACCCTTAAATCCTCTAAGCAGCTTTTCCTTCCTACGGAGACCAGGCGGGGGAGAAGGGTGGTTTGAAGGGCTTACCGTACAAGCCCATGTTCTTCGCGTACGATTGGGAGAGCACAATGTTAATGCCTTGCTCAATGAAGTGGCGGACGGCCCAGGAGTCCCGGTTTATGTCCCCACTGGCAAAGCCCTGGTAGGCCATGTCGAAAAAGGCAAAGAGGTTCCTTTTCTGGAAGAGAAGAATGCAGCTCGTCTCAGTTTAAGAGGGTGACACTCCTCCCAAGGTAGAAGCAATAAAGGACGAGTCCACAATACTGCCAGACCAAGCACCGCCAGCCACCACCCAAGGCAGAAGCAACACCCCTGCGTTCTTTCTCACAGGATGCCAGCAAGGCCCAACAGGACTTTACCAGCACTTCCTACACACACAGTTCACCCCAGAATGGCTCTTCTGTGCACAAAGAGGCTGAAGGCACCCAGGACTTCCTGGCAGGTGAGCTGGGCGAAATAATTCAAAGGCCTGGTTAAGAAAGACCATGAAAGACCAATTTCTACCTATATGAACATGCCAAAGTTTTCAGATCCCTGTCAGAGAGCTTTTTCTCTATCCCCCCCACCCTTGTAGGCACATGAGTGATTTTTAGTGACTGATCCCAGGCTGTGGAACTCCCACCCACAGGACACTAGGTTAGCACCCTCACTGCTTTCTGGCAGGCAAAGAACTTTTCATTTAAGTTGCCTTTTGGCAATGGATTGGTAGCTGCAGAAGGTCTTCTAATGGTGAATGTATGTGTGTGTGCGCTTTCATACTCATGGTTTGAGATTGTCAACAGGCCTCTAAGAACAGCAATTTTCAATTCCATCAAAGCATGTTAAAACCAACTTTTCACTGTTTTTTAACAGTTACAAATGTTCTGAATTACTCTTGGAATGTGCTGAAGTTGGGTGTGTAGCTCAGCTGCCCAGGACTGGCTCTGTCCGTGAAGATAAATGCCACCTCCCAGGTTTCTCACCCATGACGTGGGCAATTCAGAGCCTGAGTCCTAAGACATTTAAACCTTACACGTACTTAACTGATGCTGAGCTCCAAACCTTCTGTGTCAACCAAGACCATGGAGCTTTAACAGAATTACACAATTTCTTAGCAAACCCAAACTTGACTAACACAGAATTATTTGTCTAGCTAAGGAGGGAATGGAATGGAATACAATGTGGTTGTTTGGCCTGGAGTCTGAGAGTGCATCTACACCATAGAAATAATGCAGTTTAACACCACTTTAAGTGATATAGCTCCATCCTATGGAATCCTGAGTTTTATAGTTTTACATGGTCTTTAGTCTTTTCTGTCAAAGAGTGCTGGTGCCTCACAAAACTACAAATCCCAGGATTCTGTAGGATGGAGCCATGGCAGTTAAAGTGGTGTCAAACTGCACTATTTCTACAGTGTAGATGCACCCTAAGTCAGCCTCTTGTGAACAAACACAAGAAAAATAGGCGCAAGAAGAAAAGCTTTAGGGTGTGAAACCAGGCCGAGAGATATCTGAGACTATCCTGCAGCCTTGCTCGTTTCCTAAAAACCACCACTTCAGGATCAACAGATCAGATAAATGAATGAGTCCCACAGATGAGCTCTATCAGGGCTTGCATGGTGGTGGCCCCTCGGGTCAGTTAGCCAGAATGCTCGCAACACATTTGAGGAGAGATCTCGTAGACTAGCAGGCCCCAATGGATGCAGGATAACATGATGAAAGAAGAGGACAGGAACAACGAGACCATCAGAATTAATATGTATGAGACCCCCTACATATGCCTGGTGAAAGTTCCCAAGTAAAAGCCTGGCAGAACCACAGTGGAAAGTTCCCCGGCCCCGTTCTCCCATCGCGGCCCCTCACCTTCACTACAGCCGCCAGCTCCTTCCACTGCTCAGGCCGAGGGTCCACTCCGGTTGGGTTGTGTGCGCAGGCGTGGAAGAGAATGATGCTCTTTTCTGGAATTTTCTTTAATGCAAAGAGAGGGAGAATGATGAGCCACTGACAGAGAAAACTTTGGGAATTTCACTTTGCTGTTCAGACAAGGGTGGGCAAAATGGGGCACCAGGGCTGCCTGTTTTTGAGTCCCCTGATCACTCCAGGTGGCCCCAACCATCTTTTCTCTAGTTAAGAAAAAAGGATCCGTGTGGATTGACTCTCCTGGAAGCCTCCAGAGATGGCAATTCACTTTTTAAATAGGCTTCAGGGCCTCTGTGCAGTTGAGTACCAGAAATTAATGGCTTTTCAAAACCATAAGTAGACCTCCTATCAATTCCAACTGGTTCTGCTTTGTTTTGGGGCAGTACAAGTGGCCCCGGAGGGTCCCAAGAACAGAAAACTGGACTGCAGGCCCGTGATGGTTAAGAGGTGCTAAGAGCTCCCAACCCCAGGGAGAAGCAGCATCTCTCCCTCATCCACCTACCCATCCCAATTCACTTCGTGCATCCAACGAAGCCGGTTGGGTCTGTGAAAGCTTTCACAAAAGAGGGGTTGGTTGGTTTTTCTATGCAACTTATTTTCACTACCACTGACTAATGTGGTTGTTCCAACTTCCAGTCTGTGTATCAGTGGCTCCAAAACATTTTATTACGTGGCCATGCCAGCAATGGGGGTCTTTGTCTCCAGGCACAGCCTGGCCTACCTGAGACCCCTCCTGGCTCAGTCCTTCCCGGCTGCCCACCCCAAAACCTTCAGTGAGCCAGACTTCCCCAACGTGTCCACCTCAGGTGTCAACTTACAGAAATGTCATCCAAGGCCCCGGTGAAGTCAAAGCCGCAGGTTTTGGGGTCATAGTACCGGTAGCTTTGCAGCTGCATCCCTGCGTCTCTGAAGATGGGTGTGTGATTCCCCCAGGATGGTTTGGGCAGGTAGACATCATGGCTGGACTTGAAAAAACGTTGCTGCACCAAGGAGAGGAAGAGGCACCATTTCAGTTGTAGTTCCAGAGCCAGAGGGCACTTGGGGGATTATTTCTACAGGCAGCAAACATGAACCTCAAACCTTTTCTCCCTAAGGTTAGAATGAGGACTCACCAAGAAGTTGGCACCAACTCTTAGAGATCCCGTTCCAGAAATCGTCTGCACAGTGACATACTAAAAGGGAAAAGATCATCATCATCATCATCATCATCTTCATCATCACTACCCTTCTCCTCCTTCATATTAATACCCTGCTTTTTTTCTCAGCCCTGAGACTCAAAGACAGCTACCAGAGAGCGGTGCAGCATGCATTTCTGCCTACTGCCTCCCCCCAACCCACTTTTACATGGGATCTCAGGAATGGAAACTTTAAGGTAAGTCTGAAAGAACTATGGCCACCCAGATGTCGCAGACTTCAACTCCCATCATTCCCAGACAGTACAATCAATGCTCAGTGATGATATGAGCTGGAGTCCAACACATTTAGAGAGCTACACAGGCTGGATGGCTGTGAAGAGAGCAGCTGGCCAAGCCTGGTCAGAGCCGGCCCCTCACAGCCTTTGGGATGCTCTGAAGGGGGTCTATGGGCACGGAGGTGGGGGGAGAGGCTGCAACCTAGAGGCCTGTTGGAAAAAGAGTCAGTGAGGGCAGCCAGAGACAGGGTGAGGTTTGGGAGCTGGGAATGAGCCAAGAGTCCTGGGGCTGCTTGTTTGGCTTCTCTGTTATGTAATACAGTATTTGTGCTTGCCTGGAGGGGTTTGTGGGGTGGGTGGGGAATCGGCTCCAGATCCCCAAACACTTCTCCAGCCCTACCTTAGAAGAACTGGCCCACTGAACTTGAATTTCCCATTCCTGGCCATAATTCCCAGGCAGGAGGCCAGAGATCCCTCCCTGCTGCAATCATGTACAGACACAGGAGTGCTGGGTCTGTTCAAGAGCCAAGGGGGGATCCTGCAGCCCCCCAAATATTGCTGGCTTGTAACTCTCAGCATTCCTCCCTATTGGCTACACTGGGACTGGAGTGTTGTATGATCTGAAGATGAAAGCCTATGAGGAATGGTGGAGGAAGTTGGGGATGCTTGCCTGGAGAAGGAGACAGCCATCTTTATACATCTGATGGGCTGTCAGGCTGAACCTGGAACAAGCTTGTTCTCTGTTGCTCCAGAGAGGAGGACCTGAACTCCAACTAATCCAAATTACAAGAAAGGCAATTCTGACTAAATACTAGGAAGAACTTCCTGATTGTAAGAGCTGTTCAACAGGGGAAGAGACTCCCTTGACAAACCAGAGGATGGACGCCCACCTTTCAGGGATGCTTTCAGCTATGGATTCCTGCACTGGCAGGGGTCAGACTAGATGGCCTTTATGGTTCCTCCCAACTCACTAATTCTACCATCCCTACCCATAGGGTGGGGAGGGGACCCTCAGGCCCTAGTGCCGCATCCAGCCCTTTGGGGTTCCAGATATCTACACCTTCATTCCAGGCCACCATTGTCTTGTGGCTTCCTACCGTCTTCCTGTTCTGAGAGGCTGAACTGCCTCTTCTCAGTCTTGGCTCTTGGCAATAAGAGCTTTAAGCTTAAGGTATGCTGGGGTTTTGGGCTCCTGCCCTTTTGCCTTTGGACCTGCTCACAACTGGGATCCCCCCCCCCCACCATCACTGCATTTGGCCCTTGGGATGAGAAAGGTCCTGCTTTGTCACAGCCCAGGCAGGGCTCCATCTGTACGCTTCCTCAGGACACCTCAGTGGCAGAGAGTCCGAAGAAGCTTCTGGTATATAACACCACTGCTTGAACACCGGACCACTTATGGCCTGGGAACCATGCCATCTCCTTTCCTTACCCGGCCACTCTGAATAACCTCGTTTGTCTCTCCCAGGGCCAACTCCGCCGAGGCCTTGTTGAACTCTGCTAGGCCAGCGATGGGCAAGTATTCCTTGTCCAGCTTCTTGGCTGCAATCTGGGCTTCCGCCTAGACAGAGAAAAGGCACTAAGTTCACTCCTTTGCTTGCCTCATGCATCAAGAGGAAACACAAATGCACATTCAGCTGATTTATTGCTCTTAGCTAAAAAGTCCAAACTTCAAAAGGAGGGAGCAAGTGAGAGAGAGCAAAAAACAGGATTATTCACTTGTTTCAAAGAAAAGGACTGACGAGCTATTCTGCACACAGAGCCACCCTGTCTAGCTCAGGCAACTGTCATTATAACCCACCTCTCACTTATGAGTTCAAAAGCTGTCTTTGAAGCTCCCTTAAAAATTCTTGTAGGGACTTACGCTCCAGAGGAGAGCAGAAGGTAGATCAGGGACTGTCATTAGCAGCTCTCAGTAGGAAGCAAGGTGGCCAAGATTTCTGACTCCTGGAAGCAGCAGCAAAAGCACATTCTCCCTGCTCCCCAATTGATTTCGCTGAAATACAGACACTTGGGGGTATGCAGGAGCAAATTTGGGCATGAAAGGGCTGTGAGTAGTTCTGGGACTCAGAAATAACTTTTAGACTCAGAATTCCTTAACCCCCAGTGGGTTTCTTAAACACCAGACCCCATCAGGTGGATCTTGGGGTCCTAAGGAGATCAGCAAAGTAGAACTCTTGAACCTAAACCCCACCTACCCACTGCTCTATTCCCCTCCAAGCGAATGGCCTCCTGCCAGTGGTCAATGCCTGCCTGTTCTTTGCATTCCAATGTCCGCAATTCAGCCCAACCCCCCCTTTTAATACCTATAGCAGCACCCATGGAAAAACCTCCTTTCCACACAAGTGTTAAGGCCAAGGCTGCAGAGGACCCACCCTGCCCTCAGTTCTTATCCAAATATTCGATCTATCTGCTGCAGACCACCTGCTAAATAAAACCAGAGGCAGGGCCCACCCTGAGACAGTTCCAGAAGCATTTAGGGCAGGCTTACGGCAGGACAGAAAAGAAATGGAGGGCTGGTTCTTCATTTCGTTCGGGCCTCCAGCCAAAGGAGGCCGGCCAAGTTCACCAACCGACGTCTGCCTGCCACAGCAGCCCCCTCCCTCCTTCTCTCAAGTAGAGACACAGAGGCAGTGAGTTCCAATGGCCCAAGAGCTGGATTAGAAGATGAGGGGCAAAGAAAGGTGTTGGATCCACCATGGAATAGCTGTGGCTGTTCTGGAAAACTTAGATCCCAGATTATCTCTGATACAGCATTTATGGTCTGCTGTCTGCAGAGCTGTGCACCCACCAACCTGGGAGGTGCACTGCTATTCCCAGTTCATGGGAATGGGAGAGTGGCTTGCTTAGTGTTGCAAAAGCAACCCAGGGAAGGGTTTGGCTTGACTTTGGACTCAGGCACCTTAGATCTCACAGTGAGAGGCAAGAGCTCAAAGGAAGAGGACTTACTTTGCGGACACAGTTCAGGACGTAGGGCTTCCCGCTGTCATCACGGTATGCCCCGACTCCCAGGTTCATTTTCTTACTGTTGGTGTCACGCTTAAAGGCTTCCGTCACGCCCAGGATGGGATCGGGGGGCCCCATCTCCACGTGAGCCCACCAGGAGCTGCAACAGCCACCACAACATATTGGTTTGTGTTCACAACCCCATTGCCTCACAACTGTCACAGGTACCATTCCCTCCCTGAATGTACATCTGCTATCCCCTGATTCTTAAGCTAAGTAGGGCCAGACCCCCAGGGAGAGCAGGGAAAAGCATCCCACCCAAAATGGAGAGCCACGGCTGCAGTGGCCAGCCAGCGCTGACAACAGCGGGCTAGATCCCAAAGGGTCTGGCTCAGCCAAAGGGCAGCTATGCAGAGGACTCCTTAGGAACAGGAGGAAACAAGACCGAACAAGGTTGGGACAAGACTGTGCTAGATGGCCCCCCACGGCTCCCACCCAGCAAAAGGCAGGCTGCTACTCCACCGGGGAACCACGCACAGCTCACTGCCACCGTTCATGCAACCTCTGGCATCCCCTCCTTCACTCCACGTGCCTTTGGAAAGCAGCAGGCAATGGCAGGCGCTCTCCCTCCACCTGGCCTTTCCCCAACAGACAGGCTCCTTCCAGGGCAAAGTGAGTTTGGGGCACTGCCAGCAGGAGGGCAGATAAGCCTCGGCCGGCCCCCTTCGGCAGAGAGGGACAGATCCTGTTCTCACACCACTGAGCACAACCTCTGGGCCCAGTCATGCCTCGGGGGCTCTTGTTTCAGCAGCTTTACTCCTTCCCCCCTGGCTCCCTGAAGCAGGGGCCAAGCAGTGCCAGGGGCCCAATGGCAAAATAAAATAAAGTAAATATACAAGGCCCCCTAAAGCCACCATCTTGTTTGGCAGGGCTGAAAATGTGGCAGGAGACCACAGCTACACATCCAGCATGAGGATGCTCTTTAATGCATCCCTCAGAGAAGCAACAGTGCCAGGTAAAGAGGAGCCGCTTCGATGGGGGAAAATAAAGCAGGAATGACCCTGCTAATCCTAAGCAGCTGCAACCAGGCGGGAGAACATCTGGACACACTGGGACATAGACTGGTTGGCAAAGCAGTTCAGAGCAAATCCTAGCAAAGCTGCCACATGCAACAGCCGGCGGGGCATGTCTCCGTTTTGGGCAGGGCTCACGAAGGGAGCGAAAGATGAATGTCTCCCCACAACTGCTCCCCTACCCATGTGTCTGCGTAAGATGGGTCCTGGCTCACCCAGTGCTCATTGCCTGAGTGCTCATTGATAACTATATATTTAATTGTTTTGATTTTTGCAAAGCACCCAAAAACCTCTGAAAAGAGGCACTATGCCAGAGTTTGCTTGCTTTTTTATAAAAAGGCTGCAGGAGGACCCCAGGGCAAGTCCCAAGCAAGCCCGTTGGCTGCCACTGTTATTTTCTAATTGCCCTGGAGAGATGGAGCCAGGGGGCAAAAGGGCCGCCCTATGAAGAAGGTGCGAGTTGGCTTCGGGGGACTGCAGCTCTTATTACATTAAAAACACAATTGAAAATTTAGCTCTGAATGAAAAATAGAAATTGCCAAACCATTGTTGGAAATAGCCTTTCCTTGGTTTTTTTCCAAGGTTGGCCTGGTCCAGAATTTCAGTGTTTTTAAATTGCATTTTGTGTCCAGGTTCATTTATAACAGCCGCAGGAGTTTACCACATCCCATGCAGCTGTGGACAAGTGTACATAGGGACCACTAAACGCCAGGTGCAAACACGAATCAAGGAACATGGGAGACACTGCAGACTGGGCCAGCCAGAAAAATCAGCAGGAGCAGAACATGGGATAAACATGTGATTTGTGGGGCTTTAATGAGAAAACCCCAGCAATAACTTAAGGGATATCTTTGAATAAATATTTTATTATTATTATTGTATTATTATTCTTTTTTAATCTTTTTATTTTCCAAATATGCATTATTATAATATGTAACTTCTAATTTTAGTATACAGGTGTAAATATAATGTTCATTGGAAAAGAAAAAAGAGTGATTATACTGTGTTTAGATTAAGAGGAAAAATGTATGAGTGTTAGGATAGATAGTTTTATTTTTTGTATTAGTAAGAAAAGAGATTGAAAACAACTTTTTTGCGTTATTATTACGGCCTTTTGCGGTTAGGTGTATTATTCTGTAGAATGGTCTTATTTCAATTTTAAAAAAAATCCTAATTCCCCCCAAAATTCCCAATCCTTGTCCCGGGAGGCGAATGGGAACCGGAAGTGCCGCCGCCGCGCGCAGGGACTGTGAGCCCGGAGCCCTTTGGGGCGCTCCCCCTCCTCCCTCCTCCGCCCTCCAAACCCCTCGCCAAGGGCAACCTCGTCCCAACTCCCCTTGGCCCCTCCCCTTGGATGACGCGGCCTCCAGCGAACCAATCCGAAAAGTCCTATGCGTTCCGGCCCTTAAGAGGCGACCAATAGCCAGCGCGCTTCTCACACCCCGACCAGCTACGGGCCCTGCCAAGGGACAAAATGGTTCAATCCCCGCTCGCTCGCGTGCGCTTTCTTCCTCCCCTGTTCCAGGTTAGCAGGACCCCCCCCCAACTCCCCGAGACACGAGTCGAGCGGCCTGGGGCGGGCCTGCGCATTCAGACGTGGCGAAGACACGGGCTGCCCGTATGGTGGTGGGAAAAGGTGGAGGCTGTCAGGGAAGGCGCCGCGGGGGGGGGGAGAACACGCTATAGACACGCGTCCGCGGCCCCGTCACGTGTGAACGGTTACCTGGCTCGGGCGGAGAGGGCGGCCAGGCAGGGCGAGAGGAGGAGGAGGGAGCGGCCGGGGCCCGGAGGCAGCAGCAGAGCCATGGCGGAGCCGGAGCCGGAGTGGAGCTGGACGGCGGTCGGCTGAGGCGGCGGAAGGGGCCGGGCCGGAGGCGGAGCCGAGGGAGGAGGAGGGGCGAGGAGGAGGAGGAGGAGGGAGTCGCCCCGCTCCGGCCTGTAGTCCGAGCTTCAGAGGAGCGGCCCCCACTCCCTCAGCCTCAGAGGGAGGCAAAGGCAAATCCCCCTCTCCTGACAAATCTTGCCAAGAAAACCCCGTGATGGGGTTGCCTTCGGGTCGTAGAATCATAGAATTGTAGACTTGGAAGAGACCACGAGGGCCATCCAGTCCAACCCCATTCTGCCACGCAGGAAATCCCAATCAAAGCATCCCCGACCGATGGCCATCCAGCCTCTGTTTAACGACCTCCAAGGAAGGAGACCCCACCACGCTCCGAGGGAGTGTGTTCCACTGCCTAACAGCTCTTGCTGCCAAAAAGTTCCTCCTCATGTTGAGGTGGAATCTCTGTTCCTGGAGCTTGCACCCATTGCTCCGTGTTCCAGTCTCTGGAGCAGCAGAAAACAAGCTTGCTCCATCCTCAGCGTGACATCCCTTCAAATACTTAAACAGGGCTATCATATCGCCTCTAAACCGTCTTTTTTCCAGGCTAAACATACCCAGCTCCCTAAGTCTCTCCTCATAAGGCATCGTTTCCAGACCTTTCACCATTTTAGTTGCCCTTCTCTGGACACGCTCCAGTTTGTCCATATCCTTTTTGAATTGTGGTGCCCAGAACTGGACACAGTATTCTAAGTGAGGTCTGACCAAGGCAGAATAGAGTGGCACTATTACTTCCCTTGATCTGGACACTATACTTCTATTGATGCAGCCCAAAATCGCATTGGCCTTTTTAGCTGCTGCATCACACTGTTGACTCATGTTCAACTTGTGGTCTACTAGGACTCCTAGATCCCTTTCGCACGTAGTCTCGTTCAGCCAGGTCTCTCCCATCCTATATCTATGCATTTCATTTTTTCGCCCTAAGTGCAGTACCTTACATTTCTCCGTATTGAATTTCATTTTGTTAGCTTTGGCCCAGCTCTCCAGTCTATCCAGGTCATTCTGAATTTTGATCCTGTCCTCTAGGGTATTAGCTACTCCTCCCAATTTGGTGTCATCTGCAAATTTGATAAGTATGCCCCTAATTCCCTCATCCAAGTCATTGATAAAGATGTTGAATAGCACTGGGCCCAGGACAGAACCCTGTGGCACCCCACTGGTCACATCTTTCCAAGACGAAGAGGAGCCACTGCTGAGCACCCTTTGGGTTCGGCCGGTCAACCAATTACAAATCCATTGAACAGTTAACTTGTCTAGCCCACATTTTACAAGCTTGTTTGCAAGAATGTCATGGGAACCTTGTCAAAGGTATAAGCCAACCCAAACCACACTACACAAATAATCCAGTTTGAAACTGGATTATTTCCCATGGCTCCTTCCTTTGGAATATTAGGATTTGTCATTTTACAAGGTCTTTAGCCTTCTCTGCCAAAAGAGTGCTGGTGCCTCACCAAAGTGCAAATCCCAGGATTCCATGGCAATTAATCCAGTGTCAAACTGGATTAATTGCGTAGTGTGGATGCACCCCAGACACAACATGAAGGCACACAGTAACAAAGGCTGTGCTGTAAATATTCAAAGTGGTCGCAAGGTGGTATCATGCGCCTGTTTTATTGCACACTGTAGATTATTTTCCATTCTGCTGGTTCACTCTGTTTGGTTGCGCTTCCCCATCTCTGCAAATACCAGTTATTCAGAATATGGTCAAGTGGGCAGTGTTTCTTGAATCATCCGCTGGACATTTGTCTGGTTGGTGTGCCATTAATGCTCCCAACTCCTGGAAGCAATTTTTAAAAATGATTTTTTTTATTAATCATTCAAAAGCAAAAAACAATTTCTGTTATATTCAAGTTAACATTTACAGTTTTTTTCTTTTGTGTTCTGAGATATTACTTAATCAGCATATTGAAGCTTCTCAATTCTAACCTTTATTTATAACAGTTTATAAAAACAATTTAAATAAACCAACAGTATTCTTTTGACTTCCTATAAGTTAGACACAGTTGCAGTAAGAACAGCTTATATACATTGTTACTGACTTTGTCTGGATTAATGTTTTTCAAAATTTCCCCTGCGTATTAAGTGATATACCTTGTAGTACATATTTGTCTATGACCTCCCCTTTTCCTCTAAGTGTTAGTAATATAGACAGAGTCACAGCAATACCAGATTTTGCATATCATACGCCATTCCTCTTTCCCCACCGAAGTCTAATTATTGGTAGCCATTTATCTAATGATTTCTCTTAGGGTAAATTGTATAGTTTAGCTGTTAATATATCTAGCTCTAACATTTCCTGGGTTTTTAAAATCCACTCATAGATAGGTGGGTTAGCTGCTTTCCATTTCTGAGCTATTGTTATTCTGGCTGCTGAAATCAAGTACAGAATTTTCCAGTATTTTGTTTCTACTGCTTTCTCCAATACGTTGGTCATATTCAGCAGATATAATTCAGGCTTTGCTATAAATTTAATCTGTAGCATTCCTTCAATTATTCTGTCAATTTTATTCCAGAAATTTTTAACCAACATCCCTGTTGGATCCAACAGCCCTGGTGGGCTTTTCCAATTCTAGGATTCTCAGGTTCTGTGGAAAGTGCAAGGCCCACTCCCCACTTCAGCACGGCCACTTAGCTGCTAAGGGCCTGTTCAAATAAAAGGGTCGTTGCTTGCCGTTGGGTATTAGCTAGACAGTCTTCCAGAAAGTGTCTGTGACTGAAGCCTGGTTTTATTGTGTGCAGCCTATGTGGGGAATAGCCCGAGCATCACCCCAAAGAGGACTAGGGGTCCATGAGCCCCCGGTTCTCCTCCCCACTTCAGACAGAATTCGCAACATTTCTGCTTATCTCTTCAAGGCCTGAGGATGTAGCCAGTGGTAAGGGAACATGTGGACCACTAGGCATTGTTGAATGGCATCTCCCATCAGCCCTAACCAACATAGCCAACGGTGAGAGATGATGGGAGCTGGAGTCCAACTACATCTGGAGGGCTACATCATCCTGAGAGCCAGGCCTCAACGGGTTGAGACTATTTTTATTTATTTATTTATTTATTCCCCGCTCTTCAGCCACAAGGCTATCAGGGCGGCTTACAAATTGTTTTTAAGCAACATCTATTTACACATCTACACTGCATTAAGCAGTTTCCAATGTGTGTTCGCTAATTGCCCCCACAAGCTGGGTACTCAATTTACCGACCTACGAAAGGATGGAAGGCTGAGTGAACCTTGGAGCCCGCTGGGATCGAACTTGCAACGTGGTGGCTTGCAGGGCTGGCATTTAACCACTGTGCCACCAGGGCTCCCCGACTAACGAAGTTAGCCTGTTCCATCTCCAGATACTGGCTGGCTGTTGCCTCTTTGCCACTGGCGAACAAGGCCTTACCCTGTGCCTCCTTGGAGAGCTGCTGGGCAGCTTGGCAGGCACAGCCGAGGGCAGGCATGCAGGCGCCACTCCCTCCCAGCATCACCATTTTGCAGCCCTGAGTGCTTGCCACCTGTGCCAGCTCCCTCACTCCGCCCAAAGGCAGGGCTGGCCCTGTCCTTGGCACACCCAGGCTTCACTGGTCTGGAAGAAGAGCAGAAAGGGACACCCAGTTACCTCATGCTGCCTTGGAGCTACATCCCTCTAAGGTGGTGGCACTGCCATGGGAGGAGTGGGGGCATTGGCAGGGGCAGCCAAAACACACAAAAGATCCCCCCCTCCGCAGTAGAAGCTGCTGTTGTTCCTTCGTTTCTGACTTAGGGTGACCTGAAGCTGAACAACATGACATTTTTGTGGTAAGAGATGCTCAGAGGAGGACCTTCCTCTGAGGTGGAGAGAGGTTGACTTGCTCAAGGTTGCCCAGTGGGCTTCCATGGCTGAGCAGGGATTCGAACCCTGGTTTCCCAGAGTTCTAGTTCCAACACACCAACCACTACACCACACTGGCTTTTCTCTACGATACCAACATCATCAACCTGCTGTTGTTATTATGTGCCTTGAAGCCAACTTTGACTTATGGCGAACCTCTCCTAGGGATTTCTTGGCAAGATTTGTTTACAGGAGGTGTGTGGCCATTGCCTTCCTCTGAGGCTGAGAGGGTGATTTGCTCAAGGTCACCTGAGGGGTTCACATGGCTGAACAGAGATTCGAACCCTGGTTTCAAGGAGCAGTCCTAGTCTAACACTCAAATGCCTACACCATGTTGGCTCCATATAGTAATACCTATCGAGTTGTATTCTCCTCTCTTGAGCAGAGTCTACCTTTTGGAAGCGTGTGCAGAGTTTCTTGCAGAAAACATGCTCTAAGGAGGGCTGGGGCGTTTCCAGAGAGAGGGCTCCTCATGGCCACTCCTCAGAAGGCCCTGGGCTGCTATTCTGTCTGTATCCGCTTGACAGAGTTTTAAGAATAGGGGAGCGGGAGGGTGGGCTGTGGGGGTCTTGTGAAAGTCAGTGAATGAGGCAGGGCAGTGGTGATATAATGTATGGTCTCTTGCAGAACCTCTTTGAGCACCGGACTTGGAGTGAGGTGTAAGTGTGGTAGCATGAAGGGAACATTGCAGAACCTTAGAATCATAGAATGGGAAGGGAGCCCCCAGGGCCATCTATCCAGCCCTCTGGCATTCAGGAACCCACATCTAATGCACTTCTGAAAGATGGTGGTTCAGTTGCACGCCTGTCCTGCTGATAGGCTTCCCAGGGGCAACGGGTTAAGCAGGGTGAAGGGAGTACAGTTGTCCCTTCATGTTTGCTGGGGTTTGGTTCCAGGACCCCCCACCCGTGGATACCAAAATCCGTGAATACTCAAGTCCCATTGTATGCAATGGCATAGCAAAAGGGTGTCCCTTATATAAGATGGCAAAACCAAGGTTTGTGTTTTTTGATTATTTTTTTTAAAAGGATATTTACAAGCTGTGGATACTTAAATCCGTGGATACCAAAAAAGCTTTTAAAAAGCACTAAAGATGGATCTCTTTCGGCAGGTCTTTCCTAATTAGTTCCCGGCCTCAGGAGCTCCTGGCCCTTTTTAGTCGGCTGGCTATTTATTATTTATTATTTTTAATGTGATTTTAGATCAGTTGTTTTAATGTAATTTGGTTTAATGTCTTTTTATGGGGGAGGGTGGGCAGTGTTTGGGGATTTTAATCTGTATTGGTATTTTAAGTTTTGTAAGCCACCCCGATTGTTTTTAACAGAGGGGTGGGATAAAAATAAATTATTATTATTATTATTATTATTATTAAATCTGTGGATATGAGGGGACAACTGTACTAGACGTAAGAAACTTCAGCCTGACCTAGCAAGGTTCTTCTTGTTGTCTTATATTCCGGAGGAGACAAAGAACTTGGGCTGCACTTATATGTGGGAAACAGAGGCCAGTGAAAGCTGCCTGAGGTGAGGGATACTGTGAACTGGTACTGGAGAGAGGTCCATCTCGGATGTCAGTGGCCCAGGCAGCCAAACAGAAATTATTTTGAAGGCTGGTATCACCTTCTGGACAGTCTGGAGATCCATGACAAAAAAAGAAAAAGCAGCCAGCCCGTCATTCAGACCAGTTGGCTATTGTAGAAAAGAGGGACTGAATGGATAGAGGGGATTAGATTTAAAACCAGGGATGCCAGCCCACCCGCAATGCAGAGCCCCTAAATGATGGCGATACCGGTCTCTGTATTTGGCATGATAACAGGGGGCTGCATCCCCCTTGCAGTTGCCACCATTCCTCAGGGGCCCTCACTGCATTGGCTGCAAGGAGCTGAAGTGCTGGGTCACCACCGGCTTCCCTATCAAGACCACCCTGGAGCATTCACTCTGAAATGCACAAGCGTCCACTGCTTCTCTGAGCGGCTGTCCCGCACAGGCATCCTGTTTCTGAATTGCCCCCAAAGTGGCACTTCCCGGTTATAAGCCATTAAGGCTGAGCTCAAGTAGAGCCTTGCCCACCTGCCTGCCCTTCAAGGTTGGTTTGATGGCCTCTCAGAAGAGACAGGGCCTTGGAGGAGATTGTCAGAGCCTGCTAACGAAGTGGCTGATTCTTCTCCTCCTGCTGTGGGGAGGAGTGCCCTGGTTAGTGCGACTCCCCCCCCTCAGCACACACACACACACACACACACACACACACACAACCCCATCTGCATTCAGCTGCGAAATTTCTTTGCAGATATGGAAGCGTACGGTTCTGTTGGTCTGAGCAAGACCACTTCTTCTGGCATCTTGCAAGCGTTGATGAGCCTCGTTGGTGCTCTTGTTCTCACCTGTCCTAATTTAGCCTCAGCATTGACTGCCAGCCTGCGGCAATTAAGCCCATCCTTGCAGATGTTCTCTGTCTGATCTTGTTTCGTGTCTCATCAGACGTCCACGGCTTCCTTGCGTTCCGTAGAATTTTTGCTAGAAGCCATCTGCCAGCTAGCTCGGCAATTAGATGGAACAATGCTGAGCGCAGTGAACTTTGAATTGTTTTTAAAAAATCGCAATGAAATGTCAGCTGAACTTTCCAAAAGTGACATTCATTATACCACAAGGTTTTCTCTTCTCTTCTGCCATGCAATATTTCTTTCCCCCCATTGCCCTTTTTTTCTGTGACCACAAGCTGGACCTGAAAGGATTCTTTGCCTGCCTTTAGGTGAGGCTGGAGGCCTCTGAGGAGATAACCAGGGTCCCTTGAACCTTCACTGTTTGGCAAAGATGCCTGGATGCAGGCAGGAAGCTTGCAAAAAAAAAAAAAAAAAAAGGGGGGGGGGAGTCTGGCATGCTTTTGTGCCCCTGCCTACAGGACTGCCACCATAAACTGGCAAATTGCTTTTTTAAAAAAGAAAAGTAGTTCATTACGCCGTAGTTGCAAGCTTAAAAACAGTCGTTGCCATTCTAATTACAGTATTTTTAAAACAGCAGTTGTTTACTTCTAATTCCTCAAAAGTACCTACATTTTTAAAAATCTGAAAGCTAGAAGCTGCTAACTGCAATACAAAACACATACTATTCTTGCAATCACTGTGTCATCACAACACCCACAACAGAGCGTGCAGAGGCCACACCCTGTAACTACAAAAGTAACGAAAATTTACTGTTATCCTACAAAAGTAACGATGAGGGTATTTCATATTAAAGTGCAGCCATAATGTAACGTAGTCATATAGTACTTTGATGATTGGAGAAAAGAATGAACTACAGCTAACAAATTGTTATAATTGATTCCTTCCAAAGTTCTGGCCTCCATCAATGTCTCCCTCTTTGTGCATCTCTTTACATGCTGCCTTCCTTTGCCCCAACCACTGGATGATAAGTTAAAAATCTGAGAAATCCCTAAATACCAGATTTCATATGTGACACAAAAAAACCCTGCATAAATGAAGCACTTCTTTAGTTAGAGAGCAGAATTTCTGGGGTCAGAAGCTGGATGGCCCTGGTACTGTCTGGCCAAAAATACCAACAGTCTGGCCTGGACCAAAGTCCCTTCGTTTAGTGTGTCCATTTCAAAGGCTATTCCCCTCCGCCAGCTCTGTTGCTTCAGGACTGCTCTCCAGTCTTTTCAAAATGCTGCAGGAGAGAAATAAGCCAGCATGGAAAGTGGCTTGAATGGGAGACCAGGGTTTGAACCCCTACTTAGCCATAGAAACCCACTGGGCAATTTTGGGCAAGTCACCCTCTCTCAGCCTCAAAGGAAAGCAAGGGCAGCCCTCACTCCGGAATAATAAATCTTGCCAAGCAAACCCCAGCAGGGCTTGCCATGAGACAGAGTTGGCTTGGAACCACATAACATGGGAGCCAGCATGGGGCAGTGGTTCAAGTGTTGGAGTAGGGCCACTGGGAGACCAGGGTTCGAATCCCTGTTCAGCCTTGGACATGCCACTCTCTCCCGGTAGCCGGCGAAGAAGACAATGGCAAACCTGCTCTGAATAAATCTCGTAAAAAAGAAAAGGGGAAACCCCTGAATCCACACTACACAAATAATCCATTTTGAAACTGGATTATTTGCCATGGCCCCTTCCTATGGAATCCTGGTATTTGTAGTTTGGTGAAGCTCCAGCTCTCTTGGGCAGAGCAGGCTAAAGACTTTGTAAAACTACAAACCCCAGGATTCCATAGGAAGGCGCCATGGTGTAGTGTGTATTGGCATAGCTCAGAGTCCACCTGAAGGCACCCAGCAACAGCCACAACCACAGACAGGAGCAGAGACTTAACACTGTTGGTTTCTCCATTGTTATCTGGGCTTCCAGCTTGCATGGCATTAAGATCACAGGAGGGAACCTAGAGAGGAAACAACAGCCAGGAGGAATTGGCCGGATTTTAGAGGGAGCAGCTTAGAGCCTTCCAAGGTTGGTAAAATGAGTACCCAGGGTGGTGGGGCAATTAGTTAACACATTGTAGACCACTTAGGGAGTGCTTTGGCACTGATAAGCAGTACACAGTAGAATATAAATGCTATTGCTATTAATGCTGTTGCCTCCCTCATTAGAGAGTATCAGCTTCCTTTCATTCTTTGGCTTGGGGGTAAAAGGTGGTAGCCCAGCCATGTGGCCAGAACAATCCTTTCTCAGGAAGGTCTGAGAGCTTGACCCTTCCAAAAGCAGGAGTGGGTAGAAAATCTAGACCGATGCAATTAGGACTCCCTGCCTCCCCGCACTGCCTTTTTTGTTTTGTTATGGGAACACCTTTGGCCAAGGAAACAATGTTTTCTCATTTCCTGTAACTCTAAAAATGTGCAAAAGGACATGGTTCCCTGTATTATTATACAGTAGAATAGCTTGTAATATCCAGCAACCTTAGAACATTGATATTATTATAATTTTTATTTCAAATACAATTTTCCTTGTTAACACAGGGATGTGTTTTGCATCCAAAGAGGAAGGTTTGCATTCACGCATCCACAACTACCAAGGAAACCCAATTTCTGGAGGAGAGCCATTGTACTGTCTATTCTCCTTTATGGATCTGAAACATGGGTCACCTATCGCCACCACTTACAACTCCTTGAACAATTTCATCAGCGCTGTTTACGCACAATCCTAACTACACACTGGACTGACTATGTGACGAATGTTGCTGTCCTTGAGCAAGCAGGGATCACCAGCATTGAGGCCATGATATTGAGAACACAGCTGCGCTGGGTAGGGCACGTTTGTAGGATGGACGACCATCGCCTCCCAAAAATAGTACTCTACGGTGAACTCGCCACGGGTCAGCGTAAGAGGGGCGCTCCAAAAAAGCGATACAAGGACTCCCTGAAGCAACATCTCAGGCTCGGCCAAATCGATGACCAACAATGGTCCGTCCTGGCCTCACATTGGGAGGCATGGAGACGCACGATCCACAATGCTGCAGCCTTATTTGAGAACTCACACCGAACAAGTCTTGAAGAGAAACGACAACGCAGAAGGAATCACAACCCAGAAGCATCACCCAAGGAGACCTTCTGCTGTGCTTTCTGCAACCGGACTTGTTTATCTCAGATTGGCCTTTTCAGTCATCAGCGCGCTTGCAGAAAGTGCAGGATGAGTCCTTCTTGAATCTTTGCTTGCGAAGAAAAGCCAGAGAGAGGGGAGACAGCTAGATTCAGCAGCTGGGGAATCCAGTCTCTCTCTAAAAATGGGGGGGGTAGAGTTTGGGGGGTATGCTACAGGGATTCGGGGTTGTGATGCATTGGGGTTTGTGGTAGCCATCAATCCCAGGGAGGGAGAAGTCTAGATATTGGCAGTTTTGCACTTAAAATTACATAAAGGTTCTTTTTCTCCTTAAAATCTGTTTCATCTTTGCACAAGCAGGGAAATAAAAGATGAATAATTTGTAAGCTGCTCTGAGAGCCATTGTGGCTGTAGAGTGGGGTATAAATATTCTAAATACAGTAAATAAATAAAGCAGCCAGAAAACCCTGTAGTGGAACATCAGCTTTATTTGTAAACTCTTCTTTGGTAAATAAGAAGACTTGAACATGAGAAGGCGGCGAAAGATGAAAAACCGAGAATGCGATTGAGAAGAGAAATCCACTCCAGATTCAGGGCTCTTACAAGACACAAACTATGGCGACTATGGAGAGAAACAAGCAGGGCGAGGGAATGGGTCACCTCAAAATCACCTCCTGCTCCCCCTCCATGGCAGGAGGCCACGCAGCAGCCCCACCCTCCCTCCACCGGGTGGAAACGCTGTGGCCACCGCCATGACTGGACCAGCAAGCCAAAGCCGTTGTGCGGGGAGGCTGGGGCAGGCCGGCGGGGGAAGGCGCTCTCGTTCCCCCCTCCTGGGGGTCTCTTCGTTGACCTCTTGTGGGCAGGGCAGGGCAGGGCAAGACCAGGCTGGGGGGGGGGCTAGTGAGGGTGGAGGGTCTCCTCTTTACACCGGAGGATCACTGCAGAGGACAATCTCCAGCTCTTTGCGGTAAAGCTTTCCTCCATCGGAGAGATTCATGATGCTCTTCCTGTAGCTGGTGAGCTGTTGGATGCTCATGTCCTGGATGGAGACAATGGGGGGGGGGAGAGGTCATGTGTGTGGGGGACTCCATCAGTGTGCCCAGAAATGAAAGGCCCCCCACACCTGAATTCCAGGGGCACAGGCGGCTGGGGGCTTCCATGTCAGTGGAGCGGTGACCCCACTCCAGGTGTTAGGCGATACTTAAAAGGAGCCATCCACGTTGCTTCATCCAAGGGGAGCGCCTCCAAGGCCTGGGCTGAAGCCAGGAATGGATCCGCTACCCTGTGGACATGGAAGCCGACAGCTCCTCACCGCATTTGCGCTGCCTGGTCCCCTACCGGCCACGCTTCCATCTCCGGCCATGTGTCACCTGGTGATTTCCAGTCAGTGGAGCAGTGAATCTACCACAGGCTTTAGTCTGGTCCTCAAAGGCACTCTCCTGAGTACTGAATCCCAGGCTCAATATCTA
The DNA here is from genome assembly GCA_030847615.1 of Gambelia wislizenii. Classification (NCBI taxonomy): domain Eukaryota; kingdom Metazoa; phylum Chordata; class Lepidosauria; order Squamata; family Crotaphytidae; genus Gambelia; species Gambelia wislizenii. The sequence goes on from JAUMIR010000008.1 coordinate 42,518,976, forward strand.
GGATTGCCCTTGCACAGGTTTAAGCTAAAATGGGGAGTGGATTTGCCCACCCGGGACCAACCAGCCCTGGCTGCTCTGGCCACTTGCAGGGGCGGCTCCACTGAGCACCAGGGACTGACCCCATGACCGTCACCAGCTGGAGAGCTGATCCCTTGGCCAGAGGTGGAAGCCAGATCCCCGGGTGAGTCACGTTCTCCACACTGACGCCTTGCTGTGTCTCAGGGTGTACAGCGTATCCAGCCTCATTAGAGCATCTCTCTGTCTCCCCCACAGTCCTCCTCTGCAACCATTCCGCTGTGTCCTTAATTGGATCCCTGTCTAACCGAGAAGCCCACAATAGTACTGGAAAGGCCACTTAGCGGCCGGCCTGAGTTCTTTCAGCCTGCTGCCAATAAACCCTTACATCTTTAGGAGTTACCTAACTCATCATCCAGGGCTTGGAAGGCCGGTTTTAAAAAGCGAGGCATTGGCTGTTACTCATTCCAAACACACACCCACAGCCCATACTGTGCATTATTTCACAGGTAGAACATTACAAAAATGTTACTTTTAGCATAAAAAGTGGGGGAGGGAAGACCTCTAAGACTAGCTGACTTATTTTAGACTGAGCTTCCATGGATTTCAACCCATGGCATCTGAGTACAATGTTCAAGCCACCTGTTATTTAACCCCAGTTACAAATTGGGTGTATGGGGTGTAATGGGACACAGAGAGAGGCAAGCTGTGATCCCAGCCCCACAACCTGGATTGGACTTACAGGGAGAGCCTCCCACGTGGTGTTTGTGGACCAGGCCATAGTCTCAGAGGGGATTATTCCCTCTAAGGCCAGGGATGCAGAACCTAGTGTACTCCTGACATTTTAGACTACAACTCCCATAACTCCCAGCCAGTGGACAGGGAATGTGAGTGTTGTAATGCACAACATCCAAAGGATACTGCTGCTCCAGGCAGGAATGCTCATTACGAGGCTGTCGTACTGCTCACCAGAAGTGACTGGAGGTTGCAGAGTGCTCTCCCCATCTTGTGTGTTCAGTTCTTTCAATCCGCTGCCTGCCCAGATATGGACAAACATCGGACTCCTCGGAGCCAGACCGCGCTTGCTGCCTCTAAGGCGGGAAGCAGGGCTCCAGCCCTCTGGTCTCGCAACCACAGCAAATAATCTCTCGCAACCGTATCAACTCACCTTCTTGTTTTTTTCGTACAGATCTTTCAGCAGGGCATCCAGCTCGTTCTCGTCGATGAAGCCATTCCCATCCTGGGGAAATGAATATAGCATGAGTAGTACTTTTCCCTGCCTGCTTGCCTTCATTTACAGCCTACAGGCACATGCCTGGTTAGAGACTGGTGGCAACCTCTCTACCCTTAGGGAGCCAAGAGAAATGCGCTAAGGTTCAGGCAGGCCCTGCCTTCTGCCGTGATGTGCTTTTCTGCTTGTCCATTGCTTTTCTTCCTTCCCTTCCTCCCTCTTGTTTGCTCTGTTCTTTTCACATTGGCCATTAACTGCCTGGCAGAGCAGGCCTGGAGCTCTTCTGCAGAATTGGAAACCAACGGGCTTTCTTTGCGCCCAAGCTAAGCTTGTGTACCCCAACATGTGCCAAGGTTGTGAGCTTGCCTTAGTCTGTGAGAGTGCGTGGGAGGAGGTACTGTTGTGGATGCTGTCCTTCTTTATCTCTTTATATATCATTCTTCCTTCTCCTGGACTCCACCACACCGGCCTCATTCTCAGACTAGGAGCCAAGGGGACTCCCAGCTGGTGACAGCTTGTGATTCCCACAACATAATGCAACAACATTTTCTGAAGTCTATCAGGTTTTGTAGACTAGGGTAGACATCACAATAGACACACAAATATGTAAGACCTACTGCTATTATCTTTATTATTACTATTATTATTACTCCCTTCCTCCTCTTTGAGCTGATGGACCTGCTTTATAATATGAATCTTTGTGGAACGCACTCCCTCGGAGTGTGGTGGGGTCTCCTTCCTTGGAGGTCTTTAAACAGAGGCTGGATGGCCATCTGTCGGGGATGCTTTGATTGTGTGTTCCTGCATGGCATGGAGTTGGACTAGATAGCCCTTGGGGTCTCTTCCAACTCTATGATGCTATAATTCTGTGATTTATAATATGATTTATAATCTGTTTCCTGCTCATTTCCTCCACTATGGTTGGCCTTCTGGTAGCTTCACAGTATCTTGCCCTGGCTGCCTAGCAAAAGATCCCAAGTCCTGGGGCCTATTTTTGGTCTGATGTCCACCAGGAACTCTGACATCTGATGCAGTCCTTGTTGGTTATGGGTGATCAACTGATCTGGTGTGGGGATCGGTTTTTTGCTCCTGTGCCACATTTAATGGGTTTTTAGTTCCTTTAGTCTGGCCCTTCAGCACTGACTTGGCAGACCCTGTCTGTCTACACAGCAGAAATACATCAGTTTGACAACACTATCTCCACCATAGTTGTATCCTATGGAATCCTGGTATTTGTAGCTTAGTGAGGCACCAGACTTCTCTGATAGAAAAGGCTGACTACCTCACAAAACTACAAATACCAGGATTCCATAAGATAGTACTATGGTGGAATAAATGGCATCAAACTGCTGTATTGCTCCCATGTAGACAGGCCCACGGGCAAGAAATCCCACCACCATGGAAAGTGAACAACCATGATGATGATGATGATGATGATGATGCTAGTAGTAATAAGTGGTGCAGTCCTCTCTTGGCTCTCCTATTTCTGTTGTTCCTTCTGGTTTTCCTACCTTGTCATAGAATGCAAAGATTGCATTGAATTCCTCTGAATCCAGTTTCATTCCCTGCACAAAAGAAAAGGGAAGGGAAGGCGATGAGAAGAAGTGAAGATTAAATTAAGCTAGGCATGCACAGAGAGGCACAGGCACGCTCCATGTTTACCTGAAACTTCAGGAGGAAGTTCTCTTGCACAGGCAACAGTCTGCAACGGGAAGAGGAAGATGTCAGGCAGGGGGAAAGGACGCAGGACTTTTCCCCAGGAAGAGGAAAGGGCCACCACCATGTTCTGGCAATTTGGAAGTCATGGGGGAGAAAAAACATTTCCCCTGTCCCCCTCCACCCAAAAACCCTCCAGAGATTTTTTAGGAAAAAATGAACCAAATTGCAATATTACCACCCCTTCCAGATTGAAAGTCATTTTATTACTTTAGGAACACAGAATGTATTTTGAACAGCTTGGTTTGGCATAAAATTATCGTGCTTGATATAATAAAAGGACAGTGTATTCAGAATACTATTTTAATCTGCTTTAAAGTAAGATTTTAATTGGTTTTAATTCTGGTGATATTTAATACTGTTTTAATCTTGGTTTTTGTATGTTTTTAATTATAGGTGTTTTATTGTATTCTGTCTTTTTATAAGCCACTTTGAGTCCCAGCCTAGGAGAAAGGTAGGATATAAATAAAGTGATGGAGGTATGAAGGATGGAATATAATTACAAACTGAACTTACTTTTTTTAAAAAATATTTTTTTCTTATAAATGAAGTTAGGTCCTGCAATGTAAGGAACCTTATTGGCTTTGCTAGTTTATGAGGAGCAGGCAAAAAACAACCCAATAAAAACAAAAGAAACAATCAATATTAGCAAAACAGCAAAAATCATTTTGTCTCTTGCAGCCCTTCTAGAGTGCCAGACAGACCTAAAGCATCATTTCCCATCCCACCCACAGTTACATGGCAGTTTTTAATGCAGCCATTCGTGCTTTAGTGCTTTTTCGCACCAGTGCTGGATAGTTTAGACGATTTATGGGGGATTCAGTTGCGTTGTTTACTTTTTCGCTTTCTGGTTCAGACGGGCAAAGGTGCGCAGGGGGGGGGCATACCTGCCTGCCTGCCTGCCTCTTAAATGCCTGTCTCTTAAAGCCACTCACTGAAAACACACGCAGTTGACGGAAGAGGGCGTGATGGGGGGGAATAGCTCCTCCGTGACTGAAAGGGCTTTAATTGCAGGCATTCCTCAGAAGGGGAAAAGAGACCGTAAGTTGTCTGTATACAAAACAACAGTATTGCCTTTCACAGCTTCGTCTGAGCTAGAAAACCAGAAAGCAACTAAAAAGCAGGGAGACCCAGGAGTGGGGAGGATTAATGACAAAGAAGCGAAGGAAAAAAATTCTCTTTGCTCTGCATTTCTCCTATCTGAGTAGACTGTTTTCTCTCCCTCTCTCATGCCGGCGCTGCGTGCGTGCACGCACGCACACACACACACAAAACAACGATCTACCGATAGGCAGCTGGCTAGATCTCTTCTCATCTCTCGCAAGTTCACTCCCTTCCTCCTTGGGTAAATTCAACCAATCACGACTAGTTCTGCTGTGGGAATTTTGAAAAGACTGCTGACTATTTCCATGGCCGTAAGCGAAATGGTCGTTCACACAGTCGATAGTGTGCTAACTTGCGCTATTTTTCAAAAAAGTTTGGGAAAACAGCAAAAGCTTATACTGCATGACTTATGGGTTTTTTTGCCTTCTTCCTTCTGAATATGGTGACTTTGAGCCGAAAGATATGGGAACTATTAGGACTCTTTGCGAATTCTTAGAGGATTTATTTTGCCATGTAAATGGCCCCCAAGGCTGGGAATTGTAATCATGTGACCTTCTAATATAATTTTTTTAACACAACTGTGTGGTGAGTAAATATATGAACACCTTGCACTGACATATTTGCAATGCAAATATAGGAACACCTCCAAAATGAATGATCCTTTAGTCCTTTTTTTAAAAAGTCTTCAGAGAATAAATGGAAAAAATGTCCCACTCCCCCAATTCTCCCCTTGTCTTTTGCCCCAGGCCTTTGCACCTCTAGTCCCAACTAGAGCAGATCCATTAAATCAACTCTGGGATGGTGAGCTGATTCCATGGCTCTACTCCAGCTGGGACAAACAATCCAGGTCGCTGGTTCTCCCGTGCTCCCTGGTTAGTAGGCACACACAATTGTCCTGACCTCACTGAGGGCTTTATTCCTGCCAGGTTGAGGGGAAGCCAGCTGCACAAAGCCCCATTGCAGGGCCTCCTGCTGGGGGTCACCTTGTCCGCACACACACCAGCACAGATCAATGGCCACGCTCCTTACCAGCCACCACCGAACCTGTGCTGGTTGGGCCCAGCTCTGGAGCAGGTGGGTCAAGAAGTCTGGGGGTCAAGAAGTCTGGACAGGAGAGGCCAGTTGGCTGCCTGGGCCAACAACAAGCATGTGGTGTGGGGAGAGAAGACAGGGGCCAAGGGCATGGGAGGTGAAACCCATTGACAACCCTCCCCTCCATAGAATCACAGAATCATAGAGTTGGAAGAGACCTAAAGGGCCATCCAGTCCAACCCCATTCTGCCATGTAGGAAGACACAATCAAAGCATTCCCAACAGATGGCCATCCAGTCTCTGCTTAAAAGCCTCCAAAGAAGGAGACTCTACAGAGATTTTCAGATGGGGAAATTATTCACCGGGGAGATCGGGACAGAATTGTTTCTGTCTCAGAAGCAGTGCCGCGTTTCGCACACCCACTTCCCTCTCCTGATCTTCTGTCGTCCTGACGCTGTGCTCCTTCTATTTCCCTGCCGGTATCTTCCGCGATATTTTATTAATGAGAGTTCATCGTTAATAAAAAGAAATAGAAGGAGCACAATTCTGTCCCAATCTCCCCGGGGAATAATTTCCCTGTCTGAAAATCTCCTAACACACTCCCAGGCAGTGTATTCCACTTCTGAACAGCTCTCACTGTCAGAAAGTTCCTCCTAATGTTTAGGCGGAATCTCTTTCCTGTAGTTTGAACCCATTGCTCAATGGTCTCTGGAGCAGCAGAAAACAAGCTTGCTCCATCCTCAATATGACATCCCTTCAAATATTTAAACATGGCCATCATGTCCCCTTTCAACCTTCTCTTCTCCAGACTAAACATGCCCAGCTCCCTAAGCCGCTCCTCATAGGGCAACTCCACCCAAGGGCAACTCCAGTGTTGAAGCAGAGGGAAGGCAAAAGCTGAGAACTGACCTTGGCTTTATTGCTGACCATACACTGAACATGAGCCAACAGTGTGATGCTGCAACAAAGAAGTCTAATAATATTTTAGCCTGCATTACTAAAAACCATAGTTTCCAAAACAAGACAAGTAATAGTCCCACTATATTCTGCACTGGTCAGACCACATCTGGAGTACTGTGTTCAGTTCTGGGCACCCTATATTCAGAAGGATAAGGACAAGTTGGAGCAAATTCAGAGAAGGGCAAAGAGGTTGATAAGAAGCATGGAGAACAAAACATCTGAAGAGATATTGAGGGAGTTGGGCTTGGGGAAGAGAAGACCATGGGGTGACAAGATTCCCCTCTTAAATACCTCAAGGTCTGCCAGAGAGAGGAGAGGGCAAGCTTGTTCTCAGCTGCCTCTGAGGTTAGAACTAGGATTGAAGTTGCAGAAGGGTAGATTTTGGCTGAACATTAGAAGGGGATTCTTCACAGTAGGAGCAGTTGGGAAAGGGAATCAGCCTCCTAGAGGGGTGATGTTGGGGGTCTCCTTCACTGGCCATCTTCCAAAGGAGGCTGGGCAGCTCCCTACTGAGTGGGGATACTCAAGCTAGAGATCCTGCACTGAGCAGGAGGTTGGACTAGATAGCTCCTGGTGACCCCTTCCAACTCTATGAGTCTATGGATTTCCAAGGCAGTCACCCCACAAAATGCCAACCCAGCACCCAAGGGATGTGAACAATACAAAGAGACGAAGGCCTTACCGTGACATTTCTGACAGGCAGAGCTTCCCATCTCCATTCAAGTCAAACATTCGCAGCTGTGGGGGGGGGGTCACAAAGGGGCTGCTGGTTAGTGGCTTCCGTCCCATGCAGTAAAACCTCCCGAGGCTCCAAACTCCCACCAGAAAGCCTGCTTTCACCCCCTCCCCAGTGCCAAAGCTGCGGAAGTCAGGGGAGGCAATGAATTGTTTGGCTTCCTCCTCTTCTTGGGTCCCCAGAGCTTGGAAAAGTTACTGGTCTACAGTACAACTCTCAGCAAGCCTCCCACAGCCAGCAGCAGAAAGATCTCTTTGCCTGAAACCTGGGAGACTCACTGCCAGCAGAAGTCCGACATTGCACCCCAGTGCCCACCTCCACGAGCTGCCCACCCCACGTGCTTCTTTCTTTACTCCCACTGGATTCTCTCGTTTGCTTTCGAAGGGTCTCCACTGGGTAAGAAGGCAAGAAGCCTTAATTGTCTTTCCAGAGAAGCACCTGAAACCTCACTGTGGGGTGGAGTCCCATCTTCCTGCCTCAGAGCTGTCCTTGCAAAGAACAACTCCAGGCTGAAGAAGAGAACGTCTGAGCATGCGTAGAGGGCTCTTCTCGTTCCCTCCTCCTCCTCAGTCTCAAAGGAAGGGAGCGCACATGCAAGGTTACATATTGAGCTTCCCAGGCCGACCTGCATGCCAGCACCTCTTTTTCTCCAGGGCAAACCTTGCCTTCTGCAGTTGGCTGCCCCACATTCTCTCCTCTCCTGCCAGCCTCTGCCTCCGGTCCCCTAGCAGTGTCGAAAGGGGACGTCCCACACGGGAGAGGCCGTGGTCCTCGAGGGGAGCAACCCAGCCCTCTCCTTGGCAGTCCGTGGCATCTGTGTCAGATGCTGGGAATCTGCTCCCGGTTTTACCCCTGGCTTTCAAGGCACGGCCCACAGGGCTGAACTGCATGCCCCACCACGAAGAGCCCCGTTAATGCTCAGACTAAAACCCAGAACAGACCCACTGCCCCCACCCTGCCTGGCACAGAAGCCATGGGCTGCTCCTCACTCTCCACCCCCATGGTGGCAACCCCATGGCGGCTAGGTCCCCTCCCCACCAGCCTCGGGACCCCCTTCTTCAACTCACAATGGTCTGCGTGTATTCTTGCAGCTTTGGTTCGTCGTAGGGCCTGTTGGCCTTCTCTAGCAAGTCTGACAGAAATCCCTGCAAAAACAAGAGAGAGAAAAGAAATGTGTGGGAAGACGTGGAGGGATTTAGAGGCAGATCCTGAACATAAATATGTCATAGAGAGAGACGCAAGTTCTAGTGATACTGAGAAGTATTACTAAAGGTGTACAGAAGGTAGATTAGGGCTGGCAGGAAAGGATATTCTGACTGAAAATTTAGGAAGACCACTCACTGTATTGGGGTTGGGGCTAACCCCCTACCCATGTGGAGGGAGACAGGGGGGGGGGAAGAGACCATTTAGTGGTATGATCCTTGGATCTGTCCCTAACTAGACAGTGAGAAAAATGGGAACTAGCTGTGCAAAAGCATGTGTGGTGTTGTGTGGAGTTTGCACCACATTCCTGTCTTAGGGAAACAGTCTTCCTTGACCCAGGATGTTTTATTGGGATTTACAGTTGGGAATAAAGGTTAAAAAATGGTGGCTACAGGGACTGGACTGCACCAGCAGAGGCAGGCAGCCCCATGTCTGTGGGGCAGTGAATCCATACCATGTTTTATTCTGTACTTTAAAGGCACAGCTATTTAAAGGACCGCTCCTCTCCAGTTCAGACTATAAGCCTGCTGTGTCAATGGCAGGCTGGAGAAGGGAAGAGTAGGGATGGGGCTTGCTGGAGAGAGCTTCCTCTCAGTGGCAGCTGGTGGCTCCCTGTCAATCGAGCTCTGAGTCCACTCTGGAGCAAAGTGGGTCCTCGGTATCCACTGGGGTTTGGTCCCAGCACCGCCCTTCCCCCGTGGATACCAAAATCCGTGGATGCTCAACTCCCATGATATATACCATGGTGGAGTAAAATGGTGTCCCTCATATGAAATGGCAAATCAAGCTTTGCTTTTTGGAATTTATTTAAAAATATATATTTTCAAGCTGCGGATGGTTAAATTTGTGGATAAAGAATCTGTGGATATGGAAAGCCGACTGTATTGTGTTCAGTTCTGGGCGCCTCATTTTAAGAAGGATAGAGACAAGTTGGAGCAGGTTCAGAGAAGGGCAACAAGGATGAGAAGAAATATGGAGAACAAAACAGATGAGGAGAGATTTTTCCTTCATTTTTTTCAGGGTTGTGAGACTGTGTCCTGGAAGAGTTTATTCCTGATGTTTCACTTGCATCTGTGACTGACATCTTCAGAGAATGGTTGGGTAGGAGTGTGTGTGGGGTTTATATACTGTGAACCCATGTTGAGGAGGATATGTAAATTTGTGTATTTGAATGGTTAGTTTCTGGGTGGAGACATGCAAGGAGGATTAGTGTCTGTTGGGCTAATAGTTGGTTGATGGTCCATTATCTGCTGGAAATCCCCCTGTCCCTGGGTGAAGTTCATTTGCATGTGTAAAGTTCTGATTTTAGTGTTTTTCAGGACTGGTAGCCAGATTTTGTTTACTTTTAGGGTTTCTTCTTTCCTGTTGAAGCCAGCCAGATAAATCAGCAGTAGCAGAACATGTTATAAACCAACCTGGACACAAAATGTTATTTAAAAACACAGATATTCTGGACCAGGCCAACAACTATCATGTCAGAATGCACAGGGAAGCTATTGAAATCCACAAACACCTGGACAACTTCAACAGGAAAGAAGAAACCCTAAAAGTAAACACAGGTTGGCTACAAGTCCTGAAAAACACTGAAAACAAAACTCAGCATATGCAAATGGACTTCACCCAAGGACAGGGGGATTTCCAGCAGACAATGGACCATTAGCCAAACACTAATTCTCCTTGCATTTCTACACCCAGAAACTACCCATTCAAATACACACATTTACATATCCTCCCCAACAGGGATTCACAGTATATAAACCCCACACACACTCCTACCCAACCATTCTCTGAAGATGCCAGCCACAGATGCAGGCAAAATATCAGAAAGAAACTCTTCCAGAACATGGCCTCACAGCTCAGAAAAAGCCCATGGAAAATCTATGGATGCCGGCCCTGAAAGCCTTCGACTTCACAGATGAGGAGAGGTTGAGGGAGTTGGATTACGTTCAGCCTGATGGAGACAAGACTGAAGGGTGACATGATGTTTCTCTTTAAATACCTTTAGTCTGAACTGTAAAAGAACTGTCAATCAACCCCTCAATTACTTTCCCCAGGGCTGGGGCTCAAGGCAGCTCCCCACACCCACATAAACAGCTAATCCTCCAGAACTCTTGCAAAAGTTATTGGGACCTTTGTGTGTGAAACACCTCTGGACATATTAAGCTTCCTTCTGGGGCAGCCATTGCCTTGTGCATTAGAAAACAAGCAGGGGGCTGCTGCTTTTTAAACCACTGGCTATTTGTTGCACTTGGAAATCAGCATATCTCTTCATCTAAGTGATGGCCGGGTCTCCCCTGCTTCCCACCTGGAGCTCATTGGCTTCGATATACCCGCTGCGATCCGTATCATATTTCCGCCAGGCCTGTAACAGAGACAGCAGAGATTTGTTACAAGAACTGTATGTATATGGGTTTCATTGTAAGAGGGGCGCTCCAAAAAAGCGATACAAGGACTCCCTGAAGCAACATCTCAGGCTCGGCCAAATTGATCACCAACAGTGGTCCTCCCTGGCCTCACATCGGGAGGCATGGAGACGCACGATCCACAATGCTGCAGCCTTATTTGAGAACTCACGCCGAACAAATCTTGAAGAGAAACGACAACGCAGAAAGAATCACAACCCAAAAACATCACCCAAGGAGACCTTCTGCTATGCTTTTTGCAACCGGACTTGTTTATCTCGGATTGGCCTTTTTAGTCATCAGCGCGCTTGCAGAAAGCGCGGGATGAGTCCTTCCTGAATCTTCGTTTGCGAAGAAAAGCCAGAGAAAGAGAGAGAGAGATTGGTTTTTGTTTTGATTTTATAATTTAGGGGATTTATATGCTGTCTCCTCAAAAACACCTTAAGATGGCTAAAACGTAACAAGAAAAGATAGCAGCAAGAGGAACTTCTGGTGTGGCGGGGAGGAAGAAAAGACAATGAAAAGCAACAATAAACTGGTATCTGGAAATCCATCAGTTCTAAAGTGATTGCCAAAACTATCACATGTCACTGCGTACTGAGTTTCCAAATCTCCCATATTAGCGGGAGAAGGTTCTGGACACAGTGTCTTGTGTTTTGAGAAGGTCCAGACCAGTGGAAAATTCTGTCCCAAGGGTTCACTCTCATTATGACAGGAATGAATATTTTAGGCACAAATTATTATAAGTGGCATTGTCTGAGTGGGATCAGTTTTAATATTTAATGGCTCGTGCCTGCCTCACCACTTCATTTGCCCATTAGCCAACAGCAGATGGACTCCAGTTTCATTCAAGCACAAGATTAGTTTTCCCATTGTTTATTTTAATTGCTCAGACAGGTTGATGCCCCACAGCTGTTGGGCAAACATCTCAAGATGGCTTCACAGTCGTTGCTTTCTAATTTATGCAGCTTCCTTCCAGGGCAGAATTGCCAGCGGCCAGCTTGCCTGCAGCCCTTCCTTGCTGGCCCAGCATCTTCAGGAAAGGATCGGGAGAGGGACAGATCCTTTGCCATCAGTACCTCAATCCTGCCTAGCTGCTTGAATGAGCCCCACGGTGTGGCCACCTTCTGCATTGGCAAAGTGAAACTGATGGCCCAACTCTGCACTGTGGCCACTGTCAAGGCATCACTCAGGGGATGATGTCTGCCAGCCTGGAGAGTTTTACAATGAGATAAATTCATGGATGTTGGGGCCATCGGTAGTGGCTGCTAGTCAGGGTGGCTACATACAACCTCCACTAGCCAAAGGGAGCTCCCGCCTGTCTATCAGCTGCTGGGGAGGGCAGGAAGGAAGGAAGGAAGGAAGGAAGGACGGCTGTTGCACTCCTGACTGCTGGGGGTCTTCCCGGGAGCAGCGACTGGTTGGCTGCCATGTGAACATAGTGTTGGACTAGGCCTTTGTTCTGATGCAGAGTCTGGGCTCTTTGGATTGTCTTCTTGAGCCTCCAGTGAGCCTGCATTGGGCTCAAGGCCATTCTGACCTTTGGTCTCATGCAGCATGGCTCTTCTTATTTTCGAAGCAAGAGACCCGCCAAAGAGCATGATCAGAGCACATGACCATCCACCCGTCTGGCTTCTCCCACCTGCTGAGTGTGCAGAACTGAGACAACCTCACACTCCCAAAGAAAGGGAACATAACAAGGGTTGTTGCTGGACTTCGCCCTACATGCCGTGGGTCAGGAGGAACAGAGCCTGGAAAAGTTGCTCAGAATCCCAACCAAACCAACATGGCCACTGGGTATCATGGCTGTGGGTGAGTGGGTACTGGGAGTTGTAATCCACTCCTACAAAAAAAAAAAAGTCCCAAACAGAGTAGATCCACTGACTCCTTTGAATGGCGAGTCAATATAGAGGTAAAGCCACTAATTCAATGAGACTACTCCAGTTGGGATTAACAGCAAGATTCAAGCTCTTGTCTACTTCACGCCCCACCCCAACCCCATGGGAAGGTCTGTGAAAAACAACGGTGGGCCTCTTCAGCTGAAGGTAAGATGGTGGCTGGACCAGATCCGCTGAGCACCTGGGCAGGAGGTGTGGGGCCAGCTGTATGTTGATGACTATAACTATTTTCGTTGTATAAAATATTATATACTTTGGATATAGCAAATTATATATTTGCACAAGAAGTGGACATATTTGTAATTGAAGTAAATTAATGGTTTCTGTAAAAATTATAAAATTATATCATAGGTAATTGTTAACTCCCAGTATTGCATTAATATATCCCTAAATCCACCCATTTTCAAGATTTCAGGCCTGGCTAGGGCCAGTGGCAGCTGGTGGTTTCTATGCTGTGAGATGGTGAGCTCGTGCCAGGTTTTAGTCAGAATTTTGAAGAAAGTCTCCAAGGTACCGGCTCTGTTTTGGGGGTAGATTTCAGCACCTTGGAGAGCTCTGTGAAAGTCTAGACTGAAACCCATAGCAGACCCTCCACCCCATAGATACAGAAGCCACAGCTACCATGGGGCAGGGAGAAGTGCAGAACTGTGCTCCTCTTTGCTCCAAGACCCCGATAGCCTCTGTGTTGCCCTGGTGGCCTCTGAGCAGGCGTCGGCCTGCCTTTTCAAGGAGCATCTTGGCTTCTGTGCCCCCGTTCCCCCAATCACAGTCTTCTTACCTCCATGAATTCGGCGCTGGAACTCACATGCTGTCGGAAGCACAAGAGGAAGTTCTCCTCGGTGGGCAGGATCTGTGCCAGCTGCAGGGAGGGAGAGGGGGTGGGAGGAAGTGGGCACGGGTGCCAGTGTGAGAGAGAGCCCAGGACAAGAACATGCAAACAGGCACACCCTGAAAGGATTTTACAGCAATATATCACACGAGCTCCCTTTCTCCCCTCTTCTCGTCCCTTGCTGTTTTGCTAGTTAAAAAACAAACCACACCCTCCATCCAGAGCTCAGGACAGTTGCTCTCCTCCCCCTGCTTTTTTGGATACTCTGAGAATTGCCCATCCAGCCATGACTCTGGAGAGTATTTGCTGCCTCGCTGGTATCTGAGTCCTCAGCCGCCACCGCGAGAGGGTCCCTCCCTCTCAAAGGATGATTCCCAGAGAAGCCTTCTGCACATCTGAGCCCCAGCTGAGGTCAGCTCTCCTTCTTCAGTTCCTGTTCCAGCCCAAGCCCTGAACCCCAAATGCCTCCATAACTCTGCCGTCAGGTAAAGGACGCAAACTGGACTGAGTTTCCCAATCCCAGCAGGCCTAGACTGCCTCTTTAGGGCCAGAACCCAAGAGCTTGCATTTGGGGCTGAGGGTTAGCCCTGCAGCAATTGAAGGAAGAGTGCCTCAGGTGATGCTGGCAGTCCTGGAAAAATATCAGACTGCCTCCATCTTGGTCTCTGGGGGGAAGACAGGCTTTCCAGGTGAAAGATGTAATGGCCACAGACACTTTTTACCAAATGGGCTGCCACACCAGGTCTGCATCTTGGTCAAGGCACCGTCACCAGCGGCGGTGGCAAATGGCGCACCCCCTTCCCAGAGAGACTCTGCCTTGAATGGGACACTCTTTGGGGCCCGGGAGTCCTCCTCCTTTAGTCACTTAGCTCACCTCAGACATCTCAATCTTCCCATCTGCGTTTTTGTCATATTTCCGCATGAACTCCTGCATCTTCTCTGCAAAGTTGGTATTTTTGGACTCCTGTCAAAAAAGAAAAGGTCAAGCACACATTTGATGTTCCTCATGCAGACTCAACTTAGGGGGTGAGGCTGAAGCTCTCGTACCATGCCTTCTGGGATGTATGCGGCATTGGGGATGTCCCTCCCCACAATGTCCCAGTCCCTGTAGATTTTAAAAGAGAATATACCAGGTGCATCTTTTGCAACTCTACCTTTTTCAGCTGGCTGGGCTCTTATCTATGGTCTTTTCCAGTGTTTGAAAACTATGAAGTGCCATCATTAGACCGAAAACAGGAGCTATAAATTGCTGACAAGGCCCCCTTTAAGGTTCTGTCTTTCCAATAAGTCAAGATTATTGCCAAGCAAGGATGGAGTGGGGTTTGTGTGTGATGTTTGGACAGATGCCATTGCCAGGTAAAGCAAAGCACAGCCACGGGAGCTCTGAAACCTAAACTGGTCCTTTCTTCTCAGAGGCAAATTAAACATGCAATGGGAGACCCATGAACTTGAGCTGTGGAGCTGTGTCTGTATGCCCACACATTGAGCTCTTCCCTCTCATCCCATTTACCTATGAAGCTGGAAGCCAACATGCAGGTCAGGATCCCCACAAATTTGGTCCCTAGAAGAGAGGCATTTGCCTAAGACCCCTGACTGAACGTGTGACAGAGGCACGATCAACTCTTTATATTTTTGACATGAATTTATGAGCCAGCTTCTCACCCAGTGGCACCTGTGGCAAGATACCATTTGGATAAAACAACAGCCATATTCATCAGCTAAAGAGAGAAGCCCAGTCCCTTGGTGAGAAAAAAAGGGAGCAAAGATTAACATCCATTAAGAGCTCAAGGGAACAATACACTCTTTACCACCACCAGTTTGAAATACATTACAAATTGTTGTATACTATTTAATTTGGTTGTATTTATACAGTGCCCTGAGATCTCATGATAAAGGGTGGGGCAGAAATATTTTAATAAATGCAGTAAAATAAAAATAAATAAAGTGGACGTTAATCTCATCTTCCTTGGGAACTCCATGGCTGGGACATCTATGGCAGAACATGTCCAGTCTCTGGTTTACCTGCCAACCTGAGCTTTCCAGGTGAGGAGATGTAACAGAGCCTTGGGGAGGATCCTATTGGGTCCCATATTGGGGGAAGGTGGGATGTAAATCAATTCAAATCAGCTGAAGGCTTTCACGGCCGGCATCCATAGATTTTCCTTGTTTTTTTTCTGGGCTGTGAGGCCATGTTCTGGAATAGTTTCTTTCTGACGTTTCGCCTGCATCTGTGGCTGGCATCTTCAGAGAATGGTTGGGTTGGTGTGTGTGTGGAGTTTATATGCTGTGAACTGCTGTTGGGGAGGATATGTAAATTTGTGTAATTGAATGGTTGGTTTCTGGGTATAGAAATGCAAGGCTCCTTAGTGTCTGTTTGGCTGATGGTTGGTTGATGGGCCATTATCTGCTTGAAATCCGTCTGTCCCTGGGTGGGATTCATTTGCAAGTGTTGAGTTTTGATTCTATTGTTTTGCAAAACTGGGAGCAATTCCAGAACACAGCCTCACAGCCCGAAAAAAAAACAAGGAAAATCTACCAATTCAAATCAATCAAACAGTCAAACATAATTTACAAGCTGATTTATAGGAGAGAAGGCATGGAATATTCTGGCTGTGTGCTGTTGAGAGCTTTATAGGTAAAACCTGTTGGAGGAATTTGGCCTTCTGTCTCCCCCACACTCCTTTTCTATTAGAGCAAGTGGGTAATAGGACAGGATTTCCTCCATTTAAAAATCTTCCTCAGCTCTTGTAGTTTGCATGCTTTTCTCTGTCTTGCCTTCTTTTTCGGCAACCATAATATGCTCTTCTGTTCTCTCTACTCCTTGAGCTGGTGGGACAAGATGGACTCCCTCTTTCTCTCTTTCACCCAAATCTATTCATTAGGTTAGTTAGGATTTAGGCCCTGTGTGTGTGTGTATAATATATATATATATATATATATATATATATATATATGAATATGAATAGCCATTTGTAAAGTTTCTTAGGTTGTTTAACTTGAAGCTGTATGTTGTTTTTTGTTGCTGGAATTCAAGGCAAAGTAACGTATCTGTCCATAGAGTCCCAGCCTTCTGCTGCTCTGTTAGAGGAAAGTTAACAGTTTTTAACTTCATAGAGTTTCCAAAACAGGGACACTCTATTTCCTCAACAAAGCTAATCCTTACTTGTTGCCCAAACATTTAATTTATCCGTTCATTCATTCACAGAGTCATAGAATTATAGGGCTGGAAGGGGCCTCGTGGGCCATTGAGATAAAGCATCCCCAGCAGGGAGCTGTCCAGCTCCTGAAACATCAAACTATTAGACTTAGTTCAGCCCTTGAGGTATTTAAAGAGTGCCATCCTGTGCAGAATACAGCAGGACTATTACTCGTCTTGTCTTGGAAACTACAGTTCTACTAATGCAGGCTAAAATATTATTTGACTTTTTTGCTGCAGCATCACACTGTTGGCTCATATTCAGCTTATGATCAATAATAATCCTAAGGTCTTCTGTGGGTTTTTTTCCGGGCTGTGAGGCCGTGTTCTGGAAGAGTTTATTCCATGGCCTCACAGCCCATAAAAAACCCACAGAAAACCTATGGATGCTGACTGTGAAAGCCTTCAACTTCACAAAATCCCAATGTATTTTTTACGGGTAGTACTGCTAAGTCAAGTATCCCCCATCCTGTAAGTGTGCTTTTGATTTTTGCGGCCTAAATCAAGAATTTTGCATTTCTTTCTCTTGAATTTTATTTTAATAATTTCAGCCCCATTTTCTAGTTTATTTAGGTCCTTTTGAATTCTGTTCCTTTCTTCCAAAATGTGTTAGCCACCTCTCCCAATTCGGTGTCATCTGCAAACTTGATCAAGATTCCCTCCGCCCCGTTATCTAAATCATTGATAAAAGCATTGAACAGTAATGGCCCAAGGATAGATCTTGGATTTTTAAAACATGACTTATATCCCAGCTTTCTCCTGGGATTGGGACTCAAGGTGGCTCATGAGAAGGCCAAAACATGTATAGATTTCAGAGAGTGAGAGAAGCAGGTAGAGACAAAAATAGAGGGAAAATTGAAATGCTAAAACACAATTAAGCCAATTATAGTATTAAAGTACTGTTGAGGTTATTTTTTTAAAAAAAAAGATGAAAAGAACATTTTAAAAAGAATTTAAAAATGCAGTACCAAACCCTTAAAAGCTTCTTTCTTAACAGCCAGTACATTGCTAAAAGCCTGGCTGGCTTTAAAAAAAAATATCTTTGCCCAATTTATGCATGTTCCCTTTTAGGTAAGCTCACTGCATCTAAAGGCCTTGCTCCCACATAAGTGGGCAAAGGTCTGCACTCTTGATATGAAAAGGAGGGCAGGGGGATGAGAAGGAAGCATAATTGATTGGCTGATGATTGATTGATCATTTGATCGATTGGCTGAATGGGAGAAAGGACATGCTCGGCACCTACCATGCCAGCCCCCTTCCTGGCACTCTCCAGCTCTTGGAAGAAGTTCTCCAGTTCCTTGCCTTCAATGTAGCCATTTCCTGCAAGTAGAGAGAGAAAGGCGGACAATAAAACGGAACGGTGAGGAGGGGTCAGTGCCAGAGAAAGGGCCTCCAGCCATAAAGTGATCTTGTCTCTCTCAGGGGTTACACCTTGGTTTCGACAACTACACCCATCCATTCATTTCTCCACCAAAGGTAGTTCTACTCTTGATGGTGAATCCACTCTGTGTTCTAGTCTGAACTTTAGAGGATTTGTCCAAGACCCTAAAGCTATTTTGGCCATCACTCTGGATGGTTCCATTCTGTGAGAACCTGCCAAAAATGTACCGAATTGGACAAACAAACAAACCCAGTTTGCCTCAGGCTGCTCTGGACCTAATTGTCCTTGTATTTGGAGGATACCGTTCTCTCCATGCAGGGCGTGTCTGTGTGTGCCTTAGATTTGTCCCTCATCCAAAACATCTGCACAACCCAAAATGTCCACCAGCCCTGAATGATCCCGTCAGAGATTAAAGATCCCCCCACAGAGAAAGGTGCCCTTGCTTCTGTCGCTTCATGAGAGAAGAAATGAGTTTAATAATAATTTGTTAGTTATACAATACAGCTGTCATTCCATGTCCACGGATTTAAGAATTAATGGCTTGAAAATATTTTTTTAAAATAATCATCCCAAAAGCAAATCTTTCCACGGCCAAGCAGGGATTCGAAACCTGGTCCCACAGTGCTAGTCCAACACTCAGACCACTGCCCCACACTACCCTGGCTCTCAGAGGTTTCCCATTATGTTCCTCAAAGCCTGAGAAAGTAGGATTTGCCCTAAGTCATCTGCTGGGTCTCCATGGCCTAGGGGCAATTTGAAGCCTGGTCCCCCTAAGTCCTAGTTCAGCTCTCAAACCACTACACCATGCTGCCTCCCCTAGTATTTTCTTGGCCAGATTTCTTCAGAGAGGGGTTTCCCATTGCTTTCTTCTGAGGTAGAGAGAGTGTGACTTGCCCAAGGTCACCCAGTGGGTTTCCACAGCCACGTGAGGATTTGAACCCTGGTCCCCACAACACCATGATGGTCCACTTTCTTAGCAAGATTTCTTTCAGGAGCTTTGTCACCATGGCTTTCCTCTGAGGCTGAGAGGATGTGACTTGCCCAAGGTCGCCCTGTGGGTTTCCAGGGCTGAGCAAAGGGGATTCGAACCTTGGTCTTCAGAGTCCTAGTCCAGTACTTGAACCTCTGTGCTACACTGGCTCTCTTTTATGGTGCTTGTAAACTTTTTATTGAGGACTGTAATGAGAAGAGTGATGAATGTTATCTCAAAGCAACTTCTGGGATGATTTACGGGCTTGATCTATTTTTTGAAATCACTGTTACATGTAGAAGATGAATGGCTACTAATGTGTTTCACACGGTATGGCTTTATATATTACCTTTTGTTCGCTGATGAATTTTCTATCGATTGTTCAGGTTTGTATTTGTCAGCACCGACAATCTGTGCAGAACTCTTTGATTTAACACCTCTAACTAAATGTGTTGTTTCTTTTTAAAGAGATGGCAGTCATGTTGCGAGATGATTGAAAGATGGGTTTCTGTTGCGGTCAATCACGGTGTGTGCGCAGCCTTCTTCCTGTTAAAGTCCACTCAGCCCCAAATCCCGTCCCTTCTTCCAGCACAGATGAGGCTCTTGGAGCTTTTCCTTCAGAGTCAAGGAGCCCTTGATGCATCACAGCCTCTTTGACCATTGCCAGCCTTATCCCCTTGTTGGTTTTGCAGCCAAAGGGCTGCCAACGGCACCTCACTTCATCACCAGGCTCCACTGCTGCTGAATAACTTGCCTTGCCTTCCAGGTTCTCCTTTGTCTTTGATTCATGAAGAAGCGGGCAGAGCTTGGGAAAAGGATGCTTTGCTTTGCTTTGTTTTGTTTTACAAATCCCAGAATCCCTCAGACAGCAAACGGTAGTCCAAAAAGGTCACTTCCTTAAGCTCCAGAGACCGGGCCATGGCTTTTCTGAGCCTCTTTGGCATGTCTGCATCCATTCTGGTTGGCCAAGGTGTGGACATAAGTCCTGACTAAATCAGGCTCCTTGCTCTATAAAAACATTTCTTTCAGTTGGCCAAGGCAGCTAACAAGCAACAACAACAACAACAATGTAATAAGAGTAAAGAGCAGAATGGCCAATGAAATCCAGAGCCAACAGCTGACCGTTAAACATTATTTTGGAGACCCAGCTGCAAACCAGCCCCCAAACTTGAAACATAGAACAGTTTCAAACTCCAGTATCAAGAGGGCTGTAAGAAACAATATCCTACAACCCACAAACTACCCTGGAAAGCATGTCTGCCCTGCTGCGGTTAGATGGTTAATGGAGTAAGAGGTTCAAACTGGGCCTTCTGATGCTGGAAACTCTAGTCCAAAGTGACCCTCCAAATGCTGTTGGACTGCAACTCTCAGTATTCTTCACCATTGGCCGTTAGGGTTGGTAGCTCAGGACTAGCCCAACCTGAATCCTAGTGGTTATCCCAGTGATAACATTAAGCAGGATTAATACAGCACCATCCACAGCTACACAGAGGAGGCCGTTGAAGCAAGAACCTCTAAGCAAGGAAAACACACACAAACACATATTTGGCAAGCCAAGACAGTACTCTTTCCCTGAGATTCCTCCTCTGCACCCTGAGGACCAGAGAAAAGGGTCCAGGCCCTGAAATCTGGGAATCCCATGGATTATGGAGGCCAGGGAGCTGGAGGGAGTTGCAATCCAATACTATTTAGGGGGCTACACTTTGCCCACCCCTGTTCTGACGCCTGGGTGCAGCCACCGTGCAGGACCTGCTCCAGGGACCCTGGCATAAAAGGAAGGCATAGACCGGGGCCTCCACTGATGACCTTAACAAGTGGTGGGTCATCATGGAGAGGGCGGGTGGTCCTTCTGGTGCCCCAGTTAATTCTTTGTTTGCCTTAACTTTATCATACAAGAGAAAGCCATGCCAACCAAATCTCAAATCTGAACCTTCTAATTGTAGCAATCCTCCATTTTTTAAATGTTGTCCAATCTTTTAATGTTTAATGTTATCTACTTGGGATGATGGAGGAACAACTAGAAAGAAGATATGTCAGAATGCTATAATATATGATAACAGCTGCTAGATTGCTGTATGCGCAGAGATGGAAAGAGAAGAATAATTTATATTGGTTTAATATTTTTTAGGGATTTTAATCTGTATTTGCATTTTAATTTTTGTAAGCCGCCCCAATTGTTTTTAACAGAGAGGCGGGGTATAAATACATTTATTATTATTATTATTATTATTATTAAGAATATACCAGCTATAGAAGGCTGGCTGATTAAAACATATGGACTTTTGGAGATGGGCAAGTTGGGCAAGTTAACAATGCTGATCAAAGAAATGACTCTAAAAACTTTTAAGATAGACTGGGAGTTGTTTATTACTTATTTACGATTACATTGGAGACCAACATCAGTGGTAGGCTTAAAAAGTTAGAAATAAGTATGGAAAATGGGAGTATATAATCAACCTTTTTGCGGAAGTATGAATAAATGTTAATATTCAGGAAGTGCTGGGGAATTTTGATTTTTATAGTTTCCAATTAGGGGTAGGAAGTCAAACGTGTGCAGTTAATAGTTTTTGTAGTTTTGAAATGTCTTTATGTTAATGCTGTTGTTTCGTTTTTGTTATTTTGTTAGTTATGATGTAACTACTTAGGCCATTTAAGTATTTTTTTTAAAAAATATGTGTTTTATATTTGTAGAAAAATATATGTTTAATAATAAAAGGTATTTTTAAAAAAGATGTAAACTCCACCATGTTTAATGGGTAAGCATGTATAGGCTTGGGCCTTAGTGTAGATTTTAACCTGGGCTTCCCTAGTCCTAGTCCTCTAGCCATTACTCTACATGGTTTGCAAATGTTCTTTTTTGCATGGCTTGTGGAGATATGGGGTTTCGTCCGGCCATGCTGGATGGGGGTTTGGCCCAGTGGCACCGGAGGGAAATGGAGGCCACACTGGGTTGACGCTGAGCCCTGCAGAGCCCCTGAAAAAGGCTGCTGACAGAGTCCACGGCGGAGGAGCCAAGTGTGTTTTTCTTCAGGCAGGTGCTGCCATTTAATTGTTCCCTGGTGGGTCCCAAAGGGTGATTTTCCTGGTAAGTCCCCTTGGGGTGAACGGTTAGCAAAAGTGGGGTGGGAGGTGGGATGGTGCAAGAAAGGACCGCAGGGCGCAAGGGCAAAAGTTGGAGCGTCAGACAGAAGGCGCCAGGGCAGAGTCACGCAGCCCTCCAGATACTACTGAATGTTGGGAACTCCCAGACACCCTCGGAGACACAGCATGACCTATGGCCGGGGCTGCTGGGAGATGCAGTCCAACAACATCTAGAGAGCCACCCCCCCACACCTTAAGCTGCAGCATCCCTAGAACCTGAAACGGTGCCACTCTATCTTGCAAATGGTTGTGGATCATCCACACCATTTCTGCAAGTCCTTTTCTCTCGCTTGTCTTGTCCTGCGAGCCAGATATTCAGTGACCCAAAGCCCACACTGGGTGGTCCATGGGTACAGAATCAGGAAGCCAGTAGGAGGACTATCTCAAGAAAGTAGCCGAAAAGGAGCAGTGTGTGTGTGTGTGTGTGTGCATCCTTTCCAGGCTCTCCATCTTTAGCACTGGGTGTCCTGCTGAAACAATGACTATGGTGATGCATGTAGCATTGACCATAAGTGCTTGGGAAAAGTTACTTTTTCAGACTGCCATACCATGGCCTGCATAGGGGAGTTTGGGGAAAAAATAATGTAGGTTTTTGTTGTGTTAGTAATGTGCCTTCCAGTTGTTTCCAGTGTATGGCCACCCTAAGGCGAACCTCTCATGGGGTTTTCGTGGCAAGATTTCTTCAGAGTAGGTTTGCCATTGCCTTCTACTGAGGTTGAGAGAGTGGCACTTGCCCAAGGTCCCCAAGTGGGATTCCACAGCCAAATGGGGATTCAAATCCCTGGTCTCCAGAGTCCCAGTTCAACACTCAAACCACTCCACCCACACTGGCTCTCTGGTCATGTTGGCTGGTGATGATGGGAGTTGTAATCCATGATTATTTATTTCCCTGAAACAATATGCATGGTTCTTTTTAACTATGCGATTGAAATGGGATTAAAAACTGCAGAGGTTTTTGAAAAATGATAATAATGGGATCACTCAGTAGCAGGGAGCGCGTAATCGAAGACGAGCACTGAGCTCTCCCTCTCTGCTCCTCTAATTGCACGAGAGGTGATGCAAACCAAAAGCTGAGCCTAATGATCAGTTGTCAAAATGATTATATTAATAACAGGTTGGAGAGAGTTCACCCCCCCGGGAGGACCCATTCCCCCCTGCTCCCTCCACACGTTGAATCACTCTCAAATTACATGGGCACAACATATCATTTTCTCTTGTGTGTGCATATGTGTTTGTGTCCGTACGTCTGTGAGCTCATTTCTGATTTAAGCTCTGCTTCTCTGAAGTTACAAATACGTCTTGGGTGGTTTAACCCTTTAATGCTGCAGAGGAAAACATTTCTGGGGGCCGATATAGACTGCAGCGGAATTTGTTTGCTCCTTTCTGGGAATTAATTACCCCTCCTTATTCAAGTCAAAAATAAACAGTTATAACCCACTACATCTGTTTCTTCTTCTCTGATCTGTGTGTCTATGCGGTGGTGTAGTGGAGCCATAGTTTGCAGGGTCAGGCCCCTGGACTTTAGGATGACCAGGGACTCTGATGTCCTCTGCTTCCACCTCTCCTTAGATTCCCTGCTTTCTTCCTTCTGAATTGAGCTGTAATCCCTCACCCCCAGTTGCTGGAGGGAAAATGGAGTTTTACAGCATCCGGGTATAATTGTGAGCTGTATTCCTGCTTGTTATCCAGAGTGTTGTGGGAAGAGTGGGCTGCCCTTGATCTCAAGTGGGCAATGAAGACCCATCCGCTTTATGGAAGACTTGCTCCTGCTACAGATGAAAAATGCTATAATCTTTCTCTCTGTCTCTCAGTCTCTCTCTCTATGCTTTAAAAAAGTGTATAAATCCACACAGCCTCCTGGATTTTCAGATTCTCCTTCGGGATGTAGCTGTTCTGACTGTTATGATGATGGCCTGCCCTTCAAAATTTGCCCCTACATGCCTGTAACCAATTTACTGCTCAAGGATGCCTTTCTCCTCCTCACTTTTTTGAGTCAGGACCCTGGGAGGAGAAGCGATGCTTTGTGGATCCTTCTCATCTCTTTGGGAGAATCCCTAATTGGGCTGCAGATGCAATTCAACTGAGACAGGGCTGTTCATAGGCGAGCCAAATGAACGGGCCAGATGGCTAGAGACCCGTCATGCCTCCTTCAACATCAGCAAAGGATCCCAGAATCTTAGGAGAGACTGAAGAGACGCCAGGCTTTGGGCTAGCCTGAAGGCTGGCTGCAATGATACCGAGGTGTCTTTGGTGTGCCTGCTGTCGACAACCAGGGCCTGAAAGGCCAAGAGGCCAAAGACGTTGCTGACCGTCAGATGCAGGAAGAGCAAAATGGCCACAGGCAGGAAAGGCTGATCCAAGACCTCATCCTGGGGAACCCAGATGAGATGAGGCAAGGCTCGGCAAGGCAGTTCGAAGGACACAGAAGCCCTTCGTTGAGACAGCTTTGCTGGCTACCAGCCTGTGTTTCTGAACACAATTCAGGGTGCTGGTCATGACCTACACAGCCCGGTCCCAGACTGCCTGGAGGACCCTGCCTCCCCATATGAGCCTGCCTGAGCTTTGAGGTCCTTGGGAGGTGGGGGGAAGCTTTTTCTCACTCCCACCGTGGCTCTGGTGGTGTCAGTGGGGCAGTGACTCCTCTCTGGGTCCTAGTCCAGACTCTAAAGGGTCTATCCAAAATGCAGAAAGCAAAATAGATGCAGAGCCTAAAGTTGGGACTGAAGTTCATACTGGATTATTCATCTCCCTGACATTGACACACACACACACACTTTACCCAATGAGATGCGCTGCCCAGGCTGGCAGCATTCAGGCAGGAGTGGGCAGAGGGAGTGGGCTGCTGCATCCATTTGGGCACAGCCATTCAGAGGATGCCCTTGACTAAGGGGGGGGGGTCTAACTTGCATGGCTTCCTGAAGGCCCAAAGGGCTGGAGGTGCCCGAGGTGGGGGAAGGAACCCTTCCTTATATGGTCTCCTCCCTTCCCTGTGCTGGAGACAAGGCGGTCTCTCTATCTATGTGTTGTATGTGTGTGTGCCACACCCGGGCCCCCAGGTGTTGAGGGGAGTCCACCGCTGGCACAAAGGCAGCCCCTGAATGATCCCAGATGCACCTTCCTTGCTCTCAAGGGGGGGGGGCTTAGACTGCCTTCATGGCTCCAACAGACTGAAGGGCTTAACCCATTGGGCTGTGGGGAAGTAAGAACCTTTTGGGCTGCATGGATTTAATGGACTGCCCTTAATCTCACCTGAGGTTGGGTAAGAGGCTTGAGACTTTGGGGCAAGGCAAGGCAAGGCAAACCTCCTGCAGATTCTTTCCGGAGGCAGAAGCCGTTCTCCTTCTCCCAGCCAGCCTATTGATCCTGCCTGGCTGGCCCAATCTGGTTGGGGTGGAAGGGGGAATGGGCATGAGCCTTCATGGCACACCAGGGCACTTTGCGTTTGGTGCAAAGGCTACAGCCACAACGAGACTGCAGAAGAGCTACTCAAGGGGGAGCCCCACCCAGAAGGTGTCCATGGGATGAGGAGACCCCCCCCCACACACCTTGAAGCAGGTTGAACTCCCAGGCCTCCATCCATGCCAGCAGTTTCTGAAATGCTCCCTGTCCTGCCTGCAGGGTTGTCTTTTCAAAGGTCTCAGTGCATCGTGAGCAACCCTGCCATCAATTTTTGATTAAGGGCAATGTATAAATGTTTTAGATTAATTAATGAATGCTTGGATGGGATTGTGTTCCTGGAGAATGCCAAGATGGTTAAGAAGGCAAAGAGGCATTGAAGAAGAAGGGGAGGAAGAGGAGGAGAGGGGAGGGGGCTTCCTCAAAAGGTTTGTCTTCCTGCTAGAAACTGGAACCATCCAATGGTACGGACTGATGGGATACAGAGGAGAAGCAAAGAGCGAGGAACACCATGGATTCAAAACCACCACCAGATTTGTACCAGTTCCGGACTGAAATGGCTTTTAAAAGGAAGACCAAGAGGTCCCGCAGATGGTCTGGGGTTATAATATGACTGACGCTAAGCAAATGTGGACAAATTGGTCCCTTGGGTATGTAATGAGAAGGAATTAAAAATTTAAATTAAATTAAAATAAAATAATGTTTTCTTTAACTCATTAAGGCTGGTAACTCCCTCAGTACCAGCTGCTGTGGCCAAGCAACAAGGAACAGCTCTTGCCCTCATTCACACCCTGGTCTCTCAGAGCCATCCTCGGACACTCACACCACTCTGCCGCCACCAAAGCGAGTTAGGCGAGTTGAGCTGAGCCTTCATCCAAATCATCATCCCAGGAATGGCCGGGAGATTGACAGCAAGCCCAGTTCTTTGTCCTGAGACACAGCTCACAGAATCAGAGAAGTGTGGAGTTGGAAAGGGCCTTGAATGGTCATTTAATTCAACCTCTTTCTCTCTTTCTGACGCTCTTTTATGCGCACACATGCATGCACGCACACAGCGAGCCAAAGGAGGCCACTCTGCCCATGGAACAGCCATTTCTGTTTGACTCTAACCAGTGAGCCAAGCTACATGACAGCCTCTATCAAAAGCCCCCAAGCCATGTCAAAAGCATGGAGACGCTCCTCCAGGAGAGCAACCCGTCCCAAATCTGGACATCAGCCCATGGTCCAGTTGCTGTGTGTGAGTCCGGCCCACACTTCCTTCCTCCCCCCCCCGAGGCAAAGTCAGCTTCCGCCCTCTTACTCATGACCCTTCGGCCACAATCCGACAGGGCGTTGTGTGAGCTGGGAGTGGGCTTTCTCTCCTCTCATTTGGCTTTTGAGTGACCCGAACACCTTTTGCTCCCCAAGTCCTCGGCCCAGGCTGGGCAGAAGAGGATGCCGAACGTTACTCTGTTCTGAGTGTACCATAGATAGTTATTTCATTTGATATCTGTCTTTGCATTTTTTTAAAGGGAAAATCCATCACACAAAGGCATCCCTAGACAGATGGAAATGCCAGTCATAATTTAAAAACAAACAAACAAACTGTAAATGTACAAAGTCAACCATTAATAAAACACCAACTAAAACTAAAATATCCTGTTCCATAAAATACAGAACTTCAATTAATATTTAAAGAACCGTAGCTAAAACAGCCTCTCAGTTCAGTGGCCCATGAAGCCTGCCTCACGAAAACGCCAGGGAAAACCAGGGTGCCCAAAGTGCTCTTCTAACGACGGGGCCCAATGTGTTCGGGTGGGGAATGATGCCACCCTCTGCCGTGAGGCGGCAGATGACAAAGGGGGCTCCCCAATCTCTCCCACCCGCCTGCATTCCCGGGTGGGTGAGTGGGTGTTGGCCAGCTGAGCTCCAAGGGCAGGGTGCTGATGGGGGAAGGCAAGGGGATCTTCAAGCCACTTGGACCCCAGCAAAGCAGGCGTGGGCAACTGGTGGCCCTCCAGAAGTTGCCAGGCTCCAGCCCTACCCAGCATAGCTCAGGGTGCGAAACGCTGGGCGCTGCAGTCCAGCCACATCAGGAGGGTTACACTTTGCCTGCTGTTTTGGAGTTGAACTCTGGCATTTTAAATTGGGGTCGGAGATGTCTTGGCCACCAGGACAGCTGGGGAAGGACAGGCCTCCCACCGCCCCCACCGCTGTGATTTGGTTACCCAGTCACCTTACAGGGAATTTGTTTTAAATTTATCAGTCCTTGACCCTCTTTGAGGTCTGTAAAAGCAGAGAAGCAGCCAAAAGGGGCCATGAAACCCACCTGCATGCTGGAGCTGCCCACCCCGATGACCCCCACCCCGCCCACCCCCATAGGCCCCTGAGGCTGAGCAGCGCCTTGGAAGCTGTCGCTCTGCTCAGGCCGCTCCCTAAAGAGACCCTTCTAGCAGAAGCCCGGGAGGGATCCACTTGCCTCCCACCTGCCAGGGCTCTGGGGGCCTCTCCACTCCCATGCCAGATCCAAAGAGGATGTGCCATTTGCAGAGGTTTGCTCTCTTTAAAACTGCCTTCTTCCAACCCCTGCTTTTTCCTGAGCTTTGCCACGGCTGGGAGAGCAAGGATGGCTGCTACCCTTCATTCCCTTCAAGTGCTGGAAGTTAGTGGGATCCACTCCAGGTACCTGCTGGCTGATCGCTAGCAGATTACCTGTAACTGCTGCTGAGGGGTCGCTTTGCAGTGACTGAAAGCAAAAGTCTGCACTGATCTCCAAACATACAGCATTCATGGGTGAAAGATCACTCAAGTGAAACTCTTTTTAAGGGAGGGGGCTTTGATATTGGCAGGCAGGTGGCAATTAATTTCTCCTCCTTGCAGCAGTACTGGTGGGCGGAGGGCAAATGACTTCCTCCCTCCATGATCACCTGGACATCCTTAACTATGAAGCCTCTTTGCAAGCATAAGCCGTGTGTGTGTGTGTGTGTGTGTGTGTGTGTGCGCACACACTCAGTGGTGCTTACTCCCAAGTAAGGGTGGCTACCAATGATTGCAGGCAGCCTTTGTTATTCCTGGCTCCTTTCTTATTGCTTGATCACCAAGTACAGTTGTCCCTTCACATTCACTGGGGTTTGGTTCCAGGCACCCCCATGGATACCAAAATTCGTGAATACTCAAGCCCCATTATATGCAATGGCATAGCAAAATGGTGTCCCTTATATAAGATGGCAAAACCAAGGTTTGCTTTTTGGATTATTATTTTTTAAGAATATTTTCAAGCCGTGAATACTTAAATCGGTGGATACCAAATCCGTGGATACGGAGGGACAACTGTACACTTCTCAGGGCTCATGCCTGAGGAAGCTCAACTACGTGTTTGTGTGTGTGTCCAATTTTGCCAGGTGGTTTTTTTTGGGGGGGGTCTCAGCCCCTCAGTCTTGTCTTGGGGATTCTTTGAGCCCCTTCCTCCATTCTGGGCTCTTTGCAGGTGAAGTCAAAGAGCCAGAGGCGGAGACCGACACATCAACAACCATCACAGAAAGATCTGAAAGTGAGCAGAACCCGGTCCTCCTGCAGACGTTGCCCTCCTCCCTGGCATCCAACCTGTGAGGCACTGCACAAGGACGGGATGCACCAGGAAGGTGCGCATCATGGATTCATAGAATCACAGAGTTGGAAGAGACCACAAGGGCCATCTAGTCCTGCCCTACAGGAAGACACAATCAAAGCATTCCTGACGGATGGTCATTCAGCCTTAAAAACTTCCAAAGAAGGAGACTTCACCACATTCCCAGGCAGTGTATTCCATTTCTGAACAGCTCTTACCATCAGGAAGTTCTTCCTAATGTTGAGGTGGAATCTCTTTTCCTGTCATTTGAACCCATTGCTCCGTGTCCTAGTCTCTGGAGCTGCAGAAAACAAGCTTGCCCCATCCTCAGCAGGACATCCCTTCAAATACTTAAACATGGCCATCATGTCCCCTCTCCACCTTCTCTTCTCCAGGCTAAACATGCCCAGCTCCCTAAGCCGTTCCTCATAGGGCATAATGGTTTCCAGACCTCCCGCCATTTTGGTCCCCCTCCTCTGGACACCTTCCAGCTTGTCCATATCCCTCCTGAATGGTGGTGCCCAGAACTCCTGGCGGGACGATGGGTCCTCTCCCCACTCTGGCTTGGGCAGCGGGGAGAAGAGATAGGGTTATCTCAGGTCCATGTCACCGAACTCAACCTCAGCTATTCCCAGAGAAGTTTAACGTGAAGTGGAAGACTGCGGCATCGATAGGGTTTCTATGGGTTCTTCCTGGGCTGTGGGGCGATGCAGACGCAGGCGAAACGTCCGGAAGAAACTCTTCCAGAACACAACCTCACAGCTTGGAACAAACCAAAGAAAACCTACGCGAGAACTTTATCTGCCGCCCAAGTTTGCAAAGGCATCCCCCCCACAGACAAAGGAGATGGGGAGCCCCCCTCCCCAAACGCAGGAGACCCCTCCAGCCCGGGACTCTCCCAGCTCTTGGGCAGCCCCCTTTCCTTCCCTCCCACCCCCCAATGTCTGATCCCCCCTCCCTGGCGCCCCTCTCCTGCCTCTTCTCCTCCTCGACCCCCCAAAGGGCGCCAGGTGAGTCGGGGGGGAGAAGCCCCCGGCCTGGGCTGGGACCCCCAAGCCTCCTCCCTCCCTCCCGTCCGGGGCCGCCCCACTGACCGTCGGCGTCGTAATGCTTCCAGATGTCCAGGAACTGGGAGGCGGTCACCTCGGCCAGGTGGAGGTAAGGGGGCTGGGGGCTCTTCCCGGCCATGGGTGGGTGGGGGGTCCTGCGGGGGTCCCCGATCCTCGGCCGCCTTCTGCACCGCGCGCTGCCCTCCGCCCCGGCTGCTCGGACTCCCTGCCCGGCTCGCCTCCGCCTCCCACCCGGTCGCTCGCCCGGTGGCTCGCCCGCCCAGCCTTTATAAAGCCTCCTCGGAGCCGACAGGGGGCGCGCCACACACGGCCAGGAAAAGGGGGGGGGCTCTGACGGGAGGAGACCGGCTGAGCGGGGCACCCAGAGGACATCTAGACCATCCCCCGGAGGCGCGCGCCCCCACCGACCTCGGACTCGGAGACACTCAGGAAACATGTTCAGGGCTAGGGAGCCGCGTCCAGGACCGGTTTAACGAATTTTGCCCCCCCCCCGCAACACTTTATTTTGGGGCCCCCATATGTTTATCTCAGACCCTAACCTGACCTATTCACAGTATAACCTATTCAGAATATTACTAATCATGTTTTTGCGGGGGGGAGTTACTACGGGACCCCCACAATGCAGGCCCCCCCTCGGCTGCAGGTGCTGCGGGGCCCTTCAACCGGCCCTGTGTAGCAAAATGCAACAACAACACCCCAAATCCACAGGCAGCCCTTCCTCTCTGGGGCCAACTCTGAGGCATCAAAGGCGTCCAATTGCAATGCAGGCTTCCGAAGCTTCCCTGCCTTCTTCATCCGGCCTCCTCCATCCTTCCGTCGCAAGAAGTCCATGAAGCTTGCGAAGCCTGGCGGGGTTTGATGCTTTGGAGTTGACCCCAGAGAGGTAGATTATGTGGATTATGGATTTTGTTGTAGGTATTCAGGGACCTCTAGAGCCGCAGCCCTGTCGAGCTGGAAAGGCGCCCCAGGGCCATTTAGACTGACCCCTTGCCCATGCCTAAAGGTGGGCACCCAACTGCCAGCAAAGGAGACTCCGCCGCCTTCCAAGGCCAGCGATTCCACTCTCAAAGGGATCTTCCCACCCGGGACGTTTTCCCAGCTCTTTTGGTGGGACTTCTCTCCTCTCTGCATGGAATTCCTTTGTCCGGGTCCAACCCTCTGGAGCAGCAGTAAACAAATGCCTTCCATTATCCTAGAAGCCTTGAGTTGGAGGGTCCCCCAAAGGCCATCCAGTCTACCCCTCCCCATCCCACCCCCTCGTTAGGGATCTTTGAGGAAAATCAGTTACTGTGGGTCACCCTGGCACCTGAACAGGGTGGCTAATTAACCCCCCCCCAGTCTACATGGGCACAGAGAAGAGAAACCCAGGCCAGTTGCTGTCAGCTGCAGGCTGCGGATGACCATTGGCCTGCCCAGCAGGACCGGTTTAAGGAATTTTGCCTCCCCCCGCAATGCTTTATTTTGGGGGTCCCATATGTTTATCTCAGGTCAATGTAACCTAACTCAACCTAAGCTATTCACAGTACAGGATATTCAGATTATTACTAATCATGTTTTTGCAGGAGGAGGGTTATGATGCCCACCCCATGATGGGGCCCACTGCAGCTACAGGTGCTACAGGGCCCTTAAACTGGTCCTGCTACCCAGCAGAGGCCCTGGCTAGGAGCGAATGGGCAAAAGCAGCAGAGAAGGTGGCACCGTTCTTGTGACGGGAGACCCCCCCCCTGCTTCTCTCCTCCCCCACTGCAGCCAATGCCTCTGCCATGGACGCTGATGGCAACTTTTGGGCTCACTGGGTACTTGGCCCTGCTGTCTTGCACCCCCACACCCCTCCACAGCCATCACAAAGTCATCCTAGGGCTGGAGCCAAAGGCTTTCCCTGGCTTTTCCCGTCTGTCCTGGAAGTCCTCAATACTTTGGTGCCAGTAGTTTTCCATCCCTTGACTGCTGCACTCACATTTTGGTGGCAAGGCAGGTTTTGATGGTGGAATGGATTCCCTCAGAAGGTCATGGATAGTCTCCCCTTTCTTGGCAGTTTTAAAAAGTGGTGGGGTGAACTGTAGATTCCAGCACAGCAGAAGGGTGGACCAGATGACCCTCTAGCTCCCTTCCAGCTCTATGAGGCCAAACAAAATTGAACAAAAATGTCCTTCCACTTTTAGCCCACAGCTTGTTTGCTTGAGTCTCTCTTTCTCTCTCAAAAAGGTTTCTGATACACATATTGACCTAATCAATTGATTCTTTGCTTGCAATACTCTCGTGAAATACCTCCACTGTCTGAATGCAGCGCAGGGCTTAGTAAGAGAGCTGCTCCAGCAGCAGGTGAGAAAGGTGTCAAAAGCTGTAGGGAGAAGACAGGTCTTGTGTTTTCCACAATGGGTATCCCCATAGAGCAAACTCCCCATAGACGGACTCGGTGTGACCTGGTCGAAGACTGGGCATAAATGTTGAGGGAGGAGCTGGAGGAATTCTCACAGGAAGAGGCCAAACAGGGGATGATGGGCTTGCTTCTTCTTGTTCTGCCTTCAAGTCGTTTCGGACTTATGGCAATCCTAAGGTGAACCTATTGTGGGGTTTTCTTGGCAAGGTTTGTTGAGAGGGGGCTTCCTCTGAGGTTGAGAGAGTGTGACTTGCCCAAGGTCACCCAGTGGGTTTCTACGACTGAGTGGGGATTTGAACCCTGGTCCCCCAGTGCAACACACCTGCTACAGGCCTATATATACTCAAAGCTAGGATGGAAAGTTTCCTTTCTTGGACAGCACCTCCCAGAATCCCCTATGAATCACAGTAGCCATGCTGGCTCAGGCTTCTGGGAGCTATCATTGGAACAAGTAACTTTTCTCAGCTCTGCCTGTCCTACACCCAATGATGGTTGCTTGTTTCTGTATCAGTGGGAAAGTAAATCCATTCTGGGATGTAGTCCAAACTTCAAAGAAGTTGCCCTCCCTATTTTGGGGGAAGCAGGGTTCATCACCTTGGAGACCTCCTTTAAAGTTTGGACTAAAACCCAGAATGGCTTTACTATCCCACTAAAACGGAATCTGCTTCTGGCTACACCACGGTGCAAGAATTGAGGAGGATTGGGACCCCCACCTGGAAAGGTGCACCAGCTGAGATTTCATGCAAATGGCATTAAGTCCACAAATGTCCGTCCTGAGAAAGGAAGATGGTTCCAAGAGCCCCCCCCCACCTCCACCTCTCCTCTGCCCCATATGCCAACTTTTCTTCATCCCTTCACAATGCCAGGATGCCAAGGCCAGGCTTGCCCCAACACTGCCTGGCTGAGCCTGCCTTTCCTAAGATGGAGGCAAGGAGGGTCTCCATTGCTGCTGCTGCTGCTGCTGCTGCGCTCTCCTTGCACTGACTTGTCTCCTTCTCCTTCTCACGCATGCTAAGCATCACTTGACCCCACCAGCCCTGCCAGCTGGCTCATTTTTCACAGAATTGAGTCCTGCTTGTGCTAACTCAGAGGTCGCTGGAGGATGCAAGGAGGAGGGTCAGCATGCCGTCCTCTTGCACAGGTACTCTGTGCGCGCCACAGGACCTGCTCCCCCCTTCCCGTGCAGGATGTGGGGGCACCTTGGAGACTAGGCGCCCAGACAGACCTTGGGCTTCCTCCTATGCTCAGATTCAGACACAAGGGCAAAGCCAGCTATGGAAGGAACATCCCCCTCTTGGAACACAAGAAAGACAGGAAGGAAGGAAGGAAGGAAGGAAGGAAGGAAGGAAGGAAGGAAGGAAGGAAGGAGATGCATCCAGACTGATGGAAAAATCCCAAGTTTTGTTCCTGTTCCTTCAGATTTTATGCAGGATTAACATAAATCAACCTGCGGAGCTGGTATAAAAAGTCTCTGATCGTACCAGGAGCTGATAGAAAATATACTGGGATAAAATAAATATGGATCTCCAAAACATAATTGGAAAGAACAGGAACAATATCTGCCACTTTCTGGTCTTTTTAATCAGTCTGGATGTGCTCTAAAAAGACCAGAAAGCTCCAGAATTTGTTCCTGTTCTTTCCAGTTTTATTTTGGAGAAGTGAAAGTAAAGTAAAAGTCAAAGGGGACAGAAATAGGGTCAGATCCCGGAATGCAACTGTTTGATGACTTGTGCACAGGGTCAAGGAGAACTACTATAAAAATCAATGCAGAGAAATTTAAAAAGTGATGACAAAAAGGAAGAAAAAGAGACCTCTTCTGCAAGTTCCATGAAGTCAATGTTAACAAGACTTGTTCGGCGTGAGTTCTCAAATGAGGCTGCAGCATTGTGGATAGTGCGTCTCCATGCCTCCTGATGTGAGGCCAGGGTGGACCACTGTTGGTGATCAATTTGGCTGAGATGTTGTTTCAGGGAGTCCTTGTATCGCTTTTTTGGAGCGCCCCTCTTACGCTGACCCGTGGCGCGTTCACCGTAGAGTGCTATAGATGGGGGGAAAAGTTGTTGGATTGGAAATCTCTCCAACTCTCCGTATTGGGACGTATAGTACTGGTTAAAATGTTTCTTGCGCCCCATTTTTTCTTTCTATTTCAAGCTATTCCGCTGGCCCCTACAAAAATAAAAATAACAGCATGGCGAACTATGATTAACAAATACATATTTAATAACAATAAACCTAGGTTTACTTGATCTACCCAATATGTCCACACAAAACAAGGAGGATTGGCAATACCTCGTTTACCAACTTCAGGCATTTCATTTAACACAACTCACTCAGATATTTCAAGATCAATACAAAAATAGTTGGGTCACAGTGGAAATGGGGAACTTATCCTCACTGGAATATAAATATCTCTATTTCAAGAACCCGACATATAAAGACTTGGCAAAAGTAGCTAACCCATTTTAAGTATTTTTTTTACACATATGGAGAAAGTGGGGGCATATACTTGCACCAACACCCTCTCCCATAATGGCATTTTTATTGCACAATAAATTCAGATTTGAAGACAAATTTAAACAATATGCAGATTGGAAACAAGCAGGCCTTTTCCACATTTGTGATCTTTTCCACCAGGGTCATCCATTAACAATCGAAGAGATAACTTCTAAATTGGAACATGTCCCAACTAATTGGCTCCAATTAGCACAAATCAACCTTTCCCTCTCACATTTCCTCATGTCACATGAACAGCCACATGCACTTACCTCATTTGAGGAAATATGTCTAACAGAAAACAAGATGATCAAAGCCATGGCAGTACATATTTATAAAATTTTAATAGAAGAAAAAATTGGCAATGGGCAACACATCCACTTGGTCTGGCAGTCAGATTTGGGAACTGAAATTATGAATAAGCAGTAGTCTCAGGTTTGAGCTTCACCTTCATATCTAAATAGATCAGCCAACATGAAAGAAAGCTTTTAAATATTAATCCACAAATGGTACCTTATCCCGGTACATCTGTCAAGAATGTTAAAAACTGTCCACTGACTTGCTAGAGAGGATGCCCAGAGACAGGGATCTAGGAGTCTTAGTGGACCACAAGCTGAACATGAGCTCGCAGTGTGATGTAGCAGCTAAAAAAGCCAACGTGATTCTAGGTTGCATTACTAGGAGTATAGGGTCTAGATCAAGGGAAGTCATAGTGCCTCTCTATTCTGCTTTGGCCAGACCTCACCTGGAATACTGTGTCCAGTTCTGGGCACCACAATTCAGGAAGGATATGGAGAAGCTGGGACGTGTCCAGAGGAGGGCAATCAGGATGGTGGGAGGTCTGGAAGCCATTATTGATGTGGTATAGCGCACTGGACACTCTGTACGTGCTCAGACATCCAGGCAGCCAAAGACTGTAGCAGAGTGGCAGATGATCAACTTTTGCCCCAGTGTCAGCATTAAGAGGTCCAAATAAGCATCCAGACTCTCAGGTAGTGTCTAAACTACTAAACTTTACTCATACATTTAGAAAATGTACAGATACAACAGAGCATGCACTCTGTGGCAACAAACATGACTTCGCCACTGCATAGCACAACAACTTCACAGGACAGAATACACAGGCTGGTTAGAGAGTCAAGGCATACCCGTCAACCTCCTGCCCTTGTGAGGGATATACTCGGTTTCCCAGACTGATCACACACACAGGAATAGACCTCAAGGCTAGCTTCTCATAACATAGTGCCCCTGGCTGTAGCCCTGTTTACACCAGGGTGCCCCTCTAGGCAAGCACATTACCTTGCCTGCTCTGTATTCTTTTTGCAGCATGAATTCCTGTGACTGTATGTCCCAGCATACCCTGGCAATTACGCCCTATGAGGAGTGGCTTAGGGAGCTGGGCATGTTTAGCCTGGAGAAGAGAAGGTTGAGAGGGGACATGATAGCCATACTTAAATATTTGAAGGGATGTCATACTGAGGATGGAGCAGGCTTGTTTCCTGCTGCTCCAGAGACTAGGACATGGAGCAATGGGTTCAAACTACAGGAAAAGAGATTCCACCTAAACATTAGGAAGAACTTCCTGACAATAAGGGCTTTTTGGAAGTGGGATGCATGGAGTGTGGTGGAGTTTCCTTCTTTGGAGGTTTTTAAACAGAGGCTGGATGGCCACATGTCATTGGGAGTGCTTGGATTGTGTATTCCTGCATAGCAGAAGGGGGTTGGACTGGATGGCCCTTGGGGTCTCTTCCAACTCTATGAGTCTATGAGTCCTTTGGAGATTTTTAAGCAGAGGCTGGATGGCCATCTGTCAGGAATGCTTGCATTGTATATTCCTGCATGGCAGGATGGGGTTGGACTGGATGGCCCCCGTGGTCTCTTCCCACTCTATGATTCTATGATATACATATGTACTTTGAATGTCAACAGGTGACATCTTTCTGGCTATAAGTGCTACAACAAATTAATAAGATTACAAACCAAATGATTCATTACTGTCCTGCACTTTTACTTTTGTCAATATTTAAAGGTTCCAATTCACAACTGAAACATAGAAGGTTAATAATATTTTGCCTAACAGTGGCTAGACTAGAAATTGTTCTTCATTGGAAGACAGGAGGGATGCAGATATTACATTGGTGATCAAGAATCTGGGACATTTGGTTAATGGAAAAGCTGTCATCAGACATGGCTAGAACTAAAGGACATAAGACACACACAATGTTTCAGGAGGACTGGCTGATATTTACTCATTATATAAATAATGCTCCAAAATAAATACCGCCTCCACCAAAAGACTATAAGGCTCTTTGGAAAAACATTCTGTCTTTTGACTGGTTTTGTGTAAAATCCATATCCCTGTGGAAAGGGTGGTGGGGGGGAGAGAATGCTTGTCATATGACGGTTATTAACCTATTGTTTATCATACCTGTCCCACATTTATGTTTTATGAAAATTGTATGTATATTTATATTTTATTGTGAAAACATTAACATTTAATTTTTTAAACAGGTAAATCAATGGCTTCTACAGCAAATCAAGCCTGAACTCTCCCTAGAAGCTAAGATGAGTAATCCAAGACTGCCGTACTTTGGACATATCACAAGAAGACATGACTCACTAGAAAAGATCATAATGTTTGGTAAGGTAGAAGGCAGGAGGCAAAGAGGAAGGCCCCATTCCAGATGGACTCCATCAAGGAAGGCACAGATTCCCTGACTCTGCAAGAGCTGAGCAGGATGGCTGAGGACCGGGTGACTTGGAGGTCTCTCATTCATGGGGTCGCCATTGGTTGATGTCGAACTGATGGCATAATAGAACAGGAACAAGAAAGCAAACGAAGCCTGAACTCTCCCTAGAAGCCAAGACAAGTAAGATGAGACTGTTGTACTTTGGCGATATCGTGAGAAGACGTGACTCACTAGAAAAAACAGGGAAACTCACCCACTTGGTTCCCTGCCTCTTGCCCCACTCCCATCCTCTAGAGTCAATCAGCACTCTGTGAGTAGTGAAGATGTGGGGTGATCTGGGGGCGCCACACTTTCCGTTTCCTTCTAATCATTGCTCTTGCACTTCTGCAAATCTTGAGGCTCCAGTGAGCCTGCTGGTCGCTCCCTCTAGTACAGTGGTTCTCAACCTGTGGGTCCCCAGATCTTGTTGGACTACAGTTCCCAGGAGCCCTCTGAGGTCTCACCTGGACAGCCAGGTGGTCCTCCCAGTCAGTAGTGAGGCTGTAGGACTGAACTCATAGCCTTACTAATGACGGGGAGGACCACCTGGCTGTCAAAGTGAGACCTCAGAGGGCTCCTGGGAACTGTAGTCCAACAACATCTGGGGACCCACAGGTTGAGAACCACTACTCTAGTATGTGATGAGTGTAGTTTTGGACACAACTGTCAGCAGTCCAAACTGCAAATCCCAGGATTCAACAGGAGGCAGCCATAGCAAATAAAGTGGAATAGTAACACTATAACAGTGTTGTCTGAAAATCTATCTACTACAAAACTACAAATCTCTGAATTCCATAGCATTGAGCCATGGCAGTTAAAACTGTGTCAAAGTGCTTTAATTCTGCAGTGTGGCTACAGCCCAAAACTTTTATACCACCCTTCCATCATGCAGTGACCATGGCCATGTCTCTCTGGCTTTTCTTCACAAACAAAGATTCAGGAAGGACTCATCCCGCGCTTTCTGCAAGCGCGCTGATGACTAAAAAGGCCAATCCGAGATAAACAAGTCCGGTTGCAGAAAGCACAGCAGAAGGTCTCCTTGGGTGATGTTTCCGGGTTGTGATTCTTTCTGCGTTGATTTGTCCTTCAAGCCTGTACAATGGATTTTTCTGGTGGAGCACAGCATGCACAGAACTGGCCTCACCCTTTAACCAAAGGTTCATCTCCTGTGGCCTTGCAAGCCTGGACGGTAGCAGCGAGGTCCTCAGGTCGTAGGTTTCATTAGTTTCATTCTCTTAGATGGTTGACCTTACAGGGTTGGACAAGCACCATCTGCCCGGGTTTGGGATTGGAGTTTTCCTTCTCCTAGGTGTACACATAACAAAAAAGATTAAAGAAATTTAAAACAACTCAAGAATTAAGCCATATACAACACAAGCAAACAAGCACATTTTAAAAAATGCAGGAAATTATAGAGTAGAGAAAAAGTCAAAAAGTATAGAGGAAACAACAATGCATTTAAAACTACAACCAGTTATTTAAAAGCAAGACAAAACAATGGAACAGCAGACAAAACACAGTGGCACAGTGTCAAAGCTCTAAAATTGTCAGATACAGTAAAACTGAACACAAAAGGTGCAAGGAAACAGAGGGAGAAAGTGTGCCAAGCTGATCTTCCCAGCTGTTGTCCTGATCTGACCATTTTTTTTCTTGGAGAGTTTGTTGTGGAGTTTTCCTCCTGCTGTTGTTGTGTGCCTTCAGGTCATTCTTAACGTATGGTGAACCTACAGTAAGGCAAACTTATCATGGGTTTTTCTTGGCAAGATTTGTTCAGAGGGGGTTAGCAGTGACAAATTTTTGTCTGCAGCAGGAGAGCAGAGGTCCCTGGGAAAATTGTGGCATTCTAGGCTTGAAGACACCCCTCGCCACTCTGGAAATGATGCTGAGTGGTGCGCTGGGACCATTTCTTCACAGGCATCTGATCTGGATGAAACCTTGGCTTCTAGACTGGGAAGGGGTGTGGTGGACGGCAGGGGAGCGATGGGGAATGCTGTGCTCCCAAACAAAGGCAAAGCAAGATAGTTTTAAGGGCTGATCAGATGATGCCCAGCTGGCCTGCAACCATCTCTGTAGGGAAACTAGCTAGCAATTTTTATTTAGCAAGTTGTCACTATGCACACTTTCCTCTTCCAAGATGGAGGAAGGAGTGGGTGGGGCAGCCACCTCACAAGTCACCAGGAGTCCAGGTTGGTGACATTTCAGATTCTACACAAGCAGAAATTATGTGATTCTTGTTTTAAGGGGTGAAGTCTTTTTAAAAGTATTTACCTGCTTTTAATTAAATAATTAATTAAATAACAATATTAAATTAACAGTGAATTAAAAAAAAACACTGGGTTACCTTGGGCAAGTCACACACTGTCAGAAAACCCTGTGACAGGTTCGCCTTAGGGTAGCAATAAGTTGGAAATGACTTGAAGGCACACATCAACAACAAGAGTTTAAATAGCTAAATAGGAGTATAGTGTCTAGATTGAGAGAAATATTAGTGCTGCTCTATTCTGCTTTTATCAGACCTCACCTGGAATACTGTGTCCAGTTCTGGGCACCACAATTCCAGAAGGATATGGACAAACTGGAACGTGTCCAGAGGAAGGTGACCAGAATGGTTAAAGGTCTGGAAGCCATGCCATATGAGAAGCAGCTTAGGGAGCTGGGTATGTTTAGCTTGGAGAAGAAGAGGTGAAGAGGGGGCATGATGGCCATTTTTAAGTATTTGAAGGGATGTCCTACTGAGGATGGGGCAAGCTTGTTTTCTGCTGCTCTGGAGACTAGGACACGGAGCAACGGGTTCAAACTACAGGAAAAGAGATTCCACCTAAACAGATTAGGAAGAACTTCCTGGCAGTAAGAATGCACTGCCTCATAGTGTGGTGGAGTCTCCTTCTTTGGAGGTTTCTAAACAGAGGCTGGATGGCCATCTGTCATTGGGAATGCTTTGATTGTGTATTTCT
The DNA here is from genome assembly GCA_030847615.1 of Gambelia wislizenii. Lineage (NCBI taxonomy): Eukaryota > Metazoa > Chordata > Lepidosauria > Squamata > Crotaphytidae > Gambelia > Gambelia wislizenii. The sequence continues at coordinate 42,559,398 of JAUMIR010000008.1, forward strand.
GCATGGCCAGAGGGGGCTGGATTGGATGGCTCTTGGGGTCTCTTCCAGTTCTATGATTCTATGAGCTAAGTTGTTTTATGTAAGCCACCCTGATTGTGTTTGTAGAGGGGCAGGATATAAATAAATGTTGTTGTTGTTGTTGTTATTATTATTAATAATGTGATTAAGGATGATATTAAAGTTTGATGGCTGGAAGCATTAAAACATTTCTGTAGGGTTTTTTTGGTGTTGTTTCTGGGGTGGGGGGCAAATTTTGTGTAAAACATTTGTATAATGTTATAGCTAAAATGTTTTGCTTACTTTCCCTTGTGCTTGTGTGTATTTATTCATTGTTATTTATAATGGCGAAATGTCAGAAATAAACTCTTTCAGAACATGGCCTCACAGCCCAGAAAGAACCCAAGGAAAATCTATAGAGTTTTTCCTTCCTCCCGGCCAGCTTGGATTGGGATCCCCGGTACATTGTCTCTCCAGGTGCCAATGCTGCCAGTGTGTATAAGGTTGCCACATTTTCCTCTTTTGCCCTGCTCCTCTGCAATGGCTCTGTGGGCCAGGAGCGACGCTACAGGAGCAATTCTGCACTTCCGCTGGGCTGGTTCCATTAGCAGCTCCTGCCTGAGAATTTTTTGCTACTGAATGCAGCTGGGAAGATTCACCTCTAAGGCAGGCCTCCAAAAGAGCGGGGTGGGGTGGGCCCCCAGGTCTTTGCAAGCAGCTGAACATCTGTATTAATAATTAAGGAAATTATATGGCTGCATGTATATAAATATTTCACTCTTTCCAGACCCGTGCCTCCGTGGTGTGACAGAACTGCAAGACAAGAATGGAGAGCAGACAGTATGGTCTTGAAAGGGTCCTTTTCAGCTCCCCTGTGTTTGCTGCCCAAAAACTTTGGATGAGGTCAGGGCAGCAGCAACGGAGACCAATCCCTTCACCAAAGCAAAGAGCGGGGTGGGGGCTCCCCAGTCCCACCCTGCAGTCTAGAAATTCACCAGCCAGCCCAGGCAGACGTACACACACACACACACACACAAACCAACCAGTTCTCACAAGTGAGAGCTAACTGACTGACAAAGGAAATGTGAAGTCGAAGGCTTTCATGGCCGGCATCCATAGATTTTCCTTGGTTTTTTTCCAGGCTGTGAGGCCGTGTTCTGGAATAGTTTCTTTCTGACGTTTCACCTGAAGATGCCAGATGTGGCTGGCATCTTCAGAGAATGGTTGGGTTGGTGTGTGTGTGGAGTTTATATCCTGTGAACCCCTGTTGTGGAGGATATGTAAATTTGCATAATTGAATGGTTAGTTTCTGGGTATAGAAATGCAAGGCTCGTTAGTGTCTGTTTGGCTAATGGTTGGTTGATGGCCCATTATCTGCTGGAAATCCCCCTGTCCCTGGGTGGAATTCCTTTGTAAGTGCTGTGTTTTTATTCTATTGTATTTCAAAACTGGGAACCAGGTTTTGTTCACTTTTAGGGTTTCTTCTTTCCTGTTGATGTTGTCCAGGTATTTGTGGATTTCAATAGCTTCTCTGTGCATTCTGACATGATCGTTGTTGGCCTGGTCCAGAATTTCTGTGTTTTTAAATAGCATTTTGTGTCCAGGTTGGTTTATCACATGTTCTACTACTGTTGATTTTTCTGGCTGGCCCAGTCTGCAGTCTCTCTCATGTTCCTTGGTTCGTGTTTGCACACTGCGTTTGGTGGTGTCTATGTAAACCTGTCCTCAGCTGCATGGGATGCGGTAAACTCCTGCGGCTGTGAGAGGGTCTCTTTTGTCCTTCGCTGAGCGTAGCATTTCTTGGATTTTCTTGGTTGGTCTGTGGATTGTTTGGAGGTTGCTGTGCTGACCATGCAGCACAATCCAACAAAATCCAGTGATACCTTGATTGGGCCAACCAAAAAAGCACAGAACACACCCTGCAAGCTTTTGAAGCTACGCTAGCTTCTTCATCAGGCAAAGATGTTAAAAATCATGCAGGAGCACCTTTTACCACCAAGCAACACCATTTATGGAAAGATGTACAGTATTTCACAACTTGAAATAATCAGATGAAGTGCGTAAACTTGCTCCTTTACACCAGTATAGAAGAATTGACTTCTTTGTGAAATCACAATATCTTGAACTGTGGCTTGCTGTTTTCCCCTGTTGTTTTATGCTGTTATATTTTGAATTAAGCTAATAAAATTTCCAATTAAAAAAAATCATGCAAGAGAAGAAAAGTGATGATGTTAGAGGCCTATAATTTGTATCAGTTGTTACTTTTGTTGTCTGCTAAGATGGTCTGGAGGGATATCAATGCAGGCAGAGGCCAGTCCACTTCTTGGCCACGTGGGAACCATGGACAAAATGTGGACAAAGGGCAGTAAAAGGCGGGTAATACAATTTCAGCTCTGTTAGTGGCTTCAAGTAACTTCCCATGAGATCCAGGCAATCTCTGTCCTCTGTGAGGCTACAGGCCATTTTCTTGGGCAGAGAACGTGGCATTTCTCCAAAAGTCTCTGTACTGTAACATTTATGAGGGGGTGGAAATTAGAGTTGTATAGGTAAACGTGCTAATTGTAGTCCAAATGAAAGCATTTTATTGTTGCTGGGGGTAGACCTCAAAAAGTTTCAGTCTTTTCTGCCTACTTTATTATTTTCTTTTTTTAAAAAAATAATATTTTTATTACTTCAAAATTCATCTTAGTTGCATCAACTTATGTAATCATACAAATATCTCTCTATTGTATATATCTAAAAGAAAATAAAAACATAATAATAATAATAATATATCTTGTTTCTTTGGTTTTCATATTCCTAAATGCAATTTGTTCTACTGATTGACTTCCTATCTGACTTATTCGTCAGTGCATTTTTCATTACATTTCTCATGGTTTCCTTTACTTTTAAATTTATACATCCAACCTTATTTCATCATTGGTACTCTACTAACAGTTATATACTTTGTTAACACATATTTATATACAAATTATCCATCTCCCCGTTTTTTTTACTACCCACCCACAAACAGAGTAAACAAAGTATAGTTAAAAAGTAAAAAACCTATTACATGTCTTATTTAAGAGTTTGTTTAAAAATTGATTGTTGCAACTTGCCCCCATCTATTTTCTAAGTATTTAGATACTTTGGACCAGTCGTCTCTATATTTTTTCTACAGTTTTTCCTTCTATTAACATTGTTAGTCTATCCAGTTACATTGTCTTGAAACCTACTTTATTATTTTAAATAACTTTTTCAGGCTTTTTTTTTTAAACTATCTCATCTGGACGATACTGATTCCTCACATCTTGTGACAGAGTCTGAATAACTGAGGGTGGACTATGAAGCTGAGAATAGTGGTAATAGCAGAAACAATAATGCTGTAGTAGAAGTAGTAATAGTAGTAGTAGTAGTAATACAACAACAACAACAACAACAATAATAATGGCTATTAAGACGGATCTCTTTTGGCAGGCCTTTCCAGATTAGATTAGATGCCTGGCTGCCACTTTCCAGTTTATTATTCTATCATTTTAAAATTATGTTTGCTGCCCTGATCCTCATGGGAGAAGTGGGATATAAATAAAACATTATTATTATTATTATTATTATTATTATACAGCCTCCAGGATGGCTTGAAGGAGGCGGTTGCCATGGAAGCGAAAGGCCTAGAGCCCTTAGGGATAATGTTTTAAATTATGTTTGCCACCCCGATCCTCATGGGAGAAGTGGGATATAAATAACACATTATTATTATTATTATTAGTAGTAGTAGTAGTAGTAGTATTATATAGCCTCCAGGGAGGCTGGAAGGAGGCGGTTGCCATGGCAGTGAAAGGCCTAGAGCCCTTAGGGATGATGTTTTAAATTATGTTTGCTGCCCTGATCCTCATGGGAGAGGTGGGATATAAATAAAACATTATTTATTTATTTATTTATTTTTATTATTTTTATTATTATTATTATACAGCCTCCAGGGAGGCTTGAAGGAGGCGGTTGCCATGGCAGCGAAAGGCCTATAGCCCTTAGGGATGATGTTTTAAATTATGTTTGCTGCCCTGATCCTCATGGGAGAGGTGGGATATAAATAAAACATTATTTATTTATTTATTTATTTTTATTATTTTTATTATTATTATTATACAGCCTCCAGGGAGGCTTGAAGGAGGCGGTTGCCATGGCAGCGAAAGGCCTAGAGTCCTTAGGGATGATGTTTTAAATTATGTTTGCTGCCCTGATCCTCATGGGAGAGGTGGGATATAAATAACACATTTATTATTATTATTATTATTATTATTATTATTATTATTCAGCCTCCAGGGAGGCTGGAAGGAGGCGGTTGCCATGGCAGCGAAAGGCCTAGAGGCCTTCAGCCTGTGGCCACACCTGCCAAAGGGAAGGCCGGTTGCTACGGGAACCGGGGAAACAGCCACAACAGGCCGAGCAAGGGAGAGGCGGTGAGAGAGAGCAGGCCCTTCTTGGGCTGCTTGTGGGGCTCCTTGAGAGCAGGCGGAGGGAGGCCCTGCCAAGTAAGTGCCTGGCCAAAGCCTTGGGTCCTTGGGGAGGAGGGGGGATGCTGCTTTGGGCCCTCCGGTGTGGATGTCTTCCTCTTCCTTGCTCACATTTTCCTGGGAGTAACTTTGGCTGTGGCTGTGGTGCAGAGAGAAGGGTGGGTTTTAGACACACACACACACCATGTACACACTCTTTATACAGAACTGGGCTTGAATTCTCTTGAAACTGAAGCTTGGCTGTCGACTTACAGATCTTGACTCAAGATCCATTTTAGGCCCAATAGATCTGGCCTTTTATGCTTTCTTCTGTCTGACGTTTACTACACTACATGGGCCACATTTTATGAAAGCAAAGTACAGTTGTCCCATTGTCAGGGAAGACCACACTCTGCTCCATTCCTCATCGCGTTCAGCTAAAATGAGGGAAACCTCTATGAAACGGGTGCATAAATGGTACCTAACCCCAGTGTTATTATCTAGAATTTGTAATCTTTCTCCCCTGTGCTGGAGAAAATGTGGCAATAGTGGCACCTATATGCACCTTTGGATTGAATGTCCCAAGGTATATACTTCTTGGATGGATGTAGTAAAAATAACAGAGGCGATTATGAATCAGAAAGTCACATTTTGCCCTGCGCTTCTATTGCTGTCGCTATTTATTGGGGCAAACAAAACCCTCAAGCATAAAAGGTTAATTGGCTTCTTACTTGCAGGAGCGAGATCGTGCATTGCCACTGCATGGAAAACGGGGCAGGTGACTATAAACCCTTGTAGGAAAAAAATATGGGACTCATCATGACTTAGTGAAAAGTTAGTAGACAAAATGAGAAGGATTCCAGTGAATGGAAACTCACAATCATTTATTGAGAAATGGTACCCTCTTTTTGAATATGCTAACATTCATGCAGAAACAATAAACTCCTCCTTCAACTCATATGAATCAATGGGCAGATGTTCTGTGTTGAATTCACCCTGGAGGTAAAGCTGTAGACCGCTTAGTCAAATGGGTTTTATGACATCGAATATGGGTGATATGTCTTGAACTGTCTAGTTTGTTGATGGTTGGTTTTTGTTCTTGTTCTGTTGTGGAAAAGGGAAAATTTAATAAACATTAAAAAAAGAGCAAAGTACAGTTGTCCCTTCATATTAGCTAGGGTTTGGTTCCAGACCCCCCCCCCACCCGTGGATACCAAAATCTATGAATACTCAAGTCCCATTATATGCAATGGCATAGCAAATTGGTGTCCCTTATATCAAATGGCAAAATCATGGTTTGCTTTTGGGATTATTTTTTTTAAAATAATATTTTCAAGTCATGAATACTTAAATCTGTGGATACCAAATCCGTGGATAAGGAGGGACAACTGTACTATCTATGGGTATCAATCTTGATTCTCTCCTTTTGTTATCTGAAAAGGAATGTCTTAAAACTATTAGGCTCTGCCTTGCCCAGAGGAAGTATCAGCTGTCTTATCCAACACCTCCTAGGGTTTGTTCTCCATCAGTGCTCGGTATCCCACCCGTACAGGGTGGGATCCTGGATAATTTTCAAACTTGCTCATTGCTGGTGGCAAGGAAGGCCTTTCTACTTGCAAGGTTGAATGTACATCCCTCTAATGTGGCCAAGGGTAGATATTTACAGACCTCTTTTATGAATCATATATGTCATTGTGCTCAAGCCCCTGATGTTCTCTATCATATTGTATTGACTTGCCCATTGTATATAATTCCAAGGGAAAAGTTGATAAGGCAGTTATTGGAAAAGAATGTGTGTACAGATAGATTACCAGTGGAATTCTTATTGGAAGATCGGAACCTGCATATTACCAGACTAATGGCTAACTTTTTGGTTGAGGCAGCAAACATATGGCTTAACCTGCCTAAAAACAATCCTTGAAATCCTATTGTTGTATGTATATGTTGTATTAAGCCTAATAAAGGTTATGGATGGATGGATGGACACACACACAAAACACTGAGTGCAAACCTCAGAGGTGCACACACCCAGGCGCATTGGAGGCCCTTTTGGAAGACGGCAAAGGGTTCTTAGCCCCGATACTTGTTGGTTTATTTATTAAAATATGGATGTTGTAAAAATAAACAAATCAAAATATTAAAATAAATCAGAATGTTAATCAAAATATTATTACAATATTTATGGCCCACTCTGTAGCCAAGGTTCTCAGGGTGGTGTACAGTAAAATCCATTTAAAGAGTCTGCAACAGTTTGAACCAGAAAATTACAGTAGTAATTTAGACAGACCGAAAGGCTATTCAGCAATTGGACAAGAAGAAAGAGGGGTGTATAAAGGCAATGTCCTAATGCAGCAGTGTGTTGTTCCTGCTGGCAGATATGCTTATTTATTTATGTATTCCTTGCAGGGTTTATACAAACACCTCTTAGCCAAAAAGGCTCCCAGAGCACTTATTACCAAGGTAAGCAGTATGGCCGTCCTTGGCCTCAGGCGGCTTGTACTCTAGGTTGAAGGCACGGCATACAAGGAATAAGGCATGCAGAGGGAGGAGGGGGGAAGTAATAGCAATAAATCAAGCTCTGTCTGCCTGCCTGCCCTGAAATGTCCACCACCAGGAGACCTGCTTCCGTCAAAGCCCCGGCTGGCCTCTCTGGGGCTGGGGGGCATCAACGGAGGAATCTGTCAGTCCCCTCAGGAAATCTGGGTCAGTTGAGGACAGTTCATCATAAGGGGCCAGAATGCTTTTGTACCCCGTGTTTTAGGGTCTGGAGATATCAGGAGCTGGAGGAGGCAGTCTGGGTTAATTCATTGGAAATAAGCGACAAAGCCCTGAATAGAAGTTGATCTGGACCAGAGCTTAGAAGTACTACTTACTGGGAGACTGGCCATGTTGACTGGGGGATTCTGGAAACTGTAGTCCCCCAAAAGTAACTTGCCCAAGGTCATGGCTACCCTCCCTATGTCTCATGTCTGAACTCATCCTGCATACAGGAGGAAGCTTCAGACGAGATGGAGACACCGGTACCTTCCTGTTAACAGATCTGAGATCAGAGCGTCTGCTCCCTCTTTGATGGCCTGCTTTTCCTTTTTAGGAAGGCTTTTTGGCCAGTGGGGACTTGTTTGAATCGTCGTTTTGATTAACCAGCCCTCCTGATATATTTAATGTTAAGGGGACTCCGTATGGTGCTTCAAGAAAAAAAAAGAGAGATTAAATCTCTAATTCTTGTTGCCCGTTTGTTCTGCTGCTGCTTTCAAGAGATCTTACAGTGAAAAATGAGGCCTGTAGTTCTGTGTGCTTTGCAGAGTTGCCTTGTGCTTCATTACCCAGTTGCAGTTTGGTGCTTAATTAGGGGTTTTCTCTTTGTGCCGCTCCTGCCCTTAATCAAGAAAGCCCCATTAATCAGAGAGCGATTAGCTTCTGCCTTTATCTATCCTGCTTTTGCAAGCTCAGTTGACTAGGGCTCTGTCATTCGCCCCAGGAATTTTTATAAGTTTAGTAAGAGTGCGGAAACACACACATACTGTACATCCCATTATTTAATTAGGTTTTTTTGAGGCAGATGGAAGGAGCTAAAACTAGTGTACCAGATGCTCCATTCCTGGTGATGTCGGATCTGGCTATGGTGACACATGCCTTAATCACATCCCGTTTTGATTACTGTAATGTGCTCTGCATGGAGCTGCCTTTGGAAACGGTTTGGAAACTTCAGCAGGTCCAAAAAGCTGTAGCCAAACAGCTGACCAGGATTGGCTACGGATACCTCTAATTCCCTTGTTGCATACAGCTTCACTGGCTACTGGTCCATTCCTGGGAACAATTCAAGGTGCTGCTTGTGGCATATAAAACCTTATACGACTTGGGTCCAGACTACGTGAAACAATCTTCCTTAGTTCTTCAGAGGAAGGCTTTCTCTTGGTCCTGCCACCATCACAGGCATGTCTAGTGATGAAAGGAAAGACCGGGCCTTCTCAGTGGCTGCTCCCTGGCTGTGGAAGTTCCTTTTTCCAATAGGCAGGCAAAGCTCTTGTTATCCAGGCAGGCTTTCAGCTCATAACTCTACATGGGGCTACCTTTGTGCCAAGTTCAGAAACTTCAGCTTGTACAAAATATGGCAGCCAAGTTGATGACTGGTACTTCCCGTAATGACCATATAACACCGGTGGTGAAGTCCCTTCACTGGCTGCCAATTAGTTTCTGGGCAAGGTCCAAGGTGTTGGTTATTACTTTTAAAGTCCTACGTGACTTGGGACCAGACTACTTAAAAGGATCACCTTCTTCCATATTTTCCGTCCTGCACACTAAGGTTCTGGGGAAGAACCTACTTCAGTCAAAAAAAAATCTAGGCGAACATCGGTGAGCCAGAGGGCCTTCTCCACTGCTGCTCCAAAACTGTGGAATGACCTGCCGGAGGAGACCCATCATATCTCTACTCTTACAGCCTTTAAAAAGGCTCTTAAGACGGATCTCTTCCGGCAGGCCTTCCCAACTTAACTCGGCTCCCCACACAAGGTGATCTGCGTCGCTCTGTCCACCAATTATCTCCTTTTTTAAACTTTTGTATTCTTGTTTTTAAACTGTGTTTATTTAATTGTAATTTTAATATTGGCTTGGGGGGGGGGTTGGGAAGGGACTAATTTTGAATTTTATTGTGTTCCATGTGTTTTTATTGTTGTAACCCGCCCAGATTCCTTGTGATTGGGAGGGGTTTTAAATAAATAATTTATTATTATTATATTATTATAACTGGTTGTTGTAGAACCAGGCCAGAATGCTCCCAGAGATGCCCTGGATCCCCCCGTTACCTTGCATTCAGTTGTGGGAACCTGTCTGAACACAGGTGCTGTGCTGTATCAGTGAGTGCCTCTGCTGCCACTGCTGGTGTTGTGTGCCATGCTCTCTGAGGCCAAAAAACAAGGTGCCCACCCTTGATCACATTCTGGGGGCCTTGTTGGGACCCCAGAAACCTTAAATCTTAGAGAGTGTGATGCGTGACACCAGCAGTGGCGGCAGAGGTCCCTGTCAATACAGCACAGCACACACATGCAGATGTTTCCCCCACAGGATCCGGGCTGTCCCGGGGATTTTCTTAAGGAGTTTTAAGGGGGGGGGTTGCCCCAGTTTCTTATTGGAACTGCCTGGATATCATCTGGATAGTTCAGACCAGAATTGGGGCAAAACCCTGCATTGTCCAAACAGCCATTTCATTCGGCTCATGCAGACAAGGAGGGTGGTGTTGCTGCACTTGTGTTCTCATTGTGATGTTCGCAGTGCTTTTACACTGTGTCACACTAGTGTTGTTTCTAGCAGGATAATGTGCTTCATTTTTTAAAAAAGTTCTCCTTATTATAATGATCTTTTCGTACTTATCTTTTGTTATGAGCCATCTTGGTCTCATAATGGATGAAAAGAAAGGATACACATTAAATAAATACATAATAAAATGTGACGGAGGATGTTTCTCACGGAGCCTTCTGTCACAGGAACGGCACTAGGCTCCAATGGGCAGGTAGGTCCATGGCCAAGCCCCCCCCAAAAGGATTCTTCATCCTAAACATTGCCAATACCTCTGCCCCTTCCCCCTTCGCTAGGGGTGAGTGGCCCCACAAAGGGTGGGGAGTATTTGTTCCAACATTAGTGGGGCCCACAGATTGCTGAACTTGAGAATCTGGGAAGGTTTTCGTGCAAAAGCTCTTGCCTAACAAGGCCATGGGGGAAATTTCTAAAGAAAATTTTGCTTTTCTCATGGTATGCTGTGGTTTGCCACTTGATTTGATTAGTTACTTTCCTTTAACGTGTTACACTGTAGCCTTATATATGTCTACTCAGAAGGAAGATCCCTGTTTTCAATGACACTTCTGTTTTGGTGAGTGTGTGTGTAGGTGAAGTTGAAGGCTTTCACGGCCGGCATCCATAGATTTTCCTTGGTTTTTCCCCGGGCTGTGAGGCCATGTTCTGGAATAGTTTCTTTCTGATGTTTCGCCTGCATCTGTGGCTGGCATCTTCAGAGAAGTGTGTGTGTAGGGTTGCAGCCTTCAGTTTTCAAATATTTTGAATTTTGATTGCTTCCCAAGTTCTAGTTTATAAAGAGTGGTTTTGGCATGGGGAAATTAATAGGCAGCCCTAATTTTCCACAGGATAATACTCTGAGCAATGGTTGCAATTTCATGCCTGAAGGAAATCATATTTGCAAGCATATTCTGCATCCCTTTGAATGAGTTCAGAAGAACTCTAGATACTGAACACTTTAGCCATATGCTTCTTCACTCAGGAGGCCCATAAGGGGGCTTCTTGCAGGTGAACTAGGGGCTACATTCCTGGGGGCTGAGGGTCCTTGTCGGCATCCCAAGGTAATGAGCTGCACTTCTACAAAACCAGCTCCCATGATTAACCATGTAATAATTTGTGGCTATGGCTACTAGCAATTCATTGAGTTTATTAACTAAATGTGTAATGGTAGAATAAGATAGTTCTTCTTTTGAATTTTTTCCCCTTTCATTACAGTTTGGATAGGGCTGTCAGAGCCCTATTGTTTTTTTTAGTCTGTTAGTGTTTACTGTTTTAGTGTAGTGTTTTAGTCCAATATTTAGTTTAGTTTTAGTTACGGTATACAGATCACCTTCCATATCCACTCCAAGACACGCACACATCCCATGGATATCTGAAACAGTGGATAATAGGGAAGCCTATTATTTTCAATGAGATGAATGCTGGAAGTTGACCATGGACCTAGAAATGCCTAGAGAGAACATATTTTTTCAGACATGGATAAGTGAAACGGTGCATACCAAATACATGGATTCAGGGGTTGACATGTAGTTTTTTATACACACACACTTGTATGTGTACAGTATATCTTTTTCCTTTTCTCCCTTTGTTTCAGTTCTGTTCTTCTTTTTACTTTTTAAAACTTTGTCTTGAATGTTTATTACTTTGGTTGTGTTAAAATTAATAAATAAATGTTTTAAAATCCACTCCCTTGAAACTGGTTCTGCTAACCCCTGCTCTAATCTGAATAAAGCTGCATTCAGCCTGAAGAAGGATGGAAACTCTTCAAGGACAGTGTTACACATTATGCACAAAAGAGTAAAGGGCGGCGGGTGTGTGTGTGTAACTTTTCTATTGGCACCAGAACACAGAGCCAATGTGTTTAAAGTGGAGAAAAAATTAGAAGATCTCTTCTAGGCAGCTTTCTTTTGCTGCTTACTACCTGGTTTTCTATTGATACAGGCTTCCAAAGGAAAGTAATTGGCAGCCATTCTTGATCATAAGGCAGGCAATAACAAAGATCAGGTAGTGCTGCGAATTCCAGGAAACAGAATCAGAGAACTTTAGCATTGGAAGGGACCCAAAGTGGTCACCCAGTCCAGCCCCTTTTGGATGCAGGAAACAAATCGATGTAAGCATCGCTGACAGTCTGACCCTCACCTTCTGAAGAAGTTGGTTTCCTTGTCCAACAGCTCTTGCCATCAGGAATTTCTTCCTAATATTCAGTGGTAATTTACTTTCTTGTGATCTGAATCCATTAGTTTAGATCCCACTGTCCAGGGCAGAAGAAAACACGCTCGCTCCATCTTCCATGTGATAGCAAACCCATCTTCAAGTATCTGAGGGACTACAGCGGACCCTCCGGATCCACGGATTTGACCGATCACAAATCATTGGGCCCCATACTAAAAATGGTGGCATCATGCATATGGAAAGTGTTGAAGCCTCTGCACACATGTCATCACCATGTAATATTATGGGATGTGACCATCCATGGTTTTTGAAATGTGTGGGGGTTCTGGGACCGAATCCCTGTGGATCTGGAGGGCCCATTGTATTATATCATCTCTCCATCTTCTGCATTGATCTTGCATTGAGTGGAGGGTTAGATTTGATGGCCCATGGAGTTCCTTCTGACTATGATTCTATGATTCTCTTCTGATCTCCAGGCTGAACATACCCATTTGTCTCAGTTATGCACCTCACTTTTTAAAAATAACTCTGTACTGGCTTTTTCTCCACAGGCTCTGACCAATTAATCAAGAATGCTAACAGATCGACAGCAGAAATCCTCAGCTCCCTCCAAGTTATTGGAAGGCTTTCAAAGCAAAGTGGTGGCACCTCGCAATCCAAAGCTAGTCAGAGACAAAAAGAAGAAGGATGGCCCGGTATGTGTCTTTGCACCAAACTGGTCTAGTTCCCGGCCAAGTTATGGAAATAGCCTCAGAGTGTTTGTGTATGGGCCAATGGAACACATTTTAATAGCTTGCTTTATGTTTGGCCCTAAGGGAATGAGAGTACAGTACCTTTTAATACAGTGTAATAGAGAACGAGTGTGGTGTTGTGGTTTGAGTATTGGACTAAGACTCTGGAGACTGGGGTTTTTATCCCTGCTTGGCCATGGAAACCCACTGGGTGATTTGAGAAAGTCACACTCTCTCAGCCTCAGAGGAAGGAAAAGGAAAATCCCATGATAGGGTCACCTTAGGGTCTCCATAAGTTGGAAGTGACTTAAAGGAACACAACAACATATAGATTTTATATTCTAGCAACATGTGTAGAAAATCTGTGTTTATTTACTTCGATAGATCATTATTCCCACCCAGACTGCAAGTGTCTCTCTGAAAGAGGCAAGGATTTGCATCGCTTTGCACTTTAACTGTTTGCTCCACTCAGCACAAGAGAGCGAAATCTTGCAAACTTCTGAAAGTCTTGCAATCTGATCCAATAGAAGTTCCACTAAGAGAGGCAGGAGAGGAATCTGATATGTATCTACCGGTATTTTAAATGTTGCAGTATAAGGGAATCAATGGAGGTTGAGGACTTCCTTGGCAGCAGTGAATGCATATTATTTGGTGGAAAGCTTGTTGCAATGCAGGCCATTCATATGGGTGCCTTGATTGATTATCGATTACAGTTGACTCCATCGGCCTTCTTGAAAGAGATGTCTCTCACAACAGAGCAGAAGCTGGCCAACACCCATGAAGTCCACCTGCCCCGGATTGTTCAGCTTTTGGACATGAGTGAAACCTCACACCAGAAGGTAGCTCTTTTCTTGCACTTCTGATAATGATACTGAAAGAGGCCAGTGCAGGGCCTTCACCAGAGGCACTGTAGAAACCTGGGATGTATCCCTGTGTTCTAGCAAAGCTTCACCCCTCTAATAGAAGCATGTTTCCTAAAGGAAAACAAAGCAGCTTGATCTTGGAAATGTTTACTTGAAGGTAAGTCCAGCTGAGTTCAGCAAGACAATTGAGTCTCAAATAAGTGTGTGCATAAGGTTATTGTGGCTGTCTTGGGAGTGAGTCATATGAAGATCAGTACCATGTTTTCTTTATAAGCATGCACAGGATTGACCTGTTATGCTGTTAACCACATTAAAGCAGAGGTACCTGCTGTGGTGCCACCCCTCCCACAGGTGGTGTCACCTGGTGCAGTTCGGCCTCTCTGCACCCCTCTAGCGCTGCCACTGTGTGCCTGTCTGCATTACAGAATTAAACTGAATTAATCTTCAGTCCCTTTTTGTGTGGGGGGGTACCTTGTGAGTTGTAATTCCAGGGAGCGGACTAGTGCTCTCTAGCAGAGAATTGCAAGTACCTCACCAAACTACAAATCTCCCAGGATTCTGCAGAATGGAGCCATGACAGTTTAGGCGGTATCAAACTGCTATGAAGTGTGGTGTAGATACACTTTCAAAGCAGTGGGGAAAATAGTTTTCTGTATTAAAGTGCAAGAAGAACAGGCAGGGCACCAAGGTCCCAAAGTTACTCAGTTCTCTCAAACAATGTACAATTTACCGTATAATAATTATAATAATACAAATAATAAGAAAACAAAAGATAGCTAAAGTTAACATGAACGTGGGCAGTTCTTTGAAAAATATAAGGATGAATGTGGCCAAGTTGTGATACGAATCCCTATACAATGGGAAGGGAAGGTGTGTGTCCCTCAGGCCCTGGAGACATGCATTTGACGGCTGATCTCCGGCACATGGCTGTTGCATGTCTGGAGATGCACAGGTCCTCTGCATACTTGGTAGGCTGACAGTTGCAAACATCAGTACGCTCACAGTCAGAAACAGGCTGAGACCTTTTGGTGCCTGGAGCAGAATGTCCAAGTGCCCCTCTCCGTGGTGGTAAAAATATAACAGTCAATTGAATAATTGATCATTAGCTGCTCTGTAATGATCTCCAAAGCATTCATGTCTGGGATCGACTGCTTTGTTCTGCCTAACCAGACGGCTGATTCCATCTTGCCCACAGTGCCACTTGAAGCCTCAAAGGGTGACTTTCTGCATCTTGTAGCATGTTGGAGTTCTGGCAGCTCTGCAGGCACATGTCCTGGTGGCTTCTTTCCCATTGCTCTTAAAGAACTTCAGGCAGCAATTCACTGGAAATCCTAATGCAAGGATATGCCAGCTGCACAGGGTTCAGGATGAGTAGAGGCCCCCTGTGCCGGCTGAATTGCCCTTCTGCCAGCATAACCCCATCTGCCAGTTGATCTGGGAGCTCAGCCAGGTCGCTTTTCCAGCACAACTGCTCTGCTAGCTCTCAGCTGGAGGAAATGCCAGAAAAGGGGGCAGAGTAGGGATAGAGGGAGGGAGGAGCTGAGTTGGGCCAGATCCAAACACTCCCGACCTGGGGAAGGAACCACTATGCCACAACACAGTTAGGGTGGGGAGAGAGCAGCCCTACATCATGTCCAACATCTGAAGGCTAAGTGGGCTTTGGATTCAGCACAGCTTCTGCTGGTCTCATGTCTTGGCCAACGAGGACTATTCTGGTTGGCATTCTACAGTTGTCCATCTTGCCCTCACCAATGGCCAGAGCCTGGAAACTCGTGTGTCATTGTTAACATGTTAACCACTAAATGAGTAAAGAAAGTAGATTGAAGAAGATCAACTATCATGTTAAGGTGATTTAATTTAAATGTATTAATTAATCACTTCATAACTTCTTTTAAAAATTATTTACAGTTACTCAAAATGGCCAGTAGCAAAGCAATGAGAAAAGTCTGTTGTTACTCAGAAACAATGTGGTATGCATTTAAAAATTAAAAATACTGTAACCACTTTTAAAAGAGTTGTTGAAATTGTTAACAGATTAGGCGTATGGGTGGATTTTTAATGAATTATTTCCAAGCTCTGCCAATGACTTTCAGTTGGCACACCTCATTGCCTTTCCTCATGAATATGGAATGCATCCATGTCAACAGAAGGATGCATTCCTAGTTGTGAGGATTTGTGATTTAGCCCAAAGGCATGTCTCCTGATACAAGGACTCCTCCCTTTTCTCTACCAAGGATTCCCTACTGTGTAGCAGGCAAAGCTTTCTGGTGATTGTACATCCAAACTAACAAACAACACTTGCCTGTGGAGTTCTGGTCTTTTGTGTGACATAAAACAGCAAAGTGGACAGGCCAGAAGTTATACCAATAAGCATTCATATCTGGGAGATCCGTGAACAGAAGGTAGCCATAGGCAACAATGCCTGGGCTGTGAGTGCAAGAAACTTCTTTCCCCTATTTTCCTCCCACACCTTTTGGCTCCTCCTTTTCTGGGGCATTTTCTGCTATGCCTGAGTGGAAGCTTTAATGGAAGTTTCCTTCACACTCTCTGCCAAAATAACCTCCAAAACTCAAGTCTCACCACCTTTAGGTCGTGCGTGGGAATGGCTAATAGTGTATGTATAAAAAAACAGGGAGTTTATTGCTTAGCTGTTTTAAGATGTATTACATGCCCTGTTTTGGGAGTGCAATTTAGGGTAGAAATGAAGTTTATCAATATTTTAATAAGTGAATGAAGGAAAATCAGAGTGGAAGCTTATGGGAAGTGGTTGATAAACTGATAAGTTAGCCTGGGAGAAAGAATCAGAGTTGGAAGAGACCTCAAAGGCCATCCTGTCCAACCCCCTGCCATGCAGGAATAAACAAAGAATTCCCAACAGATGGCTATCCAGCCTCTGTTTAAAAACCTCCAAAGAAAGAGAGTCCACCGCACGCCCAGGCAGCAGCAGATTCCACTTCTGAACAGCTCTTACTGTCAGGAATTTCTTCCTAATGTTTAGATGGAATCTCTTTTCCTGTCATATGAACCCACTGCTCCATGTCCTAGTCTCCGGAGCAGCAGAAAACAAGCTTGCTCCATCCTCAGTATGACATCCCTTCAAATATTTAAACATAGCTATCATGTCCCCTCTTAGCCTCTCTTCTCCAGACTAAACCTGCCCAGCTCCCTAAGCCGCTCCGCATAGGGCATCATGATTTCTAGACCTCCCACCATCTTGGTCACCCTCCTCTGGACATGTTCCAGCTTCTCAATATCCTTCCTGAATGGTGATGCCCAGAACTGGACACAGTCTTCCAGGTGAGGTCTGACCAAAGCAGAATAGAGGGGCGCTATTACTTCCCTTGATCTAGACACTATACTTCCATTGATGCAGCCTAGAGAGCTTGTGAAGGCCCAGGGAACCAGGAATTGCTCATGGATGGTGGCACACGGTGGTGCTCAGGCTTACAGTGAAGAAGCAGGGGTTGATCCACACTACACAGCTTTAACTGCTACAGCTCTGTCCTATGGAATCCTGGGACTGGTAGTTTGGCAAAGCAGTTAGAATTGTTTACCACAGAGAGCTCTAGTGCGCTTCCTGAACTACAGCATTAGAAGAACTGTAGAAGATCAGGGAATTCTAAGGCTCTCCCCAAACTACAGATCTCAGGATCACAGAGGACTAAGCCATGGTGTCAGGACACTAGGAAAGTGGCGTCAAAGCTGCTATAAGGGTGTAGTGTGCCTTTACCCCTAAACTAAACCATGCAAAGTCTCTGTTGGAGTCCTGATGGGAGTAGCATGGTGGATTGCTTCTGAGTGCCCAGAATGTTCCTTTTCTTCTGGGAAGGATTCTTGCACAAGTGCGAGAGGTTGACTCTCCCCTCTGAATGGAGGATGCCCCCTCCGATCCCTAAGTCTGGACCCCAGCACTGACGTGTACCTTTCCTCTATGTCCTCAGTTCTCTTCGGTAGTTCTGGACCAGACCCTGTTCCAGCCATTCCCATCTGAGGTCATTTTCCAGAATTTTGTCCCTTGTGAGCTCTACCAAGTGCCACTGATTCTGAGGAATAATGATAAGGTATGTCGGAACTTTAATATAGTTGGAATTGGGATGCAGGGAGGGAAAGCACCCCTCGGATTTATGTTGCTCTGGCAGATTTACACAGGAGAAGACTGCGGTGTTCCTCACAGCAAAACAGCACTCCTAACCAACTTCTCCATGGTGATGTTTTTCCCTCCTTCCCTATAGAGGTTGGTCTCCTGGATGCCATAAGGAAAGAGAGAGAGGGGTCCAGTTAGGCTTTGAGGCTTTCAGTGGCCGCTGCTTTGCTCCTGCCGTGGGCAAAGATGTACATTAATGAGGCCTCTTAACCCGCAAGCATTCTGAGGAAAGGAGAGACTAGTGCTGTGTTGAAACAAACCAGGTGGTTCCTGTTGCAGCCAAACAAGACTAAAAGAGAATGTGGTGGGTGCCAAAGGGGGTATCCATGGGTGTCTTACTGCCCTCGCAGTTTCCTTGTATTTGTATTCCCCACAGATCCCACGGCTGGTGAAAGTTGTCCTGGAGAGTTCGCCCTACTTCAGAGTCATCAGTCCCAATGATGTGTGTAACAAAGTTGCACCAGGCATGCCATCGACCTTCCACATCCTCTTCACTCCTGAAGAGAACAAGGTAATGCCATCACCTTCATGGGCTGGGGGATGGTTCTGTCTCGTCAAGGCTGCCTTGCAAACGAGGGCCCAGGAGAACGGGAGCCCAAAGCAGCCTTAGAGGAAACGGCTATGGGTCACCCGTCTTGATCCCTCTTTAGATTCGTCTGTGTAAGACAGTTTACTGCTTTCCTCCTTGAGGCCCCAGTGGTGAAGAGTGAGATGAACGTGAGGTGGAGAAAACCAACACATGGGCATAGCCTTTGCTGGAGGAACAGCTGTTTGTGACTCTTGAGCGCCTTGGCAGGGCATAGGACAGAAGTTGTGGGCCTTGAACAACCCACCTGCTGTCTGACACCCCGTAGCCCACTTGAGAGGAAGTGGGATCCCCCACGGGCGCAAAGCCACTGCGTATCCCCCCTGCCACCAAGGAGGAAGAAGGTGCAGCCACCACCGAGCCAGGTGTGTCCCTGAAGGCTTCACCCTGAGATCCTTCAAGGGGCCCCCAGAATGGGAAAGGCAGGTCAACATTAACCATCTTTTCTCCCCAGCTGGATTCCATGCTATGACATTAGTGCCTGTTATGACAAAGAGAGGAAGGAAGACATTCCAAGAAAGGCCCCCCATAGCGGGAGGCTCTGCCACTTGCTAATCCAGCTTCCGGGGGTGGGGTTGAGTAGTTGAAAATGCTAGGTGTCCAATCACCCCTGTCTCTTCTCAGCTTTTCTCTTTGGAGGTTAAACAGAAGGTAGAGAGCCGGTCAGTGCTGTCGCTCCTCCTAGGAGGTCTGGCTCAGTTCTCTGGATCTCATGTGACCTGTTGTGGGGCCTTGATTGCCACAGAGAGTCTGGGAAGGGAGTGCGTATGCCCAAATAGGTTTTATGCAAGACCATCGACGGACAGTGTCCTTTGCTGAGAAAAAACTGAAATCAAACCTTGTTCAAATGGCTTCTCTCATTCTCCTTCCCTCCCTGGCCCTCCGACTTTGCAAGCCAAAATGGAAAGGCTGCATTAAGGGGGTAGCCTCATTCCCTCTGTGCACGGGCCACACACTGGCCAGATGTCTGCAAAACTTTAAAAAAATTAAAGGCAGACTTTTAAGGTAAGTGTCCCTAAACCCTTGGAGCTACTTGTCTGAGCTTTGGCTGAGGTTGTCTTCTCCACAAAGGCTGTTGGGTTTCCTGCTTTTGTATAAAAAACCCCAATCAAACAGATTAAAGCCAATTTGGTTTCCAATGTGAGTCAGTGGGAGACCAGTAGGTCTGGATTTCTGAATTTTAGTTCAGATTCAGGATTGTAATCAGGTTGAGTTGGGTCAAGGTTGGTTCAGACCAATTTGGGGCAGGATCCAAGTCACCAAATTGGCCTCTGGAGTAGACTGAGTGACTTTGCAGATCCCTTGTGTTATCTTGTGGGGGTGGTGGTTGTGTGTCTGGGTCCTTTCCCTGAGGGGCACCTTGGCGAGGCTTCTGGGCAGCTCCTGTGGTCGGTGGGAGGGATGCTGGACAGGCAGGGAGTCTCCTCACGCTGCACACTCTCTTCACCTTCTTCTGGCACAGGATTATTTCCATGAATTGACCTGCATTACTGAAAGGGAAAAATTCATCGTTCCTATCCGAGCCATTGGTGCCCGAGGCATTCTGGACTTCCCAGACCAAATAAATTTCTCCACCTGTCCTGTCAAGTACAACACACAGAAAACGCTGCTGGTTCGCAACATTGGCAACCGACAGGCCCGCTACCAAATCACCACGCAGAGGTAAAACCTTGACATTCCCGTCGGCATGTTATTGCTGAAAAGACCGTAAAACTGCATTCTGGTAGTCTCAGCTCTCTCCTAGAGGCAGCAGGAAGGGTGATGTGAGAGGAGCCCCATCTGCTGGGGCAGGTCATGCCTGGTTCCCCATCCCACTCCCTTTTTCTTGCCAGACCCCAAGGTCTTGCTTTGAGTCCTTCCACAGAATAAAGCCCTGAGGGCTGTGTCTGTGCTGCTGCATTTGCTGCTGGCCGGGTTTCCCCAGAGCCTGCCCCGTCCACCCTGTTTGCTGAAGAAAGACCGATGGAGCCTCCCGACTGGTGGGAAGCAGAACTCCTAGCAGGAGCTGCACTTCACTGCCCGCCTCTGCCCACCTCTGCTGGACCCAGGAGACTCACCCTTCTTCAGGGAGGCATTGGCCCTGATCCCATTCCCTCCTGGGGTGGCCTTTTCTGCCTTAGGCACCCTGTCCACATCCTCTGGGAAAAGCCAGCGAAAGCAGTGGCAGCAGCCCCTGGTTCTCTGACCCTCCCATCAGGATGAACCGCTTTTGCAGCAGGATGATCTTGCCCTGGGACAAAGCATTGGGTTTTTTCCTCAAGCATGACTAAAAGTTATTTAGCCTCCTTTCCCCCTGTGGTTGTGGGTTGCTGTGAGTGTCTTTGTGCAGGCGTGAGGGATGCTCTGTGTGAGAATTGGGGGGGCTGCTATGTGTAAGAGGCTCATTGTGTGTGGTGTTTGTGTGGGAGAGAAAGAGAGAGAGAGAAAGAGAGAGGAATGGAGTATTTTGGTCAGCTGTTGCATGGCAGATGAGGAGGATGGGAGGGAACAATGCGTTCAGATAAATCCATCTATTCACATTTTGGAAAGGGGGATTTGTGCAACAGATCTGATGAAAATTAAGGGAAAGAGGCTTGCTGTCTTACCTCCAGTGGGTACCGCCACACCATTTGGCCACGTCGCTTGCCTACTTCTGAGCAAGCCAAACTGAGGTCAAAACAGAGTGTACTCATGTGTACATTTATGAATTACAGGCCCTTTTCTGCCGAACCCTGCAGCGGGACCCTTGGCATTGGGGAGACCACCCAATTCACTGTTGAATTTCAGCCAGAAAAGTGTGGCAATCACTGTGAGGACCTGGTAGTGCATTATGACACAGGTGAGCATCGAATAATGAAACATACATACTCTCTCACCTGCTTGCTCGCTTGCTCACTGTTTTTTTAGCTTTCCTGCTTCCTGTAGTAGAATCAAAGCACAGGGAAGTACCTGAAAATCCCCTGCTGCAACCCAGAGGCTGGGTGGCTGTTGCTCTTGACAGACGTTGCTGCTAGACAGGTTACTGTGATTGGAAGCTGTCCCTGTAGGTTTTGTATGAGAGTGCCCCACAAACTGTGCCTTATTGGGTGGCATTTTATGTATTTTTGGATAGGCTGTTCCATGTGCAATTGTGGAAAAGTGGCTATAAATAAATAATTACTTACTTACTCTTTGGAGCAAAGTGCTTCACCTAATTGCTTTGCTGATAGACAAACTCCTCCCAGGTCAGCTCAGCACTATGTCTGAAGGAATGATGTTAATCACTTCTTTTTTATCTTCTCACTCAGCTTCTGTCATAATGATCTAATTCAGGACTAAGGAGACAACCCTGAAACTCAGGAGTATAAAGATTCCCTGGCAGAATTCTCTTCTGTGTCAGATGAAAATACTCAGAGCCCAGATGCAGCAAGAGGGTGTAAATGGTGCCTCCAGACATGTCAAGGAATCCCCCAATGGATTTGATTTGATTCAACTCTTAGAGATAGTCTGTTGAAAAATAGCAGCCCTTCCCATCACAGGGATGAAAAGATCATTCAATTTTTCCATTTTTGGGTTTCAATTTTTCCACAAAAACATTGCATTTTCCCCCAAAACATAACCTTCTTGCTAAAAAAGTTGCATTTTACTCACCCCCTTTTTTTGCACAAAAAACCCATTGTGAAATCTTTCCAAACAAGACCTGAAATCTGAAAAATAATTGTAACATATGCAAAAAATGTTACAGTCTCAATTAGTGAGGAGGAAGCTTCTGAATATTCTCCATTTCTGCATGAGAAAATGAAATAAGCAAAGCTTTGCATCCTTGAGGTAGCCTGGCCCTTAACAGCTCTCAATATCCGAAGCCATACCTCATCTCCTTTCTGGAATGAGGAGACCTGTTTGACCAGGGCTCCGTGGAATGGGAGAGATTTCTTCCTCTTCGATTCGCTGGATTAAGCTGCTGAGTGTGTCTAAGAAAGTCTCTTCAGTGCCAACCGAGTAGTCCAATGCTCAGCTATCCAACATATGATACAAAAACCGATGAAAAATGAATTGGACGTAGTTCCCACTTTGGAAGAGACCCTTAAGGCCATACAGCAGATGAAAAACGGCAAGGCAGCTGGGATTGATGGAATCCCACCTGAAGTTTGGAAACACAGAGGTCATGTACTCCATGATAAATTCCACGAATTCCTTGTGAATTGCTGGGGAAAAAGGGGAACTGCCATCAGATCTCTGAGATGCAGTCATCATCACCCTGTACAAGAAAAAAGGATCAAAATCTAATTGCTCAAATTATCGAGGCATAACACTGCTCTCTATTGCTGGAAAAATCCTTGCAAGGATACTCCTGAACTGATGAGTTCCTGTCATTGCAGAAGAACTTCTTCCTGAAAGCCAATGTGGCTTCAGAGTCAACAGTACTACTACAGATATGGTATTTGCCCTTAGACAACCGCAAGAGAAATGTAGAGAGCAGAACAAGGGACTTTATGTAACATTCGTTGACCTCACCAAAGCCTTCGACACTGTGAGTAGGAAAGGTCTGTGGCAGATCCTGGAAAGACTAGGATGTCCCCCCAAATTCCTTAAGATGATTATCTTGCTACACGAGGGCCAGCACGGTCAAGTCAGATGTGGCGATGCTCTTTCAGAGCCCTTTCTAATAACTAATGGAGTGAAGCAAGGTTGTGTTCTTGCACCAACTTTATTTACAATCTTCTTCAGCATGATGCTCCAAAGGGCTACGGCAGAGCTTGAAGAAGAAGACGGCATCTATATACGTTACCGTACTGATGGTAGCTTGTTTAACTTAAGCCGTCTGAGGGCTCACATTAAGGCTCTAAACTGTCTAGTGAGCTGCTCTTCGCTAATGATGCTGCCCTTGTTGCTCACAAAGAAACAGCTCTGCAGCGCCTAACATCCTGCTTCGCAACGGCTGCAGAGCTGTTTGGACTGGAAGTCAGCCTGAAGAAAATGGAAGTTCTCTACCAGCCTGCACCACAGGATGAACACCACCATCCCCACATTGCCGTCAGCAAATCTGTGCTCAAGTCCATTCAGCAGTTCACCTACCTGGGAAGCATCATCTCCTCAGATGCCAAGATTGACAAAGAGATCGATCACAGATTAGCAAAGGCACATAGCGCATTTGGAAGACTTCACAAAAGAGTCTGGAGTAATAAACATCTGAGGCGAAGCACAAAAATCAGTGTGTATAGAGCCATTGTACTGTCTATTCTCCTTTATGGAACTGAAACATGGGTCACCTAACGCCACCACCTATGACTCCTCGAACGCTTTAATCAGCGCTGTTTATGCACAATCCTAAATATACACTGGACTGACTATGTGACGAATGTTGCTGTCCTTGAGCAAGCAGGGATCACCAGCATGGAGGCCGTGATATTGAGAACACAGCTGCGCTGGGCAGGGCACGTTTCTAGGATGGAGGACCATCACCTCCCAAAAATAGTACTCTACGGTGAACTCGCCACGGGTCAGCATAAGAGGGGCGCTCCAAAAAAGGGATATAAGGACTCCCTGAAACAACATCCCAGGCTTGGCCAAATTGATCACCAACAGTGGTCCGTCCTGGCCTCACATCGGGAGGCATGGAGACGCACTATTCACAATGCTGCAGCCTTATTTGAGAACTCACGCCGAACAAGTCTTGAAGAGAAACGACAACGCAGAAAGAATCACAACCCGAAATCATCACCCAAGGAGACCTTCTGCTGTGCTTTCTGCAAACGGACTTGTTTATCTCGGATTGGCCTTTTCAGTCATCAGTGCACTTGCAGAAAGTGCAGGATGAGTCTTCCTGAATCTTCGTTTGCGAAGAAAAGCCAGAGTGTCTAAGATGGATTTTGTTTTTAGTATATTAGTACAGTTGTCCATGTTTG
The DNA here is from genome assembly GCA_030847615.1 of Gambelia wislizenii. Taxonomy (NCBI): domain Eukaryota; kingdom Metazoa; phylum Chordata; class Lepidosauria; order Squamata; family Crotaphytidae; genus Gambelia; species Gambelia wislizenii. The sequence continues at coordinate 42,583,513 of JAUMIR010000008.1, forward strand.
CTGGGGTTTGGTTCCGGGACCCCCCATGGATACCAAAATCCATGAATACTCAAGTCCCATTATATGCAGTGGCATAGCAAAATGGTGCCCTTTATATAAGATGGCAAAATCATGCTTTGCTTTTTGGATTATCATTATTTTTTAAAGAATATTTTCAAGCTGTGAATATTTAAATCTGTGGATACCAAATCTGTTGATATGGAGGGACAACTATATATTAGTATTTTTAGTTTTGTGTTTTATTGTTTCATTTTTTACTATATATATGTCTGCCCTTTGGAGGATGTTCTACTCTTTGGTGGAAAGGGTGTTATAAATAAACTTTGTTGTTGTTGTTAGACAAACAAGACCTGTCTCAAATCAGTTAACCCTTAACCCTTTTCTTCTGTGGCCATCTCTTCAAGGGGAAGACATTCATGTGAGTTTATACGGTGCTGCTACAGACGTCAATGTGCGACTGGACAAGAACTCTTTGACTGTTGAGAAAACATACATAACCCTTGCAAACCAGAGGTCTGTGATTATTCACAATCGGAGTGACATCATTACTCATTTCCAGTGGAAAGTGTTTGCAACACTAGAAGAGGAAGAGCAGAAAAAACAAAGGTTGGTTTGTCAGTTTGCAGATGATCCCAAATTAGGGGGACTAGCTAGTACCCCAAAGGAGATAATTAGAATTCAAAATGACCTGGAGATATGGGAGAGCTGGGCCAAAACTAACAAAATTAATTTCAACAGGGGTAAGTGTAAGTTATTACAACTAGGCAGTAAAAGTGAAATGCACAAATATAGGATGGGAGACAGTTGGTTTGAAAGCAGGACATGTGATAAGGATCTAGGAGTCTTGGTGGACCAAAAGCTAAACATGAGTCAACAGTGTGATGCAGTGGCTGAAGAAGCTAATGCAATTGTGGGCTGCATCAATAGGAGTATAGTGTCCAGAGTGAGGGAAGTAATAGTGCCATCTATTCTGTTTTGGTCAAACCTCACCTGAAGGAATCATAGAATCATAGAGTTGGAAGAGACCACAAGGGCCACCCAGTCCAACCCCCTGCCATGCAGGAAAAATCCTGTGCCCAGTTTTGTGCGCCACAGTTCAGAAAGGATATCGACAAGCTGGAATGTGGTTAGAGAAGAGCTACCAAGATGATTAAAGGTCTGGAAACCAAGCTTTATGAGGAATGATTTAGGGAGTTGAGTATGTTCAGCTTGCAGACGAAGAGGCTGAGGGGCCATGTTAGCTTTCTTTAAATATCTGAAGGGATGTTATGTAGAAGATGGAGCCAGCTTCTTTTCTGCTGCTCCAGAGACCAGAACATGAACCAATGCATTTAAATTACAAGAAAATAGATTCTACCTAAACATTAGGAAGACTTTTTTTTTAACTGTAAGAGCTGTTCAGCAGTAGAACAGACTGTTTCAGATGGTACATTCTCTATCTTTGGAGGTCTTTAAGCAGAGACTGGATGAGCATCTTTTAGGAGTGCTGTAGTTCTGTATTTCTGCATGAGAGGGGGCTGGACTGCATGACCCTTGGGGTATCTTCTAATTCTAAGATTCTGTGTGTCTATGATTCTAGTTTGAAGCAGGGTGGGAGTCGTGTAACCCTCTGTATGTGGTTGGATTGCAACTCCAGCATTCTTCACCATTTGCTCTGTTGCCTGCCTGTTTTTTGCTGCCTCTGAAAAGTAGCAGCCGCTGTGTTGGCAGCCTGGTCACCATTTTGCATCCTCCACAATACCTAGCTGTCCTCCCCCTGCCTCCTTTGCTAAAATGGTGGGGAAGGTTTGGAGGAAATGTTGTTAAAATGTCCTGGTTACTAGGTAGGAAAACAAATGAGAAGGCTCAGGGGGGATGTATTTTGGGAAAATTGAAAGTCAGCCTTGATGACACTATCCTTACTCTGTTGTTGTTGTTGTTGTGATGCCACCCCTGTTCCACCAGGGCTTCTAACCAACCAGGGCTTCCAAGCAGCTATTTCACTGTCCATTTCCTTCCTTTCTCCCTGTGGCTCCAGGCTGTGCCATACCCTGCAGGCTGAGGAGGAGCGTGTCCTTGACCAGCTTCTGATGGAATGCAATATGGACCCCACCCTTCGTGAGCATCTTGCCATCGTCACCCGCACCTTTCAGAACCGCCAGGCAACGGTGCATGATGACTCCATGCTCTTCAACAATCACGTCTTCTCCATTGAACCACTGGTAAGAAAGAGGCCTAGAAATGATGCCACAAGCTTTGGGAGAATAGTACCAGTGATGGGTGAATGTGTGCCATGTGTTGCTCGAGTGCCCAAAGCTTCTCTTCTGTGTTATTGGAAAAGGCAGAGCCTTGCTGTTCTGGCAGGATCCAAAAGGGAATGTTCTCTGTCGAGGAGAAAGGCAGAAAGATCAAATAGAAGGAGAGATTTGGGGAAATAGGGCGATAGTTACCAGCCTTGAAGAAAGCAAAGTACTCAGACAGAAGTCTGAGGTTGGCACTGGAGGTTCCGATCCAGAGGCATGCCACAAAAGAGAGCGGCCGGGTTTGTCCACCGGGTAAACCAAAACCTAACTGATTGTGTTAATGGCTGGGAGGTAGGAATTGATGGGTTTATGACAACCTTACAGTGCAGGACAGGAGGGGCGTTGGAAGTGAGATTTCCTTGGGATTGTGGTTGGGAAAGGTCACTTGTTTGTTTGGTTGGATGACTCATTGCTGAGGTGCCCAAAAAGGGATTAGCACATACCTCTTTAATGGCTTTGTTTACCAAGGGGTTTACCCAGCACAATCCTAATATGGGCTTGTTTTGCCAATTTATATCTAAGACACATCCCAGGTCAATGTGACCTCCACTTGACCTCTTTTTTTGGTTCACCCCAGCCAACTTGACTCCTAAAAGTGCCCAATATTTCCAATTATGCGATCTCATAGAGAGGGAGTAGTCGGGCATGCTAACACCATATTTAATGAGTTTGCTAATCAAAATGTCATGGGGCACCTTATCAAATGCTTTGCTGAAATCCAGATAAATGACATCCACACCATCCCACCATCTACTAACCTAGTGACCTGATCAAAAAAAGATTGGCAGGATCTGTTCTTAATAAACCCATGCTGGTTCCTACTAATCACTACATTATCATCAAGTTACTTGCAGACAGACTCTTGTATAATCTGTTCTATTATTTTTCTTGGTATTGAAGCCAGGCTGTCTGGCCTATAGTTTCTTGGGTCTTCTTTTTTGCCTTTTTTTGAAGAGAGGGACAATGTTTGCTCATCTCCAGTCCTCTGGCACCTTGCCTTTCTCCAAGGTTTCCCCAAAATTTGGCAAGTGGTTCTGTGAGTATGTCAACAAGTTCCTTCGATACTCTGGGATGCAATTCATCTGGCCCTGCAGATTGAGTGCCTCGGATAATTCCTCCAAAGTTCACATGCAAACCTGGAAGGAGTTCACCTTCACGCTGACATGGGAAACACTGCATCCATCCTAAGCCTCAGGAAATGGTATTTAAAAAGGGTCCAGAAACTTCAGATTGTCCAAATTCCAAAATCATACTCCCTAGACTGTTAACTGGAAGTGGCTGATACAATCATATCATCCATAAAAGCTTAGGCTGAATACATTAATTAGTTCTAAAGGTGCCACAATTTGTCACAACAGTACTTGGCCATCTGCCATGGTGACCATCCATTTGTGGTCCTGATTCAATGGAGCCTTGTTAACTGAAAGATGTCTCCCTCTCTGCCACCACTTTCAGCCTGCCCAGGCCATGATATCCTTGGGGCTGGAGGGTCCTCCGCTGTGATCCTGCCAAGATATCTCCCAAATGGGATGAATGGGACACATGAAAAGAGAGGGACTTTAATGTGGTCATGCCCCATCTGCAGAATGGCCTTCCCAGACAAGATGGCCTGACACCTGTATCATAGTTTTTTTGGAACCTTTTTAACTGTCACAGAGATTAGAGAAGCTGTTTTAGTACTATATTAATTCCATGTGGGAGGGGGGGTTCTCTTGCTTTTCTTAGGTGCTCACATTGTTTTGTATCCCTCCTGCTAGTTATTTTCACCATGAGCTCTTTTTATTGTGGTTCTGTTGCTTTACATAGTATGTTCTTAATTTACCTATATGCATTGCCCAGAGAACTCTAGGGACCGGGGTATCCAAAAGTGAAATAAATAAATAACTAAACAGACAATTATTCTTATGGGCTCCCACAGCTGAGTTGGAGCTCCCCAGTGTATTAGAAATGTAACTAAAGGAGAGTAATTTCTGGGTCAATTCATGGTAGTCTTGGTCTGGTCTAATCTTGATTTGTTTGAAAGAACCCATTCTTGCAATGAAAGGTTAAGGAAAGGGGAAGAAGGAATGCAGTTTTAAAACCAGAACATGTTTGTGGAGAGTGAAAATCCAAACACTACGAGTGATTTTTTTTTCCTGAAGCCCATGGGAAAGAAGTGGTTATGCAACCTTGACTTTTTAAGTACATCTCAGATTTAGTTTTATTTAGTTTTCCAAAGAAGGCGTGATATATCAGCAGAAAAAAAGAACTGTGGGGGAAGCCCAGGTGGGGACCGGAGGACAGAGCCCTGGCTCGTGCCTGACTGCTGAGTACCCCTGTTTCCATTTGCCGCATCCTGTGCCATTAGCAGCAGCCAGCGAGTCACATTGCGAACATGTGCAAGCTGACACTTTGGAAATGGAAACCAAAAGGGAGGGAGAGAAGGAGGGAAGGAAGGAAGGAAGGAGAGGAAGGTGGCGCTAGGGCTGTTGCATTGTCCTTGGCAGGGCATCACTGCTGTGTAACGTGGCCCATTAGCCATCTTCCCAATACTTCTGAATCAGGCTGACTGTCAAGAACCTAACTTGTTCATCCACTTCCAGACTTCCAAGGCATATCAGATCAAAAAGTCCCAAGGGACAGACAGGGGTCTCTTGTAGTTCATGGAGGGGTTTTTGTCTACCCCTCACTGATGTGTATTGTCAGGTAGGCTTCAGTATTTGCATGCTGGATGGTTTCAAGATGAATGGTGGCTGGACAGCTAATATAAACATATAATATAAACATTTGCCCATTTTTCAAAACCAGAAGTAGACTGACCATGTCTGGCTTTGCTTTTCTCCCCTTCCTTCCTTCCTTCCTTCCCCCTTTTCTTTCTTTTTCCATTTTTCCAAGCCTGTGCAGCTTCCACAAAGCCAAGAGGCAGAGATTTGGTCCCAGGACCCAGTTGCCAGGGTGGAGCCAGGGAGGACTGAGGCCATGCCCTGGTGCTCCACATGGTAACAGAACTCCTGGCACCAAAGACGCCACATTTCTGCCCTGGGTTCTTACAGCCTTTCTCTGAACTAGCCAAAGGGTGGTTGCCTAAACCCCTCTCTGCCTGCCTTATGGAAATGATTGCAAGATCACCAAGAACATTCATTTAAGCCATTCATTTAGAAAATACCAGAGGATGACAGTGGTTTTATTTATCCATGAGTTTCCTAATGCAGGGTTGCATCTTTTAACTCATTAACGAAACCATGAGATCATTCCAGAGCTTTTCATGTGTATGTGAAGGAAAGCATGAGTCTCTATTCTGATTTATGTGGCTGGCAAATGGGGTGCTGAGTGGAATGAAAATAGTCTTGACTTGAGTGGCCCTTGCCTGTTTTACTGGCTGGGTAAGTGTTTTCATTAAAAGCAGGGAGGACCGGAATCTCTTCTTCCCTAGCATTCAAGGCAGATGCTGACCACCTTTCCCAACTGTTGCAGACTTGAAGTTAGCAACCAAGCACAAGTCAGCAATTAACAGTTTTTGTTGCCATTGGCAGATAAAGATAATAAACCTTATTCAGGTGACATTTTCATTTCTTTGCTTAGTGAGCCTTTATTCTTCCCTAAAGACCTTGGACCAAAATGACTGTTTACAGGGACAATTCTGTCCCATTTGTCTGTTTCATCACACTGCTGCCTCCAGCATCGGGTATTCAATCTATGGTTCATGTGATTCAAGTGAGAAGGGTACATACAGTAGGTGCCACCTGTGTAGTCTTGAGGCCATGTTACCTGGCTCCTTGTCTGGATAAAATAAGACAACTCCACCCTGGCAACTGGGTCCTGGGACCAAATCTCTGCCTCTTGTGGAAGCTGCACAGGCTTGGAAAAATGGAAAAAGAAAGAAAAGGGGGAAGGAAGGAAGGAAGGAAGGAAGGAAGGAAGGAAGGAAGGAAGGAGAGAAATAATACATTAAAATAAAATAAAATAAAATAAAATAGATCACCACCATATGACCGTGTGTTGTCAGTCACGCAATGCTGGCGTTCTGGTTCAGGACAGGAAACTGCAGTGCATGCTTCAGGTGAAGGTCCAGTGGGGTTCCATTCTCTAGCAACAGCCACCAGTGTTCCTACTTAAGATGCAAGCTGTGCAATGGAACCAAGTCACGTTGGCTTCCTTCCCTGTGGCAGAGAGGTTGAATTATTAATTAATTTCTCAGCCACCCACCTGCAAAGTATGTACTTCATTTGAGGCAGAATCTGTGTGATGGGGAGAGGCATAGTATCTATTAGAGTGATCCCATAGGTGAAAGGGGGGCATCGTAAGGAAAAGCAAAGCATCTAAAGTGAGGAGGGAAGAGGGAGAGAAGAATGGCGGGCTTTGGGAGGAGCCCAGGAAGGAGAGGGAGGAAGAGGAAGGGAAGAAGGAAGAAGCTGAGGGCAAAGAGTGGTGGGGTTTTCTGTGCATGCGCAGCTGGACGAGTGTGCAGCACCCACGACGCTGCCAGTGCCGGCCACCACAGCTGCCACCTGGAGCTCTGATCCAAAGCACGCATCTGCCAGAGCCAAGGCGCCAAGGGCTTGGGCAGTGACCTCAGTGGTCACCTATAGCTGATGTTTTACTGGATGAGTCTGGTGAGCCAGCTGTGGCTTTTCCGGGCAAAGAGAGATTCATGGCAGAAGGTTGTGTGCCAGTAGCCTCCAGGTTGTATTACTATGACATGTTGTTTGTGGGGATGGAAGATGTTTGTGGATGGCCGTTAGGTCACCATCTCAGCTGCTGGGCTGGTTTGGGGGCATTCTGCTCATGCTGGATGGTCCTCCTGGCTGCACTGCAAACCATTTCTTCTCTTCATCCTTAGGAAGGAGATGTTTGGCCCAATTCCACAGCTGAAATCAGCGTGATCTTCAGGCCCCAAGAAGCCGGGATTTATCACCGCACGGTATACTGCGATATCTCAGGTATAAATGTCCCTCCACAGACTGTCATGTCAGGATAACAAGGTCTCCCCCTGCACTTCTTGTGCATACTGATTCTGTAAACATGTTAATTGTGAAGGATTTTATTTGCTCTCCTCTAGTTTTATAATCTAACTGTTGGTGCATCATCCTGATCCCTGAGAGGATGAAGGGCAGTATGTGCCTATTAGGGAAGAAGGAAAGAATATTGGTCAGGAGCCTGTTCACAGAGAAGGAGCAAAAGGTGAAAGATAAAGCAGGAGGTGATAAACAGGAGAAGAGAGAGAGGATTTACCATGTAACGAAGGAGTCTATGCAGAACGCATAGTAGATGTGGGGAAAGAACACAGGCAAATCAGAACAGACAAATAAATACGAGGAGGAGCCAGAAAATGAATTTTCCTCTGGCAAGCATTATTTCTGCCTCATGACAAGCAGCTCATCAAGTGGAACAGCTGATCTAAAACAGTGGTTCTTGGCTGTCCAGGTGTTTGAGACTTCAGTTCACAGAATTCCTGCCAATTTAGGGGGTTTGTAGTGAGTTGGGCCTCTTCCACCAGACAGATAGCTTTTAGAGCCCTAGTTAGCATGATGGCCAAATGTGACATAAGAAAGAGTCCATTTGCATTCGCGACATAGATACTGTCCTTTTTTCTTTTCCTTTCTTTTGGCATCTTGGCCGTTTGGGGCTGGGAAAAGGTACGATGGCTGGGAATGGACTGGGAGTGAAATTCTCCTTTAGCGACCTGCCTGTACAGTTCTCATAGCTGTGGAGGTGGGAGTGGGGTCACATGGGCCCCTTTGATCTGCTAAAGCCCTATCCATCCCTGGGAGTCCATCTTCCATTGTCCTCACCCAGGGGCGCACCCCAGCCCAAGGGCTCCCCTTCGCCTGCCATGGGGAACTGAATTGCTGGCCAGGGATGATCTGGGGAGGAGTTGTTTAGAGGCTCGGTTCTATCACATGGGGTGTTGGGCCCCATCAGCTAAAGACTGGAATGCTCCTCTGCTGTATATCATCTGGGGCATCATTTACCAGCAATAACACTGACCTTATAGCAGCAACATGTGTCGGTGTTTGGCACCAAACAAAGTCTTGGGAAGACCTGAATCTATAGCCAGTTCCAGACCAAAACAGACTTCCAGACCAAACTATCTAGAAGACCAAAGTTTGGGAACTGATCTAGAGATTTCTGTGCCTTTCTCTGCCCAGTTCTGGACTTCTGCCTTTTGTGACTTCACCATCTGCATGATCTTGGCTCTTTCTCTCTCTTTTAATCTATGTTTACTGCTCTGGACCTTGACTTCTACCTGACCCTGACTTCTGTTCTTTTTAAGGAACCACTGCTAGGCTTGGCCCTGCAAAGCTATGACCAGTTACATTGTGTGGAATAGTTCTGAGAAAACATGTTGAAATCATTTCTTTGTCTAGAAGAGCAGCAGGGCCAGACATTTCAGCTGCTGGGCACACAAATGCAGCGTGTTAGTACAAATCTGTGGTAATTAATGTGTATGGCCATTGTCAAGCAAACCCCATGCTGTTTTAAGTTAGAAGAGATTGAGAGAAAGCTTCCATGGGAGTCCATATCTTCTGGGTTAAAGCTTTACACAGTTCAGCAAATGAATGTGCCACACAAGATACAAGACTACCAATTAAAGCATCCAATTACACAGTGGGAGTTTTGCTTCTGTGGAACATATTGTGTTCCTCTCATCTAAAACCCAGAGGGAGTGATGTCTCCTTGGAGGTTCACCTGGTTTTACTAGGCACCTTCCAGTCTTCATGGTGAAAGATTCAGTTCTTCTTACTAATCAGAAGGTTTGCAGTTTTAGCAGAAGACTGTCCTCCAAATGAGCTGGGGTCCAGAGAAATGGAACTGCCCACATTTAAAATGGATGATGTTGCAGACGGATGACAAAACTCCAAGTCAAACTGAATGCCATGGCTCAGGTGTACTCAGCAGATTTTAACTCTCTAGTTTCTCATCAACATATGATCTGATCTTACACATCTCAGAACCCAAGACCTTGCCATGCCCTAACCTAGCCATGGGTCAGAATTAGTTTTAATTTTCGTTCTAATATGAACCACCTCAGTTTGCACATCCTGAACTAATAGATGAGCCAGAACACAACTAATATTTCAAATTTCCCACTTCTCTGAGCTGAATAATACAGTCATGCACTGAACACGATATATAAAAGAGTGAATACACTAGGGGAAAGTTGTGTACAGAAATACACAACTTAGGGAATGTTTTCTACATTCAGCCAAAACTAGGTTGACAACTGTTACCCTGAGGACATTTTCTTTGGCTGCGCCTAGATTGCAGAATGACCTGGTGGAGGAGATCTGTTAGCTGGATGCACTTTCTGAATTTAAATCAGCAGCAAAAGCCAGTCTTTTCCAGCAAGCCTACCCAGATGATTTTTAAATCAACAAATGTTAAAGTATGCATTGATTGTTTTTAATATATATTGCTTCTGTATTCTCTTTTAACTGGTATTACATGTTTAATTTGTTGTTCTCTACTTCAATCCATAAAGAGAAGTGGGCAAATAATAATAGCAATAATAATAATAATAATAATAATAATAATACAAATTTGAAGCTGCTTTGTGAACAAACAAAACATTTGGTTTTAAATAGTTCTCAAGTATTCACAGAGGAATTTCGGACAGTCAGGTTCTGGAAGATTGGAACAAATTTGGTTATCTTTGTGATTGACAGGCATAGCTCTTTGGTCTCAGGATACAGGAGTGTCAGCTTCATCTTCATAGCAATGAAGTTCCCTCTGCATGTTTGAAGTTCCTAAGATACCTGTCTCTCTTGGAGACGCTGATAAAGACTAGGTTTTTCCATTTCAGAAAGGATGCAGGATATTCATCCAGGTGTGAATTTGTGGGACAGTTTTGGGGGCCCTTCCTAAGTATATTCCACGCCCTTAGCTTGACTTGACTATGTCATAGGGTGCATGACTAGGTCACAGAGTGCATTTTTATTTACTGGTTGCTCTTGGATGGCCCTTTAAGGTCAGATTAGCCAAATTTGATATAAGCATTGTTCACAGTAGACCAAAGTTGTTAGCCAAGTGAAGGATTATGGTCTTTGCAGTGGGGGTTCAGGGAATGTTGGGATGCCTTGTTATAAGCCTAGCCTCAATATCAGCAAAAGTATTAGAATGGATTATAGAGGAATCTGTTTGCAGGTATCTGGATGACAATGTAGAGATTAGTAGGAACCAGCATGGGTTTACCAAGAACAAATCCCACCAAATTAATCTTATACCTTTTTTTAATTGGGTCACCAGTTTAGTAGGTAGTGGGAATGCTGTGCATGTCATTTATCTGGAGTTCATCAAAGTATTTGATAAAACATGAAATGAGAACGCCATCAGGTGGATCCATAATTGGTTGGAAAACGGAGCTCACAGAATTGTCAATGGCTGCACTTCAGTCTGGAGGGAGACCTCAAGTGGGGTGCTGCAGGGTTCTGTTGTGGGGATGACACTTCTTAGTATTTTTGTCAATGACTTAGACGATGTGCTAGAGGGAAGCCTTACCAAGTTTGCAGATGATAGATGAGAGGGGCAGGAAGGACATGGGTAGGAAAGGCACTGGCTAGAATCTGGCATGGGCTTCTCATCCGGGCCAAGGCAGGAGATGTGGCCAGCAGCCACCATTGGCATGTCCCAATCTAGACCTCACTTCAGCTGATGAAGGCAGTGGGGCAGCAGCAGCAGCAGCAACCACAGCTGCTGCTTGTGCAACATTTGGATGCAAAGTCACCCACACCATTTCCCTCCCACAGTCCTGCTCCTCTCCTGGAGGCGAAGCCCAAACAATGTGTGCTTGGTGGCCGGGACTTATAAGCACCTCCACTGTTGCACTACACCATTGTATACACAGGTACCTGTACTGTATTCCAAAATTTTAAAAAAGTCCAAAATAAGGAACACTTCTGATCCCAAGCATTTCAAATAAGGAATACTCGAGACCTGTACTTTCCTATCAGAAACATCTCTAGGGTGTAGGCGCTTTTGGCCTGATTAAGATCACATTGGAATATGTCTGGAAAACAACGAGGAGTCTATAGTCTGACATGCCTTCAGTAATCTATCTCTGCAAAGATCTGGTCTATACCAGCTTGAGATTTCCAAATATGGGGCAGTCCCATGGAAGAGCAATGCAGCTGACCAGACTGGAGGCTAGGAGAGCCAGAATTAATGATGGCAGCAGCATTTCCACTGCATGGAATCTGATGCAAAATGCTCCTTGCACCGACTGCTGCCTAAAAGTCTAGGCACAGTGATGGTGCCAAGATCCCAAGAGAGAATCAACATGACCAGCTGAGCCTGGACACCTTAGGGGTGAGACTCTCATCTGGCTGAGGCCTCCCCTCTCCGGACGTCTTGTTCCAAGGCTGCCACGGTCACCAGTGTTACAAGGATTTAGCTTCCTTTGGGTTCCTGACCACACATGTAGCCCAGATGTTCAAACTGTTAACCTAGCACCTTCTGGGATTTTTCCCTGCCTGCATCCTTTCTCTAAGTTTCATGCATCATTTACTGTATCCAACCATTATATTTACATGTATTTTCAGGAAAAGCTAGAGTTTTTGAGATTATAACTTGTGTAAAACAGTTCAGAGGTTGAGGTGAAACCAAGGCGTTTAGTACACGTGTGCCTCCCAAACCAGGTTTACTTTTTGTATTTTAGTACTTCCATTGACTCTCTTTGCAGTTGGCCTCCTAAATATTGAGTGATGCTTTCCACAGGCCGAGAGACACGGCTCCCTTTACGCATCAAAGGCGAGGCCATGGGACCCAAACTGCTTTTCAATTTTGATCAGTTGGACGTTGGGAAGATTTTTGTTGGATCGGCCCACAGTTATGAGGTGAGCCCTGTTCTGATCAATGAGAAATGTACTGTAATCTTCTTCACAGGGGCTCACGGAGGTTATTCCACTGGATCTGCTGTCCTGTAGTGTCAGCAAAGGAAAGGGTCATCTAGTCAGCTTCATAGCAGAGGGTAGATCTGAACCCAGTTTTCCCTGCCCTAAGCTCACCAAGTCACCCAGTAGGAAGCCCTAAGCTAAGAGACAGGTCATTTCAATGCCTTTTATATATGTTGATTCCCCCACCCCCGCCACCTGATCCTTTTTTCGCCAATTATTCTGAATGCAAGAAGAAGGGTGGGTTGGATGTCTTCAAGGCACAGAGCTCCTCTGCCTTTGCACTGCTCCTTGCCAACACCCCCCTGTGAGGCTTTTCCTCTAGGACTCAGAGAGAAGTGTGTGAGGCCTCTTCCCTGCAAGCTGTTTCCTAGGCTTTGTGATTGGATTCCCAATTGTTGAGCTCAGCAATTTAAAAAAAAAAGGATTATCTTGATATTTTCAGAGGGGAACAAAAAAAAGCGTTCTCCTCTCCTAATTTCCTCTCCCCGCCCCTCCCCTGTCCCTGTAATGACAGAAATTTTTTTTCCCAGACCTACCTTGTTCCGGCATCCTTCCCTTGGCAGGGCAGCCCAGGAGTGAAAGGAGCTCGAATGGAGACCCTCTCACTTCCTGGATGGAAATCCTGGCTGCTCTCACGAGAAGACGAGAGCGTAGGAAATTCAAAAATAAAAAGCAAAATTAGCTGAAAAAGGTTACACCAAGCACCTACACCCACTTAAAACATTACAAGTAACTGGGGAGGGCACAAAAAAAAAATATGTCACTTACATTGATGTCCTGATCTCACCCGGAAGTGGACTTCTCATTGAAGCTGGCATCGTGCCAGCATAACGAGGAACCTTTTCAGAAGCCGGTCATTCCATTACAGAAATGGAAGGGGGGATCTATTGACAGCTTAGCCCCACCGGCGGAATGGCAGCAGCCCAGGAGCATGACGACACAGGGACGATGTCGTCTGAAAGGGAAGCCCTTTAGCAATCTCCTGGCATTGCTATCATGCCATATTTAGCCCGTCTGATAATCTTCACTGACAATTGTTCGTACCTTCTATTTGCAGCGTCTGCATTTCCCGGTCCCTTTGCCCTTTGCTCCTCTCCTTGGGATGCCTAAATTTATTTCTAAATGCTCAACTGAAGTTTTAGGTTATTACAGTGATAGAAATATGGGTACTAAGGGAACATTTATTTTGGGGGCTCAGAATTCTTCCTCATTTTTCCCTGCCATCAGCTGGCTCCAGGAGTCATCAGAAGGCCAAAGTAACACAAGTATTCTGATCACTTCTACGTGGACATCCTCAGCTCCCACCCCCCACCGCCTTGAGGATTTTGCTCATTGGTCCCTTTGGGGCTTGGATGGGAGTGGGTGACCCACGACAAGCCTTACCTTTTGCAACTGCATCTCAGTGCAGGAATGTTGCCACCTCACTGCTTGTTTTCCCTTCTGGGGCTCAATAATGTAATGGTTAAAGTACACATTTTAACCCCTCTTAATTTTATCCCACCTGTTTCATCAAGGGGCTCAGGGCAGTTTACGACGTTTTTATTAAAGAGAACAGGAAAATACATGGAAGCAGTCTTTCTGATTTCCTTTCTGAACTTACAACGTTAAAACAAATGCAGTTTAAATAAAAACATACCAGATATTACTATTAGAATGTCGTTAAAATAGCTGTAACATTAAAAACAATTTAAAACATTTCTTAGGAAACATCAGGAAAAAATAAATAAAAAGAAGTTAAAAAACCAGTACAGTGCACTATTAAAAGTCCTTTCTTTAAAAACAACCAGTTCCCAAAATATTGTTGGGATACTGCACCACCACCACCCCGCCAAAAAGCACCAACCCTCTAAGCTTCTCAGCCTCTTGATGGAAGGATGGCCTAGGCACAACCAGATGGAGATGTACAGGGAGACAGAAAACTGCCAGGTCGTTGGCCCATCTCGTTCCGTGCTGTGGACACATACTGGCAGCGGTGTCTCCCTGGCAGCTTTCTCTCCGCCAGCCCTACATGAATTTGCCCAGGACTGAACCGGGATCCTCCTGTGGGCAAAGCTGAGCTCCCACCTGTGCAGGTACAGCTGTGCTCAGCCAGTACGTTTGGAAAGAAACTCCACTACTACAAAACACCAAGAAGGCTTCTGTGGTCTCATTCTGGAGGAAACCAAACCAGGATAAATGCTGGGTTGCAAATGAATCACCACTGTGAGAACTAAATAAAAGTATACTAGCTATACCCGGCATAACATACACCGTTACCTACATATATAAAATGCTTTGGTATGTTTCTGTTCCCACTCTGCTGGTTGGTCACTTAGGAAACATGTCAAGAGTACGATCATTTGACGCATTAATATATAACCTTTCAAATCAACTAGAATGGCTAGTTTCATGCCGAGAGCCCCTCCGCCGCTGCCATGCAACCACGTGTACACACAGACACAAAGCTAGACACACACATGCCATGTGTGCCAGGATGCGAGAGCCCCTCCACTGCCATGGAACTGCATTTACATACAAATGCATGTGTGCATACACACCCCATGCTACACACACACACCACGTGTGCCAGGACAAAGAGAGTCCCACCGCCGGCACCATGCAACCACACATACACACACATACCACACTACACACACAGAGACACAGACAAACACACACACACACACACACACACACCATGTGCACCAGGACATGAGAGCCCCTCTGCTGCTGCCATGCAACTGCACATATACACACCCCATGCCACACACACATACTGCTACACCCCCATGCGCACGCCACTCTCATGCAGCTACACCCACATGCCGCTACACCTCACACTACACCCCCCATGCTACACACACACACACACACACACAACTTGCTACACACCACACACACCAGGACGTGAGAGCCCCTCCACGGCCATGTTTAGAAAGGACTTGAAACTTTCTACATGTTTCCGGTCCAAGACCCTGAAAGCAAGGAGCAGCTACAGACAACACAGAAGACCATGTTGCGGTGGCCAAGACGGAGGGCCGAATGCCGCTCTTAAATAGCCGTTCCCCCTGGCTGCTTCAGGTGTGCTGCGTGATTGCAGCCGGCAGCACCTGATAGCTTGGTCCTGGTTCTTCCAAGACTTCCACAGCCTGGGTCCAAGTTTGCAAAGAGGCTGTGCAGCCAGGGGCCTCGTCCTGCAAGGAGAGGCAGATCCTGACACCTAAATGGCCAATCAGCACACTGAAAATGGCAACATACCCAAGAGAATTATATATATAGATACCCAAGAGAATTATATATATAGATTTTCAAAACACCCTGTGAGCTTAAAGCTATCGGGAGAGAAACAGGAGGCGTGTTTTCTCCTGCTGTGGAATGTGATGCCAAAGCAAGATGCTCCTGACTGGCGATTTTTACAGAGAAGGCCATTCTTCAGCTCCGGGCAGCTCTGCCAGGTTGAACTGTTCCTGTTTTGGGATGATCCCTCCCTGCCCCCCTCCCCTTCTTCTCCCCTGCAGGCCATCCTGTCCAACCAAGGAGCGATTGACGCCCTCTTCAACCTGACCTGGCCTGCAACGGCCCTGGGTTCTTGCTTTGCCTTTCAGCCCCAGGAAGGAATAATTGAGCCCGGGGGCCATCAGGCTGTTCACATCTCCTTCAGCTCCACTGTCCTGGGACACTTTTGTGAAGAGTTCAAATTCAATGTGAACGGGTCTCCCCAGCCTGTGAGTTTAGTGATCCGGTAAGTTGGAAAAACTATGAGCAAGAGCCTCTTGCATATCAGTAGTATAGTTTGCTTGTTAAAACTTCCATTTTAAATGAATCATAGAATCATAGAGTTGGAAGAGACCCCAAGGGCCACCCAGTAATATTTTTTGCAAAGTTCTGCATGCACATAGCTGTACTTAGAAAGCACTTCCTGATTCCGCTACACTTGAATGTAGCCATGAAGGGGCTCAGCTCAGAAGGGGATTGTGCAGGTGAAAGGGAGAGGGAGGGATGCTGGTGGCGGCTGGTGGTTCCTGGGTCTGTTGGAGCTGCTTTCAAGGAGCTCCCCCAGGCGATGCATCTATTCTTAAACAGGAGAGTTCCTTCAAAGGTATTCCAAACGTGGAATAGATTCTGCTGCCCCACTGTCATGGGCCCCAGCAATTGCCACAGAGGTGGACAGTGGGCTGGGTTTTTTATTTTTGTTCTCTGTAGGTGCTGGAACGCAAAAGTAGGAAACAGAGCTGAACCAAACATTGTAGGAAAATTTGGGCTACAATCAAGAAATGAATTCATTGAATTTTGTGAAGGCAACAGTTTGTTCATCACAAACACATTCTTCAGACAACCAAAGAAACAACTGTATACATATAGAGGGCCAATATAGAAATCAGATAGATTACACAGATGGAAAGAGAAGATGGAGAAGTTCAATTCTCTCTACAAAAAGAAGACAAGGAGCAGATTGTGGCACAGACCATGTACTGCTAATGTCAAAATTAGAGTTAAGATAAAGAACACCAGATCCATCATTGTGCCAAAATACAATATGTAGAACATCCCTGTAGAATTTAAAGAAAATGTAAAAAATAGATTTGCCCTATTAAGCCTAATTGACCAAGATCCA
Source organism: Gambelia wislizenii (assembly GCA_030847615.1). Lineage (NCBI taxonomy): Eukaryota > Metazoa > Chordata > Lepidosauria > Squamata > Crotaphytidae > Gambelia > Gambelia wislizenii. Next base: position 42,600,261 of record JAUMIR010000008.1, read on the forward strand.
GAATGACTCTGGACCGAAGCCAGAGACATTGTGAGGGAAGAATACAAGAAGACACTATCTGCAGCCAAAAAGAAAGAAAAGTGTCATTGGATGACAGATGAAACTCTTCATGCAGGTAAGGACAGATGATAAGCAAAAGTAAAAGGGAACAGAAATAGGGTCAGAACCCTGAATGCAACAGCATACCAACAGAGGTACTTCAAACTACAGAGACAGTATTTACTCTAGTTCTAACTTAAAAATATCAGTGAATATGGAAAAGAAAACAATGGCCTACAGATTGGAAATGCTCAATATACATACATTCCAATCCTAAAAAAAGGGACACCAGGGATTGCAGTAACCATACAGCCATTGCATTAATTTCCCATGCAAACAAACAAGGAATCATATTGCAAACATACTTTGGATAATGGAGCACACCAAAGAATTTAAGAAGAAAATCAGCTTATGCTTTATATAAAATCAGCCTGTTTCTTTAATTGTTTAGATCATAAAAATATTTGGATCACTCTTAAAGATATGATTGTGTCACAACATTTTATTGTTCTGGTGCGTAACCTGTATCAAGGACAAGAGGCTATCATCATGACAGAACATGGAGAAACGGAATGTTTTCCAATTGGCAAGGGGTGGTGGTTTGGGCAAGTCTCCATTTTCTCACCTTATCTCTAACTTGTCTGCTGAACATATCATGCGCAAACTAGGATTAGACTCAGAGGAAGAAAGTGTGAAAATGGGAGGAAGGAACATTAACAATTTAAGATATTCAGATGACACTACTGTATATTGTTAGCAGAAAATAGCAAAGACTTGTAATGACTACTCAAGAAAGTCAAGGAAGAAAGTGCAAAGGCAGGTTGATAGTTGAACATTAAGAAAATAAAAAATAACGAACACAAATGATTTATATAACTTTAAAGCAGATGATGAAGATATTGAAATTGTTCAAGATTTTCCATACCTTGACCCAGTCATTCATCAGAATCGGGACTGCAGTCAAGAAATCAGAAGAGAAAACAGACTTGGAAGGGCAGCTTTGAAGGAACTAGATAAGATGCTGAAGAGCAAAGATATTTCATCGAATACCAACATCAGATTTGTCTATGCCATTCTTTTTCTGATTTCTATGTATGTCTATGAAAGCTGGAGAGTGAAAAAAGCAGATAGGAAGAAAATCAACCCACTTGAAATGTGGTACTAGAGAAGAGTTTGAGGGATACTGTGGATTGCTAAAAAGACCAATAAATGGTTCCTAGAGCAAATCAAGCCTGAACTCTCCCTTGAAGCCAAGCTTTTTTTCCTGCGGCTCCAGAGACTAGGACATGGAGCAATGGGTTCAAACTACAGGAAAAGAGATTCCACCTAAACATTAGGAAGAACTTCCTGACAGTAAGAGCTGTTCGGCAATGGAGGGCACTGCCTGGGAGTGTGGTGGAGTCTCCTTCTTTGGAGGTCTTTATACAGAGGCTGGATGGCTACCTGTTGGGAATGCTTTGATTGTGTATTCCTGCAGGGCAGGGGTTGGACTGGATGGCCATTGAGGTCTCTTACAACTCTATGATTCTATGACTAAACTGAGGCTGCGGCACGTTGGCTATATCATGAGAATACAGGACTCACTAGAAAAGACAATAATGCTCGTCAGGTGGAAGTCGAGAAAGCATCGTCCCTGAGTGTGCAAGAAAGAGAGAGGGAGGGAAGGAGAGAGAAAGGGAGAATTATGTGTTCCCTGTGGGCCAGGAAAACCTTACATATGAGTGAACCTTTAATTAGATTTTGTATTTTCTAGCAATCCAGGCATAATTCCTTCCTGGTATATTGTAAAGACAGTGGAAGAGTTAGGTCCTAGGGACTACAGCTCTCATTCTCCCTCACCATTGGTTGCCCTCTCTAGGGCTGATGGATATTACAGTCTGACATCTGAGCTCCAGCAGTTGCCTGCTTCAGCCTCAGAGGGTTTGCCTTACTCTCTCCACTACTTTCCTCTGTTAAGAAGGCAGCATCAGTTCTTAATCTGTCTCCTAAACCAATGCTCTCTCTTTTTCCCCTCCCAGAGGCTGTGTCATTGGACCAACATTTCATTTCAATGTCCCATCCCTCAATTTTGGAGATGTCTCCTTCGGTAAGTCTGCATTATTGGGGAATGCTAGCTGAGGCCTGGACTTAGAGGAGGGCATAAAAGGATGCTTTGTTGGGATGAGAACATGGCCGGTCTAATCTGGAACTCTTTTTCCAGCACTGGCCAAAGAAGCCCCTTGGCCACTCAGACTCACAAAGGGGCAGGCTGGGCAGGGGTGGGGTTTAGAAAGCACCCACTTGGGGAAGAAGACAGAAATAAACCCTGGTATAGAAACGATGTGATGCAGGGAGGACTGAGTCTGGGGAGTGCTGGGCAGCCAGACTACCCCTGACCAGAAAATGCCTCCCTGGAGTGCCTACATTAATGCTGCTGTTCTGCAGCAGTGGTTGTGAGTTGGGGGGTGGGGGTGGCTTTGGGGTTTCTGTTATGTTCAAGGAAGTTGGGAGGAATTCTCAAAATTTTCAAGGCAGCTGCTAAATGGAGCAGTTCAGAAAGAAGGTTTGGGGGTGAAAAAAGGCAATTTGCTATGAAGGTAGAATGGAGCTTCAGGGTTCAAAGGCAGTCTATCTCAGAATATTAATATATGGGGGTCAACCAAAGAGGATAAAGGACTGTAGCCTTGCTCTCCTGCTTGGAAAAAAATCCCTTTCTAGCCTGTAGCTCTAAGAATCCCTCAGTCAGCATTGTCAGTGATCATGTTGGCTGGGAGATTCTGGCAGTTGCAGTCAAAAATGTAACTTTTCCAAATCCTAGTCCTTCTTGTGAATTTCCCAAACATGCCTGGCTGACCACTTTTGCTCGACTCAATGGGACCTGACCCAGCAGCTGGTTTTTGTCTCACCCTTTTGGCTGATGCAAGCCAAACTTCTCCCGACCTGATGCAAGGAAAGTGAGGAAAGCTCCAACAAATTCCTCACCTTGCATTTCATTGTCCAGAAGGTGGACGAGGCAACAAGGGATCAGCTATTTTAGATCTGATCCTAACCAATGGGGATGGCCTGGTTAATGGGGTGGAAGTGGTGGGATCCCTAGGGGGGAATGACCATGTTCTCTGGCATCTGTTATACAGAGGAAAGGGAAAGCCAAGCATAGTCAGACATGCATTCTAGACTTTAAGAAAGCTGATTTCAGAAAACTTAGGGAATTACTTTTTTTATTATATTTTTATACAGTTACATCATATATTCACATATTGTTACAAAATCATATTCATCTGATTCTATTGGCTGATATAACTATTGTGTATAATTCTAAAAAAGAAAATACATAGACAAAATATGCGAGAAAGTATTCAGTAGTTCTAATTAAACTGATAAAGCTTTATCAAAGAAACTTATATCTCACTTTTGTTACTTCATTATTTTATCAAATATATACACCTTCCAACCATTACCCTGAAGACTGCCTTTGGTTCTGTTCCCTATGTGGAACCAGGGAGACTGAACAAGCAGGTTTTGTGGAGACGCTGAAGGGAGGAAGCACCTGGGAGCATCCCTGCTGCTGAATCCATTTCCCACTTCCCTCCTTTCTCCAGCAGCACATTTGCCTCCAGGCACATGAAGACTATCAGTTAAAAATTCATCTGTTCTTATTGCTATATAAGAAAGGCCTAATGAGCCTCTTTTGCCTACACAGAAGAATTGACTGGCCCCGTTGTGAGGAAATATTGGTTGGGTCAGTGTTTGGACCCTTTGCACTCCTTTGATGGAAAGAGTGCATTTACACAATCCCTGTTGGATGAAATCCCCTTGCAGGTTTCCCACAAACCCTGTCCTGCTGCCTCAGCAATACTTCCCTGGTGCCCATGACTTTCAACCTCCGTGTGCCAGGAGACGGCAGTGGAGAGCCAAGCTTCACCAGCCAAGATCAGGCTGCTGACATCTCCAGGCTGTCATGGAGGAAGGCAGGTTTCAGAGGTGCAAAGCCCAAGGAATTTACCATCACACCCAGCGGGGGGACCATCCGTCCCCAAGGAGCCATGGACATTCAGGTAAGGCTGATGCCCTTGGAGGCCACTCTTTTTATCCTGGCAACCAGCAAAAAGAAGCTGAAGTACAACAAAGCGATAGCAGGACCTCTGCTGAATTTTATAGACAGGAATTGATATCTCTGCAAACTTTGATTTCTCCCTGCCCCCAAGTTTGTGAATGCCTCCCTTTTGTGCCTGGCTGGGGGGCCATTTTAACAACATATGCAATGGCATTTAGTGAAATGAACCAGAAGTAGAATGTATGTGGCTAATCTGGGCTAGAAAATCTAAGGGGCCGGTTTCCATGGGAATTGGGAGTTTAGTAGAGAGGTGGGCCTGCCAAATTCCCCTCTGTAAAGGTCTCTCTGAGCACCAGGGCATTTGCCCTAACCACCCTCAAGGGCCAGAAGAGTTCTGGTTTGTAAGCAGGATGCGCTGAAAGAAAAACTCCCCAGGCCACAGCTGAACCAGCCTTGCTTTATATATGTTAGATTTTTGTAAGCTTCCCCATGCCTCCATTAATGCACAAAGCCAAGATCCCACAAAGGGCAGATTGCTGGAGTGGCAGATACAGGCTTTGTCTTTGGAAACATCTTTGAGTGGGAATTCTCACATTAGAATTAACCCGCGAGTCACCTTATGTGGGTGATGCTGGGCCAGAACTGGGCCCCAGTGTTTTCTAAGGGGAAGGATGTCCTTCAGCAGAACTCCTTTGTGGGCTATCTACCTGTTTTTCCTCTGGCTAGTTCCTCCCAACCCAGTCCCCGACCTCCCTTGTATGTTTCCTGTCCCTGCCTTGCCTATCTTTGGAGTGAGATTTGAGAAAGGTGCTGGACAGGCACTCTTTTTCGGGGAACCTTTGCTCCTGTAACCAGGATCTTTGCCTCCCTTTCCCATGGACAGGTGACCTTGTGTTCCAACACTGTGAAGAGCTATGAAACGGCACTGGTGGTGGATGTCAAGGGAAGTGGAGAAGATGTACTGGCACTCCCACTTACAGCAAGGTATCATGGCTTCTTTCACACCTTCTCTTGCCCAAAAGCAGTGGGTCTCCTCCTGCTCCCCATCCTGAATGAAAGGGGCTCTGCACTACTGCAACAGCCATTGCTTGGGCGTCTGAGTGCCAGAGGGATACCAGAAAGAGAGAGAGATACAGATGGACAGACAGACAGACAGAGGCTGGCCTTGGGCAGATCTCCTGCTCCACCGCCTCATCTGATCTGACTCTGCCCATGTTTCAGGCAGACAGGCTTCTGTGGCTGAAGGAACAAGGCCCAGGCAGCCGTGGGACCCGATTCAACCAGCTGAACCCTAATTGCTCAGGATGGGAAAAAGAGGTGCTAACTGAAAGCGGCCCAAACAAACCATTATTCTGGCATCCCAGGCACACGTGCATTTGGGTTCCAAGGTGAATGAGAAGCAAAAGTGGGGAAAGAAGGTTTTGAGGCCAAACCGTAAGCATTGCAGTTACCAATCAGCACAGCCTAATTAATTAGAAATATTAGCATTTAAGCAGCTTTAGGATAGAAATGGGGCCAGTATGGTGTAGTGGTTGGAGCACTGGACTAAGACTCTGGAGATCAGAGTTTGAATCCCCGCTCAGCCATGGAAACCCACTGGGTGACCTTGAGCAAGCCACACTCTCTCAGCCTCAGAGGAAAGCAAAGGCAAAACCTCTTTTGAACAAATCTTGCCAAGTAAACCACATGAGAGGGAGGTACCCCTTGGAGCCACCATAAGTTGGAAAGGACTTGAAGGCACACAACAAGCAGCAACGACAACAAGGAGGCCTGTTGGCACAGTAGTTAAATGCCAGTACAGCAGCCACAACGTTGTGAGTTCATTCCCAGAGGGCTCCAGGGTTGACTCACCTGTCCCTCTTTCCATGGGTTGGTAAAATGAGTGCCTGGCTTGTTGGGGGCAATTAGCTAACACCGTGTGAATCGTTTAGGGAGTATTTTGCATTGATAAGCGGTATAGAACTATAAATGCTATTGATATTGATATTGCTAACAATCAGGATGGAAACGAGTTGACTGGAGCACCTTTGCATGGCAGTTATCATGGCAGTGGTCATCAGAGGTGCCTCATTCAAAGACCACCAGCTACCAGAAGCCTTTTCGTCCTCCACTGAATGAAGGAAATGAAGCCTAAATGAGAGAAACCCTCACCCTAGGCATCCAGTGGGATGAAATCGTGTCACAGCCAAATTGGATGAGCTGGAGGAACCCATCACTTAGAGAAGCGATGGGGTCATTTGTCTCGCAGAAGAGAAATAATGGCACACTTTCTAGCCCTGCCCAGCTGGGTGTGATTTTCAACAAAGGCCAAATCATGCCTCCCTCCGCTTCCAGCCTACCCTCATCCTGAGCACATATGGCTGGCTGGCTGGCTGGCTGGGGGATGGAGCTGCAAGTGGTGGGCAGATGATGCTCGTCCAGGAGCAGTTTTGCTTTAAAGGCTGGCCAGGGCACAAGATGTGCTAGCCATGGGGTGGCACTGACGTCATGCCGGGCACCTGACTTGTCTGGTGGTGGGGAAGCTGTCTTGTCTGGGATCTTTTCACCTTTCTCTCCTTCTCTGACAACAAGCTGTCCCGTTTCTGCTGAAAAATGACCCGGCTTTCTCTGTGAGAGCTGGGGCTGCATTGCCAGAGGCCACCTGGAAGGGCTATTTTGAAAGCAGGCCTGGAGGGGCACAGGAGGGAACCCACACTAACCCACTGCCTGAGGCTTAGAGCAGGAGTGCCCCCCATGCCCCCCATCGGCCTTGCGTGCTGCTCCCATGGGTGATCTGGCTATGCTCCCTATTGCAGCTGAATGCCCCCTCCCAGTTTCATGGAACGAAGAACTGCGATGTCATATAGCTGCCAACACAGGCTTGCCCCTTACAAGCTAGGAAGGACAGTCACAGATTTGACTGACAAGGGTGCTGAGGCAGAGAGAGAGAGAGAGAGAGAGAGAGAGATTTGTTGAGGGTCATTTTAGGCACAGGAATGGGCATCTAGGCCGCAGCTGGGACTGAGACCCATTTGCCAGGTCCAGATTTGAATTTCTGTGCAATAGGACTCTCCCCTGGTGGCTGCCGCTGCTGACTAGCTTTGCTAGGCAAGGCACCTCTCCCCTCCCTGCGTGCTTGTTGGTGCCTGCCAGGGATCTGTTCTCTTTCAAAGCTCCCCTCAGAGTTAGAAACCCTCTGTTTCTGATTTCACGCAGCTGATGATGAGCATATAGCAGACAAGGACGCAGGTACGACCCCCTGCCATGATAGAGATATAAACAAGCTCTGCTATCTGCCTATTTGCTTATTTAATTGCCTAGATGCCTCACACCTCCGCTGCACTTGGCTAGCTCCATTGTGAATTTTGGACATTGTTTCCTGAAGTTCCCCTACCAGCGCATGGTGACCCTTGTCAATGACACAGACCTCCCTGGGTGCTACGGTGTTCTTCCCCAGGTGGGTCCAGTTCTTTCTCACCCATTTTGAATGCCTCCATGCTCGTAAGAGAGGCATTTTCAGTCCTGACTCAACAGGGGACTAGCGGGGAGGCATGAGTGGCTCGATCTGAGATCTGGAACAGAGCCTCCACCTCAGAGGTGAGGTGGACTTTTAGGGAGGGAAGAGAAAATACTTTAGGCCACCTCTGACACCATCCATCTTTTTTGAGCTTTGAAATCTTATGAAGAGTGTTGAAAAATGTATTAAAAACCATACCCTGTTATCCAGGCCAGCACAAAGTTTAAACAAAACGCTTCCTTCAGTGGAAAAGGCAATGTTGTTGACCACTTTGGGCAGCTGGAAAGCACCAGCACGCAGTTCTGAATGTTGCATGCTTTTCCTCTCCACCCACCCACCCAGGAATCTGTGAAGCCCCCTGCCATCTTGTATTCCAGTCCTGTGCCTTGTGGCATCATCCAGCCTCACTCCACGGTGGAGATCCCCTTGGCTTTGGAAGTCCAGGAGAGAGGTCAACAGGAGGTGATGGCCGACGTTGCTGTCTTTGGGAGCCAAGACTTCCCACTGGTGAGTGGATTCTGTGATACTGGACTGACTGTGGTGGGTTCTGACTGGATGGCACCAGGAAGAGGTCTTGCCCTCACCTGTGGCAGGTGCAGTCTTTGCCTTGGACGGGATCACTGCAGAATCTGTTGAAGGGGGAAAAGCAGTGGCTCAGTTTGCTTGCTTCACTAGATTCCTGTATAGGGGGGCAGGGGTGTGGATTTAAGGAGAGGGACCACGGGTTGTATGCTGTTCCTCCTCCGTTAATTTCATTTATACCCCTCCTTTGCCTGCAACCGGTGACTCATGGCAGCTTACAAATTTAAGTGATTACAGTAGAGTTAAAAACATACCAACAGTCAACATTAAAACAGAATTAAACTATTAACAATATTAAAACATTTTAAAATATACACATAAAAAGGATAAAAGGACAGACTTCCCTAAAGTCTAGGAGCAGCTACCAAGAAGGTCCTGGCCTGTGGCCCGCCAACTCTAGCTGTGAAGGTGGTGGGACTGAAAGAAGGGCCTTTGGTGAAATGAGGAGGGGAACTGAGAATGGCATTCCAAAAGGTCCAGCAGGCACCCTGCCAGAGATCAAAGCAACGACTGTCTGGGAGGCGGTGAGCCTCTGAGTGCCTGAGGAACTTCAGGATGGAAAGCAAAAACAGGAAGCATAGCCCTTGCTGGTGAATGCCTTTCCTGTCAGCTGCGGGGTGGGGGACAGTCTGAAAGTCAAGGCCCTTCTGGTCAAAAAAGAAGGGCCTTCTGCTCTTCTGCTCATGGGTGGGACCGGGCCTGTCCACCTGACTTCCACTGCAAGCTACACACAGAGGAGACCTCTGCAGAGGCAGGAGAGAGTCAGCACCACAATAGCAGCAAAGGCAAATTAGTGACCAAGTACAGGGCTTTCTCTTACTACCATAGTAAGATTTTTTTCCACTTTAATTTGTGGGTGGACCCTTTCCTCAAAGACGAATGGCCATAGCCTCCTATGTTAATCAGAGGTCAGGTTTGGCTGGTGTGGGTCCCCTGCCCTGCCCTTAAAAGCAAGCCTCCTGTGACACCGGGTCGGCTTATGGCCTCTGGCATTTCACTGGATATTGCCTCTGTCCAGCACCCTGCAAGAAGGGTTTTCCTTTGGCAGAACTGGCCTTGTGATCTGTCAGTATTGTCACAAGTTAGCCACATCTTGGTGGCCAGAGATACTTCATGGGTACAGACAACTAAACAACCCACCCCCCCAAAAAACTAATCCTAACCCTTTCCTGTCTCAGAGCTTGAAAGCAAGGTCATGGGGTTTTGGGGTTTTTTGGTCTTTTTTTTTTTTTTTACAAAAATGCATTTTGAGTTCTGAAATTCAGGGCAGGAGGTTCCAGCAAATGCCCCTTTTAAGCACAAAACACAGTCTTTTAAAACATACTGTATATTGGTAGGCTGAAGCAGGGAGAGGACCAGCGGCATGTAGGGGGCAGGGTTGGTGGTCCTCCAGCCATCATACTTCTTTTGGACTGAAGCCTCAGGTTGGAAACGCCAGAAGGATCCAGTGCAGTGCCTCCTTTGGCCCTCTCTGCTCAGGTGGAGCGCATGGACAGACCCACAGGTCCTGTCATGGGCAGATCCTTCAGGACAACCCTTCCCCCTCCCAACAGCCCTGGCCTGGTGCTGACGCTCCATCTTTGCTCTCTCCCCCTTTATGGTGCTGAACAGAAGCTCCGGCTGGTGGCCTTTGGCGAAGGCCCTGTCGTTTATGTGCATCCTGCTAAGCTGGATTTCGGCAGCATCCCAGTTTTAGAGGATTTTTCTCAGGTGCTCTGCCTTTCCAACCAGTCTGTCATTCCTGCCCCATTTGAGGCACAGATGGTGAGTAGAGCCTGGAGCAGCTTCATGATGAAAACTGGAACAGGGGTGAAAGGTTAGGTGTGAACAAGTGCTGGTGGCCTGGCTGTGGGTGAAATCAAGCTAAAATCAACTTCCAGTGTCAGCTAGCTGGGTGTGGTGAAATGCCTGTCTTCCTATGCGTGGCGCTTAAAGCATTAGCCCTTGGCTCCTGTCAGGTGGGCCCCCCTGCTTCCGTCCCACCCTTTACCCCAGTCTTTTCCATTTTCCTCTCTGCAGTGAGGGGTGTCCGTGTGGTTTATCTTTCCTGCTGGGGAGCACGGGCAAATTGCTCAAAAAGTCTTGCTGTGGAGAGTCACTGAGCATGAGGCTGATGCGCTAAGAAGCAGGGGTCTGGGTAGAGTGGCCCCTCCTCACCGAAAATGGTAGTCACCAGTGGTCCTGAGGAAGGAAGAGGAAGACTGCAGAGATCTTTAAACCAAGGGTTTTGCACTGGAAAATAGAAACTTTCCCAAAATATAAGCAGGAGCTCCGGAGGTGAGCCAGCATCTGCCTCAGAGGAAGAATTACTGAAAGAGCCAGGGCAGTGCAGTAGTTTGACTGCGGGAGGCTCTGGGAGACCAGGGTTTGAATGCCTGCTGTGCTCTGGAAACCCACTGGGTGAACTTGGGCACAAGTCACACTCTCTCAGCCTCAGAGGAAGGCAATGGCCACAAAGCTGCTGTGAAGAAATCTGGCCAAGAAAACCCTAGGATAGTGTTGCCCTAAGTTGTGTGACTCAGTTGTAGGCTCAGCACAACAGAGGCAGCATGCTCAGAAGCAGAGATCTGTCTCCCCCCAGCAGAGCTCCCCAAGACCTGCTGCGGAAGCCTGGAGCTGCCTGAGCTGGGAGTTGCTTGGCTCTTCTTGAGCTTGACACATGCATAAGAATAGGGGGAAGGGGAGGTTTGTGGAAGCAGAGAGGCGCCTCCAGCTGTGCGCTTCACAGCTGTGCTGCATAGTTCCTCCCTAGGCAAGCAGACTGCTGAGCAGTTTCAGGAGTCATCATCTGTATGCTATTAATTACTGTCGACATTTAACCAGAAGAGCGGCAAAGTGGCTGCAGAAGACCAGCCCACTTGGGAGTGATTGCAGATTTTCTCAAAGCCAACTGCCTGATTATCTGATGGTGCCAATGTGTGTTGCGCTGGTTCAAATGCGAGGAGAGCTGAAAACATACACCTAACTGAGAAAGCGTGGATTCTTTCTGCCATTATTTGAGGAAGTTATCACGATTGCTTGTATTGTCCAACTACAGATTTAGGAAGCAGCTGACTGACTGACTCAGCTACAGACTTAGGATGAGTCCATTTTTAAACAAGGAGAATTATTAGTTTGGAGATTTGGCAGAATTAAAGGGCTGGCAATAAAAGTCAGCCTCAAGTAATGGCTTCCTTGCCACTAAAATGTGCAGCTAGCTCAGACTGTTGCCATTGTCCTTTAAATACTAGGACTGCTAGGATGGAATGGAGAGCCAGTGTGGTGTAGTGCTTTAAGTGTTGGGTTCGAATCCTTGCTTGGCCTGACTTGACCTTGGACAAGTCACATTCTCTCAGCTTCAGAGGTAAACCCCCTCTGAACAAATCCTGTCAAGAAAATCTTGTGTTAGATTAACCTTAGGGTTGCCATAAGTCAGAAACGACCTGAAGGCACACGCCAGACACAAGGAATATTGGCCTCCAAGTACTGCAGTATCCTTGACTGTCCTTGTTCCTTTCTCCTCTCTCTCTCTCTCTCTTTAAAAAACAGACCCCATCCTTCCCCACTGAGGCTAAAGCTTGCTCTTGGATTATCTTCCAGGCCCGAGCCCATTCTCTGTGGAGGATTGAGCCCACCAAAGGCGTTGTCCCTCCAGAGGAGGAGGTCTCGCTCACTCTGATCGCTAACCTGGATGACACGGTGCTCTTCCAGGACAAGGTCAACCTGGCCATTGAGAACAGCACTTCCTACATCATCCCCGTCCAGGCCACTGGCGTTGGCACGACCATTGTCACGGACAAGCCCTTTGCGCCAGCCATCAATCTGGGTCCCCACTTCAGGTAGGCCAGCCAGATCTAGGGTTTGGGGTCTCTGATGGCCAGGGCAGGGGCAAGGGCAAGGGTGTATGCATGCATGCACACACAGAGAGGGGTTGTCCTTCGCTTCAGACAGGGCAACGGCCACTCACTGGAGGCCTACTCTGCAAGGGACTGCTCTCCTCTTAATGGAGCAAGTGTGCTGCAACATCCGGATGAGTCAAGTGAGTTTTAAACGCTCTCTGGGGCACAGAGCACCTTCCTTTTGCCAGCTGAGGCTGGTGTGCCAACAATGACACCGCCCCCCCCCCCCGTGACTGTTTGAAAACTGTAGCTTGTTCAGAAGGCAGCTGCTGGGCTGCCAGTCAGGGTCTGGTAGCAGGAGACTATCTTGCCAGTCCTCGGCCACATCATTGGTTCAGGCGCAGTTCTAAGTACTGATATTTAATGCCCTTTTTGGCTTGGTACACAAAGGGCCACCTGTGTTGACATGAGCCTGACCTTACGGTGAGATCCTTCTCCAGGTGACCCATCCTCTACAGTGACTGTGGTTTCTTTCACACCACAGAGCTAGAGTGCTTTGATCCCATTTTAAATGCCATGGTTGCATCCTATGGAATCCTGGTGTTTGTAGTTTGGGAGGCACTACAGCTCTCTGGGAAGAAGGACTAATAACTCTCAAGTCTCAAATCTGAGGGTTATATAGGATGGAGCCAGGACAGCTAAAGCGAGATCAAAGTGCTGTCTGGGAGTAAAAGAGCTTGGCCTCACTGGGGGTAGAACAGGTACATTACCTCTTCCTGGGGAGGCCAACATGGTGTGCCTGTTGTCAGGCCTTCTTGTTGTCCCAGGCTTTACAATACTTTTGATCTTTCTTGAATTTTTTTTTTAAATGCTTGTTTTTTGCTGCCGTTTAAGCTACTTCCTTGATTGCTGTTTTGCCTGATGTTGTAAGTTTTGTTTTATTTTGTTTTTGCCTTGGAGATATTTGTATGGCAGGACAGCATGTGAATTCTTCAAATGAGCAAACACTTGCTTTCTCCGCATGCCCAGCACGCTGGTCATCTTTGCTCCTCTGTTCCCCTTTCCTAGCTTGGATCCTTGCTGCTATCGCTTCAGGATCACCAACCGTGGGCGCCGCACCCACCAGCTCTACTGGATGACTGAAGGCTTCCCCCCATTCCGCCAGCGCACCGCCAGCCTCCCTGCAATCGGCAGCACCAATGCCAAGGGCAAGGGCCACTCTCGCCACCCGAAGGCAGAGCCCCAATTCCCTGTGTTCAAGCTTCGGCCGTTGAGGATGGAGCTGACCCCAGGCAAGAGTGTGGACATGCAGCTGGACGGATCTTCTAACACTCCCAAGGTAGAGAGAAGTCTTCTGGGCCCGTCTTTCCCCGTGCACAGTGGCAATTTCACGTCCTTGTTTAATTTCCCTCTAAAGCGACCAGCTGCTTCCAAGGGTTGCTGTAGTGGCTTCATTAGCACTTCATTCTTGCTCCTAAGGGTCTCCTTGTTACTATAGCTATCATACGCTCTGCTTCAAAATATCATCTAAGCAGCTTCATCTCTGTTATGAGATCTGTGGGGCCTGATCCAAGCTCAGTATTCAGTGACTCCCTGAGAGTGTCCCATTTCAGGTTTGCTCATGAGCTAATCTTCTTTTTCCTGTGCTGGTTGTTGCTGGGTTTCAGCTGCAAGTGTGTCTTCAATTTCAGTAGTGTCGGGGATGGATACTTGTTGCTATTGTAGAGGTATATGGATTTTATTAATTTCTACTGATTTGGTATAAGGTCGGAGTTTATTATGTGTGCTTCTAAATACTTTTGCCCTTAAAACTGCCTAAAATATTTTAAATAAATAAATAAAGGGCTACAGTAGTCCTTGATGAGGACTTCTTTCTGTTGCTGCATTCAGAAAGAAAAAGCAATTGAATGGGTGACTGGGAAAGTTTTTTTCGTCCAAGTGCTTAAAAATGAAGCAGCCAGCCCACATCCTGGCCTGGTGTGAGATCTACCAGGCATTTTGGGGGGAGTTTTTAATGGTGTATCCTGCGTGGCAGGGGGTTGGACTGGATGGTCTCTTCCAGCTCTACAATTCTATGATTCTGTGTATGCTATGCTGGATCCAACTAGTTCATATATAAAGTGGCTAAAAAGGGTAAAATCAGCCTGGTGGATTGTTGTAACAGGTGGTCAAGATTCATGTGAGAACTTTCTTTCATTGCTTGTCTGGAAAATAGAATTGTTTACGTACATCTGAGCCCAATGATGAATGGGAAGGTGCTTTATGGCAGTTTCAGAGATGTGTCATCGTCTGTGTATTGTGGGTGTGTGCCATGTGTCCTCTGTGCTGAGGCTGTCAAAGCCATGAGTGGCTTAGGGCCAAGCTCTGGGTCTGATACAGGAGAAGAGGAGGTAGAGTTTGCAGCCCCATTAGCAAGGACCTTGCCAGAGACCTACAGCTGAGGTCGGCGCAATAGATCAGCCAAGGGGACTATTAACCATTTCTAAAGTCTGTCTCGAATATGAGGCCTTCGCAAGACCTGTTCTGAAAAGTATTTGTTGCCAGCTGAGATGATGATGATGATGATATTTATTTCCCTATAGATTGAGGTGCAGAACAGCCGATTAAAGTATAGCAATAAATAGCACACAAAGAAGAAAATACATAATCATTTAAAAGGGCATAGCAGTTTTAAAAGCATGCATATTAAAAACAATCAATTCATAATTTTAAAAACCATCTGGATAGGCCTACTGGAAGAGATTAGTCTTTAATGCTGTTTTAAATGCAGACAGCATATTTAGCTGTCGAATCACTTCTGGCAGGTCATTCCACAATTTGGGGGCTGCCGATGAAAAAGCCCTCTGGTTAACAGTTGCCAACCTGGTCCCAGCTGGTTGGGGTGGATTGTATGGGAGGAGGCAATCTTGCAGGTAACTTGGACCCAAGCCGTGTAGGGCTTCAAAGGTAACAACCAACACTTTGTACCTTGCCCAGAAACTGATTGGCAGCCAGTGGAGTGATTTTAATATTGGCGTAATATGATCACTCCTAGAGGCACCAGGGACAGTAACCAGTGTGTGCACTACCTTCTTTAGGTCCTGCAGCTCAAGGAAGGGGCACCGCTGGCATATCAGCCCAAGCTGATAGTAAGCACTCCTGGCTGTCATATCTATCTGGACTGTCATTTGGAGCGACAGATCTAGAAGCACCCCCAAGATATGAATGCAGTCTTTCAAGGGGAGTGTAACCCCATCCAGGACTGGTTGACACACACGAGTTGACAAGATGGCCTTGCCAGAATAGTTTGGCTAAGGCTGGTTCCACCACGCCACCCAGAACACACCCAGCCATCTGATTTCAGAAGCTAGGCAGAATCAGGCCTGGTTAGTCCTTGGGTGGGAGACATCCCACACACACACACACACACCTGAGGGAAAGCCAGGAAGGATTTCCAGGTATGGCTGAGAAACAATCTTGCTTAGGCTACTAGCAGGCTAGATGGAGACCCAAGGTTTGACTTGGTGTTAAGGGCATCTTCCTGAGTCTGATTTGAGTCCTTGATTCCAGCAGCTCTCTCTTTCATTATCATATATATATATATATATATATATAGGCTGTTTTCTTTTTTTTTTAAATGGAAACCATTGTGGGAAAGAGAGGTCAGAACTGGATCCCCACGTGACCTATGGGAGGAAGACTCTTCAGAACAGGAGCTTGGATTTCTGCAGAAGCTTCTTTGTGGGATCTTAGCCAGTACCTTTCCATTTAAGAGGATCAGTTTTTCAGAACAACCCTTGAGCCTGAAACCTGCTAAAGCCCCCGCTGTGTCACAGTCTTGAGAATCACAGATGCCATTGGTGGTACAAAATGCCAATCTGCTGAAAAATAGGGGATTTCTCCAATAGATGTCACTTTGAGTGGTGACCAGAGGGACTGGTTTCCATGGAGTTTCATGGCAGCACCCCCCCCCCAGAGCAACGCTTGCCTGTCTGGCTGATCCACTTCCATTCTGAGGACTAACAGGGATCCTTACCTGCACAGGTCATAAAAGAGAGGCTGATTTGCCATGCCATCATAGGGAAGCAGTCTGGGAAGGAGTGTATCATGAAGGTAGATGTCACCTGTGAATTCATTGCACCCGTTCTACAGATTTCCTCCAGAGAGATCACTTTCCGAGTAGAAAAGGTTAGTGTTTTTGTTCCAAGGCTCCCTGTTATTGTGCTGAAAAGATCTGGCAAAAAATGAATATTCACAGTAGTGCATGTGGGTGGGATATCTGTTGTTCCAATATATCAGTGGTTTTCAACCTGTAGGTCCCCAGATGTTGTTGGACTACAGTTCCCAGGAGCCCTCTGGGTGGTCCTCCCAGTCAGTAGTGGGGCTGTAGAATTGAACTCACAGCCTCACTAATGACTGGGAGGATCACCTGGCTGTCAAGGTGAGACCTCAGAGGGCTCCTGGGAATACAATTTATTTATAACCCGCTCCTCTACGAAACACAATCGTGGTGGCTTAGAACAATTAAAATATACATTCCAACCCTCAATCTCACCCCCTCTACAAGGGAGCGAGGAGAGGAAGAATTTTCATGAACTTCCATGTAATGTGTTAGAAGCCTCTTGTTCCATCATCTGAGGAGAAGTAATTTACTCTTACTCATAGTCACTAAAATAGGATCAGGGAGAACCCTTATCTAACAGGGCATCCCAAAGAGTCTAAAAGGCAAGGGGCCAAGCCAGTGCTTGTGGGTCAAGAGCAGGAGTCGGAATCATGCAGCCTTCCAGATGTCGTTGGACTGCAAGTCCCAGTAGTCCTACCCAACAGAATGCTGGGAGCTGCAGTCCAACAGCATCTTGAAGTCCCCATGATTCTGCTCAGGAGCCTTTGGCAAGAAAATACTCAAACAGTCACAGCAGTGACAAGCTCAGGATTGGGTTCAGTATCAAAGCTGATTTCTGGAATAAGGCCCTCACACATAGCCAAACTAAAGAAATGGATCTATTGACAAGGGATGGGGGGAAAGAAGGCATTGTTGATATATAACAAGAGTAACTCTTTGAGAAACCTATTCAGGGGTAGCCATGTTGACCATGGAGAACATGCAACAAAATCCAAAATATAATGAAACAGAGCAAAAATAACTATGGTAAAGCTAAGCAGTAGCATACATATCAGAATGACCTCACTAAGAAAAGACCCAGGACCACAGGAACAAAAGTGTAAAACCTACAGGATAGAGTACAAGGCAGAAAGTAAAGCAAGAAGCAAAGGAGGATGTGGCAAAGTTACTTTTATTATCAGAAATCCATGGCCACGAAGGTAGCTATGACTGGCCCACCCCAGGGCCTAAAGCCGAGAACTTTCTACCACTTTATGGATGTGAAGATATCCACAAGAAATGAATTGGAAAATGAATCCCAGCTACCAGGTCTCCTTTTGGCTTCAAGGAAACCAAAGTAAACTGATTTTCAAGTTGTGATGGACTTAGAAGCTGCTAGAAAATCAGAGAAAAGTGGTGGTGGGGACTTGTGGCACTTACCATATAGAGATCTTTGTGATAGTTTTTCCTGCCCACCTTGAGGCAATCACCTGTGAGCATGGTGAGCTGTGAGGCCAGTGACAGTCAAGGGGAGAAAGCCAGAGAGAGCGAAAAGGCACACCTGAGACACGGAGCTCAGGGCAGGCCGTACAGCCCTCTCATAATTATAGTAGAGCAAAAACATACCACGTGCTGTTGGAGGCACTAAGAGTAGAGAAACGTGCTAGGCAGCAGATCACAGGCAAATAAAAGAGCCCAGAGGAGGAACATGCATTCACTTAGGTGTCCACCTAAAATGTCACACAATCAATGCCATGTCTGTTCTGGGTCTTGAAAGCACAGTACAGTCTAAGAAATATTTTAACTATATACAGTTCACACGTAGTGTCTCATCATGGACTGTGGATTGTGCTTCGCAACAGGGCATGAAAAGTGATCCCCTGTGTTGATCGTTCTGTAAACCAAGATATTCCTCCGCTGCCCTCTTCTTCCTGAATATTTTTGGCTTCCTCTTCCCTGCAGAACCCCAGTGATGTCTTGAAGGCACAGTATAGACCACTGACCTTGAAGAATGTTTCCTCTTTGCCCCTCAGTGTCTTCCTCTCTTTGCAAGAACCCTTCTGCCTCTGTGACACCGACCATGAAAAACTGGCTGCACCCCATCAGGTACGAGGAGGATTCTCTGTTTCCACTGGGCTTTCTTGCGCACTCTTTACCACTTCTGGATACAAGAGTTGGTTGTGACTTGCCCCATCCTAGACAGCACTGAACAGCCTCCCATGGCTGAAGTGCAGCAGTCCCCTTCCTTAAAGAAAACTTAGCGTGAGAGAAAAGTACACAGCAGTTATTTCTTTAAAAAATTCTTCATTCCCAATTCAGCCCTTATCAATGGATGTTGGGGAGACACATCATCTTTGTATCAAGTTTGACCCCCTCTACCAAGATGACCTGTACAACCGAGTAGCAGAAGGAGTCCTGACTATACGTTACCTGGAGCATCCTCACATAGATCACATCAACCTCCGGGGAGAGGTCTATTTCCCAAATCTCCACTTCCAGACGAAGAATCTGGATTTTGGATGCATCCTGAATGACACAGAAGCGATCCATGACATCAACATGACCAACTGCAGCCCCCTTCATGTCAAATACCGGTGGTCCTTCCTGACAGATTGTCCTGACTGCCTTATCCGGTAAGGACAGCTTTCTGTGACTTTGCGATTCCCCCCTTTCTTTTCTTTTCCTTTTTTTGTGGGGATGGGGAGGGGTCTTTCAGCAGAGAAAGAGACCTCTATGGATGGGCTAACTCCTGCTGCTGGCCAGGCGAGGCAAGGAATTGCAGGACTCTAAAAAGTGCTTTCAGATGAGATCCCTGCCTCCTTTTAGCAGTTCTTTGCCCTTGCCTTAGTCTGGGACAGTGCATACCTCTCTCACACCTCCATTTCCCCTTCAAGTTCCCCCCAACCTCAGTGTTCTGTTGACTCAGCCTTCCCTGCTTCCCTTTTAGATGCCGCCCTCAAAAACAACAACAACCACACAACTTTTCTTTCTTTCCTCTGTGGCTCCCCATTTGCCTTCCTTCTCATAGAACCATAGAGTTGGAAGGAACAGCAAGGGCCCTTTCTGCCCTGCAGGAGTCACAGCTAAAGCATGCCTGCTCTCCTCCCCCCTACAATATGGAAAGCTCTGAAATGATCTGAGCACCTAGCACACAATCCCCTTCCCAGAAGCCAAGGCGGTCTTGACTGGGGCCATGCCTGGGTGAACGGTGGCCTGGGAGCTGCCCCAGGTATGGAGGTTCCAGGATGTAATAAAGGCCAGGTACATGGGTTTTAGATGTACAAGTCCCTTCTTGGAAGTATATATATTCTTCTTCGTGGTCTCTGTGAATCCACACAGCTGGGTTATTCCTGTGCCTGCGCAGTGCTCATGGAGTCTTCTCGAATAGTTACATAACAAATTTTTGGCAGTAGCTCCGCCTACCCTAATGGTCCCTCTGAGTTGATCCTGCTTATTTTCCTCAGTTCCTTTTCGTCCGCCGCGCTAGCAGCACGCAAGGAACCTTCGCTCCTCGTTAAGATAGTTTCTCTTTTGGTTTGCCTTTTTCTTGACTCGGACTGACTTGACTTGACTTCTGCCTACTCCTACTGACTGGTTTGATTACTAATTCCTTGACCACGGACTGTTTTTGACACTGTTCTTCTCACTCCTTTGGCTCTGATTTGGACTCTGATCTCTGGTAATGACCTTGGACTGTGCTTGGCCACTCTTTGCCTTCTCCCTCGGTCTTGTCTTCACTGTCTGAATTCTCCGTTAATGACCTCGGACTGTTTTGATGACTCTTTTGCCTTCTCCTGTCACTACATTAAAGCTCGAAATGGCCTCTTTCAAGCCCTGTGCTGATTGCAGAGCCAAGCTGCCCAATACGGACGGGCACTCTAAATGTCTTTTGTGCCTCGGCAAAGCTCATAATGTTAATACTTGTGACCGCTGTAAGGCATTCAGGCTCGGAAAAACCGGCTGTCTCGCCTTAAGGCAATTTTATATGAACCGGCACTGAAGCCACACGTGCCTCCAACAGCGACGGTGTCAGTGGCTCCAAAGTCTCTGGACGTTTTGGGCACGAATCTGTCACCATCCCGTAAGAGGGCCCGTACTGAATCCGTAAGCCCCTCTAAATGGCGTAGAGCTGAATCCGCAAGTTGGTGTAGGGCTGAATCCGTAAGTCCCTCAAAGCCCTGTAGAGCCCGTTCTGTCTCTGAATCCGAGGCCTCTGGTTCGGCTGCATCGACCTGCCACTGATCCACCGCTGCTGTTTCTTCCAAGCCAGCAGGAGATAAACATTGGAAGACGAAGTGTAAGCGCTCCGAGCACTCCCCACGTCCTTCCACCCCTCCAGTGCCTTCCACCACTCTAGTGGCATCTGTAGCATCTGTGGTTGGGTTCCGTCACCTTGCTCCTGAACCATCCTCCACCTCTTCTGTGGAATTGGTGAATGTTGAGATGGTGCTGCTGTTGGAAGGGGAGGTTGCTGAGTCTCCACCTTGAGCTGCTCAACTGAGTCGGTGCTCTCCTTCATCGATTGTGTCGAGGGAGGAGCTCCTGGTGTCTGAGGCTGTTGGGGCGCAGCCCGAAAAGCAACACCTGGTCCAGTATATGCCGTTGTGTTCAAAGTCTTCGGGCTCTCTGCCCACGCCCTCAACAACAGCGATCCAGAAGCATGAGGCTGACGTCAGCTCAGGGGCCTTCCATACAGCGCAGAGAGCATTCAAGGATTTTCCATTTCCTCCCCATCGGATGCATGAATTCCGTTTCAGCCAACATTCTGAGCAGTACTACTTCAGGAGGATGTGAGGGATCCACTGGACTACCGCTCTCCTCCTCATCTCTCTTACTACCCTTCTGAATCGGCTTCTATAATTGCAAACCATCCTCCCACGAGAGATGCTGGTAGCCAAGTGACTTTGCACTATCAGTTGCCTGTTCCTCGGGGATCTCCAGATGTTCTCCTTCATCCAGTGGATTGTCCATTGCCTCCGATTCTGGTGGAGTGTCCTCTGGTGCCGCCTAGAGAACCACCTCTCTGCTTACTGTACCTAGGAGCCAGAGCCGATCGCACTCCTCATCCTCCTCAGCCAGTAGCTGTTTTCTCTTGCTGTATGGACTGTGCCAGCCTACACCTCCTCTTGACCTGCTGCTTGAGGACTCTTCCTCCCCAACAGATGACATCCAAGCTTTTGCTGAGCAGATGGTATGCTTTTCTAATGCGCTAGACTTGGAGGTTCCACAGAAGGCCTCAAACCCGGTGGATCCTATCTACAATTGAATCAAGTCAATAGCTCCTCCAATTGCAACTCTGCCCTGAAGCTGACCCAAAGGTCTTGGGAGAATCCTTCTTCCCTCCTGTCAATGTCCAAATCCATTGACAGGCTCTACCGGATTGATGGTGAGGATATCTCCTGGCTTCACGAGCATCCGAAGCCGAATTCGGCGGTGGTGGAGGCATCGCAACATTGCCAGCAGCGTTGTTCACAGGCCACACCATTTGATAAGGAGGGGAGGAAGCTTGACATCTTGGGCAGGAAGCTTTACTCCTCGGTTTTGTTGAGTTTCCGGATTGCCAACTACTCCACTTGCATGGGCGCATACCAGCAAGTTCTCTGGGACAGGATCTCCCCATACCTGGAGGGGCTTCAGGACAAAGAAAGGCATATGGCCATCTAGGCTGAGGCACAATCCCTGGTTGGCCAGCAGATGAACTCTGTCCATCATGTGCCTGACGATGTGGCAAACTCGGTGGCTGGTTTGATCTTGCTCTGTCGTCATGCCCTGGTTGTGATCTTCGGGCTTAACCCCACAAGCATGTGCCATGATCGAGGACATGCCCTTCGACTATTCCGGGCTCTTCAGCCAATCCACTGATGAAAAACTTGAATTCAAGCAGAAGATGAGATCTACAGCACGGAAGTATGATATGCCATCCTCTTCCTTCCATTCCAGAGGCCAATCGGGGTGGCAGGGCTCTCAGTACCCCTAATCCCAGCGTCGGAGTTACAATCCTCCACCTTCTCACCACTTCCGTTTTCTATCCCGGTCTTTGTCAGCCTCCTCGGTGAGAAGCTAGTCGAACACTTCACACTATTAACAGTCTTCCAAGCAGCGTCCTAAGGACCAGGCCAAATGCAGATTCTAACTTGCTGGATGGCCATCTGTCAGGGATGCTTTGATCGTGAGTTCCTGCATGGCAGGAGGTTGGACTGGATGGCCCTGTGGTCTCTTCCAACTCTACAATTCTATGATTCTATGATTATCTTGCAGATGGTGCTGTTCGGGGATCGCTTGGCCCATTTCCATCCAACCTGAGTGTCCATAACATCAGATTGCTGGGTGCTCCGACATTCAAGAGGATTGAATTTGAGGAGTACCCACCGACAGGTCAAATTCAAATAATATCTTCCTCTCCTGTCTTCCTCGAGGAGGCACAGATGTTGCTTCAGAAGGGTGCCATTGAACCGGTGACTCCCGACCAGCGCCACCTCTGTTTCTTCTCGAGATACTTCCTCGTGAACAAGAAGGATGGAGGACTACGACCAATCCTCGACTTCCGCAGGGTGAACCTCTATATCCTTCCAAAGTGGTTCAAGATGGTCACGTTGTCTTCAATCCTTCCTCTCCTCCAATGAGGCAACAGGTTTGTGACCATCAATCTGAAAGACACCTACTTCTATGTGGCGATCCATCTGGACCACCGATGGTTCCTAGCCTTCCAGATTGGCGACAATGCCTTCCAGTTTCAGGTCCTACCCTTGGGCCTCACAACAGCATCCAGAGTCTTCATGAAGTGCATGACGGTGGTGACGGTGTACCTCAGGCAATAAGGGGGAATTGTGTTTCCATACATCAACAACTGGGTCCTTGTAGCGGACTCCTGGTCGCAGCTCCTCCAAGACATTGACTTCACACTGGAATTGCTGGACTCCCTTGGACTGGTATTCAGTGCAGAGAAGTCACACTTGAATCCATCCCAGACCGTCCAATTCATCAGCGCCTGGCTGGATTCCACAACAGCCACTACTTACCTGCCGGAAGCTCGGTTTGAAGCCCTGCAGAATCTAATCTACCAATGCCGCCATTCTTACCGGGCGACTACCCATTCTGTCCAGGTCCTGCTTGGGCACATGGCGTTGATGACTGTGATCATTCCATTTGCCAGACTCCCCTTTCGGCCCCTTCAGTCCTGGTTCCTCTCAGTGTTCGATCCCCTCATTGACCCTCCTTGGAAGTTGCTAACTATGCCAAGGGAGGTGCAATGTTCTTTGGAATGGTGGCTGGACCCGTCGGATGTTCTGGCTGGTCTGCCCTTCAAACCCCCTCAACCTCAAGTTGCACTGACGATGGACGCATCCTTGCTCAGCTGGGGGGCACATCTCGATTGCTACAACATCCAGGGCACCTGGTCAGTGGAGGAACAGCAGATGAACATCAACCTGCTGGAACTGTTGGCTGTCCAAAAGACATTGAGATCTTTCGAATCCCTGGTGACCGGGAAGCCCATCCTGCTTGTGACAGACAACACATCTGTCATGTATCATCTCAACAAGCATGGTGCTAATTGCAGTGTCCTATGGAACTGAGGGAAATAAGCAGGATCGCCTCAGAGGGACTGTTAGGGTGGGCAGAGCTACCGTTAAAAATTGTTATATAACTATTCTAGAAGGTTCCATGTGCACTGCGCAGGTGCAGGAATAACCCCAGCTGTGTGAATTCACAGAAGACCACTCAAAGAACTACAGTTGCAGGTAAGCAACCTGTCCTTCCTTGAGGAATTACCTCTGGCCAGCGCAAGTAGAGCCCCATGTTCTGGATGGGCCCTGCAAGCCAGGGCCTCAGGGTCATGGGACCATCTCCTTTCTCATGTGTTTGGCAGGTTTCCGTTCTTTCTTTTTTCCCATGGCTGCACAAAACAAAACAAAGCACCAATTTATTTTTCTTATAAACTTGTTGGATTAAAACAAAGGCAGTTTGTGGGGGAAAGCAACCTGGTTTTAAAAACCAAAGCCGGTGTTTTCCATTGCCAACGGAAGTTATACAGAGGCAGGAGTAGTTATAATTCTAAAAATACTAATCAAATAAATAATTTGACAAGTATAAAAAATGGGTGGATTTCAACATCTGGGCATTCCTCATTATTGGCCATCCTGACTAGGGGACAATGGGATTTACAGTTCAGTGACATCTGGCAGTCCACCCCCTTCCCACTGCTGGATGAATGTGTCAGCTGCTACATTTCATTCTTCATGATGCGACTATATCCCTTTTCTTGCCTTCATCTCCTCCCCAACTGAAATACCCCAAAAGTGCTGAGCTTTCGTCAATGACCTTTTCATTTTCTTTTGGAATCTAGGAATGGTTGGGGGGTGGGGACAGCAGAAATGATGAAGAGTCAGAATGGTTTCAGTCCCGTTGCCTGCAAACATACTTCTTTACAAGTGTGTGAAGCAGGGCTGCAGCTTTGCTAAACTTGGTTTCATGCGCTTATTTTAATTACACCAGCCAATGGATTTTCCACAATGCCTCAGGAAGCCCAACAAGCAAAACTACAGCATTGACAGACTGCCATGCTAAATAAGATCAATAAGCAATTTCCCTTGGAGAACAGACACTGGCCCAGTGGAAAGACCCACACTGGGGTGGCCGGGTGAGGAGTCTGGGAGGGGGAACAACCGAGGAGGAGGAGGAGGAGGAGGAGGAGGAGGAGGAGAAAGAGGCAGCTTGCATAGCTGGTTAGGGAGTCAGCTCATCACAAGTGCCAAGTGGCGTCTGTCAGATGCCCTGTCACGTCCTCTCCGCACTACAGGCCTTGTGGATCATGGAGGATGGAAGGGCAGGTTGTAGATATTTGCAGGCAAATGCCTGAATATAGTAGCAAAGCCTCTCACCCTCCATCAGGAGTTTTCTTCTAGAAGCAAGAAGTGTTTTGCCTGGCCACCAGTCTAGCCGGTGCCTTTAGATACTGGGCCTGAAGGCTGCGGCTCCTCCTCCTCTGGAGCAGAGATCTCTGCCTCTGAGGGTGTGTGGGCCTGCAACCCTTCTCCTAAGTACTCAGGCCTTGGAATGATCTGTTGGATCCTTTGGTCTGGCCTGCTCCTTGGTGCTCTCTGACCTGAGAAGTCCAAGATGGTCTCCTGTAGCAAATCCATCCCTTGGAGGTATGACGCAGAGAGAGAGGAAGAGAGAAAGATGTGCGCTGCCTTGCTGCTACTTCCGCAAAGCCAGCCTTCCCAAGCTGGCAAGCTTTGTCCAGTGGCCCTTCAGTTGCCCCTGTGGGGAAGCGGGCCAGGCGAAAGCCTTGGAACAAAAGCCAGTGGGCAGTGGAGGCCCCTCTCTTTTCTCCCCCTTTCCCTCCTGGGCTGCCTCCTGAGCTGGCCCTGCTTTTGCTGGACTCCCAGCCCCAAGGATTAACCCACCCCATCCCTGTTGCTCTTGTCCGATAGGAGGCTCTGATCCTTCCCTTAGACAGGTGGGGTCAAATCCTGAGCTGGAAGGTCCGGTCAATGCCCGCAGTGCCATATTAGAGAGAGCTGCTTCTAAGCAGGTCCAGAGCTGCCGTCCTCCTCGTTGGTGGTCCCTCCCCTTGGAAGTGTGTCAGAAGGACAGCTATGGATGCCCCCTCCCTTCTGGGCTAGATGTAGCTGGGGCTGTGGGGACCTGGGAGGTGGAGGGGCCTCGAAATGCCTCAAATCAGAGCCTGGCATCTCAGCCCCCTCCTGTGCCAGAGGAGCGTTGTGCCTCCCGTCTCCTCACAGGCTTCCTCGCCAGACCCTCCATTCTCTGCCATTACTTGGGAAGCGCTTCTTCTTTATACACACAAGGGTGCCTTCGGATTTGCTCTTCCTCTCGGCTGGTGAGGGGAGAAATCCACACAACCTGAGTTGCACCTGTTACTGCCCAGGCAGAGGAGGGGGAAAGCTGGTGACTGGAGGTGCCGTTTCTGGCATAGTAAACCAGCACTGAAACAGACAGACGGACGGACCACGGTTGGGAGGGCAAGCTGCCTCATCCAGCTCCCAGGAGCCTTCCTAGCTGCAGGATTGGGCCCTTCCTCATGCAGGACTTCTCATTAACCTTCTGGGGTGGATAGGGCATTGGCCCTCCTCGGTTCCATGGCTACCTTTCTTTGCTCACTAATTAGACCCTTCTGCCGCTCCACCGTGTCCTTCGGCAGGCACCACCTGACTCCCCTGGGCACGACTAGGCCCAAAGGGGGCCTCCAAGCTGTTAGCGCCTCCGTTTGTTCATTAAACGGCCAGGAAAAGGCACAGCTTGTCAAATATTATTTCTTTTCGGATACCATGTGTATCTCGAATAATTGCATCTAGCTAATGCAGCCTGACAGTTTGGTAAATGAAAACCAGGTCACCGCTATCCTATCCACTCTATGCCTTTCATCACAGTAACTAATTGTCATTCAGATTAACATCTGTTTTTCAGCTAGGGGTGAGGAATGCAATTTATTTAGTTTTATTTCTGGACCTTATAATTAGGGCAGTGACTTTTATGGTGTTTGTCTAATTATTCAGTCTTAACCTTTCATTTTTTCCCCCTTGGGAGTATTCACATGAAAACACTCCCTTCATCTTCTGCATAAATTGCTTTGGCTGGAATGAGTTCCGCTCACTGCCCTCAGAGGCGCATGGCCGCCATGTGGAAAGAGCGAGAGGACAGACCCTGTTGTGCCAAAAGAGGGGGGGGGCAGAGGACACCCACGCCACGTGGTCTTCCATTGGAGGTGTCCTCTGGGAGATGCACTCAGTTCAGCCTCATCCTGACTGGTCCTCTGATGGCTTTTTCCTGCGTCTCCATTTTAGAAGAATGAAGACACAGAAACACCCAATATCTACTTTTCTTTGCACCTCCTGAACCCCTCTTGCTCCCCCCACTGCCCCCATTTCAAAAGACTTCTTCCTCGTGATGTAAGCCCAGCTGGGATCTCCTGGTGAAGGAAGGAGTGTCACAGAAATATCAGATTAGCATTAAGTGCTGGAAAGCCAACGAGGCCATCCTGTGGGGAAACATTTCCAGAATAAAGCCCTGTTTCACACACAAGGTGTTCCTCAGGGATGTTGCACCAAAGTGTATATTAGCCTGTACCAGTGTGTCCCTGGGATGCGCAGAGCACTGCTGTGTACATAGAAACTCACAGACTAGTCCTTGACAGCTGCATTCCCAAAGGTGGAGGAAATGACCCTGGAGAGGTGCCGCTGTTTGTTTTATTATAATATTTCCATCCCGCCCTATATCCAAGGATCTCAGGGTGCCATACAAGAGGAACATGCAGTAGACTTCTACTTGCCATAGATAACACTGGCCAGAGAGGACCAAGGGTCTGGCTTAGCTTCGCAGGTTCAGCTAGATTCCTGGAAACATTTCCCAAGCGCAATTGGGAGAACTTGTCATTTCCTCCAAGACAAAGATTCCAGAGAAGCCTGACTGTTGAGGCTGCTGAGATACAGGGTGGTGGGTGGAGTGGCAAGGTCAGGCAGTTGGAGACTGTCCCACTTCCTTATGTCTGACCTTGCGACATGGCAGGGGATGCTGGGATTTCAAACAGCGACACCCAACAAGAGTTGTGCTGCAGCCAGTATCTTCTGTAGCCTTGCCAAGGACCTCAGTCAGACTCTGGAATCTGGTTTTATTGTGCTGTGTTAGCTGCCTCAATCATTTGGAAAGGAAGGCGATGCAATATAAATAACCCCCACCACCATCAGACAAGTGGGTTTTCTATAGCTCTCTTAAGATCCATGTGTTGCTGAACATGAAGTGCATACTATCCCTGAATATAAAATGCTGATGCCGCTGACCTCGGTGTTTGCCAGCACCAGACTCTAGCCTTCCCAGCTGTTCACGTCAGTGAATGTTATTGTCTGCATTAGGAGTTGGGCTGCATGTGCCTTCAGGCAAGGACTCTCATTTCCCATAAAGTTTTGTGGGCACCTCAACCTACCCCCAAATAATGGCAGTAACAAGGAGAAGAGGAGGAGGAGGAGGAGGAGGAGGAAAAAGAAGGAGAAAGCCAAGGCAAGCAATAATTCCAGCACAAATGAGTCATTGGAGCACCTCCTCTGGTGTCTGTTATTTAGCCCATCCTTGGGAAACAAGTTGATGAGTTTGAAGGCTCACCGTCTTTTTCATTCGAGGAAACAGCATTACGTGGAGGCTGTGGGGACTTTGCTTTGCTTCTGACACACCGGTGCAGCTCACCTGAACCCCAGAAGCAAAGACCCAGCTCTGGATTTATGCTGGGAGGGCAGGTGGCGACCCTGTGGCCCTTCTCTAAAGATATCGAAGAGCTGCCATTCCCAGCTTCTCTCACCATTGGGTTAAGCTGTCTGGGACTTTGGGGACTTGCAGTCCAACAAGTCCTGAACTATACAGCCCACAAGATGCACACCCCCTTCACATCTGCTTTTTCTTCTGGGAAGAAGAATAAGGAGACTGAGAGGACCTCTTCTGGTGAAGAGAGGGTTGTCACAGAGGGAAGGGGGCTGGCCTTGGTCTCATGGTTTTAAGTTACAGGAGGGTAGATTTCAATTGAACAGAAGAAGGGACTTCTTGATGGTAAGAGCGGTTCAACAGTGAGACCAACTGCCTGGAGAGGTGGCAGGTTTTCCTTCTCTGAACATCTTCAAAAGGAGTCCGGACAGCTACTTGCTGGGGAGGCTCTAGTTGGAGATCCTGCGCTGAGCAGGGGGTTGGACTTGATGGCCTCTGGCACCCCTTCCAACTCTAGGATTCTATGAGAGTGAACAACCACTTGCAAGAGAGCTCCTATGCAGCTGAGTTGGTCCATTCAGATTCAGAAAAGCAGCCAGGAGAAAGACAGATGTTCCCTCAGACAGGTGCAGGAGGGGAGTGGAGATGTGGGAGTCTTCTGTGCTGCTGAAAGGGAAGCCATCATTTTGGCACAGCTGTGGGTCTGCCAAAACCATGGGGGGGGGGTTCCTGCCCTGTTATAATGGAGCATCAGCCACCTCTGCTCTGCAGTAGACAATGGGTGACATCTCATTGGGGCTTACACTGGGGTGAACCATGGTTATCCCAGCAAAAGAACTCTTCCATGTGGCCTGCTAGGAGGTACCCAGTTGCTCCTTGTGCAGCACCATTGTGCCAAGTGTGCAAGGGCCATCAGACACCTCTCAGAGGCCACTCTGCCCCTCCTGGCCACTGATTGGTTGTGGGGTGCCCCTGAGCCTTACCCAACTGCCCTTGCACACCCTGGAAAGAGCCAGCTGTTTTAGGCATCCTGGTGCTCCACCAGTGGCCCACTTTGGTTCAGCTGATAGTGGCTGGGCTAGATACGTAGAGAGTCCAACCTGCTATGAGGAAGCTTCATCTGTTCCTGACCTCCCGCATACAACGGCATGGATTGGATTTTATTTACGTAAGCCTGGGAACTGGCACATATTCTCTGTGAGGCTGGCAGTGATGATTTTATTGGCTGTTGATAAGTCTTTAATTTCAGATGCTTGAGGCACGAATGCCCTGACTGGCCAAGTCACCCCATCAATATAGAAAGCCATGGCCAACTCCTTCTCCTTGATGGGGTGCCATTGCTGCTTTCTCGCTGCTGCTGGGTACCACATGGAGTCTTATGGCAGCATTTTCAGCTCCCTTTTCCAGCCAAAGTTCTTCCTACTGCCCTCTTTCTTTTCCATAACAGCCGTACATGTCTGCTTTTGATGTCAGGATGCTGCAGAAGAGATGCAAATGTCCTGCTCCTGTATTTTGAATCTCCTTGAGACTCAAGTGAGGCGTTGATGTTTAGGCCCAAAACCATAATGAATAAACATGTATTGGTGCCTATTAATTAATTAAATGCATTCAGAATCCTTTGGTGACCTCTGTGGAGACTCAGTGGTTGTCTTCTTCTTCTTCTAAGTGAAAGAGTTAGTAGTCCTGTTGCAATGATGCCTGAAGCCCTTTAAGATACACAGTGACCAAAAAACTGGGTGAGGCAGGATTTCAGAGAGAATGAGGTCAGAGCAAGCCAAAGAAATGGAAGGCTGGTTAAAGGCAAAACCAAGGTGTGTGAGCAGGAGCTGTCGACCTGCACCTGCTCAGCAGCTGCCTAATCTTTCAAGTCCTTGTGCAGAGATAGCCAGGAGGAGGCTATAAGAAGCCAGCGAAGTCAGAGCCCAGGTGACCTCAAGTGGTGCAGCATTGCAAGATTTGGCAGAGTCAAAGAGGAGCAATCACTGGCATGACTTGTGCTCTCCCTGAATGCTTTCCCAGGTATTCCGTGGAAACTGACTCTGACCTGCTGCTCTGTGCAGCCTACATCTTGCCCCCGGCTCTGGCTTGACTCACATGGGCTTCACCTATGCTGTGGACTCCCAGCCTAATGGAGAAGCGAATCAGGGGCAGCAGCTGGAGGCTGCCTTGTTTGTTGGGGCAGTGGATTTGCCCCAGCTTTTAGGCCAAATGAGATATCTGAAGTACTGAGCAGTGACGTCACTGTTGTTTCTCTCCCCTTTAATTTTTACCCAAATACGCTCAACCTATTTTCCATTCACTAAGTCACGGATCTCCTCACAGATGTACATCTCCTTGTCATACAAACTACTCTCTTTCTGTTTATGAGTTGATGTCTTTGGAATATGTTATACCTCTCCGTTACTAGGTTCCACTCATGAGACTCATCCCACCAGGTTTCAGTGATGCCTAATAAATAATATTTGCCTTCCTGTGTTAAGAGTTCAAGTTTGTCTTATTTATTTCGCATGCATTAGTCCATTTGTGTAGAGACATTTAAGATTATTGGTCATTCTTTTAGGTGATTCCTTGTTGGTGTTTTTTTTTTTTTTTGCCAACTGCTGGCTTTTTGTACTGTTGGCCCAATTCCTGCTGTATCATTGTGGCTATTGTCCCCTGGTTTACCCTTGCTCTATGGAATACTGTCTAACTCCCCCATATAACTCAGTTTAAGAACATCCTGATCAGATTTGCAAGACTCTTAACAAATATGTTCTTTCTAATTGCTTTGAGGTAAAACCCATCTCTTGCAAGAAATCCTTCCTCATGAAAGTGCAGATTATGGTGCAAGAAGCCAGATCTTTCTTGATGAGGAGCCAGTTGTTCACTTCTAGCATTCTTCTCCCTCTTCCTGGGCCATGTCCTTCAACAGGAAGGAGCGATGAAATAACAACCTGTGCTGAAAGGTCCTTTAGCTTCCTCCTTAGAGCCTTGTAGTCCCTTGCAATATTTTGAAGGCTATATCTTGCAATATCATTTGGTCCAACATGGCTCAGAAGGAAGGGGTCAGTAGGTTTTGTGAGTCCTGTTGACTCCTCTGTTACATCGTGGATCTCCACCCCAAGGAGACGTCACACTGCTCGAGGCATCTTATCACAGGTCCACACCCCACTACTTCTTTTCCTCTCAACAGGGAATCACCTACCACCACCACCACATGTCTCTTCTTGTTCTGGGAATTGACAGTAGCTCTTCCATCCTGAGAACACTCCAGGAACACCTCTATGGCTTCTGAGGAGGGAGACTGTTGTCCTTGGTCCTGTGAACAGGACTGCTGATTAACAGGAGAACTTGGAAGCTCCCAACTTGCAACATGGTTCTTGACAGTTCTTCTGTGTGTCACATTCTTCCAAGGCTCAGCCTTTTGTGTTGGGGAATCGTCACCCTGCCTGGAGGCATCCCCTTTGTCTTGCCTTTCCAGTAGAGTCTGTTCTACTCTTTCCAAAAAAAGCTCCATCCCGGTGAAGTGTAGATACAGGAGCCTCTTCCAGGAGGTTAACTAGCACGCACAATGCAAGTATAGCCCCTCAAATCCTCCAGCATGGCACATCCATATTTATCGTCTAATATAGGCAGTGGCAGAGCCCTCAAAGTGCACCATGAAACAACCACTCAAAATGCCCATTTTCTTCTTCCTGTTGGCCGAGTCCCAGTGACTGAGGCTGCAGCTATATAGATCTAGCAGCTGCTGGCTCTGCATCCAACAAAGTCATTGGCTCAGCAGAAGCCCCAGCCACCTATGTGGGCAGGAGGAGTGCATAGACCAAACAAAGACACACACACACCAGCCTCCAAACAGAGCAACCCTGACCTCCAGAATATAAGCTCCCTTCCTCCTCTCTCCTCAGAGATAGGTATGTTCTCACCACAGGATAGATCCACAGGCTGAAGTTCCAGCATGACACTCTTTCTTCTGAGTACCTCTCTTGGAAGAATGACTTTTATACAGGTTGGCCATCCAGCTTTAGCTCAGTCAAGTTGTGTATGCTGCAACCCACAACTCTTCCTCCCCATATTCTCTGTGTTTGCTCTTGACTTTCATTAGAAGTAGTCTGTTATTCAAGATGCTAGAGAGGTGGTACATCTACTTATCAACAAATCATCTGTTCTGTCAAATGTTATCATGAAATAGAGCTAATGTTTACTCTTTGTCAATGAGCTAATGCCCAGCGTGTGGAATATTATTTTAAAAAATAGTTTGTTCCATTCCTTGTTAAAAGCCCCAAACAGACATCCAATGTGTCGTATTGCTGTTAATGTCACCTGATTTGGGAAGGGACAGGGAAGAGTGTTACTGCCTTGGGGGTAGGACTGGGAAAGGTGCAGGTCATGGGCTTTTGCATTACCAAGTCCTCCTGGATCTCCCCACTTCAATAAATGGTGCATAAATCACACACACGCACACACCCCAACTTCCACCAAACATGAAAGTTTACCTTTATCATCCCCCATGATCCCTCAGCTCCTCCCCAACGTGAAAAAAACTGCCTGAAACCATCTCTATATATAATTTTCTTGGGTATGTTGCCATTCTCAGTGTGCTGATTGGCTGCTCAGGAAACACCCCCACCCACATCCAACCAATCACCACCAACATGCAAATTCCCTCTCCACATCACAATCCACTCAGTTTGTATCACTGCCTCACAAGGGTCCCTCCCTCCTCTCACTCCCTCAGCCGCTCATCAGTCACGGGCTGTGATGGGATCCAGGCAGTTAACTGATGGTGGCCATGGGATGCCACTGCTGCCGTGGTACCTAGGTAGTCAACTAGTGGTGGCCACGGCAGAGTAACAGAGTGAGTCACCCTCAGCAATTCCGGGAAAAGTGTGGAACGTTGAGAAGGCAGAGGAGGAATTTAAATCCGCTGGCCTACCTTACAGGGTTGTCATGAGGTCTACTGGGCATTTTGGGGGGAGGTTTTTTTAATGGCATATGGAGCTAGTAGGATATTAATAACAGAAGTGACTCCACACTTCTAAGTGAGCCCCAGCAGGGGAGAGCTAGCCTTGGTCTGGCCGTTTGTGAGGTAGTGTTGGGTTTTTCAGGTTCAGCCCGAGAGGGGTCAAGGCCCTTGCAGAAGAGGAGGCAGGTGAAGAGCTGGAGATCCTGCAGCAGCGCCTGTTACCTCCAAGTCCCACTGGGAGCAAAGACTCTGTGAGGTGTGTTATCAGCGGCCCCCAAGCTGGATCAATGCTTCAGGGCTAACTCCCGCCAGGCAAGGGGGACACATGGTTCGGTGGACTTCCTCCCCACCCCCAGCCTCAGGCCATGGCAGATAGCCACTCCGCTGAATGCCCACTGGGCTAAGGGTGCTTTTGCTGCTGTTAACATGGTAAAGCCACGTATTCTGAGCACCGTTCAGTACCTTTCTCTCTCCATGTTGTGACTCCAGGGAAGCAGCCATGGCAGAAAACACTCAGAGCCTGAGTGGAGAAGAAGAGGCTTCGCTCAGAGAGCCTGTGGAGGCTGCAGGGCCAGGACTTGGTGGCAAAGGAGCCAAGGTCAGTAACAATGCTTGACCCTTCTCAGCTGATCACCATGTTGCCTCTTGGTATTTCCCTGCCATCTCAGGATGAGGTCTTGGTCATGCTAGCAAGAGAAGCCTACCAAAAGGAGCTCCTGTTAGCTGCCTCCCACCACCATCCACTGGCATGAATGGAGTGTGCAGAGAAGCAATGCTCAGAGGAATGTTTCTTTCTTCCTTTAATCCATTTATATCCCCCACTTCCCAAACCTGGGGCTCAAGGTGGCTTACAAAAATTAAAACAGATATAAAGATATAAAAGTTAGTGTTAAAATGCAGTTAAACTATCCATAGAATTAAAACCATTTAAACATATCCCTAAAAATTTAAAATCCATAGAATAGCCCAAAATGCCCTTGCCTTCAGTTCTCAGAAGCCTGTTGGAATAGGTAAGTTTTTCACCTGCTGGTGGAAGGATGGCAAAAAGGGAGCTAGCTGTCCTGGCCTTCTGAGGGAGAGTTTCTGGGAGTGACCACCAAGAAGGCCTTGCTTGTCCTGGGCCCCCAAGACGTGTCTGTGAAGGTGACCGAGAGAAGGGTCTTCCCCAAAGTTCTCAGAACTTGGTTAGGCTCATACTATGTAGCCTGGAGCCAAGCTATGTCGGGGGAAGAACATCAAGGTGACAAGCAACTGCAAGCCACATACATCACCCACCTTGTCGCCACACATGCATAGAAACCGGAAACATTGCTTAAAACTGGCAGAGGTGTGGGGCTTTTGTGAGTGGCCGGGAAGGTGTCCATAAGCACACTGATGCCCATGAACACAAAGGAGGACTTTATTCTGAGCTTTCTTCCTCAGCTTGGCTAAGGAGCCCAGTGTCTGAAGGAGAATTCACGCCTTTAGTGCTCTCGCCATGTGCATGAATGCAGAGCCAGGGGAGGCAATCATGAGCCATTCTGCCCAGACTCTAACTCAAAATCTCTCAGCCACAAACGCCACAGCCTCCCTACCCCTCATTCCGTCTATTATACTAGGGGATGTTCTCTGTCTTTATCATCCCCGTTTCTCCCTGCAGAAGGATGTCTGTGTATGCTGTTCTGTTTTTCAGTGCTTACCAGTAGCTGCTGAGGACGGGGGAGAGGAGCTCCCAAAGAAGAACCAGCCAGAGATCAAGGAAGTGCTGTGGTGTGTGGACCCTGAGGAGCATCACCTGACTGGCGTGGAAGAAGTGAGCAGGCCTGACCCCTGAGCATCCGTCCTGCCCTGCCTGCAGACCGTGGAGGGGCTGGGCGGGTGGGAGCCATGGAGTCATGGTAGCAGTGCTGGGTCAAGAGGCTCTCAGGGTCCCATCTCTAGCAAGGAGGCCCACTTCCGCCCCACCAGCCCGTTGGGTTGCTTTCCCCTCTGGGCACCAGAAGGAAACAGAGCTGGAGAGGGGGAGAGAAGGCAAGCACACAGCCCCTGCTGCTCCGTCTCCTTGCTTCTTCCACTGCTTATTCAGAGGGGACAGTGGAACAGACCCCGAAAGCCAGGAGGAGGGGAGCAGTAGGGCCCGGAAGCTCCCTGGGTTGCCATGGGGCTCCCTGGTAAGTGAGCAGCAATGCCAGCCACATCTCCCTCTCCTCCCTGACTAGGTGTTTGACATCATGCCACTCTTTGGGACGCTGCAGCCAAAGGAGACCCAGAAGATGTCCTTCACTTTCTATGGCCACGCCGACATTGTCGCCCGTGTGAGAGCCCTCTGCGAGGTGGAAGGGGGGCCCACCTATGAGGTCTTGCTGAGCGGGGAGGCTTCCCTTGTGAGCTACGCCTTCGATAGGAAGGAGATTGACTATGGGCTTCAGGTAGGTGCTCAGAGCGCATGGCAGTGCTGCTGGCCCCTGAGGAACATTGCCTGCTGCTTCCCTTCTTCCCTCACAGGCACACCCACACCTTCTTCCTGGCTCTGGGCACAATCCTGCAGGCACGGCTGCAAGCATGGAGATCTGAGCCTCTCAGTCTTATAGGGCTGTTTTCAGATCCAAACTATATCCAGCATGAGTCCCTCTTACTTTTCCATGGAGAGCAAGAAGTGAGGCAAACATCAAAATGCCTTTCTCTGATCGTGCTTGGCCGCTGGGCGATTGGTCTAGATGTCTTCATCTACACCCGCCATCCATTCCTTAGATTCTCCTCCTCCCACATATCTGAGTGCTGAATTTTTGCCTCTCTTCCTGCTCCTCCATCTGCAGCTGAAGGATAAGGAAGGCCCCGTGGCTCAGAGAATGGGCAGACAGGTCCAGGTGGTTTATACCATGGCTCTTGACCTCCACACTGGAAATATCATGCCTTATGTGGGATCTCTGCATAAGGATTTCACTCACCCATCTCCCCACTTGGGCAGGAGAGCTGCTGCTATCTGGCTTTTCTTTATTCCTCTGTCCCTGATGCTGGGACAAGTCTGTCACAGTCACTGGGCATCACCCCATGGTGCTATTCAAGAAGGTCACCTCATCTGAGCATGGCCTGCAGGGCTTTCTTCCCTGCTTTTATATTTCCTGAGACACACTTGGCTTTTTCGGGGTGGGTGAGGGCTCTTTTCCTGGAGGCCCTTCTTTCCCCAGGGGGTTGCTCCCAGCAGGGTCAGCTGACCTTTTACTGGGCAGCTTGGGGTACTATTGTGTCCCTTCCCAATCCTAGCCACACACAGGATGCCTAGAGAAAAGGATGACTAGAGAAGGACTGGAGGCCTTCTAAAACATGCCTTTCTCAGGGGTCTGTGCCATATCACAGAGCTGCCAGACTCCAGTATGGCATTCTGAGCCTCTGTGGACAAGCAGAGATCATAGAATTATAGAATCATAGAGTTGGAAGAGACCTCAAGGGCCATCCAGTCCAACCCCTGCCATGGAGGAATACACAGTCAAAGCACTCCCAATGACAGATGGCCATCCAGCCTCTGTTTAAAAACCTCCAAAGAAGGAGACTCCACCACACTCCCAGGCAGTGCATTCCACTTCTGAACAGCTCTTACTGTCAGAAAGTTCCTCCTAATGTTTAGGTGGAATCTCTTTTCCTGGAGTTAGAGTCCATTGCTCTGTGTTCTAGTCCCTGGAGCAGCAGAAAACAAGCTTGCTCCATCCTCAGTATGACATCCCTTCAAATATTTAAACATAGCTATCATGTCCCCTCTCAACCTTCTCTTCTCCAGACCACCCACCATCCTGGGTGCCCTCCTCTGGACACGTTCCAGTTTCTCAATATCCTTCCTGAATTATGGTGCCCAGAACTGGACAGTCTTCCAGGTGAGGTCTGACCAAAGCAAAATATAGTGGCACTATTACTTCCCTTGATTTAGACACTATACTCCTATTATTGCAGCCTAGAATCGCATTGGCTTTTTTACCTGCTGCATCACACTGCTGGCTCATGTTCAGCTTGTGGTCCACTAAGACTCCTAGATCCCTTTCGCATGCACTGCCCTCAAGCCAGGTCTCACCCATCCTGTATCTGTGCATTTCATTTTTACTGCCCAAGTGTAGTATCCTACATTTCTCCCTGTTGAAATGCATTTTGTTAGTTTTGGCCCAGCTTTCTAATCTGTTGAGGTTATTTTGGATTCTGATCCTGTCCTCTGGGGTATTAGCTACCCCTCCTAATTTGGTGCCATATTTCTTCAGAGGTGAATCTTGAAGCAATTTGGCTCAAGTGAAATATTGGGAGACATTTTAATGCAAGTCAATACAGAAAAGGTGGGCAGAAGTGTCATGGAAGAGCAGTGCTTAGACATCTCTCCACACTTGTAAATTACTTGCACTTCCTTTCAGCCCATTTAAATGCCATTTTAAAAAATTATAAAAAACAGCATATTGCTCTTTTATATTCACTGAGAGTCTCTTTTGGGAGAAAAGGTTATTGGAATCTTTCCTCTCTGAAGAAGAGAAGTGCTGCTTGCCTCCCTGATGGCCCGTTGCCTCCCAGGGGGCAATCTAGGGGTGGGATGCCACAATCTTTGGCATGCGACACTCTTTGCAGCCATGTGAGCCATTTAGCCTGCTCTATCAGAGAACTCAGGTGCCTCACCAAATGACAAGTACCAGGATTCCATAGGCTCGAACTATGGTGGAGAAAGTGGTATCAAAGTGCTGTATTTCTGCTGTGTAGACAGGCCCATGCATGCCCGCCTCCTTGATGTGTTCCCTTTTTCTCTCCCACTCAGCTTTTTGACCACATCTGCGTGGCTGAGATCATGCTGAAGAATACAGGGAAGGTCGGGTTTGCCTACTCGGTTCTCGACGCAATCCAGTCCTCCGCAGATAACCCTCCACCTGGCGTGCCGCTGACTTTGCCTGAGACTGTGAGTGAGAAAAGATGGAAGAGTGGCAGCTTTTCTTTAACACAGTCTTGCATTTCTGAGTTTTGTTTTATTGAGAAGAGTAAAGCAAGGGAAGGGGAAAGGGAGGGGAGGGAAGGAGGAATCTAGCAGGTCCTCTAAGGCCAACTGGTTTATTTTAGCATGATTGTTTGAGGATTTCGATTCCCTTCTTCAGATACACTCATGCCGAAATAAATCTGCTCATCTTAAAGGCTCTGCTAGATTCCTCTCCCCTCCCTCCCCCCCTTTTTATTTTGCAGCAGACTGAGATTTGCAAAGGAAAGATGGCTCTTGTAAATGTTGGACCTTGGGGCCTGCCAAAGCGGCATTAAATGGGAATGACAACACAGGGCACAAATCGCCAGTCCAGATGAGTCTGCTGGCTTTGGGGCATCTCACCCAAACACATTCCTAATTGATGCTGTGGCTCCTTGTTTTCAGCACGCTTAAAGATGAAGTAAGCAAAAGCAGGGTCTTTCTCTTAATTTGCCTGAATTATTCTGATGGTAGAATTGGCTTTATTGGGAGTAAAATTTGTTTTTTGTTTCTTTGTTTTTTAAACACAAGAACTTGCCCACATGCAGCCTGCGTCTAACTGTCTAATAGTGTGTCTAGTCTGTTTCTAGGGCAAAGAAAATGCCAGGAGGTGCCATAGCGCCAAGTGGCACAATTCCCTGTTACATCCCTGATTCACTCCTGCAATGGCTCTATAGCATAACCTTCTAAGTGCTGGAGGGCCCCGTGTAAGAGAAAGAAGCCACACAAGAAGTATGCAGTCGCTTCACCTTCTGCGCTGTGTGATGCTTCTTTAGACAGACTACAGTTTTGTAGTTCAGCATTCTTCTTCAACATTCTTCCTTCAGCATTCTTCTTCTTGCATCTTCTAGAGTTATATTGAGTCAGGAAAGGAGCAGGTGTTGAAGATCTATTACTTGCCGGGAGTTCCTGAGGTCTTCCAAAGGACTTTCCAGATCCAGGTGGCCCACCTGGAACCAGACTGTATCACCTTGAGAGGAGAGGGCGTCTTCCCCAGAATCTGCCTGGATCTACCCCGAAATATTAGAGGTAGGGATGGCCAGCTCAGGCCTGCTTCCTCTTCCGCTCAAACTAGTGAGGAGGGGGTGGGGGAGACCACATCTTCTGGCAGCATTTCAGCTAAAAGGGCCGCTCAGTTCCTGGCACTCTCACATCCCTTTGTTCTTCTTTGCAGGAAATGAACAGTACAGCATCCTCCTCAGAGAAGTCAAGCAGCGGATGGAGCAGGAATCGCAGAAAGATTCCACCAGTAACTCGGAGGCCATGGCCACTGAACCCCCTACGGAGGAGACCCAGACAACAGTAATAAGATGCCGATTGCTTTGTGAGCTGAGGGTTGTTGTGTGCAGGGTTAGGAGACCTTTGCATGCAGCGTCTTGTGAGGACTCAGAGGAACACTTTGGGTGCCTTGCCTGTTGGAAGAGACCACAAGGACCATCCAGTCCAACCCCATTCTGCCATGCAAGAATACACAATCAACTTTTTTGCCAGAGTACAGAATGGCCGGCATTTTAGAAGCCCAGGTCCTGCCTCTCTCTCCATAGGCGGCTCAGCTAAAAAACCCAATTGTAACACTTTTTTAAAAATTAGGCTCTTGATAAAAATGGCACTGCATGGGGAAAAAACAGTTTTAAAGTATTTGGAAACATAACCAATGAGGGGAAGGTACAGCATTCTACATTTCAAAGAAAGCCCTTTTTCATCAAAGTGTGTTTGAAGAAGGAGGCCTGTTCCTGGTGGCAGGAGGGGAGTGGGGCAGGCAGACTCCCCTCCCCTCTGTGGGGTGACTTCCACAGTTGCCATGAAAATGGGGCCATTTTGGGTGCTAGCGGGGCAGTGGTGGGCACCAGCCCAACAAGACCTAGGAGGAGCCCAGGGGAGCCCTGTGCTGCCACCTGCCTGCCTTCCTTTCCATGCTGGAGTCGGCAGGGCTGCATTGTTACCTGAAGAGGTGGGGAGGTCTGTAGGGAGCCCTCTCAGGATGCCAAATCTCAGTTATTATGTGGGGGGAATTATTATAGCTCAAATGGACGTCTGCGAGAGGTCAGGTTGCTTCTGGGATCTTTGCACCTATGTATACTGGTACTAACTGCAGAGACTCCAAGTGAAAGTACAATAAAATGGGTTTTATTGGAAAATAACATGGAAACATTCACACACACACACACAAGAACCACACAAGGCTAACAAAGAGTTAAAGGTGGAAAGGCTGGATAGAGGAATAGATTTGGGAGATTGGGACTATAGTTACCAGTCTTGAAGAAGGAGAAGCGAAGGACTCAGCACTGGATCAGATCAGAACTGGAAGTTCTGATCTGAAGGTGTACTGACAGAGTGTCCAGGTGGAATTGTGGTGGCACAGTGACACATTATGCTGTTGTCTGGGACTAATATTTATACTGTATTTTGTGCCCCAAAGGGGTGTTTTGAGCTTAGAACAAAGTGCAGATGGGTTTTCCACCGTCAAACACAGGGAACCACATCTCTGCTGATTGCAGTTAATAGCTGAGAGACTGAACCTGATGGGCTTATGACAACCTTCATATTGTGGGACAGGAAAGGTGTGAAGGAATGTTTCCTAGGGATGAGGGGTGTGCAGGTCACTTGTTTGTTCATGCTGTATGACTCATTGCCAAGGGCTCCCAAGAAGGGATTGGCACATGCCACTGTATGGCTCTGTTTACTTGGGGCTTTGCTTAATCCTATCTTCGGTGTGTCTGCTGGTAATTTTCCACAACACCTTCTTTAGGTCCTGGTGACCTCCATCTGACCTCATTGATGTTCCACCCTGGTCTACTAGACCCCGTGAAGTGTCTCAGTATTGCCAATTATGAAATGTTATAGGGCGGGGGCATGAGGCATGGTAACAACATGGAGCACCCGGTGGGTCTGCTGACCCTCTTCTTGGCTTCCACAGCTGGACACCCAGCTGCTGATGGAAGTGGAGAGGCTGCTTGTCCGAGAGCATGCCCTGGAGCAGCAGCGGCTGCTGGCCTGCAGTGACCCGATGGAAGACGCCTCTGCCAGCAGCCAGAGAGCTCGGCGGAAACTGGTCAAGTGAGTGCAGAAGGCGTCCTTCTTATACGGAGGCTGCCTTGGACTGCTGGGCTTGAGGCAGGGGCCTGCCTGCACCTTGGAAATAGTTGGTGGGGATCCTCAGGAAATGGCCCTGTGCACTTGGCCTTTGGGAGGCAGACGAGCTTCCTGGGTGGGGCTTTGGACCTCTCTCCAGGAAGATGGTCAGCAGCCAGTTGAAGCCCCCCCCCCTCTCAGGTGCAAAGAGGGGATGCCCAAGAGTCAGGCAGAGGCTTAGCTCACTCTGCCA
This sequence comes from Gambelia wislizenii, assembly GCA_030847615.1. Lineage (NCBI taxonomy): Eukaryota > Metazoa > Chordata > Lepidosauria > Squamata > Crotaphytidae > Gambelia > Gambelia wislizenii. The sequence goes on from JAUMIR010000008.1 coordinate 42,641,747, forward strand.
AGTCGCACCCTCATTTTGACAGATAAGCCCCCTGAAAAGAAGCTGTAGGGAGGTTTCTGTGATTGGCACAGAAGAGGAGAATGCCTGCCTGTAACCCCTACTGTTGGCCTGAGCAGCCAACATACATTTCAAGCCAAGTGGTGTTTCCTCCTTTTCAGAGCCCAGCTCCCTGAGTACATCTTGGACTTTGGCTACATCATCCTGGGCACCGTACGGACTCACATCGTCAAAATTACCAACACCAGCCCCTTCCCTGTGTCTTTCTATGCAGACAGACAGAACCTGCAGGACACAGGTAAAAGAGGAATGTTTCCAGCCCAGCCCATCCTGGAGAGCAGCATGATTATTTCTCATTTATGGGGGCAGAAGTGAAGACTTGAGCATTTCAGTGGGGAAAGGAGGGCTCTAGATGCTAGGTGTGTCCCCAGACTCTGTCATAGAGTCACAGAGCTACAGAATCATAGAAGAGTTGGAAGGGGCTTCCTGGGCCATCGAGTCCCCCCCCCTGCACAGTACAGGATCTACAGCTAGAGCATCCCCAGCAGCAGGGGGCTGCCCAGCCTCTTTTGCCCATTTTATATAGAGCAGCGGTGGCCGAGGGGTGTCTGTGGGGCCACAGGCAGCCCTCTAAGGCTGTGCTTCTGGCCCTGATCCCTCCAGACTGCTCTTTTGGGGACTGAAAAGGAGGGGGTGAACTGCCTCTCTCAGGAGCCTCCTGGAGCAGCAGCCACACTTATACCTCTTTCCCTGCACAGTTTAATGCCAACACTAAGCCAGGAGTGGAGCCTCTGTACTTCCAGGCCCCCTCACCTCTGTTTTTTGGCATTTAGAGCCACCCGTGTGGACTCCAGAGGGTCCTGGCCCCCAGACCTGCCACCTTTGCTTGCCCTTGACCTATGGGAAGTCCTAATGCCAAGACTTGCAAAAGGAGACAGTGCCCGCCCTCCCCACCCCCGTCCTGCTCAGGATCACACATACCCTCTGTTGTCCCCACTGCCCTGCATAACCTAGGGGAGCTCTCCACTTGGGGTCCCACATGTCTGAGGCACCACATTGGAATGGCTGGTGACACCTGCCCCCACCCTCAACACAGAGCTTGGAATTAATGCACTGACGAACCTGGAAAACTCCAGGCCTGTTATCTGTCCCAACAGTAATAGTAGTAGTAGTAGATTGATTGATAGATAGATAGATAGATTGATTTGCCACCTCTCCCTGTGGACCAGTAATGGTTTATGAATGGATTAATTAATAATAATTCAGCACATTAAACCATTCTCATTTACCAGTGGTCATGCTAGTGAATGAACTTCCCAGTTTCTAATGTTCAACATTGCCAAATTACTGTTCAGTCAGAATGTTCCAAGCTCTGCCGCAACACACAAATTTCAGGCTGGAATTCAGAGAAGTTCCCACCCGCCCTGCCTTTCTTGTGCACAGTGTCAGCCTCCATTGAGAGTGTCATACGGTCAGAACATCAGACCGGGACTCTGGAGTCCTCCCTACTCGGCCATTGCATTCATTGCATGTCCTACTCTGCAGGGTTATGTGTAAGCAAAAAGCCACGTGGGCCTTCTAGAATTCATTGAAGGCGGAGTGGGATATTATTTTTTCCTGTACCCTGTAAGTTCTGAGAGATACTTCTGTTGCTCTTTGGAGGCAGGTTTCAGCACCGAATTGGATCGAGTGAAGAACCTGCCCTTCTGTGAAACAGAGACCTTCGAAGTGCTCTTTGATCCCCAGAGCGCCAACCGGCCCCTCGGAGAGGTGGAAGTGATCCTGCCCATCAAGGTGCCCTGGAGATCCTCCCACCTTCCTCCCTTGCCCTGCCGTGCTTTCTGGTCTTGTCCCCAGAGATGCATCACAGGCTTCCATCCCTTGCTGCTCACGGCCAGAATGCCATGTGCAGGAAGCAAAGCGAACACCAGTGTCCGTTGCAACCCCAACTGGGATCAGACCATCCACTCTGCAGGCATCATGGCTGCTTGAGGCTTGCAGTCTTCCGTGGATGTAGGAAACTGCCCACATGGGGAGAAGGAAGCAACCAGTGGAAGCCAGCCCCTGGGCAACCGTAGGGTGGACAGAGCACCAGGCTCCGGTGCGGAGGCTAAAACTCCTTGGTTCCCCTGCAGTTCCTTGGCAGGCCGGTTGCTCAGAGGGCTGGATCCGACCCTCTGGATGCAGGACCTCCAGTGCCCCATCTCTAAGGTTATAGCAGTTTGATGTTGCTTTAATTGCCATGGCTTTTTCCTATGGAATCCGGAGACTTGTCGTTTTGGGAGCTCTAACTTGAGAACTACAGCCCTTCAAACTACAACACTAGAGCTCTTTAGCTGCAGAGGGCCCTTCTAAGTGCCCCTCCTCAGACTAGGGTACATAGGAAAGAGCCATTGCAGGTCAAGGTGGTGCCAGATTGCTACAGTGAAGAGCAAACATGGTTTCTTGCTAGGATGCAAAAGTGATACCCACCCTCCTCTGTGTTGGCATCTCTTTCTTGGCAGGGTGTGACTTCACACTGGGGGCACAATGGCACTTCTCAAGTGTCAAGGTTTCATCCCAGCTGGGATTCCATGTGCATTTTGTGTTCATAGACCTTCCTTGTGCACATTACATTTGTGCTGTGATCCCCTCTATCCTGATCTTTGTGGTGTTCACTCTATCTACGACACTGTTGTTGTTCTGTGCTGTTGGTTGGCTCCATCGCAGGGCCCTCCACTGAGTGTGAAGCCTCGAGGAGCTCCAGTTATGAGCAGCCCTGCTCTAGTCTTGCAGACTCAGGGCAGCCCCTTGTGGGAGCCGACCCATCTGCCGTGCAGTCTTCGTCTTCCCCTACTGTCTGCTTTTCCTGGCATTTTCATCTTTTCAAGTGAATCCTATCCATGCCAGGCACTGTGAACCCCACTGAGAGTGTGTGCCACGCTGTGTGGGAGGGGGACACATTTCCCTGCAGGTTGCACTCAGGAGGGTTTGTGTGGTTTGCTTCAGGTTGTGGCTGGTCCCACCTTTCACATCTTTCTCCGGGCCATGGTGATCATGCCGTCGCTCTGCATGTCCAATGAAAATCTGGAGTTCTCTGCAGTTCAGTGTGGCCAGTGCCAAGTGGAGACCATTCAGCTTCACAACCAGCTGCAGGTGATGTGCGAATGGTTTGCCACCAGCAATGAGCAAATGAAAAAGGTAAACCACGGCAAGCACACTTCTCTTTCCCCTTTCTTGGCTCTCAGCTCCCAACCTCTCCCAGTCATTTAAGAATGAACACAAGGAATGATCAGAGGTGGTTTGCTATTACCTTCCTTTGAAATACAGCCCAGCGGCCCCTGGTATTCCCTGGTGGACCTCCATCCAAGTAGTAGCCAGGCCCTAGTGCCAACTTAAAGCCTGTAGGCAGAGGACAAGAACAAAGCACTGTTTTTGCAGTGGGAACGGGGTGGAGGGAAAACAGAAGCTTGGATTCTGTGCCGCTCATGAGCCTCTTGTCTCACTTCCCTGTCACGAGCAGCAGCATAGAAACCATTCTTCATCCTTGTTCCTGAAGACAGAGGACGTCTCCTCTACCCAGGGGACGAAGCACAGCTGTTTCTCTGACCTGTCTGGCTAATAGAAGCAGGCCTTTTGTCACCTCTAGCAATGCTGAAGGCGTCTGGTTTACAGAACTGTTTCATGTGGGCCCAGAGGTCTTCTTACAATGGCACAGAGTCCCAGTTGTTAGTCAGTAACTTCTTTGTTTCTTGTAAGCTCAGGTGGACAAGCACATGCCAGCAGCATTGCGACGGAAGATGCGCCATGAACTAAAGACCAAGCCCTATGTCTTTGAGATGATACCCCCCTATGGGATCCTGGCCCCTGGAGAGCGGCTCAATGTGCAGGTCAAGTTTGCACCAAGAGAAGAGGTAGGAGGTCAGAGGCCATTCTGGCTACAGCCACCAGGAAAAGTTATTGGTAGTAGTACATGGGGGCCTTGGAGGTGTAAATGTTTGCAAAAGAGATGGAAAGCAGCATCGTTCAGTGGTAACCTTGGTGGAAATCATTGCAGATGCAACCGTTTTAGATTCTGGTGGACTGGCTGAGTGAATGTGTCCTTCGGACTACACTGTAAATGTCCCTGATCTGATGCAGAGGAAGTGATGGTGTTCAGACATAGGGGCCTCGGTCACAGGCTCCAAGGTTCACTCAGCCTTCCATCCTTTCGTTGGTCGGTAAATTGAGTACCCAGCTTGTGGGGGGCAATTAGCTAATATACATTGGAAACTGTTTAATGCAGTGTAGATGTGTAAATAGCTATTGCTTAAAACAATTTGTAAGCCGCTCTGATAGCCTTGTGGCTGAAGAGCGGGGTATAAATAAATAAATAAATAAATAAATAAATAAATAATAAAATAAAAAATAAAAATAAGGTGTGCTCAGGAGGATTGGGCCCAGAGTTCCTCAGGACCAGACCCCGTGAAGAGGGCATGGGGCATAGTAACTTAGATCCAGGCAGTAGGTCAAACTGAGGGTTACTGTGGTTGGGCCCAGAAACAGGTTATTAAAGCTTCAGAAAGCAGGGAGGACTATTGGCAGCTTTTGCCATGATGGCTGAGTGGTCTCTTCAGCTGTGGCGTCTGAACAGGAATGGGCTGGAATTCCTGAGGAAAGTGTGAACCAGCTCTACTCAAAATGGGGGCCTGTGGATTGGTGCCAGTCTGCAAGCCCCTGGTACACTGGGGGTTCCCCAGATCAGATAGTTTGGGAAGCGCTGGTGCAGGTGGAGGAGACAGGCTTTGGCCAGATCACCTTTGTATCATGAGTGCGCCAGGATCAGGGCAGCCACATTGTCCTGTTACGACAGCAATGAAATGTTGTCTGGCACATGTGTGTGTTTGTTTTATTAGTTATATTAAAGTAATTGATTAGTTAACTTAATTAATTAACTAATATATGTCTGCCTTTTTCTCAATATGGGACCCACAAAATAAATTAAAACAAAACAAAACATAGCTAAAACAATATATAATACCAAAGTTTTAAAAAGACATTAAACAGACAGTCCAATTAAAACATTTAAAACCACTGAAAACATGTTCCAAGAATAGTAAAGATAAAAACACAGTATACCCCATTAAAATATACTTCTGCCATCACCCGTTAAAAGCCAAAGGCCTGTTTAAATAACAAAGTCTGTGTTATTTTTATGAAAGGCTAATTGCCTTTCTTGTGGCAGAAGCTTTTGCAAGTGAGAAAGCCCCCATTCTCCGGTGCCAGAAGTCTTGTCCTCCATTGTCTCCGGGTGGAGACATGGATACAGATGAGGACGGGGCAGGGAGGACGTGATTACAACAGGAGGCCAGAAGACCCCGCAAGGGCAGAGATGAGGCACTCCTGAGATCAGATGAGATCAGGCATGTTTAGGGTGGTATGGCCTATTACCATGGAGCGCATCAATACAACGCATGGCCACTCACACACTCCTTATGGGGGAGATGCACAGACCGTTTCCTTGGTACTAAAGAGACCTCTGACACTTGCGCTTTGCTCTCCTCCTCCATCTTCCCTGTAATAAAAGAACCCTCCAAATGCTTGTCTTCCTAGAAAGTCTACCGCAACTACCTGATTCTGAGTATTTCCCAGAGCACTCAGCAGCTGATGCTCACCGTCTCCGGGCAAGGCCTCGAGCCACGTCTAGAGTTCAACCCCTCTGTCCTGGAACTTGGGCCCCTCCTGCCATACGCCGCTGGGGATGAGGCTGAGGTGGTGGTGAAGAACCCTTGCTCCTTCCCCATTGAGTTCTACTCGTTAGAATTTGACCAGCAATACCTGCTAGAGGAACGGGTAAGGGCACGCCGACCCCCTCCCAGCCAAGAAGCCAAACCCAGGTTTGCCAAATGGATTTATTTATTTATGAGGGAAATGCTGCTGTCACAGGGAGGATGGACCGTTATCTAGTTCTAGCCTGACAACAACCCTGTGAGGCAAAAACAACCTGGAGTTTTGTGATCCCTGAAAGACTCACAAGCTTATTACGGAATAAGCTTTTGTGAGCAAGGATGCACCTTTAGTTGGCAGGTACAGGAGATATCCCTTGTTCACCTGATAGATGTGTTTAAAGGAAGGGGGAGTGGCGGGTGGTGAAATTATAGCATAGTTCTACCCAAAGGACAATTATAGTAAAGCTGGAATGGAAGGCAAGTTTCTGAGACTCAGTGTGGCTGGATTATGACTCCCATCATCACTGCCTATTGGTCATGTTGGTGGGGGCTGATGGGAGCTGGAATCCGGCAACATCTGGAGGGCCAAATGTACCTTCCTGAGCAGCCCTTTATGTGAAATTGTTCCAGTGACCACCTATCAAGCAGTCTTGATGATAAGGTGGGCAGCCCTCTTTCCTCCTCTCTCTTCTTCCTGGGGCACAAAGTTGGGCGAATTCCAGAAAAATCCCACCGAAGGCTCTTCTGCTCTCCAGGGGCTGATTTGGGGCACAGATGCTTCCTGGCATGGCATCTCAGTGGGAAGATCTCAGAGCCCACTGGGGCCAGCTCACGGTTTGATGGCTCTTTGTACCCTCTTGCCTCCAGATACTCCGTAAGCTGAAGGGTTATGACTCCCATAATATCCTCCTGTTGCCCCCTCGTGTCCCCGGAGAGAAGCTGCCTCCGGAAGTGCTGGAGTACTATGAGGAGCAGAAGAAGATTCAAGGCGACCAGGAGGCAGCTCACCTGGATAATGGTGCGTGGGGAAAGGGAACCCACCCGCACAAGGTCCTTGGACTGGCTGCCGTGGGCCATGTGCCGAGAGGAAGGCTGTCAGCAGTAAAATAAAACACACGCATGCGCACACAGAGTATGCTGTGGCTGCTCCCAATCCACAGAGCGGTGGGGGGTGGGTTAGTAGGATCCTGCTTCCTGCGCTCCTTCAGAGCTGGCTTTCCCTGAGGTCTTTACTCCTTCCGTTTGTACCCTCCATTGCTGTGAGTGGGATCCTCACAGTCGTTCTGAAAGCCTTTCGTAGAGAAGACCCTTTCCTGGTTTCCTGCCCCCAAAACAAAGTCCTTTTCCTGGATTCTACTCTTGATTTCTTCCTTTTACAACAATAAATACATTCCATCAGGTTTCCCTATCAGCTTGCATCCCCCACCCACCCAAAAAGCCCATGTGAAAAGCTGGACACATTTTCATGCACATTTCACCTAACCGGTGGCAGTCAGTACACACTTTTTCTAATAGCCATCCTTAATGTAAGGCACTTTTGTGCAGGCTTTCCCCAAATATCTTGTTCCGTGCACCCATTTCCCTGTTGCACACGCTTCCATGTGCATTATTTTTATCTGCAGGATTCAGAGCAGTGTGACTATCAAGGCTGTTCCACATTGTGTGTAGGCCCTGAGGGGGTGAAATGCAAAGCAAAAAGATACCTCTAGCCCTAGGGCCCCTCCAGAAGCGTTGCCTAATGGCTAGAGCCGGTTGTTTTTTTCATAGGGACTGGGTGCAGGGACTTCCTGAAAGCAGAAGCCAGTGGTGGCTAATGGCTAGGAGCTATCCGTGGTACTGAATGCTGACCTCAAAATAGGTTCAGAACCTCATATAGCTCCTTCAGAGTTTGGACTAAAACCCAGAGAAGGTTGTCCATGATGTCGGAGCCAGCAGGCGCCACAGGCACGATGAGACCAGTTCCCGTTCCTCTCTTAGAGGCTCTTGGATCCATTGTGTCGTCTTTTCCCCCACCTGAGTAGAGGAAGAAGAAGTCACGCACCTTTTTGAGCACGGAATAAGGCCTCACCTTTCCAGTACTGGGCAAACCACATCGACGGCTGGCTCCATTCCTCCTTCCCTTTCGCTCCATGAGGACAACCGGACTTTCAGGGCGGAATCCAAGCTGGACCAGGAGGAAGAGGAGGAAGAGGAGGGAACGGACAAAGGCCAAGGGCAAGGTGAGGGCGAGCATTCCCACCATCTCACATGGCTGGTGCCTTTGGTAGCTGAGGAGAGACAGGATCATAGAATCATAGAGTCGGAAGAGACCGCAAGGGCCATCCAGCCCAACCCCATTCTGCCATGCAGGAATGACACATAAGGGGAGCATAAAAAGGAGGAAGAGAGGGGGAGAAAAAAGGGAGTCTGGCAGCACCTTTAAGACTAGCTGGGTTTTATTTTGTCACAAACTTCCGTGAATATAAACCTACGTCTTCAGGTGCAGTACTGAGTGGTATTAAAACATCAGGTTACAAAGCATATGTACACAGTTCTGGGAGTGGGGTGGAATGCAAATCATGCCCCTTGCCCTAAATTTTCAAGGGGCTGGGCAAGGTGATACAGGCCTTTCAGGTCTTTTCAGTGGCCAGTTAGTGCTGATGTGTGAAAGCGATACATCTGCTTAGCAAAACCCAGTTTCCCTGGGTTCAAAACTCTCTCTGAGAAGATTCCTTTAGTGATATGTGCAGCGGTGAGGACTCTTGTATTAATAGGTGTCCGAGTGCCATTGTCTTTGTTCCTACCTCTGCTAGTGGAATGGGATTTGTGAAGATAAATCAATTCAGCTGCTTCTCTTTCTAGTCTGCCTTGGTAATTGTATCTGAAGAAGTGGGTTTATATCCATGAAAGTTCGTGCTAAAATGAGCAACAGTTAGTAGTCTCGCTGTCTAGTAGTCTGGCTGCCACATTCCCTTTTTTCTCCCCCTTCCTTCCTCCTTTTCATGCTGCCGGAGGCGAATAACCAAACTACAGTACAGTACTTCTTTGATGCCATAGGGCAAGGGGATGGGAGCCCAGCTGCAAAGTGGTAGTTTGCTGCCACCTTGTGGGGTTTTTTCAAAGAAGTAGCCATATTCGTGTGATTTATTCTTCAGTATTATTCTGTATTTATTCTGTAATTTATTCTTTAGACCTAAACATTAAAAAGGAGATCAACTCACCACCTCCACAGGAAGGTCTGCACAAAGCATCTCAAGCACCATAGGGTTTTATAAAAAAAAAATGGTTCAGCCTATATCGGGTTGTTTGGAAAAGCCCAGATTTCCTTTAAAAGAACTGGAAACATGAAGGTTATGTTTGGTGAGGAGCAATTTGAAGGAACAGAAACACGTCTCTAAGAACACTCTGACTGGTCTAACTAGACCCACACCACACACACACACACATGTGGCTGTTGTGGCTGTTAGAAGCACACTTCCTGGATGACTGAATTTACTGACCATTCTAACCAACAGAGGAACACATCACACCACTTCACTACATGCAGTAGCAGGGGTTGTTTGTTTGTTTGTTTGTTTTTGGCTGGGATGTATTATTTTATTATTATTGTCACTGGCTGATATTAGTTGTTGTTGGTGGCGTTTTCATTGTTGTGAACTGCTAGGAGAGGGTTTTGTACACTAAAATTAGGCTTTACAATGCTTCGTTGGGGGAAAGAACTGGCAATGCCCGGCTTGCCTTCTGGCCTGGTCCCCCCTCCAGCCTCTCCACCCAGAACAGCCCTCCCATGGGCTCCTTTGAAACTCGAGGGTGGGGCTGGGAGTATTTGGCCCTGGGAGAAGTGAAGCCCTCTCATGCTTTGCCTCTCCTTTCCAGCAGCAGCAGGGAGCCAGCTCAGCATCATCACCAAGCACAAGGAGGCTGTTGGAGAACTAGACAACAACCCCGTTTCAAAGGCCATCGCTCGCCACCTTGGCATCGATATCTCTCCAGAGGGACGGGCAGCTAGGAATCGCAGGGGCATAGCCATCATCATCCACGGAGCTCCCCTGACAGGTACGGCAGAGAGAAAGATTCCCCTCAATGCAGTTTTCTTTCCCGGATGGAGGAATGAATGGGGAAGGGTCATGGCACATGATTCCTCTCAAGCAGAGATCTTGCATTTAGTGTGCTTTGTTTGGTGTAATGGGACAGGTGATGGCTGAGACCCCCAACTTGGATGCATGGAAATTTGCCCTGCATGCCTGACTGCCTTGTCTGTAGCTGATGCCACCACCACTTGGCAAGCCGGCTAATTATGTGAAATGGAGGATCTCCAGTAGATTTCCTTGGAGCCTCAAGTGGGGGGCCCTGTGTCCACCGTGTGCGCATCTGCCTTGTGAGCTGGATTTGGTATCTCTTACCCATCGCGTTAACCTCTCCACCTGTCTTGAGAGTTTCCTAGTATCTCTTTACCCAACCCCCCCCCCCAGGAAAGACAAGTGCAGCGGTGACCTTGGCCAAACACTACAATGCCGCATGCTTGTCCATTGACTCTGTGGTCATGGAAGCCATCTCCGATCGGAGCAGTTCGGCGGGCCTTCGGGCACGGGAGCTCTGCATCCGAGCGGCAATCGAGCAAGCCCAACGGGAAAACGAGGAAGGTGGTGAGTAGGCATGGCAGGCCATGGCAGACGCTTTCCACCTTTGTAGCTGGACCAGGTCTTCGCTCCCTAGGGCCAATTCTTGTTGCACAGCTTCACTGCCGTCTCAGCACCAGGATGACTTTCTGTCCCTGGCTCTTCCCCAGAGGCATGTTCACGCTCCGAGCAGAGATACCTGCCTCCCAGCCAGACTGTCCAATTTGAGTCTGAAGGAGCATTCCTCCAGTTCCCTCACATATAAAACATCCAGGCAATGTTTCCTGAAGAGGGTTCAGTTTGGACCCCAGTTCAGCTTTTTGGAAAAGAGCCTAGTTTGGCTCAGACAGCTGGTGTCCGCCCAGGCACAAGGCAACATGACTGATGAATTAACGTCTTGGTCCCATACATTTTACTTAGAACAATGGGGCTCCCATGCCCGGTGCTCAGTGACGTTTTGGAGCATATCAGAGACCACACATGTACATGAGAAGGATGTTTTCAGAATGGATTATCCGGATAATGCTTCACATGCATACACATGTGGGATCATTGGTTATTGCTTCAGAACCCAATGTCGGGTCAGAAGTAAGTCCCGTACTCGTCAGTGGATCTTATGTGAAAGTAAGGTGATGCCGATGGATGTCTTCATCCCTTTAAGCAGGCCTGTATAACTCTAAAAAGATGAAGAACTCTCTACATACTAGGTTGGATTCCAGGCCTTCTTAGCTCTAATAGAGTTGTTGCAATTTTGTTATGACTTGTCTTCTTGGCTTCTCGGGGGCGGGGGTGGAGGAAGGCTCACCTTTCCTATCTCTCCCTCCCTCTCTTTCTCTCTCTGTGTTCAGGAGGTGAAGTCCAGCCTGCTCTAGCTTTGGGCACCAGGCTGAGTGCAGAGGCCTTGGCCAAGCACACCTCTGACGGCAGCCAGCAGAGTTCTGAGTCCAAAACAGGACCCCTCTCCAACATCTCCAGAGGCTACCGAGGCAGCACTGCAACAGCAAAGGGGAAATCTGAAGGCCACGGGTCGCAAAAGCAGCAGCAGCAGCATCAACAACAGTCGGATCAACTTGGGTCCCAGGTGGGAGAATTAGCCAGGGCCTCTCCTGCTCTCTGTGAGGGGCGAGGCTTGGAGTTCTGACACTGTTGGGGCAGATCACTGCGAAATAATGTTTCTGTTCAAAATAGCTCTTCTGTTGCTCTCCTTCTCTCTGGTGGGTCTCCCAATGGCTCTTCTTCAAGGGATCAGGCGGCAGCTTCTGAGTTTCAGCAGTGCTGCAGTACCAGGGTGCTGCTCCCAGACTCACTGGTGGTTGTTCCTTGGAGAAAAGCTCTGTTCAAGCGTGAATTAATATGCAAAGAAGGGAGTGCCCAGCCCCTTCCCCTCAGAACCTTGATTTTCCAAGGAGAGTCTGTGCCTTTTCAGTGGAGCAGCTGGAAGGATTTTTGCACATTTATGTGAAATGCACAGAACTGAATAATGAGACAACTGTTGTCTTACTGCAAGGTGGAGTAAAAGCAGTAGACTCAGGTGGGGCAAGGAGCGTGGCCCTTGCTATCATAGGAACTGGCCACAGATTTAGTGTCTGCGCACAGCCCTTGGGGACACCCCACTGAGTCCCCAGATCCCCAGAACCCCTGAAAAAAGCAGTCCCAGCAGCTCTAGGGATGTTTAAAATATTGGTTTTGGAGTCCCCGTCCCGAAGCAACCACGGCAAGTACAAAACCCCCGATGGCCCCGAAAGGTAACTGGGAGGGACATGATGACTCTTCTGGTCATCCAATGCAGCAGCATAAACCCCCACCCACCCAGAGTGGCAAAAAATCTGATGGTGCCCACCTGACTATGCCTTCGTCCCTCATCAAGCCTGTAAACTGTTCCTTTGCCCGTACCACAGACAGTACCAGGTTGAGCGGGCACTGAACTACTCTTCGCCCAAGTACAGGCTCTCCTTGGCCAAGAAGCCATGAGGCTCTAGTTTTCCTGGGAGGAGCTGGCAAAGACATGCAAACTCCCTTCCCTGCTTCTTGGAATTGGTATGCCTCACTGTGGTGCTTGGGGACCGAGCCAGGGATCCAGCGCAGTGGGAGAGAGGAGAAGCAGAGCTCCACCACCGCTGCCACCACTACCACGATTTCCTAACAGGCGCCCTTTGCCTTGTGCCCCCACTTGCAGGTTCCATCCAGCCCAATTCCCAGCGCCCCAATCCAGCGACGCCTCAGCCTCAGTGCCAGCGTGGCAGGAGATTACGGCCTGATGAGCTGCACCCTTCCAGAAGAGCTCTTGGTTGAGATCCTTTCTGAGAGGATGCAGGTATGACCAGCCTGTAGGAGGCACTGCCCAGTTGGCCAAATCATGTCGGGAAGATCTTGAGGCGACAGAGACGCTTGGTGGTTTCCCTTGGGGAGCTCAGCCTGGGTGGACAGCTTCTTCCAAGCAAGACACAAAGAATGGGGCCGGCTGGAGCAGTCCTTCCCCTCCTAGCATAACAGATGAGGAGGCACCAGCTACAGAGGCCTCTCAGAAGCGCCAGAGCGGTGCAGAGTGGGGCGGGCACCTATTTGTATCTGAGGCTTGTTTCCAGAGCTCACTCACCTAACTGCTAAGTCACCATCCTAGTTTGAAAAGCCTCCCTTTTTGGACTCTGATTCCCAGAATCATCCAGCTGCTATAGTCAGTTGCCATGCTGGCTGTGGACTATGGGAGTTACAGTTGAAGGAAAAGAAGATTTTTTTCCAGGCTTTGATCAGAATAAAGAAACTGACTGAGGTTCAGCATATGACCCTCTCTCACCCTCCGTTTCTCCGTCTGTGAAGGGAGACTATAAGAGACTTACTTCACAAATGTGTTGGGAGAATGAATGGAATTGCATTGGTTTTCTGTGGTTTTTTTCCGGGCTGTGAGGCCGTGTTCTGGAAGAGAGTTCTGGAAGAGTTCCAGAACACAGCCTCACAGCCCAGGAAAAAAACCACGGAAAACGTATGGATGCCGGCCATGAAAGCCTTTGCATGGAATTGTATTGTTTTTTTGATTACGGTAATTGCTGGCCTGTGGGTGAAGAGAGTGTGTTTCAGAGTGTTGTAAACCACAACAGGCAGGCCCAGGTGCGGAGGGGCTCATAGTCCCAATGTTAGCACCCACAGACACAGCCTAGGGGAATGTGAGGAAGGGTAAGCCTGCGTAGAGAGACTTCTGCCTTAATGGAGGGTTCCTTGTGGCCGGAGAACAGGAATTAGGTGTTTTTAGGGTGCTTGTAGAACATTTTGCCCTTTAGGAAAAAATGAAGAAATGTGGGGTGGCAATAATCATTTGGCTCCAGCAGCCGCGTAAACAAGGAATGTAGCAGCAGCCCTGGAGGGTGTCCCAAAGGTGCACTGAAAGAAGGGCAGGTCGGCCAGAAAGGCCCTGGCCCCATTCACAAGGCCAGACTCTGTGGACTTCCATCGCAAGTTGGAGGCAGGAATCTCCTTTCGGCAGTGAAAGCGACCAGCTTAGAGGAAAGCCATTGCTGTGTGTAACTGGGCAGTTCAGAGGAGAAAAGGGTTGCAGAAGAACTGAGCAAGCAGTGGTCCCCCCCCCCCCAGTGCAATGGCCGAGAGCCCAGCAGGCCAGGGCTCCATAAAATAACCATCAGCTCCAGCACAGGAGGCCCTCAGAGCCCCAGGAGAGCAATGTCGGCTTGACTAAACGCCTGCTGCGGGTTTCTAAAGTTCCTCCTCATTCAACAGGGAAAAGGAGCCTTCTCCTGGGAAGCAGAGAGGACGATCTCTCGGTTTGCCTCCCTGCAGTTCTCCTGGCCATTAGCACTTTGAGCACCAGCAGCAGTGTCTGCCCATAGCCAGCCCTAAGCCAAAGACCACCACCATCCCCTAATACTAGGGTTGATAATTGGCAGAAAACAGGGTTTTTGTTTTAAGAACAATTGTAAACTATGTCTGTGTATTGATAACTAGAATAATTTTATTATGTGTATTATAAATGTCCAAAGAGGTTCTAAATTAATTAGAAATGAATCATGTAGAAATGCACATATGGATTTATGAATTTCATTGATTGATTTACTGCTTCAGCTTTCCTGCCACTTCACTAAAGGATTAGATAACAGGAATTTCTGTGAAATCGCACCATTAATTCTACATACTTGCACCTTCGATTCTCACAAGAATATTAATTGTCTTAGCAATTCTACTATTGTGCATGAGAACTGCACCAAGAAATGTTGTCTGTTGTAGTACAGTAATAAGAATTAGTGTTCATGGCATGTCATATCTAAATAATATCAGTGTTGACTATTGGTTGTTATTATTTTACGTTATGCAGTGTCCAATTATATGTTCATTTATACATGGTTCATTTCTAGTTAATTTAGAACCTTTTTTGGACATTTACAATATACATAATAAAATTATTCTAGTTATCTGTACACAGACATATCTTATCATTTTTCTTATAACAACCCCACCCTGTTTTCTGCCCAGTATCAATCCTCGCTAACTCTCGCCTGGGCCTAACGCAGAGTTGTGCTTTCCTTTCTGGTCAGCTTAGTGACTGTTATCGTGGCATGGTGTTCGATGGGCTAGACACCATCTTTGCCCGCAGCATGACGTCCGCACTGCTCTGTGTCCTCAAAGCCATCAACAACCGGCGCTATATATATTTTGTGAACCTGTCCCAGGACTTTGCTGCTATGAAAGCCAGAGAGAAAAGCAAGCAAGAGCAAGAAGGTAAGGTGGAGGGCTGGGCAGGGTGTCCTCTGCTCCCCACAAATCTTCCTCTTTGCATCATTTCCCATCCCTGTGACTGGGTCCAGACTAAGCCTCCGCCGAATACAGAGTCTCTGGGGGCCACAATTTGGCCTGGATCACCCCAACTTTGCTGCCTCCTCCCTCTTGGTCTTCTCTTGGCAAGAAACCCCATGGGGTGGGAGAGAGGAGGAGGCAGAGATGCTGTCACGTGGCCTGGATCTGGCCTCATGTCAGACATGGGCCTTGGTCTCCCTTCTCGGTTTGTGCGGAAGAACGAGAGCAGCAAGAAGCCATTGCACGAGAGAAGGCTCGTCTCCAGGAGATGGACGAGGAGGAGTATGATGCCCTGACGGAAGAACAGAAGATCCAGTTTGATAGTGAACTCTTGCAGGCTCTGCGGGAGCGGAAGAAAAGGTCAGTTCCTTGGCAGGTGGGGGAACGTGCTTTGTCCCCTCCCCAGAGGGCCATGTCTATTCTTGATGAAATTTGTTCCCTTCTTCTTAGGAATCAGGAACACCCAAGGGCCTTCTAGTCCAGCCCTGTCTCCAGTCACTTCTATTGAACTCATGCTGTCCTCTGCCGTGCCCCGTGGCTGCCTTTACCCAAGACTAGGAGAAGCCACTGACCCGCCCTTAGTGACCCTTAGGGCAGGTGGGGATGCAGGCTGGGGACTGGCCTGGGGTGGGGGAGGGTGGATCTGCCTCGCATGGATGGCACTACGCTCCAGATCCCGCCATACTCATTCTCCCAGGACCCTCTGTGTGGCTCTTGCAGCAGTTCTAGGACATAGCCTGGTGGACGGAAGTGGACACAGGAGCTCCTCGGGCCCCTTTCAGGGCTTGACTCGGATGTCAGTGGATTCTCTGGGGAGAAAAGGAACAGGAGAGAGTTTCCCTGTTTCGTGCCATTCGTCTTTGGGGGAATTAACTCCCTGTCCTCCTTCCACAATGTGCTGCAGGGAGCAGGAGAAGCTGGCTCGCGAGCTAGAGGAGAAGAAGCATCAGCAAGAACTGGAGCGGCTGCGAGAGGAGGAAGAGTTGAGAAAGAAGTCGAAGCGGTACAAGAGGGAAGCCACCAAGGAGAAAGAAGAGCCGGTGGCCAGCAAGAAGGGCCCCCAGGGAGGCAAGCCGGTGAGTATTTCTCCTGGGGGCACAGGTGCACCAGGCTGCTGTCTTCCCCAGAACAGACAGGGAGCCTGCAGCATTACTCGAGGGCAGGAGGGCAGACAGCCTCTGGACTTGTCCCTGGGTGGCAGCATCAGCCGGTGCTCAGTGGAACTGCTTGAAAGGCTGGGGAGTCAGGGCAGCAAGAGCTATCCTCTTTTCTGGGAGGCTCAAAACGTTTGACGCCTGGCCAAGTGGGCTCTCTTGCTTTTCCCTGGTTCTTTCTGGTCACTTTAGAACGCCCCGGTCCCCAATTTCAAATCTGACGGTAAGCTGAATGAAGGGCTAGAGCGCAAATCATCTACAAAGGAGCGTCCAGATATGAGCACCAATGACAAAGATGAGAAGAAAAAGAAGAGCAGGATGGCCCTGCCGAACGGGCAGCAAGCAGCAGCGCTGCCTCCCGCCCAGGAAGAAGAGGAGGCCGAGAAGGAAATGATGAGCGAGAGCGAGAAGGTCCTGGCGCAGCGGTTCAAGCTCTACGAGGCAATGCAGAAAGAGATCTTGCAGATCCTGATGTTCTGGGACAGAGTCCAGCTGGTCCAGCTGCAGCCCCCAGGCTCCGAGGAGAAGCCCGAGGAAGTGGAGGATCAGCGGCAGGCCCCATCGGGCCGCAAGGGCAGGAAGGACCGGGAGAGGGAACGCCAGGAGAGACTGGAGAAGGAAAGAGCTGAGAAGGAGCGCCAGGAGAAAGAGAGAGTGGAAAGGGAGCGTCTCGAGAAGCTCAAGGCCATGGAGGACAGAGCGGCCGGGCAGGAGGGCGAAGGAGGCGAAGGAATAGACATCGGCATCCCGTACTTGGAAATCCAGGTCCTCAGTTCTGAGGACGCCAGCGGCAAGAGGATCCTGGAGAGCGGCAAGTTGCCGGATGTAGTCCAGGTGGGACTTTCTCTTCTCTGTACGGTGCATGGGCTGGGCTCTGTGTGCCAAGGGGCATGGGGATTGCGCCACCTCCTCCGGCTGCTGGTTAGTTTCTGGGTATAGAAATGCAAGGCTCGTTAGTGTCTATTTGGCTAATGGTTGATTGATGGCCCATTATCTGCTGGGAATCCCCCTGTCCCTGGGTGGATTTCCTTTGTAAGTGTTGATCAGCACTTACAAAAAATCAGCAGTAGCAGAACATGTTATAAACCAACCTGGACACAAAATGGTATTTGAAAACACAGAAATTCTGGACCAGGCCAACAACTATCCTGTCAGAATGCACAGAGAAGCTATTGAAATCCACAAACACCTGGACAACTTCAACAGGAAAGAAGAAACCCTAAAAGTACACAAAATCTGGTTCCTAGTTTTGAAAAACAATAGAATAAAAACACAGCACTTACAAAGGAATTCCACCCAGGGACAGGGGGATTCCCAGCAGATAATGGCCCATCAACCAACCATCAGCCAAACAGACACTAATGAGCCTTGCATTTCTATACCCAGAAACATAACCATTCAATTACACAAATTTACATATCCTCCCCAACAGGGGTTCACAGCATATAAACTCCACGCACACACCTACACAACCATTCTCTGAGGATGCCAGCCACAGATGCAGGCGAAACATCGAAACTATTTCCAGAACATGACCTCACAGCCCGGAAAAAAACCAAGGAAAATCTATAGAGCAGCCTTTCTAAAACACCTCCCCCTTGTCCTGTGGCTTGGAGATGGAGGAACCAAACAGCCATTTAAATTCCTAGTTAGAGGCATGTGAACTACATGAATCTTCTCTAGAATGTTATACCCAGGGTGAAAAGTTCACTGCTTAAGCTCTGACTGCTCTTCATGCACTAATAAAACTCCTTCATGCCCCTCAGAGCCTGTAGCATGAAGTCTGCAAACAGCTGTTGTGTTTGTTGTATCTATCATGCCATTAATGTACATAGCACTGTCCAAAAACCAAACCATAAAGAGTACAAACAACCCTGTGAAAGGTGTATAATCTAATACTCCAATGGTTCATTCAATCTAGCAGTTGATACGCTTCAGACAGTTTGTCCCAAAGTCTGCAACCACCACACCCTTTCGTTAACTTATTTTTTGTTCTCTGTAAACAGCAGCAGCAGTAGCCTCACAGTGAGTATGAATGCGGCTTTGCGTCTCGCCCTAGGTCTTGAATGGTTTGGGGCTGGGTCCCTCGGGGCCACCCATTCCTCCCACTGCCTTTTTCTCCGTGATCCCATACCCAGAGAAGCGCACAGCACCAGTCGCAGGAGAGGCGCTCAAGCACTTCACTTTCCTGACCCCTGAAGAGCTGAATCTGGATGAAGAGAAGAAGGATGCTGACGCTATCTCGGAGGCAGCAGCAAGCCTTCCAGCAGCAAAGGTAGGGAAGCCTCCTTGCAGGCCAAGGGCAGGTGACTACTGCAGGGATGAGTGTCCTGTGGCACCCTTAGGAGCATATTTTGGGTGGGAGTCAGCAGTTTTTTAGGGAGTCTGGATAATTTACGGCTCCAGGCACCATCTGGAGACATCTTTGAGTGAAGTATTTTGCCCTAATTTTTTAAAAAAATGTGTGGGTTGCATCAGCCCTGGGTGGCTCAGTTGGGGGGATGTGACTGGCCAGAAAAAATAAATAGGTGGGCTACACTTTCCCTATTCCTGATGTGGACCCACTCTTTGACCAGGGGGAAAACTTTAGATGGGGGAAACCTTAACAGGGACCACCTGCTCATTACATGCATTAAGGATCTGTGTCTCTCTCTCTGCACTCCTTCTTCCTGTGTTTCTCCCGCTGGATTTCAGGAGGAGCAGATCACACCAACTCGAGGCAGGTCCAGGAAGGAAAAACCCGAGCCAGTCCGTGAAACTCCCAAGGATAAGAAAGGGGCTGCGCGTGGCAGGAAGGGCCCTCAGCCGAGTCCTGGCACAATGACAACTCTGTCAGAGCTAGATCAGGGTGGCCTCACAGGAGAGCCATCCAGTGAGAAACTCCTCAGGTGAGGGAGCATGACCCTAGTCCTGGGGCCTGGAATCCGTGCAGGAGAAGGGCCGAATTCCTGAGTTCCCAGCTGCCTGGAGAGTACCTCCAAGGGGACAGGGAGCATTTTGCATGCACCTGTGGCTGGTTGAGCACGAAACGCCCCTTTGAAGCACGCTGTCTGCTCGTTTGGACAACGGGTGTCTGATCAGAACTCTTTTCAAGGAACATAAGCGCTTTCTGTCATGGGGGAACAGAGTGAGTGAGATAACACTCCTACCCCAAAAGTATTGTCCCCAGTCCCCAGCACTTTGAAATAGTCTCCTGGGCTTCTCACCCTACAGGCTGAACACTTTCCGCTGGACTGTCCCTGCTAATGGAGAGGTTTCAATGCGCATCCATTTCTCCTCTACCACAACGGGACTATTCGATCAGGTCCTCAATTTTGAAATCCTGGGAACTCGACGACAGTATCAAGTTTACTGCAGGGGTACTTGCACTTACCCAACTATCTCCCGAGATCCCATGTAAGTGCCAGGAAAAGGGCAAAGCACCAGTGTATCAGCCAGTCTGAGAGAGGCGCTTGTCTCACATTTCCCCCCCTTCGAGAGGACGGGTGGGCTTTGAGACTCAGTAGACAACTGTCTAGTCCATGCAGTTAAGCTTCACCATGTCCAGGAGTTAGTAAAAGTGTGTACAATACACACTTTTGAGAAGTGGGGGAGTTTTTTAAATGGCCATTTTAAAATGGCCATGTGAGCTAAACTCATCCTTTGGGATGCTTCCTTGCCACCAGAGAGGAGGGAGTCCTCATGGTAAGCTTCAGCCTTCTGCCCTTGATATCATCGGCAGTGCTGGCTGATAGTACAAGATGTATCCCACCTCGGGAAGCAACGAAAACACATGCTGGAATCCTTCCACGGCTGGTTTTTTTCTGTATTGTAGTCCTGACACTTGCAGATCTTCTTCAGCAGGGGTCATCTCCTGATGTTCCCCACAATCCCAATCTTAATCATTTCAGCTTGCTTGTTTAGAACATTAATAGACTTCCTAGTTAGGATGTTAACCAATTGTACGACGGTACTAATCCAGTACTTTTGTATTGTTGGGCTTTCTGTGTCGATCTGCTCCTGATGCATCTCTGCTTCTCTGCCCCAGGATCGTTTTCCCCCATCGTAAGAAGAACATCAAACCTGATGAAATCATCCAGAAAAAGTACATCCTGAGCACGGGTGTGTTCCAGTTCGGCCCCTTGCTCTGTGGGAAGTCAAGAGAAAAGTAAGTGCCTGTTGTTGCCAGTGTAGAAGTGTTAAACAGCCAGAGATTGTCACCCTCTGCTCAGGGCACCTCCTTTCTGAGACACTGTTTGGCTCGCTGAATGGACAGAGCATTGCATAACATACCAGTATCTGAATTCAGAGATTCACAGGATATCAGACATTCTAAGGTGTCTCTACAAGACCCAGCAACCTGAATTCTGGGTCCAAGCCCCACATCCATTGGTTAAGGCCCCGGAAAAAACTGGAAAAATTCAGAAAAAAGAGTTTTTTCCTGTTTTTTCCCTGAAGCCTTTTTTGTTTTTTTCCAAAAAAATGAAAAAAGGAAAAAAATCAATTATGCAATGTTTTATTTTAGCATGATGAATAAAATCTGAAACTGATACTAATAACTATAGCTCAGAATAGGAATCTGATTAAATGTCATGCCTATTCATTGAATCTTAGTCCCTCCCTTTCACACACTCCCTCCCCTCAATTCTTTTTATGAGAATGGGTGCTTTATGTCTGATACTGTGGCAAGGAAATATAAATAATTTTCTTTGTTACTAATGTTGATAGTTTCTTCTGTTTTGTTTTTGCTTTTTTTTTGTTTTTTTTTTGTTTTTTGTTTTTTTTTTGCCTGCTCAACATTAACTAGCAAAACCAAGGAGGTTCCTTACAGTTCAGGAGATTGTTGCTCCATTTGTTACAAATAAAATTAAAAATAAATAAATAAAAGTAAATTTCATTTGTTATAATTGTTTGAATATAATATATATATATATAGCAATTGTGATAATTTTATGCCAAATCAAAGTGTACATTGTTACAGAGTGACTTTCAATCTGTAAGAATGCTGGTGTTGCATTTTTTCAATTTTTCTGATTTTTGGTTGTTTTTTTTGTTTTTGTTTTTGTTTTCCCCCATGGCTTCAAAATTTCTGGAAATTTTACGTCTCTAAGCCATCCACAGTCCAAATGTTTCTGGAACTCTGTCAAGGTTTTTCTTTGCCACGCCAGTTTGCTTCCCTGAGCAGCCGTAGCTACAGCTCTCTCTTTTTGTCTGAAAATGGTCCTTCCTGGTAGTGATGGTCACCTCACATAACCATTCTGGCTGGGAAACGCCCTCACTCCAACTTGCCTTTCTTTGCCCTCAGTGATGTCCTCACTCAGCCAGCGCTGATGAGCAAAAGGCAGTTTGCAAAGAAAAACATAAGACCGAAGCGACCACCACAGAGCGTGGGGGAATTACTTTTTGGACCAGTGAGCGAGCTGATGGGGTGGGTGGGTTAGGGTTAGGGACTCTGGGAACTATAATCCAAAGATTAACTTTCCAAGCACTGGGCAGCAAATGTTGAAGGCTGCCACTGACCTCTGTCCTGCCTGGGCGTCTTGTAGCCTTTGCACTTACCAGCTCGTTGCAAAAGAAGCGCAATGACACAGGAGAGGATTCAGGTCTTCCTTGGCCCTCCACTGCTTTGCCATGAGGGCAGGTCTCCCTGTTGCGGGTAAAAGAAGGACAACATGGGCCCCTCCCTTGGGGCCAGGCAGCAGTCAGATCTCGACCCAGCCAGCTGTTCCTCTTTCCTCCTCACCTTGATAGGTACAAGGCCGCTCGATACCCAAATCACTTCGAAAGGATCACCATCCTCAACATCTCCCCTTTGGAGGCTGAAGTACATTTCTTCTTCCAGCATGACTCCAAGGCCATCACGTACCTCTTGGACCCACCCTCTGTAACCCTCAAGCCCAACGAGAAACAGGTAATGGCAGAAGGCGGGCGCTCTCTTTAGCCGGCAGGTAGGTCCCTCAACTGGCTGCCCGCCTAACTGACTCTGTGGTGTCTGTCTTGACCTCCCAGTTGCTGACGATCTGGGCCTATCCAACGGCCAGTGGTATCTTTGAGGACAGCGTTGTCTGTTGCATTAAAGAGAACCCAGAGCCAGTGACCTTCCAGATCAGCTGCCAAGGGGTTCGCCCAGAACTGGAGCTGGACCGCCGACAGCTGCATTTTGAAAAGCTGCTGCTGCACAGGTTGGGCCCAGCTGTTTGCCCCACTCTGCAGTTGCTGCCCCTTCTTTTCAGCCTAATGCCCCCCTCGCTGATTTGGTATTCACAGCAGGGTGTGGCTGGGGATTTGGGGAAGAGAGGCTCAGAGTTGGAAGGGACCCCATGTCCCCCGCCGCACCATTGCAGCAATCCCTCAACAGGGGACAAGTGCCCCTGAAAGGTGGGCATCATTATCCTGCCTGCAGTTTTCTAGCCATTCTGGTTGGAAACCACCATTTTGACATGTTAGTATTGCAGGCAGCTTGCAAGCTGTGTTTCACTACCACCCCACCCACCTACCCACCTACCTGCCTTCCCACCCTTCTTTCTTCTTAAATCTTTCATAGTGCAGACAAAAGGGAGCCAGTGTGGTGTCTTGGTCTGAGTGTTCAACTAGAATTCCAGGAGACCAGGGTTCACACACCCCACTCAGCCATGGAGGCCTACTGGGTGGTCTTGGGCAAGTCACACTCTCTCAGCCTCAGAAGAAAGTGATGGGGCAAATCTCCTCTGAAGAAATTTGGCCAAGAACAATCTGTGATATCGTTGCTATAAGTCAGAGTTGACTTGAAGGCAGAGAACAACATTATGGACGAATGTTTCATACATTTCACTTTTTGCTCAAGGGAAAACACTCACAATTCATGCCTTTGCCAGATTATGTAATATGTCCTTGTTGTTGTTGTTGTTGTTGTTGTTGTGTGCCTTCAGATTGACTCCAACTTAGGTTGGCCAGAGCTGGATGATCTGGCAGTAGAAGGTTGTGGCTGGTGGCTTCCAGGTGTTCGGAGTCTGAATTTCAAAGGCGCTCTCCAAGGTGCTGAATTTATTTTGGGGACAAGTTTCATCAGCTTGGAGTGTTCCTTTGAAATCCAGGCTACTAAAAATCCAGAATAGGTTCACCAACCCATTGACAGGGAAGCCACCAGCTGTGGCTGCCAAGTTGTGTGACTGACACGCCACTCAGACTAGAATTCAGTGCAAATGTGAGGATGCCCCCTTAGGTGGAACAGATGAGGATGTGAAGGCAATCCATAAGAAACAACATTTGTTGGGGAAATGCTACACGTCCTTTGGCTGTTACTGGATTGAGGTGACAGCCAAATTCAGAGTGCATGGCATGGGAGAAGAGACTTGAGCCCCTTGGAAAACAGTGCTGCTTGACTTCTCCTGTTCCTGCAGAAAGGAAACCAAGTCTCTCTACCTCAAGAACTTCACTCCACTGCCGGTGGCCTGGCGGATCAGCGGCCTCGAGAACATTGGTGACGACTTCAGTGTGTCGGACGACATCGGCATCATCAAGCCCTTCTCTGAGTACTGCCTGCTGGTGAACTTTAAGGCCACAAAGGCCCTGAACATTAAGAAGGCCATTCGCCTGGAGGTGAGCATGCAACATGCCAATTCCCACAGCCAAACAAGGCCTGGGCCTTGTCTCCCTCACAGATGTGGAGCGTGGCTGTATGTCCAAAGCGGTCCTCTTGGCTCAGCTGTGGATGCAGGACTTAACTTGAAGGAGTCAAATGAAATGTGGTTCCCTACAAACATGCAGAATCTCATTTCTTACTATTGGAAGAAAACAGTGATAGTTTTTGTTGCTTTTAAGCATGACAAGCTAAGTGGATTTGTGTTTGTATCTCGAATCAGATACCTTTAAGCTTTGGCAAGGTTTAGAACAGGAGGGTGCCCTGCTTACATAAACATCAACGTTGCCCGGTCAAAGAATTCATCTCACCTTGGCTCTGGGAAGCTCACTCACCTCACCTGTGTGGGCACAGGATGGGGAGCACCTGGGTGGGGAGCACCTTTGCCGCTCCTCCCCCACCCATCAGTTTATAGCACACTGTCTCTCCCCCCCCTCAGTATTAATAATGTTCGTGGTCTTTCTATGCTGAGTGATGTCACCTCAAAGTAAAGCCACATCCCTCTGGTGTTTGTGATCTAAAACGAGCAGGAGTCGCAGCCTTGGCGGGGTTCGGAGCCCACCCGCCTTTGCCCCTTCTCTTTTGCTCCTTCTCACACCCACCTTCCTCCCTCTCTAACTTGGTCCTTGCTTTGCCTGGGATGAGCCCCTTCATGTTCCCACTCTGGCTGCAATGCTGTTTCTCTCCCAGTCTTTTTCAGCTCCCCACAGTGTTTTCTCTTTCTTCTCTGCTCTTTCTTTCCCACGCCTCTTTCTTTCCTGGTGTTCCAGAGCCTCTGTTGCACCTTCCTCTCCACTGGCTTACCATCTTCTATATTGGCCCATATGGATTGAAAGGCATTGTTTGGCCCCAGGGGGGGGGGTCAGCAGAGAGAGAGGAGGGGGAGGGAGGAGAAAGAAGAGCCGCATTGAGGCTGGGGGGAAGCCTACAGGCCGGCACGCAAGGGGATTTGAAACCCACCAGCCGATGCCCACCATCCAGGATGACACTTGCTGTCATTTTAGGTGTCGGATGCAGAAAACGTTCTGGGGATTGTCCAGATTGAGACCATCCAAATTGTTGCTGAGGCGTACGACGTCGCCCTGGACATCAGCTTCCCCAAAGGTGGGTGTGATGCTTCCCAGCTGAGGACATTCTTGGCTGCTGGCTTTCTGTGAGCAATGCTTAGGGAAGACCTCCAGGATAAGGCCACTGACTCATCCCCCACAATGACCAGGCAGGTGGGCCACAGGTCCCTCCCCTGGAAAACAGCCCACTGCCTCCTGTTTCTCAGCGCACTGTTTGTTCAGCATGGCCACAATCCTCTCTGCTCCTGGGTCTCCTCTTTCTCAGAAGCAGGCCAGGATAAGTAAGTAAGTAAATAAGTACAGGATCCTTGAAACAGCAGAGAGGCACCACTCCTGGAGCACAGGGGGTCTATATGTCTTATGTCTTTTTTGATGCTTTTTAAATTGTACAATAAATGCATATAATACATAAAATAAGGAAAAACCAAACATAGAAGGAAAAAAAAACACTCACAAAAGAAAAATAAAGGATATCTATACAACATGAAACATAAAACGTATAACAGAACATTAATGACTAACTAAATTAAATTCTAACATAATTGTCTCTAAGCCAAATACAAATATTAGTATATATACCTACATACTAAAAAAAACCAACTTCCTAGTTTTTTTTTCAAGGGAACATTGGTCGTTGTCACATTGGCTCCATTTGGTTTGTCTGTTTGTGAATGCAAATAATATAGTCTGTCCGTTTTAACACCCTTGGCACAGACCTTACCTTCCTTGGAAATAATACAATGGTTTTTCTCCAGTATCACCTTATACCCATCACCAGTCAAGGTAAAAACACTTAAGAAACTGTTAAACTGGAAGGAAACAACACTTGTGAGACTTGTTTCCCTGGGCAGGAAATAAACGCAGTTCCCATCTCTCCACCGTCCTTGGAGCACCATCTGCCAAGTCCACTTTGGAGACTGCTGAAGGCTTCACATCCTGTAAAAGCTCCAAACAGTTCACCATATGATGTGTGGCTCCAGAATCCAGCAACCACACTGGCTTGGCTCCAGTTTTACACACAGCTGCAGTGAGAAAACCACGCCCAGCTGCCTGAGAAGAATTGCTTGCAGGCTTCTGCTGCTGCTTTCTCTGCTCTCTCTTGTGGCCACACCTGAAGGGACAATCTCTTTTCAGATGCCCCTCCCTTCCACAAGAATAGCAGCGCCTCACTAGGTTGCACATAGCCTCACCTTGCTCATGAGACACTGTTATCAGGTGGCATGCTGCTGACCACGACTTTCAGCCTCCAAGCTCCTCTGCTCATTCTCTTCCAGAATGTGGGCAGAGACCAGGTTCAAGGTCAGTTCAGCCTCTGGCAAACTCCGCAGACTGTGAAACAAAAGGTCCCAGCTCTCATTCAGGCTGCCAAGTACTATACTGGCTTTATGTGCCTCAGGGAAATGCATGCCTCTGTTCTGCAATTCAATGAACAGAACCCTGAGTTTGTCCAAATAGCACTTTACATCCTCACCACCTCTTAACTTGGTGTTGGAAAGTCTGCATGTTAGTATCATCTTGGACACACAGGAGTCCCTCTGGTAAACATCCTTCAAGCTCTGCCAACATTCCAACATTGTCATGATGTTGGTTATATAAACAATCCGGTCGGATTCTAAACACAAAATAATTGTGGCTCTTGCTTTCTGGTCATTAATAATAATAATAATAATAAATTTATTTATATTCCACCCCTCTATGGAATGCAGTTGAGACAGCTTACAACATTTAAAATATACATCCAAAACCCTCCCCTCCCCACTTAAAATACAATTAAATAATTCAAATTTAAAACATACTTAAAACAAATCCCTCCCTTCCGCCCTTAAAATACAATTAAATTATTCAAATTTAAAACTTACTTAAACAAATACTAAAAATAAACAATAGAGAGTGGCTGTAGCTATTATGGAAAATACAATGTCCTTTCTGCCTAGCAAGGCAGTGAAACTGTTGCAGAGTTTCAGCCAAAGATGTGGGCTTTGAGCAAAAATTGCATATCTCTGGTAAGAATTCAATAAAGTCTTAAAGGTCTTCCATAGCTTTATTGTAAAATTAACAAGTCAAACAAAAATACAGAGAGCATTCATTTCTGCTTCTGTGTCTTCTCAAGGTTTCTTCAAAACTATCAGGGAAAGAAGGAGCTTGCATTGCATGGCACCAGAAACTCCCCTGCTTTTATAATGAAATTCTTACAAGACATTCAGTCTGCTCTGCGAAAGGAAAGTAACTATTCCCATCTGTACTTTGTTTATCTAGCCTTGAAGAGATTAGATTCAAAATACAAAACAGGGTGCCAATTCCAACAGATTTACAACCCCCTTGCAAGACTAGCTGGCTGTTTTTGCCCGGTGATAAAAATTATCTGAAAAGGGGCCCATGGATTTCAAACACAACATTTATTTTCCCTGGCAGTAGCGATGCCGGGACAAATTAGATTTTCTTTCTAATTTTCCCTATTTTCTCTAGTGAATAATACCATCTATTTGCCATCTTTAAAAAGTTTTCTTTAAGGCTTTGACATGCTGTAAATTTATTCGTTTTCTTTCTTGCTTTCTCCCAATCTTCTAATTTTAAATTGTAGCTAACATCTACTGCCCATTTCAGCATTGAGTCTTTTATTTCTTCAATTTCTAAATCTCTCAAAAGTAGCATTTTATACAGTTTGGAAATTCTGTTTTTGTTTGGGGCTTCAATGTTTTTATGTAGCTCATTTTGATCCTCTTCAATCCCTGGTTCCTTCTTGTCTTCTTTAAATCTCTGCATTATCTGTTTGTATGTGAACCAATGTATTTTAAGTTCTTCCCTTGTCTTGATTTTGTATTCTCCTCTTTCTTCCTTATTTAATAATTCCTGGTATCTTAGCCATCTCTCAGTATTCTTCTACCTTCTCTGGAATCATTCTTGTGGGGATATCCACTGTGGAATTTTCATGTAAAATTTCTGTTTCACTTTCTCCCACACTTTTATTAAGGGTTTTCTAATTGCATGATCTTCAAATTCTTTATTTATTTTAGCTTTGTCATAACCAATGTAAGCGCGCCATCCTAGTCTGATGTTGAAGCCTTCCAGATGCAACAATTTCGTATCTTCTAGTTTTATCCAGTCTATTATCCATATCAATACACAAGCTTGGAAGTATAGTTGAAGGTTTGGCAGCCCGGCTCCCCCTCTGAGCTTTGATTCAATCATCGTCTTCCACTTTATTCTAGCTTTCCGTCCTCCCCGTATGAACTTACTGATCTCCTTGTTCCATTCTTTGAATGGTTGTTCTTTTGTGATAATTGGTATATTTTGAAATAAATATAGAAATTTTGAAAGGATGCTCATCTTTACTGCTCTTATTTTCCCAAACATTGATAAGTTTAGTTTTGACTATTTCACCATATCATTTTTTGCCTCTTTCCACTTTCTCTTATAGTTATTTTCATATAAATCCATATTCCTTTTTGTGGTCCATATTCCTAAGTATTTTATTTTTTCCCCTATTTTGCACCCAGATCTGGTTTCTAGTTCTTTTTGTTCTTTTTTTGTCAGATTTTTTGGTAAGTATTTGCGATTTATCTTTGTTTATTCTTAGTTCCGCAACTTCACCAAATTCTTTCAGCATCTTCATTAAACAAGGGGAATCTGACATCCTACCATCCTTCATTCTCTGTGGTCATTACAGGTACAAATGGTGGCTTGGAGTTTGGGTTTGTCAGAATCATGGATGAAGCAAAGCAGACTCTGTCCCTGAAGAACAAAGGCAAATATGAGATTGGTTATAGGTAAGGCTTTCTGTCCCCTTCGAAGATGCGCTCTCGTTTGACTCCAGAAAGGCTCCTTCCGTCAGAGATCTTCAGACCTTCTGGACAGCCTTCATGCTGCTGGTTTCCAATGTTCAGTTCAACCTATTTTTAATATCTCACTTTGTTTTACATCTATATCTGGATTAAGGATTGTTTTACATCTATATCTGGATTAAGGACTATCATTGTGTTCAATAAAAGAACGAAAAACCCAATGGAGAACCAGCTGGGGTATTTCACTCTACGCTATTATTGTATAGCACTATGATTCTCCTTTAACTGCCATTGCTGTATCCTATGGAAGTGTGGGATTTGGTGAATCACTAGAACTCTGGCTGGGAATTCTAAGCATCCCTCCCTAAACTACATTTCCCAGGATTCCACAGGTTGCAGCCATGACAGTTGAGGGGAATCATAGTGCTATAGTTATACCACAGCTGTGTAGTGCAAAAAATTCCTTAGTCAATTGGCTGCATTATGCAAACAGCTAAGTTTACACAAACCTGTCCTCAGCCCATTAGCCCACCACTGCCGTGGGGCAATTTGGACCAGAAAAGGTTTAACTAGCCTCCTCGTCAGTCCCTTGCTCTAATTTCTGCCCTCCTTGAAATAGCTTGATTCTTTTTAAAGGCATTGGCTTAGGCACAGTTATGCATTGAAACAGAAGGAGTGATGTGCACTTGGGTCAGAGTTACTGTATGCTAGTTTAAAATGACCTGTCAGAGGTCAGTGGCCAGGGCAGAGATTCTAATAGGGGAGCTTGGCGTACTAACAGGGATCTTACCAGGAAGGACCTTGTTGTACAGGGATTTCCCTTGTTCCTAGTTAACTCTGGCTTTAGCATTAGGAACCATCCTGGACAACTCATGAGAAGTCTCCATTCTCTCTGTACTGTACTTTCCAGCTTGAACGTGGAGTCTACAGACCATGGCATGCCTAACCTAAGTCCACTGTTCTTCATCCAGCCCCAGAAAGGGAACTTGGGTCCCAATGACCGCCCAGCTCAGGTCCAGATAATTTTTCATGCCAAGAAGGAAGTAAAAATTGAGGACAAGCCTGTTCTGCAATGCCACGTAAGTCGGCTACAATCGCTGGCTGTAAAGAAGCTGTAAGATGCCCTGACTGTGGGGCAGGGGTGTGCCCCACAAGGGAGAAATGAATCATTAAATCAGCTTTCTCTCCCTACACTGGGAGGGTGGGGGAAGATGAGGAAGGATCGGAGAGGTTATAGCTTTGCACAGTCCTATCCCAGGTTCTCCCCTGCCCGTCCCCATGCAATATCGGGAGTGTTAGGTAAAAAGAAAACCCCGTGAAATTCATGGGGTCGCCATAAACTGACAGGTGAGCGGAAGGTACACATACACACACAAGTCAAGCATACAGGCAATGCAACTATTTCCTTATTTACAAAATTTCTACCTTGCTCTTCAGCCAAAAGGGCTTCCAGAACAACTTACATAAAATAAACAAATACAAGACTAAAAATACAGCTAAAAAGGCCAATGTGATTTTGGGCTGCATCAATAGAAGTATAGTGTCCAGATCAAGGGAAGTAATAGTGCCACTCTATTCTGCCTTGGCCAGGCCTCACCTACAATACCGTGTCCAGTTCTGGGCACCACAATTCAAAAAGGATATTGACAAATTGGAACGTGTCCAGAGAAGAGCAACTAAAATGGTGAAAGGTCTGGAAACCATGCCTTATGAGGAAAGACTTAGGGAGCTGGGTATGTTTAGCCTGGAAAAAAGATGGTTAAGAGGCGATATGATAGCCCTGTTTAAGTATTTGAAGGGATGTCACGCTGAGGATGGAGCAGGCTTGTTTTCTGCTGCTCCAGAGACTGGAACACGGAGCAATGGGTGCAAGCTCCAGGAACAGAGATTCCACCTCAGCATGAGGAGGAACTTTTTGACAGTAAGAGCTGTTTGGCAGTGGAACACACTCCCTCGGAGCGTGGTGGGGTCTCCTTCCTTGGAGGTCTTTAAACAGAGGCTGGATGGCCATCTGTCGGGGATGCTTTGATCGTGATTTCCTGCGTGGCAGAATGGGGTTGGACTGGATGGCCCTCATGGTCTCTTCCAACTCTACAATTCTATGATTCTATGATTAAGACTTCCCACAGCCTTACAATGTACAAAAGGAAAAGGGCAGGGGGAGGGAAGAGGCAGAAGGCAAACTTAAGCACCAGTTCTTAAACTGGCTGGGTTCATAAAATGATCGTTTTGAGTGGAAACAATTCAGAGTGAGGAGAAGCCAAACAGAACCAGTCTCTCAGCAGAACCAGTGCCATGGACTTTGCTTTCCTCCACCTCTCCCCTCTGCTGCAGCCAGGTGGAATCTCGGCTGAGGGAGCGGAGGAGGAAAAATGGAAGGATATCATTAGGGCAGAGATCCTAATAGGGAGCGCTTGGTGTACTAACAGGGATCTTACCAGAAGAAACTAGAGCTAATCCATCTGCCAGCTGAAACTCTTGTCCTCAATGCAGGTTATTGAGCCCAACGTCTGCGAAGGAGGGGAAACGATCGCCACCATCCCAATCAGACTGTCCGTGCAGTCCGCATTCTCCAAATACAGCATCACTCCTCCATCGCTCATCAATTTTGGACCACTAGTGAATGGTTCCCGGAAGAGCAGCAGTTTTACCATTGAGAACAAAGGCACCCTCGATTTTAAGTTTGGCATCTGCAAGCAAGTCCGAGATGTGACGATCCCACTGAAGAAAGGGTGAGAAGAGAATGTTTGGCTCTGAAGGAGGCAGAGAGTGGAAAGGCAGCTGTGAATCCTGGCAGAATCCTGGTTCTGTCCTGGACTCAACCACGCTCCTGACTTGTCCAGAAAGACAGGACAAAGCGCTCAGCTGCTGGAAGCGGAGATTCTCCCCATAAACGCAAGCGGAAAAGAAATCACATTTGGGTGGAGAACCATTGATAAATCCTCAGTATGAGGGCTTTGGCACAGACTGTCTTTAGCTTCTGTCTGTATTTTAATATTTTTAATGTGTAATCTTTTAAACTTATATATTGTTTAATTCTTTGTTAAGTTATAAATTTATACTGTAACTTTTGCTTTTGTATAGTTTTTAACTTGCATTGTTTTAAAGATGTTCTTAGTCACCTTGAGTCCCATTGATGGGGAAAAGGCAGGATATAAATGAATATAACAGCAACAACAACAACCATTGCACATGCACAAAACCGTACACATGACACTGCCCTCTGGCGCCACCAGATTCTCTCCATGGGGGAGCCTTGCTGATGTCTCTGCTTGAGTGTGAACAAAGTGCACCTCTCCGGCACCACCAGCTGGCCTCTGTCACGGAGGGGGCCATTCATCATCATCATCATCATCTTCATTTATATCTCAATGATGAGACTCAAGGTGGCTAACAGCATGTTGATAACAATATACATTAAAACTATACAAAAGCAATAAAAGTATAAATATAAAATCCCAGTCATGCTTCCAGTCATTTTGTTTGTTTGCTCGCTTCCATTTCCTCTGGCAGAAACTCTCATCTCAAAAGCTCCCGTTCCCGAGAGGCAGACCTCAGTCGGCAGAATGTGGGCAGGCAAAGCAAGCGGGCTGAATCTCTGCTAAAGGATATGACTGTCGTGGCTCAGGTGAGCACGTGTCCATTCCTCCCGCCCGCCCCCGTGGCCTCACTCCCCCCACACCAGCAGCCCTCGCTGCTTTCTCTTTCTTTGCTCTTTTGTCCATGCCAGGCACACACTCTTTTTGTTACAGCAAAAATAGGAAGCCTCACTTTTCGCTGTTTTAACCCATACGCATCCACACATAATTACATGCAGAAGCCCAATGCGGCCCCACATGGGCATCCCACTCCCATGGGATGAGACATTTCGGGGGGGGCAGCATTCATCCTGGGCTTGGTTTTTAAAAAAATATGTTTTATTAAAAATGTTTTGAAATACACTAAGAATTACAAAGATTAAGAAAAGAAAGCAGATAGAAAACTAAACTACAATTAAATACAAATTAAAAAGTGAAGAACAAAGATAAGAAAAGAACAGAAAAAGAAAAAGAAGTGACTTACGATCTTCCTTTCAGCAGTTATCTAAGCATATATTTATTCTTACCTCTCTCTCAAAAGCTATTCCAGAACACGGCCTCACAGCCCAACCCCCCCACAAGGAAAATCTAAGTTAACAGGACTTGTTGGTCTCTCTTGGGGGGCATGGCAGCCTGAAGGCAGGCAGTCAAGCAGGCCGGCAAGTCAGCCAGCTCTCCTCCTCCTCCTCCTCCTCCTCCTCCACAGGCTCGCTTCTCCCTTGGCATGTTCACCGTGTACCCCGGCTTTGGGACCATTCCTCCAGGAGGCCATCAAGCCATCACGGTGGATTGCTTTGCAGATCAAGTTGGGAAGTGTGAGGAATATCTGATTGTGGAGATCACGGACAGGGACCCCGACGACAACCCCGGGGGCATTCCATATGCTCTGGTGGCAGAATCATGCATCCCAGGTAGGCAGCAACAGCCGCGGCACTGTCCCAACAGGAAGGGGATGTCCCCTGAACCCCCTCCCTCTAAGCAAGTGGTGGTATTGTTCGGAGGTCACAATCTCTGTCCTCTGGGTAGAAGATCGATCAGGAGCTATGGTTGATCTCTGGGAGATTCGCAACAGATCTGAGAGAGCCCCAGTTATTTCACCAAAACAACACAGTGACTCTTCCCACCACCCAAAATTAGTTTACTGATGAACTGTCGGAGAGGTTCTGCTCCTTGCTGCAGCCTCCCTGCCAAAGGAGGGGAGCAAAGGAGGGGTGGAGCTGAAGCCCTAGTGGGATGTGGGTCAGCCCCCCCCCCGCCCAGTGGGACTCCTGTCCTGAGGACAAGCAGCGGAGGGGAGGGGAGGTTCGTCCAGGCAAACTCAAGGGGCTGGTTGTGACCTCTAGAGCCCTGTATGGCTCAGGGCCAGGCTGTCTGAAGGACGGTATCTTCCTATGGAGGTAAACCTGCTTGGGCTCTGATCTCTTCAGAGGAGGCTCTCTCTCCTCTCAGGGTTACCACTGCCACAAGCAAGTCTGGTGGAAATGCAGGAGACAAGGTCTTCTCAGTGGTTGGTCCCAAGTGCCTGAACTCCCTCTTCACGGAGGGCAGATATTCAAAGAATTAACCCCCCACACCTTCCTGATTCCTGACCCCCAGTCCTGAGCTGCCCTTCCCTCGCCAAGTGAAACTGTTCTGTTCCAAGAGGCGTGAAGGAACTGGCTTTGAGGGCTTGTAATAGTCTGTTGATTTCTGTCTCTCGTCCTTTTAATGGATTTGTTTTAAAAGGTTGTAATTCTGTGTATGGTTTAATGGCATTTTAGCAATAACTGTTTGTATGTTTTGATGTATGTCATTGTCTGTCTTGTCATCTACATTTGTTTTCATCTTTGCAAGCTGCCTTGAGTCCTGCTTTTGGAAACAGAGGGATATAAATGAATAAATAACCATCCTACTCTTGGTCAGAGCCATTTCTTTGTGGCTTTTACCCTGAGATGGGTTCCCACAGCTGTCTTTTGTTGCCTCTTCCCAAGGCTTTGTGACCGATGATATCAAGACCATTTTCGAGGAACATCGGATCTGCAACCGCAACGGCCTTGCTCAGTTGCTGAAGACGGTTGGATGCGAAGGCGTGTTTGTGATGGACGAGAACAAGTTCATCTTCACAAACGTTCTTGTGGGGCACCAGGCCGCCGCCCGTTTCAAGATCTGCAACAACGGCCGAATTCCTTGCGACATTGTTCTTTCCACAAAGCCGATCTCTGCCAAGGTGAGGGAAGTAGCTGGGCTATGGGTTTGGGTCACTGCTGTCTCTGAAACTGTGAGTCAGGATGAACCCACTGTAGCCCTGGACCAGCAGAATAATGTTGTGCCGTGGCCCAGGCTGGCCGGAAGATCTTTATGGACTTATTATATATCCTGCCTCTCTCCTAGCATGAGCCCAAGATGCCTCACAGCTCGCAGGAAAACAAAGTGCAACTAAAGAGGTTATGGAACAGTTAAAAAAACCTATCCCATTAAAGCAACACTCATTTGAAACAGCATAAAAACATTTTTTAAAATAACAATGAGAATAAAACTACAGTGCACAGACCCCATTATTTTAACCCTTTTACACAATCCGTTAATGCCAAACGCCTGTTTAAGTAAAAAAGGTCTCAGCCTGCTGGGGAAGGGAGAACAGAGAGGGAGCCAGGCTAGCCTCCTGTTGGAGGAAGTTCCATAATCCGAGGATTTTATCAGATACAACAGAAAACGGGACGATAGACCAAAGGGCTAAAAATATCGGACAATGTCATTACTCACCTGTTCCCACCACATGGCGTGGGCATGAATAAATTGTCACTTTTTATTGGCAACTATCATCCCATCCTTATGACGCAATTTTGGACATTGTTTATTGCCACGTTTTCCCACGTCTGATAAAGTCCTGAGAGCCACCACTGAGAAGGCCCTTAGCAGGGAGGGCATTTTTTTTAGCTCCTCCTCCTATCATATACCGAAGCACCCTTGGCCAAATAAATAAATCATAAAGTTGAAGGGTGTGGTGGGATTTCCTGACAGCATTTGCTGCTGTTCCAAATGCTCTAGTGCTTGCCAGCTTCTGTTTGACTCCAAGCCAATGAACTGGGGAGTCTCCAATGTCCTGCCCTGCATCTTCTGGAGGGGGGGGGGCTGATTCCTGAAACTTCATTGGTAATATGTCTCTTTCCTCAGTCCCCAGTCCGAATTGCTGACGTCTTTGAGCTCCAACCTGCGCGGATGTGCATCCCCAGCCGGTCCCACGCCTTTGCGACTCTGACTTTCTCACCACAGAGCATGCAGAGCTACCAGTGCGTTTTTGAGGCTTCCGTGGATGCCATACCCAGGTAGTCCAGTGAGAAAGAGAATGAGAGTGCGTGAGAGAGAACGGATCTTTGGCCTGCTTCTGCTGAAATAAATGTGAGATCAACCTTTTTTTTTTGTTTGTTCCATCTCTCGCTTTCAGTGTGGCTACCAAATCCAGAAACTTATCCTTCGAGGTCACTGGAGATGGAAACCTTCCTCAGATCACCATTGTGCGCCCGGTGCTGCGTAATAAGAAAGGGAGCCCCCTCCTCCTCTTCCGGAGACTCCTGCTGGGCCACACAGAGACACTTCCTCTTGTCATCAAGAACAGCGGCAACATCCTTGTCCAGGTAGTACAATGTGGCAGGGCAACGGATGCCGACAACCATTAACGACAGTCTCTTTCATGCTGCACAGTTGTAGTGCTTGGATACGCATCCCACAGAATCTTGGGAGTTGTAGATTGGTGAAGCCCAAGAGAAGAATTCACGACAGCTGGTGAAACTGCAGATCCCAGGATTCTGTAGCCCAGCATCTCCGTGGCCATTTAGTGGCATCAGGCTGCTACTTAGGCACACTCCATGCGTAGTGTGAGAGCGACTGGCAAGCAAATGCTATCCTCCCTGTGACGGCAGGGTTGTGACGGGGAACAGGGCTGGCCCAGGACCATCGCTGCCTCGTTCTTGGCGGCTTCCACTACTGTCCCCTGCACAGATACCTGTGCACCTACCTGGCCAGTCAACAAGGGCAGCTGGGGCTGAAGCGGGAGAGGGAAGGCGGTATGGCCTGGAGGGGCAGAGTGGAGACCAACCGTGGAGCACAGCTGTAGAGAAGGTTTAATAGCCCCAGAGGCCGCTGGCCAAAAAAGGCTGCCTTAAAATCATCTGAATGTTGAGAGTGGCAGTGGTGGAGGAGGGCACTGGTGAGCAAGGCTCTGGGTCCTGTTTATGCCTCAGTGTTTTCCGACATGACCTCTGGATCCAAAACATTGTCCTAGGATCACCCCCATCTCACTCTCTCCATGTGGTCCCTTTCCTCAGCTGTACCTCGATATGTCAGATGAGAATTGTGCCTTCAGCCTGAAACCCAGGCCCACCACGCAATGCATCTATGTGTCTTCTCAGACTGAGGAGAACGAGCCCAGCCAGGGAGGTAAATGGCATAACACTGCTACGGCACGAGCACACACAGTAGCTGCTGTGTGGTAAGGAGTGTGCGTGTGTGTGTGGAGTGGGGAGGGGCATTTTTGTGGTGGCACTAATATTCTAGCAGGTGTTAGTCCAGACTGCAGAGTTGCCAGGAGCACAGAGTGCCTAGAGCTCCCAAGGGGTCTGCAGTGACCGAATGGAGGGGTCTCTGGAGCAAAAGCCAGAGGAGGGCCACCAAGCTGACCAGGGGTCTGGAAACCAAGCCTTCTGAGGAACCACTTAGGGAGCTGGCCAGGGTTCATCTAGAACAGAGAAGACTGAAAGCTGGCGTGATAGCCCTCTTTTAATATCTGAAGGGATGTCGTCTAGAAGATGGAAGCAGCAGTTTTCTCCTGCTCCAGAGGGTAGGACGTAAACCAGCGGATTAGAATTACAAGAGAAGAGGTTCCATCTAAACATTAGGAAGAACCTCTTGATGCCAAGAGCTGCTCAGCAGTGGAATAGATTGCTTCAGAGAGTGGTGGACTCTCCATCTTTGGAAGTCTTGAGTCTATGGAAGCTTGGGTGGCCATCTTTTGGGAGTGCATCTTTTGGCAGGGTGTTGGGCTAGAGGGCCTTCAAGATCCCTTCCACCTCTATGAGTCTATGAAAGGAAACAGCCTTTTATTCTCTTGAAGCTTCTTCTCCATGGGATTGGCCAGGGAGGGAGACATAGTCTTCTCGAGGCCGTCAGTGTTAGCGTTTCCTCTTTCCTTTCTGCTTCTTCTTTAGTTAGGAAACCGCACACAGCCTGCCTGATCCTGCACAATGGGGAACTGGCAGAGTTTGATGTGGTTTTCCAGCCCAACGTGACCCAGCGAATTGAAGGGCTGATCCACCTCTCCATTGTGGACAACCAGTACGAAGAGACCAGCATCCAGATGGTGGGCGAGGGCTACCAGGATGATGTGACCCTGGACAACATCCACAACTTAGTGACGGACGTTGACACGGGGAGTGCTGAGGGGCCACCTGAGGAGAGCACAGCAGAGAGTAAGGGAAAGAGGGAAACAGGAGGAGGAGTGGGGTGGATGTCGGAGGGGGGCAGGAGCGGCTCTGGGTGTCAGCTCAAACATAGGCTTTGCAAGGGGCTGCCAGCTTGATTCAATACTGGTTTGCAAACCACACATTGTGCAAACTGTGGCTTGCTGTTATATCTAAATCCACAAACAATCAACAGTCCATATTTATGGCTGTTGGCTCACCTGAAGAGGCTGCTGCATTGCAGACGGTAGTGAATTTGTCAAGCTGAGCAGATGGAAACAAGAACGGCAGGCAGGCAGGGAGGCCGGCTGCTGCAAAGCTCAGCTTGCTGGCTGTGCCTTTCTATAAAGAGAAATAAGACAAGCGAATGCACAGTTCCTTTCTCAGCAGAGCTTTAGGCAGGGTGAGGGTGGTGGAAGCTACGGGCTGCACTGGGGCAGAGGAAAGAATGAGATGGGACTGCACAGAGCACCAGTTTTCAGTCTAGCAGCATGCAGATCCTCCAGAGAGGCCATTTTCTTTCCCTGCAGCTGCCAGATTGGATCGTGTCCAGTTTGGGGACTGTCATGTCGGGAAACCCTACCAAGTGACATTCACCATCACCAATCACAGCAAGACAGACGTGATGAGATTTGAGTGGCCTGCTTTGAATCCGTATAATTTCTCCCCACAGGTATGGGGTGACCTGCTCTTCTTTGGTCAGGGTTCTTTGTTGCTAAAACAGCACCTCCCTCCCAAGAGAACGGTTTTCTCTTTTCTTAACCTTTTCTCCCAAGGCTTTCTTTGGGAGGGGAGCATTTCAAGAGCTTGGAGTCACTGCCTCCCTCCCCAGCTTGTAGGCAGGGTGCAAATCAAGATGTCTCTAGGTGGGAGGAGCTGCCCTTCCCAAGGTCACCCAGAACATCTGGAACATTTGCGACTCCTGAATCTTTGATTGGTCAGTGCCCTTGTGGCCTGTGACATCTGTGGTGATGTTGGGAAGTCACTCTCAGCTTCAGAGGAAGGCAAGGGCAACCCCCCTCTGAACAAATCTTGCCAAGAAAGGCACACAGCAACAACAGCTTGACCCTTAGGCAGAGACTTGTACTGGGACCTAACATTATAGTGCTCTTTCCCCTCCAGGTTGGCCATCTCCATGCTGGGTGCACCAAGACCATCATTCTGACCTTGAAATCCAACACCCCGATCGCCCTCAACGATCAGCTGCTGAAGTGCAAAGTTTCCAGGATTGCCTTCCCACAGCCTGCTGAGCAGGTGCCTGACTGGGACGACCGCCTGCGCACTGTCAAGTGGGTGGATGTCTCAAAGAACGCCACAAGCACTCGCCCGGCCAAGAAGAAGGTAAGGAACCTGGAAGTGGGAAAGGGGCCCAGACCAGCCACGTCCCTGTGGCCGTTGATGAAGCTCAGGCAAGAGTCCCAGTCCGGACCAGTGAAGAATGTGCTCTGGGCTCACAGCAAAACTGGAGGCAGCTGCAGGGGACAGAGCTACAAGCCTGCTGGGGCGGTTTTAGTTTCTGAAAATAATCCCAGCTGGCTTCCAGTATTAAAATTAATCAATGCTATCTGCAAATCATAAAGGAAAAACTCTACAATCAGTGCATTCTAGAAAGCAGCAAGAGGCCGTGCCTTTCTTAGTTTTTTTTTCAGTCAGCACCAGAGTTTCCTCCTCATTTCTGGATGTTGAAGCTTTTATAAAGTCCTTGCAGACTAGTCACATAATCTGCTGGGGGTTTTGGCTGCCCAAAACTTGGCTTGCTGGCTGGTCCAACTGGCTATCCTGCTGGTTTGGGTTTTGGCCAGAGCTGAGCCCCACTGACAAATCTCTTGGGATCTGGATTCAAGAGCCACATTCCTGCCTTGTCTTCCCAGATCAAGCTGGTGCCATGGATGAAGTCTTCTTGAGATCTGCATGCTGTTTTGGGATAAATTGCTCCATTTTGCCTCCTCCTAATCTATGAGCCCTAATTTCTTTATTGAAGGGGCTGCTAAGCTTAGGGGGAAACTGGGAACCCTGAAACTTGCTCCCCACATTTCTCTAATGGGGGTCGTTTTGTCTGCAGGCTGGCCCCCACTATCTATCTCCCTTGTTTGCTGCGTTAAAGGTTGGGTTAGAAAAGGGCATGCTGGGGCACCTGGGAGAAGCTTCCTACTCTTCTGCTCTCGGTGCAGGTGATCGAGAAAGACCCAGAGCCGACACACATCGCTCTGGAGGAGGGCAGCCGGGAGCTGGAGCTTTGGGTGTGTGCCACGGTTGACTTCGCCCAATATAAAATGGAGGTGGAGACTGTGCACTTCAAGGACACTTTCCTCTTCCAGACAAGGGTGTTCCAGTGAGTACCAAACATGCCAGGCCTTGTTCCGGGGCCTCATTTTATTTCTGTGCTTCTTTCTCCTTGGTGATTTGTTTCCCCAGGGCAGGGGTGAGTGACTGTGAAAGGGCAGAGGGCTGCATTGCCCGCCCCCCCCAGAAGAACTTGGGGAGTTGCACCCCACCACTCCTGCTCTTGCGAAACACAAATCAACGCATCTTGCCCCCAGATGCTCTCTAGGAGACAAGGGGCGTTTCCACCATTGTTTTTGGGTCAGCTCTGGGCCATTTTAGGCCCAGGAAAGGCTGTTTTTAACATCAGGAAGTGAGTGGAAGACACTTCCTGTTTCAAAAAAGGACTTTCTTGAGCCTAAATTGGCCCAGAGTTGACCCAAAACATGGGGGAAATGCCCCTTTCCAAACACTTAAAGGGTATTTGCGGACCAAAAAAAAAGAAATGATTAAAACATTTTGCAAAACTTTGGTTTGACCCCTGGGTGCCCAGGGGGCATCTCCACTGGGTGGAAATGCCCTCCACACCCGCTAGAGGGTTTTGGGGGCATTTGTAATTGATCTCTCCATGAACCTTTCATGTATCCCATGGGCTGTACTTTGCCCACCCCTGTCCTAGGGCAAGATCCAGACCTATCTTTAATGTGATAAGGAAGAATATTTTGAAGTTCCATTTTAAAAGAGTGGAGTGAGTATTTCACAGGCTGCCCACTGGCTCTCCTCTTCCAGGACCGGTCTCAAGTAGCGATGGATACAAACTCTGCAAACTAATTTTCCCCAAGTTCAGTCCAACAGATCAGGAGTTGGAATTGTTTGGTGCTCCAGATGTTATTGGACTGTAATTCCCAGAATTCCCTACCCTTGGCTATGCTTGCTAAGGGACTGCTGGGAACTGCTGTCCAGCAACATCTGGAGGGCCACTGGTTTCCCATCCCCACTGCAGAGGGTGGCGTGCCTTCAACAAAAATGGGAAGAGGGTCTGTTCCGAGGGCTCTGATTCCTCTTTTTACCTACTGTATATACCCTAACTGGGACAAAACCTTCATCTTTTAAAGTTCTCTTTGCATTGTGCTATCAGACTGGAGCTCTTCAACACAGGAAACGTGCAGCTGCAATACACCTGGAAAGTGGTCATGGATGAGAGCGGGAGGGCCGTCAACTTTGTGGCAGAACCCGGGCCAACAGGCACAGAAGGTAGCGTGGGGGGCTCTTGACACAATCCTAAAGCCTCCCTCCCTCTCCCTAATCTACCTTTAGGATTCCAAAGCCCATCCTTCTCTAGTGGGCACGATTATCTGATTTTTCCTGTATTCCTGACCCCCCCCCCCGACATCTTTTCAGATCTTTCTGGTGAAACAAATGTGGTTCCCCACCCAATTTCTTTAGACTGAGGGTCCTTTGCCATTTGTCAGCTAATCTGGATTCTGTCTGGGGTCCCGGTATCTCCTTCTGGCCACCACGGCATCAAACTTGTGGTGGTGGTGAACATTATCACTCCACTTAAGTATTCCTAACTCTTGGAATCTCAGGATATCTATATGGGGAAATGAGCGAGTTCTTTGGTAATCATTTAGGCTATTTGTGAAGTTGAAGGCTTTCATGGCCGGCATCTATAGGGTTTTTGTGGGGATTTTTCTGGGCTGCGAGGCCGTGTTCTAGAAGAGTTTATTCCTGACGTGTCACCTGCACCTGTGGCTGGTATCTTCAGAGAATGGTGGTGTGTGGGCTTTATAAACTGAGTCCCTGTTGAAGAGGATTAGCTTGTAAATTTGTGTAATCAGTTGTTGGATGTTAGAATCATAGAATCATAGAATTGTAGTGGAAGGAGGGGGGCCAAAACCCACAAAAACTACATGAAAAAAGCATTCACTGCTTTTCCCGAAGTTTTTTTTAAATACGTGAACGTGCACATTCCCACCCGTTTGGACAACCATTTTGCAGTGGATTCCGGAAGTTGAAAGGTGATTGTTCAGACATGAATGGGAGGGCAGGCTTGCCATTTTTGGAACCGCCATTTTGAGTTTCATTTTTGAGCAGTAGGGTGACAAAACAGCTTCTTTAAGCAGAAGTTCGTACTTTTGCAACTTGGATTTAATGTAATGTGGGGGAAAACCCATGCATTTCAGTGGGAACTTTTGGAGAATAATTACGTGAGTAATTCACTCACAGCTACATCTTTATTTGCGGGCTTGCCTCCATGCGAACTTCAAACACCAATAACTTTGCATACCAGTGATCTTCCCAAAAAACTGTGGAGACAAATGAACACAGCTGCAATTGTGCATTAATGCTCAGCGATCCACATTATAGCTTCTCATCTAGACAAGCCCAAAGTGAAACAGTTAAGACCCTATATTTCTGCAGGTTTGGGCAAAAGGCTTCTTCTAAAAAGGCATCTTTTATCCGTGCATCAGAATGAAGACACTACTGTCAGCACCAGTTGGGTACCCAAGCAGAGCTCATTCCACCACCAGCAGAGAAGTCCCGACTCCCACATTCTCATATAGTGTATTTTCCCCATCTGGTGGGATGTAGAGGAGGGATGCTGTAGCAGACCTCCATCCTCGGGCAGGCTTATATGGGGAGAGATACTCCGTCAAGCATCGTGCCCCAAGCTGTTTAGGGCTTTAAGTATCTTTTAAAGATGAGGCTCTAAAATGAGGCAGACTCGCACCAGGAGCCCCAAAAGATTTCCGGAAAATATTTCTCCCAAGTCCTCAAGATATGGCCCTATTTAACGGTTGGAAAATAAACAGAGGGTCTTTTTGTGCTCTGGGGAATGTGTGGGGTAGAAACAGTTGCCTCGACCAACTCTTCCCTTTGCCCCCAGTGGATACTCCGTTGGGAACATCAGCTACTTCCATCAAGGCCCCTCCGTCCATCCATCCATCCAGCCATCTGGGGAGCCCACTGGAGAGCTTTTCTTCTTACCTCTTCCCAACACACGCCCACCCTCCGTTCTTCCTGGAGCCCAGCAGTGGCACCATCCCGCCTGGGAGATCGCAGTTGCTCCAAGTGAAATTCTCTCCTCAGGAAGTGGGAGAATTTGAAGGTCGTCTGCTCTGCAGGTAAGAGGACCTCACCCAAATGCCACTGACCTTGCCAGCCTCGTCCCAGCCCTCGGCTGGCTGTGTGCTTGCCTCGCGTGGTGGGCGGCCTGAAGGAGGCTGCTCCTTTCAGCAGTGGAGGGGCCTGGGTCACAGAGGAAAATATAGAAGGCTGCAGAAGGCCGCCTCTGTTACAGCTTGGGACAAACACAGTGGCAACCTTGGGGCAGAAAGGGAGCAGGTTGTAGGGCTCTCCTTCTCCTGTTGGGTCTTCTCTGGCACGCTCTCAATGCTGGCCTCTGTCTTCTCAGCATTTTGAACATGAAGGATGATGAGGAAGGCCCAGCT
Source organism: Gambelia wislizenii (assembly GCA_030847615.1). NCBI lineage: Eukaryota > Metazoa > Chordata > Lepidosauria > Squamata > Crotaphytidae > Gambelia > Gambelia wislizenii. The sequence goes on from JAUMIR010000008.1 coordinate 42,685,159, forward strand.
GTGGCCGTGAAGGGGAAGAGCCTCCTTCCCTATTGCCATTTTGACCTTGAAGACTCCAATTACATTACGGCAAACAGATGCAACCCAGACTTGCGAGGACCAGGTGGAATGGGCCTGGATCCCAACACAAAAGTGATTGAATTTACCTCAGTTGGCGTGCATGTCAGGAACACCAGGTGAGTGAGCAGCATGAAGGAAATCCTGAGCTGGTGGCGGCTGAGCCATGCCGCTTGAGACATTCTAATGTGTGCTTCGAGCATCCACTGGGCAGCATATACGCTGGTGTGCAGAGTCCTTCTCATTTGACTGGAAAACCACCATGGGCTCTGCTTTTCCCCCAACAAAGGAGCTGCTTTCTTTTGTTTCAATCCTGTGGCTCAAAGTTGGCGGCAAACTAGTTTATTCCAGTACTGTTGTGCCATTTCTCCTTTCCCCATTGCACACCTGCCATGGATACCTTTTGGATACTTTATCATCAGATGTCAGACCACTGGCCCAAGTCCTGCTTGCTTGCTTGCTTGCTTATTTATTTATTTATTTATTTATTTAAAGTGTTCCTGTATCACCTCCCAGATCACAAGGGCTTCTGCGCAATGAACCAATAAAAACCAATTAAGGCAATACAAATTTTAAAACATTTTAAAAACACATTAAAATACTATTTAAAAACTCCTAAATGCAATCCTAGAATCCAGTTTTAAAACAGTCAAAATGGCAATTTCAAACACTGAATGCCATGTGGAAGGGCACTGTTTTGGCTGCCCACCTGAAAGACATGGGGCCAGCTGAACTTCCTTGGGTTAGGAGTTTCACAGTTGAAGGGCTACTACAGAGAAAGCCCTGTTACGTGTAACCATCAACCTCACATCACAAGGTGTTGGGAAACTGCAACAGGGCCCCCTTTGAAAATCTCAAATTTCTGGCAGGCTCATATGGGAGGAGGCATTTGTCTTTCAGATATCTTGGCCCCAAGTCATTTAGGGCTTGTTTGCTGACTAATGGATGACAGATGGCTTCCCATTTTGGGCTCTTCTGAAACCTGCAAATGGTCACACAAAAAAAACTTCCCTTATTTCCTGTGTCCAATGGTGGCAGGGCTCAGAGAAGGGCCTCTCCTGAAGATCTTAATACACAAAGAGGCTCTTGTGGAGAAATACCATCGTTTCTCTAGCCATGTCCAAATAGGGATGGGACTTTATAGGTCAACCAATAATGTGAAACGGACCCAGCGCCAGTGAGGCTGTTACAGCAAAGCAGTCGCTCTTTCCTTTCGATATTATGGTCAGCAGTCCCAAAACCCACTGAGGAGAGCCAGCAGGGGGAGGGCACTCTTGCTGTCCAGTTCCCTGCATTGGTCATTTGATGCCAGGTGCTAAAGGATCCAAACCATCTTTATCTCTTAGGCTGGGGGAACGATGCGCTGCCTTCCTCCCGCTGTGGGTAGAAACCTCTCATTGACCCATTCTTACAAGAAAACAGGGCCTAGCACGTTCCCATGCAGCCTGGATCACTTTTTGTGCTAGGGCCTGCACAAAACCCTAACCCTAACACTGCTCCACCACCTTACCAGAGGATGAAAAATGGGTGACCTGGGCAGGGGATTAAATCCACCTATTTACGTATTTATTACATGAGCTGGCAGTTCTAATGCTTCCGTGGCCCCTTCTTTTTCCTTTCTCCTTATGGGTAGGAGCTTTGTCATCATGAATCCCACCAACACCCCCTACTCTTTCCAGTGGTCCTGTCAGCAGCAGGAGGAGCACCCAGCCTTCATCTGCTTTACGGATCGGGGGCAGCTCCGCCCAGAGAAGACCATGGAGGTGAGTGGGCAGAGAGGGGCCAAAGCCTCCACGCCAAAGGCCAAAAGGTCCTGTGGCGGAGACTTGCTCAGTGTGTTTGGCGCCACTCCTTCTGTCAGCCTGTTCTTGTGATGGTTACCCTTCATATAGCCGGCCCTACTGTTAGGCAGAGGGAGGCGGCTGCCTCGAGTAGCAGTTTAGGGGGTTGTTGCAGTATTTTCGCTCCCAGGGATGAGGGGAGGGACTTGAGTGCTCCCATGCGTGGAGGGGAGGAAGGTATAATGAATTCAGACACGCTCCTCCCTCCCATCCCCATGAGCGGGACAATTTCCATCTATGCATTTACATGCACTCTTGCTCTTCACATTCATGTGTGTGTGCGGATAGTGAGAGATAGATAGTTTCAAGAGCAGGACTGCGTGTTAAAGTTCCCTTTGCCTTTTTAAAAATCTTTAGATCATATTTGAATTCATCCCCCGACACCTGGACGTCACAGAATCCTTTTGGACCTTCTCAATCCCTGAACTGGACATTTCGGTCCCATTCCTCTTGGTGGGCCACACCACTGACCCGGCAGTGTCTCTGGACAGATCCCACCTGAACTTCCACTCGCTCTTGGTCGGTAAGGATATTTGTGGGAGGAAGCAGCTGACTTCTCCTCTTGCTCACAAGCCCCAAGGACTGTCTCCCCGGGACTGTCTTCTGCTGAGGCTGGTGTGGAAGAGATGTTGAGGCAGGGGAACAGCTTGGGTCTGGGGAAGGGCAAGGGGCTCACTTTGGGAACTCCGTGCTGCTTCCAAACTCACTGGACGATTGCCAATTCCTCTGGGCAACCCACTGGGCTAGGTTTTATAACCCTAACTGTTCCTTTCAGAAGTTCTGGTTTAGTTGCTACAAGGCAGATGTTTTAATCTGTTGCAGCAAAAACAGCAAAAAGAAAACAAATCTTGTGGGAGGTTAAAGCCTACCAATGGTTCATCTATGGATGAAGTGGCCTGTAATCCAGGAAGCCTTAAGCCACAATCAAGAGCTATCTTTAAAGTGCTGCAAGACTCTTTATTGGTTTTCACACAGCCATTTCATTTTAACTAGATAAGGCTTCACTGAGTCACCACTAAGGGGCCATTCACATCAGGGGTAAAAATCAGGATGAAATTCGGACTGCTCTGGCTGGGAGCTGTGGCGCATGGAATTCGGGCTACTCTGGACCAGATTTAAGTGCCACACCTCTGGCCAAAGCCTGAATCTGCATTCGGATTTTTACTTGCTGTCAGCGGAGAGCAGCTACCACGGGGGCTTGCTGTCAAGTCCTCTCATATGTTGAACTGAGCAACTTCAGGGAGAACAATCTGGGGTGGGGGGGTTGCTACCTGTTCTGGGTTAAAGAGAGAGCGGTTATCACTGCAGCTTTGCTTTAACTGAGCTCAAGAGCTCCATGAACGCAAACACCACCACCCTGCACTAGCCACTCTCTTTTGAAGCCAGAAGAGGCTGCAAACCCACCCACCCCTCCATTGGGAGGCTAGCTCTTTAGAAAGAGGAGCTAGTGCAGGGGGGGGGTTGCTTTCATGGAGCTCTTGAGCTCCATAAAAGCAAAGCCACAGCAATACCTTGAAGCCAGGCCGGGCGGCACACCCCCATCACAATTATCACTGTGGCTTTCCTTTCATGTAGCTCAGGAGCTCTGTGAAAGCAACCCCTCAGCACTAACAGTTCTCTCTGAAGCCAAAATGTTTACAATGAAATTGCATTTTACATTTTTCATCCTTCAAACCCTATGATTTTCTCAGATTATGAACACCTTCTCCATAGAAATATTAAGATTTTTTTTTAACATGGTTGTTAAGTGGCTCTGAGCCAATGAGACCAAGCAGACTAGGAATGCTATGAAAGAAACCAAAACGGATCAAAATGCGAATGATCCTTTTGGTGTTCCTAGTCATCCTGCTTATGCCTGGACCAGGGCACATGGCTGAGAAGCAGCTGAGGATAATCCCAGGAGAGTGTCAGCATCCCACTTAGGTTTGCCTCTCTCTCTTGTTTGGCACTAAATGCTTATTGCAAACCAACAAACTTAGAAAGTCCTCTGCAGGAAACCCCCTGAATTCTGCAATGAACTGACACCAAAGCTGACCTTGCTCTGCTGTTCCATTCCCCTGAAGGACATGAAGCTCGGGAAAGCCTTGACATGATCAACAATGAGAAAGAGAGCTACAGTTTTTCTTTCCGAGATAGCTCCCGCTTTTCTGAGGGACGAATCAACAGTCTGAAAGTGCAGCCCATGGAAGGCTTGATCCCACCGCATTCCAGGTAAAGAAGGGAGAGGCTCTGGAATTCGGACTTCCTGAGACATTTTTGAGTTTCCCACAGACTGTTTAGAAACACATTCCTCCCCAGGGAAGGTCAGAATCCACCTTCTCCAGCTGGGAAAGGTGAGGGGCTTGTAGAGCTTCTCCTGACGAGAGGAAGGGGCTGTGGGATGGGAGGCCTCACTTGCCTGTGGGGGTTTGTCTTGAAGACCCTGCGTCTTCACCAGCAGAGTGTTTCCTCTTGGGTCCCTTTCATTTCCCACCCTTGACATTCTGTGTTGCAGGGGAGGAGACCACTTTGGCTTTCTGCTCTTGAGTGTGGTGGTCCCTTTATAACAGAGCTCCCTACAGAGGCACACTGTTCCTGAAAGGCCTCCATGATCAGGTCTCAGAAGACACTGAGAGGCTCCATATCTTACAGGCCCGGCACTTGTGTGGCCTGTTTACTCAACCAACAATTGCTCGTGTGCTGCTGGTTTTTCTTTCCATACCAGGATTCCTATTACCATCTTCTTTATGCCAACAATGGAAGGAGAAGTAAACTTTAACCTGATCTGTGATGTCAAGAAGAAGAGCCAGCCCCTCTGCTTGAACGTCAAAGCCACTGGCCACACCATGAGCGTCTCTGTGAAGTATGAGAAAAACGACGGCTCTGTTACTGAGCTGGATCCTGACCAAACAAACCCACTTCAGTTTCATGAGGTAAGAAAGGCAATTGCTGAGGTGCTTGAGTCCAGAAAATATCAAGAAGATGCAAAAAAAAAAAAAAAATTAAAACAAAAATCTTGAGGCAGTTAATTCCCCCACAGCAATGCCTTGAAGTAATGGATGATGTAATAGCTATCACTGTTAATAGATAATATTTCGGTTGGCTGAACCTACATGCACCCAGCTCCTTCCCACCCCGCGGCAGATACCTAGGTGTCCGGCTTGTAATTCCACCCATCGGGAAGGTGGAAACTGTCCTGGTACTTACTTTTCTCCTCCCTCCCTCAATCATTCCCTCCTTTTGTGTATTTACACCCTGCCCTTCTGCCAAAATAGTTTCCAGAGCAGCTTGCAATTTGTTAGTTTGCTAGTTCCTTGCCTTCAGGCTTATTGTCTAAATGAAACAAGACACACAAGGAAAAGGGGGATGGAGGGGTGGGTGGGATGAAGTCCATCCGATGCTAGATGCTGTCCTTCTCCCTCGGAGGCCAGAGCAATGGCAGTTGGATCAGGCAGGGAGGGCCCCTCACCAGCTGTGGGCACCAGGGCATGATGGAGATTTACCTGGCTGCTCCTTTCCCCTCGGAGGCCAGAGCAGTGGCCGTTGGAATCCGGAGAGAGGGCCCAAGGCACGTCTTCAGGTGTAGGTGCCAGCAGGGCTGGGCAGTTCACCAGAGGAAGACTGCAGTCCTATCAAGAGTGGTATTCAGAGAGGAAGTCCCGTAAGCCGAACCAGGGTGGGTTCATGGAGGAGACCATAACAAGGCAGTTCGAGGCAGGGGACGACTGGGATGGTCAGAGCACAAGTCAAGCAACAGATCAGGTTTCTACCAGAAGCAGAGCACTCAGAGCAGAAGGCACTGGCGCGTGTGATGGTCAGGGTGCTGGAGGTATCAGCTGAAGAGGGATCCAAGGAATGCTGGGAGTAGGGAACAAGATGGCTGAAGGCAAAGGTCAGAGGGTGACCGTATGGTCAAAGTAAAGTACAGCCATGCTGAAGAAAGGGTATCCTTAACCATGTCCCCTTGGGGAAGGGTACGGGAAGTACAGGACCTCCCGGAGACAGCTCCATGTGCCTTTCAGGTTTTCCAAGGGGGAAGATTGAGGGGTGCCCAGACCCTCTTCTGGGAGGAGGAAGGTGCTCTAAGAGGGTGGGGCTTCACCGAGGAGGAGCCTTTCCTTGCTCTAATCCAACAATGGACCTGGGCTGCTCCGTCTCTAAGACAGCAGAGTGTTTTACCCCCTGAGTAACATGATGTGTCTTTACGCCGATCATGAGTCAAAGCAAGCTCAGTGAGGCTTGCTTCCTAGGAAATGTGCTGTGGGCCCTGCAGATACAGGTTTCTAATTCAGACCCACTGTGGGACAAGAAGCCTTCTGGAGCAGCCATGCTCATGCGCCTTCCGTCTCTTTGCTCTGGACAGATGCAAGTGAATGACTATGCTCAGTGCACTTTCTATATTCTGAACACCGGCAAGTTCAACTTCACCTTCTCCTGGGAGTTCTGCAATGCCAAAGCGGCGCTGCAGCGCTATTTTGTCATCACTCCCAATACTGGCACTGTGGAAGTAGGAGAGCGGGCAGAGGCTGCGCTCACCTTCCATCCGCTGAAGACGTGCTCCTTGAAGGATGTCGAGCTCAAACTGCAGGTAAGAAGGAAGGCTTATGATGTGGTCTGTCTTTCCCCCACCCTCAGGCACTAATGGAAGGTTCTGAATTGGTATTTGGGACCAGGAATGGGCAGGGCATGGGTGGTAGAGAAACAGAAGCTTACTCTAGAGAAAACAGAAGCACTCCGGTCCAGTAGCCCCTTTGGGATGGGACTGCACACTTGTTTGGAGGTGCAGGATGGCCCCCTATTCCCATGCTTCTGGGCCCTGCTCCTGGATCTGGGCCCTTGTGCTTTTATCCCACTGAGGCTAGTGCATTAGCTGCATCTGTTCCTGGAGCAGCTGAAACAGGAGTTGCTCCACACGCCTTGCAGTGTGGTCTGACACAGCAGAAGGAAGTCTCCCTTGCATTCCATTAGACTTTTCTGACTAATGAGTGTGAGCATGAGTCAGCAGTGTGATGCAGCAGCTAAAAAAGCCAATGCGATTCTAGGCTGCATTAATAGGAGTATATCTAGATCAAGGGAAGTAATGGTACCATTGTATTCTGCTTTGGTCAGACCTCACCTGGAATCCCGTGTCCAGTTCTGGGCACCACAATTCAGGAAGGATATTGAGAAGGTGGAACGTGTCCAGAGGAGGGCGACCAGGATGGTGGGAGGGCTGGAGGCCATTATGCCCTATGAGGAGTGACTTAGGGAGCTGGACATGTTTGGTCTGGAGAAGAGAAAGTGAAGAGGGAATATGATAGCCATGTTTAAATATTTGAAGGGATGTCATACTGAGGATGGAGCAAGCTTGTTTTCTGCGGCTCCAGAAACTCGGACGTGGAGCAATGGGTTCAAACTACAAGAAAAGAGATTCTACCTAAACATTAGGAGGAACGTCCTGGCAGTAAGAGCTGTTCGGCAGTGGAATACACTGCCTCATAGTGTGGTGGAGTCTTCTTCTTTGGAGGTTTTTAAACAGAGGCTGGATGGCCATCTATTAGGGATGCTTTGATTGTGTATTTCTGCATGGCAGAATGGGGTTGGACTAGATGGCCCTTGGGGTCTCTTCCAACTCCATGATTCTATGATTCTATGTGTCACCCTGCAGCCTTGGCCAAGTTGCCTTGAGTCTTGGCCAGAAAATAAAGAAAGATAGTAATAGGAGCGATTGGTGGTGGTGACAATGATGATTTGGATGCCCTTGACTGCATTCAGACTGGCCCACAAGAGATGCAGGGCAATGTTTAAGTTCCTCACAAAAAGAAATACCGGTAATAGTGAAAACTGTTTGTATAGTCAACACATGACTCTTAGTGGGTGCCTTTGAATTAGTCTCCATATCTCAGCCTAACACACCTCACAGGACTGTTGTGAGGATAAAACAGGCACCACCTTGAGCTCACTGGAGGAAAGGTGTGCTATAAATGGAATCAATGCAACACAACATCATGTGGGATTCTTAACAGTTAATTACATGACAATTACAACTACAACCAGGCTATAATGACAGCATTCCATAAAAAGTCACACCTCCTTTTCCCAGGACATGAAAAACCATGAGTACAGCAGCAACCAAACCACCAGTAGATTTAAGACAGTGGGATATAGGGTCGCCATAAGTCAAAGCCGACTTGACAGCAATTAACAACAGTAATAAGTATGAGAACGATATTAAATGCACTGCTAAAAACTCCCTCAGCTGCTGGATCTTTGGCAGGGGGAAACCCACCTCCTGCAAAGGCAGCCACAAATAGCCCTGGGCTATAGGTTTTCCATGGTATTTTTCCAGGCTGTGAGGCCGTGTTCTGGAAGAGTTTATTCCTGACGTTTCACTTGCATCTGTGACTGGTTGGGTAGGAGTGTTTGTGGGGTTGTATACTGTGAGCCCCAGTTGGAGAATATATGTAAATTTGTGTATTTGAATGGCTTGTTTCTGGGTGGAGATATGCAAGGCTCATTAGTGTCTGTTTGGTCCATCGCCTGCTGGAAATCCCCCTGTCCCTGGGTGAAGTTCATTTGCATGTGTTGAGTTTTAATTTTGGTGTTTTTTCAGGACTGGCAGCCAGATTTTGTTTGCTTTTAGGGTTTCTTCTTTCCTGTTGAAGTTGTCCAGGTGTTTGTGGATTTCAATAGCTCCTCTGTGCATTCTGACATGATCGTTGTTGGCCTGGTCCAGAATTTCTGTGTTTTCAAATAGCATTTTGTGTCCAGGTTGGTTTATCACATGTTCTGCTACTGCTGATTTTTCTGGCTGGCCCAGTCTGCAGTCTCTCTCATGTTCCTTGGTTCGTGTTTGCACACTGTGTTTAGTGGTCCCTATGTAAACTTGTCTGCATCGGCATGGTATGCGGTAAACCCCTGCGGCTGTGAGAAGGTCTCTTTTGTCCTTTGCTGAGCATAGCATTTCTTGGATTTTCTTGGTTGGTCTGTAGATCGTTTGGAGCTTGCGTTTCCTCATCAGTTTCCCTATTCTGTCTGTGACTCCTTTGATGTATGGTAAAAATACCTTCACTTTGGGTGGCTGTTTTTCTTCATTCCTGTGGTTTTTTCCGGGTCTATCTGCTTTTGTAATGTCTGATCTGGAGTAATGTGATGGGCAAGTTAGACAAAGAGTACTACCTTGGTCTAATAGGGCTGCCCTTTCCTGTGTCCGCATAGATCAGCCATGGTCCCACATTCACATGTGCGCTGCAAGGCGTGGTTGTGGCTCCCAGCCTCCATTTCTCCTTCACTAAAGTGGACTTTGGAAGCTGCTTCATCTACCATGCTGGGATGCCAATCCCCAGACGAACCCTCACCATAACAAACAAGGATAAAAAGGAGGCGAGGTAAGGAAGGGGGGCATCTGCCAAGATTGGGCAGGGTGGCTCCACTGGCTCAGGAGAGCACGGTCAGGCGGGCAGCCCTGTGGCAGCACCACAATGGTGGCTCCACCAGTGGGAAGGAACAGGAGGAAAGAGTCCCTGGGAGGGTTGCGGTCAAATGGACGATTGCCCAGGTAGAGCCCACGTTTCTTGCAAAACGTTTCTTTCTGAGTCCAGAAGCTCAGGAGGAACCGACCGAGGCAGGAAGGAAGTCATCACCTTGTGGGACTTTCAGCCTCTGGCATCAGAGATCCACAGGCTCCTCCTTCCTGCCCTAGTAGAAGGGATGTCCAGAGCGGCTCAGCAGTGCGCACTTGAGCCAGACAGAATGGCCCAGCTATGTCTGCCATGTTTCCCTCCCAAGAGGGAGGCTGTACTCTCAGTGCCAGGCAGCCCGATCTCTGAGCCTAGCAAGGGCTCAGGCAGATGTCAGGCAGAAGGAGAGCTTTGCTGCTCAGCAGTAAGTCAATAAGATTGACCAAGCCTCTTCTGAACTCTTCCCAGCCTGAACTGCTTGTTTGCCAACACTGCTCACCTTGAGTTGGGTTTCCACGCAGAAGTGCTGAGTCCTGGAGGGAAGGCAGAGATTCCGATCAGCTTCTATCCCCGAGAGGCTGTTTCCTACCATGAAATCATCACCTTTGAAATCAATGGGCTCTTGCAGCGAACTGTAGAGGTCTCTGGGAAGGGCATTGAGATGAAGGTGAGATTGTGCTTCTGAAAACTTGGTGTGCCAAATCGTGAGAGCAGCAGCTCCTTTTTACCACCCCCCCCCATGTATTGATTTTTTTTTCTTGGGAGGAAAAGAAAAGAGAAAAGAGAACAAAATTGAAATATATCTGTACTTCCATATATTGCCAACAATTCACGAGTACCTACATTTCCCTCTACTTTGGCCCAACTCCTGCATAACAGACATGTCCAAATGTAAAACTACCTCCTCGTTATGTTCTTAACCTCTTGAAATTCAGCCACAGGGTCGCATCTTCTTCCTTGGGGCAGAGTATCTCCTTGCTAGATGGCTTCTCACAGCCTTGTCTTGTTTGATGGAGAGACTGCCACCACCCCTTGGTCCTGCCCTGGAAATGAAGGCGGGGGTGCTCACAGAGTCACCATTAGCTGGGCTATGCAGAGTTGGGCAGAGAGGGTACATTTTTTTGGAAAAGGAACCCTGCCTATACTGAAGGTGAATTGTTGACTGAGGACAGCACTGAACCAGCTGTTCTGGAACCAGACTTGGGTTTTTTTGGCTGTATTTTGGCCAAGTCCACATTGGCAAGCAGGTCAGGAAGGAGAGGCCAGGATATTCCAGGCCAGAGGGGAGACAGTGAGAAACTTCATTCTCCATCTATGAGGGGCGATCCTGAGATATTGGAGAGGGAGCCAAAAGCATCATCATCTTCTCCTGAGCACAGACACTTTGAGTCTCTCCTGATTTCAGCACAATTGCTCCCATGATGTAAAGAGTACATTGGTGTCGTGTTGTCCTTTCTCAGAAGATGCTGTTGTTTTTGTGTTTGTCTTTCTTTCTTTTTAAGTAAGAAGGGTCCTGAGGGGGATGTCTAGCCCAGGTCCTGCTCTCTCACTGCTATTTCCCCTAAACTGGTCTCAGGGCTTCTGGCTGCATGCGGAGGAGCTATTCTTTGGATGATGTCGGCAGAGGCCCTTCCAGCTTTAATGGCCCAGCCCTTCATTCCACTGTATTCCCATTTTACCTGGTACTGTTTTTCCAGTTGCACTTCTTTATAGTTACACGGATACCTCGCTCTACCTTTCTCCCCACCCCTGTTGGTGCTTTTTCCTGCCCTCAGGTTGATGTTGTTGAACCTCGTAACAAAGTGCTGAAATTTGGAGCAGTCCCTCCAGGACATACGGTGAAGAAGACGGCCACAATAGTGAACGACAGTGTTGCCTTTGTCACCTTCCACCTCAACTTTGTGTCCTCTGTGCCAGAGCTGCAGGAGACGAAAGTAAGTCTTCCTTCCGCCTCCATGGGAGGCCTCTCCCTCCCTCCCTATAGCCATGGCTTCCAACTGAATCACATGTCTTTGGGGCAGGTCCTCACCATGTCTCCGTGTGGCGAAATAACCCTGAAGCCCAAAGGAGGCACCTGCCATGTGGAGGTGACGTTCAGCCCCAAGAGCCGCATCCTGCCCTTCACAGAAGAGGTTCTTTTTGAGTGCCACGGAGTCCTGCGCTCCCTCTTTGCAGTCCAAGGCTGCAGCCAGGGCATCGAAGTCAGCCTGGACCAGGATCATGTCCCCTTTGGAGCCGTGGTGCTACGGAGCCAGGCGTCCCGGCGCATCATGATGGAGAACACCGGAGACATCGGAGTGGGGTAAACGCAGAAGTTCTCCAGGGCCTTAAGGCTCCCTCCCCTTCTTCAGGTGCTCCTTCTTCATGCTGGCACACAGGGCGGGTCTTCTTTCTGTCTCTTCTGCCTCACTGAACTGCCACACATGACATCCAAAGGGGGAAGAGCCGGCTGGGCCCGGCTTCAGCGGGTAAAACAATAGGTGTGCTTTCCATGAAACCCTGTTGGCCAAAAGACTAGGGGAGCTGCCTGGTGCTCCAAAGCAAAACTAGTGTCACAGCATTACCTCCATGGCCACTCTCACTGGGTGCCTGTGGTTGCATCCACCCTCTTCCAGGGCTTCCTCCCCTTTGGCTGGCCCTTGCAAGAGTCCCTCTTCCTAGGCAAGGGGTGTATCCACACTGCACAGTTATGGCAGTTTGAAGCCACTTTAACTGCCATGGCTCCATCCTCTGGAATCTTGGGATGAGAGGTTGCAATGGCCTCTTGACACCATTTCCCTTCCTCTTGAAATGGATATCCAGGGGAGGAAGACTGAGAAAATAATGTGAAAAAGGAAGACGGCTACAACTGCTTCTTTGGCCACCTTTCGTCCCCTGGAATGCTTGCAAACATCTCAAGGAGGGAAATCCTCACACCTGTCTCTTTTCCTTCGCTTTGAAAGGTTCAAATGGGATGCCAAGCGGTTCAAGCCAGACTTCTCCATCAAACCCGTGGAGGGTTACATTTCGCCAGGGATGGACGTCTCCTTTGAAGTGACCTTCCACCCCTGTGAACTGAGCCCAGACATCTACTACGAGAACTTGCTGTGCCACATCCAAGGCAGGGAGCCCCTGAAGCTCACCCTGAGTGGGTGCTGTGTGGGCATCCCCCCGGTCAAAGAGGTGATTCACTTGTGGGGCAAAAGGGGAAGCCTTGTTCCCTCTCCTCCAGAGAGCAGCCGCTCATGTTAGCAGATGTTATTTCATGTTAGCTCCTTGTGGCTCTTCCCATCCTTGTGGCTCTCCCCATCACTGAAGGGGGTATACTCAGCCTCACCCCACCCACAAAAAATAAAATAAAAATAAGCCAGGCTTTTTTTGCTACAAAATGTTGTGCCCATCTGCTCTTTCCACATGATTCTGTGCTGCTTAGGAAGGGCTCCCCACACATTTTAGCTCTTGTCCCTTAGTGGCATCTCGGCTTAATGTCTCGTTTCCTAGTTCTTTTCGAACTGTCCAGATTTTTCATTCCTTAAAAACTATATTGCAAGGAGAAGCCATGGAGCAGAAATCAGTTGTTGCCCACTCCTCTTTGCTACTGATAATTCCCTAGGGAGCCTCCCAAGTCTGTTGAACTGCAACTCCCATAATCCCTAGGCAGCACACGCTCATTTCCAGAGATAGCTCCTCTTAGCAAATTGCCAGTGGTCACCCTGAACGAGTGGGGAGTGGGATCCGTCAAAAGCGCCTTCCAAGTTGGCGGGGAAGGAGGGCCTTTGCCTCTGCGTGGGAGACGGATGGAGGCTGGGATTGTGTTGTGGTCACGCTCTCCCAGGGAAGAGCGCTTGAAAGAACGGCTTAGTTTGGAACACCAGGCCCTCATGGAGCACACACCTGTGGTTTCAGCAAAACTAGAAATGACGTTGCATCACTCTATTCTTTGGGTTGGTTTTTGGCCTGGGAGGGGGAGTTCTGGTGTTTGGGAGGGAGGGGACAGGGAAGCCAAACTGTCTTGGTGTCTGGTCATTTCTAGCAGTTTCTCACTTGATTTTCAGTGGGGGTTTGGGGGGGGGGCTAAAGCCACATGGCATCCCATGGAGAAGAGCTAAGGGGCCCTCTGTTTGCAGGTGGTGAATTTCATCTGCCAGGTGCGGGGGAAGCACACACAGACCATCATGCTCTCCAACCGCACCAACCAGCCGTGGGTCCTGCAGCCCATCATCGAGGGCGAGCAGTGGAAGGGGCCCGAGTTCATTCGGGTGGAAGCCCACCAGCAGAACAAGCCTTACGAAATCACCTACAGGCCACTGACCATGAATGTAGAGAACAAGAAGGATCAGGTAGGTTGGCAGCAACAAGGCGGGGCGAAAGGGCTGTGTTTGTGGTGTATGTCTGTGTGTCATGAAGGGGGCTCTCAGAATTGCCAGGGCTTTGCCCAGGAAGGGGGGAGGCTTGGGAGCCTCCTGGCACACAGCTCTATCTTTGGGGCCTTGCTGTGGGCAGTAGCTGGGAGCGTCCTTTCATCTACTGCCTCAGGGAGGGGGAGGGAACATCCCGTGGGGGCCCATAGGAGACCCCCGCCTGGCTCCTCTCCTCCTGAGACAACGCAGGACACATGCAACCAGGCATACCTGGAGCCGCCCGCTGGCTTGCAGCTTTCTCCTGATTCTCCCTGGAATGTGTTCTTATTCAATACATGTTCCCCATGCCTCTCTGCCCACCGTGGCACCCCCTTTCTGTGGTGGTGGGATTGCGTGCTCCTGTGAGGCCAGAGGCTATGTGCTGCTGAGAGGGTCTCCTGTGTCAGGCAGGCTTTGGCTGATGCGCCAGACGAAATGTGCCAAACATCTACTGGGCAGCAGCAGCAGTGGAGGGAGACACTGGCATCAGCAATGGCATCATAGCTAATCCATATTAGTACTGCACAGAGGAAGACACAGTAAACCCCTTTTGAATGCCTTTTACCACAAAAACCCTAAGAGGAGACAATCCAAAACGAGACAAGAGATACTGCCAGAAGATGAGACTCCCAGGTTGGATGGCACCCAGTGAGCTACTGGGGAAGAACAGAGGCTGTTGGTGTGAAAGGAAAGTCTGAAGCTGCACAAGACATATTATAGGGACATGGAACGTGAGAAGCTTGAATCAGGGGAGCTAGGCACAGAAAAATAAAATAAAATAAAATAAAATAAAAATAGGGTTGCCAGGTTAGGACTATCTCAGGCCATGGGATTTCAGGACCAGACCTGAGACCATGAGATGGCATCTTGTATGCCGCAGGAGGTGGGCCCTAGTAAAGCCATTAAGCACGAGACATACACACCAACTGCAGCTGCTCAGAGTTCACCATTCAAATCATGCCCCCCCCCCAGTCTAACAAATGAGGTTAATATGTCTGTATGTTCATCCGTTGTCCATTGTGCTCTTGCTCCAAGAGTCCTTCCCCTTGCCCAGGCCTTGAGATCTGGGACCTCTCTATTTCCAGCCTTAGTTTGATATTCTGTGCTTTGGCCTTGGGATCGGTGGATTTGCTCCAGGAAAACATTATTAAGGAAAGACGCCAAGTGTTTGGAGCAAGCGTCCACATTAGGATGAGGAAGTTGTAGCATGAAAGACGCTCACTTTGTTCCATATGCTTTCTGGAATTCTTAAAGTAACCTGGAGATTGGTTTATTTTCATAATATTATTCCCTATGGTTCATGGGAGGACCGAGAACCGAATTAAGTCCTGCCTGCAGATCCAAAGCAGCAGGGCAAGAAATGTGAGGCGAGACTCTAACCTGTCCTCCCATTCACAGGGCTCCATCTTTTTCCCGCTCCCTGATGGGACAGGCCTGCTCTACCTCTTGCAAGGCACTGCAGAACCACCTAAATCTGCGGGGAACATCGTAAGAGAAGTCCCATGCAAAACGTCCTACACAGAACTGCTTCCCATCTCCAACTGGCTGAACAAACCACAAAGGTAAGCTGGAGAGGAGGGGCCGTAGGACTGGCTATGAAGCAATAAAATGTGGATTGATGCACACTAGCGCCAATTCGCAGCAGGTTTCATTTGTCTCCTTCTTGTTGTTTTTCAAGATTACAGGCATGCAAAGCCATGCGCATGTTGTTCAAATGGACATGCCTGAGAATCAAGATGGATTGATTGATCAAGAGAATCATGTGAACCACTCACATTTTTATTGTCACCAGTTGCCACCACCAAACAGTATTTAAAAAAAAAGTGAATCCAAGGTGCAGAAATGTGATCTTCTGCTTAAATAAACACACACAAAAAAAGGGGGAAAGGCTGTTTCATCACCTCAGTGCACAATCACTATGGCGAAAATACAACATGGCGCTTCCGGGCACTGCCTTGCTGGCAAGCTCCATTCCCTGCACATGTCTGACCAATCAGCTTTCCACTTCCGCTCTCATCAGGAAAGTGCAGCAAAGCAAATCACTGTCCCAATGAGTGGGAATGCGCATTTCCTTCGCAGTTTTTTTTAAGTCGGGAAAAGCTGCAAAGACTTTTCCCGCAGAGTATTTGGAGTGTTTGCACCCCCTTCCGAATATGGCAAAATGATGCAGCATCCTATTGGGACCAAAAGTATTCTCCTCGAATTCTATGAGGAGTATTTTTACCATATAGACAAGCCCTGCTTTTGTTTCTGAGATCCAGGTGACATTTTGGGAATTCCAGGACATTTTGGGCTTTCCTCCCTCCTTTCCTGAGTCTTTTTATTTCTGCCAGCAGGGTGGGTTTTTTTTTAGACAAACAAACCAACCCCAAAACCAATCCTTTCTAGTTTTCCAGGCTTCTCTTTCTTATTCCTTTTACTCCTCTTCTGCATGTTTTAAGTTGGATCTGTAATGATCTGGGTGGGTGGGTGGTTGCATGCACACATGTATATCCACACCTACACCCACAGGTGCCCCATGAGCCGAGGAAAGAGGAAAAGGGAAGAGGCAGTCCATCTCTCCCCAGTTTTGCAAAACTGTTCTGTGTGTGTGTGTGTGTGTGTGTGTGTGTGTAGAGGTGGTTTTGAAGGGGGAAAGCGGGAGGGGGGGAGAACCGTCAGGGTGCCCTGTTTCCTTAAGGAGCCAGAAGACTCTCTGGTAGGGGTGTGATCTCATTCAGCACAATAATTAATAGGGAGGACGAAATTGTACATTTTTAAAGAAGTGTGTGTGAATGTGGAAATGGAAAGTAGCCACCAAAACCGACAGTAAATATACAATAGCTGAGTGAACCAGCACTCGTTGCTGGAGATAATATACCTGGAGTCATGAGGAACCTTTGGTGATCTCGTGGCAGCGAATTCTGAAGTTCAGTTGAGTGCCCTGTGAAGAAGAAGTCCCTTTGATCTGTCCTGAATCTCCCACCATTCGGGTTCAGTGGATGAGACTAAACGTTGGGCTCTAGAGTCATGAGAGAGAGAGAGAGAGAATTTTGCTTCTTGACCTTTCCCTTCTCCACACTGCGTATCATTCATGCGGGCTGGTATTCCCTGTGCTTCCTCTGCCAGATTCCGCGTAACCGTTGACCTGCTGAAACCAGAAAAGCTGGAAGTCACCACCACCCTGAAAACACTGGACTATGTGGAAGTGGCAGCCTCTGCCAAGAAGGACCACAAGCTCACCTTCTTTTCTTACAAGGAAGGCATTTACAGCGCCAAGGTAAGGGTTCCCCCTCCCAGACTGCCTCGCTGTCCCAAGTGCTGCGGGCTCAGCAGTCCAGGCCTTGCGTATGGGAGGAAGGAACTGGTAAAACCACTTCTGGGTATTCCTTGCCTAAGAAAACCCTGTCAAATTGATGGGGTTGATAAATTGTCTACTTTGACTAGAGAAAAGTCATTGGTACCTTTTTTGAAGGACTGGAAAACTTTAACTGACTTTTCGAGAAAGAAAGAGGGTGATAAAATGGTTATTGGTTTTACTATGAGTTACATTCATAGATGAAGGGTAGTATTTTAGGTCTTAAAATGGGAGGCAGAAGGTTAGGAATTACCATGTAATCACAGAAAAGATAGTTGGAAGTCATTTTCATTTTTTTTAAAAAATAGTATATATTGTTGCAACGTTGTACTGTAATTCATATTGTTTTCTATATTTTTGGATTGTGATTTAATGTAGTTTATTATGTATGTGTTCTTCGCGTGATGTTGAGCTTGGGGCCTTTCAGCTGAGGGACTTCACAGATATATCCTTGTGTCTGAGGTTTTGCAGTTGTTCCCCTCCTGATTAAGTCAGCATTTGTTGCCTGACATCTGCTAAAAAGGGGTTGCCTGTTTTTCCAGTCCCCTGGTCCATTCACATTTGGTTTTCTATCTTAGATAAGACCCGCCAGAGCTGGGAGAAAGTGCGATCCCTTGTCATTTCAGGGTTGGTGAGTTCCTGCAGGGAATGCTCAACACCTCTGAAAAGCAGGAGAGCCAGTTGTGGCACACGAGTTTGGAACAGAGGGAAACACCTCTGTGTGTGTGTGTTTGTGTGTGTGTGCGTGTGTGCATGCACACTAGACGTGATTTGCTGTGCACCCTGTTCTGACCTGGGCCGCAACTCCCCTGGCTCCTGCAGGTGACCTTCCGCAACGAGTCGACCCAGGAGTTCCTGTTCTACTTGATCACTTTCAAGGCCATCCCGTGTGGCCCCCTGGGCACCATTGAGCTGACCACCCCAGTCCGGAAAAGCACGTCTTCCTCCGTGAAGGTGGAAAACCCACTCCATTATCCCGTGACCTTTAATACAGACTGCAAAGTGCCTGACATCAACATGCCATCCCAGTTCATTGTTCCTGCTCAGTCTGAGGTATGAACTTGCCTTCCAAGTGGACGCAGAGAAGATTAACCATAGTGGTGAGGAGTCACACTCGTGGGACCACGACACATGGACCACGAGAGCTAAAGCATCACTTCACATTCGCTGAAACTCTGCCTGTGTCATCTTTTTCTTTGTCTTATGGTTTTTCTTTTTCTTTTTCTTTTCTTTCTTTCTTTCTTTCTTTCTTTCTTTCTTTCTTTCTTTCTTTCTTTTCTTTGGTGTTCTGCTTCCCCTTTATTGGGTGGACATGTTTGTTGCCTGTAAAATCCCTCCAGGCGTTCTGTACCCCCATGTCTGGCAATCATGCCTGAGCAACAAATTAAGGGCAGTCTTCACGCCGCCATTGTCTCTGCTGGGAGTAGCTCTTTGCTCAACTTAATGAACAGACCTCAAGACAAATCCAGAAAGCTTTTTTGAAATTCAGGCTCAGCACAGCAGCGAAGTCATTGCCACTTCTGGTGATACAGCCTCAGTTTCACTTTTAAGAAACCCCGACCAATCCTCCCTCCCTCCCTCCTCTCGAGGCTAGCATTCTTTGCCACAGACACCACGCACTGCGCCAAGTGACTTTGGTCCGCATGTCCAACACCTGCACCCCCCACATCACATACCAGTCTCAATTCAACATGGCTGCAGAACAGCTAAACAAACTATAACATGGCAGAGAGGCTGGCAGCAAACAGGACCCTCTGACAGCTCAGTTCCCCTGTCTGAGCAGCCCTCCTCTGGACCTCAGCCACCTTTGCCGGAAACCTGATCGCCAAGCCCTCTGGGCCGCCTTGGGACCTGCTTCTTCCCGTCCACCGTCTCTGGCCTGGCACAACCACCCCCATCCCTTGGACATTTCCTCCTGCCCTGCATTCATGCTGCTTGAAGGATCATGGCCCAGATCTCTCACCCTCCTCCTCCACTCCTCTTCTGTAATTCCTATGTCTTATTCTCCTTTCTTTCCTCCTCCATTGTTTTCCTGTCTCCTATTCAGCTCCTTCCAGAACCCCGCACGCCTGTTAAAAATGCTAACATTTGCTCTTGCCTCCTCCTCCCGTTTCTGCATAAGTTGTGCGGCTGGGCAGGACTGACTTGAGTGTCCTTCCACTTTTTCCAGTTTGTTAGCAAGATTGGGGGGTGGGGGGAATGCAAGTGTGTCCACTCAGTTGAAAATGAGCTCATCTGAGGACGGGGCTGGGGGAAAGGTTGTTGCTCCTAAATGCAAGGTGGAAAAGGTCCTTCAGCTTTGCTTGGACTTACCTGTCATGCTTCCCCCGTGCTCTCTTTACTGCTGCTGCGCATGGAGCGCAGAGTGCTGACGCTCTTCCCTCCCACCGGGCTGGGGCCCTTTGGTCTCCCAGGTTTTTTGGACTTCAGCTCCCATGCAGTCCCCGCTAGTTTGGGCACTAGGGAATTCAAGTCCCAGACACCAGTTTGGCCAAAGGATCCCCACATCACAACCCTTGTTCTAGTGCATGAGAGACTAACATAGCGTGCCTGGCTAAGCATTCATTCTTTCACGGGTGCTCAGCAGTGTGGATGTGGGTTTCAGAGGTCTCCAGTTACAGGCACACCCTCTTCTATGCTTGAGAAGTTGCTCCATTCTTCCTTCCTTTTCTGCACCCATCCCTCCCCTCTTTTTTCCCCCCCATCAGGGAGTCCTTGCATTTGAGTTCCAGCCCATGAGGCCTGGAGAAACTGGGGGCCGCCTGGTGCTCAACAGTAACGACCTGGGCTCCTTCCAGTACGATCTGGTCCTGAAAGCCACCCCAGCCCGGGCAGAAAAGACCCTGTACTTCAGCACCATGCTGGGCAGCAATCAGAATATGGTCGCTAAGTTTGTCAACTACACACGCCAGAAGACAGAGTATACCACCAAGGTGAGTCAAAAGGTTGCACCCTGCCCCTTTCCTGGCCAGCCCAGAAGGCCTCAGGGCTGCTGGCTACCACTGGCCTCGAAGTGGGAAACAAAGGACAATCCTGGACCAATTTCAGTCAGGCTGTTGACTTCAGCCCTGTTGATTTGTCCTGGCTAGAGTAGACATATTGATCCAATTGGATTTCCTTGTGGGATGTTTCATGATCCAACAGTTGATTCAAAGGGTATTCCAGCTGAAATAAATCCTTCTCCCTACTAGGATTATATTTTGGGGCTGATTTTGGAACAGGCGCTCTGTACAACCCCCAAGTCCACACCCATGGGAATAAAAAACCTCAACCACTTTTGAGTCCAGGACTTTCCTTTGGGCCTCTCAGACAAACCCTGAGATGTGAGCTGCAGCGTCCTTGCCAGACTTGGGTCCAGACAATGGGGGAAGGTGACCCTGCAAGGTCTGGCTGATAATAACTGAAGGGAGCTGGACTAGAAAGGATGGGACAGGGACACTTCTATGAGGGTGTGTGTGATATTTCTTACTTCCAATACTTGACTGAGAACTTGGTTGATCTGGTGTAGGAAGCTGTTGGCTTTTAGGTGCCAATAGGTGTGGAACACCTTCCTACGGCCCTCTGGCTTCCTGGAAGTCAGCCCACTCTCAAGCAAGCTGGTCCAGCTTTCAGTTTATACCAAAACTGTAGCCAAAAGGAGTTTTTGCTTCCCACAGACCTTCTCTTGGGTTTTAGTAAGGAGGTGGGATTCCTTATTGTTGAACAGGGAAAACACACCCAGTGAACAGCAAACCTCAGACACTTTGGTAACTAAAGGCTCCATTTTATCCATTGCAGACTATTTTTTCTCATTGCAGAGGCTGCTGTCAGTCTCTCAGCTGCAGAGGCCAGATGCTTCTCTATGATTTCTCTTAGGAGAAGCACATGTTTGGAAGCAGTGTGGAAGCTACTTTCAGACTTCTCAAATAGCCAGCCATGTCCAGAACGTGGAACAATAAAATGGCCCCTGTCCTTCTGTTCAGATTTGTTGGGCTGATTACGCACAAGTACTGCCAAATGCTTGGCCAGAGAGAACCAAACCAGTAGGGCTGGGCACAAGAGGGCAACTCAGCTGTTCTGCTTTGCTGCTTTGGGGGTCTGGCACTCCAAAAAAAGGGCCCGGCCGTCTCTGAAGTGTCCTCTTTGTCCACTCTGTGACGCCAGCACAGCATCTGTGACACACCTTGTCTCTCTCTCTGCAGATCGACTGTCCTGACTTCCACGTGGACAGAGTCATCAACGCGCCTCCAGGATCCCAGGCAGGCACTGAAGTCAGCGTGGAGGTGACCTTTGAGCCGTGCCAGCTGGGGGAGTCAAGGGGAGCTCTCGTCCTGTCATCTCCCATCGGGGGTGATTACATGATCCCCCTCTGTGGTACTTGTGTCCCCCCCAAACCTCAGGGCCCGATTCAGATCAGGGCCGGCACCACCACCACCATCCCTTTCAAGAACGTCTTCATGCAAGCCATGGCCTTCACCTACCTCGTGGAGAACCCTGCCTTCACCATCAGGGCCACGGAGACAATTCGGCCAAAGAAGTCTGCCTCCATCGTGATCTCCTTCGATGGGAACCTCAGCGGCAGCAAAGCCCCCGTCACCAGCAAGCTGGTGGTTTCTTGCCCTCGTGCAGCCGGGATGGGCTCAGGGGTCTCGTGGGTTTATTATCTCAAGGGCATTGTACCTGAGAAATGAGCTCGTGGATAGCTCTGGCTGTTGTCTCTCTCATTTAGGTGTTTGGTGGAAGCTGAGGGCATTCCCTGTTTCTTGCTCTTTGAGCACTATTGCAAACACATTCCTTGCCTTCCTCCTCTGGAAGAGTAGAAATAAGCCCTCTTGGGATGATCCACAGAACAAGCAGCGAGGAGGGCTGAACAGGCCTGAATTGGGCCAAATAAAGAGAGACGCCATTCATGTAGAAGAAGGGCAGCACACACCATAGCAACCTACTTATCTTCAGATATTTTTCCCCCAAAAGAAAAGTCAGCCCACTGAATGAGCTAGTAATGGCAGCATTTCCAAACTTGCAATGTGGAAATGGGCAGAATGATCTCGCTCAGAAAGTTTTCTTACATGAGCCTTTATTTTGAAATAAAGTTATTGAACCAAATGGAGGTGCTGGAAGTTTTGTCACAACATGGCTGTGGGCTTGGATTCTGGATCATAGAATCATAGAGTTGGAAGAGACCACAAGGACCATCTAGTCCAACCCCCTGCCATGCAGGAATACAAAGCACCCCTGACAGATGGCCATCCAGCCTCTGTTGAAAATCCTCCAGAAAAAGAGACACCACCACACTCCAAGGCAGCTCATTCCACTGCCAAATTGCTCTGGATGAAATTGGGGAAAAGCAAGACCAAGAGCCAGAGATCTGTCTATACCACAAAGTAGTTACAGGTAGTTTTTAGTGAAATCTTGGGATCTAGAGCAGAGTCTAAACAAAACCATCCCTAGTCAGGGGATGTTGGTAGTGGGAACGGAGGGGACTTTCTGTTGTAGACTTTCTCCCACAGGTTCCTTTAGTTCTCTGGCACCTTCCATGTTCAGCACACTAAATCCCATTTGCCATTCTCTGAACCCCTGCAAATAACAAAAAATACTTTAGACTGTGTTATGGTCACGGACATCAGACAAATCTGGACACCTGACCACACTCCCATGTATGCAACTTTTACACTGGACTATGATATTCCAAAAAGCTTCTCTTGGAAATTGGACTCTTTATTATTTGGAAAGAAAGACTTTAAAAACAGGATAAAGAATGAATGTTACTATGATCGATATCAAAGGCAACTTAACCCAGGAAACATAAATCCAAGCATTCTAGAAGGCATTAAAAGTCGTTGTTAGAGGAGCATATCTGAAAGATGCCAATCTAAAACAGAAACACAAAAAAGAACAGCAAATTAAAAAAAAAAAAACCAGAGCACTGTTGGCCAAAAAAATATATCTGAATTAAAAATGTTAGAAATCGACAACATCTCTCAAAAGTTGTAATTTACAAAACAGAAATTTTATGAATTTAATAACAAAACCTCAAAACTATTGCACATCTAGTTAAAAAACGAAGTTAAGACAAAAATCAACCAAAGATACTAAAAGGAATTAGAGTTTTAATATAAAAATATTATTGAATTAATTACTGCTTATTTTTTAAAAAGTGTATACATCCAGTAACCCAACCAATTCCAACATAATTGATTATCTATCTCTTCATAACTCCAAAAAATTTACAAATGAGCATAAGGATATTTTGGCTCAAAATGTATCTGTTCATGAAATTCATCATGTTATTTAAAAAAACCTGAAAGCCTCAGGAACAGATAGCTCTGATCATTTCAACAGTTAACTCCAATATTGATAATCTTATTTAATTCTATTTTTGATAGGAACACTGTTCCAGAATTTTGGAAAATGCCACGTATAATTTTTATTTTAAAACCAGACAAGGACCAGAAGAAATTGATTCATTTTGTCTAACTTCCCTTATTAATCAAGATTCAAAAATCTTTTCTGCCATCTTGGCAAACAGATTGAATACTGTTGCAGGAAAGTAGTTGTCCCTTCATATTCGTTGGGGTTTGGTTCCAGGACCCCCCCGTGAATATGCAAGTCCCATGATATGCAACGGCATAGCAAAATGGTGTCCCTTATATCACATGGCAAAATCATGGTATGCTTTTTGGATTTTTATTTTTTAAAGAATATTTCCAAGCCGTGAATCCTTAAATCCATAAATACCAAATCTGTGGATACAGAGGGACAACTCTACATAGAACTACACCACTTTGGGTCTGTTAAACACCGACAGATTGCTGACCCAGTCAGAAGGCTCCTTAATGTGTAATTCATTATGTAATGCTTACAGAATGTAATTCATTATGCTTACAGGCATGTCCCAGTAGCAATAACTTCACACGACTCAGCCAAGGCCTTTGACAAAATAAGATGGCAATATATTTTACAACTACTGTTATGTACAGCCATGGATATGGAAAGAAAATTCCTTAAAGTTATTTCCAATGTATATGTAAATTTGTGTACAGTAATTGAATGGTCAGTTTCTGGGTGTAGAAATGCAAAGTTAATGAGTGTCCATCTGGCGAATGGTCGGCTGAGGGGCCGTGATCTGCTGGGAATCCCTGGGAGGAATTCCTTTGCAAGCGCTGAGTTCTGATTCTGCGGTCTTTCACAGAGAAGCAGAAACGGCTCCTCCCTCCGCGCCTCCCCCGCCTCTCTCTGACGTCACAGACGCGCGCCTCCCTCCCCGAGGCTTCGCTCCCTCAGCCCCGCCCTCCCTTCCCGCCGCCGTCACCTCCAAATGACGAAACGGGCGTGGGCGGAGCTTTCTCCCTCTTCTCCTCGGGTAGGGAGGCGGGGCCAGCGCCGGAAGCCGGAAGCGCCGGGTGGGTGTGTGGTCATGTGAGCGGGCGGAACATGGCGGCCGCCGCCGCTTGGTAACCGGAGCAGCGGCAGCAGCAGCGGCCACTCCGCGGAGAAGGGAGAGGCCGGACCGGGCCCTCGGGTCCCCCTCCTCTCCCTCCGCGATGAACCCGGAGAAGGACTTTTCCCCGCTGACGCCCAGCATCGTGCGCGCCCTCAACGACAAGCTCTACGAGAAGCGGAAGGTGGCGGCGCTGGAGATCGAGAAGTGAGGGAAGGAGGGAGGGAGAGAAACGCCCAGAGGCTCAGCCCTGGTTTAAGGGATTTGGGGGCCCTGCCATGCTTTACTTTGGGGGGCCCGTATGTTTCTCTCAGGTCAATGTCACCTAACCCAACCTAAGCTATTCACAGGACAGGAGATTCAGATTATGACTAATCATGTCTTTGCAGGAGGAGGAGGGTTAACTATGGGGCCCCCACAACGATGGGCCCCCCTGCCGTGCTTTATTTTGGGGGGCCCATATGTTTCTCTCAGGTCAATGTAAACTAACTCAGCCTAAGCTATTCGCAGGACAGGATAGTCAGATTATTACTAATCATGTCTTTGCAGGAGGAGGAGGAGGGTTACTACAGGGCTGGTTTAAGGAATTTTGGGGGCCCCTGCAATGCTTTATTTTGGGGGGCCCATATGTTTCTCTCAGGTCAATGTAAACTAACCCAACCCAAACTATTCACAGGACAGGATAGTCAGATTATTACTAATATTGTGTTTGCAAGAGGAGAGTTACTACTATGGGGGTCCCCACAATGATGGGAATTTTGGGGGACCCTGCAACGCTTTATTTTGGGGGCCCCATATGTTTATTTCAGGTCAATGTAACCTAACTAAATCTAAGCTATTCACAGTACATGATAGTCAGATTATTACTAATATTGTGTTTGCAGGAGGAGGGATACTACAGGGACCCCCACAATGATGCCCCCCCCTGCAGATACTGGTCCCACACATACAGAAGGCAACCGGTACCTGTAGATTTTCTGGATTAACCCAACATAATCCTTTTCGGGGGGGATATAAATACTGTATTTATTTACTTAATAGCCCACATTTCTCCCAGTGTAGGACCCAAAGGTGACTTACAGTGTAGGTTAAAACACAACACAGTTAAAGCAATATATGGTACAGAATTTTAAAATGCATTAAATAAGCAATTATCTTAAAATATTTTAGAACAGATCAAAATACAGTTGTCCCTCTGTATCCACGGATTTAAGTATTCACAGCTTGAAAATATTCTTTAAAAAATAATAATCCAAAAAGCA
Organism: Gambelia wislizenii; assembly: GCA_030847615.1. NCBI lineage: Eukaryota > Metazoa > Chordata > Lepidosauria > Squamata > Crotaphytidae > Gambelia > Gambelia wislizenii. The sequence continues at coordinate 42,710,873 of JAUMIR010000008.1, forward strand.
AACCTTGATTTTGCCATCTTCTATAAGGGACACCAGTTTGTTATGCCATTGCATATAATGGGACTTGAGTATTCATGGATTTTGGTATCCATGGGTGTGGGGTCCTGGAACCAAACCCCAGTGGATGTGAAGGGACAACTGTACTTGGCCACACTAAGTTAACATGCAGTTATTTATGTGAAGACACTTGTTCCTCACCATTCTACCTGTGCTACAACACATGGAAAAGATCACTTAGTCATAGTTCCTTAGGTGGCCTGTGGTGCCCGTTGGGCTCTGGGGACCACAACTCAGGCAGACCCGCAGGGCTGGTGCTGAGGGGAGATGCAGAATAGCTTTTATTAGGGTAAAAACATGCACTTGTGTCTGTACCAGCTGGGATGGCAGCCAGACCGGTGTGTCTCTTCCTCCTCTTTTTAGGCTGGTGCGCGAATTCGTGGCTCAAAACAGCACCGCCCAGATCAAGCATGTGATCCTGATCCTTTCCCAAGAGTTTGCCCTATCGCAGCACCCGCACAGCCGGAAAGGGGGGCTCATTGGCCTGGCCGCCTGCTCCATTGCTCTCGGGAAGGTAGGTGCCAGCAGATGACGGTGGGGGACCTGAGTTCTGCTCCAGAGGCACCTCACGTGGAAGGGAAACCCGTGGCTCTATCACCAGGCTGAGGTGGCAATGCAGAAGTCACTGGACGGTCCCTAGTGTTCCTCCCTTTCGTTTTGCCACGTAAAGATGTTTGTGAAAGAGGTGCCAAACCAACCTGGCAAGGCAATCACCTTGATTGATTTCCTCTTTCTTGAGCAACTGCTGCCACCTCTCTGTTCATCTTGGCACAAAGGCACCCCCCCAAACCCCCCCCCCACAACTTTGGGGTCACTTTGAGAGGAAGCATTGTTGCCAGCCAAAGTATGCAGTTGTTCTTTATTTCTCCATGAACCAGTGTATGTTCTGAATATGTGGTCAGGCTCATGCAAGACAGGGTGGTTGGGTTGTCAGAACATGTAGCTGTGACTCAGGTTTCAAATGCATAACATTTATGTCTCTTACTGAGCAGATTTGTCTGTCTCTGTTGTGTCAGCTAGCAGTTCTTCTGGGTCTTAGGCCCAAGCGTTTTCATCATTTATGCCTCCAGCCTCTGAACAGAAGATACCAGAGACTAGGCCTGGCACACAAGACATGAACTCTTTCCAAGCATTACTTTTTGGAATGGTGGTCTGAAAGGAGCTGAAGGGCATGATCAGGCGTCTCATGTGTGCAAAGAACTATATATCGCTCCGAGTCCATGTGGAGGTGGCCCTACCATTAGGTAGAATGACAGGTGCTCTCGGGTGTCATTAAAGGGCAGCAAATGGTTTCTTACTGGATTTAGTATGGTTGTATTTATACTGCTTCAGAGGAGGGGAAGCTCTTGTGGAGTTTTCTGCTTCCGCTGTAGTAACTTGTCTTTGGATGCTGTGAACCTAGAAGCTGAGGGAGAGGCTTGCTATTTGCTGCTTTGCCTCAGGTAGCAAAATGTCAGGGGTCAGTGCTGGCTATGTGCAGCCCCGTGGCCTGTCCGTACTTGTAGCTGCCCTGGCCTGTGGTGCGTACCTGGCCCTGAGCGCATGCCTAGTCAGGCAACTGTAGGAAGGATGATGATGATGATGATAACAACAACAACAACAATAATAATAATAATAATAATAACAACAAAAATTATTTCTATCCCGCCCCTCTGCAACGCAGTCGGGGTGGCTTACAGTATAAAACTCCATAATTACATCAATACCCTAACCCACCCACCCCTTAAAATAATATTAAATTAGAAAAGATTAAAAAACATACAATAGTTAAAATAGAAGAGAAAAAAAATAATTCAATGACAGCTTAAAGGGAAAAAGACAGCCGAATCTTCGGGCCAGGATAGTTATTCAGGAAAGGCCTGCTGGAAAAGATCCATCTTGACAGCTTTTTAAAAGCTGTCTAAGGTGGAAATAAGACGGATCTCGTCCGGCAGGCCATTCCATAATCTGGGAGCGGCAGCAAAGAAGGCCCTCTGGAAGGTCACCGACAGCCTTGTTTTCATAGGTTGTAACAGATTCCTCCCAGAGGACCGAAGCGCGCGGGTGGAGGGGCACACGGGAGTGCCTCAATGCTGGACTCAGATTGGATCCTGTGTGATGCCTCTTCTATTTTTCTTGTGGGTTTTCTTCCCAGGACTCTGGGTTGTACTTGAAGGAGCTAATTGAGCCCGTGCTGACTTGCTTCAATGATGCGGACAGCCGCCTGCGGTACTACGCCTGCGAGGCACTCTACAACATTGTGAAAGTGGCCAGGGGCTCTGTCCTCCCTCACTTCAATGTGCTGTTTGATGGCCTGAGCAAGGTAATGGGCTTTCTCTGCATAGAGCATGCAGGCTGAGAGCTGCTGCTCCTGTTCGAAAAGTTTTTCTGCTGTGTAGATTCCTGGTTTGGGGCAATTTGTATACCTCGCTTAGAATTAGGTTGACAGAAAATGGCTGAGCAGTGGTGACAGAAGTTTCCATGAGGAAATGGCTTCTCCCCTGTTGATGCCTTCAATTCGTTTCCTGATAACAATTTGGCTCCTCAGGTCCTCTGGGCTGTTGCTAGAGAGTCCCTTGCCCCTTCTAGTCAAGTGGATCACAACTATTTTTAAGGGCGCGTATAATGCATCAACACACAGCTACCAGAAGCTGTAGGGCTTGATGTGCTGCGTGTCTGCCTGCCCAGCACAAAGTAAGGAGTGGGCAGGATTGGGCAGGGCTTGTCTCTGCCTTTACCCTGGGCATCGGAGGTGCTTGGAAACAGGAAGACCCGGTTGTTTCCAAGTGCCTCCACATTTCAGAGTGGTTCCAGTCAGAAGGCCTTGCTTTCCCCTTGCTAGAGGAATCCATGGCAGCCTCACAACTTCCTTGGGTACCCACCGCAGCCCCAAAGGGGTTTTGTGTTCCTTTCACTGCGGAAGCTGGGTCATTTGCTTGGCTCAGCCAAACTACAGTCTCTCATTTTGGCTCTTTGCTTTTCCTAGCTTGCTGCAGATCCAGACCCAAATGTAAAAAGTGGTTCTGAACTTTTGGACCGGCTTCTGAAGGTACTTTTCTCTGATTTGTAGCTGAGCCAAACATTCCCAATATTCCCAACATTCCTCTGGTTTGATTGCTGCGTGTGAATGGGAAGGAAGGTGGGAATTTGCTTGGCTGGTGCAAGATACCCAGATTTGGAAAACCATCTTGGCTTTTAGTTTATGACAGAACAAAACACACCAGAAATTGTGGCAGCTGGTCCTAAAATGCCGTTGCCCTTTTGCCCATAAAATATCGGTGGACCTTCTTGTGCTCATTTCTGTGCTGGGTGTGTCAGGTTTCCTCACTTGACATCTTTCGAGATTATTTTTGTTTAAATCTCTCATAGGAGTGCTGCATACACACATGTGCAGTGGATTTTGTGCAACAACAGGGGATACAGCATCTACAGAGAGGTGTCTCTGAGAATGAGAACTTGATACAATTAGGCTGCCATGTACTGAGCTCATGAACATGTGCAAGTATGGTGAGGCTTTTGGCAGACCAAAGCCAATTGGAGGACTAGGGTAGGGGGATGTTCCTGTAAGCCATTCTGCAAAGTCTAGCCAGGTGCAGAGGGTGTGCCGCAGGGTGCCTGGTGTGGGATTTCGTCTGCCAAAGGGCAGCATTGCTGTTTCCTGCCTTAATAGGCAGTGAGTCACCATCAGTTGAGCCAGACGGCTCAGAGAGCAGGCATACGGAAGCATGGCTGTCTTCCAGGGTGTGACAGCAGCTGTGCTTCCTTAAATCTGGCGGTGAAAATGAAAAGTGGGGCTTCAGAGCCTGGTGATGTTGGACACTAACTAGCCCCCGTCCCAGAGCACAGTCTGATCAGCAGTTATCCTTCTCCCTTTGTATGCAGCAGTTGAGAAGGTTGGAGATGATGTGGAAAAATACCTCTGTGTTCATGTCCTTCTGCCTCTGGATTAAGGGGGACTGCAAGGCCTGTGGTCCTCCGGCGTCCTTGAGCGGACCCTGGGGTTTCACGACTTCTTCTTGCTTCCATCATTCCTTCTTAGGCAGATTCATAAACTATGTAGGACAAAGATGTGGTTACATATTTACCCCTCTAAAAGTTAGATCCTGAGAAGTCATTGCCCATCAGACCAGTGGGTGGTCTGAAGAGGTCGCATGAAGGAAGGGGGCACCTAGTGGAGAGAGAAATCAGATTGGCTGTGACTTCAGCTGCCTGAATAAAATGTGCTTGGATCTCATCTCATTTTTGGAATTTCTAGATAGGATCATTGTCTGAATCTTCAGTCCTCCTGACGTTTTAGGCTTCGGCTCCCAGAATACCTGATCAACAGCCGGGGGGCCCAAGGTGGAGAGCCAATCACCTTTAGAGCCATTTGACACGAAACCTCTGAGCTGGAGGGTGCCTGGGATTGGGTCTTGCTCTCACACGGAACTCCAGCCCCACTACTGCGATTTTTTGTATTCACTGGTGGTTGCTGTGGCCTTACAGGACATCGTAACTGAAAGTAACAAGTTTGACCTGGTGAGCTTCATTCCTCTGCTGCGTGAGAGGATCTACTCCAACAACCAGTATGCGCGGCAGTTCATCATTTCCTGGGTGAGTGTTCAGAGCTTGAAGAAGTGGCACATACCTTTCCACATCCTCAGTTTTAATTATTCCTGGCCTGTGGCTATTGTTTCCTCCTTACGTTATCTTGGGCTTTCTTGGAGGAATTCAAGGTGTCATATGTGACTCTCCCCCGTCCAGTCTTACAATCACAACAGCCCTACGGGGTAGACTAGGCTGAGTGAGAGTAGATGGCCTTCTGGTACCCAGTGAGTTTTGTGGCAACCCCCAATGATGCAAAAAACCCTTAAAACATTCTGAAGCTGGTATTTTAGAATAGGCATCCTTAGAGGTCTGGTTGAGATGAATGTTGGTTTTGTTAGGCACCAAGTTAAAATGAGGCTTTTCATTAAGGCCTTTAGGTGAAACGGTTTTACCCAGATTATACCTGTATACAGTTTCAATGTTTTTTAACTCCTTTTGATTTGTTGGATAGTTTTATTTTGTAAATTGCTCTTTTCCGGCATATAAGACGACTGGGCGTAGAAGACGACCCCCAACTTTTCCAGTTAAAATTTAGAGTTTGGGATATATTCGCCATATAAGACTACCTCTCTTCCAACGCTAACCAAATAAAAATTAATTTTTTAAAAAAAAGCCTCACCCCCCCTGCATCCATCCAGCCACCACTCGCCCTTCCCGGAGCCGTGATGGGGAGCCTCTGTGCTTGCCTGGGTCTTCGCTTCTCTTTGTAAAGGGAGCGAAGACACAGGCAAGTGAGGAGGTGAGGCAAAGCCTCTTAAATTACCCCTCTACTGGGCCTTTGTTCCCTTTGCAGTGAGAGCGAAAGCCCAGGCAGAGGGGATTGTATTAAATCATGCTTTGGTAACTGCAGCTCAATATTTTGGAATGGTCAAATTTTTAAATAATATGCCTCCCTGGATTAAACTGCAATCCTAGGATAACAGGAGAACATGTTGTATGGGTGGAGGATACAGAATATTGCGTGTCAATGTCTCTAGTATGGTGCACCAAAATCTGCTGTGCCCTGGTCAAGTCATGTGTGACAAGAAAATGATCTGAAAAACCCAATTTCTTCAATTTTTCTCTAATCATTTTAGATCAGAGAGTGGTATAAGTATCTTTCATTACAAGATATGGATATCCAGACTCAGGGCCAACATAGAAGAGTTTGAGCCAATACCTTAGGGCCCAACTCCAGGCAGTGCGTTCAACTGAAGGGCAACCTGCTTCAGGCCATAGGACAGCTGACGGCACACAGTTAGGTACCCCAAACTATTTCTGAAGGTAAGCTGAAAGGATCCATTCTAGTATTGAGGAAAAACCTAGAATCCATATTGGGATGCCAAAAAGCAATTGTGGCAACACTTTAGCCTGGAACCCCTTAATTGCAGCAGGTAAAAATTGGCCTCCTCTAGTATAATAGAAATGAACTAATGCTTTAGCACTGTTAGATGCTGACTGAGTGGCGGCCAACCGCTGGGACACCAAGCCACCAGTCTACTGAAAGGTAACTCCTAAATACTTAAATTGTTTAACTTGCTCTAACTTATGCCCATTTACAAGCCAGTTGGGCAGGGTTTGGTTCTTAGAGAAAACTATGATTTTAGTTTTAATATAGTTGATAGACAGTTTCCTTCACAGTAACCCAGAAAAACTCTCAGCATTCATTTCAAACATATTTCACTCTATGAAAGGAGGACAGCATCGTCTGCATACAGAAGCAGGGGAATTCTGATCAAGACCAATTTAGGCGGGTGGAAGGCCTCTGAAGTGATAGAATTAGAGAGATCATTAAGGTATAAATTCAGTAATGAAGGTGCTGAAATACAACCTTGGCGCACACCCTTTTCAACAGGAATGGAATTTGTGAGATAACCTGGAATGCCACATCTCACTTATATAGTGGTGTTTCTATACAAGTTCACGATTAGCCATAGTAATCTCTTAATAGAGGAGGTAAGCAGTTTGGCCCATAATCTCTCTCTTGGGATTAGATCAAAAGCTGATTTCAGATCAGTGAATGCAATGTACAAACTGTTGCTATGAGATTCAGAGTATTTCTCCGCCAAATGATTCAAGACCAGGCAATGGTCGTAAGTTGACCTACCCTTTCTGAAACCAGTTTGTTCATCACCAGTAATAATCCTAGTCTCTATCTGGGCAGAAAGAAGATTATTAAGAAATCGGGCATACAGTTTGCCCACAACAGAAAGTAAGCTCGATAGATGGATGGTTCCTATCTCCTTTCTTATAGATGGGGATTATAATTGCTTGTGACCCGCTGATAGGCAGTTTAGCTCTCTGGTTAATGTGTGTGAAAACTGTGTTACGTTTGTTTTTAGGAGCTCAGGCAAGATTAAATCAGGCCCTGGAGCTTTGCCAGATTTGAGCTGGGTAATTAGCGCCTTTAATTCATCATGGGACACAGGGAGCCACTGGGAAGCATCCAAGAAGTTCAAGGGAAATGAGCTTAACTCATCAGTGGACACAGAAACCTGCTCCCCACTGTCTCTATACAGGGTGGTGAAATAACCTTCCCACATATTTATAGGAATATTGCAAGGGGCGAACCCCCAATATTCCCTAACATTCCTGTGACTGTGGCCCAGAACAACTTAGTATTTTTTTGTAGGGAGAAATATATCAGAGACGTCCATTGCCTTTGAATTGCTTCTGCCTCCTTCCTTGCCAAGAGTGATTTATAATGATTTTTGGCAATGTAATAAGACCGAGGCAATGCCTGGCAGTTGTCTCTTCTGTATTGGCTATACGTATTCCTTAGGTGGGCTCTGGCTTCAGCATAGACTTTATCAAACCAGGGGGCCATCGCTGTATGTCTAAAATTACTGGGCCTCCTCTCTATCCACCTCAGTGGTGTTGCCAAGAGGTATTGTAGGTCTCTGCCCCCACCCCAGTTCCCCAGTTGGTCTCGCCTGTCCCATTGGGTAAGTCACTGCTACAGTCAGAAAAGCCCACCTTGGCCCTTTAACTCCGCACCTGAATTGCTTTTTGTTCTGGCCCATGCCTAGCAAAGGGCCGGTTTCTTCTTCCCACTGTAGCCTCCTTGTTTTTTTCTTTGTTTCTTTTCCCTCTGAGCTAGATCCTGGTGCTAGAGTCTGTTCCTGATATTAATCTTCTGGATTACCTACCAGAAATTCTGGATGGCCTCTTCCAAATCCTGGGGGACAATAGCAAGGAGATCCGTAAAATGTGAGTCAAGAGCTGTGTTTGCCTGGGGGGGCCCAGTGGGCCAGGAACAACCTCTCTGAGAGGGGAGGAATGGGTTAAGAGAAGAAGAGAGTGCGCACAGAGCCTCTGGACCATCCTCCTCTTGCTCGCAGGTGTGAAGTGGCCCTTGGCGAGTTTCTGAAAGAGATTAAGAAGAACCCTTCCAGTGTCAAGTTTGCTGACATGGCCAACATCCTGGTCATTCACTGCCAGGCCTCTGGTGAGCTAGAGTTGCTTCCCCTCTGTTTCCATCCTAGATGGCCCACCTAGCTCTGCCTTCCATCCTTCCACTCCCTTTTTCCCCTTCACGTGCTTGGGCGTAAGGAGCACTCGTAGGCCCCAGCTTCCAGACATGGGAGCAGAAAATGGCAGGTGCTGCTGAGAGCGTTCCGACCTCTGTGCCGTTGGTGGTCAGGGAAGAAAAGGCACCTTTGCCTCCCTTTTAGTTGTGTGGAGCTGTGCAGAGCAGGGCTGCCCCTCCTGTGCCAGAAGGATCTGTGTGAGTGGTTCATTCCAGGCACAGGCAGCTGCTCACCATGCCTCTGTGTCCTCCTCTTCTCACTGCAGATGACCTGATCCAGCTGACAGCCATGTGCTGGATGCGTGAGTTCATCCAGCTGGCTGGCCGGGTCATGCTGCCGTACTCCTCGGGGATCCTGACAGCTGTCCTGCCGTGCCTCTCCTACGACGACCGAAAGAAGAGTATCCTTGCAGTTGCCGCTGCGGTAATTTTAGGGGCCAAGGCCCCTCCTTCGCTCCCTCACATTTGTTGAGTCACACTGGAAGAGAGAGTAGCGAGCAGGGCTTGGTCTTCTTCCTTTAGCCTTGGTCAAGGGTCCAGGCGGGGGAAAGAAATTCAGGCAGGAAAGGATTCAAGGATGTCATACGCTTGGAGCAAAGGGTTCATCAGAAGGACTTTGGGCCTCAAGCAGGAGGCAGGCCCTGCCTTTCTTTTCCTTTTGAGCTGTCTTACAGTCTATAGGGAAGCTAAAACAAAGGGTTGGTTTCACTTTTAAGAGCTATTTCTGTGCCTCATGAGAACAGAAGGTTCCGCGGCCCATTGCTGGCATTTTGAGTGTCTATATTGCTGTTTCTTCCATCCTGGAGTGGGAATGGCCTAAGCGCTGATGGGGCTCAGGGCAAACACTCTTTTCCTTTTAGCACAGCAGCCTGAGAGAAAGACCACCACCCTCCTTTGTTTTAGGGCTTGTGCTATATCCCACGTCTGTGGGTCTTTTTAAATTTATGCAAGTTGTGGTATTTGATGATGCTGAATTTGACAGCCTGCAAACTAAAGCTCAGCCAGCCAGCATGGCATAGTGGTTTGCATGTTTGACTATGACTCTGGAGACCATCATTTGAATTTCTGCCTGGCCACGGAAACCCACCAGCTCTCATTTAAGAATCAGTCAGCCAACCTAAATCTGGGGGGTTTTTTGACTAGAAAACTTGGCCTTAAAACTGCTTCCTCCCTTCCTGACAAATTCTTCAGGCTCATGGAGGAGCCGGATGGAGTTTCCCCCAGCAATCAGGGAGTGCTAGCCCCTGGGACATCCAGGCTGACTGTTTGCCTGTGTCCCTCCCTCTCGCCCCCCCCCCCCGTCTCTCAGGCTCCCTCTTTCACTTCCCTCAGGACTTGCCCCCTCCCCAAATTTCATATTCTCTGAGATCCTCAGTATTGTGGAAGAATCAGTTCTGCAAAATATGCAGTGATGTTTCATTTACTCTCTTGATTGCAGTAGAAGCCTTTGAAGGAAAAGCTGGGTTTCTTTACTCTGCACAGGCCTCCCTAAGGGGAATTTCTGCAGTCCGTGGGTCTGGGGGGCTCAGGAAGGATCTTGGGTGGCCCCTGTTGTCTTACTAGCCCAGAGAGGAGGCTCTCTCCTTGCTCTTCTGTCACTTCACCTGCAAGGAGCTTTGTCCTTGTTCACTTCCGAGCATCTTCCTGCCCTCCCCATCTCTCTCTCCCTCTCCCTCTCCCTCTCTCACACTTTCAGTGTCCCAGGACAAAGGAAGTGCCTTCTGTTTTGGGTCATCCTTTCCTGTCTCTTTTTATAGGCAGCATCTGTCATGCTGGAATTGTGCCGTGCCTAGCTAATTTATTAGGAGCGAGTCCCCACTTCCTTGCAGGAGCTGCTGTAGGGTGAGGCTCACAGGTAGTGGATGCAAGTGTGGACAGATCTGGGAGGGATGCAGAAAGAAGGGCCATTCCTCCTTCAATGGAGAGAGCCTTTGTTACAACAGATGCCAGGTGTTGCAGTTCAGGGGACTCAGGTGTTTTAAAGCCATGCTGTCCTGAGGCCTGGTGTCTGTTCTGTGACTTGCATGTGAGCTTCCAGTGAGCTTCTCCTGAAATTGTCTGTAGGCGTTTGACTTGGGGAACGTTCCTTACCATAGCAACTTGCAGGCATCAAAGAGGTGGCCAATGTTTGCAACCAGAGCCTGATGAAGCTGGTCATTCCGGAAGATGATGAGATGGACGAGAGCAAGCAGGCCACTGTGGCCCTCCCGGCAGAGGCTGACCAAGAGGACTCTCTCTCCAAGCAGGAGGCTGTCTCCAGCGGTGAGTCTGGCCTCTCCCTGGTTCCCTCCTTGTTCAAACCTTGGCTGCAGCACACCAAGGTCAATCTAACAGGACCCTGCATCTCCCTTACAGGCTGCCTTGATGGCTCTGGAGATTCCAACTTCAACAACACCAGTGTTTTCATGCCAGCCAGGTAAATAATTTCAGCTTCTCTTGTTGGTAAAGCTTGAAGGTGGGAGTGGTCATTCTGGCATGTCAAGACAGAGAAGGAGGGAGAAATTTGGCTATGATTTCGTTTTTGAGCTGGCTACCATGTGGTGCCACTGAATCCTAGCAAACAGTTTCTGGGTGATGCAAGTCCAGTATGGAAGATGGTCGGAACTGTGTGCGCTTTGCTAGAGGAGAATTTCTGTGCTCAAAGAAGGTATTCAAAGCCACTTGGAGGTGAAGGTATTCAAAGCCACAGGCTGTAGTCTTGGGGGCTCACATGGGTGCCCTTCTAGGCAGCAAGAACAGTGATGGAGGGGAAGGTGGGTGCTGTTCAGGGAGTCAGTCTTCTATTCTGTAAAATTACATGCTGCCTGGGAGTGTGGTGGAGTCTCCTTCTTTGGAGGCTTTTAAACAGAGGCTGGATGACCATCTGTCAGGAATGCTTGGATTGTGTCTTCCTGCATGGCAGAATGGGGTTGGACTGGATATCTCTTGAGGTCTCTTCCAACTCTATGATTCTATGGTCCCATGTGGGTCAAAGTAGATCTGTGCTCTGGCTAGGAAGCTGCCTTCACTCCTCCTGCCCTCTGCAGTCAGCAATCCCAGACTCTGATCAGACTTGAGGTCCCTGAATGCCTGGGCTGAACTGCAGATGGAAGGTCTAAGGCTGTGCAACAAACGGCCTTTCAGAAGGAGCAATGAGGTGCTGAGCCTCCTGCCTTGGGACCTTCGGAAGGCCCACAGCAAAGGCTGGGTTGGGGGGGGGGTTGATGAGAAAGAAATCAAGTCCAGCTGAACTCTGGAAGGGACACTGGTGCTGGGGAGGGAGCGGTATTTCCCAGAAACAGAGTTGGGGTGACTGGAGTGGGGCGTGTCCAAACCAGCTCCCTTCTCCGCATCCCACGGAGGAAGAGTTAGCCGTATTCTGGAGTCGGGAAGGGAGAGAAGTGGGACTGCTTTGTATTTCAAGGCCAACTGGACTAATGGGTGCTTCCTAAATGGGGGCATGGACCAGGATCCAAATCTCTTTGTGTTGCTGCTGGGCAGTTCTGAGATAAAAATAGACATTAGTGAAACCTGTGTGCAAAAATCCATACATTAGTGGAAACCACTTTAAATGTTTATTATACACGGGAGAAATCTATAAAAATATTCATATGAACCTTAATATGGACTTTTAAAAACATGCATTCAAACTGATGCAGTAACAGGGTGGAATGAACTTGTGCTCTGCAAGAAAGGAATGGTTAAAAATTCAAAACAGACACCAAGGTCTGTGGGTCCCTGGTCTGGAGAGGTCGGCCAGCCATGGAGATGTTGGCAGTGGAGAAGTCAAGTGAGATTTTCAACCTGAACGGGGTTTAAAAAAACTGTTATAGGTTTGTGAGTGGAATGTGGTAGTAAATTGAACTGAGCAGTTTATTTAATGACACAGTGCTGAATGGATTCTGGCTCAGTAGCCCAGGATTATACCCTGAACAACTTGATGCACAATTTTTGCAAAAACTTGCAGTGGCAGCAATTGAGCAAAATAAGGCTATGATGTACAGTACATACAAATTCACCAACAGAGCAAGTGCAGTTTCTGAACTAAGTACGTCAGACTTGTTATTTGTATCTTATCTTAGCGATCTAGGTGTTTTTGTAGGAGCAGAGCATATCAAAATGTTTTGGAACGTGGCTCATAATATTTTGCACATGTTTAACTTAACTTGAAATCACTATAAAATTGCAACATTTTCTATGTCTAAGCAAACCGTTTCCTTCAAGATGGCTCTACCTCATTTAGGCCTTATGATCACTTTCTGACTTCTGTCCTTCAACCCTTGCAGGGAGGGGTCACTTGCTAAGTAGCGTTTGCTTTGTTTTGTGTTGTGTTGGTGTGCCTTCAAGCCGCTTCTGACTTATGGTGACCCCAAGGCAAACCTATCACGGAGTTTTCTTGGCAAGATGTGTTCAGAGGGGGTTTGCATTGCCCTCCTCTGAGGCTGAGACAGTGTGACATGCCTATGGTCACCCAGTGGATTTCCATGGCTGAGCAAAAGGAATTTGAACCCTGGTCTCCCAGAATCCTACTAGTCCAATACTCAAATCACTACACCATGCTGACTTGTTTGCTACTGTACTGGCAAGTTTGTACCTGAAACCACAATCTTTGTGTGACTGAATTTTGCTCCTTGGATTCTGAGTTCGGATTCTAGGTTTGGCACTAGAGGACAACAGTTACACTTTTTAATTTGATTTGTACTCTGCCATTCTACCTCGCAAAGGGATATCTATTTTTATGACAATGTGTAAAAGGCTTTCCGTTCTCTTTGAAGCAATTTCATTATGATCCCAGAGGGTGTCACTATAACTCAAGTATAATCTCAGTTTAAAAATTTCTCACTTGTTTAAATCTGAGGGTGAAAGACACCTATAGTGTGTAGCTGCTCTCCTGGCCTTTCTACTGGGAATGCCAGGAACTTCAGGTAGCAGAGAATGTGGCTCTCAGAGACATGACAAGCTAGGTAGCGTAATACCCGAAACAAACCAGCATAATGGTCTCTCTTTCTCTCAGGGTCTCTGCAGTTGACTTGCTATGGCTCAGCTGCCCACTGCCTTTCTTGACTTGTTTTTCTCTCAGATGAGCCCGTCTGAATTGTTTGTGGCAGTGCTATAAAAGTGGGTGGGCTTTTTTGGAAGGACGAGGTCACGGTCAACTGTGTGCCCAGAGGATTACATTTGAATGTTCTTTCCAGTCACGTGGAAGCATCAAATAATGCAGAGATACAATAATTTCTCCATCTTGATTTCACTGAATTTCTCCAAGTCCCAGCTGCAGATTCATGCACGTTTTTAATTATTAAATTATTTTATTAATTTTAGTTATTAAAATAGACAAATAAACAAATTGACGTATTAAACAAACATACAAAACAAAACAACACTTAAAAAATACAAAACCCCCCCAACATAGAACAGATTAATTTCTCCCTGCTCCCCCCTTTAAAATTGACTTTCCACTTTTCTCTGACTATTTTTATACATTTTAAATTATTATCCCTCTCTTTTATCATTGACCTATTAAATAGAACATTCTTTATATACTAACAATAATCAAAAACATTTCTTACATACTCCATTATCTAAATAATTTTAATCTTTATATTACAAAGCCTAATGTTCCGATAGCCCCATCGTTTTGCCTCACAAACTCTATAAAAGGTTCCCAATTCTTAATAAATTCCTCATTTGACTTATTTTTTATTAAATTTGTAAGTTTGTCCATTCTTGCAAGCTCCATCACTTTCCCCACCCATTCGACATATGTTGGTGAATCATTAGCTTTCCATTTCCTTGCATAAACTAATCTTGCAATTCATGCACATTTTTAATGCATTTTTCCTAATTACTGCATTTCTTACCACATTTTATGTGCTTTACACATCTTTTACCTATTGACTGAAGTATGTTTCTTTTTTTTTGTTTGTTTTTAAAGGTCATTCAGCCCTTTGCCTTTTGAAATATTGTAGATGCATTGCTTTGTATGCACATTGTTTCTCAGAAATGTTCCGGAGACCAAGCAAGGGCACATTTTTTTCACAACAGAATTTTGGGAGGTGGGAAAAGCGTGTTTCCATCAAGTCCATAGAGTCCAATGAAACTTCTTTCCATCGCTATGCTGATTTTTGTTAAAAAGAATTAGGGCCAGAGCTTGATCAGCTTGATCCTGGTGTCAGAGATCCAATTTCTTTGACCAAAAAGGAGGAAACCCTCTGGCTGAAAGAAGGTGCGCAGGTTCCCAGCCACACTGTTGTCTGTGAGCAGAGGCTCACCTCTTCTCGGAGCCTTCTGATGAACACTGGAGAGGCGTTCCCACAGCGAGGAGGCACCATTGTTCAAAATGTCCTCTTCCCCAGAGGGTGTGTTGCATCACATGGGAGTATATTCTCCCTTCACCTCCTCAGTTCCTCTGTTGTTTTGTGTCTTCAAGGTAAGCTCTAGAAAATGGTGCTCTTGAAGCACCCTGGTTGTTGGTGGCCATCTTCCTCATGAGAGATCTTCCCAGCCTGGTGAAACTGGATCTTGCTTGTGTCTCCCTTTATCTGTAGCACTGAGCGAATCCAGGTGACCCTGAACCTTGACGGAATTGTCCAGGTGTTAGACTGCCACCTCCACGATGCCAGTGCTGGGATGATGACGCGGATCGCAGTCCTGAAGTGGCTCTACCACTTGTACATCAAGACCCCCCGCAAGGCAAGTCTGCACCTTCTCCTGACACTCCTTGGAAGGCCAGAGGGGTTTGGTGGGTGGGTGCGTACGATAAAACCTACATTGGCTTCTCTGTTCTTCTTGCACCTGTCTTTTGGACACAGCAAAAACTGCATCGGCTATGTCTGTAGACATGGTACACTTTTCTGTACATCCACACTGCTCCTCCGCTTAGGGACAGAGCTGTGTATTCACACAGGGAAGGGTTCTGTGGAGTCCTGCAGGGAACCTCCCGTGTTTCACTGTTTGGCGGGCCAGGGCCTGGGCAGTACTCTCCTGGTCTAATGCCTAGGCAGGCCTTGGCTGCCAGTCCGTGTAGGCAGGAGTGAGCCAGGGGGCTTTCCTGAGATCCGCTCACCATGCTCCCTTGGTCCAGGGGGAGAGACTTCAGGCAGAAGCACCAACTGCCAGGGAGCCCAGAGCCATTGCAGACAGTTTTGACATCTTTCTATTTCATCTGCTGCTCGAGGCCCATCTGGCAGTCAGGGGGAGCATTAGAGTGTCTCCAGCAAGCAGGAAACAGGGCTGCAGGACCAACGGCATTGTTAAAAACATGCCCCTGGGCTGGGTGGTAAAATGCTGCAGGAGGCGATGGGAAGCCCTGTTGGGCACAGGAATGATTAGAACGGAATCGGAGGTCGTACTGTTGGCTTCCTTGTGTCTCCCAGTCCTGAATGTCTTTGCCCTTCTCCTGTAAGGCTGCACTAGTTGGGCAGCAGCTGAAGCAGTCTGATATGTGAACCTAGCACTAAACCCAGTGCTCTGAATGTCACTGTCAGTCCCAGCCAGAGTAGGTCCTTTGAACCTGTGTTTTGGCTCAACATTCAAGAGTGCATTCCATGAGGCTACGCAGTGGTTCAGGCTGGTCTGCTCTCTTTCCTTCAAGCAAGAACAACATATTGTTAGATAGATTTCCATCACTTTGGGATCATCCTGGTGCCCTGGAGCCATTGCTGACCTGCTCCGTTATTGCAGCAAACAAGGTAATCTTACAGCTTTGGGAAACCCACTCACCTCCAGATACGAAACTTAGGGCTCTTGAATCTGTGCAATATCTTGGTGCCTTCCATAACACGTTTTGTATAGCATTCCCTTCAAGAAAGTTTATGAGCCCCTTTGGGCATCTTCCACTGTGGAATATCTTCTCCTCTAATGTGGTGGTTTCTCCATTTTGTTGTCCTTTGCTTTGTAATGGAGGGATGTCAGAATGGTTGGCATTTTGTGCCGATAGTGTTGAAATACATCTCCAAACTGTGTGCAAAAGAGCAATGAAAGATTATATTACGGGGAGGAGGCCTTATGGAAAGGGGGGGTGACTTTTTTCCACGGATGTAGAATTCCTTTGGAGAAGCTCAGGGAAAGGGGCTGTTTTTCCCCAGTGCCAGAAACAGGAACAGCTCTAAAACCTGGTTACAGTAGGACCCCCATATCCACTGATTCAATTATCCATGGGACACAAAACAGCTCACCTACCATACAGTCTTCCTAGAAAAAGTGTTCTCTCTAGCCATTTTCTAGGTCCTACAAGGCAACTCTATGGAATTTTAAACTGGAAGTCCCGTGATTTTCAATGGTGTTCATTATTATCTACGGTTTTCGATATCCATGCCCCCCCCCCTCAGAACCAATCCCCAGTGGATGCGGGGGTCCTACTGTACAGCTTTTAGGGTTGTGATGGCAACGTGCAGGAGAGCAGAAAGCAGTTTTCCTCCAATGCTGGTGTTGGATTTCTCCTTCATGCCTGCTCTCTTTCTGGTTCCAGATGTTCCGGCATACGGACAGCCTTTTTCCCATCTTGTTGAAGACCTTGTCTGATGAGTCTGATGAGGTGAGGTTGAACCCTGCATTGAGAAATGTTTCTTATTTTATCACTTGGTTTAGAACACACTTCGTCCTGTCAAAGTATTCATGTTGCTACTGGCCTGATTGGTCAGGGCTGGCCAAGGATGAAGCCTTGAGCTGGGCTCCCATCCTTTCTTTCCTCCGGCAGACTTGGGCAGGGGCTCTTCTGGATTGCTGAGGTGTGGGTGCCTTGCCTTGCGGGACTTGCCCTTCTCCCTCCTCTCCCCAATAGGGGTGTAATGATGGCTCTGCACACTCTTGTGCCGGGTGGTGGACAAGTGAGGTGTCCCATTAGGAGCGGGAGACTCAACTTTGAGGGAAAGGAAGCACCAGGAGCCCCCCAGGAGTACAAAAATATCCCTTGCTGGTTTCGCCCTTCCAGAAGCTTCTTGGGTTGAAATGGGTGCTTTGCTTATTCTCCCCCTCCCCACCCACCTCCTGGCCTGTCAGGTACCTGCTGGAAGCGTGCTTGCTCACACCCATGTTTGGGGAATAAACAGAGCTCCTCTGGGAAGGGAAGATGCAAATAAAATAAAATAAATGCTAAAGAGGTCTTCAAAGGTGGCTTTGCATCTCGTATCATGTTTGTGGTTCTCTCCCTGGGCTTTGCTCTTAGAGAGGCGAAGCGGTGGGGTGTGGGCACAGCCATGCCTGATCTTTTTCTTGCAGGAATCTGGTCCGCCTGAGGTCCAGCTGGCCTCATGGCTGATTGATGGGGAGAGGCTCCCTTATTTATTTATTTAGGTAATAATACCCGCTCTTTAGCCAGAAAGACTCTCTCTTACTAATTGTTAAGCAATAGCGCTTTACACATCCATACCACATTAAGCAGTTTCCAGTGTGTGTTAGCTAATTGCCCCCCACAAGCCAGGCACTCATTTAATCGACCTATGAAAGGATGGAAGGCTGAATGAACCTTGGATCCCTTGGGATCGAATTCACAACGTTGTGGCTGCAGTATTGTCATTTCAGTCACTGCCCCACCAGGGCTCATGCTCCTTGGGTGCTCTAGGCAAGGGGTGGGTAACTTTGGGAGGGGGTTTTATGCTTTGGAGTTGGCCCCAAAAAAGATATCCCTGATTTTGGATTTTGTTGAATGTGTGTGTGTGTGTGTGTGTATATATATATATGTATATATATATGTGTGTGTGTAAATATAAATATAAATATAAATAAATAAACCTGTATGCTGGTAATACCCAACTCTGTCTCACTCACCCTCAGTAGCCATCTTGATGATGAAGCAGTGGCTGGAAGTTGTGACTGAGGTGAAGCTGGGCAAGACAGGGACAATGCTGGTGGACCATCTTAAGCCTCTGTGTGTGTGTGTGTGTGTGTGCACATACTTTTTCTGGGCAAGGATGGGGCCCTGTGAGTTTCTTGGAGTAGACCTGGTTGTGGGAGGCCGGGTGGGGACGAGATAGGCCTGCTTTGGTCTGACCTGGCCTCCTCCTGTTCTCCTCGTCTTCCTTTCGGAGTATGTTGGTGTCTCTGTGTCCAGCTTGCACTGTCCTGGGCCTTTGGCTTCAGCTGTCCAGTGTTTCCCTCCATTATTCAGTCCTGTTGCCCCCCACCCCCTATGCAGAGGAGGGCTTCCCTGAGGCCCAGGCAGTCATCCCCTCCCCGCTCTGTTCCAGTCCGGAGCTCCCAGCCTGAGAGCTGCAGCCTTGCCTAGGGATGGAAGGGCTTTCGAGCATCGCTCCCCCCACTGCTTCCCCGGGGAGGAGGCGGGACTTCCTCCATGTGATCCAGATTCCAGGCATAATGAAGCTTAACAAAAGCTTGGCCCAAAGTGAATGGCTGCCTTTATCCATTGATGCTTTCTGATTTGTGCCTTGCTGGATTTTGGCCTGCGGTCCCCCCAGTTTCCCAGCTCTCTGCTTGCCAAGTTGGAATGTGGGACTTTGCTGAGCAGCCAAGGAGAGCGAGGCAAGCCAGACACTGGGATCTTTCCTTCCCTTTCCCTAGGCTTCTTCCCACCATACCTAAGTTGCGTTAACATTCGGATTTGTACATGAATGGGTTTGGGAGCTTTGTGGGCACAGCTGACTGCTCTTGGGGGGGACACACACATGCACAATCATGCCAGCATGTATTTCTGGGGGTTGGGCTGCTCTGGTGCAAGGAATGCTGGGAGTTGCAGTCCAGTCGGCATATGGAGGGCAGCGCATTTCCCACCCCTGATGTATGTGGGTACAGGCATTTGGTGGGGGGTGGTACTCCTGCCTAGGCTCCGTTTGCACAGGTTGGGCCTACCTCTGTATGAAGCACATGAAATATGCAGTTGTGTACAACAGTGGTCCTCAGCCTTTGTTCCTCCTTGGACACCAGGTCCCAGAATCCCTGACTGCGGCCATGCCAACCGGAAAGATCTGGAGGGCCAGCATTTAAGAGCCATTGGTGCCGGTTCTGGCTGCCTGAAGGCCCAGCCAGGTCCTCACAAAGAGCAGATGGAAAACCTCTGTCTTGGCTGCACTGCTTTCAGGCAGCAGGTGGGGGCCTGCTGAGGGATCCTCTGTTGAGAAAGGAAATCTCTGGATGCTGAAACTTGTTCTCTGTCTCGTGGGAGTGGAAACCAGGTTGTTTTCACTGGTGGCGCTGGTGCAACTCTGGGGGGCTCTTTTGTGATGTGGACCTCAGGCCGTGGTTCTCTGTTGTGGGTGCCTTTAGTGAGTGTACGAAGCCACTGAGCCAGATTGTACTGAATGCGGGGATAGTTGACGTCCTGCAGCCAGGGTTTGCTTTCTGCTCCAATGCTGGGGCTGAAGGGAGGGGTCAAGTCTGATGCTGAGTATGGACAAGGAGGTGGCGATCCTGGAGGGCAGGCCTTGTGCCAAGGAGGGAGTGGGGCTTCCCATGATCGTTTCTGTACCCAAGCAAGTGTGGGGACCAGAGGTCGTTCTTGGTTTAAGGCCAGGAAAACCTTTTCCAGGTTCATTTCCTGAGCGGGAGAGGGGCTTCTTTGGCTGACTTGGCAAACAGCTTCCCTTAGTGCTAGTTTTTTTTTCTGGGCTGAATTTGGGGCAGATACGTGGAAAATGCTCTACTCAGTGTTGGCTCCACGTGCCTTCACCTGTTCCTTTCACACTCACAAGCCCCTGGTGCAGTCAGCACCCGGACCCCGGAGACAAAAGCACCAGTGGCCAAAGGTGCCATAGCCCTTGGCTGCTTTTGTCCCCAAGCTTTTGCCAAGGATGTGGAGCTCCTGAGATCTGTGGTTTTGTCACCATTTTGGGCTTTCCTCCTGCTTAATTGAAGGGCTGCTACTGCTACTGCTGTTGTTGTGAGAGCTAGAATCTTCCCCACCAGTCCAGCAGGGGATTTCTTGGGATTCTCAGTCCCTCTGTGTGGGAATCCAGTTTTGTTGTCCAGAGCATCTCATTGTGGCCCAAGAAGGACTTCCACCTTTGGCAAAGTAGGAAATCTTTTCTGGAATTCGGTACAATGAGCCCTCCCAGTCTGTAGGCTCCCAATACACAGTTTCAACCAGCCGTGGATCGTCACATCCCGTACCCAAAATGGAGGTGATGTGTACGCTGACATGTACATGTCGCTGCCATTTAATAATATAGGGCACAACCATCCATGTTTTTTGCCATCCACAGAGCCTTGGCTCCAGAGGGCCCATTGTGTCATGGTTTGGGTGTTGGACTAGGACTCGGGAGAGCAGGACTGAGATCCCTGCTCAGCCCTGGAAACCCACTGGGTGACCTTGAGCAGGTTTTTGATTCGGAGGAAGGCAATGAAGGAATCTTGCCAAGAAAACCCTAGGAGAGGGTTGCCGCAAGTCAGAGCTTGTTTGAAGGCACATCACCACCACCACCATCATGGGCACTTGTAGTAGAATCAAAAAATTATAGAGTTGGAAGAGACCACAAGGGCCATCTAGTCCAATCCCCTGCCCAGCAGAAATACACAATAAAAGCATTCCTAACAGATGGCTATCCAGGCTCTGTTTAAAAACCTCCAAAGAAGGAGACTCCACCACACTCTGAGGCAGTGTGTCGTCATGCCTGTGAACCTGATGAGGGCATGGAATCAGAGGAGGAGGAGGACGTGGCAGGGAACGGCCCTGGGGACCCCGGCACAGGCTTATCGACACCTGTGCCAGCAGCGAACCCTGCCAACCTGGAGGCTCAAGCAGAAGAAGAGCCTGGTCCTAGTGGGTTGGCACCTAGTGGGTTGGCACCAGTGGGTTGGCAGAGAGTCCTGCCCATTCAGATAAGGAAGAGGAAGAGGAGATGGACTTACCTCCACCATCATTCAGCCAGCAGAGCTCCCAAAAGGAAGCTCAGAGAAGATCGCTGAGGCTTTATCAGAAACACTGGCTCGTCAAGGAGCACCTGGCAAAGCCTTGATTGCTATATATACACCTTAGAGATCTTTGGAGACTTTGTCAGACTGATCTTCCTGGCGAAAGCTTCCTGCTGGTTGTCTCTGACTCCGTGTTCCTGTTGCCTTGCTTCCAATTGCCTCGATTCATGTTTAGACCTTGGACTGTTCCTGACGATGCTGTTTCCTGATCCTGTTGACCCACAGGCTTGTTTTTGACCCACATTGACTGCCATAAGCCCCTGACTTTTTGGACTGTGTTGCTGGACTAAACCTTTGCAGGACTGTGTTTCCATTGGCTACCTTCCCAGATTTTACTGTTTGTTTATACCTTGCTGGCCTGTAGCTGCTTTCTCGGACACTCATAGAATTGAAAGAGATCCCCAAGGGCCATCCAGTCCAACCCCATTCTGCCCTGCAGGAATATCCTATCAAAGCATTCCTGACAGGCCATCCAGCTGGTGTTTTAAAACCTCTAAAGAAGGATATTCCACCACACTCGGAGGCAGCAGCAGATTCCACTGTTGAACAACTATTACCATCAGGAAGTTCTTCCTAGTTGGAATCTCTTTTCCTGTAGTTTGAGTCCATTGCCCCGCATCCTAGTCTTTGGAGCAGCAGAAAACAAGCTTGCTCCATCCTCAGTGTGACAGTATCCCTTCAAATGTTTCAACAGGGCTAGTATTCACCGGTTTGCTTGGGGCAGAAATGGGCATGGCTAGAGCAGGGGTCGCAGTGGCTTGAGGGGGTATTTGTTGTCCTGCGAACATCCCCTCGACAAAGCCGTCCTGAGCAAAGAGAACAGAACACCAGCCGCATTGGGGCCCTTGTTTCACTGGGCTTCCTACCAAAGAAATTCCCCGTGGATCTTGTACCCACAGACTGCTGTTGCTGCTGCCTTTGGGCCTTGTAGGCCTGGCTGTGGTGAAGGGGGAGAAGCCGAAAGGGGCGGTGCTTTTTTTGGCATTGTCAACTCAACACTGCACTGAAGTAGAAGTGTCTGGTTGCTGCTAAATGGTCCAGTTCAGAAGTCAAAGACCAAAGGTCGCGATTTCTTTCTTCCCTGAAAAATGGTGGGAATTGGAACTGTCACTGTAAGATGGATGGGAGAATCTCTGTGGCAGTGGGAGATGGAGCCCATTTACCTTTCACAGGACACGCTTTGGCAGGGCTGCCAACAAAGGGAGACCTCTTCTTGGCTGCAGCCTCCTCATCCTCCCTTTGGTTGTATTAAAAGAGGAATAAATTAAAAGTGCAGTCGGGGCTGTCAGGAGGCAGAGAGCTCATCGCCTGCCATTGCAGAAGGGAGGCCTGCAAGTCACAGCCTGGGAGATGAATTGCCAGTGCCCACCACCACAGCAGTCCTCCCGCTTGGGACTCTGGTTGTGCTGACAGAGATTTGCCACACGGGGGCCCTCTCAGGCCCAGAGAGTCAGTGGGCAGCAGTTTCTCTTCATTTCATAGCTGCCAGAGGGAGGGAGAGTGGCATGTGGAGGAGCCTCTATAGAGGAACCCGGCCAAGCCTTGCAAAAAGTCATTGGGAACATGCGTCTGGCCAGCCATGTTCACAGGCCTCTTCTGGCTGCCTCCCATCGTGTCAGCCCTGCTGGGTTGGCTGGTCTTTCATATTAACAGCTGCTAATGTTATGATGGGGGAGCTGGGGAGCAGCATCTGAACTGATTGGACCCAAACTCCCAGTGGTTGTCTCCGGATTTCTTCCTCTGCCCAGAATGCATCTTTCCTCTCTTATCCATACGCTCAGCGTCTTTTTCTTGCCAGTTCATCAAGGGCGGGCACTGAGATGTTAAGGGTGTGAACACACCTCACGTTGCTGGCCAGCACTCCATGAGCATCAGGGGCCTTTTGTCCCTTGG
Organism: Gambelia wislizenii; assembly: GCA_030847615.1. Lineage (NCBI taxonomy): Eukaryota > Metazoa > Chordata > Lepidosauria > Squamata > Crotaphytidae > Gambelia > Gambelia wislizenii. The sequence continues at coordinate 42,733,740 of JAUMIR010000008.1, forward strand.
CAACCCCTTAGGGGACGATGGCAAGTTAGAGGCAAAGAGAAAGCAGCAAGTCCTTTTTTGGCAAGGGGTGGAAGATGCTCTCTGTGCCGCCTCTTTTGTCCTGTCTGCCTGAATGTCAGGAGGAGGCCAGGGCCAGCTTCATTTCCTTTCGCTCTTGCTGCTGTAGAAGGAAGCAGAGAGGTGGACGGAGGCAAAGCTCATGGGCAACCCTAAACCTGCCTGCCTGAGGGAGCAGGGAGGCTGGGGCCTGCTGCCTGGCCTGGAAGAGGCTGCCCTGGGCCTTGTTGCCAGATGGGTGGGATGCAGCAGCTGCAGCCCAGGGTGGGTCCACTTGTAATCTGCCAAGGGGGCCCATCAGCAGCTAGCATTGGCCCTGTCTGAGGCATGCCTGTGCAAGTTGCACTCAGGACTCTCAGGTAGCACCAGGGAAATGGCCATGTGGTTGTCTGCCCTCCTCTGAGCCAGGAGCCAGATCTGGTGTGGGTCTGTGATCTCAGAAGACAAGTATCTAACCAGCAAGAGGTTTTCTCTTCTTCCTGCAGTGCTGGGCTGCCTTTGAAGAGTGGGACCCACCCTTTTCCCTGTGGATGCCCAAAGGACCCTCCACTGGCTTTTGGACTACTACTCCCAGCATTCTTCACTGTAGCTGTGCTGTCTGGGGCTGATGGGAGATGTGGTCCAATGCCTGGGGAGCTGCGCAGTTCCTGCCCCTGCGGTATACACAGCAGAGCTGTGCTCTGTCCACGGAAAGGGGCAGCCTCCACATCAGTTGCACAGACGGGCTGGTGGCACAGCCTTCTGGTTCTGCTAGCCATGAGAGGAAGGATCAAGGCCCCACTGCTTGCGTCCGTTCCCTGTTCCCACCTTTTCCAGTGTGCCTTCCTAGCAGCCATGTGATGCCCTATACTTTCAGGGTGCTGGCTAGCACCCAGGACCAGTTTGTGATCCTGAAGCACACTTGCCCCCTGGCTCTTTGGCTGCCTCGCTGACAGCGCCTCTCCTGTCCTTGCGCTTATAGAGCATGTGGGGAGGGTGGCCAGATGTACTCATGAGATATGGGAAAATGCCACTCCTGAGCACTGCTGGGAGTGGGGTGGGAGCCATGGGGAGGCCCTCTTTTGGGGGAAGGTGCCTGTTCTGGGCCACTGTTGCAGCCTGTGGCACATGAGCCAGTGAAGCGAAACTCAGATTGGCTCATCTGGGGCATGAGGCGCATTAACTTGACCCAGATCTGGATAACAGCTGGGATCATCAAAGAGGCTGGGAGAAGCAGCGGTGCAATGTGCAGCACCAGAAAAAATAGTCTGTGCTTCTTGAAAGGAGACGCAGGACGTGTAGGCGGCATTTTTCCATTCATCTTTTGTTTTGGCGACTCTGTAAATTATCCAAGCCCAGCTTCCAATGCAAAAATGTGAGAAGCTAATTTCAGTGCAGTTTTCTAGGGTTTGTGGCTAATGATAATATCTGAACACATGTCTCAATAATCCTCTTTCTGCTATGCCAAATACGACAAAGTGGTAGTTGTGTGCGTCCTATGCCATGTGTCTGTGTGCGCGCGTTCTCTCATCTTTTCCAGAAGGCACATCTGACCTATTCCTGGGCCTGACAAGAAATGAAAACTAGTCTCCTGATTCTCTGTAGCCTTTGCAGCAGCAAAGTATGCAAGCCAGAGAAATGTTTGCACATGTATCTGTGACTTGTCTTTTACACGCACAACACCACACGGTTCCTCTCTGGTGGCAGCTTCTCATCTTCTGTCTTTCAGTCACTGGCCTGAAAGAAGCCTTGCCTTCCTGTTCTGGCTTTTTTTGTGATGGGAGCATCAGGTCATCTCTGCCCATTGGTCTGCTTGGCTCTTAATCTGCAGGCCCAGCAGCGTGCCTGTGCTTTGCAGAGGGACAGGCGGACAGAACCAGCTGTTCCTCTCTCCTGCCCCCCTTCCTTCCCCAGGCTGTGTTGGCACTTCCCTCCTTGGGCAATGGGACCAGCGGATGGGCCTTTTTGGCACCTGGCCCCGTTGCCATGGGAACCGGAGGTATTTGTTCTGCAGCAGGATATTGCTTCCCGACAGCCTTCCCCTTTCTCTTTCCTTGCTCGCACAAAAGCAGGCAAGAGGGAAGTGGGGGGAGAGGTGCTGCATGCAAAACACCCTCCACAAGCAGCAGTGGCAGGCCACAGGTCCTTCCATGCACCCAGAGGGGATCTTGCGTGTGGGGAGTGGACGCTTTGTGGTGGTAACCTCATCTGACAGGCCCCTCTAGCCAGGACTTCCCCGTGGTTTTGCTTAAAAAAAAAAAAAAACCTCCCCATCTTCTGCACAGCCCTTGCCTCTGGGACAGGAGCGCTCCGGAGGTGCTTCCTGCTCTTTGCCCCCACCCCGCCCTGCTGTCTGTCTGTCTTTGGTGCTGGTTGGCAGGGAACTCCAAGGGTCTCTGGCTTCTGGGGCAGTGGCCTGCCACCGAATCTCAGGTGCTGGGGTGCAGCTGAGGGGAGCACTGTCACCTTCCTGGTGGATTTCCTGAGGGATCCTCCTGGTGAGATTCTGCAGGATGACTCCTCTGCCCACTTTTGTTCATTGCAGGCAGCTCCATGCTCAGCCTGCCCAGACCAAAGGAGCCCACCTGCTTACCCACCTTGGGGGAGGCTCTAGAGGACACAGTCTGGTCTGGCCCTCTAAAGATGATGTTGGACTTCAACTCCCTGAAGCTCCAAGTGGTCAGGGATTGTGGAAGCTGAAGTCCAAAACATCTGGAGGGCCACTGACTTGGTCAACCATGTGCCCACCCTGGCTGGAGACATGGCACTCTCCTTCCTTCCTTCCTTCCTTCCTTCCTTCCTTCCTTCCTTCTTTCCTGGAGTCCAGATGCTCGAGGGTGGAGAGTAGAGGGAGGAATGGTGCATTTCCCAGAATGGATCAGCACGTGTGTGCCCACACCAGCCCTCCTCTCCTTTGAGAGTCTCTTTGGATCAGGCCGGTTCTGTCCGTCCTCCCCTCTTTATTTTAGGCTGCCTGTAGGCTGGAAACTTTGAAGAGGAAGGGAGTGTTTGCTCATAAACCGCTGATGGGGTGCTGTGGCGTTGTGATTGTGCTATACCCCCACCCCCTGGTCTTATAAGTTACATTCTTTACAATTATAATTTTTATTAACAAAATCAAAATATCACTTATACACACATGTATCCCAATCTTCTACAAATCTGACCGTTTCAAATACATTTATAGAATGATAATGGAACATCTTGCCAATCCATCTGACTTACAGACTTTCATAAAATAATAATAAAATCTTACAGCTTCCCTTAGTTACCTCCTCCATTAATATCCCATCTTCATTCTTTCTCCCCTCTTATCTTACTTCCTCTCAGATACTTCACCATCCATACAAACTTCCTTCCTGCTGGTACTGTCTATATTTATTTCTTACAAGTTACGTTTTTGAAGGCATGTGGGTTGCCTGGCTCACTGGCAAAAATGGCCTCCCATTTCTTTGCTGCCGGTATGCAGCACTTTGTGTTTCCACCATGTTTGACTTCGACTCAGGCTGCTGCCTCCGTGATGGCGCAAGGCCTCGCCAAGGGTCGGGTGGGGGGCTTTTGGATGGGCCTCCAGGAAGTGGGACCCAACGCTTGAGCTGCTTTGCCTAAGAAGCTCTGTCCTTATTACAAACTCAAGGGAAGAAGGCAAGGGTGGGTCCCCTTCTGGCCGAGTCTTGGCCCAAAAGTCCCCAATGGGCGTCTGGCTGGCAAGGGTGCTCTCCATGGATGCTACTGGGTAGAAGAGTGCTGGGAGAGGGAGATAGGTCTACAGCCTGATCCAACATGGCTTTTCTTAGGTACTTTAGTCTTTGAGGGTTTTTGGTACCTCCTTTAAGAGGACAAGTTAAAGTAGCCACTTGGAGAGTTTTAGTGTTGTTTTTTTCCAGGTGGGGAGGGAAACAAAGCTGATCAGAGATACCATAGAGATTCAGAAGGCATGGTGTAGTGTGGATGGGGAGTCCCTGCTTCCCCCATGATCCTGAAAGGTGCTGTGGGTCACTAGAATCTTCTGAAACTGATGGGCTATCGATTTGGTAGGAGAGACCGAAGGAAGTCAGTCTTGTAGCAATGTGTAGTTTGACTTACGGCATTTGCAGTCACAAAATGTAGCCATGACAATTGGCTATGAAGGCCTTCAAAGTGGATTAGACTCGAAGGATGAGGTGGAATGGGTGAGTGTCTTTGCTTAAGTGGCCGGCCGTGCTCAGAGTCCCTTGGCTGCTCTTTTGTGGTGATCAGGAAGAGTTACTGCTTGTTGCCTTTTCAGAGGTCTCTAAAAACAAGCCTGACCCCTGTTTTCTACATGACAGCCCTTTGGAGTATTCAAAGATGGCCATCATGTCACCTCACCACCTTCTCTTCTCTAGCTCTCTAAGCTGTTCCTTTTAGGACCTTCGATCATCTTGGTCAGCCTCCTCTGGACACAGCCCTACTTGTCGCTGTCCTTCTGGAGCCCTGGTGGCCCAGCGGTTAAATCCCTGTACTGCAGCCACAACGTTGTGAGATTGATCCTGCAGGGCTCCAAGGCTGACTCAGCCTTCCATCCTTCTGTAGGTCAGTAAAATGAGTGCCCAGCTTGTTGGGGGCAATTAGCTAACACACGTTGGTAACTGCTTAGGGAGGGCTTTGCACTGATAAGCGGTATAGAAATATAAATGCTATTGCTAAATGCTAATTGCTTCTGGAACGGTGGGGCCCCGAACTGGACACAAGATTCCAGATGTGGTTGGACCAAAGCAGAGTAGAGTGACATGAATGCTTCCCTCAGTCTGGACAACCTGTTCCAGTGCATGCAGCCCAGAATTGCATTGGCTTCTTTGGCTGCTGCATCACACTGCTGACTCATGTTTCGCTTGTGGTCTACTAAGATCCCTTATTTTTGAGAAACTAATGTTGGCCCTTAGTAATGGAAAGGATTTGCTTATTCTGTTTTAACAGTGATATGCGCTCACAATTAGTTGAAATAATGCCATCAACAATATTCTTCTGTGTTTTTTAACATAAAAAAAGCAGATTTAAGTCATTGTATATGAGTTCTAAGAGATGTACAGATTTAATTTTTGCCTTACAGATTCAGTTTGCTTAAATGTCTTTTTTAATTATACAGAACAACAAATAATACTACCAAATTTTTCCTCCTGTTCTGATCAAGCTGCCACTTCAAGCATGGATTCTGTACACTCTTCACGCCTATCCCATAATGCAAGTTGGTTTAACCATGGAGGAATAGAATTAAATCAAAGCTATTTAAGTCAGCAAGAAAAAGGCTGATTTCAGTTGTTGATTTGAATCAGGCTTCATGCTGACACAGTTTTCTCATATTCTGTAAATAGTGGTACACCTCTGGCCACTGCACTATGTTAGTTTCCATCTAGAAAGTATAACTTCTATGGCTCTCAACCAAGCATTTGGGTTCCTGTTTGGCACACCATGTTTTGTGATGGTGTTTCTGTTTGGCACACTTGCGTTCTTCAGCTATAGCCAGAATGGCTGCATTCACACCAGATGGAGTGGATCTTGGCTCATTGTTAACAAGCGCTGGTACTTGTAGCACATGCGCTAAGCACACCAAGAAGGCATTACGAAATTGTTTTCTCTGAAATGGGGATCCTGGCTTGTTCCTTCTAAACAAACCCAAGATTTGTAGATGCAAGCATGCTGCCTTCTCCTTAATTGCCCCCCCACCTGTGCCTCTCCCCCTGCTTCCAGGTGATCCTCAAGGACCTTGAAGTCTTGGCGGAGATTGCGTCCTCTCCGGCTGGGCAGACTGAAGGCCAAGGGCCCCAGGACGCCTCCAACATGCGCTCGGGGCAACTGGAGCTGCCCCTTCCAGCTCCAACCAAAACAAGCCAGGTTGGCTCCTCTGGTAAGTGCCCTTGATGCTGTGCATGGGACCAGCCAAGAGCCCACATTCCCAGCGACCTCTTCCTTCTTGTTTTTCCTCTGGTCCCGAGTGACTCTGGCTTGCTGCTTTCCTTGGGGAGGGGGGCAGGTGGCTCTTGCGCAAAGGATCCCTGCGCCTGGCTGCCACGTTGGGGGGCAGGTTTGTAGCTGAGGGGCCCAGCCCTTCTCCCTCCTTTGTGTTCAGCCGCGGCAGGAGCTGGAAGGTTTCTAGAGGGCTGCTTTGGTGGGGCATAGGTGGGCCCTCTTCTTGTGAGGTACCCTCTAGTGATGCAAAGGGCGGCTGGGGGTGCAAACGGAAGCAGAATGCACCATTGTGAGACCCGTGGTAATGCCGGTGGAAGGCGCGCTGCTTTGGTCCAGGCCTTTCAGTGTGGGTTGCGTGCTGGTTTCATCTTGCAGTGTTTGTTCCTTGACCAGCCTCGGTTTGTTCTACTCTTGCGTTGACTGGTGTTTTGTATTTAAGTTTGTTCCTTTATTTGTTAGTGTTTCAATTTTGAAATTTTCTTGTTGCAATCAGTTATGAAGTACAAATGTATCAAAAACTGAGGATGGATCCCTCCAAGTGGTGAAGGCCAGGCTGTGTAGGATTTCCTTCTCTGTTGCATGCTGAATGGACTCTCTGCAACCCTGGGCCTGCTGGGGGCCCCCCACCAAAACCCCGGCTGCTTCATCGGAGACGGGCCTGCTGCTTTTCAGTCTCGACTAGCCAGGGTTTCCTTCTCAGCCTGCTGGTTTGCTGGAGGCTAAGGATAAAAACAGCCTCCTGTACCCTAAAAATGAGGAGCAGAAGCCAAAACGTTTGTCCCCTGTTTAGCTTCGGTCTCTCTAAGGGCCCCTGTGGTCAGCTGTCCAGCTAAATGGGAGGAAGAGCTCCCTTCAGGTTCTGGGGAGGAATGTTGTGGGGAATCCTATGGCAGGCCTGCTCCGCATATAAATTCCTGGGTCCCGTTCAGTCTTAGCATATTACGGAGGTGGCAGATTCAGGACTTTGTCTGTAGATATGTGTGCCAGGGTGCCAACTTGTGTGCCAGATTCTCTATTTGCCTGAGGTGTGAGGTTGCCTGGAGAGAGACAGCCGGACACTGTGGTTTGAGTGGTATAGCTTGGACTATGACCAGGCTTTGAAGCTAGTGGGTGACCTAGGCAAGCTACACTCCCTCAGCCTCAGAGGAAGGCAATGACAGACCTCCTCCTGTGTGTGTGTGTGTTTTGATCCAGTGTGGCCTAGTGGTTTTGAGTGTGGGACTAGGCTTCTGGGAGACCCTTCTGCTCCACCGAGAGGGTTGCCGTAACTCAGAGTCAGTTTAAAGTCTCATGAGGCCATCAGTCAGGGATGCTTTGATTGTGACTTCCTGCATGGCAGGGGGTTGGACTGGATGGCCCTTGGGGTCTCTTCCAACTCTACAATTCTATGATTCTAAGGGCAACCAATGGGTGAACCCATGCCATTGGAGGCCCAGTTTTAGGGGAGTGAAGGGGCTTGCTCTGTTCCCCTCTCCTTTGTAACCTCGCTGGTAGCAAGTGCCATGAGCTTGTGTGCCCTGTCTCCCCCCCACACTTCACCATGGGTGTCGCTGGGACCAAACGCAGGGCCTCTGAGTGTTACTATGCTCTGTCTGTGGGGAGATGCGGCCTGGTGGGTCTGCTTCTGCAGAGGCTGAGCTCTTAGGTGGAGCAGATGGCTTTCCCTTCCCTTCCCTTCCCTTCATCTAAAAATAGCCTGGTAGCTGTGGCCTGTCTCCTGAAGGCTGTCCGGCCCCTCTGGACTGCAATACAGACTTGGCCTTTTTCAGTCAAGTAATGGGAGAGGTTGAAAAGAAGATTTTAAATGCATGCCTGCTTGCTCCCACCCATCCACCCCTAAATGGCTCTTTTGACTTTCAGAATGCCCACAGCCATGCATCTCTTGAGGAAGGGGGCTGTAATTAGCCAGGCCTTTGCCACGAGGCCGGTGGGGCTGCAGCACTTTGCATTGACAGCTGACTGCCAGACATGCGCTGGCCAGAGACTTGCAACATGGAGGAACCTCCCTGCCGGCAAATGTCTCTTGACCAGGAGGAAGGTGGTCAGCTGGCTCTCCCTCATGATCTCTCTGCCTGCTGCGCCTGGCTGGCTGCTGTTACTACAGCAGAGTGGCCGCAGGAGGGCCAGATCCTGGCCTGGTGCCACAAGGCGTTTGAGAGGCGGGACCATGTAAGAGGCAGTCTGGTAGCATTCGACAAAGACACATGCCCATGCTGGAGCCCCTTGGAGTGGGGCCGGGCCTGCGTCCGCCTCTGGATTCTGCTCCTCTGGGAGTCCAGAACCCAAAAGGAGAGAAGCTTTGGCAGCTCAGTGGACGTCTTGCTGGGAAAGGGGAAGGAAGAGGAGTGATGGTAGAAGGAACCGGAGACCGAAGCTTCCGCCAAGTGGAAATGCACACACACACACACACCCCTACACACACACACACACAGCCCTGGTGCATGCTGCCTGCCTGGATTTGGCTCTGTGTGTGTGTTTCCATTGCTTGAGTTTTGAGTGTCGGTGCCCAAGTCTGACCCTTCTCCAGAGAGCTTCTCCAGGGAAGAAGGCAGCACCATTCTGTTCCTGGACTTTCCCAGAATCTGTGCCTGCAGAGACGCTCTTCACTGTGACGCTCTACACTGTGGCTTTTGGTCCCAGCATCCATTTGTTTTGCCTTTTTCTTCTTCTTAAAGATTGTTTATTTTTTAAAAATTCCTTTTACTCAGGAAGATTTTCTACACTGGAAAATCCAGCTGCAAAGCACCTCTAATTTAGCAAGCTGTAGTGAAACGTCCCTGAGCCTTTGTGGGTTGGTTCATACAGGATCTCACTGTGGTCTTGCCCAGCTGAAAGCTTCCCTGCCACTTCTCATCTTGTATACGTACTTCTCTGTTAAGGTGTTTTTGTTCCGCAGTTTCTGCCACTCGCTCCTCTTGGCTCTCCAGGATCCATGTGAGGCCAGAGACTCAAGAGGTTTGCACTGCCTTTAATTCAGTGGATGCGTTGCTCTTCTTTGCTGTTCAAGAGTTTTTCAAGACATTAGTAGCGTGAGAATGCACCAATGCTAGCTTGCTGGGCAAGTGGGGCCTTTCTGCCCTTGACACTATCTTCCTACTGAGCCTCTTCTTGCCACCTCTAAGCTTGGACAGTAGTTTTTCCCCAGGCTGAGCAGCTCTAGAAGGGGGGGAGTCTTCTGTGCTTTTGCTTTTCGTGCAACAAGCCTGCGTGGCACATAGGGTCTGCCCAGAGAGCAAATGCATTGAAGGGCAACTGCCATCAGGATGGTGGCCAAAGAGGTTCTCTGGGTCCCCCTCTGCCCTCAGCCGGGGCTCTCCGGGTGGCCTTAGGGGAGCCTGCCTCTCTTGGTCTCAGCCCACCAGCGTCAGTGTGGGGATGATCTGGATCCTTCCAGGCAGGCTGTTGCAAGGACGGCTGAGATCACGAATGTGAAGCACGAGAGCGGAGGAAGGGGTTACACAGCCTTTCTCCAGATTTCTTGTTGTATGACTGTTCCCATCAGCCTCTGAGCCTGCAGAGCCAGTGGTCAGGAATGCTGGGAGTTGTTATCCAATCATATTTGGAGGGCCACAGGCACCCCATTCCCCCCCTCCCATGGCCATGTGGCCTCTAGAATATTCAAAGGGAAACACTATGGTCTTCCAAGCACCTCTGGTTCTCGGATTGTAGTGACACACTCCAAAGGCTTTCTAGGGGCCGTCTTGGTTTTCCCTCTGGATTAAGACTGTCATTGTGGCTCTGCAACAAAAGCCCTGTGGCAGAGCTTCTTCCTGATCAGACGCAGTTGCTTGGAGGAGATCCAGGGGAAGGGCTGCTCCTGCTTCTCTGAACCCGTGACTTTCCTTTCCAAGACAAGGCAGCCTGGCTGCTTGTGATCTCCCTGGGTTGGGCAGGGGAGTCAGAGCAGCCAGGTCAGCTGCCTCGTCATGTGGATCAGCCGGAGGGGGAGCAGGGCGCCCCAGGAGAGCAGATGCCTGACTAATCCCCTTGCCACAGTGCTGTCCCTCAGCACAAAAGCAAGAGGAGATGCCCCACCTTGCCTTGCGTGGGCTCATCTCACCCGCCTCTGCTTGGGCAGCAGGGAATGTGGCAAGCTGAGGGACCTCTGTGGCCACCTCCTGAGAACCTTCATGGGGAGGCACACTGGGATCATCCCCAGGTATTGCATCCCCTCAGGCTGCTTAATGTTTTAATTAATGAGGGTGTGTGTGAGAGAGTTGGCAAGGAAACCAGACTTTGCTAAAGGTGCGACCTGTGTCCCTCTGGTTGTATTATTCTGACCCCATTAAAAGGAAGCAACTGTCTTTCCTGGAGGAGGGGAGAGGTCAGGAAGGCAGCAGATGTCACAAAGCTGGCCACTTGTGCTAATCCAGGCTCGCCTGCAAGATAGACTGGGGGGGAGGGATTAGGCCAGCTGATGGTGGAGGCTGGGGAGGGTGAGTCTGGCAGGAGACCCAAGAGAGCGGGGCAGTGGGCTTCCCAGCCCAAAGCGGCTGGTCCCCCACTCCGTGCTTGAATTCCAGTTAGGGGGAGTGTTGGCTAAGTTGGCCACAAGAAGGCCCTGTGTGCTGTGGGATGTCAGCCTTTGCGGCCTTTTCACAGGCGGCTTTCCCCACAAACATGTGTGCTGTGGCCCCAGCTGTCCTTGGCTGTTGCCTCACCCTGGGACAGTCTTGGGGTTGGGCTAGAGGAGTGGTGTTTCTGGGGCCATGGTCTTTTCCAGGAGGTCTGATTCCAGGCAGTGGTGCTGAGGGACTCTGGCTTTGAAGTCTTGGCCTCCAGTGACCCACAGGACTTGGTCTTCACAGGTTTGTTTTTTATAGCAGGAGTGGGGATTACATAGCCCTTGGGACCCTCACTAATCCTCCCCAAATTGCTTTAAAAATATTGGCCAACCAGTACTCTAAAATGCTTCTTTTGGAGGTGTGTAGATTCTTCACCCTCAAGGGAAGAGAGCCCGTCCCAAAACATCGGCCCAAAGAGCAACCAGGAGTGACGCACCATCCCTGATGATCTGCATGTGGGCAAAGAAGCTGAAATGAAGTCCAGCAGTTGCTCCTTTTCCAGAGAGCTCCTTGTCCAGGCACACGGCGGCAGCCCTTTCCTTGAAGGAACAGGCTGGGGACGGGCTGCTCCTGGGCCCCCTTTGCTTCCAGTGCTCACGGCTTGTATGGAGCTGTAGCCCCCTCAGTGTGGGGCTGAGCAGACGGCTACTCCTGGTTTACAGCTTATCTGCACTGGCTTCCTGCTTGTTTGTAAGCACAGTTCAGAGCTGTAGCCGTTAAAATCCTAAATCACCTAGGAACAGATTATCTTAAGTGCCTTGTACACCACGACTTGGATAGGTTTGGTTCATGGCAGTTCCTTTCTCAACCCTCCTTCAGCCCTTTCCCGCTGTAACAGCGCTTCCCTGCTTGAGTTCCTCCTCTACTCGGCTTGGGCCCTGATGGCCCACACACACACAAACACACACAGACACACACTCGCACACTCACACACTCCTTCTCCATCTTCCGAAGGTAGGGTCCTTCCTAGCCCTACCCATATGCTCTGCTTTCTTCCACCTGTCTCCCCCTCATTCCCAGAGGCGTGCAAGTGCCCGTGGCCCATCCAGCATTGATCTCTCACTCACAGCTGCTCCAGACATGTTTGTGTCATGCACAGAGGCCACTGCTATATGCTCCCTATTTACGGTTTACGGAGTTCGTCTCCCAAACCGCACTGGGTTCAGCTGGACAGCAAGAGCACTTCTCTGCTTCCCTTTCCCCCCGGATCTGGACCGGGCTTCAGACCCCTTCCTTGCCTGTGTTATAGGAACAGCAGTGGGTGTTGGTTAGGGAGGAGAGGTGGCCATTCCTGGGTTCTTGTGCCCCTGGAAGCGGGCAGAAGTCTGTCAGGCCTGACCCCTTGTGTGGATGGCAAGAGCGGGGAAGGAGCTGAGCCTAGGCTTGAGTGAGCCTGAGCACCTTCATCTTAACATGTGTTTTTGTGTGGTTCTGTTTTTGGGTTTCAAGCAAGTCTATTTTTAACTTGCCATGTGATGTTCCTTTATATCGTATTTACAAAGCTGAAATGCAAAACTTCCTGTAGTAATTTGCTGGAAAACGTCTTCTGCACATCAGGTTCCACTTAGCGGCCTCTGCCGTCCTTGGCCCCCGTATAGACTGTCTTTGGATGTGTTCAGACAGAGCTCTCGTGCTGTGTGTGGGAGCTGGGCCTCCAAAGGCCTCCTCCTCTGTGCAGCCCTTGCTTTTTAGGAACATGATGGGAGATGGGACCAAATCAGGGAGCAGAGCTTTATACAGCTTCCCTCCGGCTTCTTGTGCGCATGGCCTGCCATTTCCCATGTTATTTCAAGATGGGGAGGGGGGCTGAGAATGTAGTTGGCCAGCTTGCCAGAGACTTCCAGGCAAAGAGCTGGCAGAAGAGCCCCCAGAGAGGCAGAGCAAATCTTTTTCTAGCTCTGTCACCAGCGCAGGGTTTTTCCCACCCTGCTTCACCCCATAGTGCTTAGCAAGGTGTTTTAAAGAGGAGGAAAACAGGCTTAAAACTACTTCCTGTTGGGAAAGATAGCCTCATATGCAAAATGGTGAAGACAGATGAATTCAGGGCAGACTTACAGCTGAAATACTTGCAGTAGCTGCCATGGGTCGTCCCATTGTCATTTGCATTCCAGCCTGGTTTGGGGGCTGTTTGCCCCAGGCGTTGATGGTAGAATGGGGTCCTCTGATTCTCCTGGAGCCCCGGGTAGCTCTTGGGTGGACCCTCCTTGCCTCAAGAGTGGCCGAAAGATGTTGCGTGACACCAGTTCTGCTCCTGCCTTCCAGGAAGGTACCACCAGAAAGTGGTGCAGAGAGACTGATCCCCCACCGTATGCAGAGGAATCGTGTCTGTTGAGCATCTGCACGAAGCTGCTAAAGAGGACAGATTAGGGTTGAGGGTCATGTGCAGGGCTGGGCAAAGTCAGGTCTTCAGCCTGCATGCAACAAATCTCTCCCCCCTCTCAGACTCCCCACATCAGCCTCCTCAGAGCCACACCATCTTTTCAGCCCTTCCTTTTCTGCTGGGGGACTCATTGCCACAACAAGCAAACAGGGTGGTGCAAGAAGATGGAGTGGTTCCTAAAGCGACATGCCAGCTTGCCCAACACTGACTAATACCCTCACAGTTGCTTCCAGGGAATCTCTGGAGCAGCCGTGAGTGAGTCTCCCAAGACAATGCCTCACAGTTCCAACTTGCCCACCTGCTGGCTGCTAACAGCTGAGCCTGCCCTGTTTGTGGAGCTGGGCATTGCCGTATGTGTGCTGACAGCCAATCTGGCAGGTTACAGCTCCGTGGAGTCTCCACGTTGCAAGTATCTGTGTGAACGATTACTCAGTGGTATTTCCCTAACACCTCCCCCTGCCTTTCTAGTATTCCTGCTCACATAAATAGCCAGACAGATTTAATTCTGGCATTCGGGTGTGCTGGAGTGGGCGAGGCAGACGCGAGAAGGAGAGAGAGGGGGTCGGAGCGATCTGGGAGGCTCAGAGGATCTCCTGATGGCGGCAGCTTCCAGGTTGCTAATAGCACAGAAAGGACACCTGGGAGCCACCCTCCGATGAAACCTCTTAGCAGCAAAGGTGCTCTCTCTCCCTGCCTCACACCTGACAGCCTTTTCTCTGTGCTGCTCTGATCAGGTGGCTGGGTGGCAGAAAGGTCTCCCCACCCTGTAACTCAGCATGTGAACCCCCCCCCCCATCTTCTCTGGAGTTTCCTTGAGTGGCAGGTGGTCCTTCAAGCCTGTTGCAGGAGCCAGCTCAGGGGCTGACAGAATTCCCTTCACCTCTCTCTGGGGAGAAGCCGAAACCAAAGCAGTCCTTCTAACCAACCTTGGTGCTGTGTGGTTTTAGCCTCTCAAGTACACGAGAAGCTACATTTTTATCTGAGTTTGGAAGTAACATGTTAAAATGAATGTCTATTTCCCCGGCTAACCAAGGGGCTAACATTGTTTGTTTTAAAGGCAATGAACCAACATTGCTGTTTTTGACATGATAATTAACTTTCACTTGGTTTCCTGAAAGTTATTTTGCGGAACTACTTTTGCCTGTTTCCCCCTGTTTCTTAAGTAGGTGGGTAGTTGGGCATGTTGGGGGGGGCAAGGGCCACATTACACCCCCAGGACCCAGATGCCCCCCTTAGTCTGCCCCAGCCACCCCACCCTGCTACCAGTTTTGCCTTCTTTAACCTTAAGCAGCTGTGCCGGACGGCTGCGGCCTCTTGTGGGCAGTGAATGGTGAAAAGGACAAGCAACTCTTTCAAACTGGGCAAGCAACATGTTGGACATTTTAATAACCTTTCCAAACTGTTTTTTTTTTAATCCCACTCCTCCTCAGGGCAAGGTACATGGTTCTTGATCCTTTCCACATATTCTGACCTCATGACAGCTGCCTAGAGTAGTCCAAGTTCAGAGAGTGACAGACTCAAAGTCATCCATAACTAGTGAGCTTTGTAGCAGAGTGGGATTTGAACCCAAGTTCTCCAGTCCTACTCTGACTCTCTAAGCACTACACCACACTCATGTTGCAGTCCCAACTTTGGAAGCAAATGAAAAGTGAAGGGGGGGAACCATGTTCTCCCTTAAGAAGCGGTGGGGGGCTGTGATTTACGTACACACACCAGAGAGGCACACCATTCTGGGAAACTCTGCCCCATAATCCCAGAGAAACTGAGTGTGGCTTTGCAGATGCTTTCCTTTGAGAATGGGCCCTGGTTCCACCTTGAGAATTAGGTATGGTGCTTTCTTCCATCCTCTTTCTGTGTCCTTTCCCAGATGTTTAGGCAGGAAAGTTTGCTTCTAGTAAGAAACCCGGCTTGATAAATGGCCTTTAAAAAAAAAACAAAAAAACTTTTATTAAATTTACACTCATACAAGACCATACAAAACAACAACAAGGCTTTTAATGGGGATTCTGTCCAGCTTTTAACTGATTTTGTTTTGAACTACTTTTTATTGTGTTTAATTGTATGCTTTAAATTGTTTGTAATGTTATTGACAGATTAATAACATTTTAATTTCAGCCTTTGTGTGATTGAGCTATGTTGCATTTATTGTAATTTATAAGTTGCCTCACGCTCCGCTTCTCAGGAAAAGGATGAGATGTAAGGGAAGTTAATCACCGTGGTCTGCCTTGGGATGGGGGGCAGAAGAGGGGACAGAGGGAGCTGTGAAGCCCTCCATCCCTCCCTCCTGACGTCCTCCTCTCCTCCTCCTTCCAGGTGCCAAAGGGGGCCTGGAGTGCTCTCCCTCCACTCCCACCATGAACTCCTACTTCTATAAGTTCATGATCAACTTGCTCAAGAGATTCAGCAGTGAGCGGAAGCTGCTGGAGACGAGGGGAGCCTTCATCATCAGGTGAGCCTCCGATGCTTTGGTCTCTGTGTTCTGGGGACAGGGTTGGGGTTGTGTTGGCATGCAAGTGTGTGGGGGCAGGCAGGAGGTCCCCAGGGAGTCCCCTCCGCTGAAGAGCCCACTAGACTCTGAATTTGTACTGAGGTGGAAGAGACGCTTTCTCACCGCCTCTTGATTTGTTTAGTGGTCCCCCACAGCCCACGCTCTGTGTGTCTTGAGAAAGTAGTGGCACATTGTCCTGAGGGCTCATTCCAGCAAGTGGCCATCACTAGTCCTCTCCTCCATGCTTGGCTCCTTTTTTCTGCCCAGCCTGTCAGGGCATCCTTAGCGAACAGCCTGAAGCTGAAGGGCTTGGGCTGGGATTCATCCAGGGGGGGCACCATGCTGGTAGCAGGAGGAAAAGGCCCCCAGGCACATCACCACAAAGGGAGGCAGGATGGCACGCCCTGCCTTCTTTCCTGACGGCCACCCCAGCTGCGCGGCGTAGGACACCAGCAGAATTCTGGGCAGAGGCTCCTTCTCCCAAGGCCTCCTCCGGCAGAGTGAGGTTTATTTCCTGGACTTTGAGTATTATGAAAAGTGTGCACAGAGCCCCTGGTGTCACTGCTCCTTCCCTGAAGTCACTGGGCACCTGGGAGAGGTGGAAGGGGGCACCTTGCAGAGAGCGGTCTGTGGGGCAGTGGTGGAGGCTCTGGGGAGGGGGTAGGCAGGGGCCTTGCTGGCGCTCTTGCTCTGTCGGCAGGGGTGGGGCAGGAAGCCCTTCTGTTTTTCCCACAACCCGTGGGTGGTTGGTGCAGGTGGAGCAGAACACTTGGCCGCCTTCATCCAAAGGCAGCAAAGCTGGCTGCGAGCGCCAAGCCTCCGGCTCTTTGATCAAGTGCGATGCAAGTGAAGCCCGGCAGCTGTGGGAACAGCTTCCTGGGAGAAGGGAGAGAGGATCAGCTGGGCATGAGGTAGTGCTGGCCAGTTGCCCTCTTGTTACAAAGCCCCTCTCCATCCTGTGGGGCTTGGCTTTGCAGAAAGGAGGGCTGTGCTGGGGTGGTCCGGGCAGGGGCCAGTCACCACATTATCTGGGTGCTGATGAAGCAGGCCTTTCTCCAGCAACCCTCTGTTTTGTGGGCGCGTTCCTGACACAGGGAAATTCAGGTTCTTTGGGTTTTCTAGAGAGCTTTGCTGCCATGAAGGAGAAAAAGGTCTGCTGTCTTCCCAGCTGTTAGTGAGGGGAAGCCAAAGGGCTGGGCTGGTGAGACTCGCACTTGCTGTGGGCCTACGGGCAGTCAGATCAAAGTGTGTGTGTGTGTGGGGGGGAAACAACAGGGCTGTTTCCCCTCAGCCTTGCAAGAGAAAGCCAGTCCCTCAGTGTGTGGTTCTGAGCAGGACCTGGCGGGCTCTCCAAGCAGGGCTTACATAAGAAGATTCGTTAGGGTGCTTCACGGTGCCCCCTCCCTGGATTGCCTTGCAGGTTGGGGGCAGCCCATTTGGTGTCCTTTTTAATTGCTCTGCAGCAAGAGGCACAATGAACCTGCCCTTTCAGGCCATAATTTGAAGGTGGCCCTTGTTCTTCCCTTGGCCTGTTCTGAACACCAGGGAGGCCAATTCTTTGTCTGCTGTTGTTGTCTTCCCCGCAACCAGATTGGGAGTCTCTGGCCAATGTTTTTGTTTGTTTCCCAGTCCTCACACCTCCCCCTTGCCTCCCGGTTACCTTCTGAGTGCCTCTTGGGGCCCCGCTGTCCCTCGCCCAGCCGGTTGCCTTGTTTCTAGCTTTTGTAGCTCATACCTTAAAATGGCCCCCAGGAACCCAACTGGAGATGTCACAGAATCAGACAGACGCATTGCTGAGGCATTTGCTCAGGGGGAGCATGGAAGAGAGGTACCCAGACAAAGCAGGCCTTTCCTCACTGACTCTGCCAGCAGCCCTTAGTCTTCCAGGTGGGGTTTTCTCTCACTCCCCCTGCCCCCTGTTCTACTTGGAGCTCTACTTGAAGACAGGGGTGCCTTGCCCTCTTTTGCCCACAGATCTTCCTCCCAGGGTAGGAGCGCCAAGCGTTCCATCCACTCCTGACTTCTGGATCATTTTGAGTGTGGAGCAAAATCAGCTTTAAGAGTAGCATTGTTTGCCTCAACAGCTGAAGGCTTTGGGTTTGAAGCAGAATTCAAAAGGCTGTTGGCCAGAGCCCCGTTCTGTGTCCCCAGCTGGGAAGTGGGAAGCCGTTCATCCCGGCATGTGTTTCCTTAGGCCAGGGCGATGGATTCTGCCTTGCTCTTTGACAGGGGCCTGCCTGCCCTGAGCTTGGGGCGGGGGTGACCGCCATAGGAAGGGTGTTGGGAAGCTGTCTGTGCTTTTGACCCATTTGGGGTGGCTCCCCCCATTTTGGGGATGCATATGCTTGGAGGACTGTAGTGGCATCGTGGGGGCAAGAAGCTGTTCGGGGCCCACACACTATCTGATATTTACTATTTGCTCATTGTTTCAAACATGTTTGGTGATAATGTTTTGCCTTCTGAAACCACAGTTTGACACTGCTGCTCATAGTTTCATTAAGTTCAGCATATACAGGCCACAGTTGCCCTGTTTTGGATGGCACGGGGGGGGGATTCATTTAGTTCACAATTGACAGCAGAAGCTCCCTGCCTCCTTAGGGGTGCGAAAGAGGAGCGTGGGACCCTGAGGACTTGTGCTGCTTAGCGGCCCTGTTTCCTCTAGTCCAGGAAGAAACCCAGGTGCCACTAAGCCACTGGTAGCTCACGCTCTGTGTGCTCCCGTGGCTTCCCACTGGGTTTCTGAACTTGGTGACAATGTCGCCGGTGCTGGCTTCCTCAGGCTGCCCCCATCACCCCTGCCACCACCACCTCCACCGAGAGCCGCTATCACAGTTTAGGGTGCTGGGCTGTCAGGTTCAGAGGCCTGCTCCGCTGTGAAGCTCAGTGGGTGACCCTAGGATAGTCATCCCTCTCTCAACCTAACCTACCTCATGGGCTCATTGTCAAGATAAAATGGAGGAGGAGGAGGAGGAGGAGGAGGAGGATGTACCTGTGGAAAAAAGGCAGAATACAGGGGTGTAAATGGGCAGTAAACAAAACACTTATATTTTATCCCTATTTCTTGCGGCTATGTGAGAATAAGGGGCACCTCTGTTAATGGCGCGTCTCTCCAAAACTTTGTAAGCGTGAAGCACTGTCCAGGCCTCCCCCCTCCCCTCCTGCTGCCCTGCAAGAGTCTTCCCACATTTGCATTTCGGAAAGAGAAAGGGGAAGAAGGGAAGAGCTGCAGGGGCCTTGGAAACGAGGCCACAGCTGTCAGCCTGAAAGGAGAGCCAGCATCTCCATGGAGGCTTCTGGCCGGACCCTCTGCTGCTTGATGCCCTCTTTAAATGGAGTAAGAAATGTGGGCCTGGGAGCCAGGAAGGACTGGGTGTCTCTTGAGGGAACAGAGATAGGAGGCTGCGGTGGTGATGGTGATGATGATGCCTCATTTTACGGCCTTTTGCAGTCGGGTGTATTTTTCAGTAGAATGGTCTTATTCCAATAAAAAAATTCCTAACCCCCCCCCCCAATTCGACATATCCCCAGCTAGGGCAGCAGTTTGGGTTTTGCCATCTGAAAGGCTGCCTGGTAGAGCACCACAGGGACATGTTTGGGCAGTGGGAATTCCCCTTGTGGCTGCAGAGCCAACCTCGAGTCCTGATTACTTCTGTCTTGCTGGTGGCTGATGCTCTCAAACGTGACTGACTTCCCCTTCAATCTCCCGACTGTATTCTGTGGACTCTGAGCATCCATTAACCTTCTAATGGTTTGACTCCTCAGTGGTCTTTTAATCTTGCTTTTCACTTTGAGAAATCAAAGTGCTTGCATGTATTTTTTTTAAAAATATGAGGAACAGTCAAAGCCCATCTTCCTTTTAATTTTTTTTTAAAGCACCATCTCACTCATAGAACAAAACAAACGAAGGCACAATAGGTATCTTGTTCTCACATCTTGTAGCACTTCCTCAAATCAAGCCCAGAGGATGAGGGCAAAGCCTCCTTGGAAGGATGCTCTCAGGGGTGTAAGTAATCATAGAAACACAGAGTTGAAAGAGACCTCAAGGGCCATCCAGTCCAACCCCATTCTGCCATGTAGGAAGACACAATCAAAGCATTCCCGACACATGGCCATCCAGCCCCTGTTTAAAGACCTCCAAAGAAAAAGGAGACTCCACCACATTATGAGGCAGTGTATTCCACTTCTGAACAGCTCTTACTGTCAGGAAGTTCTTCCTAATGTTTAGCTGGAATCTCTTTTCCTATAGTTTGAACAAGCTTGCCCCATCCTCAGTATGACATCCCTTCAAATATTTAAACATGGCCATCATGTCCCCTCTCAACCTTCTCTTCTCCAGACTAAACATGCCCAGCTCCCTAAGCCGCTCCTCATAGGGCATCATGGCTTCCAGACCTCCCTATGAGCATCCATTTACGGGGGTGTGGTGGTGTCAAAAAGGGGTTCTTGCCACACCCAGAGGGTGAGCTATTGAGAACCATTTGCAGCTCTAACTCTTCTCTGTTTGCTTTACTGTGTTTGCTTTCTCTGGGTCATTTTGCCTTTGGCTCCTTTTCTCTGGAAGCTGAACTGAATTTCTAAATGCTCAGCTGATGTTTTAAGTTTCTGCAATGCTCGAAATGTGGGGACTGAAGGAGGGGTCTACGTTTTTTAACCCAGGAGGAGGGAGTGGCAGTGATTGGGATGCTGCTGCTGTGGTTTCCTCTCCCTTCCCCCAGGCGTGTGTGCTGCTGAGGTCTGCTGGAAGCAAAATAAAATAATTATAGTGTCCATGCTTTGGGGGTGGAGAAAAACCATTTTGACCCTCCAGCGATGTCCTCTCCTCATCTTTCCTCTCCCCGTGTTCTGGTGATCCTTTAATTCCATCTGTGTTCTGCAGTCTCTGTTCCGTCTGGCCAGATTTCCTCTGGGATCCCAGCTGCAAATGGAGAGGGGTGGGTGGGTGTCCAGGCTGTAGCAGGAGTGGCAGGGTGAGGGGGCAGATACGAGGTGGGCGGGATGGATGGGGACAGGCTGCCTCTTTGCAAGGGGCAAAGATGCTGAAATTTGCCCAGAGTGTAGGGTTATATTTCTGGAAATGGGTTGTGGCAAAGTGCAGAATGATCCAGAAGAGGCCAACTCTGTGCTCTGCAAGGCAGCCCCCCATCCCTTCCTTGCCACGTGTCAGTCCACGTGGGATAAAGGTTCCTCAGAGGCACCTGGATCCACTTCACGGCTTCTACACATTTAGCACCCAGCCTTTCAAACAGTTTAAATGGGTCTGTGTTTAGGGAAGCAGAAAGGCTCGTGCTGACAAATTGCTGCAGTTAACAGAAACTAGTCCTAACCGATATTCTTAAAATACCCTTCTTTTTTTAGGAAAAAAAAATCTGGAGCATGAGGCAATCCCCTTGTGCCTGGTCCCAAAAAAGGAGAGGGATTCGTAGATTTCTGTGGTGTACCTTGGTAGTGAGATATAATAGGACCATAGTTGTACGCAGTCCTCCTCCCCCTGACCTTGAGATATTTGTCAGTAGTGTTGGCGGGGGGGGGGGGCAGTTGCATTTCTTGATGTCATTAATTGTTTTCAACATACTTGGTGTTAGCGGTGGGGTATGTTAGGCCATCGTTATACACACCCCAGATATTGACAACATGGGGCTTCAGCGGTAGGGTCATCGTAATGGTAGGGGACTCACACACACACAAATCTCAACATATTTTGGTGGCAGGGATGGGGTAATTAAGTTTCTTGAGGTATTAATAGTTCTTCACCTATGGCTTCTGGAAGTTGTATGTGATCCTCATCTGCAGCAAGACTTCGTTTTGAACTGTTTCCGGGGCGCCCAATGCTCACTCTCCTCTCTGGGTGTTAAGCCCATCTTCTCCAGCCCTGTACTTTTCTTTTCCTACTGTCATAAGGCAAAAGGTGTGTTTCATATGGATAATTCTTAGAACAATAGAGGTTTTACCCTCATAAGAGTTGTAGGTTGGGGTAGGAACAAGCTTGAATCGAATCAGTCAAATCCTTTGTTTCAACACACAGCCCTTTTCTCACGTCTAGCCAGATGATGCCAGACTCTTTCAGAACACCTTTCAACGTAAAATTTTGCTACATTCTCATCTTTAGCCAATTCTCTGTTTGTTTTGGCATTCAGTTGAGAATGACAGCAATAATGTAAACGAAAGACAGGTTCAAAGCAGCATTAAATGAATAGATTCTCCTTCACTGGAAGTTCTGAAACAGCTTGGCTTGGGCATCTCTTGGGGTTGCTTTAGTGATAGATTTCAAGTCATTGGCAGGGGGATGGACTAGATGGCCTTTGGGATCCTTCCAAATCTATGATTCATTCTCTCTCCCCCTCCTCTCTTTCTCTCTCGCTCTCTTTGTATCTATAAAATCTCAGGTTTTTTTCTAAAGAAAAAAAAATTAACTTCCCAGTTATATGGAGTGGCCAGGAGCAGACTTTTGTCTGCAAGGACGGTTCCTAATGGGACCATTTATTTCATTGATTAACTGTTTCCCCCCTGCTATTATGAATCTTTTTTAGCTGTCTTTTGTTTTAATCTAAGTTGTGAGCTGCCCTGGGTCCCTTATAAGGAGCAAGTGAAAGAGACGGTAAGAGAGCTATGAGCTCAGGTTCCCTTCTGGAGTGGAAGAGGACGTTGTCCTCGGTTCAGGTGGGCCTGGAGGCTAACTGTGCCATCCGCCCTTGCAGGTTGCTCTGTGTCCTGCACGCCTCTGGTGCCAGGGCAGTCTGGGTGGTGGGCTGTGGGTGTGTCTGGCCAGCTGAAGACGTCTCACCAGTTGGACCTGGGAGCAGTCTCTTGCGCTGTGAAATCAGCATCCTGGGAGGCTGCAAAAGCCCCTTTTGGGCCGTGCAGACGCTGAGGCAGCAGCCACATGGAGCATGGGCCTGCCGTGCCCATAGAAAGCATTCCCATTTCAGAGGGAGCAAATCCTGTCCCTTGCAAGCTCAACAAAAGGGAAGCTGGCTCACAGCCAGGGAATGTGATGCATCAGCCACTAGCTGGCTGGTTCCCTGCTAGCGCGCGTGCGCGGTTACTGGGGGCTGTGGTGAGGGAGAGGGTGCGCCATCAGGTGTCTCTTCACCACCCCGTGGCCCTTCCTGGAGCAGGTTGCAGCACTGCTGGCTGCCAGAACTCTTGAGCCACTGGCCTGGAATGCCTTGGCTGGACTGGACCCACAAGGCGTTTTTTGGCCTTTTGGTCAGCTGGGCTGTGATAACTGTGGGGTGGGGTGTTTTATTGTGCACTAGGCCTTATGCCCTCTGTAGTGTCCCTGCCCCCAGCCTTGCACGGAGCCATTTGCTAGCGGGCCTCCCTTCGTCCCCTCCCTTGCCCTGTGTCCTCATCCAGCCACTTGTCTCCCTGAATCAGTTGCGGTGGAGAATGGATAGTCCCTTCAAATGAAACGGGATCCCTTTGCCAGGAATGCGTATGTTCCACATTTCCCACATTATTGAGAGGAGAACATGGGGCAGGGGGTTTCCATGCAAAAGAGGTTCAGCTGCTGGCTGGGATCACAGGGAAGGGACGGCATCTGCTGTACCGCCTGCGTTGATTTTTCTCTCTTTCCAGCCGCACTCTCCAAAGAGAGACCCTCCTAACACCCCCACCCGCAGGTTCAGCAAGACAGAAGAGCCGCCTGAGCAAAAGAGCCATTTGTTTGGAGCAAGGAAATTAGAAGCAGCCTTCTGACAGCTACCCCCACCTCTCAGCCCACATGTATTGCGACTGTTGTCCCTCAGAGATCGTAGCTGGAAGGCATAACGCAGATCTGCTCTGTGAAGCAGGGCTGATGAATTGCGTGCTTCACGGAAAGGCTGATGCTCTGTTGATGTGTCGTGGAGAATCTTTGTATTGCATCTTGTGTTGCTTCGTCTCCTCCCAGGCAGCTCGGATGTGCTGTTCTTGAGGTTTTCTGGAGCTCTGCTCAGACACCTCTTAGTTTTATCTTGCATTTTGGGTATAAAGTTACCGAGGTGAGGAGAAAATAGAAAAGTGTTAAAAAGACGAGTAGCGCCAGTGTAATTCTTGTCGTTCCATTATCTCAGAAACAGGAAAGGGTGACCAAGTGAGAACTTTCCCTTTATGGATCTGTCTTTTCTGAGCTTCCAGGGAAGATCATTTGAGCTGGTAGGAAACATGATTTCATTGCCAAGTGGGAAGAGGCCTTGCGCCCCCCTCCCGCCACACACAGTGTGACATCCAGGGATGAGTCCTGTGACGCAGCTGCAGGTTGGTGGAGCGTCACTTGGAGGTCGATCCACCTGATCTGCCCAGATGACCTCCTGGAACTGGCCCAGCTCCCAGGCTTTGGGGCCTCCTGCTAGGCATTGGTGGGCTGGGTGACAGCCCACATGTGGCCGCCACATTGTTCCTTGCTGTTGTTCCAGAATCACGTGGCTTCTCAGACACGCTGAGGATCAGCACACAGGAGTAGCTCCAAGAGAAACCACGGTAGTGGCTGGAGCCTTCCGGACTGGAGGAGCGTGTCTTGCGGCTACCCAGCAAGGTTCTTCTTGCCACGAGGCTACAATGTCTGTCCAGGGAGCCCCAGAGGACGGTAGATGCCAGCCTGGAGGTCGCAGACAGGGAGGTGCCAAAGCATCCGCTAGCTGGAGCTGAGGGTGGGCCATCTCTCCCTGGTGGGTGCTTAGCCAGCAGACCTGCGACTCCCACGAGTTCATCACGGTGGGCAAGATGCGTGGCCGACCATGCGTGAACAACGCAAGGAGACGTTGTTGGCTGAAGAAGCAGGCAGAGATGTAGCATGGGAGGTCTCCAACCAGGCAGCCGATTGGCCGAGCAGACTGTCACTCTGGCCTCCTTCAGTGCCCGTTGTGTTCCAGCTACGGAGTTACCGCTTCAGCCACCCGGATCTGGATTCAGAGAAATAGCTCTGTTAGTCTCTTGCGGCATATGAAGGACAAAGGGAGCGGGAGGAAACGAAGAAGAAGAAGGTATTTTTATTTTTGCGTGAGATTTCGTGGATAGCGATTACTCCTTCAGATGCAGCACAGAGTGATATTAAAGCCTCGGGTTCTACCTCAGGGAGTGGGAGAGGATGCAATAGGATCCAGAATCAGGACGCTTGCCCTAAATTTTCAAAGGTCTGGGTAATTATCACCTAAGAGCCAGCGTGGTGTAGTGGTCTGAGCGTTGAACAGTGACTCTGGAGACCAGTGACTCTGGGCAAGTCACACTCTCTCAGCCTCAGAGGAAGGCCAAGGCAAACCCCCTCTGAACAAATCTTGCCACGAAAACCCTGTGATAGGTTCAGCTTAGGGTCTCAAAACCTAAGGCACACAACATCAAATGTGAGGCGATACAGGTCTTCTTTCCTATCTTTAGAGTGGTCAGCTAGTGTTGATATGTGGAAGCAACAAGTCTGCTTACTAAAAGTCTGTTTTCTTGGGTTCAAAACCAGCTCAAACATGCCATCCACAAGCTGCAACCCATTCTGGAGCATAACGCAGCCCTCCCACAAACTCTGGCAGGGCAGCCTTTACTGGCCTACAGGGAGCCTCCAGATCTTGAGAGGGCCCTCTTTCCCACCGCTACCAAATGTACCTGTGAGGATGATGGGACCAGGGGTGAGGGGTGGGGGCAGACTGCCGCTCTGGGCCTCCTCCACAGAACTCAAAGAGCAGGCAGACTCACATAGGGTGTTAACGGTCCTTCGGACAGCCTGGGCCCAAGTCACAGAGGGCTTAATTGGTCATAATCAGCACTTGATTGCGGCTTGAAGCAGACTAGCAGCCAGCGAAGCTGCTGCAACAAAGGAGTTGCCTGTTCCCTGTAAGTGGCCAGCAGTCTTGCTTCATTGTTTGGGACCAGCAGACATTTCCACACTGTCTCTGAAGAAAGCCACACGCAGTCCAAATGGGATGTAACTCAGGCATGTGGTACCATAACAGGCCAGACACCTCTGGAAACAGGAGCTGTCCAAATACCTGTCTAGCCACTGCATAGACCTGAGGATCCAGGCTGTTGACTGAACCCAACAGCACACCGACATTGCAAACCTGCATTTCTTCAAGGAGAGAGTTCCCGTTCTCCACAGGCCGAATTCCTGTTCCCTGACCCGCATTTCTGCTGACCAAGGACACTACCGTCATGTCTAGATTAAGGTTTCAGCTTTTTCACTACCATCCAGTCTATTACTGAAATCATGCTAGATCCTTCCATGGGCTGAGGTGGAAAAGAGGAATGGGTTTGGGCTGTGTCCCCCCTTCTCCTTACCCAAGCCCAAATCTTTCCTCTGTCCAGTGGATCTTGAGCCTTTGTCCCTCCTGTTAGTGGTGCGCCCTCAGCATCTGCCCAGAATACTAGTGGCCTTGGCAGGCACAGCTGGGACTTGGCTTTTGTGTTCATACCCTCTCCTCTTCCAGGATGAGGGCAAAGGGCTACAGCGCTGGCATGGCTGTAGGACACAGCAGGAGAGGGGTTTTTTGCCTGGGTGATATTCCATTTTTGGGAGCTGTTTTTAGATTTCCCAGGGCTATGTGAAGAAAAGCCAAGTTAGAGAGAAGAAAAAGAAAACCACCGTTCCCCCAGTAATCGAAACCAGATCGGCCATTAGCACGGCGCTTCCTTTCAAGCTCTTGGATGATGGGAATGAGGCAAGAGCCAGGGACAGGTCAGAACTGCTATTTCTGGAAAATGGTGCCTCCTTCCCAGCCGAGGAGCCAGGCCCTCTCCTTCCTCATTCTGTTCTGAGGTCTGGGTGTGGAGCTTCTGTTTCTGGCTTGCTTTGTTTCCTCCTCTCCTCCTCTGACCTCCCCACACAGGTGTGCTAGAAGAAGAAAGGAGGTCAAAGACAGAACGAGCCAGCCAACTTTGACCAAGGTGTTTTGCACCTGCATTTTCTGGTTCCTGCTTCCCCAGCTGAAACCTTGTTGGGGTCTGGATCTTGCTCACCCGTCAAGAGCTTTTGCGGGAACTCCTGCTTCATACCTCGGATTTAGTGCCCTTTCATATCTTCAGCCATACAGGTTTCTGAACTTACCTGGAATTGTGTGCCTTACCTGTATAGAAAGTATCTCTTTGCCAGAATTCTTCTTTCATACCTGAGACTCATGTGGCTTTCCAGAAATCAGAGAAGGCTCTTTTCTCCTTTTTGACCTGAACCGGTTCATCTTCCAGAGAAGAAGTAGATCAGTTGGATCTTTCTTTCTTCTGGAAAGAGTAGTTACGAAATAAAATTGGAAAGTGCATTGATTGTTAAGAGCTCCAGTAGGATCCAGAAGTGTGTGGAGGAGCAACCGATTGGCAAAAGTGCTTCTGGGTATGGAAGGGCAAAGCTGGTAAGGTCTGATGCCAGCTGGTGAGGTTGCAGAGGAGTGATGCCTTTGCTGTGTGAGTCATGGGGAAACAAGTGAGCTCAGTGTTTTGTTTGTTTATGTCCCACCTTTTTCCAGACAGCGGGGGTCAAGGCAGCTTACAACATATTAAAAACTACATATTTTTAAAAAGTACATGGACCCTTGGTATTAGCTGGGGTTTGCCTCCAGGACCCTGTGGATACCTAAATTCATATATGTTCTAAGTCCCATTATATACAACAGTGTAGTGAAATGGTGTCCCTTATATAAAATGGTGAACAGCAAGGATTGCTTTTGGGATAAAAAAAAAAAAATTCAAGCTGTGGATGCAGAAGTCATCCACAAAAAAGTCAGATTCCAGGAAGAAGTGAAAAGATAGGACAGTGGAGAGTGGTACTTTAGGAAGGAGGTCAGCCTATAAAGAGTGAAGGGAGAAATGGCAGGAGGGGCATTTTCTTTACAAGTTCAGTTGCTCTGCTGCATTCAGAATCATAAACATATTGCTATAAGAAGAGTTGCTCCTCTTTGTTGCCACATTTTTAAAAAAAACTAACAAGAAGCATGATTGCTGATTTTATTTGAAAATCATGTGAGAAGGATGTACGAGTCTTAATAGGCTATAAGTTAAGCATAGGTCAAATGTCTGATGAAATGGCTGTAAAAGCCAATGTGATTCTAGACTGCATTAATATGGGTTTAGTGTCCAGATCGAGGGAGGCATTAGTGGCACTCTGTTCTCCTTTGGTCAGACCTCACCTGGAATCCTGTGTCCAGTTCTGGGCAACTGCGATCAAGGAGGAGAATGACAATCTGGAACATATCCAGGGAAGGGTGACCGAGATCATCAAATGGTCTGGAAGCCAAGCCTTGTGAGGAAAGGCTTAGGGCGTTGGGCATGTTTAGCTTGAAGAAGAGAAGACCGAGAAGTGACTGGACAGCGATCTTTAAATACTGAAGGGACATCACGTAGAAGATGGAGCAAGGTTGTGTTCTTCTGCTCCAGGGACCAAACAGGAAACAGAAAGAGATTCTGCCTAAACCCTAGGAAGGAGTTTTTTTCTCCTGTAAGCTGTTAGACAGAGGAATAGACTGCCTCAGAGGGTGGTGGACACTTTCCCTGGAGGTTTTCAAATAGAGTCTGATGGGCATCTTTCAGGAGTACTTGAGTTGTGGATTCCTGCACAACAGGAGTTTGAGCTAGACGGCTCTTTCAGCCCTTTCTAACTCCAAGGTTCTGTGATTCTTTGAACAAGGAACTTTTCTAAGCTCTGGGTCTTGATGCAACTCTGTCCCTAGGTTTCCCAAAGAATCATATTTGAGCCTGTGATTGTCTTGTCTCCCAGGCTAGTCAGGGTTCAGCCCTTTTTTCTCTTAAAAACCTGAAGCTGTGTCTGCAGCCACAGTCTCTAGGGCACTGACCCTGACCACCTCCCAAGGGGCTGGACTTACACAGGATGGTCCCTGGTGCAGCAGAAGGTGGTGGGAGCCACAGCCAGAGAAGCAGACTTTCTTAGTCATGAAGCAGGGCAGGTAAAGAACCTTGTTGGCATTCCTCAGGGGCTTCATCCTAAATTTGGGTTCCTCCTGCCATTCAAGCATTCCTCTCTCCCTCCCCCCCACACTTTTAGCCTCCATCTCTGATAAGCAGACCTTTTAATGAGTGTTGGATCTCTTGTGGGAAATGGTTTCTCCCTAGTTTTTCTGCTCAGGACTGATTGAATGGCTATTCTTGGCCTTTTTTAATGAATTATTATTCTGTGCTGGAAATAGATCAAACCCAGGGCTTAAAGCCCTTTTAGAAGGGGCTGAAAAAGCGAACGGGTTTGAGCTTTGCCCGAGGTAACTCGAGGGCAGCTCACCCTTTTGGGCCGTTCTTTCCCATGTCCTTTGAATGCGCACAGGGCAGAGCCAAGCCTCCGCACATGGGGGGGGGCGGGATGGAGGGGGCTTTGTCTCCGGCGTCCTCAGGCAAACCCTCCGCTGTGGCCACCCTCACAGCCCCAGCAGTCGCAGCACCCTTGGCAAGAGCGAGCCAAGTTGGGGGAGGAGAGAGGAAAGCAGAAAGAGACTGAGAGAGCGTGCCTGTTGTATGCGAAGAAAGCCTCCTCAGGAAACCCGGTTTTCCATTTCTAATGCGTGTGTGGCATGGAGGGGACCGTTAGGGTTCTTGGGTTTGTTAAGCAGAGCTGTTTCTGTTGAGACTCATCAGAGATCCCCGGGAAGAGTCAGGAGAGAGTCACAGAGAGAGAGGATGGAGCCCCTCTTTGTGAAGCCCCTCTCCTGCAAGTGTGGGTCTGTACCCTTCCTCTCTGCAGCTCCTCCGGCCCCCACCCACCCCATTCTGCACAGGCGTCCCATTTTGCCCTTCACCCAGCACAGTCCTATCAGGTCAGCTGTTGCCACCCCCACGAAGAGGCCAGAAAGATGGCATACGTTGGCCCGCTGCCATTTGCTGGCCTCAAGTAGAGCAACAGGCCCACAAAAGCAGTGCCTGAATGAAGGGCTAGTCAACACTAAGGCAAATCCACTGGATACAGCCAATCTACTTGAGTTGGGATTTGGGCCATTTTATAGGGCTGGGGGATGCTGCCTGCCAGGCCTCTTGTCTTCATCTCTGTGTTTATTGAGGCCTGCCTGCCTCCCTTGGTGCTTCCCTTCAGGGTCATTTGTGGAAGTGCAGGGCTTTGGCTCCAGCTTCAGGCCCTTTGCGCTCCCCCTCCTCTTCAATTTGCTGTAAAATGTCTGATAAACCTCACAATTACTTTTATTAATCCAGGGCAGATTGGGCGAGAGAGGGCAGGGGAGCAGGAGGAGGAGGCTGCCTGTTAGATCTTGAAGCATGAGCCAAAAAAGAAGAGGAAATAGGCAAAACGTCCCGCCCCCCCCCCATCAAAAGGTTTGGAAAAAACCAAGTGATGGAGGGCCACAGCAAAGGACTTGGTGCAGCAGTGCAACACTTTCCTCTGTACACCTGTCCTATTTATCTTAACTGTCTTGCATACATGTTTATTTTTGGACAATGGAAGATGGTGTGCTACAAGACTGCACCTTATGTACTTTCTCTTGCTCCCCACCCTCAGTCTCCCCAAATGTTATTATGGTATGTGGGCTCCCCGGTGCCAAGATATACCAGTGGGAGAGGATGACATCTGCTTTGGGGGTCACTTTTTGCTTTCCCGTTTTCTACACATCAGATCTGTGGAGGAGAGCCATGTGAGGACGTTTGTGGGGGGCACATGGGGGGGTCCACCCTGCTCCATTCAGCCCCGCATACACGTTTCTTATGTGGTCATGGCCTGTTGCAGCTTCCTGTACTCTCACAGCACATCTGACTCACACACACACACACACACTTTCCAAATGGAGCAGCAGTGCCCCTGAATACTTGCTAATCCTGGTTGCAACGGCTGAATGACCCCCCTCTGGCTAGCTTTTTTGAAATGACAGAGATCTCTCTTGAATTCTGTTCCCGCTACTGATGTCTGGTCTGTCAGGTCTGGTTGTCTTTCTTCTAAAAGCCTCTGCCAACTCTCAGAGCAGCCAGCGGTATTAAGGGAAGGGTCCCCTCTCACCTTTGCTTGTGGCAGGGAGTTCCATAGCAGGAGGGTTTCTTCCTCTCTGTGCTAAGAATGCCCCTCTGCTGCAACATGCA
Source organism: Gambelia wislizenii (assembly GCA_030847615.1). Classification (NCBI taxonomy): domain Eukaryota; kingdom Metazoa; phylum Chordata; class Lepidosauria; order Squamata; family Crotaphytidae; genus Gambelia; species Gambelia wislizenii. Next base: position 42,764,116 of record JAUMIR010000008.1, read on the forward strand.
ATCCTCTACTGGCTTAATTCTGACACACACACACAGACAGACAGACAGACTGGGGGAGGGCAGGCTTGGGATTGCTCCCCCCTTTTTTCTGGTGGGGGCTGGTTTTGGCTACAGCCCAGTCAGGGTTCACCAGCTCAGTTCACTTTTGGAAGTGATGTGGATGCCCTTACATGCCAGCCTCTTTCCAGTGGGATCCACTCACACGGAACCCCCATGGGTTAGTGCCAACTAGCATAGACCTGCTGAGCCATTTGTTGAATGGTGTGTCAATACAGAGTTAAATCCCATGGATTCAGTGGGTCTGCTCTCATTGGACACTAACCCATGCAGTTCAGAGCTGCCGGATGGACATTGTACGAGTGCCACAAAGGGGATGGGATCTCTACCCCCTGGCTCTGGGGGAGTCAGCATGGAGCAGGTGGGGACAGCAAACACACTGGATCGTGGCCTAAGATGTTTCTCAGAGCGTTTTGGGATGCTGGATTTGGTGGCTGCATCTGTGTGTGTGTGTGTGAGCATTCACAGGCTGGGTGTGACTATTTGGGGGGAACCCACACATGTGCCCCTTATTTTGCCAGCTCCTAACCCCCCTTTCTTGGCACCCTGCAGACAGCTCTGCCTGCTCCTGAATGCAGAGAACATCTTTCACTCCATGGCGGACATCCTACTGCGAGAGGAAGACCTCAAGTTCGCTTCCACAATGGTCCACACCCTGAACACCATACTCCTGACCTCTTCTGAGCTCTTCCAGCTGAGGAACCAGCTCAAGGACCTGAAGACGCCGGTGGGTTGAGGAGGGAGGCCGGTTGCCCCCTTTGGCACTTTGGGCGTTGCAGTGGGGCAGCTCATGCTCTTGTCTCCCCTCGCTTGCCTGATCAGGAGCACCAGCTGGCTTCCTGAATGGCCACCAAGAGAGATTACACCCAGTCTCTTGGGGCTCCAGCAGTCTCTTGAGAGAGAAACCTGGGCAAAGCCTGGTCTGCGCCTGGCCTGCCACGTTCTGCTGAAGGCCAGGAGTCCTTCCTGGAATATGATGGTGGGGGGCAGAGAGAAGTGAAGGTCAAGGGGCATCCTTTGGGGACCCTTCCCCTGGACACTTCCGGGGAGTCTCAGGTTTAAGCTAGATGAAAGTCCCTGTGGCCACCCGAAAAGAAGCATTCCCCATTGAGCTGCACAGGTGAGCCAGGAGGGCTGGCAGGGTTTAGTGGTGGGGGAGTAACCTTTTGGGAGGAAGCAGAGCGAGGGTGGGGCGTTAGATGTCATATGACCTCTGGGACGATGGAGGTGTCTCCCTCCTTCCTTGTTCCCTGTAACCCTTCCACCTCGCCCAGGGCTCTACCTAGGGTTAAGGGCTGCACCCATAGCCTTGGGATGCTAGGCCCCAGACTCACATGGCCACCTGGCAGGTGGAGGACAGGTGGCGGAGGCCCCCCTTTTGTGCTGATTGTGCACAGGGCAGTGACGTCGGTGCCTTCCCTGCTATGAGGGCACCTGGCCTCCCCACCCAGGCAGGGTGCCCTGCCCCCCGTATGGTCCCCAGGTCGATGCGAGAGAGCCGGATGTGTGCTGCATGGATCAAGCTGCATGTAAACAGCCTTGGTGCTCTGCCTCTTGCTTTGTCTCCCCAGGAAAGCCGGAACCTCTTCTGTTGCCTCTACCGCTCCTGGTGCCACAACCCTGTGACCACCGTCTCCCTCTGCTTCCTCACGCAGAACTACAAGCATGCCTACGACCTCATCCAGAAGTTGTATCCTTCCAGCATGGGGGTGGGGAGGGGGTGTGTGCGTGCGTGCGTGCGTGCGTTGGGGCATCTAAGCAGGCCTCAGGAACCCACGGCTCTGCTGTAGCCAAGTCGAGCAGCCGATTGAAAGGGACCAGGCCCACGGCCCTTTGCACTGTGTGACTCTCCACCTCTAACCTTCACTGAGCGCCACAGTTGGGGCAGAGTCAGGGAGTGTAATTCACACTCTGCTTTCGTAGCAGCTCGAGTCTGCTTTCATTGCTATGGCTCCTTCCTGGGATTTGTATTTTGATGAAGGACTTTGAGTTCTCTGCTATATTGTACTCTAGTGCAGTTTTCCTTGAACTGTACCGCTAGAAGAGCCCTCCAGCTGGTAATTCTGAGTATCCGTGACCAAACTACCAACGCCAGGTTTCGGTAGGGTGGAACCATGATGGTTCAGGTGGCATCAGCCGGCTGTAACTGTCGAGTGCAGATGCACTCCAGAAACAGTGCTGGGATGGGGGAGTTTCAGTAAGCGCCTTGCTTGCGGAAGAGCCCGGTTGCTGGCAGACGATGTGGGAGAAAGGGGCAGGGGGGCAGGTTGCATGGCCCTTGAACTGCAACTCCTGCCCCACTTCCCTGGGGGTCCTGTGATGCTTCCCTTGAATTGGATGCGTGAGTATTGTGAGCACTAATCTCACTCCTTGTTCCACCTGCACCAGGGTCTGCACGGGACCCCCAGAGCACTGCATGATGGCATGTAGCTGGACTCTGCCAAACTGCTGCCCAATGGAATGCTGGGAAGAGTAGCCCATGCTGTGCCCCTGTGCTGGGGAGAGAACCTGGGGCTGCTGGGGTGCAAAGCTGTACCCCCTCCCCAGTCCACACAGCCTTGTGTGGAGGTGCTAAGCCTGGCACAAAGGTGTATGTGTGCACACAAACTAAGATTTGAACATCTGGAAAGGATGCATCAGACAGATAGGGGGCATGCTTCTCCCCATGGGCAGAGCTCCCCACTGACTGTACCGAGAGAAGATCGCCTGGGCCAGTTAGTGCTGTGGTTTCTTGTTGTCCTGTTTTATGATTGGCTCCATCAGATCTCACCAGGTGGGGACACCCCATATATCCATTTAATATATATCACTCTCTCTCAGGGAAAACAATGGGACCCAAAGGCCTGGAAAGAAAGTTCTCCTAGGTTGAGAGGATGGGTTTTGGTGCTTACATGGGACCATTCTTTTTGGATCCACATCACAGCCCTGCAGGGTAGTTCATACTGAGGAATCCTGAATGGCTCCGGTTGTTTCATGGCTAGGCAGGGATTTAAATCGAGGTCTCCCTGTGCTTTCTGCCCGCCCTGCCTCCCCATCTCACTGCTGTCTGGTTGTTCTTTCAAGGAGCCCAACCAGCTGTTGAGGCTAAAGCAGGAGCTTCATGGCCCTTGAACTGCAACTCCCAGCCACGCCAGGCAGCATATGCAGTGTTGGGAAGTGCTGGGAGTGTCGCCCAGCAGCCCATGGAGGGGCACGTGGCTCCACCCACCCCAGGGCCAAAGCTTGTTCAGCCCTCTGCTGACCTGAGATCCGTAAGACTGACACTCAGGAGGCAAGGATGAGTGAGGCCGTGGCCAGGCATTGCAGCTCAAGAGGCCTGTCCACCTGGCCATCTTTCCTGTGAGGCCCCTCTGCTGCTTGATCTCCTCCAGAAGACAGGCACTGCTTTTGCCTGCCACCAGGAAGGGAGGCTTCCAGCACTGGGCCAAGGGCCCCTTCCCACCCCTCAGGGCAGGCTGTCTTGAAAGGCTGGGGGTGGCTGACTTGACGTGGCGGCACCAGGTCAGGGCGGTGCCTTTGTGGGAATCATGAGCAACGCCACAGAGCAGAGGAAATCTGAGAGCAACAAGATGTGCGACCCTGGCAAAGGTATCTGGGACTAGGGAACGATGGTTAGGCCAAAGTGAGCTTTTTCCAACAACACCCAAGAATTTGGAGACTGTAAACTTTGTTTATCAGAGTGCCTTTGGAGCGCATGGCACTTTCCAAGCCGCAAGTTTGGCAGGCTTGCCCCATTGCGATTTTTGGCACCACAGGGAAGGAGGTGGGGCTGTTTCAATTGCATGGACTTTGTCTTGTTTAAGTAGGATGTTGGATGGGAATCATGCAGAGGTGGTTGGACTGCAACTCCCAGTATTCCTCAGAATCAACTGTATTGGGGCTGCTGGGAGCTGCAGTCTAACAGCATCTGGGTTGAGGCTGATGCCCCCTCTCCTCTTCCAAACGCTTCCTGGGGAAAAGGTGAGTTTTGAGTCCCGGAGAAACCTCTTGTGCAAATCCCATTTCACGTATCCCCAGGGACTGGGGTGGGGTGGGGGTATTGTAAAGACACTTTCTGTGGGTGGAGTCTTTGTAGCTGGGATTTTTGACAGGCATCTCCCTCACCCCCATGACTTGAGCTAATTTTAGCCTCTCAAGGGGTTTAGGGAGCTGTTTTTCTGGAGCATTTAAAACCAGTCCTCACTGCATGAGAATTCTTCCATGCAAACGGCTGCTTGGGCAGATGGGAGTTTGCATTCTCAGCCACTGCCACACTCTTGGCACAGAGTGCAAACCAAACCAAACACTTACGCTTACTTTTAGAAACACTTCTAGATTGTCTTCTAGCTCCTGATGGGATTTTGTATAGCACAGGAAGGGAAGAAGGGAGACCTTCCCACCCACCCACCTCCAGAGTGGACCTTCTGGGGGGCCAGTGGGGAGAGGTGTACCTTTGGGTGCTGGAAGCCTGCATGTACCTCTTGCTCCACCTGGGAACAAACTCAAACCATAGTGGAACAGGTTGTGTGCTAAAAATACAGTGAAATGTCCCCAAACTCCACAACCTTAATTTGACATGTTTGTGTGCATCTCTCCTTGGAAGGGATGCCCAGCACATCTCTCCCTTTGCAGCCACTCAGCTCTCCTTCCCGCATGTGCAGGCCACTGTGTATGAAAGGCCTTCACCCAGAGAGCAAGCAGAGAAAGACCCCTGCTCTCTCTGAGGCCTGGTGGGGGTGCGGTCTGCCCCATGGAGCAGGGCCAGCTTTGGGTGCCGCTTGGCCCTGTTGCTTCACTGGCAGGCAGATGGGTTTCCTTAACAGCCATGGGCAGCGGTGACCTGGAGGTCACAGTGGACTTCCTGATCGAGGTGGACAAGCTGGTCCAGCTGATCGAGTGCCCGATCTTTACCTGTAAGCCTCCTCCCTCCCTGTCTCTTTCAGCCCCAGGTGCAGGTGTGCGTGCGAGTGTTTGCGAGAGGCTTGTGGAGCACACATGCGTGTTGGCGCATATGTGGGCCCTAGGCACACTCCCTCCGCCTCTCCCTCATTACAAGTGGTGACACTGCCCAAATAAATAGAGCAGAAGTTATGTGCCTTTTTGCTGCAAGACCCTCTCTTGCGCTTGTCCATTAGGGTATGTGGCAGCATGGCAGTGGGCGGGACTTGGTGCAGAATGTAGGTTAGCAATATAAATTGCCTTTGCTGCGCTGGCTTGTGCCGTGAAATCCCATCGCCCGGAGGTTCTGGGTGAAATGTTCCACCGGGATCCATTGGGGGAAGGGCTTCTTCTGAGCTTGTTGTTGCTATGGAAAGGAAAACGCGAGGTGGAAAATGCGCTGTGACGGTTGTGCGGTGGTGGCCCCAGTGCTTGTTTCCACAGGCAGCCACTGCCCAGCTTTTCTTCCTGCCTGGCAGGTTTCTAGTCCTCTGAGTTATTCTCTCTTCTGCTTGACACTCACTGGCTGGGCCTTCTTGGCTGTTGCCATACCTTGTGGAACTGTGGTGGGATGGAGACGCCGTGCTCCCAGCGTGTATCCTGGATGAAAGCTCAGAGCAAACTGAGCAGGTTGCAGAGGGCCAGGATGCAGGGCCACAGGTGAACCAAGGGACTGCAGCATCCTTCGGAAGAGTATCCTGTCCTTGAGCAAGGACCTTCCCTCCACTCCACTGAAGCCCCCCTCCCACCCTCATCCATTAGTCAGTCAGCCAATGATGCTGAAACCCTCCACCCCTTCTCGATAACCTCCATGCACTCTTGTGTCCAGCACTGTGAGCCATCCAGCAGGAGGAGGGTTATTATGTGTGGCCTTTCTTCCCCTCCACCAAGACCCACCAGTTGGCCATTTTAGGACAAGTGCCTGGGAAGTTGGCTAAGCAGTAGGCTTACATGCCCTGCCTCGGGGCTCTCTTTTCCAAATTTTCTCTTTGTGTCCCTACTGTAGGTTCCCACGGGTGCCCCAGCCTTGTGCTTCAGTGACAGACCCTTTCCTTGAGGGAGGGGTGTCTTTTGGGATGTGTGTGTGTGTGTGCCTGACACAGAGACGCTAGTCCTTCACACACTCATTGTGTGCACAAATTGTCAGGTGCACACGCACTTTCTTTGCAGGTGCACAGGTGAAAACATCCCCCCCCCAAATGTATGTATCTTTTATCTTGTTGTCAAAAGTGTAGCTTTATTGTCTTTATTCCTCAGGACCGTTTGCTGGTTGTTTGCAAACATCCCTGAGTCTCCCATGATATCACGCATACCCCCATTTGCCCCATTAGACCCAGATGGCAGGTTGCTGGGATCCAGGGGTGGTGGTGGTGCGAAGAGTCCACGAAAGGGTGAGCAGACACATGGCCTAGAGATGCCAGCGAGTCTGGCCCGCCTCGCTGTCACTCGAGAACCGTGCCTCCTGCAGTTCCCCAAGCGCTGCTGCGCATGTCGCCCTTTCTCTTGGTTTGGTTCTAGATCTCCGCCTGCAGCTGCTGGATGTGAAGAACAACCCTTACCTGATCAAGGCGCTGTACGGGCTGCTGATGCTCCTCCCGCAGAGCAGTGCCTTCCAGCTCCTTTCCCACCGGCTCCAGTGCGTCCCGAACCCGGAACTTATGCAAGCAGCGGCAGCGGCGTAAGTTTGGCCCGTAGCTCACTCAGCAACCCTCCTCCTCCTCCTCCTGTTGCCGCTGTCAGGGCCAGAGGTCTGGGCGCCTCTGGGGTGTCTGGACGGGCGGCCGGTGGCTTTGGGCCCTGTTTTTGCAGCCTGTTACAAGGGGAAAGGAGCAGGATGTAGCGGCTGCGGTGGCTGCAACTGCAGAGTCTGTCCGCTCACTCACTGTGCAAGCCTTGCAGGGGGCTCCTCTCCCTGTGATGCCACTCATCAGAGCTGTAGCTCCGTTGATTCTGCCAGTGTGCAAAATGTCTTGGTCATTGGGAGTGCAAATTAGAGTCAGTGGGCAGGGTGGACACTGTCCGGCAAGGTGCCATGCTGTGGTGCTTGGGGAGTCCCGTTGGACGTGTGACCTACTGTCAGCACCGCACCAGCGCGAAGGGGGTAATGGCTCGTGTGATGACCAGAGGCAAAGGAGCTCTCATCAGGGCATGACTTCAGGGCAGGCAGTCTGAGGGCCCACTCAGCCAGCACACAAAGCTCCCACCCCAAATGCAGCCATGGTGGGAGAGGTGACGTGCCACATGGTAAAGGAAGTGCGGTCAGGCGAGGTGTACGTAAAGGGGTGGCTATGCCGTGGGGCTGTCTGGTCCCAGAGCCTGAACGTTCTGAACTGCACGGGGAGGAGGTCTGCGCATGAATGGAGGGCCAGTGGGTGGCGGGGGAACAGGCCCTGGGTGCCTCAGGCTCGTCAAGTCGCTTCTTGTTCAACGAGGAATGCTGGCTTGTTAGCCAAGTGTGCCTTTTTTGTGCCCCTTGTTAGCAGACTCTGCTCGGTGGAACTGTGAGCTGCACCTGTATGCCAAGACCTGCCCAGGCCTGGCTCTGGTGGATGTGACTCCCCCTCATTGAAAGGGTTGAGTCCGGCCCAACGCCGTCCATGGCTCAGCTGTGTGCATCATGGGCAGCAGTGCAAGGGGAGGGCTGGGTCTTTCATCTGGGGCTGGCCACCTGTGGCCTCCCCGTATCCCACTTCTTGCAGAGGTGTGTCCTGTAGTGGCCGCAACCCGGCTGAGGGGCAGTGAGGACTTGGAACGCCGAATCCTGGGAGCGAAGGACTTGTTTTCCTGGCCATCGGGGCTGGGGGCCACTGCTGCCTCCTCCTCCTCCTCCTCCTATTCCTGGCCAGCACAATGGAGCTCTTCTGAGTTTTGTCTATATTTGGTAACCCTCGGAGGGCCATGCCTCATCCACAGGCATTTGGCATCTGGGATGGAAAATTTTCACTTGTGGTATTGCCATGGAAACAAGCAGAAGAGCCAGAGAGGAGATGGGGAAGCAGTCCTTTCCCTCTGCTTGCCAGGGTCTCTTTGGGTCTCCTCAGAGCCAGCAGCCAGCGGTCCGCTCCTCCCATGTGGGGCTGGCTCTGAGGGGAGCAGGCCGTGGGCCTGGGAACTTCCCCCCTCAGGCTTCTTCCTGCAGGGCTGGGCCTCACCCGGCTCCCCCTTTGGCCCCTCTCCACAGGAGGGTCCTCTGCTGGCCTGGCTCTTGGCAGCTGCCTCTTGCTGAGGCATCTTTCACAAGACTCCCCCCAAAAATGTCTCCAAAGAGGCCTTCCGAATGTCACCTTGGCTCTGGTGCTCTCGCCTTTATGTGGAGGAGGGTGGCAGTCCCATGCCCAGGGTCTAGGCGTACCCCCTTCTCCCTCCCTAGCCTCATCTCTGGGCTGCTTTATCATTGTTCGAGCTGAAAAGGGCGAGTCTCCTGTAAAAGGAGAATTTAAAAAGGGCCCCCTTGGTCTTCCCCCCCCCCCGCCGGAGTTTTGTGAAGTCAGAAATGGACTTAAAGATGGTTTTGTTTTGGGGGGAGGGAGTGCTGTGGCCCCCGGCAGGTCTTGGGGCCCAAGAATTTGATCTCTGCAAATGATGCCAGGGCCTGTCTGGCTTTTCCCCGCCCAGACTGTGGCATGGAGATATGGCGGCTGCGGCGGCTGCTACGCAGCTCCGTTGGTGACTGGCACTGGAGTGGCCTTGGGCCAGGGGGTGTCACCTCCGAGGTCCTCTCCCCACAGGCTCCACAGAGCCGACAGGAGGACGGAGCTGCTGCCAGAGGAGGAGGCCTCCATTGGCACCCAGTTGGAACCTCCTGAGCCAAGTGGATTTGCCTGAATGGGGTCCTGATGGCCCCAGGGCTTTTGTGCCACAGGGAGTCTCCTTCTGACCCACCCACCCATCACCCCCTGGGGCCAGCTGTGGACTGCTCTGTGTGACTGGGGGCGGGACCCCTGGAGGAAGCTGGTGCTCCCCCTGCCTCCTCCCCCTCCCCTTCTTTGAGCAAAGGCTCTTGCTTGGTCTTTCTGCAAGAGTAGGGGGGGCACGAGGCTGTCCCTTTGTGATCCTCCCCTTCCTGCCAGCTGTCTCTTCCTCACTGGGGGCTCCCAGGACTCAGCGTTGGTGCCCAGGCAGAGCCGAGGTCAGGGGCATTTGGCTAATAGGCAAGGAGGTTGCTCCCTGCTGGCTCTGGCCCTGATTCCCTGGCCTCTGCACCCAGAGAGCCACCTCAGCACCCTTCCTCTGGAAGCCAGTTGCAGGATTTGCAGCCCCACCCCTTGCAAGCGAGCCTTGCTTTCCTGCTCCCCCCCCCCGCCTGCTGAATATTCGGAATGATCAGACAGGCTGAACGTCTGCTTAACTGTGACCTACATTCCGTTAAGCATTGGCAGTGACTTTCATAACAAATGCAGCTGGGAAGCCCCTCCACTGGCCCAAGCGTGTGCACACATGCGCGAACCCACGCGCTTCCACAGGCATGGCATTAACTAGCCAAGAGCAAGGGGGAGTTGCTTCACCTGCCGCCCCCCTGGAATGCCTCCTCCTCGTTTTTCCCTTTCCCGAAGGGGATGCTGCACCCCACTTGGGGTTTATTGGAAGGGGCTTATGTGGAGAATAGGCAGGGGCTCAGACAAAGAGGGTTCTGCAGATGGGCGGGTGGGTAGTTAGAAGGGAGGCACAGGGGATGTTGGGGCCTACAGCAGCTTCCAGACCTTGCACTAGAAGCCCCGTCAGGCCCACACCGAGGCCTCTGAGCAAATGGTTCTGCCTACGGAACCTAATGCTACTGGAAGGGACTTCAGAGGTCATGGAGTCCACTGCGTTCCTGCCCCCCTCGCCACAGGATGGAGTCCAGCATCCCTGGCAGGTGGCTGCCCGTTCCCCCTGCAAATCCCTCCTGTGGAGGAGAGTCCTCCATCACCCCTCCTCCCAAGGTGGTCCATTCCACAGTAGAGCTGCTACGTTTTTCTAGATGCAAAGCCCCTCGGTTTGAGAAGGTGGTGTTCCACCTCTCCTGGGTGGCGTTTTCCCTCTTCTCCTGGAAAATCAGGTGCACAGTTTTGCGGGGTTGGCTGACCTGTTTCTGTCCGAGAGAGGTGCAGAGAGCTTGCCTTTCTCCAGCCCCAGCCAGTGCGCTTCTTCTGCCAGAGCAGAGGAAGGCTGGCTGGGCACCTTCCGGGAAGTAGTCTCTGCTGCCTTCAACTGTATTAAGTTCTTTTAGTTTTAAAAATTGCACAAACTGTCCTGGAATCTCCCACGGGCAGCGTATGAATTTATTCTTTTACTTTGCGACAGATTTGGCCACATACAGGGCTCTCTCTGCTTCCTCTGCCTCACCACCTGCTGGCTACTGAAGATTCAGGATGGGCTCTGGGGGCCAGTCCGTTGGCCCTCCTCTGAGCTGCCAGGGATCATATGCCATGAGCAGGAAGGGGCAGTGGGCTAGGCCAGTATTGTCTTTGGTTGCCTGACCAAGGATGCGGGTGGCCAGGGCCCTGGCAGGCCTGGGCTCTGCAGGCCAAGCCCTCCTGGTGGAGCCACCCAAGCTGAGCAGAGGGTGGGCAGGGGGCCAGGGCCAGGGCTGCTCTAAGCAGTGGTCTCATGCTGAAGTGTCCCATCCTTCTCTCTTTGCTTCAAGCCAGGTTTTGCCTGAGGCCTGGTGACTTCCAAATCTTCCCTTCACTCTGGAAATCCAGCTTCTCCATATCCCATGGTGTGCAATACCCTGGGGCTGTTTGCCAAGGCCCGTGTCTCGCCATTTGGAAAATGAGTTTCCAAGGTGTTTGGGGCAGACACTGCTGTTGCTGCTGCTGCCGCTGCTGCATTGTGGGTTCCAGAGAAAGAGACAGGACTGGGAAAACCATCTCCTTTCTCGGCCCAGCTGATGTCAGCAACACTTGGGGAGTGCAGAGGTCTCTGGCTTGGCTTGCTGACAGAGAGAAAGGCTGGCTGAGTGGAATTCTCCCTGCTACCAACCACGGTTGTGTTAGACAAACCAGGGTGAGTGGGCTTGGCACAGACCACCGTGCCTGCACGCCATTCCCCAGTCAAAGGCACCCCAGTTCTTCCACTGAACGGGGCAGATATTTTATTCAGCGATATCCTTCCTTTTTCTCAAGACCAGGACACAAAGCAGCTGAACCAGAAAACCCATACAAAGACATAAGTAGAAACATACAAAAAGCTACCATTAACATGCAATGAAACTGTTCACAATATTAAAACCCTTCCAAATTTCTGCTTATAAACCCGTGACAGGCATCCCGAGTTCTCCCACAATTCCTGCAGCAGTTGCTGCCCTGCCTGGCAGGTGTGACCGTGTTGGTCAGAGTCAGTGATGCAGAACAAGTCAGTAAGGTTGCCCCCTTGTAATGGGAAGAACACCATTGATTTGTCTTTAGAAAATTGGGGAAGGAGACTTTTGGCACTTGCTTTAACAGAAGAGGTGATATGCAGGGTCAGTGAACGAAGACACACACACAGGTGGAACCTGTGTTTTACCGTGTTTGGCTCTGCTTTACAGACTGCTGTCTAAGCTCTCTGGTTGCCTGTCAACCTATAGCGACCTCATGATCTTCATAAGGTTTTCTGACTCAGAGGTGGTTCTGCCAATTCCTTCCTCTGAAATATCGCCTCCAACCACCCCCGGGGTTGCCTGACAGTCTCCCACCCAAGAACTAACCAGGGCTGGCCCTGCTGAGCTTCCCAGGCCAGATGGGTTCTGGTGTCTTCAGGGGGCCTGGGCCTCCTTTCAACTCTCTCCCTCCTCCCAAAGCTCAACTTTTGGATGCTGCAAACATTACAGTACAATGAACGTGCCCACATTTGACCTCAAATAGGTAAAAAACAAATAAGCTTGTTCCTTCATTGGCTGTGGGGGAAGAATATGTGAACTAAAAATTTCACCGGCTCTGATGAGTCCATCACCACGGGTCAGCTCTCTGCTTGTTTGATGAAGCTCCCAGGTTTAACTGGGAAAGGTGAGGCCCAGGCATAGTGTGTGTTTGTGGGGAGTTGTGTCTGGATGCCCTCTGGATGAGGCCCAACAAAAGGCAGGCACAGAGAAGGAGAACCGGACCCCCACCTCTGCCAGGACAGATGGGAGCTGGTTGGCTGCTATGGGGTGAGGAAGATTAAAGGAGTCCCCACCTGGCGTCCTACCTGTGCCCTTGGGGGCAGCATCCTTGCGCTTGCTCCTCACCAGCATTCCCATGATGGCAAGAAGCCCCTCCTTGCTGCCTCCCCCTTTCATTCACTCAGGGGGGGGGGGACACCCCACTTGCTGCCCTCCTTTCCTTGGCCTGGCCTGTGGCCGCGGTGGGCCTCCACGCCATCCCTGCCTCACACTGCAGTGGCCTTTGGGCCCACAGGTGGACAGGGGCTTCTTTCCCACGGGGCAGCGGAGCCCCTAACAGCCTCTGCTTCTTTTCCTCAGGGACGGCTCAAAGACTGGCCTCGGGTTCAAGAAGGCCACTGCCTCCAGCACCTCCATCGACTACGCCGAGCTACTACAGCACTTTGAGAAAGTCCAGAATAAGCACCTGCAGGTCCGGCACCAGCGAGCTGCCCGGGGAGAGACCCTGGACCGGAGGGCCGTCTTCTGAGGGCCAGCTGCCCCCTCCCCCCAGGGTGGGGGGAGCCAGAGCAGTGTTGATGCCACTCTTGGGACCAAGGCGGTGGCGGCGGCGGCGGCTGCGGGGCAGCCGTGGGTGTGTGGCCAAGGAGGGTCCTGGCCTCCAGCAGCGGGCGCCCCTCTTTGCCCCCACCTGGGGGGCCACTCTTCCCCCTGCGCACATCAAGCCTGCACGAGGGCGGGGCGGGTGGGGGCCAAGCCCTTGCCTTTCCAGAGCCTGGTCTTGTGGTGGTCACCCGATGGCTGTAGCCTTGCTGTGACCACCTCCGCTGGGGAAAAGGCAAGCGAGAAGGACAGGCCGTTTGGGCTTCCAGCCCGGGGAGGGCAGTGTTCTGTGGGCCCCTCTGCCAAGCTGGCCCGGGCCCCCGTTGCTCCCCTGCCCCCCCACCTGGCACGCCAGTTTGTATGCATGCGCTTGGCCCCTGTGAGGATGTACAGAAGACTCCCAGAAAGCACCCCAATCATGTGTGTGGTTGCACAGCCTTAAAGCCCCCCCTCCTGCAGGGTGTGTACACGGGCAGACAGATCTCTAGACCCATGGGGATTGTAGCCTGAGGGTTTCTTTGTACTATTGTAAAAATGCCTCTCATTGAAATAAAAGAATGATGGGAAACTCGGCCCCACTCGCCCTGCGCAGGTGTCTCCTTTGGCTGCATACCTTTCCCACACAGGTCTCCTCCTGCACAGGGCCAGAACCCACACACCCCTGCCCCCCTTTGGCCTGGACTGCATTTCGGAGGGGGGACAATTGGGCTCCTTGCCTTGGAAGGAGAGTCCCAATGCTAAGTTGAAGGGTGGCGGGGTTGACCTCTACTACGGAAGATTGCCTGTGGTGAGGAACCTGTCCCATCATCCACAGGCTGCCATGGATTTCAGGGATGTCCCCTCAGTAATTGGGGGGGGGGCATCAGCAGACGTATACCCTCCTGTCCCAGTTTCTGGAGGGAGCAAACTGGGAAACAAGACATACACAGTATACCCACCCACCCATAAGATGGTTTTAAAATTCAGGCTGAGGTTGAAATTTATCTCTTTAAGAGGGATATAAAAAACAAAGCCCAGCTGTGCTGATTCAGAGGGGGGAAATTCACAGGATCATGCAATCTTAAAAAGCATTGGAAGGGGCCACAAGGGCCATCTAGTCCAACCCTCTGCTCAATGCAGGAATATGTGTTTAGAGATCACCGACCCTCGGAGACGGTTGATTCCACTGTGCTTACAGTAATGCCTGGAAGGTAGCACAGCTTGGCGACAGGCCTATAGTGGCACCCAAAAGTCTTAGACTAAAATCAAGCAGTTGGAAGGGGACCCCAAGGGCCATCTAGTCCAGCAAGATGCTGCTCCAAAGATGGAGGGAGAGTCCAGCACCCTCGGAGGCAGCCTGTTCCGCTGTCAAAACAGCTCCTCCAGTAAAGAAGCTCTTCCTAAGGTTTGGGTGAAATTTCATTTGAACCCATTGGTGTGTGTTCTAGTTTCTGGAGCAGCAGCAAATAAGACTGATCCATCTTGTAGAGGACACCCATCCCTTCAGACGTTTAAAGATGGCTCTCTTGTGCCGCCTCTTCTTCCTCTCCAACCTAAACCGACCCATTTGTTCCCCTCAGTTGTTCCTCACAAGGATTGGTTCCCAGACCCTGGACCATTTTGGCTGCCCTTCTCTGGACACGCTCCAGCTTCTCAATATCCTTCTTGAACTGTGGTGTCCAGAACTGGACACGGGATTCCTGGTGAGGTTGGAGTGGCACTAATACCCCCCTCAGGCGGGACACTTTGCTCCCCTATTGATGTGGCCCAGGACTGCATTGGCTCTTTGGGCTGCTGCATCCATCATATGGCTGACTCACTTTTAGTTTGTCTCTGTTAAGGCCCCTTGGTCCTTTTCATATGTACTACTTTCACCCAAGTGTCACCCCTTCTATATTTATGCATTCCATTTTTCTTGCCTACAATCCCTGCCTCCGCTGCCAAACTGTATTAAGGCCAACTTAGAATCATTGAAAGTACTTAAAAATGGGTGTTTGGGGTATTTGTTCCATCAGGCAAGAAGAGAGAACAGGAAAGGCTGCTTGAGAGGAAGGATGGTGGTCCAGAATTTTAAGCTCAAAATGGGGGGGGGGAGGTGGTGGGACCACGACCCCCCTCGGAGGGCTGGGATGAAAAAGGAAGAGAAATGGGCTGGTCTCTTTTCCTCCCACCCACCCCGCTTTTGCCCAGATCAAAGACAGCTGGGAGTCCAAACTCTGGCTTTAGGAGGCCCTCCTGGGTTGGACATCTCAGAGAAGCCCTGACTGACTCCTGGGAAGGGCAGTCATCCTTTGGGAGGTGGAATCCGCTGCCGCTGCTGCCGGGGAGGGTGCTGAGTCGAGGCTGGATGGCCATCTGTCATTGGGAGGGCTTGGATCGTGTCTTCCTGCAGGGCAGAAGGGGGTTGGACTGGATGGCCCTTGGGGGTCCCTTCCCACGCTAGGGTTCTGTGAGTCCAGAATATAATGGAATGCATTGCCTGGGAGTCTGGCATTGGGGTCTGCTTCCTCTTTGGGGGTTTTTAAACAGAGGCCATCTGTCATTGGGAGTGCTTGGATCGTGTCCCTGGGATGGAGGGGGTTGGACTGGATGGCCCCTGGGGGCCCCTTCCCACTCGGGTGCTTTGAAGGGGGCAAAGCCAGGCGGAGGGGGCTGCCCGGGGTTTGCAGGCGCGCACTCGGGGGTCGCAGAAGGGGCCGGGGGGGGCGGGGGGCGGACTTCAAAGGCGGCGGCGCCCCTCCCCCACTTCCGGCCCCGCCCCTCCCACGTGACTGGAGGCCTCCCCGCCCCCTCCCTCCCTCCCTCCCTCCCTCCCGCCGCCGCCATTCCGGGCGATTCCGGACCGAGAGACCCCTCGCCGCCCCCGGCCCACCCGGCCGCCCACCCACCGACTGGCGGACCTCGAGGGGACCCAGGCGGAAGGGGTCGGGCGTCTGCCCCTCGCCGCCGGCCTGCCGGCCTGCCTTCCTTGGCGGAGGATGGCTGCTGGCCGCCGCCGGGACCCCCGCCCCACCGCCGCCACCGCCGCCGCCCCTCGCCCGCCCGGCTGGGCAGGAGCCGCCGAGCGCCGCCGCGGAGGAGGGAGCCCGGGAGGAGGAGGCCGGCGAGGCGGAGGAGGGCGAGGCTGAGCCCGGAGGAGGAGGCGGAGGAGGAGAGCCCGAGACCCTCGCCCGAGACCCCCGCCCGCCTTCCCTCCCTCCCGCCCTCGGTGGGGTCTCCGGGGGCCATGGAGGCGGCGGCGGCCGAGAGGGAGTGCGGGGCGCTGGGCGGCCTCTTCCAGGCCATCGTCAACGACATGAAGGTGAGCCCCGGCCCGGGGGGGGGAGAGGGGGGGAGCCCCCAGACCCCCGGGCGCCCCCAAAGGAAGCCCCTGAGCGCGTGCAGAGCGCCTCGCCCGCCGGGGGCCCGGGCTGCGGGGGGAGAGGTGTGTTGGCCGGGCACCAGGGCCGGTTTCAGGCACCCGCGGCCCCAGCATCCGCAGGGCCCCCCATCATTGTGGGGGGGGGTCTCCAGCCTAACCCCCCTCCTGCAAAGACAGGATCAGTCACAACCTGGACAACCTGTCCTGTGAGTAGCTTAGGCTGGGTTAGGTGACGCTGACCTGGGATAAACATATGCCCCCCCCCAAATAAAGCGTTGCAGGGCCCCCCAAAATTCCCCTCATTGTGGGGGTCTCCATCCTAACCCTCCTCCTGCAAAACCAGGGTTAGTCATAACCTGAATATCCTGTCCTGTGAGTAGCTTAGGTTGTACTGACCTGAGGTAAGCGTATGGGGCCCCCCAAATTAAGCACTGCAGGGCCCCCCCAATTCTTTAAACCGGCCCTGCCGGCACCGAAAGGGCAGCCAGCCCCTGTGTGTGTGTGGGGGGGGGCTGGTGGCAGCCTCCTGCCAGATTGCATGGGTGTTGCTTGGGGGGGGGCTGACCCAGATTCCTGGCTGGGGGCTCCCCTCACCCCTTGGCAGGTGGGCAGGGCCCCTCCCCTCCTTCCCCCCTCCCGGCCCAGGGGAGGCCACCCAGGAGGGCGGGGTGGGGGGCAGGGGTCTGCCCCCCCCCGAGACAGGAGTGGGGGGCTGTTTCCCATGGAAGGAGGCCAAGGGGCTGACCCCCTCCCTCCTGGCAGCCGTGGCAGACCCAAGCCTCCCCCCCCCAGCATTCCCATCCCATTCACCTCAGGGGCAGCTTTTGGGATGGGGCACAAGGGCTCGGGAGGGTCCCGTAGGGCCCTGTGGGGGCAGGTGGGGGGGAGTGAGTGTGGTCCCTCCCCTCCTAGCCCTTCCCAAAGGCACCCTCGCAGGGTTGGCGTTTGGGTGGCCTCTCCTGCCCAGTTGGAGGTGCCAACCAGGTGGGAGGCCGACTGACCCCCCTGGGCCACTGCAGGGGCAAACCCACCACCCCCTTGCCAGGCCCCTCTGAACCTTTGGGGCAGCCTTTTGGACCCAGTCCCCAAAAAGGCTTCCTGTCTCTGCGCTGAGAAACGGACTTTTGTCTCCGGTGGTCCGAGGCTCCTAGAGCAGAATGGCCCCTTACTCCAGGGGACCGCCTGCTCCGTGGCGGCCACGGCTTCTGGGCAGAGTCCGGCATGCTGGTTCTGACCTCCTGGCCCAAGGGACGGGGCCTTCTAGGTAGTGGCTCCAAGCCTGTGGAATTCCCTCCCACAAGAGACTAAGCTGCCCCCCCCCACAAAAAAAGGCCTTCCTTATTGGAATACCCATTTGATGAGTACAGTAATTGGTTCCTTAAAAGTCTTGCTTATGGGAGGGGAGCTGGGTTTTTATCCTTAATATTATGTTTTGACATTATTCTTACTGTTTTTAAAATTAATGGTGTTTTAGTGTGAAAGCTTATTTAACGACGCATGCATTTAGGGGGATGCAATAGAGGGTGTCCACATTTAAGGAGGATGCAATCGAAGATGCCCAGAAAGAAACAGGGAGCCATGTGGCGTCTTTAAGGTTGATCAATGAGGTTTGTTTTAGCAGGCGAATTTGTGGGTTTCAGTCCCCTTCCCCATTTGCAGTGACGGAGGGAGGGATCCGACCTCAGGTGTGCCTGCAGAGTGGGGGGTGGGTGGGGTGTTGGGGGGACAGAGTGAAAATGCATGCAGAAAAAGACAGCATTGTACAATGGATGCTGGCGGTTGAGGGCCTTCCAAGGGCTGGTTTAGTGTGTGTGTGTGTGTCAGTTTTCACCCTCTCTCTCTCTCTCTCACACACACACACACACCCCTTGCAGTTGTGAGCCCTTTTCGTTCACTTTGGGCCATAAATACAGGACTAAAAGAACTAGGGGCTGGAGGGGGTGTCTGCCAGGAGATTTTGGGAGATGGCACACTTTCCACCCCCATCCCGGAATCTGAAAAGTCCCACCCAGCAGCACTGGGTGACTGTGGTGGCCGTGGGGTTGCCCCGTTTTTTTGGGTCAGTGGGGAGGGCCCCCCTGCTCGCTTCCTGTGACTCTGCAGAGTTGGCTCCTGTTTCTCCCCTTTGGGATTTAAGATGGCCTCCCTTCTGGATTCTGCCCTCTTGCTGCGGAGTGAGGCACCTGGATGTGGGCAGCCATTCCAGGACCGGCCCCTTTCCCAAAAAGCATGCCTCCGTTGTGCTAGAGCCCTCCAAAAAGCAAATCCAGTTTGGAGATTGTTTGCCTTCCTATGCAGCCTCGGGGACCCCCCTCCCAGTAGAGTTTGCAGGCTGGTGTGTGGAGCGATGTGGGTAGCCACTACCACACGGGAGGACTTGGGGCAAGGGAGGCAGTCCTGCCCAGCCACGTGGCGGCTTTTAGGGGTGCAGAAGAAGTTCCCCGCGAGCCATCCTGACTTTAAGGCCTGGCAGGGCAGTTTGGGAGAGGTCTTCGCTCCTGCTCCATCTCCCCCACCCAGGGGGGCATTCCTAAATCCCTTGGCCACGCCTTGGACTGCCAGGCTGCCTCTGGTGGCCTGTACATCCTGGGGGGGGGGGTGGCCTCCCCTCCATTTGCCCTCAGCCTCCCCTCTCCCACCTCCCCCTTTCCTTTGCTCTGATCTGTTTATTTTACGGAGGGGGGGGCAGGAGATCCAAAGCATCTGTCATTGTGTTTTTAATATAAGTTTCCTAATCAGTGTGACCCACATTTTGTTTTATTTTTCCTATTTGTTGCTGCTTTTCCCTCTCCCTCATTCTTCCATTTTTTTCTGTCTTTCCCTGTTTTATGGTTGTTCATTTTCTCCATACGCTGCAGCTGCTGATGGTGTTAATTCACATTACGTATCCCAGGTTGTGGGTACAAGATGGGTTCCCCCTCACTCTGTCCTTCACTTGCCCTGTTACTCCCCTTCCCAGCTCAGAAACTGAGGACAGACAACATGTGGCCCCGTGGCTCAACCACAGCTCCCCTCAGCCTTAGCCAACATAGCTATGCTGCAAAGTAATGGGAGTTGCGGTCCAGCAATGCTTCCACTGTTGCCCAGAAACATGCAGACCCGGTCTCAGCCAGTGAGGCCAGTCCAGGCGCCCATCTGCCCTGACCTCTTGCCTGGGAGTGTGAGGCACAGCAAGGCCTTGCAGTGGGGTCCTCGGGGAGAGAGTGGCAAAGCCTGGAGTGGATTCGCTGCCCCGCTGAGATGGGGAGCCCCTGCCGCTTTCACAGGTGGGGGCAATGCCGGCTGTTGTGGGAGCCGTGGGTGCTGCTCCTTGGAGAAGGTTCCCCTGCTGCCTGTGGGTGCTCCTGGGAACACGTCCATGCAGGAGTAGGGAATTTCACTTGATTCATTAAAAGGGATTAGTACTTTTTACTTTTCAAACAAGTAAGTGCAAATGTAACTCTGCTAGGAAGATGTGCCTGCTGGTTCATGTGTGGATTGCTTCAGACACGCTATGCTGGATTTGTGCAAAAGAGCTTTTCTATGTGGGTTCCCCTCCAGACACCCTGAAAACAATTTCTCTCCCCCCGCCCCCAAATCTGGTCTTCCCTTTCTTTGTTGTCAGGTTCACCTGCTTTGAGAAACATGGGTGGTAGTGTGATCTTGAACAACATTGCTGTAGACTTGGCTACTCTGAACCCTTGTCTCCAGTTAAAATTTGTGGCTGTGTTCCTGCTGGGGGAAAGATGGGTAGAGCTGATTGTTTGTCCTGCTGACGAATGCTGTGCTTCCTGATTGCCTGTACTCCTCATTTCCTGTCTACAGTGTGTGGCCAGAGCTTACCTGGACTGGGCTGGGGAGTTATTGTCTGCATGGGTTCTGCTTACCTGTAGGCTGTACTTTGCCATTAGAAAACAAAGATTGCTGCATTGGTTCATGGGTGGGGGGAGGCATAATTGGAAATCACCTGTATGAGAATCAGCCAAACTTGCACTTATTCATTTTATTAAGATATTAATTTCTTCCCTTTATTGTAACACTTTTGTGTGGCTTACAATAAAAGCAGTTTAAACAATTAAAAATTTAAAACAATAAAAATAATGTGAACAGTCTAGGACACATGCTAAGCAGTTGGGTGATTTACAAAGTTAAAACAATTTAAAACCAATCTGTATGCATAACAGGTCTGGATGAAATCATTCGGCCCGGAAGCTGTGATAAAAAGCCAGGTCTCAACTCTGTGCCAGAAAGAAACTGTCCATGGGTGCCATTGGGGTCTCTGGGGAGGGCAGTCCAGCCTCACTGGGGAGCAGAAGGCACTGCCCCACTGGAGGAGCCCAAGGGAGGGTTTCCTCCTGTGCGCCTTCCATGTCTCTGGCGCTCTCAGGGTGGAAAGCAATCTGGGGGTGTTGATGCTCCCTTTATGTTGGGAGTGCTGGGTGGAGGAAAGCAGGGAAGGCTGTCTGGTGGGGTGGGGTTCCCTTCCCCTCTTTCCCAGCCCAATCTCTTCCTTCCTCTGCATCCCCCCCCCCATTTCCCCTGCAGAGTGCGAGGGCTTGGAGGGGGCTTATGCCCATGGCCCTGAGGCAAAAAAAATCTGCATGGCTCTGCAGGTCATTATTAACCATTTACTTGGATTTGTTAATTGCTTTTCTGACCTTGCAAAACACTACACACTAACACATATTTTGAAAAGTCTGTAAAAGCAGAATAAATACCAGTTTTGAAGGCTGAAGGCCATAAGAGAGTGGTACAGTTTCAGCTTCCTGCTGGAGGCTCTGTGAGGGAGATGCCGACTGACTCCTCTGGAGAGCATGGTCCACAGTTGTGGTGCTGAGTCCGTGCCCCTGGCCACCAGCGATGGATCTCGGCGGCTGCTTCTCTCTGCTCAGGTGCCCCAGAGAGAGTTGAGTGAGGTTGCCTGGCCTACTTGGCTCTGCCACCCTCGAGTGCAGATTGGCAAGTGTGCTTGTCAGGGCCCTTGTAGCCCAGTGTGCCTTGCTTAGGAGGGGTGCGTTTGGGCTCCACGAATGTACTTATGGGCGCAGGCAATCGTGCAGAGCAGTGCAACGCCAAACCTGCATCCCCACTGCTGTTCCTCTTTCCACGGCTCCATCCCTCTACCTCTGCTTCCAACTTTGGCTGCTGTTTTGCAGGGGAGTAACAACTGCCAGAGCAGGCCTAAATACCCTCAAGGTACTGGATCCTGTCTGGTCTTGGAAGCTAAGCAGGGTCAGGCCTGGTTAGTACTTGGATGGGACACTGCCAACGAGTGCCAGGTGCTGCCATTGGCTCTATTTCAGAGGGAGGGACTGGCAAAACCACCTCTGAGGATTCCTTGCCTCAAAAAACCCCTGTGAGATTCATGGGGTCACCATAAGCTGAGAGGCGGCTTGAAGGCACCTGTGAACACAACTGCTGTTCCTGCTCCAGTGTCCCATTGTGCCAGAACAAAGGAGTACAGTAGGAAGCTGGGCTCATCCTGTCTGGAGTGTGAGACAGAGTTGTCATAGGTCTGCATTCCCAAAACAACCATTGCCGTCTGGTTTTGAACGTGCATGTTGAGCAGGAGAAGAAAGACATCCACCTCTAACCTTATGCCTTAAATCGTGGAACAAGGATGAGGCCTCTGAGTGCAGAATCCTTTTGGTTTTTCCCAGCTAGAGTAGACACGTTGGATCAATTGCAGGTTATTCCAGCAGATTCATTGGATCTATTTTTGTTGGGACTAACAACTCTTCAGCCCTGCTGATGCAGACAGAGGGACGTGGCCAGGATTTGCCTCGATCCAAGCGCCTGGCCTAACCATATTGGGTCAGCCTGTGAGTAAGGGGTTCTCTTGAGTGCTGGGCTAAATATCAGGCCCACCCCTGTGCCCGGATGGTGACCTCAAGTCATCTGTTAAGGTGATAGGTGTAGGTGAGCCAGGTGCCACGGCTGTGCCCACTAAGGCCCCGGCCAGGTAGCCCTCGGTGCTTGCCCGCTGGCTGAGTCTTGGATGGTTGTGTTGCCAGATTGGAGGTAGAATTGGTTTAGATGTGGCTCAGCAACAAATATGCATTTTGGGGAGGGGTGTGTGTCTGTGTCTGAGTTTCCAGAGCCAAAGGGTGTGTGTGGTGAGGCAGAAGCTGGGGTGGGAAGCCATAGAAGGAGCACCAGAGGTTCTTCGGTTCAGCCTTTTCTGTCTTCTCTAGTTATGGGTTCTGTGGGTAGGTGGAGGTGCTGCTCTTAAAAATAAGAGACTCTGCTGTACACCGGCCTGCGTGCTTCTACACTTCTGTTTGTGAACATGCTGCTGCAACACTTGTGCTGCCAGGGCTGCTCTTTGCAGGAGTTTTGTGCCAGCTGGGCAGTGAACATGCAGGGCTTGTGACCAGCAGCCCCCACCCCCAGTAGATGAGGGGCTTGTGGGGCAGGAATTGCTGTGCTCCACCCTGGGGGGTCCCTTTGGGGTCCAGAGGAAGGACAGGGGAGTTCTCAAGACACAGCGAGAGAAAGGCTGCCCTCTGTGATGCCATCTCTCTTGGCAAGAGGAGTGCCCAGGGAAGGAAGTCTCCCATTTTGTGCCAAGGGGGTGGGATGGGTGGGACTGGGAGGCCTTGGGTTGGGGAGGGATTGGGAGCTGGTGAGTGATGCCTGTGGAGGGTGGATGCTTCTTTTTTTGCAACTTGAGAGGAAGAAAGGTAAAACACCAGCTCTGGCTTTCCCAGAAATTTCATGGTATCATTTCTCCCTTCCTTCCTTCCCAGCTGTATTTGCAAGTCCACTAAGTTGCATGTTCGGCAAGGAGCTCCAGATGTAAAAGAATACCCAGAAATTCTTCAGGAGAAAAGGGGTCTCAACAACACAAGGAGAATGCCCCATGGTGGAAATGGGGAACTGTTGCACGTTTTTTCTCATTTCAAGACTTTTTTGGCAGAAAGTTTTTCTCTATTCCTCTTTTACACGAAGAACAAACTTCTTGAGTAGCCACTGGAGCCCAGAAATTGGCCACCCTAGAGCAGGGCAAGAGCTTGGTCTCCGATTCAGAGAAAGGGCCAATGGTGCCAGGCACAGTGCCCACCCCAGCAGCTGAAATCCCGCTGGACCTGCTCCTGGGGGCTCCGTTCTGGGCCGTCTCAGGTTGGCACTGCAGCACAGACCTGATAACAGGTTATCCTCTCCTCTCGAGCAAGTTTGGCAAGGCTGTGCCTGCGTGGAGGACAGGTCTCCCCCACAGCGAGCAACTGTGATGGAAGGCTGGGAGACTCCCGCTTTTCCTCCCTCTGCCAGAGAGCAGTTGTCAGCCTAAGGGGCCACTCGGGGCGAATGGGGCCTGACTTGCCAGCTTCCAGGATTCATTAAGGAGGGCCTTGGTCTTTCAACGGCTCCTGGTGGCTGGTTGGGTGGCGGATGTCCCAATGGAGCAGGGCCAGACAGGCTTTTGGGCAGATTGTTTGCACCCTGGCTGAATGGGGGCCTGGATTTTGTACCCCCTCATTTTGCTCAGCAGTCTTGTACGTTTTGTCGGGTTAGGCTCATTATGGGTGGGGAAGGGACGCAACAGGATGGCCAGCGGGGCTCTCCTCAAGGTGGCCCACGGCTGGCTGTTGGCCAATGTCAGCCTCCTGGCCTGGCTGGTATATCGGCTGCTCTTTATACGTGGCCAGTTTTCTCTGGGGTCTAGTTTCCAAAAATGATTGCTCTGTTTGAGGTGCCTCAGGATCCCCTGCTTGGGTTTTCTCTTAGTCAGGACATGAAAAAGGTTAAGGGTTTTGGAGGCTGTGTCCCCCAAATGTTACTTTTCCAGTCTCTGCCATTGATACAGCCCCTCTTATGGAATGATTTCAAGTTGCACCCTTCATTTTCCAAAGGAAATCTTTTGCTTATCCCTTGTTAACAACCCATTTTCACTGTGAATGTTACAACAAAGCATGTTCCCTTACAGGCTGTAGTGAGTGTAAGTCATATT
The DNA here is from genome assembly GCA_030847615.1 of Gambelia wislizenii. Lineage (NCBI taxonomy): Eukaryota > Metazoa > Chordata > Lepidosauria > Squamata > Crotaphytidae > Gambelia > Gambelia wislizenii. The sequence goes on from JAUMIR010000008.1 coordinate 42,788,026, forward strand.
TATCCAGTCATGCAGGTCCTCTGTCTGTTTCCATAAAGCATAGAGACTCTCCTTAGAGCCACTTTCCTGATTCTAAAGTAAAATCTATAAATGGTTGATTTTTGGGAATAGTCTACTCAGCCACTGCTGTCTTATTTTCTTGTGCTGAATGTGCTTTTATGGTTCTGTTAAGGTTACTTTCAACTCCAAATGAAGACCAGTCTTATTTATAAAACCATACTAAGTCTACTATAGATATTTTATTATATCTAAATTATCTTTCTTTCTTTCTTCTCTTATTCATTCTCCCTGCTTAACCTGCCTGAAATGTGAGGCAAGGCCCCCGTTGCCAGCAGCTGCGTTTTCAGGGCTGGCTGCCATGAAGCCCCCTCCTTACTTACTGACAGTCTGTTTGCAATGAATGGAGGATTGATGAGGGGAAGTTGCCATTTTGAGGGGACTCACGCCCTGGCAGAATGCGCAGCCCTTTGTGGTGTTTTATGTAAGGGACAGTTGCTATGAGCAAAAGTGTTTTTTGATCTGCTTTTGCTGTCTTGTCGGGCAGAGCTACTTTCTTCTGGCAGGCAGATCTTTTTGGCTAGGAGGTGCCCGTGGCAAAGGGAACATGGATGCCCTGCTACAGACCTGCTGTGGCTCTGAGGGCCACCAGTGACAAAGCCCTTGGTGCCGGGCCAGGCAGGGAGTCTTGCCTGGGCAACCCTCCCGGCTGTAGTGGCCACCCCGAGATCATGCTGGTCACACTTGCAGGGCGAGAGACTAGTCTAGGCCCAGCATTGAGGGCAGCCTTTTCTGTCCGCCGTGAGCAGAAGGGGAACAAATAAGGCTGTGTAAGATGAGCCGGGTGGGGGGCAATGTTGATATGTCCGAGGGCGAATGTTTCCCCGTTCGCCAAAACCCATTGCCACCTGCCCCTTCTCCCTGCCGCCACCACACCGCCATGGGTCAGAGGCAGGGCAGGTGGCAGAATTCCAGGTGCAGACCCATAAAAGCCCTTTAGAAAGCAAGGGATGCTGGTTTGAAAGGCGTTTCTCAGTTTGCTGCCAAATTTTGGCACTGGTTTTCTGTCAAATGTTGGTGGCACCTGTTTTGCAGGGGATTAGAGGATTGGGCATAGGAGGGGGCTGTGCACTGTTAGTTCAGGAAAATGGCGCATGGTGGCTTAACTGACATCATCCCCGGGGCCTGCTTGGTGCAGGATCCGGGATAACGTGGCGGCGGCGGCAGCTCCGTTGGTTGCTGTCTTAGCGCAGTGAGTCTGGGCTGCTGAGTCACTCTTCTTCAGCAGTCCACCCACAGCGATATATTCCATCATGCTGTTTTCTTCCTGTCTTCTCCCTCTTCCCTGGTTAACTGTTTCCTAGCTCCACTTGCTGGGCCTTCTACTTGTGCTGGTGGCCATTTGGACCTTTGCCCCACCTTGAAAGACAGTTCAGTATGTGTGTGTGTGTAAAAGAGAGAGGGAAGGAGGGAGAGCCCTGGGTGGGATTTGAGTCTGGCAGGGTTTCCAGAGCCCAACTTTCCAAGGATTTGCAAAACAAGTCCCCTTGTTGCTGCTACAGGGTGTGTGTGCGTGTGTGTGCACACATTGTGCCTGCTCTGGAGATGCCCACAAACTGCGAGGTGTCTGTTTCTGCTGGGAATTTTAACCAGGAGGTGAGACGCTGCAGAAGGGAAGGGGCTCCAGCTGGCACAGTGGAGGAGCATTGAGGAGCATTGGGCAGCAAAAGAGCCGGAAGCCACCCTGGCTGGGGAAGGTGTACCTGAGACTTTAGTCATTCTGCCTGGAGCCTTGGAGAGTGATTGATTGATGATTGGTTGATTGATAAGGTTACTAAAGATCAAGTGGAATATGGAAGTCCTAACGAGGCAGTGGCAGGTGGCATAGGGAAGTGGCATTCTCTTTTCAGCCACTTCCAGCCTGGCTTCCTTTTGGCATGATGATGTCTGTTATTTATATATGGCACCAACCAAGTTCCCAGTGCCTGACTCAAGGGGGTTGCAGATTGGGGAAATGGCATAAAGCAGGCAAGAGGAAATGGAACGAAATGGAGGAGTTAAGGGATACAGAGCAGCGTGTTGGGGGCAGCATGTGTGATCATTCAAGGTGCGCACACCATTCGGGCCATGTTGCAACAGGTGATGTGAAGTCCTATAGGCGGAATCTGAATTCAGTCTCCCCCTTTGCCTCTTATTCATACTTCAGTTAGCCTGCCTGCCTTAACAAAAGCATAAAAATAAGGGCCTTGTTTATTTAGTCCTTTGAATTGTTCATCTCTAGTCATTCACAGTTCTTTAGGATGCTTGCTCATTGAAAATTTGTTTGTTCATTGCCTTACTTAAAAATGCAAACTAAAATGCAGCAAGAACACAGCTCTGCAGGTGGCAAAGGAAGCGACTCTACAGCGTCAGAATTGGGGCAGACTTTCATGGCCCCCTCCATAAGCACTTCTGGCCTTTCTGGCACTTGGCTTCTTCAAGCCGGATGGGGAACACTTGGTGGGAGTTTCCCATCCCGCTCACCTCCTGCCCAGCTAAAAAAACCCTTCCCTCCTCCCACCTGTGGTTTTTGCTGACAGGTTACTTTCCTCTTTTGCAGCAAAGAAGCTTCAAAGTCTCCCTGTCCTGTCTTGGGGGGGGGGAAGCTAAACTCCCCAAAGCAGCAACCCCTCCTCTGAAAAGAAAACCTTTCCTCTCCTGCTAAGGTGAACACTTTTTAAAACCTCCATTGGTGCCAGCTTTGTCTTTTGGAAAAGTCTAATGGCAGTGTCTGTGTGTGTGCGTGTGTGTGTGTGTGCTTTAGCTAACCCTCCCCAGCACTGCAGCCCCCCCAAAAAAATCCTTCTTCTCCCGCTCTGATAGCCTTGTGGCCGAAGAGTGGGATATAAATAAATAAAAATATAATAATAATAATAATAATAATAATAAAGTAATCAGACTTTTAGAGGTTCTGTGCATGTGTATGTGTGAGAGAGAGAGAAGCTTGAGAAGCCTCCATTGGGCACAGCCTCACCCACTGCTGGCTTGAAGCCCCCCGCCCCTAGTGGGCTTCCCTACCCCTTCTGTGGAGAGGGACCTTATTGGGGGTTCAGAAGATGGTTGAGGAGACATCAAAGCCACCCATGTTCTGAAGATGTTATCACTGCCTTCCCAAGAGCAGCTTTGCCGGATTTGAGCTGCTCCTTTTCTTGGGCTGTTACTCCTCCTGAGGGACCTCTAAGGAGAGTGAAACTGCCCCCTCACAGCTGCTGGCTTCCCCCACCATCTTGCCAGGTACCCCTCCTGACCGGTAGATGTCCATTTGGCAGCCCCTGCCTCCGCCAGTGTGTCTAAAGGCTGGCCCTTCGCGGTGCCAAAAGCTCGGATGGTGACCTGTTCTGCCCGCTGAGAGGGGAACCCAGCCCCTCTTTGTCTTTCTCCTTGCTCAGGTGTTACAAACATCCTTGCCTCTCGGGCATCTGGCCAGCAGGACATGGAGGACCACTTCCCGCTCTCTTTCTGGCTCTCTCGCTGCCTGGAGCACGTCGGGAATGATCCGGAAGCTTCTCCTGCACACCTGCCCTCCTCGATTGCGTGGGTCTCCTCCGCGAAAGGCCCAGATGGGGGCAGGAGAGGAGGGTGGGCATAGCCTCAGGGGCCCACGTTTGAACCCCCAAGTCCCACTCTGATGGCGGAGGCTGCCAAGCAGCATGAGACCGCCATGTGTTCGTTCGTTCATTCATTCGCTCATTTCCTGCCTTTTTTCCTAATCATGGGACTCGAGATGGCTTGCTAAAGTTAAAACAAACATAGTTAAAAGCATTTACAAAAACCTAAATAAAAGTATACAAAAAGTTATTGTTAAAATACAGTTAAGCCATAGAATTAAAACCCTTCCAAACAAATCCATTAAAAGGGAGAAGATAAAAATCAACCAAGCAGCACACGCCCTTTAAAAGCGCAGTCAGTTCCCAAATGCCTGTTAGAATGGGCAAAGTCATGGTGATATTTTGAGGGCGTGTTGCATCCTGCCAGTCTCTTTAGTTCTCAAGATGTTTGTCCTAAGGGGGAGACCAGGAGGGTGGGGGAGAGGAAAGGGAGAGGGGGGCTTGGCTGTTTCATAGAATCATAGAGTTGGAAGAGACCCCAAGGGCCATCCAGTCCAACCCCATTCTGCCATGCAGGAATATACAATCAAAGCACTCCCAAAGACAGATGGCCATCCAGCCTCTGTTTAAGCACCTCCAAAGAAGGAGACTGCACCACACTCCCAGGCAGCAGCGGATTCCACTTCCAAACAGCTCTGACTGTCAGGAAGTTCTTCCTAATAATGTTTAGGTGGAATCTCTGTTCCTGCAGTTGGAACCCATTGCTCTGTGTCCTAGTCTCTGGAGCAGCAGAAAACAAGCTTGCCCCATCCTCAGTATGACATCCCTTCAAATACTTAAACATGGCTATCATGTCCCCTCTCAGCCTCTCTTCTCCAGACTAAACATGCCGAGCTCCCTAAGCCGTTCCTCATAGGGCATCATGGCTTCCAAACATCCCACCATCCTGGTCGCCCTCCTCTGGGCACGTTCCAGCTTGTCCATATCCTTCCTGAATTGTGGTGCCCAGAACTGGACACAGTCTTCCAGGTGAGGTCTGACCAAAGCAGAATAGAGTAGCACTATTACTTCCCTTGATCTAGACACTATACTCCCATTAATGCAGCCTAGAATCGCATTGGCTTTTTCAGCTGCTCATGTTCAGCTTGTGGTCCTCTAAGACTCCTAGACCTTTTTTGCATGTACTACCCTCAAGCCAGGTGTCACCCATCCTATATCTGTGCATTTCATTTTTACTACTGCCCAAGTGTAGTATCCTACATTTCTCCCTGTTGAAATTAATTTTGTTAATTTTGACCCAGCTTTCTAATCTGTTGAGGTTTCTTAAGCGGGCTTCTCCCTTGATGCTGCCCCTGATTATCTGGAAATTGGTAAGGGAAGCAAGATGCAAGGGAGGCCTTGCCTGCCCAGTCAGAAGCCGGCCATGTGGCCAGCAAAGGGGCCTGCCATGGCTGCTGGGTCCTCGCTCCTCTTGCCCACATAGCTGGCAAGAAAGCCCTGGCCCTAGCCCTAGCTGGAAGTAGGCCCAAACAGTTGGAGGGAGAAACAACCTCTGCTTTTTTGTGGGTTTTTTCTGGGCTGCGAGGCTGTGTTCTAGAGGAGTTTATTCCTGACATTTCGCCTGCATCTGTGGCTGGCATCTTCAGAGAATGGTGGTGTGTGGGGTTTATATACTGTGAGTCCCTGTTGAAGAGGATTAGCATGTAAGTTTGTGTATTCAGTTCTTAGCCACTGTTTTGCAAGAAGAACCCACTGGTTGGGCTCACAGAGGGGCTGGACCCTGCCACATCCTGAGGGCATGTATTGTCCGCACTCAGAGGAGAGCTGTTTGGCACAGGTCTGTGGGGCAGGGAGAAAGAGAGAGAGATGGCCCTTTGTCCCTGGTGGGCTTGTGGCTTGGTTGTATGGACACCTGGCCAGGGAATGGTCCACACACTGTGCCCACAGAGAAAGTGCCGTGATGGTCAGGAGTAGGAATGCTACTGAAGGAAGTGCAAGGAGGAGTCCCCCAAAAAGGAGGGGTGCCCCTGCAGGTGTCTGGCTACTGGTGGTGCCAATTACGCCTCCACAGGGATGCCCGAGGGGAGACAGGGACTACTCCGTGTCTGCTCCCAGGCTTTGGGACGCCCTCCCAAGGGAGGCCAGGATGGAACGAAAAAGGATCTCTTCTGACTGGCATTTAGGAACTGGACGTAAGGGCTTTCAGGAGAGTGCTATTGTGATGATTTTTATCTCTTGTCTCTTGAAGGAACTTGTTTAAAATGTTTTCCGTTCTGTAGATATTTAATGGCATTTTAATACCTGTAATAATGTTTTGCAAATGTATGTCTTTATAAATGCTTTCATGTGTATTGTTTTTTAAAATTTTTGTAAGCTGCCCCCAGTTCCAATTTTTTTTTGGTGGGGGAAGAAAGAGAGAGATAAGGTCAGTAAGTAAATAATAATGATAATTGTTGGCTGCTGTTGTTGTTTTTGCTGGCCAAGGCTATAAAAGCAACCACTCTGAACCCAGAGAAGCTGTGATGATGGGGAGCCGTGCCAGAGATGGGCCCTGCCGTACCAAGAGCATCCTTAGCACAGGCAGCCTGGCTGAAGAGAGCAGCCTGGAGAGGGATGGCGAAGAGCAGTGGCTGGGCCTGGAGGCTCTTCCTCTGGGACTTTTGGGGAGAAGGGTGGTGTTGGATGATTCTGGACAATGGTAGAGCAGGGGGAGAATTTGCCGGATTGCTGGTGGGTCCCTGAAATGGACTTGGCCACAGTACAGAGGCGGTACGGCAGGAGCAGGCTGCGGTACAGGTGGAGCAGGAGTTGGCACCACGGTCACAGTGGGCTCAGTGCCCTGTTTAGCCTCCTTCGGTCTCTCCTCAGCGTGGGTGCGCTTAGCCTTCTTCTTCTTAGGGGCTTTGCCCTTAGAAGATGCAGAAGACTCTCGGTCCCGGCCCGCATCCTTCGATCCCGATCGATCCCTAGGCTTGTCCTTGGATCCGATGGCCGACGAATCCGAGGAGGCTCGATCCCCAGCCGGGGTTGGCCTGGTGGCATGTTTGTGCGAATGGAGCACAGCCTCTGGATCGGATGCCACGGAATGGCGCCGAGAAAGGCTCCGTGAGCGGTGGCGCTTGGCTTGAGAGGACTTTGGTGAGGGGGAATCGTCCCCGTTTTTGCGGAGCTGCACATCAACGTCTTGGAGCTCCTTGCCGTCTAGATGCCATGGGCAAGATTGGTTTAAGGAATTTTGGGGGCCCCTGCAGTGCTTTATTTTGGGGGGCCCATATGTTGATCTCAGGTCAATGTAACCTAACTCAGCCTAAGCTATTCACAGTACAGGATATTCAGATTACTAATTACTAATTATGTTTTTGCAGGAGGAGGGTTACTACAGGGCCCCCCACAATGATGGGGCCCCCTGCAGATGCTGATGCTGCTGGTGCCTTAAAGCGGCCCTGGCCATGGGGCATCGTTTCTCCCCTGCTCTCATTTCAGTCCAGCTGAAGGAAGACCAGGAGAACTGTGTGTGTCTGAGGCTATTTATTTCCTTCCTGGGGTGGGGAAACATGCCTCCTTTCTGAGGGGCTTGGCTGGCAATGTGGGGGCCTGTCTGCCTACCAAGGGATGGGAAGAGGAGGGCAGCAAGCTGGGCAAAAGGCGGGTGGTCGGCCTTTTTTTTTGTGGCCAGGGCAAGGGGGGGAGGCTCTTGCGGTGGCCGCAGTCTGAGCAGGAGGCTGGACCTTGGGAAATGGCCAGACCTACAGAAGGGCCTGAGGTCCAGCGGAATCTGTCCCCAGCGCCTCAGTTGGGCTGGACCAAAGGTACACAGCTACTCCACCACAGTTGTGTTGTTGTGAGCAGCTGGGTCTGCTGTGTAGTCTGCTGTGAGATTGAACACCCCGTGTGTGGTGTGGCCTCCGCCAGGTGCTGTTTGCCTTTGCTCCTCCAATCATGACTTAGCACTCCTGGGTGGCAATACTACTTCAGAAACTCTTTTTAAAATAAGATTTTTAAAAAGCATCATGAGTGAGAGCAGTGAAAGCACGAGGCAGGATCCAGCCACACTGACTGCTTCTTCAGAGACACTCCAGAGGTGAGCGCAGCCGCCCTCTTGCCGCCCGGCTCTTCTGCCCAGGCCACTCTGCCTGCTGGCATTGGCGTGGGGTCCCTGGTGGCCAGCAGGGGCCAAATGCTTCACGGGATGGGTAGCCTTGCTCCAAAACCGATGGCGGGCAGAGCTGCTCGAGGGCAGGGCTTTCATGCGATTCTCCTTTTTGCTTCTGCTGAGGCCTTTGTAAGTTGGTCTTGGGTTCTTCTGCAGGAAGGCTGCTTCCTTGCAACAGAGCAATTCTAGGCTGGACCCTTCTGTGAGAAGGGTGAGTTCCAGCCTAGAGGGGCAGGGGGACCCCAAAAGTGGGAACGTGCCTCCCTGTCCCCAGTGAAGATTGCAAGGAGCTCCATGCTGCCATCAGGGGAGGGCTCATTTGGCTCTTCATTTATTTCCCTTGGTGCTGTGGAGCCATGATGGGGGAAGGAGGCAGCAGGCAGTGTGGAGAAGATAATACAACAGCGGTCTGGAGTGGAGACCTGGGGCAAGGACCAAGAGGTGGGGGGCTGAGGCCAATCCTCCCCATTGCAGTGAGGATCTCAATCTGCAGCAGGTGGGGAGGGTCTGGCCTGGCTGGTGACGAAGACAAGAAGCCAGCTGGCTCTTGGATTCAGACTCCCACCAGCCTTTTGGGCTTCAGGATCTGGCTGGCCAGACGGTCCTGCTTTTGGAATGTCTCTGGGGCGAAGATCTTTCCTGGCCTTCTCTCCTCATGCTGGATTCCTGGATTTTGCCCACCCTCTCTCTGCAGCTTATAAGCAGGGGGTGGGATTGTTTTTTCCTTTCCTTTGGAATGACAAGGGGCCTCGGGCAGCCCTCTTGTCACAGTTTGGACCGGGCAGAGGAGATGTGTGAACAGAATGAATTCGTGACTTCTGTTGGAAGCCCTGGAAGGGCTGGGCCAACACATATTGGTAGGAAGGGCCAAGAGGCTCCCCTTGGCTTCTGTGCCTCAGATCCCAAAGGGTGAAGAGCAAGCCCAGCCCTTTCTCTGCCCTTCCTTCGTGCCAGCGTCTCCTTACAAGCTCATGCCAGTCCAGTTGTTACCCTGGGGTGTCCTGGAGGGCTGAGTGATCCACGGCTGAGAACGGAATGACATTTTATGCGTTTATTTTTTGGAGCCTATCAAATCTCTCAGTGGCATTTGATACGCGTACAGTTGACTGTGAGATATTGGGACTTGACCGTGAGGTCTGCCAAGTTACTGTTGTTTGACAGTTCCCAATGTCTCTTCTTTAAGATAAAATTTTATTCATTTTTAATGCCTTTAGATAATACCAATTTAAAGAAAGGAAGGTAAGAACTGGCAGAATATAGCATATACAGAGGATTAGACACAGTTAAACATCCGATACAAAAAGTGAGGCAACCAAGTCAAATGAGCTCAGAAATCGTTCATCCAAAAGAAAGCTTGAGAGAGAGAGAGATTGTATTTTACATAAATAGATTCCCCACTACTTTTGAGACAGAAACATAGCTGGTGCAGGGCAGGTTGGCATTGTCTGCTGCGTCTGAAATGTGAGACGCCCAGTCTTTGCTATGGCAGCTAGATGGAGCCTCCATGTTCAGGGACAGGATACCTGTGAGTGCTGCAGACAAGGGATTCGGAGAAGAGCCCAGACGTTGTGTCTTGCCTGTGGGCTTCCCAGAGGCCTTTGGCTGGACAGTGCCGGAAGGAGTTGCCCAGGGCTGATGCCAGGCCGGGCTGTCCATGGTGCGGTGGGCGCAAACGCTGCTCCAGGGCCTGGCACACGCAGCCCACACAAGCGCCTTCTGCTGCGATGCTTCTGGGGGGGGGAGGCTGTAGATTTGTTTCCCCTCCCCAAGGGTTGGTCGAATTTTCCTCCTCATCCCCTAGAAGTGTGTGTGTGGGGGGGCAAACAATGTCTTCTGACTGGCTGCCTTTGAGACCCCAGCCTTCATTTGTTTTTTTATTTATTTCCCACCTTTCTCCCAATATAAAGGGGACTCAAGGTGGCTAACAATGAGTTTAAAACAATACAATGTAAAACAATACACAGCGTTAAAAATATAAATATGAAATTTGGAAAAACAAACAATTTATAGAGTTAAAACATTAAATTATAGTAAAACTGTATATGGACCTTGAAATCCAAATTGCACAGCGTTTACAAGGCCAGCCCCCATAAGAGTGCAAATTCCTGATGGCACAAGAATGTTTTTAACTGTTGAGGACGGGAGGGCAGAGACGGGGCCCTCCTGGCCTCTCTGGGGAGGGAGCTCCACAGCCTGGGAGCAGCCGCTGAGAAGGCCCTCCCTTGTTCCCACCAAAGGGGCCCAAGAGGGTGATGGGATAGAGAGAAGGCCTGTCCAGATGATCTTAAGAGTGCTGATGGGCTCATAAACCAAGTCACACACTCTCAGCCTCAGGAAACTCTGTGATAGGCTCGCCATAAGTTGGAAATGGCTTGAAAGCACCCAAGACAACAACAACAGTGCTTCCTCAGGGACAAAATTGCAGGGAGGTCTGTCCCAGAATGATAACACCACTCACCCTTTGTTTTTCACATGGATCCAGGCAGTCCGGGTGCCCATGTGGGGAAAAGGGAGGGGATGGGGGTCTCATATCACAGCCAGCGCCTCTGGATCAAAGGGGGAGACTTCAGGCAGACTTCCTCCAGCCAGGGGGCAACATCAGGAGGCCTCTGGAGAGCCCTGAGAGGGGGATCAACACCCACCCACCACCCACCATCTTGTCTTGGCCAGAGCTGAAGCTGTGTCTGCAGAGCAAATGGTTGCTGTGGGGAGGGGGCACTCAGCTCAAGCAGATGGTTGCCCCATGTGTTGCCGCTGCCTTTGGGGTGTTTGGGCACTGGGAGGGGGGCTGAGTGCCCAAACTGAGGCACTCAGTTGGCCGAGGCTGAGATGAGAGTCAAAGCTGGACTAGAAATGCCCTTACAGCTACCCTTGTGTTGCTGTGAGGAGACCTTGGAACGTGAGGGGACGGATGGCTTTGAGGCCTCTTGCACCTTGGAAGGAGTGGCAGGTGTCACCTATGGGTTGTCTAGCAGTCCCATAAACTGCTGGGTTAAGGAGTCATCAGAGGTGGTTTTGCCAGTCCCTCCCTTTTCATATTACCACCTAGCAGGCCCTGGTTTTCCTTGGTGGCCCCCACCCAAGTACTAGCCAGGGCTGACCCTGCTTAGCTTCCAAGATAGGACAGGATCAGATGCCTTCAGGATAATTAGGCAAAAGGGAATGCTAGTCCTCGTGAAAAACAGCCTTTTAGATTTTGTCAGAGAAGATCTTATTTTGCTTTTCTACAGGGAAGGGCTTTTTATCAGAAGGGGAAACCATATGGGAGTGTTCTGGTATTGTAAACCATGACAGCTTTTCTCCCCCCCCCCCCATGTAAGCTTCTGTCACAGGCCAAGGCCTGCAGTTCTCTGTTTGCGTCAGGCGCATCAAAAGCTGTAACCCCCAAAATCCAATGCCAGGTCTTTAAGGGGCAAGCAAGACTTGGCACGGCTGCTCCGGTTGAAGGGCTCCTAAGTGGCCACCCGAGCAGGCTGCGGGAAGGGACCCCATTCTGGGTGCCACCGGGCTCCTCACCTGCAGGGCTAGCTGGGGACATTTTGGCCCCTGTGCTGGCTCGGAGATTCAAGGGTCTCAAGGCCTCCTCCGTGGGCAGCGTGAAAACCTGGGAAGGGCAAGACAGGAAAACGAGCTGCCCTTTCCCGTTGCCAGGGACCTGCCTGGGTGCTCCCCGGAAGGTGGGACAAGTGCTGTGGGGTCAGTCACACCTCTTGGATGGATCGTGTTTCTTTAATGTGTGTGTGTGCGGGTGCATGCGTGCATGCCGTCTCCACATGCAGAGCAGTTTTTTATTTGCTCAACTGTCTCTTTCTCTCCCCCCCAACCCTCAATCTCAATTTCTCTGTTTCAGAGTTCCTACCCGATCTGGGAAGATTTCAACTCCAAAGCAACCAAACTTCACTCCCAGCTGCGGTGAGTTCTTTTACCTGGTGGGAACGACTGACCTCTACAGGAGGTTACTTGGCAGGTTGTGTTATTTGCAAAATGCACTTGGATTTCTGCTTGGTCATTTATGGTTTCTCTTTGGTGCTGGGAAGTGAGTTCTGAGGGTCTGGTGTGGAAAATTAAACTGTCTTGCTCACGTCCATGTTTGCCTCCTGGCCTGGTGTGCTACCCAGGTGGGGGATGTGGTTTATCTCATGCTTTTTAAACTGGTATTTTACCAGTAAGTTTTCGCTTTGTTTTAATCTGTGATGTGAACTGCCTTGGGTCCTGTATTGGGAGAAGAGTGGGAGATACATTGGTTAAATAAATAAAGTGGATATTGTGAAAAGAGATCTGGAGGCTATTGGTCTTCTATGCGCAGCAGCATTTCTTTCAATTCATTTTTTAAAATCTGATTCTTCTGTTTGTTGAGTTGAAAGTTTGAAACCAATCAGGCCTTTGTGCTGCATATACTGAGAAAGCAGAGGTTTTCCCCCCCTCCCATTTCTGCCATTACAGAGTTAAGGTTTGGGAAATGGTAGCCAGTACAAAACTGGGGACGTGGGCCTCCCTTCAGCAGCTCCTCTGCCCTGTGAGTATCCGGAAGAAGGGCCTGCAGTTCTTCCAAGTATTTTGGATTTCAGCTCCCAGAATCCCAGCTCATTGGCCAAGCTGGGAGTTGAAGTCCAAAACACCTGAAGGATCAAAGGTTGAGAGCGCTGGCTGGCCCAAACCTCTCATTCGAAGGCCTTGGGGCTTCTTATGTTCATTAGGAGGCTGCCTCTCCGGCTTCTTCCATTGGGCTGCAGCTTCATTCCTTCTCTCTCTCTCATACAATGCCCGCCAAACCAAGTGGTGGATTGGGACCTAGCAATGCCAAGAGCATGCAGAAATCATGGATTGCTTTGATGGGTTTAGCTGGAATCTCTTTGCTTGCAAAAGGGGAGGGTGGATGGAAGATGCAGTTCTCATTCTGCTCCCAGGAATGGAAAACATTTAGCCCCAGGTGGGGGGATCCAACAGCCCAGGTTGACCTCGACATTCTTGCAGTCTGTGGGGTCTTCTGGAAACCATTTCCCACTTTGCCACACTACGATGAAGCTAGAGCTTTACTGTTTCTAACAGGCGGTGGCATGCTTGCTTGGATCTTTGAAAGGCCCTCTTTCTCGCTGCCTTCTTCCCATGTTGGAGGATTTGGACAAAAATGCATAATGTCGTCCAGAGCTTGCAGAAGTTCGGTATTTTGGACTGGGATGTCTGGAATCCCTATTCCTTCCTTTGCTCACTTTTTATGGAGCTCAGAAAAGGTCTCAGGGGTTGCAGCAAAGTCAGGAGTCCCAGCAAAGGAAGGAGCAGGGTTTCCAGGAGTTCCAGGGGTCTCAATTTATGGCATCCTAGAGCATCCAATGTTGTCCCAGGATCATGAGGACTGATTTGTAGCTTATTTTTAAATAAATAAATAAACAGAGTTGCCTGGGGCTGTTTGGGCTTTTGGGAGGGACCCCTTGGGATGTTTAATTGAATGGTTTCTCTTTGCAGGCCAGGCCATTTTGGGCTCAGCCTCATGAGTGCTGCTGCTGAAGAGGGTCTTTAAAGTCCTTTCCTGAATTTCCTGTCCTCACTGCCCCTCCCATGTCAATTGTTGTGTTGGTGATGGTGGGGGGCTCTCATTACTGGTTTTCTTCTCATCTATCTATATAAAACTCTTGGGTATGTTTCCTTTCTCAGTGTGCTGATTGGCTGCATCCCCTCCCTCCCCTCAGCCAATCACCACCCACATGCAGATTCCCTCTCCTCCTCACAATCCACTTCTGCCACTCCATCTGCATCTACACCCCCAGCCTCACAAGGGCCCCTCCCTCTGATCTTCCCCTCAGCCAATCACCACCCACATGCAAATCCCCTCTCCACCTCACAATGCACTCCTGCCACTCCATCTGCATCTACAGCCCCACAAGGGCCCCTCCCTCCTCTCACTCCCTCAGCCAATCAGCACCCGCGTGTAAAAGAATGCAATATTTTCTCCTGAAATAATACCGTGTAAAAGGATTCTGAGAAAAAAACACATAAAACAATTTATGAAATATATAAATATATAAAATGAGTTATTAATTTGTAACCTTAGAATCTCTTATAGCAGTGTATGTTATGCCGGGTACCGCTATCCTAGTTTTTAAAGAAGAGCCAAACAGTGCATTTCTAATGTATTAAAATGAAAACACACAGCCCACCAAAGAGGGAATTGTGCCCAGGGGAATTAACCTTGGGGCAATTAAGAGAAACAATTAAGAGGCTGTTTTTCCTCACTCATAGCTGCTAGCAAGCAATAAAAATGGGCCAAAGCTTCAAGGAGGAAAGCTTGGATGAGCCATAGAATCATAAAGTTGGAAGAGACCCCAAGGGCCATCCAGTCCAACCGCCTGCCATGCAGGAATACACAATCAAATCATTCCCAACAGATGGCCATCCAGACTCTGCTTAAAGACCTCCAAAGAAGGAGAGTCCACCACACTCCAAGGCAGCAGTGTATTCCACTTCTGAACAGCTCTTATGGCCAGGAAGTATTGTGCCTGGGAAACATATAAGCACTGAGTTCCAATCCTGCTTCTCCTAAGGAGGTTCTGCAGCACGAAGGCAACCAGCCACGGGTGGGGAAATGCCTCCATCTTCCACACTTTCCCAGGAAGTTGCTTCCAGCCAGCTGGTGTGTCTTAGCCGTCACCCACCTCTGGAGTCCGTTTGTGGATTTGCAAAAAACCTCTAACCCAGGAAACAGAAGGTCTCAAAACAAGCAAAACATGAACTAGGAAACAGCAGTAGAGGGTGGGGGGGAATCCCCAACCGCCAAAACAAAATAAAAATAAAAATAATGAGTATGATAATAAATAATACAGTTGGTCCTCTGCATCCCCAGATTCTGTATCTATAGATTCCACCATGCATTGCTTAAAAAAAAAAAAAAAGCAAAAAGCAAACCTTGCTGTTTGCCATTTTATTTAAGGAACGCCATTTTACTATGCCAGCGTATATAATGGGACTTGAGCATCCATGGGTTTTGGTATCCATGGGGGGCGGGGGTCTTGGAACCAAACCCCAGCAGATACCGAGGGCCTATTGTATTGTGAAAAATATACAGAACACATAGATTTCCCTTCGTTTTTTTTCCAGGCTGTGAGGCCGTGTTCTGGAATAATTTCTTTCTGACATTTCTTTCATCTGCATCTGTGGCTGGGATTTTCTATTCCAGAAAATGGCCTCACCGCCTGGAAAAAAAGCCAAGGAAAATCTATGGATGCTGCCCGAGAAAGCCTTCGACTTCACATACAGAACACAGACTCACCAAAACCTAAAGGCAATTAAATATGACTGACAACCAACCATGTCTCTCTCTCTCTCCCTCTTTCTCTGGCTTTTCTTTGCAAACGAAGATTCAGGAAGGACTCATCCCGCGCTTTCTGCAAGCGTGCTGATGACTAAAAAGGCCAATCCGAGATAAACAAGTCCAGTTGCAGAAAGCACAGCAGAAGGTCTCCTTGGGTGATGTTTCCAGGTTGTGATTCTTTCTGCGTTGTCGTTTCTCTTCAAGACTTGTTCGGCGTGAGTTCTCAAATAAGGCTGCAGCATTGTGGATAGTGCGTCTCCATGCCTCCTGATGTGAGGCCAGGGAGGACCACTGTTGGTGATCAATTTGGCTGAGCCTGAGATGTTGTTTCAGGGAGTCCTTGTATCACTTTTTTGGAGCGCTCCTCTTACACTGACTCGTGGTGAGTTCACCGTAGAGTACTATTTTTGGGAGGCGATGGTCCTCCATCCTAGAAATGTGCCCTGCCCAGCGCAGCTGTGTTCTCAATATCATGGCCTCAATGCTGGTGATCCCTGCTTGCTCAAGGACAGCAACATTCGTCACGTAGTCAGTCCAGTGTATATTTAGGATTGTGCGTAGACAGCGTGTTCGATGAGTCGTGTAAGTGTTGGCGATAGGTGACCCATGTTTCAGACCTGTGGGTTTTAGAAGTGCAGGATAAGAATGTTTAATTAGTCAGGGAATTACACCATTTTTATTGTTGCTGCAGCAAATTAAGTGTGTGTCGAAGTAAAGTTAACGTGTGTGCATATGTCTTGAGTATTTGGGAGGTGGGGTGAGAAGGGATTTGTGAGTTGCTGGCACAGGGGAGATGATGGGAGAGGAGATTAATTGGGCAGCAACTGGTCTAGGTAACGAATCCAGGAGCAGTTTGCTGTGTGTGTGTGTGGGGGGGGGTAACCTGGCTGTTAAATTGGAGAAATAAGCTAATTTTAGAGTAATTTATTTAGGGGTGATCTGAGGGAGTTAATTGGATTTGACTTCTATGAAACTGGTGTTGGGTTTGCGGAAGGACTCTGTGTGTGTGTGCGTGTGTGTGTGTGCGTGTGCCAGAGTGGCTCTGTATTTTGGGGCACCAGGGCTGGTTTAAGGAATTTTGGGGGGCCCTGCAATGCTTTATTTTGGGGGCCCCATATGCTTATCTCAAGTCAATGTAACCTATTCACAGTAGAGGATGTTCAGATTTCAGTAGGACCCCCGTATCCACGGATTCATTATCCATGGGACACAAAACAGCATACCTACCATAGAGTCTTCCTAGAAAATGTGTCCTCCCTAGGCGTTTTCTAGGCCCTCCAAGGCAACTCTATGGTATTTTAAACCAGAAGTCCCATTATTTTCAATGGCGTTCACTATTATTCATGGTTTTCAGAATCCACACTCCCCCCTGAACCAATCCTAAGTGGATAAGAGGGGTCTACTGTATTACATAATTTGCTACCAATAATTTAGTTAAAAAACTATATTAGAGGTACGAACATAATATTTTTTGTTTATTAGCAATTAACATAATGGTGTAGATTTCCTCAAAGAAAAGAAAGAGTGGACTACAAGCTGAGCATGAGTTAGCAGTGTGATGCAGCAGCAAAAAATGCCAATGTGATTCTAGGCTGCTTTCTGCTGCTTCTTCCTCTTTCTCTTTTGGACACACTGGTTTTCTTGTTTTTTTAAAAAAGCCAGCAGGAGGTTTTGGAGGAGGAGGGTCGGAGGGGGCCGCAAAGCAGCAGCTCCTCCCTGCTGTCCCCTGGCTGTCTCCTTTGTCAGATTAAGGAGGCCAGCACCGGGGCATCTCTTGGCTTCGGGGCCCCCTGCCAATGCTGATTTGGCAGACAGGTTAAACCGGCCCTGTGGGGCACAGCATGAGGGCAGTCACGTACCCCCACAGGTCCCCAGCATTTGACTTTCAGAGCCGGGAGAAGGAGGCATAGTAGCTGTGTGTCATCCTCTGCCAGGGTTTGGTACTGTCTCTAAAATGGTTTTCTAGGGCATCTTTCACAGGCGTACTTCCTCGCCATCTCCAGCACACAGTGAGTGAGCGAATACCTGCAATCTGTGGCTTGACTCACTTTCTTGAGGTTTCTGATCTCTGTGGGTGATCTTGTGTTCTCTGACTTCTGCCGAGTTTTGTTGTCCCAGGAGGCCTAATAAAACGCACGTGATTTGGATTGCATTCCATGTTCATCTGCCCCCTCCCCGGCCCTGCTTTTTTTGTTCTTAGTTTCCTGTATTGCTCCAAATTAAGTTTGGCTGCACTTCAAGATTTTTCTTGTGCAAAGCTTCTGCCTTAGCCGTGGATTGGAGCATGTCCACCTTAGGCTGGTCAGGTTCCTACTTCTGAGGATTTTCTCCTACCCCTTGTAGCCATCCAGTAAATTTTGATGTCAGGATTGGTCTCTGACGGAGCCTAATCCTGCTATTTTCAGTTCTTTTCCTGTAACCTTGATACTTAAGTGTGTTTTGCTTTTTCGTACTTGCTAACGTGTGTTCTTGGCCAACTGTGGAGGGAGGTGGTAATGGTTTCGCCTGATTTGGGGAAAGGTAAGAATGCAGCTGCAAAATTGGCCTGAGAAAAAGACACTGGCCTCAGGGAATGTCATGTCAGGGGATGGTGGTTAGCCAACGGTATTAGAGCCTGCAAGATTTTAGATTATAATATGCTTTTAATATAGTGTATAGCCCTTAAATTTCAATTCTCAGCAGCAACCTTCTATGATACACTTATGGGATTTCTGTGCCAATAAAGTTTTCTGATCGCTCTGAAACTGTCGGTCACTGCATCTGGAAATGCAAGTACATGACCGTTGCTGACTGCGACTCTTAAGCATGTGCCAGCCTGCACCAGGACAATGCATAGATGCGTTGGGGCAGGACATGTTGGGGCACGCAATTTTTAAAAAGCGTTTTCTGCCCCAGCTTAATATTTTCTGGACACAGCATCCTAGATGGGGTCTCTGTGGCCATTTCATGGGCTTATACTCCTGCAGCACAGATGATCTCCCGCAAAGCAAATGGTTACCCAAATCTTTGGCCCAAGGAGCCCCACGGGTAACAGCAGGCTGGGCTTCACTCACATGCTTAGCAGAGCAACACGGCCAAAGGAAGGGATTTGCGTTCATGCAGCTTTGCATTCATGCAGCTTGGGCATCCGTTGTCACAGAGCCCTGGTGCCTCCAGCTGTTGGGTGACAACAGAAACACTGAGTTAATGCACAGAACCTCTCCTTGAGGAGGTCACTGGTGTTGTTGCACCAGCCTTCCTTGGCGTTTGCCTGCCCTACATGTTAGTCATTTGCTGTGGGTACAGCAGGAGGGCTGTGTGGTGGAGGTGGTGAGTTCCCCTTCTCTTGCTTGTTTGGGGGGCTCCTTGATTGTAACTCCATTTGTTGGGGGGGGGTCTTGCTGAGGCCAGTCCTGTGGGTGGGAGAGAGAAGGGGAGGTATTCCAGGAGCAGGCTGTGCCCCGACCCACCTGCCCTGGATGAAGGGCCGTCCCTGGTGGGAGAGGGGAGAGTCAGGGCTCTGGTTTCCCCAGGAAGATGGGGAAGATGAGTCCCTGGGGTGAGGGGCTGCTTGGCTTCTCCGGTGGTAGCCGGGTGACCAGTTTCCTGCTTGCATTTGGGCAAAGTGTCCTTTCCCTGTGGTCTCCCATCGTCCCTGGCACCCTTGGTGTGGGCACAGTGGGGGGACTGGTGGCCCTTTCCTGCTCCCAGTGTACCCATCCATGCCAGCCCATTTCCAGATGAGTCCCCCATTGTGCGGCTGGTGGTTGGAGCAGCTCTTGTGCCTCAGCGGTAGGATCACGGTCTTCCCATTGACCCTGGGACCTTGGCTGAACAGGAGGTTTAGGAAAGAGGTCGAGTCCTTGTTTAAATTCCAGTTCTGGCCAGCTGGGGGAAATTGGTGGCCCAGCAGCACTGAAGAGCTCCTTGCAGAAGAAACTCTTCCTGTCTGTCTGTGTGTGTGTTGTGGGGAGAGGCTTCCTGGGATCTCTTCTGTGGTTGTCCAGCTCTGCTTGTGATTAGACCCCTCTGATGGCTGTGTGTTTGGCAGGAAGCCTCTGGCAAATGAGCTGGAGTTGCTAATTAGCTGCCAGGTTGGAAATGCCCCTGGCGTGCTCTTGCAAGAGTCCATGGGTTGTGAAAAGCCATTCCTGCTCATGTTTACCTGTGGCGGTGATGGTGGGTGGCAGCTGCACCTCTCGTTGCTTAGCTCTCCTTCCCCCCCCCTAATATTTTGGAGTTCTCCCCTCTTTGCCTGCCAGCCACCAGCGCCTTCTCTTCCTCCTCCCACCAGTCAAACGGCAGCCATAAAGGGCCTCTTTCTTTCAGCCGGGTCCGCCATTGCCTTGCCTTTGCCGGATATTCCTTGCTTTGGCCCCTGTGGGTTGCTTCTGCTTTTCAGCCCTCTGTGGATTTGAAAGACTCTCTTGTGTCCAGACTTGGCTGTTGGCTCTGCATGTTCCCTCGGGCTCTCCCAATGCGCCTTTTGTACACTTGCTTGGCTATCTGGAGAGAAAAGAGCAAAAAGAGACAGAGAGGGAGAGTCCTCTTTCCTCTTCCTTTACACACACACACACCACTGACTCACAAGATTGGGGTGGGGGAATTAAAGCCATAGATTTTGCCTAGCAACGTGGACTTGCTAACCCCAAGCTCATCCTGCTTTGCATCGCAGATAGAATCGTAGAGGTAGAAGGGACCCCTGGGCCATGTAGTCCATCCCTTGTCTGTTCAGGAATCTGCAGTGACAGCACCCCTAAGAGGTGGCCATCCAGCCTCTCTTTCTTGCAGTCCTGATGTCCTTCCAAATGTTTAGGTGGAATCTTCGTTCTTGTAGCTCGGCCCCCGCCCCACCCCGCCTGGCGCAGCAGCAAAGGAGTTGGCTCCATCTTGCTCCTGCTGGCAGCCCTTCAGATGTTCCAAGATGGCTGATTGTGTCACCTCTCAGTCTTCCCTCTTCAGGCTAAACGTACTCGGGGCCCTCAAGGGTTCCTTGTAGGGCCTTCACCGTCTTGGCTGGCTACTTCGGGCCTGGGCGTAGGAGGAGGGACAAGCCAGAGGTCTTAAAGGGCCAGGCTGGTTGTTGGAGGATGTGGAAAAGTGTCTGCCAACACGGTTGGCTGGGTGGTACCATCTCATAAGACGTGGGAGCTCCCCAACTCCAGCTTTTAGGACGTACTTTCAAAGGAGCCATCCAAGGTGCCAAATCTTGTTTCACCAAAATGGATTCTACACCTTGGGGTGCTCTTGTAACATCTGCACTGAAGCCTGGTGTGAAGTCACCACCTCCCTGAGACGGAAGCCCTCAGTCACCAGCCACGCTTGGTCCTGGCTGAGAAGCTGCCCTGGGATACATTGCCCAGGGGCTGGAGGGGCCGGCAGAAGTCTCCATTGATGGGACACTCGGTTTTGTGCTGCTGCAACAGCAGCATCCTTGAGTGTTGGGTGTGGTGTGTGTACGTGTCTCCCTTGTTCCTACCAAACAAGCCTGGGAAGGTGGTGGGAGAAGGGCCTCCCTTGCAGAATTTAGAGCTCAGACGGGCTCATATGGGAGGAGGTGGTCCTTCAGATAGACAGAGTGGCTGGGCATCTCTTGGGCATGCTTGAGTTGTGGATTCCTGCATGGCAAAATAGTAGCTGGACACTGATGAAACCAACAGGGCGGCAGCTACAAGGCAGGTGGCAGAAGATTTGAGCCAAATCAGGCCAGTCGCATCTCAGGCTCACCTTGGCGCATCCTCTTGGTTGGCACTGGGCATGAAGGAATCTGAACTTTGCCCCGTTGTTGTGTCTTCTGCTCGGACTTGTTGTTCTGAGTGGTGATGGTTCTTTGCCAGTCTGGCGGGATCTCTTAGCGGCCTCCGGGGACCAGCTCTCAGGCAGCCTTGCACATGGACTTGCTGCATCTGCTCCCGGCTCAGATGCTATCATGAAATCAGAAGCCGGACTGGTGGCCATGAGGCCACTGTGCTTTGGATGCATTGGGGAAAAATTTCCCTTTGGGGCCAAATAAGCAGAGGCGATAGTGAATTAAGAGGGCAGCTTATTTAAAGACACACCTGGCATAAATTTTCCTTGGGTTTTTTTTCCAGGCTGTGAGGCCATGGTCTGGAATACTTTCTTTCCGACCTTTCGCCTGCATCTGTGGCTGGCATCATCATTCTCTGAGGATGCCAGCCACAGATGCAGGCGAAACAGCCCAGAAAAAAACCAAGGAAAATCTATGGATGCCGGCTGCGAAAGCCTTCGACTTCACACACACCTGGCAGTCTGGCAAGCCCAGAGTCTGACCAACTAGCGGGCAGATAAATCAAGCATATGTAGAATACTTGCAAAACTATCCTGTAGCAGCGACTGACCAATAAAAAGGCTGTGGCAGTAATATTAAACAAGCTGGTGATGAGCAAGCTCCATTTCCAAACTATGCTGATGCCACAGTTGTTTTTTGCAGCTCACCCAAGTGGTGCTCTCACGGGTATCCTGACCAGCAGAATGCACCCAAGTGCTTGAGGAGTCGGAAAGCCCTCTGTATGGTTGAGTTGATATTCTTAAAAGTTTGCGACATTACCAACTTCGTGGTGGCTCTGCCTTACTGCCTGGCCTTTCCACGTCAGATGTCTTTCGGTTTATTCATAGAATCATAGAATTGTAGAGTTGGAAGAGACCCCGAGGGCCATCCAGTCCAACCCCGTTCTGCCACGCAGGAAATCACGATCAAAGCATCCCCGACCGATGGCCATCCCAGTCCAACCCCGTTCTGCCACGCAGGAAATCACGATCAAAGCATCCCCGACCGATGGCCATCCAGCCTCTGTTTAAAGACCTCCAAGGAAAGAGACCCCACCATGCTCCGAGGGAGTGTGTTCCACTGCCGAACAGCTCTTACTGTCAGAAAGTTCCTCCTCATGTTGAGGTGGAATCTCTGTTCCTGGAGCTTGCATCCATTGCTCCGTGTTCCAGTCTCTGGAGCAGCAGAAAACAAGCCTGCTCCATCCTCAGTGTGACATCCCTTCAAATACTTAAACAGGGCTATCATATCGCCTCTTCGCCGTCAGTCTGAGGATGTGGATGAGATCTTTGGAGAGGTGAGGCCCCATCGCTTGCCCTCTGGATTCTTGCCCTTCCTTGCTTACTCTCTTTACCAAGGTGGGTTGGATTCATGGGGGAGTACATGTCATCTTGCAGGAAGGGAGATGCTGGTAAACTCTCCTATTGAAAACCTGTCTCGGATCTTGCTTGTCCTTCTCTGTTTCTGCTCCCTGGGCAGAATTTCACCTGGGTGAGGTATCAGGGAGCCTCCTGTCCTCCATCCTGCATAGAGTTTTTCATGAGGGCTTCAGGTCCTTTTCCAGTATTATTGCTAACTGCAGTGGGGCTGGAAGACTCTTCTGTAAAACAATGTACAGTGTCTATGTACAGTAGAGCTATTTGGCAGTGGAATCCACTGCTGCCTGGGAGTGTGGTGGAGCCTCATAGAATCATAGAGTTGGAAAAGACCACAATCCTCATAATCCCTTTTGGTATTCCAAAGGCTATGCCTTGCAATATCACTGGTTTCCTCATGGACCAAAAGGAAGGGACAACAGTCAGTGGGATTCAGTCTTCTCAGCCTCTCAGTTACATCACGGATTTTTGCACCTGAGAGACAGCACACCTCTGGAGGCATCTTCTTGGGCCCGCTAAATACTGATTCTAAATACTCCCTCAGCGGAGAGTCCCCTACCAGAGCCTTGACCTAAGCAAGCACACTGGCGTTAGCCCAAAAAATTCTCCCAAGAACTCTCTGGGGCTGGAGAAGTATAATTCAACAGCCACACGCACACCTAATGCTATCTCTTCCAACACCCCTGTTGCCTCGCCCAGCTCCAGAGACTGGGATTTCAGCTATATACATACAGAGCTACTGGCCGCCTCTCTCCTTCTTTGGAGGTTTTTAAGCAGAGGCTGGATGGCCATCTGTCATTGGGAATGATTTGATTGTGTATTCCTGCATGGCAGAATGGGGTTGGACTGGATGGCCTTTGGGGGTCTCTTCCAACTCTATGATTCTATGAGTCCTTCTTTGGAGGTTTTTAAGCAGAGGCTGGATGGCCATCTGTCAGGAATGATTTGATTATGCATTCCTGCATGGCAGAAGGGGTTGGACTGGATGGCCCTTGGGGGTCTCCTCCAACTCTAGGATTCTATGATTCTTGTTGCTGCAGTTCCTGGTCCTGGTTTCCATTTCTTGGTTCTTTTTAGGGAGATGAGTGCTTTCTGCTGGCTTGATGCTCTGGACAACTGTTTTCTTTGTTGGACTCACCGGTGGTGGTTTCTTCTGTTTTTCCTCTCCTCAGTTGGCAAAACCAAAGAAGGTTCCTTACAGTTTAGGATCTTGTAGCTCTGTGGTTTTTTTCTTTATTATTTTTTTTATTCAAGTATTTCAATTCACAATATAAAATCATATGGAGAAATCAGAATCTGTTTGTAACAAAAAATGGAAGTGTAACATGAATTCAATTTTTAAATTATTGTCTGAGTGAAATGTAATTTTAATATACCAAGCATGATAATTTTGTTAAGCAAGTTGTACATAACACATTTTTTGTTCCTGAAGTAAGAAAGTGACTTTCAATTTGTAAAGTGTGCAGGCATCTGTTTTTTAATATTTTTTCTGAAAATTTGTTTTTCTCTGGCTTCATAATTTCTGGGAATTTTGCATCTCTCGTGAATGATTAGACTCCCTCTCTCTAACCTCTATCTCTCTTTTCCTTTCTCCTCCGCAGGACGACCGTTCTGGCAGCAGTGGCCTTCCTTGATGCGTTCCAGAAAGTGGCAGACATGGCCACCAATACGCGAGGTAAGGCAAGCGGCAATGTTGTGCGAGCCCTTCCGTATCGGGCAAGCCACATGTCTCCAACCCAGTGCTGGTCTTCTTGGGCTTGGCAGCTGCTATAGAGAAAGAGGGGGCAGGGGAAAGGACAGCGCAAAGCCAGATCTGTGGAAATGGGTCACAGCGCGGTTGTCCCCAGGCGGCCAGATCGCTTCACGTGGATTAGTTGGCTCACGACACCCTTGGAATCCGGCTTGGTATTCACAGAGTGGTTGAGGAGAAATGAAATAAAATTGTTTAATCAACTAAATAAACTTCAAACGAGAAGTTGACAGCACAGGTTGGGAAAATAAACCAAAGGTCCTTGTATGGAAAAAGTTGGCTCTTTATTGCATACTCTAGCAACATCAACAGCTACTAACTACACATAGCAATCTTGGGAAGGATTTATTACCTTAATTGCTTATCTATTATTTTCTGCTGTAATGCATTGATTTTGTTTGCTCTTTGTGTGTGTGTGTGTGTGTGTGGTATGTTTTCTCTTAAGGGTATGGGAGTCCCCCCCCCTTTTCTTTATTTCTTGTGGCTTAATTATTTGTCATGTGCTTGTAAATTTGTATGGAAATACACATGCACATGACTCGATAAAGGAATCTATAACATTAGAAAAATAAAAAAGAAAGCAGCACATTTCCAGAGCTTGGAAACAGGATCTGTAATCTTTCCAAGTGGTGGATTCTGGGAGCTGTAACTTTTCCAAGCTCTGGGTTTCCCCCTCACGCCTTCAGTCCAGTCCAGTGTTGGTAGCTGGCTGGAAGCCTCTCAGAAGGGTAGCCGGCCCAAAGGTGACTCCCACCATCTGCTGGTGGGCAGAAAAGCAGCGGATTTAACTCAAAGTGCGGAGGCCGTTGAACCCTCCTGGCAGGGGTCTCTGCTAATCCGCATGGCTTCCCACAGGAATACTGTGAAGGACGGAGGGGAGGGTTCCTTCCCCACGCCTGTCCAGGGATAAGAGACAACTGGCTCTTTTTGGTTGCCGGGCTTCTCTCTTTCTGGCCGGAAGTCCCTAAAGGTCACCCATGAATGGGTGGGAAGGAGGAGTCTAGAGAGGCACCCATCAGACTAGCCTATTCATTTGTGTCAGCATGACCCTTTGTGGGTGAAAATCCACTTCCTCAGACGCGCCCAAAGCCCAGGCTGAAGTGAATGAATGTGACTTTCTCCCCCTGCCCTGAAATCCGTTCCTTTATTTTCGTATGCAAAGACGAAGATGGCCATCTCTTTGGGGAAATGGCTAAATGAGGGTTTCAGGGTGTGGCTCTTCCTACTCCAGGTAGATGTGAGCAACGGCATGTTGGGGAAATGGCAGCTGCCTTATTCTGATTTGAAGGCAGAGCGGAGGCTCAGCCTTGTAGCTGTAGGGCTGACATAACCTCACCGCCTTTGCCACTCTGGGTTTTGCAGAGAACGCATGGGAGACAAACAGGCAGAAGAAGGAGTCGGGTGTCCTGTGGAGATCAAAAGGCCAGGGTTTATTTGAAAAAGCAGACATTCCAGCTGCACCAATTCCTCCACCTAAAAACAAATGTCCACATAGCCAGGCACAAAACAGTGCCGAGGCCTCCAGAGGACCCTGATGGAGCTCATTGCTGCTGCCATCATTTCAGGACTGTCTGTGGGGCTGGAGCCGGATCCCCACGAGGCAAGGACGGGCTATGCAGTGTGTGTGGCTTCAGAGGCTGTTCAGTAACTGGAGGGGGTGGTATATTGGTCTTTGCTGAGCCAGGCAGGATTGTGGCCTCTTGGTCCCACTGAACACTCACAAAAAACCTGGTAAAGGCCTGAGGTTGAAGCATGCATGCGTGCATCATGTTGCAGGTGCTGCTGAAGGCTCGTGTGTGTATGTGTGTGTTAAGGATGGTGAATGCATTGCTCTGTGTGGTGTCCTTTCGGGGTGGGAAAATTGTGGCCCTGAGGAATCTACATGTGGCCCCCAAGGCTATTTTTATGGCCCTCGCTCTCCTCCAGACTTCCCAGAACACCCCATCCCTTTCTTCCCCCACAAAGGTGATTTTGCTCCTGGAATCCTCACAGGACAGCTGTGTGGAATGAGATGAGTTTGCACATGATACCAAAGTGGGAGGGCTGGCTAACACATCGGAAGACAGAAGTAGAGTTCAAAAGGATCTGGATAAACAAGAAAACGGGGCAGAAATTAATAGAATGAAATTCAACAGAGACAAATGCTAAATTCTACATTTATGCCACAAAAACCAAATGTACACCTATAGGATGGGAGATACTTGGCTCAGTGGTACAACATGCAAAAAGGACCTTGGGGTTATTGTTGATCATAAGTTGGGTGTGAGCCGGCAGCGTGATGCTATTTTAGCTTGCATTAATAGAAGCCGCGTTTCCAAGTTGAAGGAAGTAACCGTCCCTCCATATTCTGTGCGGGTTTGGCCTCATCTGGAGTCCTGTGTTCAGTTCAGGGTGCTTTGTTTTAAGAAGGATGTAGACAAATTGGAGCGAGTTCAGAGATGGGCAACGAGGTTAATACAAGATATAAAGAACAAAACATAAGAGGAGAGGTTGAAGAAGTTGGGCATGTTTGGCTTGTGAAAAGAAGACCAACTGGTGGCAGGATTGCCCTCTTTAAATACTTCAAAGGCTGTCACAGAGAGGAGGGAGCAGGTTTGTTCTCTGCTGCCCCAGAGGGTAGGGCCAGGTCTAATGGTTCGATGTTACAGGGGGGTAGATTTCATTTAGAAGAACATTAGAAGGAACTTCTTGACAGCAAAGAGTGGTTTGGCAGTGGAACCAATTGCCTAGAGATCTGGTGGGGTCTCCTCTTCTAGGCGCCTTCAAAAAGAGGCTGGACAGCCACCTCTGCTGGGGATGTTGGAGCTGGAGATCCTGCAATAAGCCCCAGGAGGTTGGACCTGATGATCTCTGGGGGGACCCTCCAATTCTAGGACGCTGTGAACCAGATAACATCAAAAAACGCCAAGTCTTCAAAAGCCATTGTGGCCTTCCAGCAGCTTCCAGGGTGGTCGTGGTGGATGTGGTTGCCCTTGTCTTTCTGTTTGCGTTGCATTTTTGGCAGGTTCTGCCCACCCCGTGCCCTTGCCTACCCATGAGCGAAGCCAGACCAGGCATTCATGCACAGGCTCACTAGTGAACTTGGCAAGCACTCTTTAAAACACTGGAAAGACCATGGGATGGGGCAGGGGCCTCAGTGCCAGGGAAGAGGAGAGGGCCTCCCTTCTGTACCTTGTTAAGAGTAACATTAAAAGTAAGTGATGGTGCCCCCCCCACCATCCCCACCATGCTTTAGCGCGTTGTCTACGCACAATCCTAAATATACACTGGACTGACTATGTGACGAATGTTGCTGTCCTTGAGCAAGCAGGGATCACCAGCATTGAGGCCATGATATTGAGAACACAGCTGCGCTGGGCAGGGCACGTTTCTAGGATGGAGGACATCGCCTCCCAAAAATACTACTCTACGGTGAACTCGCCGTGGGTCAGCGTAAGAGGGGCGCTCCAAAAAAGCAATACAAAGACTCCCTGAAACAACATCTCAGGCTCTGCCAAATTGATCACCAACAATGGTCCGCCCTTGCCACACATCAGGAGTCATGGAGACGCACTATCCACAATGCGGCAGCCTTATTTGAGAACTCACGCCGAACAAGTCTTGAAGAGAAACGACAACGCAGAAAGAATCACAACCCAAAAACATCACCCAAGGAGACCTTCTGGTGTGCTTTCTGCAACCGGACTTGTCTATCTCGGATTGGCCTTTTTAGTCACCAGCGCGCTTGCAGAAAGCGCGGGATGAGTCCTTCATGAATCTTCATTTGCGAAGAAAAGCCAGAGAGAGAGAGAGAGCATTTTTTAGAGGGGCTGCCAGTGGCTCCTCCGGCCATCCGGGTCTCACCATCTTCCTCCCCCCCCCTCACTGCTGCCAGAGTTCCTTGCAAAGGGCTTTGGATTTAAGGGAAGCCGCATGGACAGATGTGGCCAAACGATTACCAGTGGCTGAGCCCGGCTGGAAAAACAGAGAAGTCAGATGAGATGAGCGGCCATTTGGAAAGGAGGTCAGGAGGGGAGGGGAGGGGGTTGGGCAGGAAGGTGGGCGGCCGGACTAGGAGCATCTCCGCAGACCAGCAAGCAGAGGGCTTCCCCAGCATGGCTCCCTTTCGGGATGCCTGGATTTGGCACATTGCAAGAACACGGGAGGGGCATCTTGAGCTTATGCGGAATAGCCCCGCTACTCACATACCCAGTGGTGGATGCGTTTGGCTGGGGCATGGAAGGCATGGGACGGCATCCTGGTAGTGATGTAGACGGCCGAGAGAAGAGAATACCACTGGGCACCCTTTGCTTTCTTTATGTACACACACACACACACACATATTAATTTCTGGCTCAGAGTCTCAAGCCAGTCGCCCTTCTTCCCCTTCTGTTTACTGGGAGGTGCCTGCAGGCCTGGGCCTGTGGCTTTTGAACCAGCTTTGCCGCTATACTGGGCCTCACACTGTATGGCGCTGGCTGGCTTCCCTGGGCAGCAGATGGCTTCCGCCTCTTTCCCAGACTCCTGGTATCCGGGCCATCTGGACCTCAGGGCGGCAGGGTGAGGGGGAGAACGAAGGTGGGGTGGCGGAGACAGGAGGCGGTGGAAAGAGGCTCCCCACGCCATGCGCGCCTGTGGATTAGAGCCACCCAGTGCGCTTGATGCTTCTCTCGCTGAGCCCAGCCTGCAGGAGGGGCGGCATGCTCAGCGCGATCTGCCTGGTGCACCGGGGCCTCTGCCCGGAGCGTGGCCTCCCACCTTCGCCATGGGAAAAGGGGGAGAACGTGGCCGCCTTCCCCTCAGCCAGCTTCCTACTCTTCCTGCTGCAGGTTAGAAGAGCCAGCTCACCGTCAGGAGCAGGACCAGTGGATTCTCTCTCTGGGTGCTGCTTTTTAGTCCAGGTGGAAAGCATATTTGCAATTATTTGAGAAATGGGTTTACCAACAGTCAGGAGACCCCACTGAGAAGAATCACAAAGTCGGGAGGCCTTGTGCATCTTTCTCCTGGTATTTGAACATCTTGAGGGGAATAACACAGGGAGATTTTTTTATGGCCAAAATCACTTTTTTTTCCTGTTTAGAAAATGGGTTTGCTATGCAGAAAGCACATTATTTCCACAGAAAATATGTTGTTGGTTGTACAAAAAACCCGTGTGCTTTTTTCTCTGCACAGTAACTCTTCCTCAGCATTTTGGGACCCTTGAATACAAGGATGAAACTGTGGAGAAATGTTTGCTTTCTCCTGCAGTGGGGAGAGGAGTGTGGCAATGATTTGTCCTTGCATGTGAGATCAGAAGTAGTGTCACATTTATATCCCTGCTGTTTGGAAGGATGGATGGAGGGTGTGCCCTGGAACAGTGGCTTCACAGCATAAAATTAAACTAGATTTCTGTGTCTTTTTGGCTGGACTATTAATAAATGTATTAGTACAACACATACTTTGGAATTCGTTTTATGGTTGGCTCCCCCACGCCCCAATTTGCGCTGGAAAGGTGGGGAGGGAAATTTAATATAGTCAAAACTGCCTCTTTTGTGTGTGTGGGTGTGTTTCCCCACCTACTTTCTCCTTTTCACTTACCCCCCCATCCCCAAAGCCTGGACAGGAACATGTGCTCTTTAAAACAGCCTTGGCCCCAGTTTTTAGAGCATCAGTAAACATCCATGTAACCCAGTTTTTTCCTTCCTCTGGCAACCAATGGATGAGGTGCCGATGAGTATTTTTTTCACATTATATTTTGTTTGCAACAGTTTGGTCCATGGGAAAGATGATCAGGTGGAAGCTGGGTATTTCTTTGATCCTTAATGGATAAATAATAGAGAAGGTGGATGGAAGGACAGATGGATATAAACACAATTTAATACGCATGTGATTCTGTGCGTGTGTAGCTTCCAGGGCTGTGCCTGTGGATTCTCGGTCCGTCAGGGCTGTCAAGATGAACTCCTCCATGTAATATTTTCTTCTGAAATGTTCTCCTGAAATGGCTGACTCCAGACCCATTCCTAAATGACATCCCTGCTTTGGAATTTGTCAGACAAGTGGCCATCCCCGAACACAACACACACACACACACACACACACAGCTCTCTTCCGCAGTCCATGCAAAAAGAAAAGACAAAATGCAAAGATCCATATTGGGGGAATACCCCAGTCTAAAAGAGCACAGAAATGTCTGCCAGCTTTTGGGGTCCCTGGCTTCTGGAAAGAGGTTTCTAAGAGTCGGGAGGGGGTAGGTGGGGGTGTGAAGAAAAACTTTGTAGAAACAGACATGGCCTTCAGGTCCTTGCATGGGTCTGCTGGGTCTGTAGAGCTGTGAAGGAAGGGGAAGAAGAGGCAGCTGATGCTCAGCGAAGCAGCCAGGAAAAGTAGTTTGGCCCTCCCATTACTAAGAATGTAAGATCCTCTGTAGGCTCAAGAGGGAGGCTGATCCCATCCTGTTTGCAGTCAGGGGCAGAATAAAGAGGAAGGCTGTTGACAAGCCTGGAGGGAATTTAGGTGTTGCACTGGGTTAGAAAAAGACATAACATGGCAAAAAGGGTAGTTATGGTGGTGGTACTGGCAGAACGTTTATTGCATTAACCCTTGGAGTATAGCAGGTTAAAAGAAAATAACATGACTCCCATAAAAAAGATGGATGTTTAGCATTAACAAAGTTAGGTAATGGGAGATATACAATATTTCACAGGAAGGAACTGACAGACCCACCTCTGAGTATTCCTTGCCTAAGAAAACCCTGTAGAATTCATGGGGTGTCCATAAGTCAACAGCCGACTTGAAAGACACATCCATAACTCTTTGTTTGAAATCATACAATCATAGAGTTGGAAGAGACCCCAAGGGCCATCTAGTCCAACCCCATTCTGCCATGCAGGAATTCACAATCAAAGCACTCCCAACAGATAGCTATCCAGCTTCTGTTTAAAAACCTCCAAAGAAGGAGACTCCACCATAATCCCAGGCAGCAGCGGATCCCATTGTTGAACAGCTCTTACTGCCAGGAAATTCTTCATAATGGAATCTCTGTTCCTGTAGCTGGAGTCCATTGCTCCGTGTCCTAGTCTCTGGAGCAGCAGAAAACAAGCTTGCTCCATCCTCAGTATGGCATCCCTTCAAATATTCAAACGTGGCTATCATGTCCACCTCCACCTTCTCTTCTCCAAATTATAGCCAGCATAAACCAGTGTCCCATGTCTGCTTTTGCACTCTTTCGCACGCACTTGCCTGCTGGCTCCTCTGCTGAGGTTTCTCTCCATCCTTCCTGAGCTGAGACACCACACCAGATCCTTCTCTGCTCTTCTGTTTTCTCTCCATTTTGCTCAGGATGGGGTTGGGGCCAGGGATGCTCTCTTGCCTGATGGCTCCAAAATTTCTCCTGATCATTCTCCATTTGCATCACGGATAATGAGGGTTTTCTCTCCCTCCCCTTTCAGGAGCCACGAGAGACATCGGCTCGGCCCTGACCCGGATGTGCATGAGGCACCGGAGCATTGAGGCAAAGCTGAGGCAGTTTACCAAGTAAGTGTGTGTCTGCTCCCTCGCCCCCTGCAGCCAGGTGCCAGCATCTGTGTGTGTGTGTGTGTTTGCCAATACTGGGCTGTTGGGGGATGATAGGACACTCAATCCCCGGCAGAAGCCAAAAAATATCTCAGCAGACTTAGCAGCAACCCATTCCCAAGAGTTCTGTCCATGGATACGGAGGGATAACTGTAATGAGAAACTTCAGCCACCCTGGTATTTGTTGAAAGCCACACTCTACCAAGAGTGTAAGTTCCATAAATCCTCACTGGCCTTGCAGACAGTTTCATTGCACAAAAGGTGGAGGAGGCAACAAGGGATTGCTTTTTTGGATTTAATCCTAACCAACAGAGATGAACTCAAATGGTTTGGAAATAGTGGAATCTTTGGGTGGGAGTGGCCGTGTCTTCTTGGGTTATATTTGTATAACAGTATATTTGTTATACAGAGGAAAAGGGGAGCCAAATGTAGACACACACTCTGGACTTCAAGAAAGGTGATTTCAGTAAGCTTTGGGAAATATTGGGTGAGCTCTCGTGGTCAGAAATGCTCAAAGGGAAGGAAGTTTATGCGAGTTTCTTAAAGGCAAAATATTGGAGGTATATAGTAGCTGTAAACAGGAGCCAGAGTGGCATAGTGGTTTGAGTAGTGTAGTGGGACTATGGAGATTTTCACACGGGGAATATTTTCCCCGTGTGAAAATCTCCCATGACTCTGGAGACCAGGGCTCGAATCCCTCCCCGGCTGTGAAAACCCATTTGGTGACCTTGGGCATGTCACACACTCTCAGCCTCAGAAAACCCCATGAAAATTTCAGCTTAGGGTCACCATAAATCAAAACCAACTTGAAGGCACTCAATAACAAGATGTAAACAATTCCAAGGAAGAAGAAAAGTAGAAGTTGCCTAAAGAAACCAAGGTGGATGTATAAGGAGCTTTCATATGAGCTGAGATTTTAAAAAGACATGTATAAGAAATGGAAGCAGGAAGAAACCACTAAAGAGGAATAGAAACATATAGCCAATACTTGTAAGGGGGAAAGTCAGAAGAGCTAAAGCTCAGAATGAGCTCAGGCTTGCTTTAGAGGTTAAAAATAATTAAAAGGGTTTTGTTTGGCTATGTTTGGAGCAAGAGGAAGGAAATGGTGGCCACTGGGTAGAGAAGATGCTGAAATGCTAAGAGGGGGGAGAAGGCCAAACTGTTTAATGCCTTCTTTGCCTCAGTCTTTTCCCAAGAGAAAAACAGTGCTCTAACTGGTAAAAATAGAACAAATAATGGAGTAAGGGGACTATAGCCCAGATTAAGTAGAAAGGTAGTAAAGGAATACCTTGCTACTCTAAAGGAATTCAAGTCTCCAGGGCCAGATGAGTTGCATCCTAGAAGACTAAAGAACTTGCAGGTGTAATCTCAGAGGCACTGCCAGTCATCCTTGAGACATCTTGCAGCATTAGGCGCAGATGATGCTGGCTTTAAAAGGAACCTTGAAAGGTGCTTCGGCCTCAGGGGGAAAATCCTGATGGGAGGAGACTTCCGAGAGTGAACGGTAGACCCTTGGAAGGTGGAGGGCTGTCCTTTGATGGACATTTCTGAGGAGAGGTTGGGTGATCTCCAGCGCTTCAGGATCCTTTCGCTGGTGATTGCCTGTGCTGAAAAGGTGGGTTGGAGTAGATGGCCCTCGGGGTCCCTTTCCACCTCTCCACATCTGGGACTCTCTCAGGTCGCTTCCCACAAATGTGCTCCTTTTCCTGCTTTTTGAGAGGATTTCAGTGGATTGCCTCTTCCACTCTATGAAGGGGGATCACGATCTGTTATGGTCTATTATTTAAAGTATTCTTGTGTCGCCTCCTAGCCTACGAAGACTCCTGAGGTGAGGAACAAATAAAAACCAATTAAAACAATAGTGAGATAAAAATGCATTAAAATACAGTACTTTTTAAAAACCCCTAAAAGCAGTCTAAAAACAATCCTAGAATCCACTTTTAGAACAGTTAAAACAGCAATTTCAGACACTGATCATGTGGAACAGCACTGTTTTGGCTGCCCTTTGGAAGCTTACAAGAGATGGGGCAGCTTCACTTCCTTGGGTGGGGAGGTTAGGGTTACAGCGAAGGCCCTGTGATGTGTACACACCAACCTAACTTCACAAGGTGTTGGGGCGCACAATATGGGCCTCCTGTGAAGACCACAACTGGGAGGAGGCATTGCCTTTCCAATATCTTGACCCCAAGTTGTTTAGGGCTATGTAGGTCAACATGGGCACCTTGAATTGAGCTCGGAAGCCAACTGGAAGCCAGTGTGGTTCTTTCAGCATCAGTATTATGTGGCCTCTACAATGCACACCTGTCCCCAACATGGCTGCTGCATTTTGCACTAGCTGCAGCTTCCAAACACTTTTCAAGGGCAGCCCCAGATGGAGTACATTACAGTAGTCTAATCGGCAGGGAACTAAGGCATCCAGCTGTCCCAGATCAGATGTGATGGACTACAACTCCCAGCATCCCCAACCGGTGTGGCTGTGGGAGGCTGTGTGATGTGAGGCAATACAGTGCCAGATGCTCTGGGTGTCCTGAATGTGTTGTGGTGCCTACAGTTTCCCCCCACTTCACCATGTGGGGAAAAATAGCTGTTGCCAGCCTTGCTGCTTGGAGTTCCAGGGGCTCAGAGGTTCAGGGGAGAGCGCGGCTGCCTTGGAGTGCCCGAGGGGGCCTTGTGAGGGCAGCTGCCCGGCTTCTCCCTCGTCAGCCCTTCCTTCCCGGCATCTCTCCCACTGCAGTGCCCTCATGGAGAGCCTGATCAACCCCCTGCAAGACAGGATCGAGGACTGGAAGAAAAGCGCTAACCAGCTGGACAAAGACCACGCGAAAGGTAAAGCCGAGGCACGTGGCTGGCCCATGTGCATATGGTGTGGGCGTGTGCATGCGGCCTTTGGGCAGCTAGCATCCCAGAGCACAAAGGCCTGCCTTCCCTGCTTCTGCTTTGTGGACCCCCTGCTGACCACTTCAGGCTGTGGCGTGAGGTGGGGAGGGGGGGCAGGAGGGATAGTCTGCACCGGAGGGGCAGCGTGGCTCCAGCGTGGCATCTCCCCTGGTTCCTGTCTCCCCCAGAGTACAAGCGCGCCCGCCATGAGATCAAAAAGAAGTCCTCGGACACCCTGAAGCTTCAGAAGAAAGCCCGCAAAGGTAAGGGGCCATCCAGGGTCTCACAAGCTGGAAGGCTGCTTGCTCCCGGCTGCCGCTGGTGCCGTTGGACTCCCAATGACCGGTTGAACGGCACCACGATCCCCCCGCGCGCGCGCATCATCTGCCAGTGGCGCAGCTCCAGACAGTGGCCGCCCCATTGCAGTGAACATTTGGCCTGGACAGAACTGGCCATCTCAGGCCCTGTCTCCCTTCTCAGGGCCTCACTGGGTTAATTGCATGTCTGAATACACCATGGTGGGCTCTTGGACACAGTGCATAGTGATCCGTGATAAATTTAGGCCCTAAAAGTTGCCCCAGAAAAAGAACAAGGAAAGAGAATGGCCGAAGGCTGTGTTCCGGATCACACTCCACTCACGGGGAGGAGGAAGCCCGGAATAGTGTCAGGCCTGGCTTCCTGGCGTGAATCTCAGCAGGGGTGTGTGTGTGTGTGTGTGTGTGTGTGTATTTAAATGCAAGCCCCTTTGACTGCAGAGTGCTTGTGGCTTGAAGGTGAGCGTGTGAATGAGTCCTGAGACCAGGGCAGCCTGGGAGAGTGGCCAAGACAGATAGGATTTGGCTTTCCTCAGTTCAGCTCCTTGGAGGTAGGATTTGTTTTAAGCAGAGGGCAAAGACCAGCCCTTTCAAAAGCCCCACGGGGAATGCAGACGCCCCAAGGAGGGAAGAGGGTCTGGTGGCCTGTGGGGAGTTTGGGGAGGGTCTCCCTGGAGAGAAAAGGAAGCAGCCGCGCTTCTCCCTGCTCCTGCTGGCCAGGGAAAGGAGGCAGAGTTTGGTGCTCCTTGCTGTTGTTCCCTGCACAAAACATCCATGGGGAGACATTTAATGGGTGCAAAAACGGGGCTTGGATGTGTGTGTGTGTGTGAGAGAGAGAGAGAGAGACAGTGTGTAGTGTGCTGTTGTATCCAGAAAGGTGTGGGGAGGAAGAATGGTGATAGTGGAGAGATTGGGGAGGGGGGTGGCACTTGAGGTCCCATCTTGAATGAAAAGATGGCTTCTCTGTACATCAGCCTGTCTTTCACACATTATTCTTTTTTTCCCTCCTCCTCCTCCTCCTTTTCTTCTTCTTCCCCCTTCTCTCTTTCTTCTCTTTCCTCCTCTTCCACATTCTTCCTGTAGAACTACTTGGTAAGTCGAACTGCTGCCGCCAACCCAGCTTCATCCAGGCCTTCCTCCCTCCTCTTCACCCCTTCCATGGCCTTGGCTTGACTTCTCTGTCAGCCTCCCCACCTTCTCCGCTCTGGTTGGGCTTGAAATGAGCTTCAAGATGGTCCTACTCACAGGCAGGCAGAGCAGCGTGCGGGGGCCCCCAGAGGGAGGAGGGAGCTCGGGAAGGCTCACAACAACCCTGTAGGGTAGGCCAGTGCTGTCATTCCTATGGCTTCAGCTGAGAAGGAGCTGGCGTCCCAAATCTGAGACTCAAGAATGTGCTCCCAGTCGGGTTTCTTTCTTTTTCTGAAACGACAAGAAGGGTGGATTTCCCTGTCATACAAACCTCTAGGATCAACTGCTCACCTTTTAAATTGAAGGCAGGGTTTTTCTACACTCTTTTAACAGGAAAAAAAACCTTACTTACTCAAAACAGAAGAGGATTTCCAGCATCCTTGCTTGGCCCCCTGTTCTTTGGCTGCCCACGACCAAGAGCCTCTGTCGTTTCAGGGTGGTGTCAGTATCAGCCAGCGGAGTGATTAAATAATCACTCAATGCTGAATAAGAGCCTAGCGCAACTTATGTGGATCTGTGGTCTAGGCGCATGACGGATAACCCCTTGCGCAAAGGCAGTGCTTCGAATGCACTTTAATGGGCAACCACAAGTGCAACAGTCCCAAATGTTCAGCTCTGCTTATGTGCAACGGATATGACCATTGTGCATTCTCCAAAACAATCACTCCACTTTGTGTGTGTGTCACTAGCAAAGTGGCAGCCCATGTGTCCCCTAGAAGGCCCAGGGGGACAACGTTGGCCCCCAACCTGCCCTGGCTGTACAGGATTGCACTCCAGCCGAACCCTGAAGAGGACCCAGTTTCCCGCCTGGGTCCCTCTAGAGCCGCTGGCACTTTGGGTCCAATTGCAGCGTCCTGACTGAAGGCCAGCCGTGCAGGTTGGAGGCTGCCTTTCTCCCAGCAAGGGATCCTAATCAGCTAAGAAACAATCGTGATAGTAAAAACACAATTAAAGCATTAATGTAAATCAGTTTGAAAGTGTTGTCAACGAGTATATAAGCACAGCCCCTGCCTCCTCCCATTAAAAACACTCTTCTGCAGCAGCCAGCCTCAGTGGAAAGGTTTTTGCCTGCTGGTGGAAGGGAGTGGGTAGCGTAGTCTCCTGTGGAAGGGAGTTCCCCAGCCTAGGAGCAGCTGCCATGAAGACCCTTCCTCTGTGATGGCCCTGGGATCAAGAGAAAACCCACCCGAGGGCCAGGCTCAGGAGGCTGGGGGGGGGGCAATAGGTGTAAGTTAACTTTGCCCCTGCAGATGTCGGGTTTGGTGCCTGCCTTCCTTCCTTCCTCTGCAGCAGCCAAAGCAGCCTCCAAGACTTACCGTAGAGCCACTGAAGACCCCTCTCCCGTGGCCATTCTGTGCCTGGTGGACAGGGGGGGGGGGCAAAAAGAGAACCCCAACAGACCTCAGTGGGTGGAATAAGAGCCTGCCGCTCCTGCAACCCCCCCCTCCGGCAAGAAGAAATAGCCATGGGGCTGGTCAGGCTTTCCGGTGGGACCTGGGATGGTACGTGGCTCAGTGCAGCATGGATCCACCCGTGGCGCTCCCGTGGTACATTCAGCCCTGCAGGATGGCAGCCATCGGGCGATACAGTCTTCCAAATAACCTGGACCCAATCTGTACAGGGACATAGGGTCAAGGCGTCTGCCAGCACCACTAGGCTTCATTTCAGGCCTTATCAGCCCCCCTCACCCGAGGGCCCACCCCACCCACCCTCCCTGCCTCTCTCTCTCTGTCTTCCTCTTCCTGAGGCTCTGCTGTACCTCCCCTCTATGGCTGTGGGGCCACTGCTGAGATCCACCCCCAAATTCCTCCCATGGGGTGGGGAGTGCCCCGTAGCTGAACTGGGCCATCTGCCCCCCCCCTTTGGCTCTGCCCTTCCTCCAGCCCCTGGCCAGCCGCTGCTGGGGTCACAGCAGCAGTGGTCCCCCCTCCCGGACCTCACAGTGTTGGTGCCTCTCCTGCTGAGCACTGGGCCCAGGATCTCAGCCGTGGTTCTCCAAACCATGCCCCCCACCTCAGCCCCTTTGGCATTTCTTGGCCGTCCCATGGAAGTCAGCCATTCTCCCTTCTTCACTGCTCTTCCTCCTCTTCCTCCACCTGGCTGCTCAGTCCTCTCTCGCTTTACCTTCTCTGCATGGGGGCTTGCGGAAGCGATGATGTGGCGGGGCTGGGGGAGGCATGCCCAAAGGGCCACAGAGACACCAGCCTCCGTGCTGGGGTGCAGATCCCTTTCCCTGCCCGGAGGAGCGTTTGTCGCTTGCTGCAATTGCCACCCACGGCACCTCTCTTTTGCACGCGGCCAATGGCAGCTGTGAGCCACCTTGCCACCCGCAGGGCAGGAGACCTCTTTGGTGGCGGTGGCGGCGGCTGCTTCTGCGCTTCGGCAGACCTTTTGAAGTCAGTGCCTGTGCCGCTCTCTCGATGCCCCTGCCTTCATCTGCCTCTGCCGTCCACCCTCATGTTGGTCACCAGAAAGCCTTGCGCGCAGAAGCCGCTGAGTCTCCCCACATCCGGTGCTGGTGGTTGAAT
Organism: Gambelia wislizenii; assembly: GCA_030847615.1. Classification (NCBI taxonomy): domain Eukaryota; kingdom Metazoa; phylum Chordata; class Lepidosauria; order Squamata; family Crotaphytidae; genus Gambelia; species Gambelia wislizenii. The sequence goes on from JAUMIR010000008.1 coordinate 42,826,399, forward strand.
GGGGAGGGCTGCATGTTGGGCAGATTTGGGGTTCTGGTTGGGAATTCCTCTGCTGAGGAGGGCAGTGGGGGAGGAGCGACATGTTGGGGGAGCCACAGTTGTGGGGTGGGGGGGATTTACAGATGTCCATGGATGTTGCATAAAACTGGGAACGAGGAAGATGGGCGGCACCAAAAGTGGGGAAGGGGGCTCCCAGTGGCTTCCAAAGAGCCGGGGTTCTGTACGCGTCCGGTGAGGTTGCTGCCACACTAAATCCTGTTGGTTTAACTAGCACCCTTCTTGCTGGTGGCAAAGGGCGATGCCCCTGGCAGGGCACAGACATGCAGAAATGGGAGGATCTTCATGCCAGGACCTGACTTTCATAGAATCATAGAATTGCAGAGTTGGAAGAGACCACGAGGGCCATCCAGTCCAACCCCATTCTGCCACGCAGGAAATCACGATCAAAGCATCCCCGACAGATGGCCAGCCTCTGTTTAAAGACCTCCAAGGAAGGAGACCCCACCATGCTCTGAGGGAGTATGTTCCACTGCCAAACAGCTCTTACTGTCAGAAAGTTCCTCCTAATGTTGAGGTGGAATCTCTGTTCCTGGAGCTTGCGTCCATTGCTCCGTGTTCCAGTCTCTGGAGCAGCAGAAAACAAGCCTGCTCCATCCTCAGTATGACATCCCCTCAAATACTTAAACAGGGCTATCCTATCGCCTCTTTGGTCTTCTGGATGATCTGGTCCAACTCTGAGGCTGCGTTCAACACATTCTGCACTGCAGGAGAAGATGCCTGCCTCCCCGCAAAAACCCTTCTCTGCACAGTGACCCCCTCCAAAGTTTAGGTTTCCCTCTCCGTGCAAAGGGTCTGTGGCTTCCTGAGTGAAGAACAGACAGGCTATTGGAGGCGTAGGTAGTCATGGTAGGAGATACCAGGCAGAAAGCCAGGAGGAGGAGGAGGAGAACCAAAGGCCAGAGAAGGGAGCCTGAGCGATTGAGAAGAAAGGGGGGCAAGGCACACAAGACCAGGGGTGGAGGGAGTCAGACTCACACAGACGCACAGAGGGCGTGTGATAGACTGGTAGACCTCGGCAAAGGTGAGGCCACAATGGTTGCCTGTCAGGACTGAGAGCCCCAAAGCCAGTGTGCTGCTGGTACTGTACTTGGCTCGCTATCTCACAGGCCAGCCCTTGATTCCAGCCCTGGGAATGCCTTCTACCACCACATGCCCCATCCAGGCACGCACAGTGTTGCTCTTGGTTCTTGGGGGCTTTTTGATGCCTGCACTGCTCCCGCAACCGGGGAGGCTGGATGGGAGCAGATTTTTTAAATTTGGGACTGGGTGGTGCAACTGGGGGGCAGCGGTGGACGGTTGATGGAAGAAGCTTCTGGGGGGATGAGACTTTCACTAGATGTGGGCAGTGCCCAGGGCTTTTGGTGCAAGGTGGCTCTCCCTGTTTGCCCCAGTTAACAGAAAACAGGCATTGCTACTCCTGGAAGCCCCCAGAAGTGGCTGTTCTCCCTCAGTGACCCCCCCCCCTCAGCGTTGTCTCTCACTCAAAAACAAAACAAAAAAACCTCCCAAACCTGGAGATGAATTTCCAGTTCCAGTTTTGTTTGGAGGGGTCAGGTGCAGCCCGCAAGGGTTCCGGGCAGAGAATTGGCCCCTGGACTTCTCCGATGGTGGTCCGTGAGCTCAGAGTCCTGCCTGTGTCCTGCTCGCCTGCATAACATGCCATACTTCCTGGGAGACCAGATGTTACCCATGTGAAACGGGGGTGGAGGCTGGCTCCTTTTTTAGGCTGCGCCAGGCGCTTCCTGCCAAGACCTCTCCATGGCAGAAAGTGGTGCGCCAAGTGGGGGTGGGCCCGTCTGCTGAGGGCGCCTGGCTTCCTGGGGGTTCTCCAGCTCTCTGGCCAGGTGGGGTGTGGTGGCAGAAGGGGAGGTGTTGCACCCGCCTCCAGCCTCGCTCTGTCCTTTTCAGGGAAGGGGGACCTGCAGCCACAACTGGACACAGCCCTGCAGGACGTCAACGACATGTACCTCCTCTTGGAAGAGACGGAGAAGCAGGCTGTCCGCAAGGCCCTCATTGAGGAGAGAGGGCGGTTCTGCACCTTCATCGCTTACCTGCAGCCGGTGGTGGTACGTGCCCCCTCATGGGCTGGACTCACAGTAGCAAAGAAGCCCCCCCCCCCTCAATGCACAGTAGATCTTTATTAGCAAACTTAGGAATGAAATTCCCTCTGTTGCTCCTGTCTCATAAAGGGTCTACTCGGGTGTAAGTTCCAGACAGCTCAGCAGTCAGAGAAAAGGAAGACCCCATTCAGGTGGACAGAGTCCCATCAAAGAAGCCGTGGCTGCTGACCAGAGCAGAATTGCTAATGACCCGGGGTGCTTGTGGGTGTGGGTGTGTCTCATTCATATCAGTCAGCGTGGAGGAAATGCAACAATCATGTAATAATAATATAATAATAAAAATTTTATTTCTATCCCGCCCCTCTGCAACGCAATCGGGGCGGCTTACAATATAAAAACCCCATAGTCCCAGTACCCTAGCCCACCCCCTAAATGCTCATCCCACTTCCACAAGCAGTGGGAAATTCTGGGGGACTCTGTTGGCTTTGTTTTGTCTCCTCTGGAATGGGGCTTCAAGAGCCTGCTTGTATTTCTGTGTTAAGGACCCTGCTGGAGAGCAGCACCCACAGGTTCCCTTTGGATCTGCAGAGATACAGGAGATCTCCCAAAGTATTTCAGCTCAGCGATTTCTCACTCTTTTTGCAACCTGCTTTACCCCCAAAGTAAAGGAACCCCTTTGCTCTGGTTCCTTTAGCACCCCCAATTCCCAGCATCCTTACTGGTCTGGTCGCAGACGCCCCTGGCCTGTATGAGGGGCCATTTTCAGCTCCTCACTCCAATGCAATGAGTGCCATCATTCAAAAGCAAGACGACCGGAATCCAGCGAGGGCCAAGTGTTGAAGCTTCCAGCTTCTGGAGAGGGGTCTCCTCTCTTGGGCCCTGCTGGCCGAGGCACTCTCTGCCTCCTCCTAGACTCCCTCAGGTCCTGTGCTGCTCTGCTTTCTGCCCCCCCTCCGGTCCGTCTTCCTCCACCGGTGGGGAAAGAACCCCCCCTGAAAGGGTCCCAGAAAGCGGCTGTTCCTGCTGCTGCCAGTCCGTGTGGCGCACCCTGGCCTGAGGCGGTCCCAAGGTGGTGAGGCGTGTTACGAGGTCAGCTCCCTGCCTTTCCAACCCACTGTGCGCACAACCCGTTCCTCTGCTTGGCTCAGCAGCCTACCGTTAGCCTGGGTAATGGTCAGGTGATGAGGATGATATTCTCTTACTTCATTTCAGTAATTTAACTATCATCCTATTAGAATAATCTGGATTAAGCTCTGGCCCACCACCACAAGCCTGGATTAAAGACTCAGGCCGGTCATCCCTCTGAGGCTGCCTGCTGGCACGTCCTGCCTTCCTCCCCTTTCCAAAGGCGCCTCTCTGGCCAGGGAAGACTCTCTCTTGCTCCCTGGTGGGAATCTCCCCGGCTCAAGGCCAAGGAAAGGGGCCTTTGTGGGGACTCCCCACCAGCATGGCCAGGCGGAGCTGCTCAGTCGCCCGTCTCTGCACCCCTCGCGGTGGGCAGTTGTCCCTCCTGCCAGGCATGCTGTAAGCAGATGCCCCACCGGTGGCAACGTGAGCAGCTGTCTTGTTTGCCTTGGTGGTTGGGCCCAGCTCTGCCAGTCCACAAGTGAGACAGACCAGTGGTAATCATTGGCCAAGATCCTACTGCACGCTTGCCTCGTGTCAAGCTACGCTTAAACCTACGCATCAGTTTGGCTCCATCATACTACTATGCAGCCCATGTGCCTGCTTCTTCCCCACATGTACAATGGGCGACACACAACACAAAGACAAACCCAACTGATTCAGTGGCTCAACTCTAAATGGGACAAACGGTAAGATTCAGGCCCCAGGGAGCAGCCAGGAACCCTTGTGGGACTCTGATTATGCAGCCATGGGCTGGCGCTCTTTGCTGCACAGTGGCCAGAAAAATACAGCCCCTTGAGGAAGGGGACTTGCATCGGTGTAAAACACCAACAGCATTCCAGCCAAAGTCTTTCCCAGGAAGACTGAGATAGAAGGGGAGCAGGGGGGGGTGGTAGATTGCACAAACAAATGTGTGCTGGGCCGGGAGGGGAGGCCGCCCTGTTGCAGAAAATTATTTTAAAAGATCTTGTGGTATCGTAATGACTCAAAAGTTTTTATTTGGCACCGTTTTTGTAGACTGCAGCATCACCTCTGGTGTCGTTGATGGGCTGCAGTCCGTGGAACTGATGCCATATAAAACCAGTGAGCTTTTGAGGCGTGTTGGCACTCTTGGCTGTTGGTCTTTCATGGATCCTGTGTGGCTTCATTCTTCCCTTTCTCTCTCGCTCTCTCTCCAGAATGGAGAGATCACCATGCTGGGAGAGATCACCCACTTACAGGGCATCATTGATGATCTGGTGGTCCTGACTGCTGACCCTCACAAGTTGCCCTTGGCCAGCGAACAGGTAGGACCCCTGCGCTGGGTCAAGGCAGGAGAGGTAGTTCTGGGGCTGTTTCTACAGAGGTGGCTGATACTCGCTCTGCGGTGCAGGCGTTCACTGATGTCCAAGGCAAATAAGTACAATAGGACCCCCATATCCGCTGACTCATTATCCACTGATTCATTTATCCGCGGGACACAGTAGCACACCTACCATAGAGTCTTCCTAGAAAATGCATCCCCCTCTATTTAGATCTTTCAAGGCACTTCTATGGTATTTTAAACCAGAAGTCCCATTATTTTCAATGGCGGTCGCGGTTATCTGTGGTTTTCGGTATCCACGGGTCTCCCCAGAACCAATTCCCCACGGATAAAGGGCCCCTACTGTAAATAAAACAGTACTGAGGTAATAGGGAACACGTACAAATGCAACGGCAACCTAACCCATTTGAGGTGAAGGCTAGCTGGCCTGGGAACGTGCCCGTGGGCCACTCAGCCAACACCCAGAGTGGCCAAAAGCACCAGTTCAGAGACTGAGCTCTGGGAAGTCCGTGAGGCCCCTTTCCTGTAGCCTTGCTGGCTGTTGGTGAGACCAGAAGGGCATTTTATGCGCACAGACAGAAAGAAACAGCCCCGCTAGGCACAGACAGGGCCAACACCAGTGCCGATTCTTTTGCAGGTGATCAAAGACCTGAAGGGCTCCGACTACAGTTGGTCTTACCAGACACCCCCCTGCTCTCCTAGTAGCTCCGGCTCCCGCAAGTCCAGCATGGGCAGGTAAGGACTGGTGGGCGGCCAAGCGCTGGGAGCTGCAGAACCAATGCCGAACGGGCTTCCTGGCCCCAGCCTGCTGCTCCTGTGCTTGGTGACGGCAAAGGCTCCTTGTGCTTGCACAATGGGGGTGGTCCCTCCGTGCTGTGGGGCTGAGCTGGCAAGAGGGGCTCACGAGTGCCAGTCTGCCTTTCGTCTTGGCCAGCAGAGCTCAGGGCTGGCGGCTCCTGCCTTGCTTTCGGCTTAGCTTGCATCAGAGGGAAACTGTTAAGGAGGAGTGTGCTGCTTTCTTTGACTCCGAAGCAATGCAGAGATTCTTTAAATGGAATAAATGGAAGCAGCACTGTTTGCCCTTTAAGAAAACGATGACAGAAAATGTGCACTTTACGGCTCCTCATACTGCCCTCCCGCCCTCCCTCCCCATGAAAAGAGAAGCTGGCAAATCAAAGGCTGTTCAAAAGTTGTGCCCCTGCCCCGTCACATCATTGGATTAAGAGGAAGCCCATGTATTTGGCTGGAATGGCACAGAGGAAGGGATCCCCCCCCCTGCAAAGCTCAGCCCCTTTCTACACGGCCAAGGTGGTGATCACGTTCTATCACAAACCTGAGTCAGGTCAAGTTGGAGGAGGAAAGCCCAGGAGGGTGACTTGGAAAACCCTGCATGCCGCCAGGCAGATGGCACAAGGCATCATGCAATGCCCGCAAAGAGGGAGAGAAGAGAAGAGGCGGCACCTCCCCAAACAAGGGAGCCCAGGCACTGGAGGTGGGGGGCACTTGAGCCTTTTTTCCGATGGAGGTTTGGCAGCCCAGGGGAAAGGGGCAGGAGGGTGGGGGGCAGTGTGGGGAGGGTCACTTCTCTTCATTTGCTTCCTTGTGTATTTGGGGATATTTATTTATTGCCTTTCCACCTACAGGAGCCCCCAGGGCAATGTACAGCAGGTCGAAACATTTCCAACGTTACATGCATAAACAAAAACTTTTAAAATCAGACTAAATCTCTCTGTAAGATTGGTTTTAAAACCAGCCAAACCAGCCACCCCTAATCTTAAGGGCCAAATGCCATGCAAAATAGCACCATTTTAGTTGCCTGCCTGACGCTCAGAAAGGATGGAGCCAGCTGACCTCCCTTGGGAGGGAGTTCTCTACTCTCAGCTATCCATCTGAAATACTTTTGAGTACCAAAAAAAGGGAATAAATTCTAAGTGCTTAACCTAAAGGCACCAGATCCTGTCTGATCTTGGAAGCTAAGCAGGGTCAGCCCTGGTTAGGACTTGGATGGGATGCTGCCAAGGAATCCAGGTGCTATAGGCTCCATTTCAGAGGAAGAAACTGGCAAAACAACCTCTGAGGATTCCTACCCTAAAAAAAACCCTCTGAAATTCATGGGGTCGCCACAAGTCAACAGGGGACTTGAAGGCGTGCGTACGTGCACACACAGAGGCATAGGCCTAAATACCCTAAAGGCACGGGATTCTTTCTGATATAGGAAGCTAAGTAGGGTCAGCCCTGGATAGTACTTGCATGGGAGACCAACAGTGAATCCCAGGTGCCGTAGGCTGTGTTTCAGAGAAAGGAACTGGCAAAAGCAATGTTGCGGATTCCTTGCCTAAGAAAACCCTGTGAAATTCATGGGGTCCTCATAAGTCGACAGGCGACTTGAAGGCAGGGACACACACACACACACACACCAGTCAACATCCTGGCTGAATGAATACCTGATCATAATTGGGCCAGGAAAACAGCACTCAGGTTGTGCCGCAGGCCTTGCTGGATGCTTCCACCACCCAAAATGGAGATGTCCAGCTAGGAAAGAATGGGATGTACTCTTCCCTCCACACGCGCTTTCTTTTCCCGGCTCTGGCACACCTTGTCACCTGTGTGAGGGGCCGTCTTGGCACCCATTGCCTCATCCATGCCCTGAGAACGTGCCCGTCCCTCTCACGTGGCCCTTCCTGCCTGCTTTTGCTTCTCTGTCCTGCTGCGTCCCCCTCTGCGGGGTCTCGGGTTCACCTGCTCAGTGGCCCCTGTCGTTGCCTTGCAGCTTGGCACAGCCAGTAAATGCCAACACCCGCCTGTCCAGCGTCTCATCACACGACTCTGGCTTCATCTCCCAGGATGCCATGTTCTCCAAGCCGCCTTCGCCCATGCCCTCGGACATCACGAGTCAGGTAAGTGCAGCCACACGGCCCGGCCTCCTAAAGAAGGCCACAGCGGGGGCCGACTGTGACAGCAGCCCCCTCTCTGACTTGAGGAATGCCGGGGGAGTTGGGAGGCCTGGCAGCATCAGCCCCACTCCCAGCGCCATGCCAGCTGCCTGCAAGGGTGTGTTTACGTGCATGGGGGAAGGTGGGCTACCTTTTGCCAGGGTCTGTGCCACTGGCCCTCTGCCTGGTGCTGGAATGTCGGGAACCCGGCCGCCTGCCCTGCGCTTGAGTCGCGTCGGGCCCCTCTCTGCCTCTGCGTCTCTGCCTGCCGCTTTCCCTGCACCAGCCGCATAACCGGCTCTCTTCTCTTCCTTCTCCGTGTCTCTGTTTTGCTGCTGCCGCCGCTGCCGCCACCATTGCCAATTGGACTTTGGGCAGAAGTCCTCCAGCTCTGCGTCCTCCGAGGCCTCAGAGACCTGCCAGTCTGTTAGCGAATGCAGCTCCCCAACCTCGGTTAGTTCTGGCTCGGCTGGGGCTGGGGGGCCAAAAGGCAATGCTTGGATGGGCGTCATCCTCCCCCCCGCCTCCTCCCTCTTCTCCTCCCCCTCCTGCGCCCCAACCTCTCACACCCAGGATGCTGGGACTACCACCACCTTTCAGCGGCTACTGCATGTCACAAATTTCTTGGGAAATGGAACGGGTGCAACGTGAGTGGCTGCCTCTTCCGTTTCTGCTCCTGAGCTGCCCCCATCCCAGCACTTCTTGGCTGGCCTTCTGCTTTCTTGGCCCCTGGTTTGAGGATCAGGTCTGGTTCTGGCTTCCTCTCTAGTCCTGCCTCGCAGCTGACCCTCAACCGCCTCCTCCCCACCGGGCAGGTGGGCTTGGGGGGCCCAGCAGTCTCCGTCTGGGCACTGGGTGGGTGGCTTCACCGTGGTTTCTTGGTGTGTTTCAGTGGAAACCCCTGAATGTAGCCCAGGTGGCCAGGACTGAAGGAAGCTCACGAAGAACTCTTAGCTTGGTGTGTATCCTGGGGGAGGCTGCCTCTTTCCCGGGGAGCCCAGGGCAAGGGGCGGCCTTGGCACCCTTGGTTTTGGGGCTGTGCATCTCCACCCACGTCCTGCATCTGCCAACCCCCCGCCCCCCTTGAAAAGAGGGGAAGTGGGTTTGTGGGGGGAAAGGATGCCCCTGGCAGATCTGGTCCTCCGGCTGTTTTGGGCGCCACCTCCCAGCAGCCCCTGGAATTCTGGAGGCTGAAGGCCCAGAGTCCTGCAAGACCCGCGTTGGAGACCCACTGTGTTCAGGCCAGCGGTTCGTCTCCATCTTTGGCTCTCCTGCAGATGTGGTTGGACCTCTTCAGCTCCCTAAAGCCTCCAGCCAGTATGGGCCTGTGGCCAGGGATTCTGGGAACTGAAGTCCAGAACGTCTGGAGGAGTGTGAAAGGGTGGGAACCACTGGTGGTCCTGTGCATCCCGATGGCCTGCTCTTGGCCAGAGCGCAGTGGGGCACCCCGTTTTGTGTTCAAGCTCCAGGAAGGACTCCTGCCCGAACCCCTGACGAGCCACGGGTGCTGCCAGCCCGTGTAGGTAATGCTGAGCTAGACAGTCTCCCGTGTAGGCGGCGGCTCCTGGCGTTCCTAGCCCGGCGCCACCCTTCCGCCTCCTCTCCCTAAGAAGGCGCACATTTAATCTTGAGTGGAATGACTCCGCGTTGGCTTGGGCTTTGTTTTCGAAGGGCCGTCCAACTTCCAAGAGAAATCATTCTTCTGGAGGGCTTCACAAGAACCACAGAGAGCCTTTGCTTCTCCCTCCCGCTGCCGGGCCCAGGTTCAGCTTAGAAAACGGGCCCTTGAGCGTATGCAGAGTGCGCTTTCCATAGCACTGGGGAGATGGTGAGCAGAATGCCCGGGGCTGGATTTTAGGCAGCGTGGTCTCCGTTCCTTTCAGAGCGTTCTTGGAGGCAGGGCGGATTTTAGCCCCAGGCTCTTCACAGCCAATAACGAAGCCTCAGGAGAGGTATTCCAAAATGGGGGAGGGAACATACAAGCTCCCCCCATCCACGGTGTTGGGCGGAAGGGGGGATGACCACGTGGGAAGCAGAGGCGGCCAGATTTGGCCCCAGGGCCTCAGGTCCCCTACCCCTGCCCTCCAGTCTGTGATGTCAGGTTGTGCCTTGGTTTCAAAATGCTACTCAGCCTATAGAAGAGGCTGGGTCAGAACTGGACACGGCTGCCCTCGCCCCCCTCCATGCGTGTGCTTTGCGCAGTGGGGCTGCAGCAGTTGACTTGTAGTAGCCCATAGGGACCACGCTGGCCAAGGCCCAGTCCAGAGCCACCCTTCCAGGCTCAGATCAGGACAGTCAGAGGGTAGTGCTTTCCTCTCCCACCCACCCACCAGCCAGTCTCTGATCCTTGTTCCGCCTTCTGTGGGTAGGTGCAGGATTGCTCCCTTGGGTCACCCAAAGTCACACTCAACGTCCTGTAGGTGCCTAGGGGCAGAGATCTGTGTAAGAACTGCCCTTCTACGAGCACCTGGGGCAGCCTGTATTGGGATGGCTGTAGAACGTGTGCAAGACCGGGTGAGCCGGCGAGATTCATGGAGCGTGCCCCTCACCTGCTCTCTTTGTACCCTCCGGCTGAATGGTCTGAGCAGATGCCCAAAGTGGGGATCCTGGAAAATTCTACTAGGATGTGTGGGGCAAGCCATGGGTCCAGCCTGACTTCTCCAGCAGGGGCGCCTACTCAGGCCAGTCCTCTCCTGACTTCACGGGAGCTCTGTTGGCGCTGGACCCAATCCCTTCAGAGATCCAGTGCCAGCATTGCATTGCTCCAGCCACCTCAGAGCAGCTGTAGGAGGAGCAGTCTGAAAATCGAGGGTGGAGTCGCCGCAGCAATGGATCCCCAACCACACCGGTCCTCCAGGATATGGATGGAGGCCTGACTTAGCTGGAGGCTCACCCATTCCAACCATCCAGAGAAGCACTCCCACTTTTAGGAAGGCACAGGCCCTGGGGAGCCCTGCGTCGGCTACCACCTCTCTTGCCAGTGCAGCATCTTGGCTGAAAGGTTTTAGGCCGGGAGGGGAAATGGCTCCATCAGCCGCCAGCGCAACTAAGCTAAAGGGTTCGGGGCCATTTTGCGTGATCTTGGCAACCTTCTGTCTGCTCTGCGACAGCCCTTGTGCCGGTCAACTTGCCCTTCTCCATCCCAACCCTTCCGCTCATGATGCCCCCTCCGCCCTGCCCCTTGCACATCCTGCTGGTGGTGCTGAGCCCCAACCGCCCCATTCTACCGACCTCCTCTTGGCTTTTTCAGGACTGGTCCAAGGCCAGCCTCTACGAGCAGCCGGTGGCGAACACCCTGCAGCAGCGCCGGAAGGACCGCGTAGAGCACCTGCGTGAGGCGGAGCTGGGCTCCTCCCCGCTGGTGTATCCAGGCCTGAGCATGGAGGAAGGGCACCGCCCGCGCCTCTCCCCGGCCTCCATCGCTGCCAAGGTACAGAAACAGAAGCCGTCGGCTGGGCGCCTCCAGGCACGTGGGGGCTCGGCTCAGTTGCGGTGCTCCTGGTGACGGTGCTCGTGGCTTGTTTCCTGGGAGCTTTGAGGCCCACTTGCCTCTGCGGCGGCCTAGCTTGGCTGGGTGTGTGTGTGTCGGCTGCAGAGTCCGTTGTGACGTGAAACTCCAGGCTGTTCCAGGGCAACAGAAAAAGTTCTGCCCAACAGTCGCCCCCAAATTAGTAGGCTTAGCTAATACGAAAGGTGAAAGAAAAGTCTGCTGAAATGAGGGAGCGAACTAATGGCGAAAGCATTTTTCTGAATCGCTTAAGTGAATTAATTCTGCCTGCTTCTAGTGTAAGTAGCACTTTTCCCCGAGAGGGCTGCACACCCTAGCAGTGTCACGTGCCCTCTGCAGGCTTAAGGTTTGCACACCCGTTGTTCACACTTTGGCCCAACTCAGGCGTGGCAGCCCCCATCTTTGCTGTGCCTCTGGCGTCACAGGGGGTCTGCAGGCAGATGAATGTGGGGGGGGCACTTGCTCCAAAGTAATCCAAGCAGAGGCGAGCGGGATGCTGTGGGGAGCTCGGGGTGGAGTGGGGGAGCCCATCCGCCTTGCTGAGGCCCTCTTGTTTTGCTTCTCCCCCACCCCCAGCATGGGGAAGAGGTGTCTCCCGCCGCCAGCGACCTGGCCATGGTGCTGACCCGGGGCCTCAGCTTGGAGCACCAGAAGAGTAGCCGGGACTCCCTGCTGTACTCCAGCGGCTACAGCACACAGACCACCACGCCCTCCTGCTCCGAGGACACCATCCCCTCTCAAGGTATCCAGGCCGCTTGGCTCCCGGATGGGGCCGTGCTCTTGGAGCCGAGCAGTACTTCCAGGTGGGATTGTGGGGAGCAGGAGAGGAAGCCCCCGGCTCACTGAATGGTGGCCTTTGAGGGGATGTTTGGTTTAGAAGGGGAGGGCTTGCGGGGGAATGAGGGAAGGAGTCCTGCAGAAGGCAGCGGACCCTCCTTCCCTCTCTCCCCCCCCCCCCGCTTGGGGACCTTTAAGTAGATATAAGATGACCACCTCTAAGAGCGCTTTAGCTGTGGATTGCTCGCACTGGCAGAAAGGGGTTGGACTAGATTCATGGAATTGCAGAGTTGGAAGAGACCACGAGGGCCATCCAGTCCAACCCCCTAGATGGCCCTCAGGACCTGAGAATGGCTCTGAGAATGGACAGGTGGTCCTGATTCTTGCTGGACTGGGGATGGCAGGTTGCTCTTTCTCAGGCAACTCGGCCCTAAAACGGCAGCGATGGACCCAGTCAGAGTCACTATCCTGGCAAAGGTGGCAATGGGGGCTGGGAGAGCTGGGGTCAGGGTGGGCGGGGGCGTCATCAGAAGCCCCGACTCCGGTCAGGAGGGGAACCGGCGCTGGCAACGCTTGAGCTGCTCATATGCCACCAGGGCAGCTTTCTCAGGTGCCAGGGATGGCCTTCTCTGCTGTTGTGCTCCTACAAGAAATGCCTCACACAGTTCTAAGCAGCCACGGCATTGGCATGAGGCACCAAATGGATTTGGGCCGGTGGCTTTACCTTGCAGGGCTGTTGTGAGGACCGACCAGCTGCCTCTTGCCAGGTGCGTTGCATACATTAGTATGCAGCAAGCCAAAGGCGTCCTGCAGCAGCAGCTGAGCCCAACACTGGAGCGCCTGCAGGCAAATCACTCACAGCATGTTTCAGCTGACGAGTAGAAAATGGGCACGATCCAGCATGAGGTTCCGCTGCCTGCCCGTCAGTGCTCTTCCATGAGGGAGGCGGGCTTGTACCTGTGGGCTTCCCTTTGTGCGAGGCTCCCTTAATTTTCTCTGCCACTTTTTTTTTTTAAATAGTAGGCCATTTGAGAACGATGACTGCTGGTGATTACTCTTTGAAAAACCTAGATTCATCACAGCACAACAGGAGAAAGTCCAAGAAGACCACTCGGATTTATTTAAAATATCTACACAACCCCAAACTTAATTTAAAAATCTGCTTTGAGTCCATCTTCTTGGGCTGTCTCTTACCCTAGTCCGTGAAGTGCATTTTCCTGTGAGTGTTTAGTCTACGGTAGGGGCAACGGCACAGTGTGGCGTTTCCATCTTTGCTGGGTCCCCGTGTTGTGGTGTGTGCAATGTGTTCAGTTGCGCTGCCTGCGGGGAGAACTAATCCGTCTCTTGCCCCCGTTTCCCTTCCTCAGGTTCTGACTGTGACTGCTATTCAGTGAACGGGGACATCGAAGGGGAGAGCCAGAGTGAATTTGACAAATCCTCCACCATCCCTCGCAACAGCAATATTGCCCAGAATTACCGGCGCATGATCCAGACGAAACGGCCCGCGTCAACTGCCGGCCTGCCCACTGGCACCCCCTCACCTGCTGGTGCACCCCCAGGTGTAGCCACCATCCGCCGCACGCCTTCCACCAAACCCACAGTCCGCCGAACCCTTTCCAATGCCGGCCCAATCCCCATCCGACCACCCATCGTCCCCGTCAAGACCCCTACCGTGCCAGACTCTCCGGGCTATGCCGGCCCCACCCGGGTGGGCAGTGAGGAGTGTGTATTCTACACCGACGACGCCTGCGCCAGTGCCATGGACTTTGCCAAGGCCTCGCCGAAGAGGCTGAGCCTGCCCAACACCGCGTGGGGCAGCGGCGGGGGCAGCACCACCAACACCGCCATGGAGATCTCTGTGTATGCGGGGGGCACAGGGAAGCACCTCTCCACGGAGGAGGAAGAGCAGCAGCTGGCCGCCAACCGGCACAGCCTGGTGGAGAAGATCGGCGAGCTGGTGGCCAGCGCCCACGCCCTGGGCGAGGGCCAGTTCCCCTTCCCTACCACCCTGTCTCAGGCTCCTGGTCCCGGGGAGGAGACACCCACCCCTCCCCCCGCAACCGCCGACGACCCTCCTGCAGAAGACATGCTGGTGGCCATTCGGCGCGGGGTGCGTCTCCGCAGGACCATCACCAACGACAGGTCGGCCCCGCGTTTTTTGTGATAAAGCCGGGTTCGCCACCTCCTGCTGAAAGACGACACCCACCCCGCGGTCGGAGAGCAGCACTGCGTCAGGATTCTCTGATTCTAGGAGGAGTAGAATTGTTGCGCTGCAAAAGGCAAAGAAGCCACTTTCCGGAGATAGCATCCAAGTGTAGTTTTAAAGAGGAGACTAAACTTAAAAACAATGTCTTTGCTAACCAACTCCTAACTTGACACTGACCTGGTTTTGGACCCTGTTTCCTATGGCCGTTTTCTCCGGCTGCCCTGCCAGGGTTCCTTCCCCGTCTGCACCTTCCTGACCTGCAGAGGTCTGTGGCTGCCCCCTCCCTCCCCATGCTAGGTAGGGGCTGCCTCTCCTTCCAGTCTGTGTCTGTGTGTGAGGGAGGTGCAAAAACCAGGACTGGGCTTAGCAATTACGTTCGTGGTGTAAATCACCCAAGCACACCCGCATGGGAGCTTCTGCAGACTGCTCGCTCCCCACGAGACTATGGAAAACAATGGACAACAACGCAAACATTGCCAGTCTCCTGCGGGACCCTTCCTGCCCCTCTGTCTTCTCTCTCTTTGTCTCATCAGTGCTTTTCTGTTTTTCTGTCTTTCATATGGGCTCCTTCAGAGGAAGACTGCACAAGTGGAACAATTGGCGAAGGCCTGACCTTGTGGCTGGGTGGGGGGCATAACGCAGGGTTAAGGGCAAAGGTGGCAGAAGGGGGGCCTTCAGAAAGGGTTTCTGAGTGGAAGAGTTTGGGCTCCCCGCTCCATCTTGCAGGTGCTGCCCCAAAGCAAAGGCTTCCTCCTTTTCAAGCCAGGTCACAGGTTGGCTCAGGGGGCCCACTGGGGCAGGGGGGGATTCCTGAAACTAAAGGACGTGGGTGCCTGACTCCAGGTCTTTTGGCAGCTGTGTAAGAAGCCAAGGAGGGCTTTCCGCTGGCTCCTTTTTCCAAGGCTGCCTCATTGCCTGGCCTGAACCTTTTCACAGAACCATGTGCCCAGCATCCTTGCTCTGGCTGTGGGGACAAGCTTGGCAGCCAGTGGTGGAGCTACACTGGGATGTCTGGAACATGCCTAGAGAAGGGGCATTCAGATGTGCCCCGTGGGTGGATGAGAGTGAGGCTTCAGTGCCAACCAAGGAGAGCAGCCTCATAGGTTTCTGGAGTGGGCATGTGTGGGGAGAATCCTCAAGGTTGCAGGGCCCAAGAGTGAAGGGAGGGTCTCGGGGCTGGGAAGGAATCCCAGTGGGATCCCTACAGTGCTGCTGGCAGCCCATGGAGACTCCGGGTCAGGTGGACCAAAAGGCTGGATCCATAGACAGCAGCCTATGGGGTTCCTTTTCCAAGGTTCACCTTTTACAGGCTGGCAAGAGGAAGACGAGGACTACGCCCAAAGGCCCCACACTTGGGATCCATGGAAACTACTGATACTGGAAAACATTGCTAATTGCAGGGGGCATGTTGAAAGGGATCGGGAGTGTTTGGGCAGAGCGAGGGCAATTGGAAGGGCAGCCGGCTGAGCCAGGGGAGTTGATACCAGACACACTGTCCTCATTCCTTCTGAGCCTTCAGCGACGTTGTCAGGCCTGATCAGCAGCCTCGGCTTCTTCCCCCCCCCCATTCATGCTGTGGAGGTGATGGCTGTGTTGATATATGGAAGAGGCAGAAAGTGCAACACAAGGGGAAAGGAGAGTGACTTTGGGAAAGATTCCCACGGGGCCATGACTTTGACAGGCAGCACAGCCACTGACCCGGATAGAAAGAGATCCAAGCCCATAAAGTGGGAGGGGGCCTGGGGGGTCCTAACTGGCAGGAGCAACTTCTCTGGCAGGGATGGAAATGTTTGTGAAAGCAAACTCTTTTAAATGTTTACTGCCCAGAAGTAAGACAGAAACAGTTTTGCACATTTTGGGTTTCACGTGTAGGGACTTTTTCTTGCCAAAGTCATTTGCACAACAAACACTGTTCTTGCACAGAAAACTGCATTTTGCACAAAGAACCACAATGTTTTCTGCACAAAAACATTTTTTGTGCAAATGAAATTTTTACAAACCCCCCTGAACTGTGAAACAACGAATCTCTTGGTGGCTGCCCATTTTTCTCATGAAGGACAAGGGAATGTGTGGGTATTCTTTATGCCTGTACTGCAGAATGCTCTCCTTGGCCTTGTCATCCTCAAAGAGGTTGTCTGTGCCACTCTGCTGGACACGGTTTGTGGTGCGACGGTCTCTTCCCCCAGATTGCAACACACTTCTAGGTTTCTTACTCTGCAGTTAGGCCCCCACAGAAGAGGGCTTTCATCCAGTGCCACTGGCTGTGTCTGATCAGTTTGCCTGGTGTTCTGGTTTGGAGCTTCTTCATCTGTTTGGTTCTCTGGCCAAGAGGCAGAAATGATGCTGAAGGTACAAAAGAGTTTGCTTAAGTTAAGCTTTGGGTCCTATTTTTCTGGGAGAAAAGTGGGAAAGGAATCCACCAAATAAGGAAAGATGAAGTTGATCAAAGAGCAGATCGAGTTCTAACTAGCTGAACTTGTGGTCTCTGGAGCCCAGTTTCTCCTTGGGAACTCCAGGAGTTTGGTCTTCTGTTGGCAAAAGGAAAGTGTTGATGGGAGAGAGGAAACAGTCCTGAAAAGCTGGAGGGAAGGTTGCAGTTAGACGAGGTGATGGGAAGGCAAGTAGTACAGCGGAAATAGGATGGTGGCGAGAGCAGGCCTTGCCTTGCGCACTTGCCTAGTAAGAAAACAGCCTCTGCCTCCAAGAAAAGGAAGGCCGTGAGGAGCTTGGCCAGATCAGGCCCCTGCAGTATCGGTCAGTCTTGGCTGCTCGGCTGGGCTCTAGAGGCTGAGAGCCTGCCGGATGGCCAAGGTGGCAGCTGCGCCCATTGGCGCTCTGGCACATGGGGAAGAAATGTGGGAGACAGAAGCCAAGCCAGACACCCACTGGCTTTAGGCCTCTTGAACACGGCCACAGAGCAAAGGCCGCTGCACATGGCGAAAATGACCTCGTGGGGATTGTTTTCACCCACACCCGTTCCCTCTTTCTTCTGAGCAGGCAGGGGCTCCTCCCCATAGTGCACGGTGGGTTTCAGGAAAGGTGGTCTGCTCCAAGGTGAGGGCTGAGTGGCGAATCCTTGAACATGGCGGGGGTTCCTTGGGCGGGAGGTCCCGGGGGCTGCTCTAGAGCCAAGGGAAAGGGTGGGTTGAGGCCGAGGGAGGCTCGCAGGAGGGGCACAAGTGCCGAGGAGCAGCACTTCACACCACAGGCCGTGGAGAAAGCACAACTCGCCGGCTGCTTCCTCCTTGGGGCAGCAGATGGCTCACCTCTACACTCCCCGTCCCCACAGAGAACAGCAGACAGCGGGGCCTGAAGTTGTACATAGCCCCACAGCGGCGTCCCCTCCAAACCCCTCACGTACGTACGTGTGTGTGTGTGTGTGTCAGGTGTGTAACTCTTATACTGTGGTAATGATCATTTAGTTCCAACGTCTCCACCCTCCCGTGGGTGCCATGCCTCCATTCCTGCCATGACCAGAAATGACAGTGTGTGACAAATATTTGCATTTTGCTTTTTATTTTCCTTTTTTTTGTACAGAGGGGAAAAAAACCTTTAAAATGTCTTTCAACTGATGTAACAATTCTGGTGCTGTTAACTTGTTCCTCTTCTTTTCTCTCTCCTCTCTAATTTATTTTCTCTAGCAGTCCCAAGTGTCTGGGCCTTTTCCAAAACTGTCTTTTATTAAAAAATAATTATTTTTCCTCCTGCCTTCATTTTAAAATAGTCACTGCTACAAGTAACAAATGCACTGTGAAGACTCCAGTATTAATAAAGTTGTACTGTACTTAATACAAAGAGTTCTTTCTCCCAGCAGTGCACTCTTTTATTTCCTGTTTGCTGTACGCTTGTGAGGTCTCCGCCATCTTTCACCCCCAGACTGCGGCCACTTGGCGGAGGGGGATGGCAATGGCGAGGCACAGACAGGCCCCCAGTCTCTCCCTAGCCGCCCTCTCTTCCATTCTGGTAAGGCCTTCAAGTGGGGAGGCTTTTTCTCTGGGGAGCTACTGGCCTGGAATGCTTTGGGCGACTCTCTCCCCGCCCTAGAGGCGAGTTTCCTTCCTGTCATTGAGGGGTGTGGAAGGAAAAGTCCCCTGACATGGGCCCAACCAAAGCTCAAGACCAGAGGTGGAAACGCAGGCCAGAAAGCAGGAGGGGAGGATGGGCTTAAACCCTAAAACATGTCCTCTGGCCACCAAGCCAGTTTGTTTTGCTCTTCTTCTGGAATTGATGGGACTTAATCCAAGAGTCCCCCTTTCAACAGGGAGAAACTTTTTAAAATAAGTGTTTAAGGGGGAAATGCCCACATTTCTAATGACAATTTGCTTTACTGTGGCAGGAGCTGAGTTTACCTGGCCTTGGCTTGAATAAAATGCTGCCAAGTAAGATTGCCCAGAACCCTTGTTAAGGGTTCCCTAAGAGCCACCAGCCACGTCTTCTGATGGAGGAAAAGGAAAAAGTGTAGTAAGGATGCTCAAACGCCCTCTGGGATTGTCATGGCAGAGCATACTTTATTGGTACAGTAGGCTAGTTTAGACAGTCTAGTGGTCCCGTATACACTGTTAATCATTAGGTAAGGATTATGTCGGTACGCAGAAGGAATACAGACATACTCATTACCTGAATATACAAGAAGGGTTGCAAGATACATACAGATGTAATTATCACTTGTCTAGGTACGAACAAGTCTTGAAGAGAAACGACAGTGCAGAAAGAATCACAACCCGGAAACATCACCCAAGGAGACCTTCTGCTGTGCTTTCTGCAACTGGACATGTTTGTCTCAGATTGGCCTTTGTAGTCATCAGCGCGCTTGCAGAAAGTGCGGGATGAGTCCTCCCTGAATCTTCCCTCGCGAAGAAAAGCCAGAGAGAGATTATTATTACTACAGTACTGTTACCACCACCCTTTCCCCCAAAATTGGGACTCTTGTTGGCTTGTGAATTAAAATAACATCATCATCATCATCATCATTATTATTGTTACTACAGTACTGTTACCACCACCCTTTCCCCCCAAATTGGGACTCCCAGCACAACACGGGGGGGGGTGATTTTGGGGAGGAGTTATAGTCTCCCAAGGGGTCCACTGTCTCCTCCTTAAGCAGAGCTGGGGGTTAGAAGAGTTCCCCTTTTTTAAAAGGGGAAATTACAAATTCCCAGAGGAGAATCATAGAATCATGGTGTTGGAAGAGACTTCCCCAGCTTCTTCCTGCCCATTTGTGGCTGGAGCAGATTGAATGGCAATGTGCAGGCCAAGCCAGCCGGCCTTTGCCTTGGCTCCTGTCATGTGGCCACTCCGCTGCAGGGGGGGCGAGAAGCCCTCCAGCCTTAGGGGGGGCCCTGCGAGGACATCTGACCACAGGTTAGGAACCCCTGCTTTAAAGCAATACGGCCCCCTCTTTCCTGAAAAGCTTGTGGGAATAGAAAGGTTTTAGCCTGCTGATGGAAGGAGAACAAGGCTTGGAATAGTTCCCTCAGATGACAAGCCTGAGTAGCTTTAAAAAAGCACTAAAGACGGATCTCTTTCGGCAGGCCTTTCCTGATTAGATCCCCGGCCTCAGGGGATCCTGGCCTCTTTTAGTCCGCTGGCTATTTATTGTATTTATTGTTTTAAAATGTGATTTTAGACAGTTGCTTTTAATTTATATTTGTTTAATATTTTTTATGGCTGGGGGGTGGGGGTGTTGTAGGGATTTTTATCTGTATTGTATTTTAATTTTTGTAAGCCGCCCCGATTGCTATAACAGAGGGGCGGGGTATAAATAAGTATGATGATGATGATGATGATGATGGAAGGAGCCCTTTCGGCCTCCCCGGGGAGGAGCTCCGGGGTCTCGGGGCAGCCATGGGGAAGGCCTTCTCTTTCCTCCGGTGAGGGTGGTGGGTCTGAGAGGAGGACCCTCTAGATGACCTCAGGGCCCGCCCAGCCTGGACCCGAGCCACGTGAGGCTTTATAGGGCATAACCAGCACTTTGGACCCTCATCTGGAAATGGGTGCTGAAGGTAAATAGAGCGCCAATAGAAAGAAGGAATATAAATTGCAAAGAGAGGCATTGTAGCAGAAGCTTGGTCACCTTCCTCAGATTTGAAATAATCCAAAACAAATATTAAACAGACCGAACTTAATGAAAACAAAACAAATGCCATTTTTAAAAAGATTGGGCATCCACGTTGGCCTCACTTAACCCGGAACCTCCCTCCTGCTCCTGTCACTCCCTCATTTTTGTTCTGAGAGTCTTTGTTCTTTTCTTCCATCTACTTCCGCCCACTTTTCTTATCGCGCATGCGCACCATGCTTTCCACTGCTGCGCCTGAGCACCTCAATAGCTGACGTCCTTGCCTCCTTTTTGCCCTTGCCCGCTTTCTGGCTTTCAGGTTCGCATCTGCGCATTTGGGGCTTTGAAGCCTTTCCTCCCTGGCGCGTTACGTCACTTCCGGGGCGTGTGAGGAGTTTAGTTCTGCGCTGCCCGGAGGAGGGAAAATGGCGGCGGCGGGAAAGAGGAGGAGGAGGAGGAGGAGAAGCGAGGATCCCTAAGCTTCCCCCTGCCGCCGCCGCCTGCACAACAACCCTGCCAGGTAGGACAACTCCCCGCACTGACCATCATGCTGCGTGGGGGATTCTGTGAACTGTAGTCCAAAGAAAAAGGCACTGGCTGTCTTTAAAAACTTAAGACCCGCCAAGGGGGGAGGACAACAACTCCCATAACCCCCAAGTCATTGCAAGCGAGTTACAAGTCCCAGAATCCCCTCCCCAAAAGCAACGTGAAAAGTACTGGGGGCTAAAGTTCCCCTTAAGCAGGTGTGGCTAGGCTTTCGTGGGGACTACAACTCCCATAATCCCCCAGCCCAGTGCAGGTGTTTGGGAGGAATGGGTTCAAGTCCTATGATTCCCCCGCCCACAAAGTAATAAATAAAGTAATAAATTGGGGGATAAAGTTCCTCCCCAGCAGCTGTGGCTAGGTTTTTTATGGGGGGAAGGACTACAAATCCCATAACCCCCAAGCCAATGCAGATGGTTGGGGAGATGGATTGCAAGTCCCATATTCCCCTCCCCAAAAGCAACATGACCAGTTCTGGGGACTACAGCTCCTCCAAAGCAGGTATGATTTTACCTTTTTTGGGGAGGGGACTATAACTCCCCTAATCCCCCAGAAAGCCAGTGTGGCCAGTATTCAGAGACCTTTCCCCTCCCAGAAATCCGCCCTCTGCACAGCCAGGCAGGCCAGCATGGTGGATATTTGGAGTAGAAGTCCCAGCATCCTCCCAGAGCTATTGTGGCTGCTTTTGGGGACTGCAGTTCCCAGAAGCACACACAGCCAGAATGGTTGCTTTGGACTGCAACTCCCAGAAGCACACACGCATGCGCGCACACACACACGCACGCCAAGGAAGGCAGGAAGGAAGAGAAACTCACAGCCAGGAAAATCCCAAGAACGGTCCTCAGAGGTCCTTTTTCTAGTTCCTTCCTCTGAAACTCACCAGGGCTGACCCTGCTTAGCTCCCAAGAGCTGGTGGGCTCTGAGGGGGCCTTGAGTGTGTGTTACCTGTTAAGCAGGTACAACACCTTCAAGGCACCAGATCCCATTTGATCCTGGAAGCTAAGCAGGGTCAGCCCTGGTGAGTACTTGGATGGGAGACCGCCAAGGAATCCCCGGCGCTGGAGGCTCTCTTTCAGAGGAAGGAACTGGCAAACCCACCTCTGAGAAGGACTCCTTCCCTAAAAAAGCCCTCTGAAATTCATGGGGACCCATAAATGGACCGGCAACCTGAAGGCCTCGGGAAGGATATGGAGAAGCTGGAGCGTGTCCAGAGGAGGGCGACCCGGATGGCGGGAGGTCTGGAAGCCATGATGGCCTGTGGGGAGCGGCTGAGGGAGCTGGGCATGGTTAGCCTGTGGAAGAGAAGGTTGGTTGGGGACAGGACAGCCGCTTTTAAATGTTTGAAGGGCTGTCATACTCAGGAAGGAGTGAACTTGTTTTCTGCTGCTCCAGAGATTAGGACACGGAGCAGTGGGTTCAAGCTACAGGGAAAGAGAGTCCGCCTAAACATTATTAGGAAGAACTTCCTGACCGTCAGAGCTCTTTGGAAGTGGAATGCATTGCTGCCTGGGAGTGTGGCATTGGGGTCTCCTTCTTTGGAGGTTTCGAAACAGAGGCTGGATGGCCACCTGTCCGGAGGGCTTTGATCCCGTCTTCCTGCATGGCAGAAGGGGGTTGGGCTGGATGGCCCTTGGGGGTCCCTTCCAACTCTAGGGTTCTTTGGTATGCCAGCCCTGCCTTTTCCTTCCCATTTTCCCCCAGCGCTGTGCTTGCAGGAAGACTCTGGGCCATGCCAAGGGGGCTGCAGAATGGAGGGTGGGGGTCTCCCTCGGGCCCCCTCCAAAATGCCCCCTCCAGCCTCCTTTGGCAGAGTGGACGACTCTTAGGCCCAAGAGATAGGAGAAGGCAGATTGAAATGGGCCGCCCCACACTTCTGGCTCCCCTTTGAACCTTCCTCCCTCTTTTCCAGGAACTCCATGCAAAGTGGGAGGAACCCTGACTCCCTCCTTGGCCGGCCCCGCCCACTTCTCGCCCTTTGTCGTCGCGAGGTTTTCGGAGAGAGGCGTGTCGAGAGCAGCCTGAAGTGTCTTCTCCTGCTCCTTTTCCCCTTTGGGGTCCTGTGCCACTCAGCCCTCCAGCGGACCATAGAGTGAGTCCTCCCCCACAATCCCCCTCCCAGGCGTTTTTCTGGGGG
This sequence comes from Gambelia wislizenii, assembly GCA_030847615.1. NCBI lineage: Eukaryota > Metazoa > Chordata > Lepidosauria > Squamata > Crotaphytidae > Gambelia > Gambelia wislizenii. Next base: position 42,849,103 of record JAUMIR010000008.1, read on the forward strand.
AAGGCAGGGAAGACATCATATATATATATATATATATATATATATATATTAAGGGAGAGATAAATGGAGGACCACCCGCCACCCACTTTCCTCCTTTCCTTTGATTGCAACCATTTTAAGGAAAGGAAATGGAGGTGGTGGGGTTGCAGGGAGGGGGGACGGGAGGGAGACTGGTGGGCAGAGGCAAGTGGGGGGCAATGAAAGTGGGGGTCCGTGGAGGGAGGAACCCCCCCACCCCAATTCCTTTTCAATGTTCAGTGGAGGGAGGGTCGTGTCCTGCAAAAGTGGGAAAGGGTGCAAAGAAACAAATGCAAAAAAACAGGACCTGTTGCAAACATTTTCTAAAGCTCTTCTCGCCTCCGTCCAAAAACAAAATAGATGGCAATGTCCAGAGAGGAGCCCTACAGGATGGGGGGTATGTTTCAAAGGGTCACCTTTGGAGGAGCCCTTGTGAGGCTGGGGGTGTAGATGCAGATGGAGTGGCAGGAGTGGATTGGGAGGCGGAGAGGGAATTTGCATGTGGGTGGTGATTGGCTGAGGGAGGGAGAGGAGGGAGGGGCCCTTGTGGGGCTGTAGATGCAGATTGAGTGACAATATTAATATTGGATTGTGAAGTGGAGAGGGAATTGGCATGTTGGTGGCAATTGTCTGAGGGAGGGAGAGGCTCTTGTGAGGATGCGGGTGTAGATGTAGATTGAGTGGCAGGAGTGGATTGGGAGGCGGAGAGGGAATTTGCATGTGGGTGCTGATTGGCTGAGGGAGGGAGAGGAGGGAGGGGCCCTTGTGGGGCTGTAGATGCAGATGGAGTGGCAGGAGTGGATTGTGAGGCGGAGAGGGAATTTTCATGTGGGTGGTGATCGGCTGAGGGAGGGAGGGGAGGGAGGTGCCCTTGTGAGGCAGGGTGTAGATGCAGATTGAGTGGCAGGAGTGGAATGTGAGATGGAGAGGGAATTTACATGTGGGTGGTGATTGGCTGAGGGAGTGCGAGGAGGGAGGTGCCCTTGTGAGGCTGGGGGTGTAGATGCAGATTGAGTGGCAGGAGCGGATTGTGAGGTGGAGAGGGAATTGCATGTGGGTGGTGATTGGCTGAGGGAGGGAGGTGCCCTTGTGAGGCTGGGGGTATAGATGCATATTGAGTGGCAGGATTGGATTGTGAGGTGGAGAGGGAATTGCATGTGGGTGGTGATTGGCTGAGGGAGGGAGAGGAGGGAGGGCCCTTGTGAGGCTGGGGGTGTAGATGCAGATTGAGTGGCAGGAGTGGAATGTGAGATGGAGAGGGAATTGCATGTGGGTGGTGATTGGCTGAGGGAGGGAGAGGAGGGAGGGGCCCTTGTGAGGCTGGGGGTGTAGATGCAGATTGAGTGGCAGGAGTGGATTGGGAGGCAGAGAAGGAGTTTGCATGGGCAGGTGCATTTGGTGTCCATGGTTCCACCTACACATGTCCTGAAAATAATGTTCTCTAGGCCTTTCTGTTTTCCAATGTGATTCTATGGTAAAATTTCAGCTTTCTCTCCTTAAAAATAACAGGGTTCCCTATTATCCATGGTTTCAGGGAAGGTGAGTTCGACCTGTTTTACCATTAATTTTTATAGCGCCATGAATGTACAGGTTGACACCAGTTTCCACTGGGGATGCATTCCAAGGCACCCCCCCATGGATACCTGAAACCGTGGATAATGGGAAACCTGTTATTTCCAATGAGATGAACGCCGGAAGTTGACCATAGGATCACCCTGGGGGAGCTAGAATTTTCTAGAGAGAACATATATTTTTGGATGTGGATTAGCGAAAATTTCGATACCGAATCCATGGATGCTGGAGTCAACCTGTATGTGGCACTTTATTAGTAAAAACACCAAAACAGTTGTGTACCCAATCTAAAATATATCTACATGCATGTACACATAAGAGGGACAGAAGGAATAATAAAATATAAAACTACACAATACATTTGTAAATCAAAAAGATAAAATACAAAAAAATACAGTATACAGGTTAAGTCTTTCGAGCTCCAACGTGACAGGGCATTTTACGTTTTATGTGTTTTCTGACGGTTCGATGTACACAAACTATATTTTAGGTAGAAAACTATTTTAAAAATTATGTAGAAAATGGCCATCGTGTTGAGGCTTGGGTCCCACCTCCAAATTCTCTCATTAAGTATATTGAAGAACAGTCGGATCTCTGTATTCACGGAACCAATATCCGTGGCTGAAATAAATAACAAGAATACATGCCATAGAGTCATGCTGGGAAATGCCTAGAGGGGAGGTCATCTCTAGGCCTCTCCTACATCTTCCAGTGCAACTCTATGGTATGTTTGTACTAGAGGTCCTTTAGTTTAATAGGTTTGCTGTTATTTGCGGTTTGTAGTATTCATGCTAAGCCCAGGAAGCAAACTTCTACAGGTACAGGCTTCCGAAATCCCTGTATTCTAAAATATTCCAAACTATTTCAAAATCCCTTTGGCCCCATGCATTTCAGCAAAGGGAGACTCAACCTGTACCTGGAAAAGTTTAATCCAGTGGAATAAATGCAATTTACAAAGGGATTCATCTTGCATTTTAAGACCATGAAAATATGATTTATGTCCTACGTAACCATCCTCAATGCTTTTATTTTATTGTTCCACTTTTTCCATATTAATCTTTGTTGTTGTTGTATTTAAAAAAGGAAGCTTCAATAAATACATTTTTAAAAAATGGACGAGTAAATCAGGTCATGCAACACAAATGGCAAAATAACAATTGTTATTAATTATTCATTATTGTTAAATATTGTTATTATTGTTTTGCGGGAGATGGAACAAACCTTGAGGTTTCCTCAGTAATGAACCAAACACATAATCCCCCCTCTTTGCTTCCCAATCTTCTTCCCACAGCAGAAAAGCCAGATGCTGGCCTCCCTTGCAGGAGTGTTGTGCAATGCCAAAAAAATACAAAATAACTTTTTTTAAGGGAGGAGGAAAAAACCACAGAGCTTTCTTCAAGAGCAAACTGAAGAAGGTATGACCCTCCCTCCTTTGCTCCTGCTTCCCTTCTGAATTTTTCTCCAACAGGAAGCCTGGCCTAGCTTGCAGGAGTATTGTGCAATGCCAAAAAAATCTTTTTTGGGGGGAAGAAGAAAGAAACCATGAGCTTCCTTCAGGGGGAAACTGAATACATGCCTCCCCTCCTGTTTCCCTCCCTAATTTTCTTCCTGCAACAAGAAAGCCAGGGCTTCCCTACATTGCAGGAGTTGTGCAATGCCAAAAAATATTTTCAAAATAACTTTCCTTTAAAGGGAAAGGGAAGAAACCACGAGCTTTCTTCGGGAGCAAAGTTCCCTTCCCAATTTTCTTCCTCCAACAGGGAGACTGGCCTCCCATCCAGGAGAGTCGTGCAAATGCAAATGCATCGACAGTTTTCCACATGGGGTTGGCACAAAGAATGGGGAGCGGGTGCTAAAACACACAGGCACACACAACCCCCCCACTCCAATCTCGCCCAGGTTTGGCACCCTGGGAATCCCAGAGCAGGGACCGAAGAGCAAGGGAAAGCCAGGCCAACCGTGCAAGAGCCACCACTTCCGGCTCCCACTGGAACCCCCCTCTCTCTCCCCTCTTCCCTGGGTGGGGCTGAAAGCAGAAGTGGAAAGGAGGTGCCTTTCTCTTCCCCTCCCCATGGTCCTCTGCAGGTGGCTTGGGCACTCAAAGTGTTGGGTTGGTGTTCCTTTTGTTGCAAAAACCAGGAAAAGGAGAGGAAAAGTTTGGACTTGAGGGGCTTTGCTGCGGCGGGAGGAAAGTATATTAAGATTAATTAATGAATGAATAGGATTAATGCAAATAACCCCCCTTTTCCTTAATAGGACCCCACAATTTTTCTTGTAAAAAGAATTCTTGCAAAAAAATGTGTTGGGGGAATTAGGAAAATAAAGATTTCTGGTAGGGTGGAAAAGGTGTAATATTCGGGTGATGGAAAGAATTAAACCACCCCCTATTTCTTCCCATTATAATTGGCGGGGGGGGGGTGTCAGTGATGCTTTTTTTCTGAAGTTTGCATTAGGCCTCCAAAGAGCTTTGTGACCTCTATTGCAGGATCCTTTTAAAAAGACAAAAGACTGTCTCCTCCTAAGGAGACCTACCCAAAGGGTGGAGGAGTTATTTCTGGGGGGGGGGGAATGGAGGGCGGAGGGTGAAGAAAAGACCCCCCTATCCCCAAACACACACAGGGAAGCTACATCATCATAATCATCATCATAATCTCTGCCAGGAAAAAAAGGTTCCATTTCATTGCAGAAGATTCATTGCCCTTTGGGTGCTGGTGGATTGCAACTCCCATCAACTCCGGCTTAGCTGAGCCTAGGGGGCGATGGGAGCTGGAGTCCAACCTGGATGGGGCCACGCTCCCTCCTCCTTTTTGCAAGGAATACAAGGGAACCTTTTGTTTTTTAAAATATTATTATTATTTTCCACTGAGGCATGTCCTCTCCCAATGTGTCCAAACAACAGTAGCCCCTATTTAGTCACATTGCCTTCTAGTGAGATCGAAGGCTTCACTTGCTGTCTGAGCCATTTGTCTCTTTGTTGGTCTGTGAAAGACCGCATGTAAAATACCTCCATTTGTACCTTTTGCAGGTGCTCAGACGTCCAGGATGTATGAATGCAAGGAGTGTGGAAAGAGCTTCAGTGGGAATAGCGCCTATACTAGACATCAAAGGACCCACACGGGGGAGAAGCCCTATAAATGCATGGAATGTGGAAAGAGCTTCAGTGAGAATAGCGCCTATACTAGACATCAAAGGACCCACACGGGGGAGAAGCCCTATGAATGCATGGAATGTGGAAAGAGCTTCAGTCGCAGTGGAAATCTGTGTTCCCATCAGAAGACCCACACAGGGGAGAGGCCATATAAATGCATGGAATGTGGAAAGAGCTTCACTCAGAGTGGATCTCTGCATTCCCATCAAAGGATCCACACAGGGGAGAAGCCCTATGAATGCATGGAATGTGGAAAGAGCTTCAGTCAGATTTCATCTCTGCATTCCCATCAAAGGACCCACACAGGGGAGAAGCCGTATAAATGCCTGGAGTGTGGAAAGAGCTTCAGTGTGAGTGTAGCTCTTCGTTTCCATCAAAGGACCCACACAGGGGAGAAGCCCTATGAATGCAGAGAATGTGGAAAGCGCTTCAGTCAGAGTGGACATCTGCATTCCCATCAAAAGACCCACACAGGGGAGAAGCCGTATCAATGCACGGAATGTGGAAAGAGCTTCAGTGAGAGTGGAAATCTGCATTCCCATCAAAGGACCCACACAGGGGAGAAGCCCTATGAATGCATGGAATGTGGAAAGAGCTTCAGTGTGAGTGGAAATCTGCATTCCCATCAAAGGACCCACACAGGGGAGAAGCCGTATCAATGCATCGAATGTGGAGATAGCTTCAGTGTGAGTGGAGATCTGCGTTCCCATCAAAGGACCCATACGGGGGAGAAGCCGTATAAATGCATGGAATGTGGAAAGAGCTTTAGTCATAGTGGAAATCTGCATTCCCATCAAAGGACCCACACAGGGGAGAAGCCCTACGAATGCATGGAATGTGGAAAGAAGTTCAGTCAGAGTGGATCTCTTCGTTTCCATCAAAGGACCCACACAGGGGAGAAGCCCTACGAATGCATGGAATGTGGAAAGAGCTTCAGTGAGAGTGGACATCTGCATTCCCATCAAAGGACCCACACAGGGGAGAAGCCGTATAAATGCATGGAATGTGGAAAGAGCTTCAGTCAGAGTGGACATCTGCATTCCCATCAAAGGACCCACACAGGGGAGAAGCCCTATAAATGCACGGAATGTGGAAAGAGCTTCAGTCACATTTCATCTCTGCGTTCCCATCAAAGGACCCACACAGGGGAGAAGCCCTATAAATGCATGGAATGTGGAAAGAACTTCAGTCACAGTGGATCTCTGCGTTCCCATCAAAGGAACCACACATGGGAGAAGCCCTATGAATGCATGGAATGTGGAAAGAGCTTCAATCACAGTGGAGATCTCCGTTCCCATCAAAGGACCTACACCGGGGAGAAGCCATATAAATGCCTTGAATGTAAAGAGCTTCAGTGTGAGTGGAGAGCTGCGTTCCCATCAAATGACCCACACAGGGGAGAAGCCTTATGAATGCATGGAGTGTGGAGAGAGCTTCAGTGATGGCAGAATATTGACTAAACTTCATTTAGCTCACTCAGACTGATAGCAATATATGTTACTAGCTATACCCGGTGTAGCATACACTGTTTCCCCCTGTGCACTACACCCCCATGGTCACGTGCCAGTTGCCCATGCCACCCTCCCTGTGTTCACACCGCCCTCCCTGCTCATTCCTTCCCGTGCCCCGTGCCCCCCTGTGCTGCCCTCCCCACACTCACACTGCCCTCACCGCACCCCGTCCTGGCCTCCCTGCACCCCATGCCACCCTCCCTGTGCTTGTGATGCCCTCTCTTTGCCCTCACCACCCTCCCTGTCCCCTGTGCCCCCCTCCCTGCTCACGAACCTCCCAGGTGTTTTGAACTGACTGAATGGTCTATTGATTTCATTTCTACAGTGTGATTGGAAAGAAAGTGAATGATTTAATATATGAACCCAAATGTGTCTTGTATTTTCCAATTGCTCTTTATTGACTGCCTGTTTTTTGCTTTTCACTGGTGGGGGGAAATCAGTGAGTCTGTCGATATCTTTTTGGTCCCCATTCTTTGTAAGCAATGAATTTACCCTTTTAGTAAAAAATCGTGTGAGAAAGCCGTGGGGCCAATGGGGATGCGGGTTTAAACAGCTTATCCCTCCACTGATGCCGGATGGAAAATGTCTCCAAGGGAGAAGGAGGACTCTTCATCTCTTGAAGATGCTTCTGTGTAAAATCCCAGAATGGCTGTCCCCTGATCCAGTCTTCCTTGATGTCATTCTAAAGGAAGCCATGTACATTTGTATTTGTGTATTACAGTCATCCCTCCACATTTGTGGGGGTTAGGGGGTGCAAGACCCCCGCAAATGTGAAAAAACAGTAAATAAAAATGTATGCAAAGATTGGTGGTGGGGACATGGATGGAACATCCTGGGGGGAGGGAGGAAGGGTGAGAGGCTGGTGGCCCTGGCAGCCGCTGCTGCATCCCAGCCCACCTAGGCCTTCCAGACCTCCTCTTCCTCCACCACCGGCACCACCGTCTCTTGCCCCGTCACGGCCACCATGCCCCCACCGCTGCTGCTGAAATCGCTGAAATTGGCTTTTGTTCCTTGTGCGTGAGGAATGAGAGCCGATTAAAGTGGGTTGCTCACTGAGCAAACCATGGGCAATTGGCACAGTGATCGCCCTGCTTAAGTCAGCTTTCATCAAGGGACGAAACCGAACATCGCTTTCAGCGTTTCCTGGGGCTTCAGTTTGGTTGGGCCAGGAAAGGCAAGCCCGAAGACCGGCCATGTTTGGCGGCTTTGCCCTGAATGCAGCCATTCCTCGGGTTTCAGTGCGTTGGGGGGGAAAGGCAAGCTCAGGGAATGCTACGCGTTCCGGGCAAAGCTGCAAATCGGGTGGCATTCCTCGGTCTTGGCCTCTCCCCCAAACAGAATGCCACCATACCTTTGGGGCCTCCACCACTGTGTTCACCATGGTGCTGCCGTCGCCATGCCCCCCCCACCAAACACTTGGAGGCTCAGCTGTTTTGCAACAAACACGGGGATTTCCTCTGATTTGTCTCCACCCTAAAAACGTGTTCCTTGTGCGGGGGAGCCTAGGATTTCTGCAAATAGGCGGAAATGCTAAAGTCAAAGCCGCTTCGTAAAATATAATAAGTGCGGCAACCCTAGTCCAGCTTTTTCAATTTTCCTGTATGTCATGGATTTCAGTATTCTTCATCTTTCCCCTTGGTTAATAAAGTTCTGTAGAAGTTTGTGCCCATTTTATCAGTTCTTCTGAGAATATTTTTTATGTTCAGTGCTTGGAATAGGCCTCCCAACAATGGAAGTAGCATCAGATTGAATTCTGCTATTCTTTCCAGGCAAGAGAGACATAGGTTGTCTGTGGGGTTTTTTTCTGGGCTGTGAGACTGTGTTGTGGAAGAGTTTATTCCTGACGTTTCACCTGCATCTGTGGCTGGCATCTTCAGAGAGTTGTTGGGTAGGAGTGTGTGGGGATGTATATACTGTGAGCCCCTGTTGGAGAGGACATGTCTCTCTCTGGCTTTTCTTCGCAAACGAAGATTCAGGAAGGACTCATCCCGCGCTTTCTGCAAGCGCGCTGATGACTAAAAAGGCCACTCCGAGATAAACAAGTCCGGTTGCAAAAAGCACAGCAGAAGGTCTCCTTGGGTGATGTTTTTGGGTTGTGATTCTTTCTGCGTTGTCGTTTCTCTTCAAGACTTGTTCGTCATGAGTTCTCAAATAAGGCTGCAGCATTGTGGATAGTGCGTCTCCATGCCTCCCGATGTGAGGCCAGGGCGGACCACTGTTGGTGATCAATTTGGCCAAGCCTGAGATGTTGTTTCAGGGAGTCTTTGTATCGCTTTTTTGGAGCGCCCCTCTTACGCTGACCCGTGGCGAGTTCACCGTAGAGTAGTATTTTTGGGAGGCGATGGTCCTCCATCCTAGAAACATGCCCTGCCCAGCGCAGCTGTGTTCTCAATATCATGGCCTCAATGCTGGTGCTCCCTGCTTGTTCAAGGACAGCAACATTCGTCACATAGTCAGTCCAGTGTATATTTAGGATTGTGCGTAGACAGCACTGATGAAAGCGCTCGAGGAGTCGTAGGTGGTGGCGATAGGTGACCCATGTTTCAGATCCATAAAGGAGGATAGACAGTACGATGGCTCTATGCACACTGATTTTTGTGCTTTGCCTCAGGTGTTTATTGCTCCAGACTCTTTTGTGAAGTCTTCCAAATGCACTATATGCCTTTGCTAATCTGTGATCGATCTCTTTGTCAATCTTGGCATCTGAGGAGATGATGCTTCCCAGGTAGGTGAACTGCTGAACGGACTTGAGCACAGATTTGCCGACGGCAATGTGGGGATGGTGGTGTTCGTCCTGTGGTGCAGGCTGGTAAAGAACTTCTGTTTTCTTCAGGTTGACTTCTAGCCCAAACAGCTCTGCAGCTGTTGCAAAGCAAGATGTTAGGCGCTGCAGAGCTGCTTCTGTGTGGGCAACAAGGGCAGCAGCATCGGCGAAGAGCAGCTCACGGACTAGATAGTTTAGAGTCTTAGTGTGAGCCCTCAGACGGCTTAAGTTAAACAAGCTACCATCAGTACGGTAGCGTATATAGATGCCGTCGTCTTCTTCAAGCTCTGCCATAGCCCTTTGGAGCATCGTGCTAAAGAAGATTGTAAATAAAGTTGGTGCAAGAACATAACCTTGCTTCACTCCATTAGTTATTAGAAAGGGCTCTGAAAGAGCATCGCCATATCTGACTCGACCACGCTGTCCCTCGTGTAGCAAGATAATCATTTTAAGGAATTTGGGGGGACATCCTAGTCTTTCCAGGATCTGCCACAGACCTTTTCTACTTACAGTGTCAAAGGCTTTGGTGAGGTTGACAAATGTTACATAGAGACCCTTGTTCTGCTCCCTACATTTTTCTTGCAGTTGCCTAAGGGCAAATACCATGTCTGTAGTACTCCTATTGGCTCTGAAGCCACATTGGCTTTCAGGGAGAAGTTCTTCTGCAATAGCAGGAACTAATCTGTTCAGGAGTATCCTTGCAAGGATTTTTCCAGCAATAGAGAGCAGTGTTATGTCTCGATAGTTTGAGCAATCGGATTTTGCTCCTTTTTTCTTGTACAGGGTGATGATGACTGCATCTCGGAGGTCTGATGGCAGTTCCCCTTTTTCCCAGCAATTCACAAGGAATTCGTGGAATTTTTCGTGGAGTGCATGACCTCCGTGTTTCCAAACTTCAGGTGGGATTCCATCAATCCCAGCTGCCTTGCCGTTTTTCATCTGCTGTATGGCCTTAAGGGTCTCATCCAAAGTGGGAGCTATGTCCAATTCATTTTTCATTGGTTTTTGTATCATATATTGGATAGCTGAGGCTTGGACTACTCGGTTGGCACTAAAGAGACTTTGAAAATGTTCAGCCCAACGATTTAGGATGGAGGCTTTATCAGTAATTAATGTTTGACCATCTTTACTGTATAAGGAGCTTTGGACCTGATAAGTAGGTCCAAACACTGCTTTAAGAGCTTCATAAAATCCTCTATGATCACCCAGATCTGCACAGCGTTGTGTCTTTTCTGCTATATTGATCCACCACTTGTTCTGCGTGTCTCAGAGTTTTTGTTGTAGTTTGCTACATGTGAGGCGGAAAGCTGCTTTTTTTACATGACAGGTTGGCTGGGCGAGGTATGACTGGTGAGCAGCTCTCTTCCTTGCCAACAGCTCCTGGATCTCTTGGTTGTTTTCATCAAACCAGTCTTGATTTTTCTTGTGGGAGAACCCGAGGGATTCTTCTGCAGACTGGAGGATACTGTTTTTGATATGTTGCCAAAGCACTGTAGGAGAAGGATCTGTAGGATGGTCTTCAAGTTTCGTTTGTAGATTTGCCTGGAAGTTGTCTCTCATGGTAACTTGTTGAAGATTGTTGACTTGAGTCTCTTCTTTAAGATGCCACCCCTCTTAGGTTTGAACTTAAGATGAAGATTTAGTTTACATCTGACGAGGCGATCTGTTTGGCATTCTGCACTGGGCATCACTCGTGTATGACGGACATCACGAATGTCTCTCTGACGGACTAGAACATAGTCAATGAGGTGCCAATGTTTGGATCAGGGATGCATCCAGGTTGTCTTCAAGCTGTCTTTCTGCTGAAAGATTGTGTTTGTAATAGTCAGCTGTTGTTCTGCACAGAACTCTAGCCGGAGGCGTCCGTTATCATTTGAATTTCCAACACCATGCTTGCCTAAGACACCTTTCCAGGCTTCGGAGTTCTTTCCTACTCTGGCATTGAAGTCACCAAGGATAATAATTTTATCTTCTACATGGACTTTTTGTATGAGTTGGCGTAGGTCTGTGTAGAATTTGTCTTTCTCTACAGGGTCGTCTTGCATAGTTGGGGCATATATACTGAAGAGAACAACATGTGGGAGGCGTAAGGAAATAATGCGATCAGAGTGTCCTGTTGGCAAGGTTTCGAGTTTGGAGGCAATGGAGTTTTTAATCATAAAGCCTACTCCTGAAAGATGTTTTTCGGTTTTGGGTTTGCCAGACCAGTAAAGTGTGTAGCCGGCGCCATGTTCTTTAAGGCTGCCTTCCTCATGGAAGCGAACTTCACTAAGAGCAGCGATGTCAATATTAAGCCGTGATAGTTCAAGGGCTATTAGGGCAGAACGACGCTCAGGCCGTCCACTATCTTCAGAGTCTTGCATGGTTCTGATGTTCCAGCATCTTCAGTATTCTTCATCTTTCCCCTTGGTTAATAAAGTTCTGTAGAAGTTTGTGCCCATTTTATCAGTTCTTCTGAGAATATTTTTTATGTTCAGTGCTTGGAATAGGCCTCCCAACAATGGAAGTAGCATCAGATTGAATTCTGCTATTCTTTCCAGGCAAGAGAGACATAGGTTGTCTGTGGGATTTTTTCCCGGGCTGTGAGACTGTGTTGTGGAAGAGTTTATTCCTGACGTTTCACCTGCATCTGTGGCTGGCATCTTCAGAGAGTTGTTGGGTAGGAGTGTGTGGGGGTGTATATACTGTGAGCCCCTGTTGGAGAGGACATGTACATTTGTGTATTTGAATGGGTAGTTCCTGGGGGGAGATATGCAAGGAGGATTGGTGTCTTTTTGACTAATGGTCCGTTGTCTGCTGGAAATCCCCATCCCTGGATGGAGTTCTTTTGCATGTGTTGAGTTTTGGTTTTGGTGTTTTTCAAGACTGGCCCATCCCTACCGTCACAAGGATGAACAATAGACCTCCACTTCAGTTTGCCCAAGGCCTCATTATCGACTGATTCAATTATGCATGGGACACAAAACAGCACACCTACCATGGAGTCTTCCTAGAAAACGTGTCCTCTCTAGCCATTTTCTAGGTCCTCCAAGGCAACTCTGGTATTATAATCAGGAAGTCCCATTATTTCCAATGGTGTTTTTAAATTCATTTATTAGTTATTTATACCCCGCTCTTCAGCCACAAGGCTATCAGAGTGGCTTACAAATTGTTTTAATAGCAATTTACACATCTACACTGCATTAAGCAGTTTCCAATGTGTGTTAGCTAATTGCCCCCACAAGCCGGGTCCTCATTTTACCGACCTACGAAAGGATGGAAGGCTGAGTCAACCTTGGAGCCCTCTGGAACTTAACTTGCAATGTGGTGACTTGCAGTCCTGGCATTTAACCACTGTGCCACCAGGGCTCCACTTCGCTATTATCCATGGTTTTTAGTATCCACGCGCCCCCCCCCAAACTGATCCCCAGTGGATATGGGGGTCCTATTGTATTTGTTATTACCAAAAGTAAGGTAGTTGTGTCTGAAAACAAAGTGGCAGACTTTGGTGGCTAGATCTGCTATGGTCCCACCTGGAAGGATATTCCTGACATTTTGTCTCCATCCTTGTGTGGGATGTTGGTATATAGGGATTCCATACCCACAGTGGCTAAGATGGCGCTCCCTAGAAGGTTCTGGATGGATTGTAATTTCTCCAGGAAGTCAGTAGTGTTCTTGATGGGAATGCTGGTGGCCTATGGGGTGGACTAAGACATTTGGATGCAGTGCCTTTTTTATTTTTTCGTTTCGTCTGCATCTGTGGCTGGCATCTTCAGAGAATTAAACTCTTCCAGAACACGGCCTCACAGCCTGGAAAAAAACCCCACAGAAAACCTCTCCATTGCTGTGTTGTGGAGAAAGGGGGTGATCCTTGTGAGTTGTTGTCCTGCCTGGCGTCACTGTCATTGGAGTGTCCCTTGAGGCATACAGGCAGTGGAAGAAGGCCTCTAGGTCACCACAGAAATGTCTCTTGCGTGTGGGTTCGGAGGAGCAGAAAGGTCAGCTCTGGCAGGGCGGATGCTTTGCTTGGCGGAGGGGGTGGCTTGCTAGATTTACAGGAATATTGTTGTCTTGGTTCACACTGCTCCTGTTGTGGGCCATAAGTCTTGTAGTAGTGGTCTTGTAGGTGGTTACCCTGTTCTTTGGGGAAGTGATGTCCATTGGTGATTTTCATGCAGAGGGCTGGTTCCTTCCTTGTGCTTCTAGGCAGGAGGTTCCTCTCTTGATGCTTTTCTCTCTCTTTTGTTGCACAGAGTGCTGATTTAGTACCTTCCTGGACAGAATGCAACACACTTTGTCATTGTTGTCTGTGTGGTACATAGTCCGTATAGTGGGTTGTTCACCCACAGGCCTATTGGAATGACATCCTATTGCTTGAACTTGTTGAGAAAGATACCTGTCTGTACCCGGGTGAGTGTCTGGGAGGGGCTGATGGATCTCTACTCCATCAGCTTTTGGGGCACAGGCAGTGGGGCAATGTGTGGGGAGGAATCCTTTGGCTTACCCATCCCACTGCTTCCAAGCATATGGAGTGCAGGTGGTGAGTGTGCTTTTTCCATGTAATTTTCCAGGAAGGAGAGGGGGAAAGGAGGAAATCTCTTCCTCCCCCTCCCTTGCCTCTGTGTCACTGTTTCTCTGGCTTTTCTTCGCAATTGAAGATTCAGGAAGGACTCATCCTGTGCTTTCTGCAAGCGCGCTGATGACTAAAAAGGCCAATCCGAGATAAACAGGGCTTTTTTGGAACTGGATTTGTCCTTCGAGTCTGTGCAATGGATTTTTCTGGTGAAGTGCAGCGTGCACAGAATTGGCCTCATCCTTTAAACCAAAGGTTCATCTGCTGTGGCCTTGCAAGCATGGACGGCAGCAGCGAGGTCCTCGGGTCGTAGGTTTGATTAGAGTTTCCTTCTCTTAGATGGTTGACCTTACAGGGTTGGACGAGCACCATCTGCCCGGGTTTGGGATTAGAGTTGTCCTTCTCCTAGGACGGTTGCCATAAGGCTAGAGAGCCCATCCTGCCCTTTGATGCTCTTTGTCAGACCCTTCGGTTTTGACCTGTCTGGCATGGGAGGCCCTACCGGTGGCTATTATGCCACCCCCAGCATAGCTCAAAACATCATTAGGGTACGCAAGCCTCTCTCCCACAACAAGGGGTGTTACTGTACACACTATATATGCGCGTACCTATGCACCAGGGGTGGGCAATGGTGGGAGGCTAGAGTGCTGCATTAGCCTTTATCAGACTTTGGGTGGGCCTGCACCTCCCACACACACACACACCAAAGGACTCCCCCCCCAACTTTTCCCACCCAAAATGTTCCCAAAAGCCCACTAGCAGCCATGGGGACACTTTTGCTATGTTTTTAACCCCACCCCAGGCCAAATAACGAGAGGAACAAGACAAGGTTGCCCACTTTCTCCAATATTGTTTGCAATGGTAATAGAAATTCTAGCAAACATGATAAGAAATGATAATACTATAGAAGGAATTGGATTAGAAACAAAACATAAGATAAGCTTGTTTGCTGATGATACATTGTTAACAATTAAGGAATTGATTAACGGAATAGAAAAAATTAAAGAACATTTAAAATTATTTGGGGAGATGACAAGATGACAGGTTAATTGGAATAAATCAGACATGATGTTGTTTAACTATACTAAGGAAGAAGAAAATATATTTGTAAAAGAGAAAAATTAGAAGTAAGATTAAAAAACAATATTAAGTATTTAGGAATAAATATTACAAAAGATTTAAAAGAATTAGAAGAGAAAAATATTATGGTATTAAGGAAAGAAATGGAAAGGAAGTTGGAAGAATATAAAAATATTCAACTATCATGGTTTGGAAGAGTAGCTTTAGTTAAAATGAAAATATTACCTAAAATAAAATTTTTGTTTAGAATGCTACCAATAAAAATATCAGAAGCAGAACTGAAAAAAATGGTAAAATATGTTGAACAAATATTGTAATGGAGGGGAAAGGACAAGATTAAATAAATTATTTTGGTATATATCACAGAAGGAGGGAGGACTTGGGCTTCCCAATATGAAAGGATATTATGAAGCTAATCAATTGAGTTATGTTATAGAAGGAACTGTAGGACAGGGAGATTTAGAATGGTTAGAGATAGATATAAGGAAAATAGAAAAAATATGGAATATATATTTTTAGTAATTTTACAAAAAAGGAAATTAAAGGAATTGAGAACCCATTTCTGCAAAATATATGGGAAATATGGTATAAATATAAGAAAGGTGTTTTGCCTATTGATTCAGTATTAACACCGGTTATAATGGGGGGGGGGAATTCCCAAATAATTTGAAGGAAAAAATGGGAAAGAAATCAAAGAAAAGAGGACTAGACAAAATAGAGGGATGGATGACTGAGAAAGGGAGTATAAGAGAGAAATTATATGGAATGAAAATTTCATGGTTTAATTGCATACAGTTAGAACAGTGAATTAAAAATTGGAAAAAGAATCACAAAGAAACAATGGAGTTCACAAAATTTGAAAATTTGGTGAAAAAAGGTGAAAAGATGGATGAAAATGAAAGTTTGAAAGGTATTACAAGTGAATTATATAAAATATTGATTAAAAAAAGGATAAAAAAGACAAAGGAGAATATTTAAGGATAATATGGGAGGAAGATTTGAAAGAAAAAAATGGAGATCATGAATGGGATAAGATTTGGAAACAAAGTCAACTAAAAATATGTCAATACGGATAAAAGAAAATTACTACATAACAATATGGAGATGGTATTTGACTCCAGCAAGATTGCATAATATAGACCAGAATAACTAAATATTGTTGGAGAGGTTGTCAAGAAATAGGTACATATATGCGTATGTGGTGGAATTGTAAATTTGTACAGCAGTTTTGGGAAATGGTCTTTATAGAAATAGAGAATATTTTGAATATAAATATAGAAAGGAAACCGAGTATAGCATTGATGTCAATTTATAATGGAGAGAATGGGAACCAAGCAGAAAAGGATTTAATAACAAATTTATTAACGACAGCAAGATTAATTATAGCAAGACATTGGAAAATGCAAATAAATGTACAAGTGGAGGAGTGGTATAAAGAAGTTTGGAAAGTGGCAATAAATGATAAGTTAACATGTAGAATTAAAGTAAGAAGAGGAAGTTGGAAAGAAAGTGATTTTGATAAAATTTGGAAAGCATTTGTTAAAAAAAGTATTACAGACAAAAGTTGGGAGGTTACCTCCACGAGAAAAAAATGAGATTCTGGAAAGATTAGGTAAGGGATAATGGCTCCAGTGAAGGGGGGCACTGAGGTGGGAGGGTAGGGGAATTAATATTCTTGAAAAGAATCATAGTAAAGAATCTATGTTAACTTTTGAAATTAGTTAATAGAAAAATTGTGATGTTTATGGTAATATTATGTGTTATACTAAATAAGTATTGATTGGATATTATAATGAATGATTATAAAATTAATAAAATTATTTTTAAAAAATATTTATACTTACCCCGCTCTTCAGCCATAAAGGCTATCAGAGTGGCTTACAAATGGCTCACTTCACGGTACACTACAAACATTAACACAAGACTCCTCACCACTAGACATACAGAGTCATAGAATCATAGAGTTAGAAGAGACCCCAAGGGCCATCCCGTCCAGCCCCATTCTGCCATGCAGGAACACTCAATCCATGTTAATTTATCATGTTTGTGTTCACACTGGCTATCAATTCTATCCTCTTCAATGTAGAATTATCAATTTTTTCCTTATGAACTTTTTCTATCCCTATCCTTCTCTCTCTTGCTTCCCTCAACTTTCTCTCATGCTTCAGTTCTATTTCTTTTAATTTCTTTTCATGTTGCAGTTTTAATTCTTTTAATTTTCCCTTTAACTTATTTTCCTTTTGGTTTTTTTTCCTCTTAATATTTCCTCATGTTCTTTTTTAAATTCTTGGTGTCTTAATTCCAATTCCTGTTTTTCCTTTCTTATTTTAGCCAATTCATTTTCTCTAGATTCTACACTTTTAACTGTCTCCATTGCTTCCTCCCCCTCTTTAGCCACAAAAACCTTGGCTGCTTCTTAAATTCTTTTAGAAAGTGTTTCCTTACAATAGCCACTCACTTTTACCTCAGGGAACACTAATACTTTGCTGGTACAGGTGATTTCTTATGTTACCCGACAACTTTTTCCAATTTCAAACTGCGCAGCCCTTGTTTTGCTGGATAAACCATTAATATTTTGGTGATGCAGGTGATTTCTTCCTTTACCCTGAGACTGTTACCTCAAAAATCACCTTTGTTTCAAATGTCAGACAGACCAGCCCTTAGTTTGCTGGCTAACTGTCTTTCCCTTTCCCTTTTAAAATGGTCCTAGAGGCTTGAGTCACTTTTTCCCCCTTCTGTCTTATATCCCTTACTTTATACCCAAGTCTTTTTACCTCAGGGATACAGGGAATTCTTTTTAATGTGCAAGTCTGTGCTTAATGTCACTTTACTTAGAGGCTTTTCTCTCAGCAAATCCCTTACGATTACCTTTGGCTGATACCTCAGGGATTGCTGTGTCCACACACTCCAGTATCCCCTTACTTTACCTGCTTTTTTTTTTTTACCTCAGGGGTATACTGTACTTAGTTTAAACTGTCAGCACTTTTCCTGTCAGCACTTTATTTTGAGGCCTGACTTTCAGCAACCCTTATATTTACCTTGGACAATTACCTCAGGGTTTTTGTTACCACTCACAACAGTATCCCCTTACGTTACCCAAATCTTGTTACCTCAGGGGTATAGTGTACTTTTTCCAGTCCCAAGAATTCCTTACTTTACCACAGGACAATTACCTCAGGAATTACTTGTGCTTTTCCTTTCACCACACACCTGTGCTATCCACTCGCACAAAACTTATATTTGGTTCTTCCTAAACAAATACAGTAACTGAAATCCTTCTCTGGACATTGGATCTTTCTCCCCCAGCACTAGATCACTTCTAGACCCTTCCGTACTGGCTTTCTTAAATTCCCTCTGCCAGATTCACCAAGGATTCACTCCTGGATTCTCAATCCCTAACTGGATCTTTTGAATCCCTTCACTAGATTCTCAAACTTTCACTGGATCTTTCGAATCCTGATGCTGCCACCACTTTTGTGAAGCCAGGCACCTTAGTGGCACGGGGGGCTTTCCTATCCCACCATTGCCACCACTTTGTGGAGAAGGGGGGATTTCCACCTCCTGCCCTGTCACCACTTTGTGAAAAGAGGAAGGCAGGCAGGCAGGCTTCCCCCCATTCAGGGGTTACAGTTTATATAGGGTATAAGTCACGTAGTCAGGACGAACCATTTACTTATAATATAATCAGCTAAGATCAAAAGGGTACAGCTAGGAACTTAACTAGGGATCTGAAATTACATCAAAGCAACCTACCATGTGAAGAATATAGATAGTAAGATAAACTGTGTTGTAAAAGTAAGTTAATGTCTGAGCTCTTTTCCTCAAAGATTACCTTGCAGATATGTATTACCAATTTAGAGGCAGGAAGAAGAGGAAACTAGAGATTCCCTTAGGGTGTCCGGTGTGCCTAGACAGCTGGGACTTTCAAGCTTACTCCCACAATCAGACGGGTTCTCTCTCCTTCCCGTCCCAGCAGAGTAACGAAAGGCTTCACACTTTCCTTAATTGCACGTGCTTCACCCACCCCTCGCAGCCCCGGAGTGAATGGAGCTCTCTCTTTCTCTCTTTTAATTCTTTTATTATAATCTTAAATTTATACATCAACCATATTATGCTCTTAAATGATACTGCTTCTTTAAAATGAATACATAACTTTCATCTTAATTATTAACATTGATTTAATTTTTCTCTATCCCCCTACAAGTGCTCCCCATCCCCCAGGACCATCTATACCAATTATTTATACCATTTCCCAAAATTGCAATAATTCTCTTGGAGGTGTGTACCCCCTTTTTCTTAAAAACCATAATCATAAATAGCTTCCATATTTCATCAAATTTACCACTTTTCCATAATCTATTTTAACTTTCAATCTACATGTTCAATGTCCCATACTTCTTTATACCATTCCTCTATCTGGTAATCTCCTTGTATCTTCCATTTTCTAGGTATCATTAATCTTGCTACTGTTAATAAATTTGTAATCAGAGCCTTCATAACTTGGGTACAATTAACCTTATCATAAATTGATAATAATGCAATATGTAGACACATTTCTAAATCTTGTTCTGTTATCTCTTTGCCAACATTTCTGTACATATTTACAGCTCCACCACATGTGAACATAAGTGTCTTTTTCTTGACATCCCCTCCAACATAACATTGAATAGTTTTGATCTATTTGACTTATTCTTACTGGTGTGAGGTACCCTCTCCATACCAATTTGTAATAATTTTCTTTTATTCTTACTGACATATTTTTTAAAATGCCAAAATCCCAAATTTTCTCCCAACTCTGATTACTTATTGGTTGCATTAAATCATCCTCCCATCTCTGGCTTTTCTTCGCAAATGAAGATTCAGGAAGGACTCATCCCGTGCTTACTGCAAGCGCGCTGATGACTAAAAAGGCCAATCCGAGATAGACAAGTCCGGTTGCAGAAAGCACAGCAGAAGGTCTCCTTGGGTGATGTTTTTGGGTTGTGATTCTTTCTGTGTTGTCGTTTCTCTTCAAGACTTGTTCGGCGTGAGTTCTCAAATAAGGCTGCAGCATTGTGGATAGTGCGTCTCCATGCCTCCTGATGTGAGGCCAGGGCGGACCACTGTTGGTGATCAATTTGGCCGAGCCTGAGATGTTGTTTCAGGGAGTCCTTGTGTCGCTTTTTTGGAGCGCCCCTCTTACGCTGACCCATGGTGAGTTCACCGTAGAGTACTATTTTAGGGAGGCGATGGTCCTCCATCCTAGAAACGTGCCCTGCCCAGCGCAGCTGTGTTCTCAATATCATGGCCTCAATGCTGGTGGTCCCTGCTTGCTCAAGGACAGCAACATTCGTCACATAGTCCATTTTGTTCTTCAGTTTTCAACAATAATTTATATAATTCACTAATGGTACCCTTTATTATTTCATTCCGTTCCTTATTTTCTCTTTGTATGATCAATTCTTCAAATCTGGTATATTTTCAACATTCCTTATTTACCCTTATCCATTCCATTGTCCACTGTTCTAATCATATGCAATTGAACCAGGAAATCTTTAACTCATGTAATCTCTCTTTTATTTGTTCTATTCATCTTTTTTATCCATTCTTCTATTTTTATTATTTTCTTTTCTCTTAAACCCTTTTCCAATTCTCTCTTTAAGTATGCTGGAATTTTTTCCATAATCACCACTGGGGTTAGCGGAGAAATTACAGGTAATAACTTTTCTGTATATTTTACCTATATCTCTAAAATATTCTTCAAAAAGGGATTATCTATTTTTCCAATCAATTTCTTGGTAAGTTTATTAAAAATATTTTCCATTTTATTAACGACTGAAAATCCCTTAGAAAAAATGAATATAATAGAAGCTTATTTAAAAGAATTTGGAGAAATGACAGGTTTGCAAATAAACTGGACTAAATCAGAGATGATATTGTTTAATTACAGTAGGGAATCATAGAATCATAGAATTGCAGACTTGGAAGAGACCACGAGGGCCATCCAGTCCAACCCCCTGCCACGCAGGAAATCACGATCAAAGCATCCCCGACAGATGGCCATCTAGGAAGATGAACAAGAATTTATGAGGAGTAAAAAAAAATAATATTAGAGTAAAAGACTAAATTAAATATTTAGGAATTATTATAACTAAGAATTTAAAAGATTTAGAGGGAAAAAATACATTAAAATGTCACAAGAGGTTAAAAGAAAACTAGAGTGCCCATCAACCACAAAGCGACAGGAAGACAGAACGTTTGAACTCTTCTTTTGGAACAGTATCTTCGGTGTTACATCAACTTCCAGCAGTCAGACTGGGTGGACTTGTTACCCTTTGCCGAAGTGGCCTATAACAATGCCATGCAAGAAAGTACTGGACTGTCCCCCTTCAAGGTTGTTTTTGGACATGAACTCAACCCCTTACCTTTAGGGGACGTGGAGTCCAAGGACCAAGACCCTCTGATTCAGTGGAGTGATCAGATCAAAGAGGCGTGGCCTAAGGTGGTGGCCACGTTGGACTTTAGACTTCAAAGAAGCTGGGGCCTAAATACATTGGGCCTCTTCCTATTTTGCGTCAAATCAATCCTGTTGCTTTTGAATGGTCTTTGCCTAAGCTTTAGCATAATGTTCGCCGTTTTCCATTCTAGCCTCCTGAAGCCCGCAGCCCTGCCAAGCCTGCTTCACCCAGCGTCTGATGTGCCTATACCTCTCATGGTTGACGATAGCCAACACTTTGAAATTTTGGGGATTCTGGATTCTAGATGGTGTCAGGAGGTGCTTCAATACTTTGTCAAATGGAACCACCTTCCGTCCGGCCATGCTGAATGGGTTAATGTTGAACACGTTCATGCTCCCTGCTTGTTGGCTAAGTTCCATGCACGCTTCCCTGACAAGCCGGGATGAGCTGACGTTCTTTTCTGGGTCTTCTTCTTCTCTTTTATGGTGTCTTTAGTGACAGCAGGGGTGCTGTGTCGTTGGGAGGGCGGCATGTGATGACCTGCCCTGGATACTGGGTGTTGCAGTCTCGAGGCCAGGCCTTGGCGTGAGTCTGGCTCTCATGGAAACGTTCCAGGGCGCCTTAATTGCTGGATTCTGTCCAGCCCGCCTTTAGGTGTCGGGAGGGGAAACATAGCCTCTGGACTTCAAGGCTGCACAGCTGTGGAGTTCAACCTCCCGTATCCACCCTAAACTGTTCTCATGCTCTGGGCCTCTTTCTTGTAACTGTGTAATCGAAACTTACCAACGGCTTTATCTATCTGCTTTGTTCAACGTTCACCAGAACTGGCTTTGAAATGACACCGTGAAGGCACCAGCCTGATCAATCAATTGTTTTGCTGCTAAGTGAGTACTGTTTCAATGTGTGTGCTAACGAGTTCATCACACTGAAATTGCTTCAATGTTCAAAACTCTGAGCTGTTGATCAACTGAAATCTGAACAAAATGTCTTTAACAGATGACAGGATTTTGATTTTAGAAGAGATTTCCTTCATCTGAAATTTTTCCTATAACATTTGGTTGCTTTAGAACTTCTAATAAAAAAAACCTGCACAGCTCTATTTGGGAGGAATCCTACCTACAACCGGCATAGCATTGTGGCTTCTCCAGTAGCAGCAAATATGACATGGGGAGAAATTATACTTCTAAATCCTTAATGTGAAAACATAACATATACTGATATCAGTACATCACTCTGAGTGAGTTAAATGACGTTTAGTCAATATAATGCCATCACTGAAGCTCTCTCCACCTTCCATGCATTCATAGGGCTTCTCCCCAGGGTGGGTCCTTTGATGGGAACGCAGATGTTCACTTTGACTGAAGTTCTTTCCATATTCCATGCATTTATATGGCTTTCCCCCTGTGTGGGTCTTCTGATGGGAATACAGATTTCCACTCTGACTGAAGCTCTTTCCACATTCCATGCATTCATAGGGCTTCTCCCCTGTGTGGGTCCTTTGATGGGAACACAGACTCCCACAATGACTGAAGCACTCTCCACACTCCATGCATTTATACGGCTTCTCCCCTGTGTGGGTCCTTTGATGGGAATGCAGATTTCCATTCAGACTGAAGCTCTTTCCACATTCCATGCATTCATAGGGCTTCTCCTCTGTGTGGGTCCTTAGATGAGAATGCAGATTTCCACTCTGACTGAAGCGCTTTCCACATTCCATGCATTCATAGGGCTTCTCCCCTGTGTGGGTCCTTTGATGGAAACGCAGAGATGAAATCTGACTGAAGCTCTTTCCACATTCCATGCATTTATAGGGCTTCTCCCCTGTGTGGGTCTTTTGATGGGAACGCAGACCTCCACTCAGACTGAAACTATCTCCACATTCCATGCATTTATAGGGCTTCTCCCCTGTATGTGTCCTTTGATGGGAACGCAGATGTCCACTCCGATTGAAACTCTTTCCACATTCCATGCATTTATAGGGCTTCTCCCCCGTATGGGTCCTTTGATGGGAACGCAGATGTCCACTCCAACTGAAGCTCTTTCCACATTCCATGCATTTATATGGCTTTTCCCCCGTATGGGTCCTTTGATGGGAACACAGAGCTTCACTCCGACTGAAGTTCTTTCCACATTCCATGCATTCATAGGGCTTCTCCCCTGTGTGGGTCCTTTGATGGGAATGCAGAGATGAAATCTGACTGAAGCTCTTTCCACATTCCATGCATTTATAGGGCTTCTCCCCTGTGTGGGTCCTTTGATGGGAACGCAGAGATGAAATCTGACTGAAGCTCTTTCCACATTCCATGCATTTATAGGGCTTCTCCCCTGTGTGGGTCATTTGATGGGAACGCAGATGTCCACTCTGACTGAAGCTCGCTCCACATTCCATGCATTCATAGGGCTTCTCCCCCGTATGGGTCCTTTGATGGGAATGCAGATGTCCACTCCAACTGAAGCTCTTTCCACATTCCATGCATTTATATGGCTTCTCCCCCGTGTGGGTCCTTTGATGTCTAGTATAGGCGCTATTCTCACTGAAGCTCTTTCCACATTCCATGCATTTATATGGCTTCTCCCCCGTGTGGGTCCTTTGATGTCTAGTATAGGCGCTATTCCCACTGAAGCTCTTTCCACACTCCTTGCATTCATACATCCTGGATGTCTGAGCACCTGCAAAAGGTACAAATGGAGGTATTTTACATGCGGTCTTTCACAGACCAACAAAGAGACAAATGGCTCAGACAGCAAGTGAAGCCTTCGATCTCACTAGAAGGCAATGTGACTAAATAGGGGCTACTGTTGTTTGGACACATTGGGAGAGGACATGCCTCAGTGGAAAATAATAATAATATTTTAAAAAACAAAAGGTTCCCTTGTATTCCTTGCAAAAAGGAGGAGGGAGCGTGGCCCCATCCAGGTTGGACTCCAGCTCCCATCGCCCCCTAGGCTCAGCTAAGCCGGAGTTGATGGGAGTTGCAATCCACCAGCACCCAAAGGGCAATGAATCTTCTGCAATGAAATGGAACCTTTTTTTCCTGGCAGAGA
This sequence comes from Gambelia wislizenii, assembly GCA_030847615.1. Classification (NCBI taxonomy): domain Eukaryota; kingdom Metazoa; phylum Chordata; class Lepidosauria; order Squamata; family Crotaphytidae; genus Gambelia; species Gambelia wislizenii. Next base: position 42,873,230 of record JAUMIR010000008.1, read on the forward strand.
TTATGATGATGATTATGATGATGTAGCTTCCCTGTGTGTGTTTGGGGATAGGGGGGTCTTTTCTTCACCCTCCGCCCTCCATTCCCCCCCCCCCCAGAAATAACTCCTCCACCCTTTGGGTAGGTCTCCTTAGGAGGAGACACTCTTTTGTCTTTTTAAAAGGATCCTGCAATAGAGGTCACAAAGCTCTTTGGAGGCCTAATGCAAACTTCAGAAAAAAAGCATCACTGACACCCCCCCCCGCCAATTATAATGGGAAGAAATAGGGGGTGGTTTAATTCTTTCCATCACCCGAATATTACACCTTTTCCACCCTACCAGAAATCTTTATTTTCCTAATTCCCCCAACACATTTTTTTGCAAGAATTCTTTTTACAAGAAAAATTGTGGGGTCCTATTAAGGAAAAGGGGGGTTATTTGCATTAATCCTATTCATTCATTAATTAATCTTAATATACTTTCCTCCCGCCGCAGCAAAGCCCCTCAAGTCCAAACTTTTCCTCTCCTTTTCCTGGTTTTTGCAACAAAAGGAACACCAACCCAACACTTTGAGTGCCCAAGCCACCTGCAGAGGACCATGGGGAGGGGAAGAGAAAGGCACCTCCTTTCCACTTCTGCTTTCAGCCCCACCCAGGGAAGAGGGGAGAGAGAGGGGGGTTCCAGTGGGAGCCGGAAGTGGTGGCTCTTGCACGGTTGGCCTGGCTTTCCCTTGCTCTTCGGTCCCTGCTCTGGGATTCCCAGGGTGCCAAACCTGGGCGAGATTGGAGTGGGGGGGTTGTGTGTGCCTGTGTGTTTTAGCACCCGCTCCCCATTCTTTGTGCCAACCCCATGTGGAAAACTGTCGATGCATTTGCATTTGCACGACTCTCCTGGATGGGAGGCCAGTCTCCCTGTTGGAGGAAGAAAATTGGGAAGGGAACTTTGCTCCCGAAGAAAGCTCGTGGTTTCTTCCCTTTCCCTTTAAAGGAAAGTTATTTTGAAAATATTTTTTGGCATTGCACAACTCCTGCAATGTAGGGAAGCCCTGGCTTTCTTGTTGCAGGAAGAAAATTAGGGAGGGAAACAGGAGGGGAGGCATGTATTCAGTTTCCCCCTGAAGGAAGCTCATGGTTTCTTTCTTCTTCCCCCCAAAAAAGATTTTTTTGGCATTGCACAATACTCCTGCAAGCTAGGCCAGGCTTCCTGTTGGAGAAAAATTCAGAAGGGAAGCAGGAGCAAAGGAGGGAGGGCCATACCTTCTTCAGTTTGCTCTTGAAGAAAGCTCTGTGGTTTTTTCCTCCTCCCTTAAAAAAAGTTATTTTGTATTTTTTTGGCATTGCACAACACTCCTGCAAGGGAGGCCAGCATCTGGCTTTTCTGCTGTGGGAAGAAGATTGGGAAGCAAAGAGGGGGGATTATGTGTTTGGTTCATTACTGAGGAAACCTCAAGGTTTGTTCCATCTCCCGCAAAACAATAATAACAATATTTAACAATAATGAATAATTAATAACAATTGTTATTTTGCCATTTGTGTTGCATGACCTGATTTACTCGTCCATTTTTTAAAAATGTATTTATTGAAGCTTCCTTTTTTAAATACAACAACAACAAAGATTAATATGGAAAAAGTGGAACAATAAAATAAAAGCATTGAGGATGGTTACGTAGGACATAAATCATATTTTCATGGTCTTAAAATGCAAGATGAATCCCTTTGTAAATTGCATTTATTCCACTGGATTAAACTTTTCCAGGTACAGGTTGAGTCTCCCTTTGCTGAAATGCATGGGGCCAAAGGGATTTTGAAATAGTTTGGAATATTTTAGAATACAGGGATTTCGGAAGCCTGTACCTGTAGAAGTTTGCTTCCTGGGCTTAGCATGAATACTACAAACCGCAAATAACAGCAAACCTATTAAACTAAAGGACTTCTAGGACAAACATACCATAGAGTTGCACTGGAAGATGTAGGAGAGGCCTAGAGATGACCTCCCCTCTAGGCATTTCCCAGCATGACTCTATGGCATGTATTCTTGTTATTTATTTCAGCCACGGATATTGGTTCCGTGAATACAGAGATCCGACTGTTCTTCAATATACTTAATGAGAGAATTTGGAGGTGGGACCCAAGCCTCAACACGATGGCCATTTTCTACATAATTTTTAAAATAGTTTTCTACCTAAAATATAGTTTGTGTACATCGAACCGTCAGAAAACACATAAAACGTAAAATTCCCTGTCACGTTGGAGCTCGAAAGACTTAACCTGTATACTGTATTTTTTTGTATTTTATCTTTTTGATTTACAAATGTATTGTGTAGTTTTATATTTTATTATTCCTTCTGTCCCTCTTATGTGTACATGCATGTAGATATATTTTAGATTGGGTACACAACTGTTTTGGTGTTTTTACTAATAAAGTGCCACATACAGGTTGACTCCAGCATCCATGGATTCGGTATCGAAATTTTCGCTAATCCACATCCAAAAATATATGTTCTCTCTAGAAAATTCTAGCTCCCCCAGGGTGATCCTATGGTCAACTACCGGCGTTCATCTCATTGGAAATAACAGGTTTCCCATTATCCACGGTTTCAGGTATCCATGGGGGGGTGCCTTGGAATGCATCCCCAGTGGAAACTGGTGTCAACCTGTACATTCATGGCGCTATAAAAATTAATGGTAAAACAGGTCGAACTCACCTTCCCTGAAACCATGGATAATAGGGAACCCTGTTATTTTTAAGGAGAGAAAGCTGAAATTTTACCATAGAATCACATTGGAAAACAGAAAGGCCTAGAGAACATTATTTTCAGGACATGTGTAGGTGGAACCATGGACACCAAATGCACCTGCCCATGCAAACTCCTTCTCTGCCTCCCAATCCACTCCTGCCACTCAATCTGCATCTACACCCCCAGCCTCACAAGGGCCCCTCCCTCCTCTCCCTCCCTCAGCCAATCACCACCCACATGCAATTCCCTCTCCACCTCACAATCCACTCCTGCCACTCAATATGCATCTATACCCCCAGCCTCACAAGGGCCCCTCCCTCCTCGCACTCCCTCAGCCAATCACCACCCACATGTAAATTCCCTCTCCATCTCACATTCCACTCCTGCCACTCAATCTGCATCTACACCCCCAGCCTCACAAGGGCCCTCCCTCCTCTCCCTCCCTCAGCCAATCACCACCCACATGCAATTCCCTCTCCACCTCACAATCCAATCCTGCCACTCAATATGCATCTATACCCCCAGCCTCACGAGGGCCCCTCCCTCCCCTCCCTCCCTCAGCCAATCGCCACCCACATGCAATTCCCTCTCCACCTCACAATCCGCTCCTGCCACTCAATCTGCATCTACACCCCCAGCCTCACAAGGGCCCTCCCTCCTCTCCCTCCCTCAGCCCATCACCACCCACATGCAAATTCCCTCTCCATCTCACAATCCGCTCCTGCCACTCAATCTGCATCTACACCCCCAGCCTCACAAGGGCCCTCCCTCCTCTCCCTCCCTCAGCCAATCACCACCCACATGCAAATTCCCTCTCCACCTCCCAATCCACTCCTGCCACTCAATCTGCATCTACAGCCCCAGAAGGGCCCCTCCCTCCATTCCCTCCCTCAGCCAATCACCACCCACATGCAAATTCCCTCTCCACCTCCCAATCCACTCCTGCCACTCCATCTGCATCTACACCCCCAGCCTCACAAGGGCCCCTCCCTCCTCTCCCTCCCTCAGCCGATCACCACCCACATGAAAATTCCCTCTCCGCCTCACAATCCACTCCTGCCACTCAATCTGCATCTACAGCCCCACAAGGGCCCCTCCCTCCTCTCCCTCCCTCAGCCAATCAGCACCCACATGAAAATTCCCTCTCCGCCTCCCAATCCACTCCTGCCACTCAATCTACATCTACACCCGCATCCTCACAAGAGCCTCTCCCTCCCTCAGACAATTGCCACCAACATGCCAATTCCCTCTCCACTTCACAATCCAATATTAATATTGTCACTCAATCTGCATCTACAGCCCCACAAGGGCCCCTCCCTCCTCTCCCTCCCTCAGCCAATCACCACCCACATGCAAATTCCCTCTCCACCTCCCAATCCACTCCTGCCACTCCATCTGCATCTACACCCCCAGCCTCACAAGGGCCCCTCCCTCCTCTCCCTCCCTCAGCCGATCACCACCCACATGAAAATTCCCTCTCCGCCTCACAATCCACTCCTGCCACTCAATCTGCATCTACAGCCCCACAAGGGCCCCTCCCTCCTCTCCCTCCCTCAGCCAATCAGCACCCACATGAAAATTCCCTCTCCGCCTCCCAATCCACTCCTGCCACTCAATCTACATCTACACCCGCATCCTCACAAGAGCCTCTCCCTCCCTCAGACAATTGCCACCAACATGCCAATTCCCTCTCCACTTCACAATCCAATATTAATATTGTCACTCAATCTGCATCTACAGCCCCACAAGGGCCCCTCCCTCCTCTCCCTCCCTCAGCCAATCACCACCCACATGCAAATTCCCTCTCCACCTCCCAATCCACTCCTGCCACTCCATCTGCATCTACACCCCCAGCCTCACAAGGGCTCCTCCAAAGGTGACCCTTTGAAACATACCCCCCATCCTGTAGGGCTCCTCTCTGGACATTGTCATCTATTTTGTTTTTGGACGGAGGCGAGAAGAGCTTTAGAAAATGTTTGCAACAGGTCCTGTTTTTTTGCATTTGTTTCTTTGCACCCTTTCCCACTTTTGCAGGAAACGACCCTCCCTCCACTGAACATTGAAAAGGAATTGGGGTGGGGGGGTTCCTCCCTCCACGGACCCCCACTTTCATTGCCCCCCACTTGCCTCTGCCCACCAGTCTCCCTCCCGTCCCCCCTCCCTGCAACCCCACCACCTCCATTTCCTTTCCTTAAAATGGTTGCAATCAAAGGAAAGGAGGAAAGTGGGTGGCGGGTGGTCCTCCATTTATCTCTCCCTTAATATATATATATATATATATATATATATATATATATAATGTCTTCCCTGCCTTCCCCCAGAAAAACGCCTGGGAGGGGGATTGTGGGGGAGGACTCACTCTATGGTCCGCTGGAGGGCTGAGTGGCACAGGACCCCAAAGGGGAAAAGGAGCAGGAGAAGACACTTCAGGCTGCTCTCGACACGCCTCTCTCCGGAAACCTCGCGACGACAAAGGGCGAGAAGTGGGCGGGGCCGGCCAAGGAGGGAGTCAGGGTTCCTCCCATTTCACATGGAGTTCCTGGAAAAAAGGGAGGAAGGTTCAAAGGGGAGCCAGAAGTGTGGGGCGGCCCATTTCAATCTGCCTTCTCCTACCTCTTGGGCCTAAGAGTCGTCCACTCTGCCAAAGGAGGCTGGAGGGGGCATTTTGGAGGGGGCCCGAGGGAGACCCCCACCCTCCATTCTGCAGCCCCCTTGGCATGGCCCAGAGTCTTCTTGCCAGCACAGCGCTGGGGGAAGATGGGAAGGAAAAGGCAGGGCTGGCATACCAAAGAACCCTAGAGTTGGAAGGGACCCCCAAGGGCCATCCAGCCCAACCCCCTCGTGTCATGCAGGAAGACACAATCAAATCATTCCCAAAGACAGAAGGCCATGATCCAGCCTCTGCTTAGCCCCCCCCCTCAAGGAGGAGACCCCAATGCCACACTCCCAGGCAGTGCTTTACATTAGATATGCCTTTTTCCTCCTCATCCTCGCTCTAGCTGGGAGGTCTTTTAGCAGCATCAGCAAAACACGACACAAAATAATTACTGTATAATTTTTATTATCATCTGGTGCCCAAATTCCTGCATTCCCAGGGAACACACCTAACTTCTTAAGCAGAGGTAGACGCGTACAAAGTTTTGGGTGTCTCCTCCAACCATTTTGTGTCACCAGACTTATTTTAAGATGCAGATTTTATTTTATTTTAAAATAGTCTGGGCCCAGACTATTAAAACTGTGCTGAGAGCCTGCCGGATGGCCAAGGTGGCAGCTGCGCCCATTGGCGCTCTGGCACATGGGGAAGAAATGTGGGAGACAGAAGCCAAGCCAGACACCCACTGGCTTTAGGCCTCTTGAACACGGCCACAGAGCAAAGGCCGCTGCACATGGCGAAAATGACCTTGTGGGGATTGTTTTCACCCACACCCGTTCCCTCTTTCTTCTGAGCAGGCAGGGGCTCCTCCCCATAGTGCACGGTGGGTTTCAGGAAAGGTGGTCTGCTCCAAGGTGAGGGCTGAGTGGCGAATCCTTGAACATGGCGGGGGTTCCTTGGGCGGGAGGTCCCGGGGGCTGCTCTAGAGCCAAGGGAAAGGGTGGGTTGAGGCCGAGGGAGGCTCGCAGGAGGGGCACAAGTGCCGAGGAGCAGCACTTCACACCACAGGCCGTGGAGAAAGCACAACTCGCCGGCTGCTTCCTCCTTGGGGCAGATGGCTCACCTCTACACTCCCCATCCCCACAGAGAACAGCAGACAGCGGGGCCTGAAGTTGTACATAGCCCCACAGCGGCGTCCCCTCCAAACCCCTCACGTACGTACGTGTGTGTGTGTGTGTGTCAGGTGTGTAACTCTTATACTGTGGTAATGATCATTTAGTTCCAACGTCTCCACCCTCCCGTGGGTGCCAGGCCTCCATTCCTGCCATGACCAGGGATTTGTAATTTCCCCGTTTTAAAAGGGGAAATTACAAATCCCAGAGGAGAATCATAGAATCATCGTGTTGGAGGAGACTTCCCCAGCTTCTTCCTGCCAGTTAGTGGCTGGAGCGGATTGAATGGCAATGCGCAGGCCAAGCCAGCCAGCCTTTGCCTCGGCTCCTGTCATGTGGCCACTCCGCTGCAGGGAGCAGGGGGGGGCGAGAAGCCCTGCTTTAAAGCAATACGGGCCCCTCTTAAAAGCCCTTTCCTTAAAAGCCTTAAAAGGGTTTCGCCTGCCGATGGAAGGAGAACAAGGAAGGAGCCCTTCCGGCCTCCCCGGGGAGGAGCTCCGGGGTCTGGGGCGGCCATGGGGAAGGCCTTCTCTTTCCTCCGGTGAGGGTGGTGGGTCTGAGAGGAGGACCCTCTAGATGACCTCAGGGCCCGCCCAGCCTGGACCCGAGCCACGTGAGGCTTTATAGGGCATAACCAGCACTTTGGACCCTCATCTGGAAATGGGTGCTGAAGGTAAACAGAGCGCCAATAGAAAGAAGGAATATAAATTGCAAAGAGAGGCATTGTAGCAGAAGCTTGGTCACCTTCCTCAGATTTGAAATAATCAAAAGCAAATATTAAATCAAAACAAATGCCATTTTTAAAAAGATTGGGCATCCACGTTGGCCTCACATAACCCGGAACCTCCCTCCTGCTCCTGTCACTCCCTCATTTTTGTTCTGAGAGTCTTTGTTCTTTTCTTCCATCTACTTCCGCCCACTTTTCTTCTCGCGCATGCGCACCATGCTTTCCACTGCTGCGCCTGCGCACCTCAATAGCTGACGTCCTTGCCTCCTTTTTGCCCTTGCCCGCTTTCTGGCTTTCAGGTTCGCATCTGCGCATTTGGGGCTTTGAAGCCTTTCCTCCGTGGCGCGTTGCGTCACTTCCGGGGCGTGTGAGGAGTTTAGTTCTGCGCTGCCCGGAGGAGGGAAAATGGCGGCGGCGGGAAAGAGGAGGAGGAGGAGAAGCGAGGATCCCTAAGCTTCCCCCTGCCGCCGCCGCCTGCACAACAACCCTGCCAGGTAGGACAACTCCCCGCACTGACCATCATGCTGCTTGGGGGATTCTGTGAACTGTAGTCCAAAGAAAAAGGCACTGGCTGTCTTTAAAAACTTAAGACCCGCCAAGGGGGGAGGACAACAACTCCCATAACCCCCAAGTCATTGCAAGCGAGTTACAAGTCCCAGAATCCCCTCCCCAAAAGCAACGTGAAAAGTACTGGGGGCTAAAGTTCCCCTTAAGCAGGTGTGGCTAGGCTTTCGTGGGGACTACAACTCCCATAATCCCCCAGCCCAGTGCAGGTGTTTGGGAGGAATGGGTTCAAGTCCTATAATTCCCCCGCCCACAAAGTAATAAATAAAGTAATAAATTGGGGGATAAAGTTCCTCCCCAGCAGCTGTGGCTAGGTTTTTTATGGGGGGAAGGACTACAAATCCCATAACCCCCAAGCCAATGCAGATGGTTGGGGAGATGGATTGCAAGTCCCATATTCCCCTCCCCAAAAGCAACATGACCAGTTCTGGGGACTACAGCTCCTTTAAAGCAGGTATGATTTTACCTTTTTTGGGGAGGGGACTATAACTCCCCTAATCCCCCAGAAAGCCAGTGTGGCCAGTATTTCGAGACCTTTCCCCTCCCAGAAATCCGCCCTCTGCACAGCCAGGCGGGCCAGCATGGTGCATATTTGGAGTAGAAGTCCCAGCATCCTCCCAGAGCTATTGTGGCTGCTTTTGGGGACTGCAGTTCCCAGAAGCACACACAGCCAGAATGGTTGCTTTGGACTGCAACTCCCAGAAGCACACACGCATGCGCACACACACACACTCACGCCAAGGAAGGCAGGAAGGAAGAGAAACTCACAGCCAGGAAAATCCCAAGAACGGTCCTCAGAGGTCCTTTTTCTAGTTCCTTCCTCTGAAACTCACCAGGGCTGACCCTGCTTAGCTCCCAAGAGCTGGTGGGCTCTGAGGGGGCCTTGAGTGTGTGTTACCTGTTAAGCAGGTACAACACCTTCAAGGCACCAGATCCCATTTGATCCTGGAAGCTAAGCAGGGTCGGCCCTGGTGAGTACTTGGATGGGAGACCGCCAAGGAATCCCCGGCGCTGGAGGCTCTCTTTCAGAGGAAGGAACTGGCAAACCCACCTCTGAGAAGGACTCCTTCCCTAAAAAAGCCCTCTGAAATTCATGGGGACCCATAAATGGACCGGCAACCTGAAGGCCTCGGGAAGGATATGGAGAAGCTGGAGCGTGTCCAGAGGAGGGCGACCCGGATGGCGGGAGGTCTGGAAGCCATGATGGCCTGTGGGGAGCGGCTGAGGGAGCTGGGCATGGTTAGCCTGTGGAAGAGAAGGTTGGTTGGGGACAGGACAGCCGCTTTTAAATGTTTGAAGGGCTGTCATACTCAGGAAGGAGTGAACTTGTTTTCTGCTGCTCCAGAGATTAGGACACGGAGCAGTGGGTTCAAGCTACAGGGAAAGAGAGTCCGCCTAAACATTATTAGGAAGAACTTCCTGACCGTCAGAGCTCTTTGGAAGTGGAATGCATTGCTGCCTGGGAGTGTGGCATTGGGGTCTCCTTCTTTGGAGGTTTCGAAACAGAGGCTGGATGGCCACCTGTCCGGAGGGCTTTGATCCCGTCTTCCTGCATGGCAGAAGGGGGTTGGGCTGGATGGCCCTTGGGGGTCCCTTCCAACTCTAGGGTTCTTTGGTATGCCAGCCCTGCCTTTTCCTTCCCATTTTCCCCCAGCGCTGTGCTTGCAGGAAGACTCTGGGCCATGCCAAGGGGGCTGCAGAATGGAGGGTGGGGGTCTCCCTCGGGCCCCCTCCAAAATGCCCCCTCCAGCCTCCTTTGGCAGAGTGGACGACTCTTAGGCCCAAGAGGTAGGAGAAGGCAGATTGAAATGGGCCGCCCCACACTTCTGGCTCCCCTTTGAACCTTCCTCCCTTTTTTCCAGGAACTCCATGTGAAATGGGAGGAACCCTGACTCCCTCCTTGGCCGGCCCCGCCCACTTCTCGCCCTTTGTCGTCGCGAGGTTTCCGGAGAGAGGCGTGTCGAGAGCAGCCTGAAGTGTCTTCTCCTGCTCCTTTTCCCCTTTGGGGTCCTGTGCCACTCAGCCCTCCAGCGGACCATAGAGTGAGTCCTCCCCCACAATCCCCCTCCCAGGCGTTTTTCTGGGGGAAGGCAGGGAAGACATTATATATATATATATATATATATATATATATATATATATATTAAGGGAGAGATAAATGGAGGACCACCCGCCACCCACTTTCCTCCTTTCCTTTGATTGCAACCATTTTAAGGAAAGGAAATGGAGGTGGTGGGGTTGCAGGGAGGGGGGCGGGAGGGAGACTGGTGGGCAGAGGCAAGTGGGGGGCAATGAAAGTAGGGGTCCGTGGAGGGAGGAACCCCCCCACCCCAATTCCTTTTCAATGTTCAGTGGAGGGAGGGTCGTGTCCTGCAAAAGTGGGAAAGGGTGCAAAGAAACAAATGCAAAAAAACAGGACCTGTTGCAAACATTTTCTAAAGCTCTTCTCACCTCCGTCCAAAAACAAAATAGATGGCAATGTCCAGAGAGGAGCCCTACAGGATGGGGGGTATGTTTCAAAGGGTCACCTTTGGAGGAGCCCTTGTGAGGCTGGGGGTGTAGATGCAGATGGAGTGGCAGGAGTGGATTGGGAGGCGGAGAGGGAATTTGCATGTGGGTGGTGATTGGCTGAGGGAGGGAGAGGAGGGAGGGGCCCTTGTGGGGCTGTAGATGCAGATTGAGTGACAATATTAATATTGGATTGTGAAGTGGAGAGGGAATTGGCATGTTGGTGGCAATTGTCTGAGGGAGGGAGAGGCTCTTGTGAGTATGTGGGTGTAGATGTAGATTGAGTGGCAGGAGTGGATTGGGAGGCGGAGAGGGAATTTGCATGTGGGTGCTGATTGGCTGAGGGAGGGAGAGGAGGGAGGGGCCCTTGTGGGGCTGTAGATGCAGATGGAGTGGCAGGAGTGGATTGTGAGGCGGAGAGGGAATTTGCATGTGGGTGGTGATCGGCTGAGGGAGGGAGAGGAGGGAGGGGCCCTTGTGAGGCTGGGGGTGTAGGTGCAGATTGTGTGGCAGGAGTGGATTGGGAGGTGGAGAGGGAATTTGCATGTGGGTGGTGATTGGCTGAGGGAGGGAGGGGAGGGAGGTGCCCTTGTGAGGCTGGGGTGTAGATGTAGATGGAGTGGCAGGAGTGGATTGGGAGGTGGAGAGGGAATTTGCATGTGGGTGGTGATTGGCTGAGGGAGGGAGGGGAGGGAGGGGCCCTTGTGAGGCTGGGGGTGTAGATGTAGATGGAGTGGCAGGAGTGGATTGTGAGGTGGAGATAGAATTTGCATGGGGTAGATGCATTTGTTGTCCACGGTTCCACATACACATGTCTGGAAAAAAACATTCTGTCTAGACATTTCTAGGTCCTCCTATGTCAGTGATGGCGAACCTATGAGGCAGCCGCATGCCGAGAAGTATGTTTCACACAGCCCACCCTCCCTAAAGTGGCGATCAGGGCTTCGAAGCCCCGGTCGCCACTTTTCTCCACCTCCCCGCCTCGCTGAAGTTTTTTCCTCAAAGTGAGACACCACCCGAGTTATGCTCAGTTTTTTGGCGAAGTTTGACACACCAAGCTCAAAAGGTTGCCCATTATTGTCCTATGTGATTCTTTTGTAAAATTTCAGGATTTGTTTCATTAAAAATAACTGGTTTCAGGGATGGGGAGTTCAACTTGTTTTTCCAGTAATTTATAGCGTGCCCTGAGTGTACGAGTTGACACCGGTATCCGCAGGAGATTCATTCCAAGACACCCTCCCCGTGGATACCTGAAACTGTGGGTAATAGGAAACCTGTTATTTCTAATGAGATTTGCACTGGACGTTGACCATAGGATCTCCCTGGGAAAGCTAGAAGTTTCTAGAGAGAACATACTATTTTGGGTGCGGATTAGTGGAAATGTGGATAACCCAATCCATGGGCACAGGAGTCAATCTGCACGTGGCGCTTTATAAGTAAAAGCATAAAAAACAGTCCTGTATGCAATCTAATATACCGTTGTCCCTCCATATTCATGGAACTGGCATTCAGAGATTTAAGTATTCAATATATACAGGAAGCTGCTGGGAGAGATCATCTGGAGACATGGGGTGGGGTGTTATCAGTACGCTGATGACACCCAAATATATTTCTCCACGACACGGTCTTCGGCTCCGACTTCAGATGGTCTCTCTTCTCTCAGTGATTGTCTTAGGGCAGTAATGGACTGGATGAGGGAAACCAGATTGAAGCTGAATCCAGACAAGATGGAGGTTCTCACAGTAGCAGCCCCGAACCCAGGTACTAGGATACACACTCCAGTCCTGGACGGGGTCACGCTCTCCTCCAAGGACTGTGTTCGCAGTCTGGGGGTACTCCTGGACTCGTCACTCCAGATGATGAATCAGGTACATGCCACAGTCAGGAGTGCCTGTTTTCCGCTTCGGCTGATCCGCCAGCTGCGCCCTTTCCTGGAAGTCGGGGACCTTGAGGCCGTGGTACATGCTCTGGAAACCTCCCATCTTGATCCCCCCCCCGCGAGCTTCCCCACCCCCCAGCCAGCCACCTCCGTCATTCCAAGTCCGAGAGGGGGCTGGCCCTTGTATCCAGCATATAAGACGGCCCCTGGCGTTTCAGCTGATTTTAGAGGCTGGAAAAGTCGTCTTATACGCCGAAATATACGGGTACAGAACATGGGAGCCAGACTGGTCTCGGGTACATCCAGAAGAGACCATATAACACCGATCTTAAGATCCCTCCACTGGCTGCCCATTAGTTTCCGGGCCCAGTACAAGGTGTTGGTTATCACCTTTAAAGCCAGCATAAATGATCAATTGTCTTATACATTTTGGTTAATCTCGTAGGCGTATACTACCATCTTTGTGTAATTTTTATAAAGTTCTCTTTCAAATTCTGACAATCTGTAAATTTTTGTGTCTTTCTTTTAGCATTTTCCCAATTTTCTAAACTTAGACCAAGTCCCAAATCCCTAGCCCATTTTATCATATAATCTTTTACTATTTCGTTTTCTAAGCTGCTTGTCAAAAATAATTTATCAAAATTGGAAGGTTTTGAAACAAAAAGAGCATTTTAGGTAGAGTATTCATTTTATATACCGCTGTCCTTCCTAAAGTTGACAGATTCATTCTGTTCCACCTCGTCAGATCTCATCTCATATCCCCCAGGCCTTCTTATAATTGTTATCAAACAAGTCTGTATTTCTTTTAGCAATATATATTCCCAAATACTTTGCTCTTTTCCAGGGCCGGTTTAAAGAATTTTGGGGGGGCCTGCAATGCTTTATTTTGGGGGCCCAATATGTTTATCTCAAGTCAATGTAACCTATTCACAGTAGAGGATGTTCAGATTACAGTATGACCCCCGTATCCACGGATTCATTATCCACGGGACACAAAACAGCACACCTACCATAGAGTCTTCCTAGAAAATGTGTCCTCCCTAGCGGTTTTCTAGGCCCTCCAAGGCAACTCTATGGTATTTTAAACCAGAAAATATGGTATTTAAACCAGAAGCCTAGCGATTCCAGAACGTTCCGAACGCTCTGCACAGGCACAGGAATAAACCGACTGTATGATTCACAGAGACCATGAAGAAGATGTAATAGTGCCACTCTATTCTGCTTTGGTCAGACCTCACCTGGAAGACTGTGTCCAGTTCTGGGCACCACAATTCAGGAAGGATATGGAGAAGCTGGAAGGTGTCCAGAGGAGGGTGACCAAAATGGTGGGAGGTCTGGAAGCCATTACGCCCTATGAGGAGCGGCTTAGGGAGCTGGGCATGTTTAGTCTAGAGAAGAGGAGGTTAAGAGGGGACGTGGTGACCATGTGTAAATAGCTGAAGGGATGCCCTATTGAGATTGGAGCAAGCTTGTTTTCTGCTGTTCTAGAGACTAGGACACGGAGCAATGGGTTCACATTACAGGAGAAGAGATTCCAACTAAACATGAGGAAGAACCTCCTGACAGTCAGAGCTGTTCGGAAGTGGAATACGCTGCTGCCTGGAAGTGTGTGGAGTCTCCTTGTTTGGGTTTTTTTTAACATAGGTTGGATGGCCATCTGTCAGGAATGCTTCTATTGTGTGTTCCTGCATGGCAGAAGGGGGTTGGACTAGATGGCCCTTGGGGTCTCTTCCAACTCTGTGATTCTATGATTCTAGGCTGCATTCAGAGCCTGGGAAAGTTACTCTTGGATTACACCTCCCAGAATCCCCCTGCCAGCACCCTTCTCAAGGTCTGGTTGCATTGTTCCCTTTCCAGCATTCTCTAGCCCAGTGGTTCTTAACCTGGGGTCCGCAATGTCCTCACAGGGGGTCCACAAAGGCTTGAAGGCTGCCTGGCCCACCTCCTCCCTGCAGTGGAGCAGCCACGTGACAGGAACCAAGGCAAAGCCTGGCTGGCTTGGCCTGCACATTGCCATTCAATCCACTCCAGCCACAATCTCGCAGGAAGAAGCAAGAGTGCCTCTGAGGGAAAGTTTAATGGATGGTGTAATGGCATTGTTGTTGTTGTTAACTATTATTATTAGGGTTTTAAATTTTGAGTTAAGTCTTAGGGCAACAAAAGATATTTAAAGGGGGTCCCTGGTAAAGAAAAGTTTAAGAACCAGTGCTCTAGGCCAATGCCTCTCACATAACACTAAAGGGATACTGGTGTGTTTAGTGACAACAATAAAACCATTGTTCCCAGTAACATTAACTTCAATTTTTTCTTCATATTCTTTATATTCTTCTGTTAAAAGAGCTAGAGTGTTGCAGAATTTCAGCATTGCACTATGACTGTGAAGATCAGGGTCTGAATCCTTACTCAGCCATGAATACCCACTGGCTGACCTTGGGCAAGTCACACTCTCTCAGCCTCAACAGAAGGCAAAGGCACACCCCCTTTGAACAAACTTTGCTGAGAAAACCCCATGGTAGGTTTGCCTTAGTCAGGAATGACTTGAAGGCACATAGGCAAACACACACAAATTTCTTTTGCAGGCTGAACTCAGTCGGCAGCAAGGGAGGAAGCTGAAGAAGACCGAGGGGCAAAGGGAGGGGAGAGACGCCAGGAAGCCATGTTAAGAGCAGCTGGAAAGATGGGCTGGAGGGGATCTATGTGGAAGGAAGGGAAGGGAAGGAAGACAGAAAGAAAGAAAATCTAGATGGTCTTAGTTATTATGACTGTGTTTCAGGCACAAAATTATTTAAAACATTATGTAGAGAATGACCTTCAGGCTATGTGCATAAGGTGTCCTTATGAAACATACACGGATTTTTTGTTTAGACTTGGATCCCATCTCCAAAATCTATCATTAAGTATATTGAAGGACAGTCGGACCTCCATATTCGTGGCTGAAAACAAATGACAAGAACACATACCAAAGAGTCATGCTGGGAAATGCCTAGAGAGGAGGTCCTCTCTAGGCCTCTCCTAGGCCCTCCATTGCAACTCGATGGTATGTTTGTACTAGACGTCCTTTCGTTTAGTTGGGTTTGCTGTTACCCGCGGTTTCTGGTATTTGCGCGAAGCCCAGGAACCAAACCCCCACAGGCACAGGGGACCAAAATCTCTGTATTCCAAAATCCCTCTGGCCCCAAGCATTCCAGCAAAGGGAGACTCAACCTGTAACTGGAAAAAAATTAATCCAATGGAACAAATGCCATTACAAAGGGATTCATCCTGCATTTTAATTCTGTGAACATATAACCTATGTCCTACATAACCACCCTCAATGCTTTTGTTTTATTGCTCTACTTTCCCCATATTAATATTTTTGTTGTTGTTAGAATGAGTAAATCGGGTCGTGCAACACAAACGGCAAAATAACAGTTCTTATTAATTATTAGTTATCATTATTGTTGTTGTGTGGGAGTTGAAACAAACCACGAGGCTTCCTCAGTAGTAAACCAAACACATAATTCACCCTCTTTGCTTCGCTTCACAATCTTCTTCCCACAGGAGAAAAGCCAGATGCCGGCCTACCTTTTAGGAGTGTTGTGCAATGCCAAAAAAATACATAACTTTTTTTAAGGTTAGGAGAAGAAAAACCATAGAGCTTTCCTCAAGAGCAAACTGAAGAAAGATTTCTGGGGTTTGGGTGATTGTGGAAGTATATTAAGATTAATTAATTAGTTAATGCACTGTGATTAATGTAAAGAGAACCCCCCCCTTTCCTTAATAGTGACTCCTCTTTTTTTCTTGCAAAAAAGGAATACTTGCAAAAATAGGTGGGATTAGGAAAATAAAGATGTCTGTTGGGGTGGAAAAGGTGTAATATTGGGGTGATGGGAAGAATTAAGCCACCCCTTATTTCTTCCCATCATAATTGGGGGGATTGAGTGATGCTTTTTTTCTGAAGTTGCAGTTGGCCTCCAAAGAGCTTTGTGACCTCTATTGCAGGATCCTTTTAAAAAGACAAAAGAGTGTCTCCTCCTAAGGAGACCTACCCAAAGGGTGGAGGAGTTATTTCTGGGGGGGGGAATGGAGGGCGGAGGGTGAAGAAAAGACCCCCCTATCCCCAAACACACACAGGGAAGCTACATCATCATAATCATCATCATAATCTCTGTCAGGAAAAAAAGGTTCCATTTCATTGCAGAAGATTCATTGCCCTTTGGGTGCTGGTGGATTGCAGCTCCCATCAACTCCGGCTTAGCTGAGCCTAGGGGGCGATGGGAGCTGGAGTCCAACCTGGATGGGGCCACACTCCCTCCTCCTTTTTGCAAGGAATACAAGGGAACCTTTTGTTTTTCAAAATATTATTATTATTTTCCACTGAGGCATGTCCTCTCCCAATGTGTCCAAACAACAGTAGCCCCTATTTAGTCACATTGCCTTCTAGTGAGATCGAAGGCTTCACTTGCTGTCTGAGCCATTTGTCTCTTTGTTGGTCTGTGAAAGACCGCATGTAAAATACCTCCATTTGTACCTTCTGCAGGTGCTCAGACGTCCAGGATGTATGAATGCAAGGAGTGTGGAAAGAGCTTCAGTGGGAATAGCGCCTATACTAGACATCAAAGGACCCACACGGGGGAGAAGCCCTATAAATGCATGGAATGTGGAAAGAGCTTCAGTTGGAGTGGACATCTGCGTTCCCATCAAAGGACCCACACGGGGGAGAAGCCCTATAAATGCATGGAATGTGGAAAGAGTTTCAATCGGAGTGGACATCTGCGTTCCCATCAAAGGACCCATACGGGGGAGAAGCCCTATGAATGCATGGAATGTGGAAAGCGCTTCAGTCAGATTTCATCTCTGCGTTCCCATCAAAGGACCCACACAGGGGAGAAGCCGTATAAATGCATGGAGTGTGGAAAGAGCTTCAGTCAGATTTCATCTCTGCGTTTCCATCAAAGGACCCACACAGGGGAGAAGCCCTATGAATGCATGGAATGTGGAAAGAGCTTCAGTCGGAGTGAAGCTCTGTGTTCCCATCAAAGGACCCACACAGGGGAGAAGCCCTATAAATGTATGGAATGTGGAAAGAGCTTCAGTGTGACTGTAGCTCTTCGTTTCCATCAAAGGACCCACACGGGGGAGAAGCCCTATGAATGCATGGAATGTGGAAAGAGCTTCAGTGAGAATAGCGCCTATACTAGACATCAAAGGACCCACACGGGGGAGAAGCCGTATCAATGCATCGAATGTGGAAAGAGCTTCAGTGAGAGTGGAAATCTGCATTCCCATCAAAGGACCCACACAGGGGAGAAGCCATATAAATGCATGGAATGTGGAAAGAGCTTCAGTCAGGTTTCATCTCTGCGTTCCCATCAAAGGACCCACACAGGGGAGAAGCCCTATGAATGCATGGAATGTGGAAAGAGCTTCAGTCGGAGTGAAGCTCTGTGTTCCCATCAAAGGACCCACACAGGGGAGAAGCCCTATAAATGTATGGAATGTGGAAAGAGCTTCAGTGTGAGTGTAGCTCTTCGTTTCCATCAAAGGACCCACACAGGGGAGAAGCCCTATGAATGCACGGAATGTGGAAAGCGCTTCAGTCAGAGTGGAAATCTGCATTCCCATCAAAGGACCCACACAGGGGAGAAGCCCTATAAATGCACGGAATGTGGAAAGAGCTTCAGTGTGAGTGTAGCTCTTCGTTTCCATCAAAGGACCCATACGGGGGAGAAGCCCTATAAATGCATGGAATGTGGAAAGAGTTTCAATTGGAGTGGACATCTGCGTTCCCATAAAAGGACCCATACAGGGGAGAAGCCCTATAAATGCATGGAATGTGGAGATAGTTTCAGTCTGAGTGGCGGTCTGAGTTCCCATCAAAAGACCCACACAGGGGAGAAGCCCTATGAATGCATGGAATGTGGAAAGCGCTTCAGTCAGAGTGGAAATCTGTATTCCCATCAGAAGACCCACACAGGGGAGAAGCCCTATAAATGCATGGAATGTGGAAAGAGTTTCAATCGGAGTGGAGGTCTGCGTTCCCATCAGAGGACCCATACAGGGGAGAAGCCCTATAAATGCACGGAATGTGGAAAGAGCTTCAGTCAGAGTGGAAGTCTGTATTCCCATCAGAAGACCCACACAGGGGAGAAGCCCTATGAATGCATGGAATGTGGAAAGCGCTTCAGTCAGAGTGGAAATCTGTATTCCCATCAGAAGACCCACACAGGGGAGAAGCCCTATGAATGCATGGAATGTGGAAAGAACTTCAGTCGGAGTGAAGCTCTGTGTTCCCATCAAAGGACCCATACGGGGGAAAAGCCATATAAATGCATGGAATGTGGAAAGAGCTTCAGTTGGAGTGGACATCTGCGTTCCCATCAAAGGACCCATACGGGGGAGAAGCCCTATAAATGCATGGAATGTGGAAAGAGCTTCAATCGGAGTGAAGCTCTGCGTTCCCATCAAAGGACCCATACGGGGGAGAAGCCCTATGAATGCATGGAATGTGGAAAGAACTTCAGTCGGAGTGAAGCTCTGTGTTCCCATCAAAGGACCCATACGGGGGAAAAGCCATATAAATGCATGGAATGTGGAAAGAGCTTCACTCAGAGTGGACATCTGCATTCCCATCAAAGGACCCATACGGGGGAGAAGCCCTATAAATGCATGGAATGTGGAAAGAGTTTCAATCGGAGTGGACATCTGCGTTCCCATCAAAGGACACATACAGGGGAGAAGCCCTATAAATGCATGGAATGTGGAGATAGTTTCAGTCTGAGTGGAGGTCTGCGTTCCCATCAAAAGACCCACACAGGGGAGAAGCCCTATAAATGCATGGAATGTGGAAAGAGCTTCAGTCAGATTTCATCTCTGCGTTTCCATCAAAGGACCCACACAGGGGAGAAGCCCTATGAATGCATGGAATGTGGAAAGCGCTTCAGTCAGAGTGGAAATCTGCATTCTCATCTAAGGGCCCACACAGAGGAGAAGCCCTATGAATGCATGGAATGTGGAAAGAGCTTCAGTCTGAATGGAAATCTGCATTCCCATCAAAGGACCCACACAGGGGAGAAGCCGTATAAATGCATGGAGTGTGGAGAGTGCTTCAGTCATTGTGGGAGTCTGTGTTCCCATCAAAGGACCCACACAGGGGAGAAGCCCTATGAATGCATGGAATGTGGAAAGAGCTTCAGTCAGAGTGGAAATCTGTATTCCCATCAGAAGACCCACACAGGGGGAAAGCCATATAAATGCATGGAATATGGAAAGAACTTCAGTCAAAGTGAACATCTGCGTTCCCATCAAAGGACCCACCCTGGGGAGAAGCCCTATGAATGCATGGAAGGTGGAGAGAGCTTCAGTGATGGCATTATATTGACTAAACGTCATTTAACTCACTCAGAGTGATGTACTGATATCAGTATATGTTATGTTTTCACATTAAGGATTTAGAAGTATAATTTCTCCCCATGTCATATTTGCTGCTACTGGAGAAGCCACAATGCTATGCCGGTTGTAGGTAGGATTCCTCCCAAATAGAGCTGTGCAGGTTTTTTTTATTAGAAGTTCTAAAGCAACCAAATGTTATAGGAAAAATTTCAGATGAAGGAAATCTCTTCTAAAATCAAAATCCTGTCATCTGTTAAAGACATTTTGTTCAGATTTCAGTTGATCAACAGCTCAGAGTTTTGAACATTGAAGCAATTTCAGTGTGATGAACTCGTTAGCACACACATTGAAACAGTACTCACTTAGCAGCAAAACAATTGATTGATCAGGCTGGTGCCTTCACGGTGTCATTTCAAAGCCAGTTCTGGTGAACGTTGAACAAAGCAGATAGATAAAGCCGTTGGTAAGTTTCGATTACACAGTTACAAGAAAGAGGCCCAGAGCATGAGAACAGTTTAGGGTGGATACGGGAGGTTGAACTCCACAGCTGTGCAGCCTTGAAGTCCAGAGGCTATGTTTCCCCTCCCGACACCTAAAGGCGGGCTGGACAGAATCCAGCAATTAAGGCGCCCTGGAACGTTTCCATGAGAGCCAGACTCACGCCAAGGCCTGGCCTCGAGACTGCAACACCCAGTATCCAGGGCAGGTCATCACATGCCGCCCTCCCAACGACACAGCACCCCTGCTGTCACTAAAGACACCATAAAAGAGAAGAAGACCCAGAAAAGAACGTCAGCTCATCCCGGCTTGTCAGGGAAGCGTGCATGGAACTTAGCCAACAAGCAGGGAGCATGAACGTGTTCAACATTAACCCATTCAGCATGGCCGGACGGAAGGTGGTTCCATTTGACAAAGTATTGAAGCACCTCCTGACACCATCTAGAATCCAGAATCCCCAAAATTTCAAAGTGTTGGCTATCGTCAACCATGAGAGGTATAGGCACCTCAGACGCTGGGTGAAGCAGGCTTGGCAGGGCTGCGGGCTTCAGGAGGCTAGAATGGAAAACGGCGAACATTATGCTAAAGCTTAGGCAAAGACCATTCAAAAGCAACAGGATTGATTTGACGCAAAATAGGAAGAGGCCCAATGTATTTAGGCCCCAGCTTCTTTGAAGGCTGAGGGCTCTTAAGAAACCGAGTAGAGAGGTACCACCAGGTCCCCCACAGCATAAGTCGGGGAAGGATCCCTCTTTTTCTCTGCATGTTTTTTTGCATTGAGCGTAAGCAAAGTCCAACGCGGCCACCACCTTAGGCCACGCCTCTTTGAGCTGATCACTCCACTGAATCAGAGGGTCTTGGTCCTTGGACTCCACGTCCCCTAAAGGTAAGGGGTTGAGTTCATGTCGAAATACAACCTTGAGGGGGGATAGTCCAGTACTTTCTTGCATGGCAAAGGGTAACAAGTCCACCCAGTCTGACTGCTGGAAGTTGATGTAACACCGAAGATACTGTTCCAAAAGAAGAGTTCAGACGTTCTGTCTTCCTGTCGCTTTGTGGTTGATGGGCACTACTGAGTGCACGCTCAGTACCCAGTAATTTAGTGAATGCTTTCCAGAATTGGGAGGTAAACTGTCAGGCGTTAGAGACTGAACTCCATTATAAAATGGCCGAACAACATCAGAACCACTCTGCATGAACTACCAAGTCATGCCTAGTCACACCACTAGGGGGCAATGTCATATATATATATATATATATATGAGAGTTCAGAACAGAGCTCGCTTCCTCCTTCCTGTGAATGCTGAGTCCTGGTGAAGCAGTTTCTTCTGGAATTGTAAATATTTGTATACATTTCAACTCAGTTTGAAGATAAAAGTGCCTCCTGCTTATTTGGACGTCAAACACGCTGTGTGTGAGGATTCTTGGGAGTGGGTTGCTTCCTATACTAATGAGACAGTCTTTTTGCCTTCTGCTGGAAATTGTGTGTCCTATCATCCCCTGACACAAACTGCACCCCGTGGTCTGATACAATCTTAGAGGGGACCCCATCGAGTCTATAAATGTGTTGTATGAACAACTTGGCCAATTGTTGAGCATTAGGAATACTTTTACAACCAATAAAATGAGCTTGTTTGGAAAACATATCCACCACAACCCAAATCACAGTCTTTCCTTTACTTTCAGGGT
This sequence comes from Gambelia wislizenii, assembly GCA_030847615.1. NCBI lineage: Eukaryota > Metazoa > Chordata > Lepidosauria > Squamata > Crotaphytidae > Gambelia > Gambelia wislizenii. Next base: position 42,894,947 of record JAUMIR010000008.1, read on the forward strand.
TTGGCCTGGGTAGACTGTTAAGTGGACCATTTGTAAGCCGCTCAGATAGCCTTTATGGCTGAAGAGCGGAGTACAAATACAATAAATAAATAAACAGACAGGGGCTGCAACAATCCCTTCGGCTTCCCCACACCCCTTTTCGCCATGCTGCAAACATGGCACCCTTTGACATAATCCTCCACCTCCCTTCGCATACGAGGCCACCAAAACTGCCTCCTGGCCAGGTGCAACGTTTTGGCATAGCCAAAGTGCCCTGCGCTTTTCACATCGTGGCATTGTTTGAGAATCAACAGCCTCAGAGCAGCAGGCACATAAATCTGCCCCCCTTCCAAGCCAACCTCTCTTTCAACTCCGGTTTGGCTTGGTGGTCAGTGTTACATCCGTGGACTTAGCGCATCAACAAAAGGCGCGGATTGCTTTTGCCCTTCTGTCTCCAAAGGGTTTCAGAAGGGATATGTGTGGCTTGGCAAGAATTGCATACATTTGTTAGAAAAAACCAAGAGTCCAAAATGCCTTTTGCTTCTTAATTTAAAGTTAAATACGTTTCCAAACAAAGTCACTGTTGAACTAAATGAGTAGCCAAAACACAGAGCTCTTATCCCTGCTCTTTATCTCTCAAAGATTTCTTCAAAATGGGTGGAAAATGACAGCCTGTGCACACACTGGAATTTCCCCTTCCTTTATAGTAAAATATTTACAAAAACATTCACTTAACTCTCGAAAACGAAAGTGCCTGGCTTCATCTCCATTTGTTTTCTCAACCTTGAGAGTCCAGGCACAAACCAGAGGCACCACAAACCAAAGGTGCCTACTGAACAGATTTATAGTCCTCAGCAAAACGAGCTGAGTCTTTTGCCTGTTGATAAAAATCATCTCTAGGTTCTCATGGATTTTAACTGCAACACCCATTTTCCCTGACAGTCAAGGAACCAAGGATCCTGTTTGAGGGCTTCCTCCACTTGGGCTCTCCAACCCCACTCTTTGGACCCAGAATGGGGCAGGACATCCGGAAGCTTATCTGGGACTGGGGCCACGATTCCCAACAGCAGGTTGCATCATTATTGGGTCAGGACCCCCTGCCTACTGCTTTGCTTTGCTGCAAAGCAGTAGGCAGGAAGAAGGAAATCGATCAATCAGTGCATAAATAAATAAACAAAAGGGGGTGGTTTTTGCAAAGGGGGAAAGTGTGCACCCCTTCCTCTCCCAATGTCCCTCCCCCCAATACACCATGGAGCTGTTTGAGCAGCAGGTATCAAGGGCACCCCCTCTTCTGCCTGTCCTTCACTGGGTGTGTGTGTGACTTGACTGCTCCCAGAAGCTGGCTGGAGGCGAGGAAAGAACAGAGGACGCATGCAAGATGGCTGCAGCCAAACAGCCAGTCATTTTTGGCCTGCTTGTTTCTAGGGGTGAAGCCAGCTTGTGTGGATTCTTCCTTTCACCGCCCCCCAGAATCTGGCCCAGGACATTTTCAACAAGCTTAGTTCTTGTAGCTTTAAAAAGGACTGGAAGCATCCCCAGGAAAAGAGCCATTTTACATAAGATCTACCCAAGAGGCCCTGCAAGGCCTCTTACTATCGGCTTTCTGTGATACCAGAGGGGCATTTTTGTGGCTCAAACCACAGGATCCCTGATGTGCCTGTGAGCCACACTGAGCGTCTAGAGAAATCTGGACAGCATCATATGGGAGGTGGGGCGGGAGAGGTGGCCATCTCAGGCAGGGAGGCAGAACCAGGAAGGGCACAGAGGTGGAAAGTCCTGCGTGCAGCTGGATTCCCAAGGTCGGCCATGGAAGAAAAGTGACAAGAAACCAAGCATCCTATTTCCTGCAAGGAAAGGGGGGAAAGGCCACTTGAGCCTTTCCAGGAGAGCTACCTCCCCTTGTCGCCAAAGGCCGGCGGGCCTAGAGCAGAGAAAGTGGAGAGCACGAGATCAGAGGAGAGACCCAGGCAGTATGTTGCTTTTCAAGGAGGCAAGCACTCACACTCGTGTCTTGGCACGTTCACACTACGCACAACTGAAGACTCTGCTTACCTGTGTGCCCAAAGAGGCCAGAAAGCGCTTGCAGGGCACGAGGGTTGGCGTGGGCTTGGATGGTTAAAAGTTAAGGAAGAAAGCCAAGGTATGATCTTTGCTTACTGTGGTTTCATTCGAGCTTTTGGTAAAAGCCCCTCAGTCAGCATCCGAGTCATGCTGGACTAGCACTTGGCTTTTTTTGTAACCTTTACTATCCGCTCCCCCTTCTAGCAAGCTGGACAGGGACCAGCAGCCTGGCAGGAAATGGCATCATCAAGGCCTTTGCCACAAAGGACCCTTGCAGCTTCAAGTGAAGAGGGGCCCAGCTGCTTGACCTACACCCAAGAGGGTGAAAGGTCCAGAGCACTCTTTCCAACTCTGGCCAGCTTGGACGGTGGGGGAGCAGAGCAGTCGGCTACACTTCCTGGGCCGTGCCCCAAGAACGGCCTTGCCTGCGCAGTGGGTGGAACTCTCTTCTTCCTCTGCTAGGCAACGGCAGCCGAGAGAGCTGGAACACAGTCAGTAGGTCTGTCTGGGTTTTGATACAAGCAAGTGGGGAAGGAGGCAAAGGGGGAAGTTCTTTGGGGGTCAAATCTAGGCAGCTCTGCCCACGGACTCTGCCCAGCCCATCCAGCGAAAGCATTCAAGCTCTTCCTCCTTGCCCTACTGATCCACGCCAACACTTCTCCCTGCCTGCCCCCCAACCTGAACGCTATGCCCCTTCCTCCAACACACCTGACCGGGGCGACTTAAGCGTCCAAACCAGCGTGAGACCATGGCTTGTTCTGCTTGCTCACATACAACCCTCTTCTAGTTTAAAGGCCAGCTTTTGCTACATGCAGACATATTCGGCCATCCCACACTTCCGCAGTTGTTCATTATCTCCTGTGCCTGGGTATGTGCAGGATTCGTGAGAGAAACCAGCATCTAATGGGTTGGCTGGACAAACTTTAATGTAGAAGTATTTTTTTTAATGAAAAACAAAATGCCTTAGGGCCAGGTTGCAGTGGGCACCTCCACAGCTGACAAAGACTAATCAGGAATGAGACTGTATTTACAACACAGAGATAAAAACAGAAGCCTTCCCAGACACTGGCTGGGGAGAAGGATCTAGGCTAGCTACAGCTACTGGACTCCCACCCCACCCTGCCCGCTGCCCTTTTTGCCTCTTCGCAGTCCCAGAAAGGGAGTGCAGAGGGTGGGGAGCCGTCTGCTGAGAGCCTCTACCCTCTGGACCAGGGAAGGGCACAAGGGCACTGCCCAAGGGGGCAGGCTGCCACCTTTTCAAGCTCCCGCAGGATCCAAAGTCCTCCTGAAGGGGGTGAGGCCTCTGGAATGGAACACGGAAGGCGTGCGCGTGACAGGCGCAGAGACTCTGAGAACAGGGAGGGAGCGGGGCAAGGGAGCAGACATTCATCAAACCATCTCTGCAGAAAGAGTCCTTCCCAAAGCCCTGCAGGGGCCCTGCTCAGAACGCATAGCGAGTGCGGATGTCCTCCAGCTTTTTGGAGACCTCTGGAGGGGTCCTATCCAGTTCCTCAGACACATTCTTCTGTTTGTTGGGTTCCATGGAGTTGAACTGTTCACAGAGGTCTCCGTCAATGACGTTCTAGCAGAAGAAAAGAGATGAGCAATGTCAGGACCCTATTGCGCAGGCCAGGGGTTCGAACAACCGAAAGAGCACCCCAGGAGCAAGCGAGAAAAAGGCCTATGTGCCTGCAGAAGCCCCAAAGAGCCCTTTGATAGATCCAACAGATGATCTATTGTATAAACAGCAGAAGCAAGCCTCTTGCCCAGCCTGTTTCAATGAACAGCCCGCTTTGTGAGGGAGCAGAAATTCACAAAGGGCAGGAGGGGAGCAGGCCTGAAAGCACACAGGACAGATCCAGCCAGCCAGGGAGGTCAAGGCAACTATCTGCAAAAAAAAATTGCACCTCTGCCGGAGAAGCGGCAGTCTGGAAAAAAGTCCTAACATCCCCGCAAGCTGTTTCAGGAAGAAACAGCAACAGATTGGGTCCAAATCATCCAGCAGGGCACATGCGGCTCACTCAGCACACGGCGAGCTGCCAGGAACAGCACTGCAGCCTGACAAGGGAAACGCCTGCTCTGAGGATGGAGAAATATTCTGTTACTGGTTGGCAAAGAGGCCCTGGCTGGATGTGGGCCCACAGCAGGGAGGGCAGCCCCACTGCTTTGTTGGCTTGCTCAGAAAAATGCAACCTTGTCTTGGTTCCATATGCTCAACGATGCCAAAAGGAAGTTTTAACCACTGCTTTTTATGTGCTTGTGTGTGTGCACACACACATGCACAGAGTTTTGTATTTTTCACCACGTATATCTGAACACCACAGACGTCCACCTAGATTTATGCAAAAAAAGCCAAGGAGCTGCAGAGGTGGTCTTTGGCCTGGGTCCCCCAGACACGCCCACATCCCCCAGCTCTGTGTCAGCCCCCGTCCCAGGGAAAGGCCCTCTCGGAAGTGAGGAAGGGGTGGGGTGGCACCGCCTTGACCCTTTATGTCTCACATGGAAAGCAACGGCTTCTGTCTGGAGGAGAAGCCTCCTGTCCGGGGCAGCTGGCGGGCCCCAGATGTCAAGAAGGACGGGGGGAGAACAACAGTCCTACAACAGATTACCCAGATGTGATGCTCTGACATGGCTATTTATGATGTGGAACACCCACCTTTTTGCCAAAACTATTCCAGAAGCCTCAAGCGCCTGCTCTGACCAAAAAGACAAAGGCAGGGAGCAGGCAAATAAACACTGGCCTTTGGGGAGATTGCTTGGGCCCTACCTTGACGGGAAAATAGTAGGAGCGGAAGCTGAGGTGGTCTCGTCCACACAGAGGAGGGTGTTCAGACCGGAGGTGCATCTCGACGTGCTGGAAGAAGTCATGATCCTGAAAGGAACCAGCAGCCACGTCACCAGATGGTCTTCTCTTGGAAAAACCACACTGGACAACCAGCTCAAGCCCGGAGTTGGGCGGTTGCTTTGGGGCGTGCTCTGCAGCACGGGGAAGAAGGTGCAGCTCGGCTCAGCCGCCCCCCACCCCATCCACAAGGCCCAGGACTCTCAATTAAAAGTTCCCGCTCTTTCACAAAGGCCCCAGCCATTTTTCTCTAATCAAAGCAGATAACTTTTAATTGTGTTTTTGCAGAAGTATGAAGATGGTGTGCTAACTGGATTTTGAATATTAGTAGGTCTGATTAATACAAAGAAGTTTATGATATTGTTAGCAGGAAAAGTAAGATTTCATTGATTATATATAACCATGGGTCAATGTCAAGCTTTCTTAAAATAGGTTTTCTTTGTCATTATTATTTCTGTTCTGTTGCCTATTTCTATCTTTTTTCTTTTCTGCACTATATATTTTTTCTTATTTCAATGTACTGGGAAAGTCTTAATTAAAAAAACAGGCAGATACAGGGCTCTCTCCCCACCTCCCCTGGCAGGAGGCTCCCACAGCTGAAGCCTTCAGCAACCCCACTTCCAGCTCAGGAAAGGTTCCCAGGGATTGGAGGACAGGAAGTGCAGCCTGTGGACCCCACCTATGCTCCCAGTCTCCTAATTTTATTCTGCAAAAAATGTTTTTTGCCCCCAAATGCCTCCCCCATGAGTGCAGGAGGCCATTTCAGCATGTTTTTGGCAACCTTTGGCCACTTTAGCCCTGGGGGAGGAGAGCTTTTTCCCAGCGGGAAGTGACCTGGAAGTTGACTTTCAGGTCACTTCCTGCTGCGGAAAAAAGCCTGTTGTCCCCCATACTTCCTAGGGGGCACTGGTGGGCAAAAGCATTTCCAAGACCGCAGACCATGTTAAAAGTGTCCAGAACACACGGGCTCCTCTCACCTCATGGGACGTGAATGGGACCAGAATGCCAATGCCTCCAGACAAGGTAGTATAGACCAGAGATTCAGAGCCTCCAGGGATCAGCGTCGTCTTCTGGAGAGACAGCACCGTTTCTCCTACATGGTAGTTCATTATCACCTCTGCCTGGAAGTAAGACAGATGCCAATGATCCAGCAGCCCACCTGGACTTTGCATGCCTTGCAGAAGATTCTGTCAGTCTGCCTCTCTCAAACACACACACACATGCACAAGCCTCACAGACCAGCAGGTCTCGAACGAATGCTGCTGCAGTGATTCCCACTGGCCCAGCAGAAGGTAGTCTTCATATTGAAAAGCCTTTTATGGCTCCTGCCACCAGACCCAGCACTAGCTAGGACTGCTGTTGCCCTGGGTTTTAAGCCATTACGTGCATTTTAAGCACTGTGTTTTGATACGGCTATTTGCTTTCCCAAAGACAAAGGGAGGGAGGGAGGGAGGAGAGACTCCTAATCCAAGCTACCTTCTGGGAAGCACCGTTGAGAAGCCCTCGGTCCCACAGAGCCTTATTTCCCGTTGGGTCCTCGTCAACCTCGTCGTTTGTGTTTGGTGGCAGTCTCACCTGTAGTGGGAGAAGGGAGGGGAAGGGGCGAGAGGACCACACTCACTGCACAGCCCAAAAGACACCTGAGGGCCCAGTGAGTATCTGGAAGGTTTCTGTAAACCATGGATCCAGAAAAGCAAAGGTCAAGATGCCACTCCCAGAACAAGAGTCCAGAGCGCCCAGTGTCGGGAGCTGCCCTCTGGTCAAGCACAGCCCAGCAGCCAGCGAGGCTTGATAAGGCTGGGGCTTCCCTGACGCCTCACAGCCGAGCTCCTCACAAATGAAAGGAGTTCCCGGGCGCTCCTCAGCCCCACTCACCACGCAGATGTTGCCAAACTTGTCTGCCCCAGCCACCGTGTCGTAGTCCAGGAGGCAGGCGGTGGTGACCCAGCGTGGGTGGGTGTCGTCTGCAAAAATGATGAGCTGGTTCTCGTTCCTCTTGTAGCGCACCCAGATGAAGCTCTCCTGGACGTCAGACACAATCACTCGGTGCCCAATGGTCTGGATCCCACAGATGTAATTGGCAATGTGCTGTGAGGGCACCAATTCCAACAATGCGTAAAGAAAGAGGGAGGGGCACATGCAGCTCGTTTCCAAAAGCCCTCCCCTCACCATGCTCCGCCACAAAGCCACAGCACAAGTGAAGTCTCACTGTCCGCAAGGCCAACCGGAGGCGAGCGTAGACAGCAGCCTCAGCGGCCATCTACAACCAAGGGGGTGAAAAGCAGACAAGGAGTGGGTTAGCTGGGCCTACGTGCAGCATGTCATCGCCTGCTCAGAACTCAGACCTTCCTAACAGCCTCACTCCTCTCCACCCACCCACAGGAGCAACAAGGTCTGTTGTGTTGAAGAGAAGCAAAAGTGAAACCAGGAAACCTCCCTAAGTTCCTCGGGGTAAATCTTCAGTGGCCAGTTATGAAGCCCAGAGCAGCAACAGCTGCTGACAAGCCCAAGCCTTTGAACCACCCGTATTGAATGTTCTGCACATAGTAACTGCATGCTCCTCAGAACCTGAACTGTTCTCTTGAGGTGAAGCAACGGTCAGGACTGCCCTGCACATTTTATCTTCACGTTAAAAAGCGAGAAGGCCGAAACAGCACTGAAGCCTTCGCCTCTTAAGCACCCAAAGCCAGCCCAGTGTTGGTAAAGCCCCATGACTGTCAACCAAGGAAGGCAAAATACATCCACAAGGCTCAATCTGGAAAACAGTTTGCCTCCAAATGCCCTCTAGGAGGGAGGGGGCAACCTTAGATCCAGAGGAAGTGAACCAGAAGACTTCTGGGTCTGAGAAGAAGGCCTCTCCTGGGCTTAAAATACCCCAGTGGGGAAAAGAAACATGGCCCACAAACACCCCCAAAAGCTTTTAAGGGACTTTTTTTTTTTATACAAACAGTGTGGCACTACAAGGGGGGCCCATCAGAGGACCCTAACCTCTGACACTTGCCCGCTCCTGCCCAGTCTTCCAAGGCAAATACCTTATTCTCACACTTTCGGAGCAGCTTCTTCTTGCCCAGGTCATACACGCGCAAGAGCTTCCCCACGCCAATCAGCACCCGGCCTTGGAACGGAGCAATAGCTGCTGGCACCTCCTCCACGGGGGTCTGAGCAGAAAGCAGGGGGGGAAAGCCACCCATTAGAAGCCCCATCCAAATAGAAACTACCAAAATTCTACTAGCAAATGAGCTACAAAAGGCAATCCTGTGGCTAGCCTGGTTCTGGGGAGGCACAAAGCCCCAGGTCTTTCCTTCAAGGAACTGGCCTCTTCCAGAACCAAGGGGAAGCCAAGGGTGAGCAGCCCTGTACACCTGTGGCTTCCCCTACGGCAATCATGGAAGGCCACGTGTCCAACCCCTTCCTCAAGGCATACAGAGGTGCTGCAAGTCCCAATCAGAATATAACCTGAGAATAACCCCATTCGTCACAGTTTGATGATCTCAGCTCATCATGGTGTTCATTTCAAGGATGGAAAGCTTCTTTCTCCAAATCACCAGCCCATCATACAAGGATCACACCCTCATCATTTCTACTACTCAAGTATTTTACGTGACAACGACTTGAGGGAAAGCAACATGTGGAGGATGGATCTTGCTGCCTCAGTCAGCAGGGATTCCGTTCCACAACGGCGAGCTCCTTCCTGCCTGTTTCTTGGCTGCCCTTTGGCGACTCTGGGGTTGATTGATCTTCCCAGACTATACCTGGCCCGGCTGCTGCAGGGAACTCACCTTGTGTAGGAACTCGAGCTTCTCGCCATTGTTCACCAGCTTGTAAGTGTAGACAAACCCTCCAGCCACAGAGCGAGGGTTCAGGATCAGGTCCTTGGCCACACCCACCAGGACGTGCCAGTCATCCCCAGCATTGGCGAATCGGCATACTGCCACGCTGAGAGGAAGGGGAGGAAGAGCATCACTGAGAGAGCCATGAGGCCACTGGGCTTTGGGAGAGTCCAAGCCAAGGATGCTGCTGCTTCAGAGCAACTGGGGAGAGAAACTTGGGAGGCGGACAGAGCGCTCCCTTCAAAGGGATGCCATGCGAAGTATGTCACCTGGCCAGTTCACGGTCAAGCACTCCCAGAGGACACTGCCAGGAGCAAGCACGTGATCCTATTCAGCCAGCACATCCATCAAGAACCGACCCGCCCCCTCCCAGACCCCAAGACCATTCCAGCCCTGCAGCAAAAAGAGCTGGGCCTGGGGTTGCCTCCGCCCCTGTGCCGTACCTGAAGGCAGCCTCATTCTGCTCCAGCTGGACAAGATCCAGTGTGTTTCCCTGAATGGGGTTCATCACCCTGACGACAGAGGCCCACTGCCCATTTCCAGCCTTTGGGGCACCAAAGATGGACTCTGGGAGGTTCTCGTTCAGAAACGCGGCTGCCATCTCTGCGGCCAATTCCCGCTCATCTTCCCCGGCAGCTTCCACCATTTCCTGTGACGTGTGAGGGTGCAACAGGGGGAGGGTTAAATCCTCACATTCTTACTGTTCCTCAAGCCCTCATAATGTTAAGAGGGAGGTTCCCAAAGCGCAGCTTGTCTTCTCAAGGGAGTCTTGTTGCCAGAAGAGGCAGAGCTGCTGTCATGTGTCTCTGCAAAGCTCTTGAGCTCAGCAGGAGCCCACCCACCCTCCTTGCAGGCGTTTGCCTCCCACGTGTACTACAGATACTGTGATCTGAGAGAGGGAGAGCCAAAGCCCAGCCAGAAAGGGCTGCTCTGTGAGTCCCCAAACAGAACAACAGAACACAATCATGAGCATGCATATGAGCTGCGCACACCTGGGCAGATTCCTAGCAAAGTGCTTGCCAGCTTGCTGCTAGACAACCCCAAGGAAGGAGACCTCCTCCCTCCCAATCAACACCCTGGGTGGATGAAGGGCCCCTTGTTTCCTGCTGGCCCAAGAGGAGGGGGAGGAGAGAGAGAGAGAGAGAGAGCAGCCAGCCTCCACCCCCCTCAGGCTGAGACGTAAGAGTTAGAAAGAGCAAAGGAAGTTTACACACATACAAAAGAAACGGGTTAACACAAAAGAAAGGTTACACACACACACAGGATTCCTGGCTCTCCTATGGACCAGGTGGACAGTCTGCAGCAATCTGACAAATGTCCAGAGGGAGGGACAGAAATGACCTCCCCCTGGACACTCTCATGATTACAGAGCAAGCTGTGGCCTTCGGCTCCCCCTCCTCCACTCTGTGGGCCAAAAGTGAGGCCTATCTCCAGAGGTTTTTGGAGCACCACTCCCAGCAGCATCTCCTGGGCAGTCCACTTGGGCTCCACGGTCAGTGATGAGGAATGTAGCCCACACCCTGTCCCACTCAGAGGGGGCTGAGCCCCAGGGGACAGGCACACTGGAGGCAGCCCCACTGACCTCTGCCATCTGCTGCTTCCGCTGAGCCTTGGTTGCCTCCGTATAGGCATTGTGGTCGGTCTCAATGATGATCAAGTTGTTGCTCTCAGGGTGGATGACAAACTTCCTGGGGGTGTACTGAAGCGGGAAGGCCACCTGGTTGAAGACGGCGCCCAGCTTCTCCAATGCCAGAATCCTGGGAGCCAAAAAGAGGGCATGTTAAGGCCTCCAGAGCCCCAGCACCCCTGACACACTTATCAGAATCTCCATCGCTCCCCCCGCAAAGTCCGACACCCGACCACCACCACCGGCAGCTGATGATGATGATGACTGGGTGCCCTGTGCTTTGGGCACAAGGAGAGTGCCATGCCAGGCAACCCTGGGAGTGCCTGGTACCAGGAGAAAAGAGGCAAGGCCATTTCCTCCAAACCCAGCTGCCTTTAGAGCTAAACAGTGTGGCTGCCGTGCCCTATCTGGCCAAGCAGGGTGCCCAATCAGCAGAGTCTGCACCAGTCTCGCCAGCTGGGCTCTAACTCACCCACCCACTCACCCAGCCAGCCAGCAGCAGCAAGATAGCCTCTCTACAGGCCCTGGCATGCCATGGCCCACGCTGTCTTTGGGGCGGGAGGCTGCCACCTGCTGCTACTTCCCCCCTTCCCAAAACGAGTGCGAGTGAGAACGAGGCCAGATCAAGCCACTAAGCTCTGGGAGGACGCATTGCCTCGGACCGAGGACATGCAGAAAGGATTCCGAAAGACAGAGTGGAAACCTTCCAGGAGCTCACGACCCGTTGCCCTCCTCGTGTAGGAGTGAACTCAAGACCAGGGTCAGCCCAGCACACTGGAAGCCAACACTTGGCTTCCCTTCCCTCCCTGGCGCTTCCCGCACATACCAACCTCAGTGTGTTTGTGGAGATGGCAACGATGCCCTCTGGGCACTGCTCCGAGGCAAAGCCAGAGGCGAACTCCAGCGTCTCATACGAGAGGGGGGTTAAGTGGAAGCGCGACTGATAGGAATAACTCAGCCACGAACGACTCGACATGGCCAGCACCTGGAGCAGGAGGGGAGAAAGAAAGCAAAGGAGGCAGCTCACTTTGCCAGGCAGCAAGGCTCCCGACTCAGGAGAGCAATTCCCCAAAGCCCCCCTTGCCACGCCAGGACGAGACAGCCCGGCAGAACCAGAAGCAGAGACGTTGCTGCCACAGCAGTCCTTCCCAGATTCTGGGACTGCAGGGGGAGACGTTTCCAGGGGCGCCTAAAGGACTCCCTCCAGTGCAACTGGAAGGCTCACAAGGACACGCCACACAGCACAGCCCAGGCCCAGGCCGGTCTTGCAGGTTGGGGCTCTTCCTCACCATCTGCTGCAGAGAAGCGGACTGGGCCAGTTGTCTCTTGGACTGGTGTTAGTTAGCAGAGCAGGGACCCCCCCAGTGCCCCAGCCAAGGAATTTGACAACATCCCATTCCACCTCATGCTACAGTCTCTTTCTCTCTGCTAGTCTCAAAGGTGCTACAAGATCCTTTTGCATACTGGTATTCCAGACAGCACAGCTGTGTCTTTGAACAACCTTCTTGCTCAGCTAAAGTACACCAGCCATGATAATGGGAGGGGGGGTGAACGGGGCCTCCTCTGTTGCGGCTCCCATCCCATAGAAGAGTCTCTCCATTGGGTTCTCAATCTTGGGTGCTTCTGAGGTCAACTGAAGACCTGTCTAGCCAGGGCTTTTCCTACCTGTTAATACCACCAGTAGCCCCTGTTTTTTACTAAATGGAGAGCATGGCTTTTATTGTTTGATTAGTTTATCTTTTCAGCGTCTGTTTTACTGTACAGTCGTCCCTTCATATTTGCTGGGGTTGATTCCAGGATCCCCCATGGGTACCAAAATCTGTGAATATTCAAGTCCCATTATATGCACTTGCATAGCAACATGGTGTCCCTTATATAAGATGGCAAAATCAAGGTTTGCTTTTTGGATTATTTTAAGAATATTTTCAAGCCATGAATACTTAAATCCGTGGATACCTAATCCATGGATATGGAGGGACAACTGTATTTGGTTTTACTTTGAACCACTTTAGGATATATTTTTAAAGAAAAGTGGGATATATACTAGATACACAGACAGAGAAACAGACTTCTTGCCTACATGAAAAGCTGTTGTCTAGGATATATTATGTGAAGCATTTTGAAAAGGGGAAGGTGTATATAGAAGCGAAGTATTACTTTGGACAAGACTTAGAACTGTTTCTAAACGCCTTGTGGTTGGCCGCCAAGGAAGATGGAGGTGGGGAAGGGCCCTAGCTAAGGCCAAGGGAGGGTCTTGGAAACCAGGCAGCATCATTCTGACACAATTCAGGGATGCTGCAAAGCTCGCCAATGCTCATTCCCAGAGTCTCCCCTGGAGAACCCCCCCTGCTCCCAAATCTGCCTGAGAAGTTCCACTGCTGTGTCAGAACCAGAACCAGGGCATTATTCTGCACCGCTCCAGCCCCCACCATCTACATCCTTCCCTCCACCAGAGGGAAAAGACCACATTCAGCGGCAAAGGCATGCATGCCGATGCCACCACTCAGCCCACAAACCAGACATGCTTGGCAGCCGATTAAGAGTGGCACTTTGATCTCGGTTTCCCTCCAACAAACCCAACCGCCTGCCCAACACATTCCCCATTGCCCCACTCACTGCTTCTTGGCCTTGCATACGGACTCGGAAGAGCTTCACAGGGCGTGACCCAAGATACCTGGTCCGCGTGTCAGAAAGGTCTCCAGTGACTGGGTCCAGGACGGTTCGGAGCAGTACACCGTTCTGGATCACGAGGGTGGAGAGGAGGGCTCAGGTTAATTCAGGAATACCAACCAATCTTCCTTTCTTGACTCCCACCACTATTATTTCCACCTTCTCTACTGCATGAGCAATGTTTGACACAACACTGCTACCAAGGCACAATTTCCCCTTTTCACAAAAGTAGGAAAGGAGGCGTGAGACACCTTCCCAAAATGCAGGCTACGAGGGGAAAAGGAGCAGACATGCTAGAGCAGAAGTATCCCATCTCACACAAGCCCACAGCCCAGCCCAGTCCTTCATGACTGAGAGGCCTGATCTGCTATGGGTAGGAAACAGGGACCCTGTCCTCCTCCTTCCTGGAAAACGGAAGGGGCCCTTCGCTGAGAAATCAGTGTGCGCGGGATGGCAAGGGTGGCGTCTGCTGCTTCATTTCCCCAGGAATTCAAGGCAAAAGGGAAGGGAGAAAAGGATGGCCAAACAGTGTTCCCTTCTGAGTAGGTAGCAGGGCTTGGCAGCATTGGCCCGGGCAAGTGAGAAAGAAGACTCGCTTCCACACCTGACTGGGCCACAGACTGCTTCAGAAACAAGGAGGCTCTCTTGAGGGCAACAGAGCCCTGGTCTAGTCCTCCGCACTTAGCAAGAAGTCCCTTCTGGCTGGGAAGGCTCTCCAAGGAGAAACCAGGCAGTCCCCCCACTCACCTGCAAGCCAATGTTCAGGTACAAGAATCCAATGGAGCCCCTCTCTCCCAAATCATCCTGCTTCTCAGCACCCCCCATTTCCACAATGCACAACGATTCTGGCTGGGCAGGGAGGGCCTGCATGCTCAGAGGCTGTAGGCAGTCCTGAGGAGGAGGAGGAGGAAGAAGAGACCGGTCATTACAGAGAGGAGGAGACAATGGCATCCAAGTTTCTCACATTGGAGACAGAGATGATTCCCTGCTCTGAGCAACTGTGGGAGGGAGCATTCTACCCAAAAGGAAATCTCCCAAGAACAGTTTTCTATGGTGAAGCGTACAGAACTTTTTCAAGGACATGATGTCACTGAAATACTTTCCTATGCCAAGGCTGCATACCTCAGACCCACCTCTATGAATGTGATTGGATTCAATAACACAACAACAGCTGAGGAAATAGTTTACTTTCATCATTAGGCCAGCAGTCCATTGTTGCTGTAGTGGTCAGGACAGGGAAGAAAGTGAGCAAATCACACAGTGCTCAACGTTTGAGTTTGGGGGAAAAGTGAGGTCAGCGTTCAGCTGACGTTGGCTAAAACTGGGAGAACCCCTTTGGGGAGCAGCTATGCTACCTGATTCAGGAGTTTGCTTACTTCCAAAATGCTCTCCTTGGACATTTTGCAAACCAGTGCTGCAAACCCGCTCAAGCCTCCAATGCAAGCGCTCTCATTCAAAGGGGAAAGAGAAGCTGGCTGAAGAGCCTTGTGCCACAGTCCGGAGCCGGCTTTGCTCCCTACTCACCTTTTTGCAGAGAGAGGTGGGGGTCATGTGCAGCCAACTGAGCTGCCTCCACACACCAGGCTTTGTGGCAGTAGCTCAGCTGGGAGCTGCCCTCACTCCACCCAAGAGGACACGGTAGGGGCAAATGAAACTGACTAAACCACTGTTGCAAGGAGAATGGAGAGACCACCTAACGGCTCCATCTCTTTTCCCAAGGCAAGGAATGATTAGAAAAGTGACCTTTGTAGGGCTGATGGGGGTGTGGGAGCTGCCATGCCCCACCCCTATAGCTTCCTGTCATTCAGAGAAGGAAGGTCTCTTTTTCTTATCTGTACTTTAACTCAGTGCAGCCAAGCAGAAACCCAAAAAGGCCTATGAGCAACTTGCATCAGGCACTTACGGAGGGGTCAAGAGAAATGATGCGCACAGTGTTGTCCACCAAACCAACAGCCAGGAACCGGGACCGCTGCTCTCCAGGGGGAACATTGGCCAAACTCATGCACACCACATCAGCCGACATCTCCTTCCTCTCTGTGTATTCATTCAGCTGGCCGGACTAGTGGGGAAAGACAAAGGAAGAAGGGAGGTGGGGAAATTATAAGCCAAACAGGACCGTTATTTCACATAAGAGCAACAGAGTTATTACGTTCTTGGAAACACAATTACAAGATCACTCACTTCAGCTGACCTTACAGAGGAAAAAGATCCCAAGGCACCTTAAAAAATCATCCAGTTTATGGAGGAAAATAAAGCCTTGCTTCAGCAAACAGCCTTAAGGAGGATGGCACTTTTGAAGTGACTTCTACCATGGCCACCAGTAACAAAAAGCCCCCCCCCCCGCTGGTACAATCCACCTGGACCCTTCACTGCACAGGTACCAATGAAATGAACTGGAGCTGCACAGGGGGCAGAAGAATATTTGTGGACGGTTCTCCTGTTTCTCTTGGGCTTGTACTGGAGTTCCCTGGCAGACTAGACTCCAAGCCTTTCCAACACAGTCACAGATGACACAAGGGCCATCTAGTCCAACCCCATTCTGCCATACAGGAATACCCAATCAAAACACTCCCGACAGACGGCCATCCAGCCTCTGTTTAAAAGAAGATGGGGACAGTCCTAGTCGGTGGATCACGTACTGGGTCCATCTCAAAGTAGACCAGCTCTCCTCCAGTCAGGGCAATCACCACCTGTCTTTGATTCACAGCACACTTGACAATGGTTTTCTTCCCTGGTGTTTTCCACTCGTTAACGCGTTTGTCCGCTCTGATGTGCCGGATGCCGTCTGGATAAACCTGAAGGGACACAAACACGAAATGGTGACTTATTTGTATTTCATGGCAACCTGTGTCTCTCTTTTTTTGCGGGGGTGTGTGTGTTATTATAGGAGCTTTGCAAAGCAATGCACATACATGGCCAGCCCACCATTTCATACATTTATTATCCTGCCTGCTCCAACATACTGATGAGTCTTGTTGGGGGCAAGCTGAAGGCCCTGAGGGGACTCATGCCCAATTGCCAAAGGTTCCTCCACCTGATGAACTAGACCCACAGGAACACAGTAAACGTTCACAAGCCCCTTCAAAACAAACATAGGCACCAAAAGTCGGCATAACAGGTCAAAGAAGGAATTAAACAGTTTGGCCTTCTCTCTGCCCCCCCCCCTAGCATTTCACCATCTTTGCTACCTAGAGGCCTACCACTTCTTTGTCCTTCCTCTTGCTCTGAACACAGCCAAACAAAACACAGCTTCAATAAAAGATTTTTAAAAATACAGCACAGCTCTTTACGCACACACTACAGCTCCATAATGAGAATCCAAAGGCCTGCCTCAATAGAAATGTCTTCACCTGGAAAGAGAGCAGGGAGGGGGCCAACCGGACTTCCCGTGGAAGGGAGTTCTCCAGCCTGGGAGCAGCCACAGAGAAGGCTCTCCCCAAATCCTCAACAACCACACCAGCAAAGTTGGTGGGACTCAGAGAAACCTCTCCCCTGCAGATTTCACTGACTACCCATCACACCTCTCCAGCCTTCTCGGCCAGGCCTATCCACCTCAAAGTGACCTCTAATTGACATGAACAAGAACGTGTGTGTGTGTGAGAGAGAGCGAGCAAAAAAAGTGTCTAGCCAGAATCTGTATGATGACAGCACCACGGCACAACCTCCTCTTTATTGTGTTTGGTTTGTTTGTTTGTTTTGTATCATTTCTTTTTATTCGTTTATAATAATAAAATACATAACAATTCCATTTTGTGGTTGACAGTCTCCACAAAATGACAAGTAACAATAATAATTTCAACATATATGGTGATAAGAAAAAATAACTACAACAACACAAACAAACAAGGATAAATATTAAAAGGAAAAATTATGCTGTTATATATGTCTGGTATGCAGTTTCTTAATATATGATTCAATTTGGTTGTGCTGAACTTTGTACAGTGCGTTTATATGATACAGTGCAGGAGTTAACATCTTACTTCTCCAGAATATCATCCTACGGTTTTCCATGGGTGGCGGGTGGGGTTTGATGAACCAGGTTGCGATTTATATATTCAATCATTAGGAACCATTTTTCTGCGAAGGTTGTTTTTGCAAGACTGCCTTGGGATGCTCTAATTTGTTCCTTAAGTTTTTCCATTAGCCAAATGTTCCAAAATCGATTCCACCATTTTTCCATTGTAAATTTGCCTGTTTTCCAATTTGGCGCAATTTCCAGAATCATGGTAATGTTTCCATCATGAAATTATATATAGTTGCCATGTGGCCTTTGACTTGGTTGGTAGAGGATACACATAAATATTCAAATTTTGTTAGAGGTCTGGGTACAAATCCCTGACGTTGAATATGAGACAGGAAATGCGCAATTTGGATATGCTGTAGCCAGGTAGATTGAATAGGGTATAGGTACTGTGTTTGGGTTTTTAAAAAAAATTTGCAGGTGACAGCATAAAGAGGCAGATCTTCTGTGAAAGCTGAACTGGATGCCACTTACCTGCACCAAGGCGTCATCCCCCAGCAAGGAGCAGGACAAGGTGGGGGTGGTGCCAAGGAATCCAGAGTCTGTCACTTCCTCCACTGTTTCCCCAATCGACAGTACGAGGGTGGCATTGACGAAAGACACAATGATGTAGGCGTCAAACTCATCTAATTGCAGGAGGAAATGGGAAAGGCACAAATGTTAGAGGCTCAAAAAAAAAAAAAGTTTGCAAAGCCAACGTACTCCACAGAAGAGTCTTCCTCTCCTCCTATCAGGATTGCAATCCACACACTCACAACCACAGGGAAGTTAGGCTTTCCGGGCTTAGGCCCCCAGAAACAGCAAAAATTGTTTTTATAAGTGCTTATGTGTAGAAAATCAAGGAATAAATGAAATAGCGGTAACTGTGCCACAAGCAAAAGAAACTTCACGGCCCACCCCAATCACGCTGCAGCCCTTGGGGTCCAGGTGGACAGAAGTCTGGGCTCAATGCTGCAGCAAGGCCAACCGGTTGACCTGCCCCTGCCCAGCCCACCCGCCCAGCTTTCCACAGAACTTGCAGCCTCCATACTGCCAATAATAAGAAACCATCAAGATCATTTCTGTCTAATTTGGTCGACCAGCCAGCCTGCTGCCTACTATGAAGGCACTGGAAACTCAACTGGCCTCATCTGAACCTTGAAATCCTGAGCTTATTCCAGGCATGGTGCAGACCCCAAAATTACTGACATGAACAGAGAGGAAGCCACAAAAAGAAGAATATTCAAGAGGAGATGGGTCCATGAGAAGGCTGGCCATTTCCTGAGAACTGGTTCCCTTTTATACCATGACCACATCAGGCTTCCCACCCAAAACATCATCATCCGGGCTGGAGTACAGTTGGGCTGAGAGCTATTGCTGCTCTGTTCCCATCCTTGTGAAATTGCCTCCTGCCAGCTCTCGCTCCTTCCTCCCCTGCCTCACATACAGGCAGGGTGCCTCCACTCAATTAAGAAAAACCAAAACCAAGAGAAAGCCTGCGAGGCAATACATATGCACCAACCTAGCCTTATCCTTGTACAACTCGGCATACTTCTTTTTTAAAAAGACAGACTGATCGGGTGGGGCAGGGAGAGGAGATACAGTCAGTAACCCCAGGCAAGGATAAGAAACAATCCCTTCCCCTGCACCCACAAAGGGTGGAGGCCCACGTCATGAAAAGCGGGCATCCCCTCAGCCTTCTCGGCTGCTGATTCCTAGCCAGCAGCCACCGCCTGGCTCAGGGTGCCATCAAGGAATGCCTCTGGCCCAGCAGCCCTGGCTGAGCAGAGCATCCAAAAGCAAGCCGAGTCAAGTGGGAGTGCTCTCCTTCCCGAGAGAAAGCTGGGCATGAATGCGGGGATTCCCCCATAGAAAACAAGCCCCTTGCTACAAATCACAAGGGAGAGATGCCAACTGTCGCTCACCAGCATTCAGGTCCCAAAGCGGGAAAGGGGAAGAAACGCTGGCATACAAGCACCGGCCTGGCCGGCTACCATTGCTCCTCTCTCTTCACTTGCACGGCCACCTCCCTTTCACAGAATGGAAAAGGACAAGGAAAAGTAACTTGTTCAAGAAGCTAAGTGCAAAGCAGAGCTGGGCCTTGCATTCCAGGAGATATAATCCACCCCTTTGAACCCAGTTGTCTGCTTCAGCAGCACCGATTTCACAAAAAGCAAACGGAGGCCCTCCAAATATTGTTGACTGCAATTCCCAGCAGCCCCCCCCCCCAACCAGCAGAGCCAGCAGTGAGGAAGGCTGGGAGGAGCTGCCCACCACTGTCTGGAGAAGATCTGTGCGATTCCCACCCTTGATTTGGTCAAATGGCCATGAGGGAGGCAACCAAGGAGGCAGTCCCAAAAGAATTGGGGCGGGGGGGAAAGACTGCAGGGCTTTTTAACAGCATATGCGGTTTTACTGACCAAAGTAATCTAAGGCTTAGTTTTAAATGGTTTCAATTCTATGGATAGCTGAACTGCATTTTAACTAACCTGTTCTATGTTTTCAGTTATGTTTTTGTGACAGATCATCCCTGTATTTGTTTTACTTTTTTTAAGAGGCTTTGAGTCCTTTGGGGAAAAGGCAGGAAATCCAAGCAATCATGGCCAGTGTCTGATAACAACCACATGCAGACCATTCAGTTCAGAATACTTATTGTAATTTTCAGTCCACAGAAACAACACAGAAAGGAGTTATTTGTAATCTTTAGAAGTGGCACCAGAGATTAAACACTGAGACACTATGCACATATGCAAATGTGCATCTTCACTGCATTTAAACCACCGCTTGCATAGAATCCTAGCGTTGGAAGGGGCCTCACGAGCCACCAAGTCCAACCTCTGGCTCAATGCAGGATCTCCAGCTAATTGCTAGAGAAGTGGTTCTCAACCTGTGGGCCCCAAATGTTGGTGGACTACAGTTCCCAGGAGCCCTCTGAGATCTCACCTTGACAGCCAGGTGGTCCTCCCAGTCATTAGTAAGGCTGTAGGATTGAACCCTGCTGCTCTAAAGACTGGAATACGGAGCAATGGATGCAAGCTCCAGGAACAGAGATTCCACCTCAACATTAGGAGGAACTTTTTGACAGTAAGAGCTGTTTGGCAGTGGAATGCACTCCCTCGGAGCGTGGTGGGGTCTCCTTCCTTGGAGGTCTTTAAACAGAAGCTGGATGGCCATCTGTCAGGGATGCTTTGATCGTGATTTCCTGCGTGGCAGGGGGTTGGACTGGATGGCCTTCATGGTCTCTTCCAACTCTGCAATTCTATGATTCTATGACCTTGGCTACTATGCCTGGCACCCCATTAGGAGGAACTTTTTGACAGTAAGAGCTGTTCAGCAGTGAAATACACTCCCTCGGAGCGTGGTGGGGTCTCGTTCCTTGGAGGTCTTTAAACAGAGGCTGGATGGCCATCTGTCAGGGATGCTTTGATCGTGATTTCCTGCGTGGCAGAATGGGGTTGGACTGGATGGCCCTCATGATCTCTTCCAACTCTACAGTTCTATGACTGGGAGGACCACGCGGCTCTCAAGGTGAGACCTCAGAGGGCTCCTGGGAACTGTAGTCCAACAACATCTGGGGACCCACTGGTTGAGAACCACTGTGCTAGAGCATCCCCACTCAGCAGGGAGCTGTCCAGCCTCTTTTGAAAGGCATCCAGAGAGGGAGACCCCCTTACCACCTCTCTAGGCAATTGGTTCCACGGCTGAACTACACTTACAGTCAAGAAGATCGTTCCAACATTCAATCAAAATCTACCCTCTTGTAACTTCAAACCATTACACCTGGTCCTACCCTGAGGCAGCAGAGAACAAGCCAACACCCTTCGCTTTGCCGCAGCCCTTGAAATATTCAAAGAGTGTGATCATGTCACCCCTCCGTCTTCTCCTCACCAGGCTGAACACAGCCAATCTTTGACCTCTTTCCTTGTGTTTGGTTCTCCATACCTCTTATCATCCTTACTGCCCTTCTCTGAACCTGCTCCAACTTGTCTATATCCTTCTTCAAATGAGGCGCCCAGAAAAGAAGACAGTAGCACTTCTATTAATGCATGTGAATATACGTAGTTACCAATTGTCAACAGCACAGAGGACACACACACAGTTGCTGCTGCTAGTTTTCTTTATTTATTGAAGTCTACTTCTTTATCTTTCAATCTACTTCCCCACAGGTCCAGGGACATAAGTTTCCTTCAGTTCTTCCAACTGAATCTCTCATATGAATTCTAGCGACCAAAGCATTGCATCAGCTGCCAATGATGAGCATGTAAGATGTCCTTTTGATGAATTCCTGCCACGGACTGCTGCCAGATTGATGCACGAAACTAGAGCCAAACCACTGACACAACCACAGAGAAAGAAAGGCTGAGGCATCTGAAACAGAATGCAGAAGGCTCCACCTTAAAATGGCTCCACCACCAGGCTCTCTCCCTGACTCAGAACTCGATGGCTAGAACGCACTCATGCCAGTGGAACCCCAAAGTGGATCCGGACCCCGGCAACCCTGCGCAGTGCTGATCACAAAGAGGGTGGAGCAGGACCTGGCAAGGCAGCGGAAAGCCAGAGAAAAGCTAAAAGGGGAAGCAGGTAGGCAGCACCCATGTCCTCCTTCTTCTCCGGTTCCTTGGGAAAGGCTACGGGGATGCTGACAAGGAAAGCAGACAAAGGCCACCATAGAGTGGCCACCTGAAGTAACCAGCAGTGTTAGGTGCTTGGCATGGGCTCAGCTTCTTCCCTAACACAATATACCAAGACAACCCCAAATATGCCTGCAGCCACTGGTGGGAGGGCCATCCATACACACATCTCAGCAACCTTCATGTTTGAAGAAACAAGAAGGGCATCAGCTAATTCGGTGCCACTTAAAGTGATGGTCTGCAAAGCAGTGCCAATCTCTTGAGGAATTCCCCGGGGGAGGGAGTAACAACTGCAGCCAAAGGGCAAAAATATGGTACTGGTCCTTGGCACACAGGGGGAAAGCATGCTAGTCCTCCACATCACTGAATCGTAGGATCTTAAAGAGTTGGAAGAGGTTGTAAGCGCCATCTAGTTCAATCCCCTGCCGTGCAAGAATACATAATTCAAACGCTCCTGAAAGATGCCCATCACCTCCAAAAGAAAGTCCCCCCCCGCCAGTCTATTCCTGTCAAACAGCTTACAGTTAAAAAAAAACCCACTAAGATTTAAGCAGATTCTCTTTTCTTATAAATAGAATCCACTAGTTCTTGTTCTAGTCCCTGAAGCAGAAGAAACCAACCTTGCTCCATCTTCTAGAAGATGTCCCTTCAGATATGTAAGTCACCTCTCAAACGTCTCTTCTCCAAGCTAAACCTACCCAGCTCCCTCAGTCCTTCCTCATAAGGCTTGGTTTCCAGACCGCTGATCATCTTGGTCATTCTTCTCTGGACATGTTCTAGCTTGTCAATATCCTTCTTGACCCATGTTGCCCAGAACTGGATACAGGATTCCAGAAGAAGCCTAACCAAAGCAGAATAGAGTGGCACTAATGCTTCCCTCTTTTGATGCAGCCCAGGACTGCACTGACTTTTTTTGGTCAACGCGTCACACTGCTGGCTCATGTTTAGCTTGTGGTCTATCTACTAAGACTCGCTCAACCCCTTTCACATCCACTGGCAGGTGTCACCTACCCTATATTTGTGCATTTCATTTTTCCTGCCTAGATGTAGTACCTTATATTGATCCCTGTTGAAACTTATTTTGTTAGTTTGGGACCAACGCTCTAATCTTTTATGGTCATTTTGAATTATCTGTTTTATATCCTGCTTTTCTCTCATATGGAGCCAAAACAGCCACCACTAATTTGGTGCCACCTGCAAATCTGCATGCCTTCATTTATAAGGATGTTTAACAATGCTGTCCCAGGACAGAACCCTGAGGCACCCCACTGGTCACTTCTCTCCTGGATGAAGAGGCCATTGGAAGCACTCTCTGGGTTTGGTCTGTCAACCAATAGCAGACCCACCTCACAACAGCACATTGTAGCCCACCAGCCAGCCTGCAAGCATATCATGAGGGGCCTTGTCTAAAGCCTTACTGAAATCAAGACATAGTACACCCACAGCACTCTCCTGACCTATTACTAAAGCTGTAACACTATTTTTTAAAAGAGAGAGATAAGATTAGGTTGGCACACCTTGTTTTTGAGAAACCCGTGCTGGCTCTTAGTAATCACAACATTTCTTCCTAAGTGAGCACAGAGCGACTGTTTTAAGGATTTCTTCTAGAACCTTTCCTGATATAGTCATCAAACTGGATGATCAGTAGCTGTTTGGATCCTCTTTTTCTCCTTTTTGAAGATGGGGACAGCATCTGCTCTCCTCCAACTTGCTGGGATCTTCCTGTCCTCCAAGACTTCTCAAAGAGATAGACAGTGGCTCTGAGATTACACCTGAAAGTTCCTTTAGTACTCTTGGAGGCAGTTCATTTCTGTCCTGGATACTTGAATTCATTTAGAATAGCCAGGTGTTCCTTTACTGCCTCTTTACCTGTTCTGGGCTGTAGTTCTCCTACTGCCTCCTTTATTCTACTTTCACCAGTTAGAGCACTGTTCTCCTTTTGGGAGAAGACCCGAGTCAAAGAAGGTATTAAACAGTTCGGCCTTCTCTCTGTTCTCCCTTAGCATTTCACCATCTTCGCTACCTGGAGGCCTACCACTTCTTTGTTCTTCCTCTTGCTCTGAACACAGCCAGACAAAACCCCTTCTATTATTTTTAACCTCTCTGGCAAGTCTGAGATCATTCGAAGCTTTAGTTGCTGACTCTCCCCCTACAAGTACTGGCTGTTTGTTTGCATTCCTTTATGGTGGTTTCCCGCTTCTTCCATTTCTTATGCTTGTCTCCTTTAAGTATCCTCTCATCTGAAAGTACTCTGTAAATCCACTTGGGTTTCTTTAGACACCTCTCACTTTTCTTCCTCCTTGGAATTGTTTGCAACTGTGCCTTCAAGTTCTCGCCTTTACAAAACTCCCATGCATCACAAAATCCCTTCCCTTTGAGCCTTTCAGACCCTGGGATCTCACGTAGTATTTCCCTAAGCTTACTGAAAACAACTTTCTTGAAGTCCAGAGTGTGTCTGACTACATTTGGCTCCCCTTTTTCCTCTGTATTAGACACCTTAAGGATCAGATAGTTAATAGGCACCTGAAGTTAGAAATACACTCCCTGACCCTCGCTGTGAATAAAGATTCCACTGTGCTGAGGGTGAGGCTGCTGTTATCCCAAGAATTCAGGGTTGGGATACTGAGAATCAAGCTACGTGACAGTACATGAACACTTGAGGTCTGGCAGACCCTTTGCAGACATACAGAGGAATTTCTTTGCAAAAAAACCACACAACCGAAAGGCCTTAAGGTTGCCCCGCACTCCCAGCCCCCTCCAGCTAGTACAGCAGTGCCCCCAGCTATTGGTACACACCTGTGGGAGGGGGTCAGCACCTCCACCACCAGCCACCTGTGGAAGAAAGAAGAAGGCTTGGTATTGGTAGGATCACAAACCACATACCAGCCAAGGTTAATATTTGCTCAACTCAAAAGGGTTTACAATGCACACACACACACACACACAACTTGAGAGTAAGAACTTCCCAGGGACAAGCCAGATATTGAGGGGAGCAATTAAAGACCCCACGCCTGCCATTTTGGGGCCACCGTGAACAACACATCAGATCCAGAGATGTCAAGGCCTGAAAAGAAACAGAAAAAAGAAAATCGTCCAGCTTCCTCCAAACCTGGGGCGGGAACGAGGGGTCCTCTGAACCTTTTGGGTGCCAAGAGTTAGGTTTAGTAAATGCCAAGTTCATTATTACATTATACTACTGAAAAACGCATTACTTTCTATACACTGACAGAATTCCAGCCCATCATTTAGAAGCAAGAGAACTAGGTGTACTTAACACTTGCTAAGAGATTGCAGTACACACAGAATAAATTTATTTTCACACAGGGAAAGATCTGTATGGAACAAGTTCTCCTCCATGGAAATTCAAGCTGGTGTGGTCAAAGAAAACGCATGTCCCCACCCAGTGAAACATGAGCAATCCTTTCATTTTAATTCAGAATATGTCCTGAGAAAAATACTCCTGCATACTGGGACTACTCAAAGAAGACCCTGAGTTGCCACAACCGCCACAGCTCAGGAACGCCTCTTCCGCAGCCCTGGGCTGGACGGCTTGTCAAGAACAGCAGGGAGAACACCTCACGGAAGCATGACTCCATCCCAGAGCACTGCTTTTACGCAGGGGCAGGTTCCTCCCATACTCATAGGGGAGAGAGACTGGGAACCTTCAGCACATGCAAGGCAGGAGAGGTGCTTATCTCCTAAGCCATGTTCTTCAGGGACAAAGAATGAACATTTCCCACAATTTTTATGTCACTTATAAGATGATTTAGGTTAGGTCCTATGACCTAAAAATGGTCTCTAAGGTGAGATATAATTTGAAAACTTTCAACTATTATCATATAAAGAAATTACAAACAGAGAAATTACAAATTACATACAATTCAAAAGGCCTGATTACAGTTGGCATGACATACTGTTGGACAGGAAAAAAGAAGAGCACCACAGTTGGCCTAAAACTTAGCAAAGAAGGAGCCAATTTAACTTCACCAGGAGGCGATTCCACCATCAGGACGCGGCTGCAGAAAAGGCTGCGTGCACTGGCCTCATCAATTCTGTATTTCTCAGGGACGGGGCAGATTAGCAGGGCTTTGAACCAGACTGGAACCCGCAGACAGGTTCATGAAAGAGGAGATCGTCTGACCCCAAACGTTCAGGGCTTTACAGGGGCTTTAAGGACCCAAAACTTTTAGAGCTTTGTTCTGGAGACCAACCAGGACACCTAATAACTACAGCAGTGTAACTGCTGCCTACAGAGAGTAGAGCAGAAAGGCTTCTGCATTTTGCAAAGCAGTTGTTTCTATAAACTCTTCAGGAGGAATCCTGGTCCTGGAAGGCAATTAAGGCACCGGCCATTGTGGCCAAAGCCACTTTTTCCCAAAGGAAAGGCTGTACAAAGGCGCTCCAATCCTCCACAACCAATGAGCCTTCTGGGAGCAATGCACAGACCCCCAGCTGCCAACCTTTTCCTGCAGAGGAAGCCCAGCCCAGCCTGAACCAACTGGGATCCAAGTCTAGAGCAGCGGGTCTACGGGCTAGCCAAACCTCTAGCAGCTTCAATGAGCCTTTCTAGATCTCTCCAGAATAAATTTTTCTAGCACGGATTCAATCTAACACTTGAAAAGAAATAACAGTATTTTCTCTAGGGTTAAGCAGTAACACATTCTTTTACACATCCCTCAGGAGGTAAACAGCAACCATATTAAAGCCTACTTCAGCAAATAGAACAACCTAAAAGCCAACGCCTGCCTGCACACAAACCTCTTGGCCTACCAGCAGATGTACGCCATGGCTGGGGAGTTCAGAGCCTGAGAGCAGCCGCCAAAGAAGGCCTCTTCGCTTGTCCTCCACCAGGCCCAGAGGAAAGGGCCACTCACTCTCAACCCAGGGAGGTTCATAAGGGATAATTTGGTCTTTAAAACAACCTGGCCCCAAATCATAGAGGCCTTTATCACAGGTCATCGCCATCACTTTGAATAGTACATGGAAACAGAGTGGTAGCTACAACGGCTGTTCTGAGAGGGGACTCAGCACGCTCCCTGTAACTGGCCTCAGTCCACAGCCTGGCTGCAGACTTCTGGGCCAGCTGGAAATGTCCAGTCAAAGGCTGGCCCACACGGAGTATGTTTTCAGCAGTCCAAACAGGATGTAACTAAGCCATGTGGCACTGTGGGCAGGCTGCCTTCGCCAGGACAGAGCTCTGCAAATGCATTGCGAGAGACTGGATATTTTCTCAACTCGATTCTGCTCACATAAGCATTTTCCCAATACCAAGTCTGCTCACTTATAATTCCAAACTGGATTGTAAATGCCACTTTTTCTCTCTTTAAACTGCCTTTTTATAAACATTCCCCCCTCTGTGATTTTCCAACAAAAAAAAGTCTGACTAGGTATTTTTTTCATGAATACATTGTTGACAAACCATATCAGAAATGTACAGATCTCAAGGGAAACGGCATTCCTATTCATGCTTTTGAGTTCAGAAAATGTGGATTTCTCACCCTCCTCTTGCCATTGCTGAAATCTGAGTAGCCAGGTTCTGTGTAGTCACACATCCAAACTACAAATCCAAATCTTCAATGGGAGAGTGACAGGGATGAGGCCGAATTCCCTGACCAGCCATTTAACTCACGAGGAGAACTTCTGCCTTATCTGGATTTGTTCACCCTCATTCAGTCAGCTGACTGGTTCAGAACCAGAACAGGTTATTTGGATTTAAAGGGAAAAGAGAGAATGTATTGGGTGTCATCAGAATACTGGTGGCACCTAACACCGGATGGCCTCCCCCAGCACGTCTGTGTACATTTTAAAGAGCATGGGGGACGAGGTGGACCCCTCATGGACATCGCAGGGGTCAGTCTCACAGAGCTGCTACAAAATAGTTCCTCCTCACCAGAAGGCTATGTGGCCGGCAATCTCAACATGGGAGGAATGAGCATCCTCCTCCTCCTCCTCCTCCTCTCAGCCTTCCCATGTGTGGTTATAGGTCAAGGTGGCCAAAGGTGCCTCTGCCTCACAACCAGTCCTGAAGACAGGCTGGATCTGGATAATCCGCCTCATCGAGAAGCACCAGAAGCTGAGACACCGCCCCACCCTTTGTCCCCAAGAATGGCATTCTGGAGTATCTGAACACACCCTAGCCCAGGAAGGGTGGTTTTTTCCCAGAAGAAAATTTCCCTGCCACATCTTCCAAGTGTGATGGACTCGCACCCAATTGTTAGGAGGAGCTCTCAGTTATCCCTACTCTCTCCAGTGCTGCTTCTGTAACTTAGAAAGGGCAGCTGTAGGTTTCTAAGGATCCTATCCCCACCCACAAGCAGCACTAGCTGCCCCCTCTACACTCTCCATGGAGTTCTCAGGAGAAAAAAATAATGCCTCTGGGTGGACCTACTCCAATGACAATGGAAGATGAAGACCCTGGAAGAGATCGCAGCACTATGGCACTCAGTAAAAATGTCAGGAAATGAATGGCAGAGCGGCAAACAGAAAACTGAAGTCTACTGAGAGAGGGCAGAGGGAGCCTTGTGGACTGGCCAGAAACATGTGACCGTGACCCAGCATAATAAAAGCAGCTGAAAAGGCCAGCTACCCAGAAGGCCCTGGCAGCTCCTCAGTGGGGCCAAGAGCAGAGAAATGGCTGCTGCCCTCAAGTGACATGGCACACTCAGAAACTCCCACGGAACACCAGGCGCCTGATCACAGTGAGGCGTGAAGGAGAGCTGAAGGCTGCTAAAGACTCCAGATATGCCTTTCCACGCACACCCCAAGTCAGACTTGTGCAATTCTCACAGCAATACAAAGTGGGCCTTCTGTGTTCGTGCAGAAGGGGTGGGAGGTTGGGCTACTGAGGTGTACCTCACCTTCATCTCCCCCCTCACACTCTCTGGGTCATCATGGAAGGGAAAGATGGGTGCCTACATGGGGCTATAAGGTTCCTATTCAACCAGACACTTCTCTAGGTGTATGGCCTGACTACAATTTCAAGTGTACGAGGTCTGTCTATTAAATAACGAGACTGTGTTTCTACCTTTCAGACAAATCAGGGAGAATTGATTGTGAATGCCTGAGTGGTGACCTTGAACAGGTCTACATGACAAACATCAACACTTTCTGCCATTCATTTAATTGTCAGTTGTCATTTAAAGCAGCTGTGTTGTCTGTTGTGTGCCAGAAAAATGTTAAGTTTAAAAGTCAAGCAACATGTCAACTTGAAAGTTTTAATAAAACTGAATAAAACACCAATGGAATCTTTTCAAATGCTTCCTGAGGCCTACAGGGAAGACTACATGTCTCATGCGCATGTGTTTGGGTGGCACAAAAGTTTCAGAGAAGGACGTGAGAATGTGGAAGACGATGAACGCCCAGGACGACCTTCCACTTCAAGAACTGAAGAAATTGTGGGAAAAAATCAGCCAAACTGTTTAAGGAGACTGAAGTCGTGAACACTGACAAAGACACTGCTTTTAAAATTTTGCATGAGGATCTTAACATGAGAAAAGTTTGTGCCAAGGTGGTCCCTAGGCTTCTCACACCAGAGCACAAAGAGTGCTGCTGTAAGGAAATTTGTGCTGACATTCTGCAGCAACTTGAGGGGGACCCAAACCTTTTTTAAAAAATCATCACTTGTGATGAAACCTGGATCTTCCAGTGTGATCCTGAGACAAAATGACAGTCGATGCACTGGAAAACACCATCATCATCATGAATGAAAAAAAGCACATCAAAGCAAGCCCACGTTCAAAGCCATGCTCATTGGGTTTTTAAACATCAAGGGTGTAATTATGGTAGAATAGGTTCCAGAAGGCAGAACAGTGAACCAGCATTATTATAAGGAAGTTTTGACAAAGCTGAGAGAAAGAGTCAGAAGAAAAAGGGCAGAACTGTGGAACAATGGTTTAATTCTTCATCAAGACAATGTGCCTGCTCACACAACACTTTCTGTGAAGCAGTTTTTGGCCGATAAATGCATTACTACACTTGAACATCCTATATATTCACCAGATTTGGCACAATGCAACTTTATCCTTTTCCCTAAAGTGAGATCCGTGCTTAAAGGAACACATTTTGAGTCAACAGCTGCAGTAAAGAAGAAAACGGCAGCTGTGTGGACACAGCTTACAGAAACTTATCTGCTCCATACCTCTGACCAGTGGAAAACAAGGCTGCACTCGTGTGTGAGTGTGCACGGGGAGCATATTGAAGGGGACAAGCATTAGAATTGTAATACATATAAATAAAGATGGGCTATTGTATCACTCTCATTATTTAACAGACAGACCTCGTACACTTCCAGTATAACATTCTTTCATGGATGCTGTGTTGAGAGAGCCTCGCCCTCAAAAAGGCAGCCTATGAATACATCAGGGTAGTATGTGAACAAATTAAAGGAGGCTTCCCTCTGCACGCTCACAATGTAAAGCAATCCATAGTCCTGAAAAGGTGATGGGATCTAAAGGAAGTACAGGCCCTTTCTAGAAACTGGGTGGCAAGGTGTTTGAATCACGTAAGATGGTTTTCAGAGAAATTCTGGTCTCTAATGCTGAATTTCAGAGCATTTCAGAGCATGGCTTATACCCAACTTGCAGCCTCCACCACTTCTAGACACACCAGAGAAGCCCTCCTTACCTTCAACGTGCCTCCTCACTGTCCACACAGCATTGGGGTTACCAGGCAACTCTGAGACTGCCATTTCAGATACCTACCAAGATAGAACATTTTTTATTTATACCTCCGTGTTTCAATCTCTCCCCCCACCCCTCCCCAAATGATGTTACTAAATGCTAAGACTGCACAGTGGGGGAAACGGAAGCCACCGCCTCTTCCTCAGCCGTCTGAAGAGGACTTTTACTGAGTCAGATCCCCAGTCAGTCCAGCCATCCCTTTTACTGCTCTGCTGGATCCTTTTTGAAAAGGAAATGCCAGTTCCTTCAATAGGCCACAGTAGCTGATCACAGACCAGCCAAGAGCATTTATGCCGTTATACAGGCTCGACAGGTTCATTATCCACGGGGGGGGGGAGTGTTCTCCCCTCAACCCGCATCCAATCCTAACCACCTTGTAAGCCTGGCTACAATGAGATGGGTCCAAGGTCACCTGACTGGGATTCAGACATCACTCTCCCCAGTTTTCACATGAACCACCCACTGGAGACACTGGCTCTCTACCAGTATAGCTTATTCTGACTGGCAACAGCTCTCCTGTCCCAAGGGGAGAGGCATCTCAGCCCACAGCGACCCACCACCCTTTCAACAGGGCTGTGCTTCTCAAACTATCTGGTCAAGAGAGATTAGCAATATTCCCCCCGCCCAATATATCAGAAACTGGTACCACACTTGTGCCCATTGGCTAGGATTTTATTTCTTTCCTGGAAACTCTCCATGGACTAGCACTACAGACCACCTCTCTGAGCAGCACTGGAAATGGGACCTCCTCTCAACACACCTTTCATATCCAACGGGCCTCCCTCCCATCAGCCCCGAACTCCTCAGGACCCTTCCTTTATCTGTGCTCCTTTGGCCCATAACAAAGTCAGAGCCATTGGAGGGGCAAGCCAGACAATAAGGAAATACTTTTTACTGCACACCCGGTGAAACCACTCTCAACAGCAGCTCAGATGGAGAGAATCCAGATGTGGCAACCCAGCTGTCTTATTTCTCTCAAGCCCTCCTTCCTGCCCCCTCTTACCTCCAGTCCATGCCTGAGGACCCTGAGAGATGACCGGGGGCCCCTTCCACAGGCCACGTATAACTGAGGCGTATCTTCATTAGCTAGATCAGCTATCTGCACAAAAATCAAGGGGCAAAAAGCAAGAAACTTAAGGTTGCATGACTCAAGTTCTCACCTCTGCTACAGCACTTTACTTGCAGGGTACTGAGCAAGGATTCAATACAATATAGGACTGCCAACTTCCAAGCTTGCTTCTGAATTCTCATCCTGATTGCTTTCACTATTTGGAGACATGACAGTGACAACCAACCTCTTATTTCCTGAGAATTCTCCTCACTTTAAACAGTCACCTCTTTCTCTCTTGCACACAGGACTGCTTTGGCCTAAACCCAACAGGTACAGCCAATTACAGTCACGTGAAAAAGAAAGCACACCCTCTTTGACTTCTATGATTTTACATATCAGGACATAATAACAACCATATGTTTCTTAGCAGGTCTTAAATTTAGGTAAATACAACCTCAGATGAACAAACACATGACATATTACATGGTTTCATGATTTATTCAACAAAAATAAAACCAAAATGGAGAAGCCACGTGTGAAAAACTAAGTGTACCTTATGATTCTATAGCTTGTAGAACCACCTTTAGCAACAATAACTTGAAGTAATTGTTTTCTGTATGACTTTATCAGTCTCTCACCTCGTTATGGAGGAATTCGAGCCCACTCTTCTTTACAATCTTGCTTCAGTTCATTGAGGTTTGCGGGCATTTGTTTATGCACAGCTCTCTTAAGGTCCTGCCACAGCATTTCATTCGAGTTGAGGTCTGGACTTTGACTGGGCCGTTACAACACCTTCTTTTCATTTTCAGCCATTCTGTTGTAGATTTGCTGGTTTGCTTGGGATCACTACCCTTTTGCATGACCCAATTTCAGCTAAGCTTTAGCTGTCAGACACATGGCCTCACATTTGACTCTAGAATATTTTGGTATGCAGAGGAGTTCATGGTCGACTCAATGACTGCAAGTTTCCCATGTCCTGTGGCTGCAAAACAAGCCCAAATCATCACCCCTCCACTACCATACTTGACACTTGGCATGAGGTGTTTGTGCTGATATTCTGGGTTTGGTTTTCGCCAAACATGTTCCTGTGCATTATGGCCAAACATCTCCACTTTGGTCTCATGTGTTCCAGAGGTCTTGTGGTTTGTTCAGATGCAACTTTGCAAACCTAAGCCATGCTGCCATATTCTTTTAAAGAGATGAGGCTTTATCCTGGCAACCCTTCCAAACAAACCATACTTGTTCAGTCTTTTTCTATTGTCATGAACATTTAACATGCTAACTGAGGCCCATAGAGTCTGAGATGTACCGCTCGGGGTTTTTGCAATTTCTCTGAGCATTGCATAGTCTGACCTTGGGGTGAATTTGCTGAGACATCCACTCCTGGGAAGGTTGGCAACTGGCAAGGTTGGCAACTGAATGTTTCCCACTTTTGAATAATCTTTCTCACTGAAGACTGATGGACTTCAAATTGTTTGGAAATGGTCTTATAACCTTTCTCAGATTGATGGGCAGCAATGATTGCTTCTCTAAGATAATTACTGATGTCCTTCATCCTTGGCATTGTGTTAACACACACCTGAATGCTTCAGACCAGCAAACAGCTAAAACTTTGGCTTTTATAGACGTGGTCATACTTGCTGATGATCAAGGGCATTTGATTAGCAGCACCTATCT
Source organism: Gambelia wislizenii (assembly GCA_030847615.1). Lineage (NCBI taxonomy): Eukaryota > Metazoa > Chordata > Lepidosauria > Squamata > Crotaphytidae > Gambelia > Gambelia wislizenii. The sequence continues at coordinate 42,927,993 of JAUMIR010000008.1, forward strand.
GCTATTTAGCATCTTTATTCCTATGGAAGCATTAAGGATTTACTAGTCGTTCACACATGGCTTTTTCTTTTTCAGACAACTGTAGAGCAGAACCACTCAATCAGTGGTGTTTACATAAGCATTCACTTACCATTCAGTTATTTGTTCAATGGGTCTACTAATTGAGTTAGTAACTAGATGGGGGCCCTTTTTCCAGCTGCTGTGAAGAAAAAGGGAGAAACTGCAGATCCATTTCGATCTGGCTTCAGGCCTGACTATGGGACAGAGAGAGCTCTGGTCTCCTTGGCAGATGATCTGCAACAGGAAATAGACTGAGGAGCCCTGTTGGTTCTGCTGGACCTCTCAGCAGCTTGGCATCACTCTGGGCTGCCACTCTGGAATGGGACTTGGAGTTCTTACAGTAGTTCCAGTCCTTCCTGGAAGGGTGAACTCAGGTGGTGCTGGAGGACTCCTGATCAACACTTTGGCCACTGGCCTGTGAGTGACCTGACAGCTCACTGCTGCCCCATGGTGTTTAACACACATATGAAATTGCTGAGAGACATTATCTGGAGTTTTGGGGCTTGCTGTCACCAATATGCTGATGACACTCAACTTCACCTCTCCTTCCCTTCAAGACTAAGTCAGTGTCTGTTGTCAGTAAGGGACTGGAGGAGAGTGAACCAACTTAAAACATAATCCAGAGAAGACACTCTGGATTAGTTGCAAGGCAGTTCAAGGAGTAGATTAGTTCTGGCTATGACTACATAGGCCTTAATTACATCCCGTTTGGATTACAGTAATGCTCTCTATGTGAGGCTGCCTTGGAAACTTCAGCAGGTCCAAACTGCTGCAGCCAGACTGCTGACTGGGGCTGGTTACAGCGAACACGTGACTGCCCTGTTGAAATAGCGTCACTGATTATTGGTCCATTTCTGGGCAAAATTCAAAGTGCAGGTGTTGGTCTGTAAAGCCCTATGTGACTTGGGTCCAGACTATCTAAGAGAAGATCGCGATCTCAATAACTGCCGGAAGTGACTGCAAAGGCCATTAGTGCAGCTCTGGCCATGCAGGAATACACAACTGAAGCACTCCTAAAGGATGAAAACCCTTCCTGAGCTTTAAGATCTTGGGGGCGGGGGAAGACGACCTTCGCTAAGTCCCACCGCTATCACAGGTACCGTACATGTGGTGCGGACACAGCAGAATGTCTTCCCAGCCGCTGCTTCTACAGGGTGTGGAATTCCTTTCTGCAGGAGGTTTGGTTGGCCCCTCTGCTCCCCTTCTGAATGTGGTATTATCTGTTTGCCTTTTAATTCTGAGTTAGATGCATTTGAATTGTTTTAAGTACGTGCTTTTAAACCACAATTCTTTGCTTAACTGTTTTTTAACTATTGGAAGTACCACTTCAGATGGACTATGTTTTACATTTTTTTGCAAGCTGCTTTGGGTCCCTCATCAGGAGAAAGGCAAGGTATAAATTAAATAAAAGTTGCACAGAGTTCAGCAATGGAGGAGAAATGATACACAACCATGATAAATTAAAACAGGTAAATATAGCCTGCAGTCCCATCACTGGAATCATTCTCAGGACTTAGCAGACAACACACAAGGCCTGAGTTCAACTCAGACTGCAGTGTGCCTGAAACAAGGCAAGGGAGTCAATCTGTGAGAGAAGAAAAAAGGCAACATTACCTGACAGCACAGGATGGGAGACAGGCTGTCCAGCTCATCCACCAGCACCAGGTTCTTGAGTGGCCGGGGCTGGAAAAAGAACGTGTCTCCTTCCTCCAGGGGCATGGCGGAGGAGAACTCTGGCTCCTCGTCGTCGTCTCCCAGGTGAGCAATCTGGTAGAGATAGCTGCAGACAGGAGAAGAGGCTCTAGCAAGGCTATGCAAAGAGGGATGTCTCCGCTCTACCATTTCCCTGACGTGAAGTTTGCAGGGAATGCCTGGTTGCTTGAGCAAAACCCTTTGAGGAGGGGCAAAGGAGTGGCTGAAGAATCCAACCAGAATCCCTTCTCCAGCTCCTTGTTTGTCTGCTTGCAACTGGGGGTGGGGGAGAATGCCTTTCCCCTTCCACAGCCTTGTGTCCCACGCCAGGAGGCGCAAGGGAAAGGGTGCCACAAGGGAACACTGTCACAGCAAGCGGCCAAGGTCTCGTTCCAGGAAACGGAACAAGAAGAAGCTGCTCGGCATGCTGGGGAGCGAGCAGGGGGTGATTCACTTCTCTATAAAACATCTGAAAAGGAAGAAAAGTGGACAATGCTGTTTCCTTCTCACCTGCCCAACAGTGTGCAGAGCAACTTCGGAAATTACAGCCCAATCAGAATGGTCAAAATTTAAAGAACCCAATCCATCTCAGCTGACTGTAGACCCTGACTGTGTACTAAGCTCTAAGACACGTCAGACAGAGGCCTTCTCTCAAAACGCCACCGCAAAGGGTGAGTACAGACACAAGGGAAATGACGGAGACCCAGAGCAAGAGGCAGCCTCTGAGTTCTCCCAAGCCACTGAGTTAGCACCCACCCCTTCTATTGCTTACGCAACCAGTAGAAACCAACAGCCACCAAGAGAGCTGGCAGAAGGGGCTGGGAACCCGTGGCCACCAGGTGCTTCGGACTGCAATTCCTCCAGTCCCTCATCACGGGCTATGCTGGATGGGGCTGAAGTTAGTTGCCGGCCAAAGCGTCTGGAGGAGCCAAATTCCCTCACCATGGGCTTACAGGCTGCAAACCACCGCCTTCGCTCGATGACTGAGCGCAGCACCATTATATCTCTTATGCTCTGAAACCTCCACCACAGCCCCACTTGTATTCCTTCTCTCAGCCTTCCACTAGCCCTGGTGGAGATATATAAATACGTGGGCCAAACGTAACTACTGGCTTAAGCGCACTGAACATGCAACATGTACACACCTCCTGCCTGAAAACCACAGGAAGCCAGTCAGCTGATTGGCCAGCAGAGGTCTAACTGTGAAGGATGCAAAGATCTGAGCCGTCCTTCACAATCAGCCACCAGATGTGATGAGAGGCAGATGGTGCGCACAGACGCCTGCTTGCAGAACGGCAGCCGCATTTGCAGATGTGAATATTCAGCAGCCCTTTTAGAAGGGAATGGCAGAGTCTACTTACTGGTTTCCAAACTCAGAAGCCACAAAGAGGAATCCTGTTTTCAGCACACACATGGCAGCAGCTACAGGAACAGTGTCAAAGTACTTGAGGCGAATTTCTGTGACCTGAAAGCACCACAAAGGAGTCCCCAAGTGAGCTGGACAGCAAGGGTCCGTCACACCCACACCAGTAAACTTGCCATCGCCCGTGCAATCAGGCACTTACCATGTCCTCATCGGTCTCCAAGGTGATTTTGAAGATATCACCCTGCTCTGTCTGAGCCAAGAAAAAGAACATAGACTTTGTCTTGTGCGTAGCAGAGCAAACGAAGATCATGCCTCTCTCAGGGTCATCTAAGTCATTCTGTCAGAGAGAGGAGCAAATCAGTCAGACTTACAGGCATCTTTCATGCAAGAGCTGTAAATGCATGTAGCTGCTTCATTCCTCTCACCTTCTTCCTGATAACATCCCATCTCCACTTTAAACACTCTGATCTACCTGGATGCCTTGTGTGTCTCCTCTTTCCAGCAAGGACACCCCCCTGCCATCTCTCGGAGATGCTGCCTCTTCCCCCCACATCCTTCCTGCTTCTCACATCTGACCACCACCTCCTCTCCGTTCCTCCTTTCTGAGCTCTCTGAAGGACTGCCATTTCCCTCCTTCTACATATCCTTTTCTCAACAAATGGCACCTGGAAACTGGGTGTACCCTAAGCAGAATATATCACCACTGTTGACAGAACGGCTGCCATGCTTTGTGTCAAATTAAAGTCATTAGTCCCTTTTACTTCTAAAATTTTCCATCTAAGCCATGTGACCCTCCAGGTGTTCTTGAACTGCAAGTCCCAGCAGCCCTCTAGGCAGCGTAGCCAATAGGGAGGAACGCTGGAAGTTGCAGCCCAAAAACACCCAGAGGACTGCATAATTCACACTTATGACTTAAGACAAACGTATTTCTCCCCTGCCAGCCTTTGTTCTACAAAGCTTCATCTCCTGCTAGCCTTCCTTCGTAGGCCATGTGGCACGATGCCTTCTGCCTCTTTCAGGCTATTTCCCTCTCTTCTCTGAAGGCCTTTCTACAAACCTTTTTCTTCAGCAAGGCTGGGCTCAAACAGCTCCAACCTCACCGTCCCAACTTCTTTACCATTATGTGGCTCTTACTCCTGTCCCAACACTAAATGACAATTCCCTGTGAATAAAATCTCCATGCCCCATCTTCTTCTGCCAAGACACCTCAGAAGAGCTGACAATAAAACAAGAATATTAAAAGTCAAACAAACAAAAATAGTCATTGAAAAAAACCTAATAAAGGCCTAGGTTTTTTTTAAGGCTTTACAATACCAGCTCAGAGGCTCCAAAGGTCCTCTTAAGTGACACTGTTTTTTCCTGAGCTGTCACAAGCCTTGCAGGAACAGAGCAAGCAGGACTTTGCAAACCTTGGACACCACCAGTCAGGAGGACTCTCTTACCGCTCTGCTTCAACTCCCCACTGAAAGGTGGCAGCCCTCTGGACAAATACAACACCAGCATGATGTCCTGCACAGCTCCAACCCCACTCCTTCAGAAACAGCCACCTCTTGCCCCTCCATGCATGCTGGGGCACAGATTCCAACTCTCCTGAATCAACAGGGCAGCTACTGAACGCCAGGGGACTGTCCTGGTAATTTCCCACCAAGACAACTTCTCGCTCCCAGCTGCCTGGCTAGCCAAAAAGGAAAGGAACTCAAGGAAGACCAAGACCACTTTATTTGTTTCCTACTCCTCTTCACAACTATTATAAGCTCACCAAAATTCTATGTGCGAAGAAGGCAGACGTGCCCTAAAATCACCCAGCAAGCTCCAAGGCATCTTCCAGTTCTAGACTGACATCCAAATCCACACCTCCACTCAGGCTCTCTACAAAATGGTCAAGGCCAACGCTTCCATTCCTTACTTCTTCTGGGCTGCATTTGTCTGCCCACCAATGCAACTACGGAGTAAGCCATGCCTTTTTTGCATTGGCTTACCAAGATGAACATTTTTCCTACCTGCCCAGAGAACGTTACCAGGATATTCATTCAAAGTAACAGAAGGCTACAAGATCCTTACCCTTCTTCTGGGAATGGGACATCGAATATCTGGTTGGTCACCAAAGTTTTTGTACGTGATGTAGTTTTCAGAACAAATGAGCACCCCACTGGGACCATCGGAACCTCCAGGTACTAAAGAAGAACACGGTTTTATAAGAAATTGAACAAAAACACCTGCAGGCACAGTCAAAATATCTTCCCCCCTTAGAAGAGGGGGACATGAAAATAAACAGCAAAGGGGCTTTCTTTGCCATCCTAACAGGTGTCAGAAAGGGATGGACCTACAAACTGCACTTGGCGTTTCTTTCAGCAGCATTACTTAACTCCTGCAAAAGTCAGTACCAGCTGCCTCAGGTTCATTTCCGTCCCTTCCAGGGTTCACTGGCCCCTCAACGCTGGCTGCACATTTTTTCGCAATAATACATCTGTGCTTGAATGCATATCATAGATAACACTGAGGACTGGGGTGCTGGCAGGCCAGAGCAGCAGCAACAAAAACACAGGGGAAGAGGAGGAGGAGGAGAAAGGCAAGTGGTGCCCTAGGGAGTGGGTGGATCTGATGCCAGCTGTGGGCTGGCTGCTCCAAAGCAGTCTTTTCGTCTAGGTAAGGTTTCCAAAACAGAACCTGGTGCGGAAATACTCATAGCTCTTTCTACAGAGCATGATGGAGAGCAATATTCTCCCCTTCCCAAAAACTGTCATGGAAATGCAATTTTCCAGTAGGGTCTGAACCCACCAAAGGGTATGAATGACCACTTTCTTAATTTGGGGCAGAACACCTTTTCCTTAACAAGACTGCCAAGAGGGGTACCTGTTATAAGGAAGTTGCCATGCTCTTCCAAGGGTTCACTGTATTTCCGGACCACATGGTTCAGACCCAGATCTAACTCATAGAAGGTCAACGTCTGCTGGGTGTTGGCTGCTGCTTCTCCTGTGGGGTCATTGTCTGCTTCCTGGCAAAAACAAACCAGACAGATACCACTGGGAAAGGGCTGTTAGGGAAGCAATACACAGCTACCTCCCGGGGGGGGGGGGCACAACTGCCCATGAAAAGCAGCACCCATGAAAAGTGCAGGCAGATACTGTTCAATTTCCCACTTCCCCGCTCATCTTGAGCAAGGAGCAAATGGCCCCCAGACAAGCAGCCACAAGGTTAATCTTCCTGTTTTTCCATTAGCCCCTGACCTGCCCACTTACACGTGAACAGATAGGTGTGTGAAAAGCTCCTCCACCTTTACAGGTGTTTACATATAACAGAAGGTGACTAAAGATTGCATGGAGAAAGCATCCCAGAGCAGAGTACTGTCTTGCCAACCCCTAAAAAACCCCAGAAGACAAACACTGAGTCTTTCACCGTCATCAGCTACTGCCACAAACTCAGCTGCACCTTTCTTTCTTTCTTTCCGCTCTCCACCCCACACCCTTCTCAAGGCAGCGAGGGGCTTCTCACAAAACCCCTCGCTGCCTTGGGAAGGGACTGGAGTGGAAAGCTGCTTGCGTGCAGGCTCATTTCTTATTTGCAGTTTTTTCACATTCGCGGGGGTTGTCTGCCCCTAGCCCCTGCAAATGTGGAGGGGCAACTGTACTGTAGTGTTGAAAAGATAAACATTTAACATCCGTTGTTCAATGGTCAGAAAATGTCACTGCTTCAACTAGGCGTGAATGTGTATATTATAGACATCAATTTAAAGAAGAAGTATTTTTGAATTATGTCCAGTGTATGTTAATGCAACGTGCAACGCATTTGCCTAGCTCATGCTCACATCCGATGTGTCAGAGGATCCTTATATCGAGGCCTCACTTCCATGTTAAGTTTCGCTTTAGGTTTGCTCAACTGCTTTGCAGCCACTATGTGAGAGGAATGCTAAGGGACGGGAGGGGGTGCAGTGTGGAGGCTGGTGAGGTGAGAACCACGATCACTGGAATCGCCTGGCACTGTGTGGGAAAGAACGTGGCTGGCTGGTGGGTGGGACGGGCAAATGGGTAACCGTGAACAGTTTTAAAAGTGAAAATTCGAATGGGTGAGCTTTTGCCATAACCGGTTGCTGTGCTGATGTTACGCTTCAATAAACTTTTCTTGGGAGTTATCCAGAGGCCTCTTCATCGAGTAGGGAAAAGGCAGGGGCATGACACTATGCACTTTCCCTCTTTTTTTGTTTCACTCTTTCTTGAAATCATACTTTAAATAACCCACTTAAAAATTTAAAAAGAGAACCCAACTCCTCAGTACCTCATAATCCATTTCCAGGCATGCAAACATGGGGTTTTCAAAGCCGACATCTACTCCAACAACATGGTAAACTAAGGTGTTGGCCTTGTGGGCCTCTAAAGGGGAAGAAATGGTGAGGCGGGCTGCAGCATCTCTGTTCAAAATGTATACAAGCTTCTGCTTCTCGATGGCACCTAAGCACACAAACAGAAACAGAGCATACTATGAACACAATGGGAAGAAGGGACGCTGTCAACCCTTGACTGCCTGGACTGCCCAGCCCACCCAGGGAAAAGGGAAAGAGCAGCAGAAAGACGCCACGTCCTCTCCAGACAGAGCCCTGTTCCCCGCCTCCTCCTGAAAAGCTGGAGCCTCCTTCACACAGGAGCCCAAACTTAACTCTCAACGTCAGGACCTCCCTCCCTCCGTTGTGAACGTCAGCTCCTAAAAGCCCCAGCCAGCACAGCCAACAGTGAGCAATTCTGGAATCTGAAGTCCAAAACATTTGGAGGGCCAAAGGCTGGGAACCACTGCGCAAAACCAGGGCAACTTACACACAATGAGATCACACTGGATGCCCTTCTGTACTGCATTTTAGCCAAGAAGTATTATGACAGGTGTGTATCAACAACTAGCTATCTTTTGTAACAAGAACCTGATCAGAAATGGATCCAAGTGTCTCCATGGCTTATTTCAGAGAAGAGACATGAATTCCTAATCATCATTTCAGGCCAAAGGAAAAATATGCAATCCCCTCAAACAGTCTGGCTTGTATCACCCTGCAAACCCATGCATTTGCACCACCACCACTCCCCAAATACTCTAATGACATCACGACCAAAATGGAGACTCAGAGTCAAAGGATCCCCTGAATGTGTCCAGGTTGGTCTAAGTGGCTGCATATGTTTCAGTCAGTATATGTATCAACACAGCTCTGCCTCAGTTGATGAAATCAGAAATGCACACGACCTGAGTAGCATCGCAGGGGAAACTATTCTGTGCTACAATTGGTGCCTTTAAATTTTTCTTAATGTGGGAAGTCTGGCTAGCTGAGAGTAAGTGGAGGAACGTAAGCACCAAAGTCATAGGTTCACAGATCTGGAAGAGAGCACTTCCATTCAGCCCCCCCCCCCAGCCCACAGTTCCATACACACTCTCCAACTTACTGATCATAACGGCTCGTCCCTTAGGATCCACAGCCAAGTACTGTCCAGGGACGATCCTGCGACACCCACTCTTGCCGAAGGTTTCCTGGTGAATCTTCTCAAACACATTTTTAGACGGCTGATATTCTAGAATAACAATGCGACCTGAATCACTGCCCACCACAATGTAGTCTTTGGTTCCACCAGTTAACCTGAAGGCCATGAGAGAGCGAATGATCCCAAAGACTTCTACTGTCAGCAAAGTATGCACTTTTCCAGTATTCGGATCGGGGCGAAGTAACTCCAGGATTTTCCCCCGGGAAACAACAATTTCTTGCTGTTTAGTACCTAAAAGAAAGAATTGTGTCAGATGATGACTGCCAAGGGAAAGGAGCTTCTTAAAATAACAACATGAAGCAACTGAGACTGCATTAAAAAAAAGAGAGAGAGAGAATTCAAGATGTTGGGTGGGCCAGAAATACGAATTCCAAAACTTTTGGGTTAGACTGATAGTCAATGGGGTTATCGCCTAACTTTCAGAAGCTGCTTTCAGAAATCTGCTTTGGCATCCGTAAGGATGATGATATCGATACATCTGATTCACCAACACATTCGGCCCTTGGAAGCAAAAAAGGTTGCCTGCTTCTGCTTTAAAGCTATGATAAAAAAGGAATGTAGCAAAGCCAAACTTTTTATTTCCTTCCTCCTAAAAAGGCCTGAGTTTCTGCCCATTTGCTTGTCCAGAAAAATGACAGAGCCAAGAACTTGTATTCTAAGGGAATGTCTCCTCCCCCTGAATCTCTGCTACCCCAGAAAGAGAAACGCAGGCATGCAGATTTGTGTGAGGTGGATCCAGCATCAGGTAACAGGGCCTGATTAACTGGCTACCAGTTAGAACAGCGCTTACCTGAAAAATTGCCATGGATGGCATAGCTGATGCCAGTGGCTCGCTGTAACGTCAGATTATAAAGGAACATGGTTCCGGTTGATAGTGCTTCACCTCAGCCTCCCTGCCAGCAACAAATCAAGCAGTTAGACACACGCGTTTGGTGCTGAATCTACCCATAAGTTAAAGCAAATGCTCACTGATTTAGAAAATGCAATACAGATTATCGGTGATACTGGCAGGAAGAAAAGAAATCTTTATCTAAACTTTTCCAATATTGCAACACCACTTTTAAAATCCCTCAATATTCACATAGCAAAACAGAAGGAACCACCTTATACAGGAAAAGACCACATCCTGATAAGACTTGTTTTCTTGATATGCTGAGAATGTACCGACTTGCAAGCTCAGTGGGTGGGGATTTACAAATAAATTTACAAATAAAAGATAAACAGTTGTCCCTTCATATTTGCTGGGGTTTGGTTCCAGGACTCCCGTGGATACAAAAATCCGGGAATCATAGAATCATAGAGTTGGAAGAGACCTCAAGGGCCATCCAGTCCAACCCCACTCTGCCACGCAGAAATCACGATCAAAGCATCCCTGACAGATGGCCATCCAGCTCAATTCCCATTATATACAATGGCATAGCAAAATATGGTGTCCCTTATATAATAAAGATAGCAAAAGCAAGGTTTGCCTTTTGGATTATTATTTTTTAAAGAATATTTTCAAATTGTGAATACTTAAATCTGTGGATACCAAATCTGTGGATACAGAGGGGCAACTGTAAACCAATCCCCTCCAAAAGTGCTGAACTACCATGTTGGTCTACTGCAGTAAAGAGAAAAGCAGTGTTTGCCAGCACCTTGCTAACCTAAATTATTATGGCACGAGGTATCCCAGGTTAGATTCCGTTTCACCATTACATGATGTTAACAGGAAGCTGGGTAAGTTTAGCCTGGAAAAAAGACGGTTAAGAGGCTATATGATAGCCCTGTTTAAGCATTTGAAGGGGTGTCACATTGAGGATGGAGCAAGCTTGTTTTCTGCTGCTCCAGAGACTGGAACACGGAGCAATGGATGCAAGCTCCAGGAACAGAGATTCCACCTCAACATGAGGAGGAACTTTTTGACAGTAAGAGCTGTTCGGCAGTGGAACGCACTCCCTCGGAGCGTGGTGGGGTCTCCTTCCTTGGAGGTCTTTAAACAGAGGCTGGATGGCCATCTGTCGGGGATGCTTTGATCGGGATTTCCTGCGTGGCAGAATGGGGTTGGACTGGATGGCCCTCGGGGTCTCTTCCAATTCTACAGTTCTATGAACAGGTAGAGAGGAAAAAATAAGGAGCACAGCATCAAAAACCAAAACAAGCCTGTGTCAACTCTTGCTTAGCTCCATGCCAAATACCACACACAGCCATAGTTATTTTGCACATGCGCATGAGAGGCAACGTAAGCAGCCAGTTTTTCTGTGCCTGCTCGCCGCGGCATGCCACACAGCTACTTTTGTCCAAAGGCAACCCTTCGTGCCCTCCGGCTGCAGCAGACTCCAACCGAAGAAGGGTGCTTTAGCCAGGATCCAGAAGGGCCTGTGGCGCCGCTTCCTCGAACGCGCAAAGGGCCCTGGGTCCCGGCCGCCTCGAGAGGCGCAGTGGTTAAATGCTGGCCCTGCAGCCACAGAGTTGGGAGTTCAACCCTGCAGGGCTCCAAGGTGGGTTCCGCCTTCTTCCGTCCTTCCGCATGCCTACCCGGCTTGTGGGGGGCAACTGCCTAACATGCATTGGAAGCTGCTTAGGGAGTGCTTTGCGCTGGTAAGCGGTATAGAAATGGCAGGATGGGGTCGGACTAGATGCCCTCGTGGTCTCCTCCACCAACTCCATGCTTCCAAGCGCTGCCCTGGAAGGGGGCCCCGGGGCAGGGGTCCGAGGGCTTCTCTGATTAAGGGGCGCCGAAGGCAACGGGCTGCCCCTCACGGCTCATGGGAGCTGGAGTCCGACACACACACACACACACACTCACCCCCCTCTGGACTACAAGGCCCAGCACTCCCCACCAGCCAGCATGGGGCTGCTTACCGGCCTGGCTGGCTGGCCCCCGGCCCACAGGCTCCGGCTGGAGGGGCCCCGGCGGCGCTGGCCTCGGGAGCGGCGCGGATGGCGGCGGATCCTGCCGCGGCCTCACTAAACGGGTAGCCCGCGCTCCCACCCGGCCATGGCTTCCTCCCTCAGCGGCGGCGCCTCCCGCGCTCGCCGGGGTCCTTTCCCTCGGGCGTCGCGCGGGGGGGCTGTCCTGCGCGCCTGAACCAGCGCCCGAGAATCCCCGGCGCTGAGGGCAAAGACTCCTCTCCTCTCCTCTCCCCTACCTTACCATATCTCTCCTCTCCTCCCCTCCCGTCCCTCCGCTCCGCGGGTATGAGCGCCGCGACTGAAACCTCCGATTCAGGCACCGACGTGGACACCTGTTTCCAAAGCCCCCCGTCCGGGCGTGACGCACTTTCTCAATGCGGAGAGCCGGATTGAGCTCATTAACGAGCCTCGAAAGGCACCCGGAAGTCCTGCCCCCGCGAGGCGGAAGCGACTCTTTTACTTTTTTCCCTAGCAACTCGTGGGCGGGGCGAGTGACGCGGAGCCAAGATGGCGGCGGCGGCGGCGGCGGGGAAGGCGGGCGGCGGGCTGAGGGGGGCGCCCGGCGGCGGTTCTTCCTCCTCCTCGTCGTCGCTCTCCATGGAGGAGATCCGCTCCCTCACCGACCTTCCGGACCTGGAGGCCGCCTACAGCCGCCTGTGCTCCGAGGAGGTGCGCGGAGCCCGGTGGGAGGGTCCCGGAGGCCATCTAGTCCGACCCGCTGCGCCCACCGGAGCGCGGAGGCCTCGACCCCCGAACTGTGGGAGGGCGGCGGGTCGGCACGTAGGCGGGAGAGAGTCATGTAGAGCCGGGGAGAAGAGCAGAAACCGGTTTCAGGGCCCATCTTAGCTGGAAGCAGGGAAGGGAGGCACCCGGCCCAGCTTCTCGTGGCAGAGAGTTCCACAGGCCTTGGAGCGCTTTTCCTTGCAGAAGAGAGGCCCTTGATGTAGTTCGGTTCCTCACTACCACAGTCATCATTGTGCCAGTCATTACTGTTTTTATTATTATTATTAATAATATTATTTCATTTGTACCCAATCCTCCCTCATAAGAGCTCCAGGCAGCTGTCATTCGTACTTCAAAATTTATCATCTCTCTCTCTCTCTCTGGCTTTTCGCAAACAAAGATTCAGGAGGGACTCACCCCACACTTTCTGCAAGCGCGCTGATGACTGAAAAGGCCAATCTGAGATAAACAACTCCGGTTGCAGAAAGCACAGCAGAGGGTCTCCTTGGGTGATGCTTCTGGGTTGTGATTCTTTCTGCGTCGTCGTTTTGGCGTGAGTTCTCAAATAAGGCTGCAGCATTGTGGATAGTGCGTCTCCATGCCTCCCGATGTGAGGCCAGGGCGGACCACTGTTGGTGATCAATTTGGCCGAGCCTGAGATGTTGTTTCAGGGAGTCTTTGTATCGCTTTTTTGGAGCGCCCCTCTTACGCTGACCCGTGTCGAGTTCACTGTAGAGTAGTATTTTTGGTAGGCGATGGTCCTCCATCCTAGAAATATGCTGTGCTCCTATTTATCATATAGAATCATAGAATTGGAAGAGACCACAGGGGCCATCCAGTCCAACCCCATTCTGCCATGCAGGAACAATGATTAAAGGTTTTCTGTGGGTTTTGTCGGTGCTGTGAGGCCATGTTCTGGAAGAGTTTATTCCTGACGTTTCGCCTGAACATGGCCTCACAGCACCGACAAAACCCACAGAAAACCTATGGATGACAGCTGTGAACTCCTTCAACTTCACACAATCAAAGCATTTCTGACAGATGGCCATCCAGCCTCTGTTTAAAAACCTCCAAAGAAGGAGATTCCACCACACTCTCAGGCAGCAGCAGCGGATTCCACTGCCAAACAGCTCTTACTGTCAGGACGTTCTTCCTAACGTTTAGGCAGAATCTCTTTTCCCATAGTTTGAACCCATTGCTCCGTGTCCTAGTCTCTGGAGCAGCAGAAAACAAGCTTGCTCCATCCTCAGTATGACAGCCCTTCAAATATTTAAACATGGCTTAATTTAATTGGCAAAGGAATCCTATTGGCTTTAATTGGCAAAGGAGTTATGCCCTGATCCAGCTGATGCAGAGAGGGGCTAGTTGATTCTGAAGCCTCTCTGGTGAATGAAAGGGCTTTAGCTCTATTGAATCCAAGGGTACAGCCATCCTAACCCCAGAATCCCCCATTTTGAGGTCTATTTCTACCAGGAGTATTACCTAATATCCCAAATCTTTAAAAAATCATAAAATTATACAAGTATTTATACAAATTCTATACTCATAAATGTTGGGAGGCATGGAGACGCACTATCCACAATGCTGCAGCTTTATTTGAGAACTCACACCGAACAAGTCTTGAAGAGAAATGACAACACAGAAAGAATCACAACCCGGAAACATCACCCAAGGAGACCTTCTGCTGTGCTTTCTGCAACCGGACTTGTCTATCTCGGATTGGCCTTTTTAGTCATCAGCGCGCTTGCAGAAAGCGCGGGATGAGTCCTTCCTTTGTTTGCGAAGAAAAGCCAGAGAGATACTCATAAATTACACACTTGCAGTAATATCATAGAAGCAACGCAAACAGCAGCAATCAAAGAAATGTACTAATTCCTTGTGTTACTGTCCTAAAGTTTGTACGAATAAGTACATTTTCAACTGGTGTTGGAAAGACAGAAGTGTGGTCGATGGTCAGATCTCTGATGGGAGGGAGTTTTGTTAGTGGGGTACTGCTGCTATGAAAGCCCTGGGGGGTGGTCTGATTACAGTTAATCTTGCAAAGGATTGGTTTGGGAACTGGTTAAACTTTGCAACACCATTCTCTTGCTTTGTTTTCAGAAAGCTGTAGAGGAAGAGTTGGAGATGCTTCTGGAACAACAGGGCACAATTGAGGGCAAGATGGCTTCCCTTCATCGCATGGGGTGAGTGACAAGTCCTGCAGTGGACAATAACAACAGTGGCGTTGTGGGTGCGAGGTCCCAGAGCTGCCAGGGATGGACAGAGCTGGCGGAGTGCTGCTGCTGCTGCTGCTGCTGCTTGATGGCGTTGCTGCTTTCTGCCCTTTGCTTCCAGCCCCAACCTGCAGCTGATCGAAGGGGATGCCAAGCAGTTGGCTGGGATGATCACCTTCACCTGCAACCTGGCTGAGAATGTCAGCAGCAAAGTTCGGCAGCTCGATCTTGCCAAGGTAACCCTATAAGGCAGAAGCTGGATTGTTTTCAAATGATATTCTAGAAGCGTTCGGCTTTTATTGGTCTGATGTGTAAATTGTGTTTTATTCTGTTTAATTAAAAGCATCCCTGAGTCCCATTCCTGGGAGAAAAACAGGATATAACTCAAGTAAATAACTGCACGTCAGCTTTGCTGACTGTGTGGCCAGGGAGCAGGACTCCGCTGTGGTGAGGGCTGGCCGGTGGGGCTAGTGTGGCGTGTCTGCAGCCTGGAAGAGAGGCGGGTGCTGCTTCTCCGGCTGTTTGAGGCAGGCCGGCCGTGAGCCCGTCTCCTCCACTTCCACCGGGCTTGTTTTGGAGGAGGGGTAACAGGGGCGGGTTGCTCTTCTTGCAGAACCGTCTCTACCAGGCCATCCAGAGAGCGGATGACATTTTGGACTTGAAGTTCTGCATGGACGGTGTTCAGACAGCCCTAAGGAGTGAAGATTACGAGCAAGCAGCTGCTCACATTCATCGCTACCTTTCGTTGGACAAGTCGGTCATTGAGCTGAGCCGACAGGGCCGAGAGGGTATCAGGTTTTATTTGTATATGGTGCTGGAATTCTGCCTTTCCCCACGTGTAGAATGTGTGGCCCCTCTAGATGAACTGTCAGTCTCAACTCCCCTCAGGAGGGCTGATGGAAATTACCCACTGCCCATTTTAAAAGGGTTTCATCCAGAGCTGGGCACGTGTGACTTTTTTTAACTGATTTTTTTAAGAGAGAGTTGCCTTTATTGATCAGAGGAGAACTGTCTGAAGAGGTGCATTATGGGTATACCATATTCCTTGCTTGTTGTAACTCTTGATAAGGCACTGCTGGAATTTTTTGGAAAAGTGCATTTTTAAAAACTCCTTTAGGTTACTTCTCTTTTGATCAAGCTACCATCTGGCTTGCAGTAAACTAGAGAATCATCCATTCCTAAAAACAAATGTACAGCCCTCATGGGTTGCGCAGAAAAATCAGAATATGTCTGCACATTTGTTGAGTTTTGCCATTAGAAGACATGGAGTTAAGACTTCCAAAGGCTTTTAAAGAGGTGAATGATACCTCTTCAGAAGTACTCACAGCTGCTCTTCGGGCCTCTGTTTCGTGCCCTTAGCAAATGAGTGGGTGCCTCGTGTGTCTGAGAGCTAGCCTTCAGGGGCTGCACACACTGCCCAAAATGCCCAGCCGCCCACTTCTGTCAGAGTGGCCAGAAATCCACTTCTGGATTGATAAGCTAGTATTTTATCATGGTCATTGGTGGTGGGGAGGGGGCTCAACAGCCTGTTTTAAAGGGGAACAGCCATTCCTGGAGGTCTCACTCTCTTTTTTAGCCAAAAACATGGGTGGCCTGGGAGTTTGGAGGGATCTGACATAGTTGTGCAAAAGCAGCCTTAGTAGAAGTCCCAAATATGTTAGTCAGAAGAGCTCCACCCTCCTCCTCAGCCGCTTGCGGGGCAGCAGAAGAGGGTACCGCAACTGCCCCACTTTCCTGGCAGGCAGCATCATTGATGCCAACTTGAAGCTGCTGCAGGAGGCGGAGCAGCGGCTCAAGGTGATTGTGACAGAGAAATTTGATGTCGCCATGAAGCAGGAAGACCTGCCCCAGGTGGAGCGCTTTTTCAAGATCTTCCCCCTCCTCGGCTTGCATGAGGAAGGACTGAGCAAGTTCTCCGAGTACCTCTGTAGACAGGTAAGCCCGAGCAGGGGTGGGAGCAGGGCTCACCTGCCCAAGCCGAGATCTGTCCTGAGCTTCTTTGGGCTGGGCTGGGTCTGCGGCCTCTCCCTTGGAGCACTGACTTGCCTTTCTTGTTTACGTTGGCTCCCCATTCCCCGACCTTCAAAAGATACCTGCCAGGGTCTGTCTTTTTGTAGGTGGTCTTTGGGTGGCTGGAGCTGTGAGGAGAGTAGCCACGCCAGCTGAAGACAGTCCTTCTTTTTCAGGTAGCCAATAAAGCAGAGGAGAACCTGCAGCTGGTGATGAAAACAGACATGGCGGACCGTCGCGCTGCGGTCATCTTTGCTGACACCCTGACTCTCCTCTTTGAAGGTAAGCAGCCCCTAACAGCCTTCCTTCTGCCATCACCGCCCACCCCCTCCCCATGTGTAAGAGGGTGATAGTGCTCCGCAGAAAGTATCTGGTGCGGGGGGTTTTTTTGTGTGTGTGTGTGCTGGTGCATTCCTGGTGTCATGGCTGCAATCAGGACAAGGAGCAGGGGCTGCTTCCCATCTTCCCCTGTGATTTGCCCCTGTAGACGGTAGCATTACCTCTTCCCCGAAGAGGAAGAAGGTGCCAGCCAAGCCCAGGGCAGGGGCCCAGGCCCCATTGGCAGGAGCCTCTGTCACGGCCTGCACACCGGTGGTTCTCAGGCTGGCAAGAGGGTTGTCTGCAGGTCCAGCCAGCCAAAAGAAGCTCTCCGTTCTCCTTGTCGCCTCCTGTGACTGGTGCTGTGGTCAGCATGGATCTCTCCTCTGCCCACCCATAGGAATTGATTTCTGTTTATCTGCACAAATATTGGTTGCCTGCTTTTTTATCTGAAAGCTAGAAGGCAGATTACAAAGTACAGTAAAAGAAATACAAAATCAGCAAATCAGATAAAGTGCACCCATGCCTCTGTATCCCCAACAATCCCTGTGGCACTGGTTTGTCTTTCTTTGGGGCCCAGACACAAGGAAGGAGCGAGGCAAATCTCAAAGGGCAGCAGGATTTCCACAGCTCTGGTTACTCCATAGGAAAGGCCGTGTCCTTCGTTGCTCCCTGCTGTATGATGGGAGAAAGCATGCCCAGAAGGGCCTCCAGAGAGGGCGGTTGGTGTTGTTTTGGTCTCAGAGCCTGGAGGAAAAGGAGTTCCCTCTGCATCATATGACAGGATGGGACTGAGGGAAAGCAATTCCACTCGACTAGTTTCTTGGCAGCATCTGACCATTTCCTCACATTTCCCTCTTTTGCAAAAGGAATATAAAAGTACATGAACGAATTTAGAGCTGTGCTAGGGTTTTATAGTCTTGTTGCTCTTGAAGAGATGGCTGAGAACACTGCTACCAGAATCCTATTGGTTACTCCCAGCTAAAGTTAGCCCGTGAATCAAGGGTTAAATGGTGTGCCCACAGACAGGTAAATACCACTCATTCAACAGGTCTGCTCCAGTTGGGGCTGACCAATAGCATTTAGGCCAATGTCTTTTTGACACAGCATTGCATTCTTCCGGAAATGAGTTGCCTTGTTCTTCACTCAGAGTGCCGAGTGGGAGGAGGACTCTTCCAGGCCAGTGGTGGAGCAGGCCACTGCCTGTGTTGCTGCACTCTCTTGCAGGGATCGCCCGCGTTGTGGAGACTCATCAGCCCATCGTGGAGACCTACTACGGGCCGGGCAAGCTTTACACCATGATCAAGCACCTTCAGGCTGAATGCGACCGACAAGTGGAGAAGGTGGTGGACAAGTTTGTCCAGCAGAGAGACTACCACAGGCAGGTGAGAGGCCAGCCGTGTGCATCCGCCGGAGGTAAGCAGGACATGCAAGAAGGGCTCTGGGCCCCTTCCTCCAGGTGGCCTGGCCCATGGCCGTGAGGGTCGTCGCCCTTGCTCTCAGGTGGCCGGCCTGAAAGCAGAGCATTACCGGCAGGCGGCCTGGAGGCTCTCTCGGCTGCCCAGCAGAGGCACAAAGGCGGCTGTCCCTGCTTCCTCGGCCCGGAGTCACATCCTTCTGCGGGGAGATCTTGCCCAGCCCATTCCCCTGCAAGGCCGGAGTCTGGGCAACCTCCAAAAGCGCCTGGCTCCTGGCCTGCCCCACGGGCACTTGGGCTGCCGGACATCTGTGGGATTCAGCACGAGATCACAGCTGTCTCTTTGTATCACAGTCTTACTTTTAGTTTGTAAATTGGTTCCTCTGCCTGCTGTTGACTCTTCTTCTAGCTAAACTGAACACACCAATAATTAAGAGAGCAACACTAACAGTAAAAAATAAACAACTTTATTTATACTCTGCCTTTTCCCAAAAGTTTAACACAAGATAGCCTGCAAATTAATATGCAGTCCAGGTCCCTCCCACCCACCCACCCACCCTTGTTTATGTTGGGTTTACATTCCCGGCCTTGCCACAGACACCGCTTTCTGTGTTGGCGATTGAGCTGACTTGTCTGATCTCTCAGGGAGCCTTGTGGCCCCACAGAGCTGTTTGCGTGGGCTCTGGCCACTCCCCACCCTGCTGGCCCCTTCCCTTCCAGCCATGCTCGAAAGAGCTGCGTGAGCACCAGGTGGTTTCCCACTGGCCCTCCTCTGCCCAACCAAGCAAACGCTGTGGCTTATACCCAACAAGGGCCTCTCACTCTTGAACCCTCTCCTGGACCTCCACTAGGCAGCCCCTCCATTGGGGAGCTACTTGACTTCTCACTCCAACTCCTCTAGTTGGTGCCCTGTGGCTGGTCATTTGGGATGTGGCATCTGGGAAGGAAGAGGTGCGCGCGTGTGTGTGAGAGAGAGATGGGTCACACTCTCTTCTTTCTTTCTGCTTGCAGTTCCAGCAGGTTCAGAACAGCATGATGAGGAGTTCAGTGGTAGAAAAAATTGAGCCAAGGTAGGGCCAAAAGAGCATCCCCCCCCCAACACTCCTGCTTTTTACATTACTCCTGCTCTTCAGATGTACACATTGTAAAAGTTGAGCTGTCTGTAAGGATGGGAGGGAAGACCTTTTCCCTGGAAGAACAGGTGGCCTCTCCTCATGACAGTCACTCCGGGCATAGCGCCTTCTCCCCTGTGCGGCCCCCCTCTGGCTCTGGGGCACATGAGAAGCTTAGTCGTGAATCCACTCACCCTCTCACATGTGCATCACAGCTGAGGCAGGAGGAAAGCTGCCGCTACAGAGGAAATTGGAGCGAGCCTCTTCATCCATCTCTGGGCCAAGCCTACCTTTCTTCCTGGCTCCTAGTAGGAGGGAGAAGAGGAAAGGAAGCCATTCTCCATGGTGGGACTCACTGCCATGTTGTGTTGCAAAGCCTGCCACCCTGGACGGCTTGAAAGGGAGATTGAGTGAGGATGGGGCTTTCAGGGACTGCTACTCAGTAGGGCAGCTGCTTATTGCTTCCAGTAACAGAGGCAGAACTGTATATATCATGTGTTGGAGCGAGCAGAACAGAGGGCACAGTTGCACTTGGGCACTGCTGGTTGGCAGTGGCAGGAACAGAACATTGGGCCCTTTTTGGTCTGGCCCAACAGGAATCACCTTATGTTCCTGTCCATTCCCCCCAATGCCGCTGTCTGGCTCCAGTGGGCGTTCTTAGGTTCTACAATGAAGAGGGAAGGAGGCAGGCTCTGTACCATGCCTAATTCGGGAAGAGCAGGTAAAGCAAGCTGCTGGAGTGGTGTGGATGCATTAGAGGGTGAGAGAGAGATTCACAAAGGAATTGTGCTGGGTAGGCGTTCAGAACAGGCAAGGGCCTTGTGATGTCGCCTGCGGTGGTCACCTGAGTGCCTCCTCCGCACTCCCATAATAACACTGATACCTGAACGTCCGTCCGCGGTGCTTCAGGTGTATTGCTTCTGTCTTCCTCATGACAGTCTCATACTATCGGCCAGCAAGAAGGGAAGGGAGGAGCAGCATGGCTTGCCCAGGGTCCTCTTCCGAGTTCAGGGCAGGTGGGAGATGGGGAGGGAGGCGCCCCTGCCTCTTGGCTGCAACACTGCAAAGGCACCACAGCCAAGTGTCACCCATCACTCTCAGAGTGACCCTTGGCTCATTAGGAGTAACAGCACAGTGGCAGGCTGGGCCGGTCAAGAGCCTTCCCTTCCGTGGTCTTTGCTTGTTTCCCCCCGTCTCTTTCTCTGCTCATTCTCCACGTCTTGCTTCCCCTCTTCCCCTTCTGCTGTGGCTCTGATGGGGAAAGCCTCTGCTAGGGCAAAGACATCCTCTTTGGACCAAGCTGGTGGGAGGAGGGAGGGATCTTCTCTTAACTAGGGTCAAATGATTCCTTGCTTGCATAGCAGCTAACCCACCCACAGATGGCTCCTTCTCTGAGGGGAGGGAACGGACCTTCACGGTAGGCCCCAGCATGCCACTCTCCAGGAGGGGTGTGCCACACACCAGAGGAATCCACAGCAAGGCCACTGGTATGCCTTATCTCTGTGTGAGGCATTCAGTCCACCAATAAGATCTGTGAGACCAAATTCCAGTCTGGGAGTCGCTTTAGAAAGGAAAGGCCAGTTGCCATAAGCCAGTCCTGCTTTGGTTCTGGGCCTGCTGGGTCGAAAGGCTTTACACCAGAGCTCAGAGCAGTAGCTGTCCCCACGAGGCCTGTGTGTCTCTGGCCACTGCTAAGCTCAAGTTCATTCAACCCACCAGGGACCTACAGAGGCTGCTGAGGAGGTCGAGGAATTCTGGGTGCAACCTCACCATCCCCCCCAAAAAACACACAGACGTTAGTCTGTTTCTTGCAGAATGCCCCAGTTCCCCCTCCCAAAAAAACCTGCTTCACTTGTGAGCATCCAACATTTTTAGCACTACTAGGCCAAACTGGAGCCAGTGGCCTGAAGGGAAAGGGCACTGTAGACACTCTAGCAAAGATCAGGACTGGGATGACAGCCACAGGATAGCTTGCAGCTGCCCATTTTACTCTGTGAATGTGAGGAACCGATCTGCCCCTCTGGCACACGAAAGCGTCAGTGTTCCCCGCAAACAGCTGAGCTCTGCCTCCAGGCTTCTGTCCCACCCTGTTTAAGGCAGGATTTCCGCCCTTTGGGCAGCTGCACTGCTGACTTTCACGCTGCCTCCCTAGGGAACTGGACCCTGTTTTGACCGAGGTCACATTGATGAACGCCCGGAGTGAGCTGTACCTGAGATTCCTTCGGAGGCGCATCACTGCCGATTTTGAGGTGGGAGATTCCATGGCACCAGAAGAGGTGAAGCAAGGTAAAAAGCCAAAGCAGGAGCCCCCCCCCCCCCGCTCGGGTCTGGTGCTATTGCTGCCACCGCCCCCCAAGCCCGCCTCAGAGCCTTGGCTTGATTTGGTTGAAAAGGTTTCCTTCCTAAATGGCTCAGGGCTCCTTGAACCAGGCAGGATGTGGCCCCATGGGTAGCTTCAGGAGTTTTCTCCCGAGGGCAAGGGAGAGCAAGCAACTAGTGTCTCCCCAGGTATTGCAACTCTAATCCCTGATGGTTGTCCGTGCTGGCTGGGCATCCCAATACCACAGGATTCCCAGCCTCCCATGGGAGGATATAAAATCTGTCAGGCTTTTCTCAACATTGTGGAGCTCTTGCCCCAGGGCTGTTAAAATTACTAGATAATGAAGTGGCGGGGGGGGGGGCTTAATCTCTGGTGGGCTAGAAGAACAGGCTTGAACTCTGCACCTCATGCATGGAGCTGCTGGATCTGCTCTGAGCAAAGGCTCTGGGGTCCCTTGGGGCAGAATTCAGGCTTGCTTTTTGGAGGGTGAAAATCGGAGGCGTTTGTTACCTGCTGGGGAGTGCGAGAGGTGGGGGAGCTGTATTCGTGTGGGCCTCCTCCCTGTGGGCAGCTGGTGGCCATTGAGAATGTGGAGCTAAAGAGGCCTGCTTGGGTCTGCTCTGCTCTTACAGCAGTGCTCCTTATGTGTACATTTGCTCGCTGATCTTTCCTAAACATGCGCAGTTGCCTGTCGGACAGGCGTCTTTGAAGCTGCTTTTGAGGTTGCCTCCAAGGGGCTGGAGCGGGGCTGGGGACGGGGGGGGGGCTGCCTGTTGACCCCAGCCTGGTTCTCGGCTCTCCTGCCCAGAGCATCACAAGAGCCTGGACAAGCTGCTTCACCACTGCCTCCTGAGCTGCGCCATGCAGGAGCTAATCGGCTACTACATCACCATGGAGGAGTACTTCATGAGGGAGACTGTCAACAAGGTAGGCGCAGCGCCTGCAGCCGTGTTCCCTCTCTTTGGGGGGCAGAGTAGCCCACCCACAAGGGCAGCGGGGAGGTTGGGCAGGTGGCCCTGGCTGGGCTGTGAAGAAGACGGCCTTTGGGTCACAGAGTAGGAAGGGGCCACACGGGCCATCTTGTCCAGCCCCTTCCCCTCCAGGGATACACACACAGCGCAAGCATTCCTGAGAGAGGCCCACCCGGCCTCTGCTGAAAGACCGCCAAAGATGGAGAGTCCTCCGAGGCAGTCTCTTTCACCCTCAGCCAGTTCTTGGGGCCTCTTTTCTTGTGACCAGGATTTGTGTGTTCACCTCCTAGTCTCCGGCACAACGTGTGGGAGGTTTGAGGTTTCCTACACCCCTCCTCTTGGTGGTCTTGCCGTGCCAACATGCCATTGTGGAGGAGAAAGGGCCTTTGGCAGTCCCTCCAAAGCGGAGAAGCCCTCTCTCTGCCTCCATTTTCAGGCCTGGCAGTACTGCAGTGCTTCTGAAAGGACAAGGGACAGGCCTGGAAGGACAAGGGGTGGGTGGGAGGGAGACCTGCTTGGGTGCCCTGTGTCCTGTTGGCTTTCCGTATACAAGAAGGCCAAGCCACTTGCCCCACGGGCCCTCCTTGGCATGTCATTGGCGGCTGTTGGCTCCTCCGCCAGGCTGTTGCCATGGACACGTGTGAGAAGGGCCAGCTGACCTCCAGCATGGTGGATGATGTTTTCTACATTGTGAAGAAATGCATCGGGAGGGCCCTTTCCAGCTCCAGCATCGACTGCCTCTGCGCCATGATCAACCATTCCATCACCGAGCTGGAGTCCGATTTCAGGTGCGCCCTGGGAGAAGGGGACGGGGGGCCGTGGCAAGGGGAACCAGAGCTTCTGCTGAGCCCCACAAGAGTGCACAGAGCCAAGAGGAACCAGTCAGATCCAGATCAGTTCCCCACATGTCTGGCCGTGTGGGGCAGGGTGGGCCCCACACCCCTCTCCCCAGCCACTGCCAAATTGTGAGAGGCCCAAGCTTTGCCACAAGGACCAGATCAGAGAAGAGGGTGGGTGGTGCATTTCTTCTTGTGCGCGTGTGTTTGGACAGCAAAGGAGCGCGCTGATCCACACCTCCACCCTTCTCTCTCAATCTGTTTCTTCATTCTGTTCCCAAATCACTTCCAGTTTGAGAACCAATGGAGAGAAGCAGCTGGAGCCCTTGCCCCCCTTTGAAAAGCATTCCCCCCAAAGTACTTGATCTGTGAATGGAGCAGACCTGTGGGTGTGGGTCTCCACCTGGCCCATTCTGCAGCTTAGATAATGCCTGCCTTTGCTTGCAAGGCCAAGTGGCCCTTCCAGGCCATTTCCTGCAGAAGAGGGACTGTGCTGGCGGGGGGGGGGGCAAGGAAGGGGCACATGCTCTTTGCGTGGATGCTCTCCTGGGCAAAGGGGAATAAATGGAGAGAGTGTGCAACATTTCCCTCACAGGACGATCCCTGAGCTCCCTCCCCCTCCCAAACAGCCTTGCCCTTTCCCAGCCCTGCCACCCTGAGGTGCTCCAAAGTTGTCTGAGGACCCCCAGCAACAATGCCAGTTCTAGAGAGGGGGCCATGAGGGCGATAGGGACCCCTTCCTCGGCAGGAGGAGAAGCAAAAGAGGGGCACCACCATTCAGGAAGGGTATTGAGAAGCTGGAGCATGTCCAGAGGAGGGCGACCAGGATGGTGGGAGGTCTGGAAGCCACTACGCCCTATGAGGAGCGGCTTAGGGAGCTGAGTATGTTTAGTCTGGAGAAGAGAAGATTAAGACAGCCATGTTTAAATATTGAAGGGATGTCATACTGAGGATGGAGGAAGCTTGTTTTCTGCTGCTCCAGAGATTAGGACACAGAGTAATGGGTTCAACCTACAGGAAAACAGATTCCACCTAAACATTAGGGGGAACTTCCTGAAAGTCAGAGCTGTTCGGAAGTGGAATCCGCTGCTGCCTGGGAGTGTGCTGCAGTCTCCTCCTTCTTTTGGAGGTTTTTAAACAGAGGCTGGATGGCTGTCTGTCATTGGGAGTGCTTGGACTGGGTGTTCCTGCATGGCAGAATGGGGCTGGACTGGATGGCCCTTGGGGTCTCTTCCAACTCTAGGATTCTAGGCGGGGTGGGAGCCTTCTTGTCATTCCCCCTTCTTGCTGGAGCTTTCTTGCTTCCCTCCCCCCCCCCCCACCCACTGGAGGGTGTTTTGGTGTGTGGGGAGGCAAGGGCTGGCCTTCCTCCCCAGCCTCCCCTCTCTCGGTCCCTCTGGCCTTTTGCAGGGAGGTCTTGTGCAACAAGCTGAAGGTGGGCTTCCCAGCCACCCCTTTCCAGGACTTCCAGCGAGGGGTGTCCAGTGCCGTGAGCCTCATGCACAGCAGCCTCCAGCAGGGCAAGTTTGACACCAAAGGCATCGAGAGCACCGACGAGGCCAAGCAGTCCTTCCTGGTGAGGGGTGGGCCGCAGTGGCGGGGGGGAGGCCAGATTCCTGGGCTGGAAGCCGAGAGGGTGGCCTTTAGCTTTCAGGAACCTGGGAAGTGGGGCCCCTCCCTGGCCAACAGGAATGTCACACACACACACAATGCAAGCTTTGGTTTCCAAAGGTTATCCTTCATCAGAGTAGTTGGAACAAGATGCAGGCAATCGGAGAAGAACCAGAAAAGCTCTCCTTCTCCATTGCCAGCCCTCCTCTGCCTCCCGCTGCCTGCCATGTTGCTCCTGTTCATGCGTCTTCCAGGAATGGGAAAATAGAAGAGGACCATGAACCTTTCTCTCTGCCTTTTGCTTGCAGGTGACCCTAAACAATGTGGAGGTCTGCAGTGAAAACATCATGACCCTAAAGAAGACCCTGGAGGTACCTTTTGCCACCTTCCACTCCTGATCAAAGAGGGCGGTTTCTTGGGGGTGGAGTGGGGGCTTGCTTACTGTTGTATTGGCTTCCCCACCGTGAGCATCGACTTGCTTGACTTTTCTGCTCCTTTCTGCTCAAATGGGTAACAGGATCATTTTGTCTAGACTGGGAGTCTTGCTTTATTGTGCTGAATTTTGGGCTGTCCTCTCCCTACATTTCATAGTGAGTCTCTCTACTTGTGCAGAAAGAATAGGCTCTGGGTTAAGCCCTAGCAGACTTAGGATATGTAGGAACTGTTATCCAGAAAGTGATGTGCAGCAGGGGCTTCCCGAGGGTTACTGGGGGTTACTGAGAGGAGGGATAATCCCATCACCCCGTTGTCAGCTGCGGCCAGCATCTTGGTGCTGCAGTGTCTCACTCAGGAAGAGTTTTTGGTCATCTGGTGCTCTTTGCAATGAAAGCAGGGCCACCTTCTCTCCCACAGTCAACTGCAATGTGTTACCACCTGCCTCTTCCTGCCAAGAGGCCTCCTGCCCCCTCTCCCAGTGCACCCATCGCCATTCTCAGTGGTCCTGTGGGTCTTTCTGCTTCCTTGCAGAGCGACTGTGCCAAGCTGCTCAACCAAGGGTTTGGCGGTGAACAGGCGCAGGCCAAGATTGACAGCTGCCTCTCGGACATGGCGGGCGTCTCCAACAAGTTTCGAGACCTCTTACAGGTGAGCGGGTGGCTGCTTGAGCCTCTTGTTCAATGGGAGCATCTCTGGCCAAATGGCCCGGGGGTTTGCTTCCCTGGCCATTGATGCCCAGGCTAAGAAGAGCCATTGGGCTGAGACATTCAGACGGTGGTGACTGTCCAACAGCTGAAAGATCTCTCTACTGTTATCATTTGGCTGTACAGAAAGTGTTCTCCTTTAGTAAGTAGTTCAGGAAGTAGAGAGGCCACAGTAACTAGTGTTATGTTGTCAGTCCGTGAGATAAAAGCAGGGCAGCCAGGCCCAGGGACCCTCGCCAGAACTGGGAGTGGGGCACAAAGAGGGAGGAGCAGGGCAGCTTGGGGGCTTTCTGAGGAGGCCAAGATCAGGGGCCCGATTCAGCCAGAGGAGTTCCAGGGCCAATACTGGAGGGAGAAGCCTCCTCCAAACAGACTTGTGGGTCTTCTTCCCTGTGGTGGGGCAAGCAGTCAGTCAGGATACACCTTAGCTGCCCCAAGAACCAAGCGCAGCGTGCCGAAGGGCCAAAGTAGCGTCTGCCCAGTGGAATGGGAACCGCCCAGGGGAGGTTCCCAGTGGCTCCTGTGTTCCCCTGCGGGCCAGCAGTGGCTAGCTCCAGAAGAGCAGTCTGTTAAGTGGGTGCCCGCCTGACCCTTGGCCTTTGCTCACCCCGCCCCAGGATGGTCTGAATGAGCTGACCAACTCGGCCATCAAGCCCCAGCTCAAGCCCTGGATCAACCTCTTCCTCTCCGTCTCCCATAACATTGAGGAGGTGAGTTCCGCCGCCTGCACAGAGGGGGTCGCTATGGGCGAAAGGCCTTCTTACCTCCCGGAAGGCAGAGGGATCTTAAGGCCAGCTGGCCAGATATCTGCTGAAGTACAGGATGTCAGAGAAACCCCCTCTGGCCATGGGGTGGAAGGTGCCCTTCTTGACCAAGTGGCAGGAGGGCCAAAGCAGGTGGGGTGCCGCAGAGGAAGGAGGGCTGTTTGGACCAGCCCTGGGGAAGGACCTGCTGGGGGGGGGTGCGTGCACGGACATGCTGCCTACCCCTCCCTTTTTACCCGGTGGGGAGCATGGCTGTAGAGCAACAGTGGGCAACCTGTGTTCTGTTGGGGGTCTGATTCTTCCCTCAGGGGCTGCCTGTCCCAGGCTCTTCCTCCCTCTCCCTTCTCCTCTCCTCACAGGGATGGATTGCTCTTTGCAAGGATCTTCCCCACACACCCTTCATCGTTCCATCCAGTTGTGGGACCCCCTACCCCATTTATTTTTCGCTCCTCCTTCCATGATCTCCTGTGTCCAAACCTAGTTCCTTTCGTGGCCTAGGCCAGTGCTTCTCGAACTGTCAGATGGCACAGACTGGCAGGGTATCGAGCGTTCCAGGACCACCTCTGTGCCATATTACTGTCATGCCTGGACTGCCAGTGTGAGCAGCGCTGGCCTAGGCGCAGCACCCCCTCCCAGGCCTTTGGCCTTCTCTCAGGGCAAACCGGACGCAAGCCTTTGGATGGCGATGAGCAGGTGTGGAGAATTCTGTAGGAGAGCCTGCTGGAGTCCAATGAAAAGGCTTTCTTCTGGGTTCAGTGGGATGAGCTGAAACTGATCCTGTATTCTCTGGAAGGTGCAGAGGAGCTGCCCACATGCAGGGAGGGGGTTGCTTCAGGCACCTCGCAGGATCCGAGGCAGGGGGCCTGGGATTATTAGACCTCTGCCCTTCTGTTCCCTCCTGCCTTCACGGAGAGCAGAAGCAACATCTTAGCTTATTGTTAAGGGTCTCTGAATGACAGTGACCCTGTTTGAGTCCTAATCCAACACTCAGACCACTGTACCCTGCGGTCTCCAATAGGGTGGCCCTTTCTAGGTTTTAACTGGCAAGCTTTTACACAGGAGGTGCACCATTGTCTTCTTCTGAGGCTGGTGTGACTTAGCCAGGATCACTTGTTGGGTTGCTCTGGCTGCGTGGGGATTCGAACCCTGGTCCTAGTACCACATTCATCACACTCCCTCCCTTTTTCAGTGTTTGATCTGCCTCTTTCTCTGCTTTAGGAAGAGTTCAACGACTACGAAGCCAACGACCCATGGGTCCAGCAGTTCATCCTCAACCTGGAGCAGCAAATGGGGGAGTTCAGGGTGCGTTCGGACACTGGGACACTCCTCGTTGCTTTAGGGGCAGCCCTGAGCCTTGCCTCAGACCTGGCGTGCCAAGGGGTGCAGGTCCAGTTCACGGAGACTCCCCTTGGCCTCTTCCAGCCTGCCTTTGTGTGCTTGGCCCAGGCAGTCCTGCTGTGCTCTGCCCATTGGGCCATCCTTCCCTGTCCAGGTCCTATTCCAACCCCAGGGCTCCACCGTGATTCCCTTTGGGCTGTGATCATCTGTCACCGGCAGCCCCCCAAGAGGGTGGCCACATAATAACCAAATCTCATGAAGTTGCCCATGGGCCCATGCTTCAGGCCTGCCTAGGGCCTCTGTGTTGCCTCTTCTGGGAGGGAGGGGTTGGGCTGCCCTGTCCCCTTGCCTTCCGGCCATTTTGCCCCTTGGAAACCAAGCTGTTGGCCCTCGCTCTGCAGGCAGGACTGTCACCAGTGATCTACGACAGCCTCACCAGTCTGATGACCAGCCTGATCGCTCTCGAGCTGGAGAAGGTTGTCCTCAAGTCCACCTTCAGCCGGGTAAGGAGGGGTGGCACTCACAGCCTTGGCAGGGAGGGTCCAAGAGGGCCTGCAGGGGGACATCTGGGCCCACAGAATCCTCCCCGCTCCCCCCGGCAGCTTCCCATTCTGAGCATCCTCCTTCTACCAGGGAGGCTGGCTGCACCCAAGAAAGGAAGGCCTGCCTTGTGCCTTGCCTCTTCCTCAGGTGACGCAGGTGCCTTAAGCAGCATGATCAAGAGGGGAGGGTGGGAGGGGGCATCCGTTCGCCTCTTCCCTGCATCCCAGTAAGCTCATGAGGGCAAGGGGTTCCCACAACAGAGCTTAGGGGCCAGGTGACCCTTTGGGCCGCTCACTGTGGACGAGGAGATCTCTCAGGCTGGTGCTCTCAGGGGGTGAATGCAGCTAGGAGAACCAGCACCCTTCTCTGCCCAGGTGAGGAGGAGGAGCACCCTCTGTGCCCAGGTAGCCAGGGTCCTGAGGCGGGCTTAGGAGCGTTGAGGCTGCATTTTCTGTGTGTGCAACCTCAGGTATCTCCAGAACTGAACACTGCTTAGAGTGAACAAACGTATCCCTTTCCCTTTTGCAAAAAAAGTCATTTGGCTCAGCTTTTGCGCCTGTGCTTCTCTGCCCTTTGACCGTCCTCTGCTTTCCCCCTCCTTTGCGCAGAGGTCCTAATCTTGGGTTCCAAATCAGTTTTCACAGCATGGTAATCATAGCCGGGGTCATATTGACATAACGTGCCCTGACAGTGATCTAGAGCTCCTCCCTGCAAATGCTCAATTCATTTCGGAGCACGTCCTCGGGGTTACTGTCATCCTGTCAAGATTCCGGTGGAGCTGGGCTTGTCTCCAGCAGGTCTGGAGGTGTTGCACAAGGGGCAGGTGTAGGGCACAGAACTTAGTGCTTGGGAAAATGTCTCTTCAAAGCGAGCTTTTAGCCCTCAAGGAGTGGGAAGATGGTGCTGTGTCTGAGCCTGGGCTTTCCAGCTGCTCTCTTGGGTGGCAGCCGCCCCTTGAGAGCTGCCAGCCCCAAATTGCCCTTGCTTTCCTTCTCTTAACACCCCCTTTTTTGGAGCAGCAGTAGGCATTCCAGGGGGCTTTTCGTTAGCATTTCGTTAAGTGGAATATGCTGTACTCTGATGGAGAGCAAGTCTCCCAGCAGCCTGGTAATTTCTTGGGCATATTCCAGTGGACTGTTTGGTTCTGGTTTGTTCAGCAAATCTGCCACCAAACTCTGAGGAATCTCCTGTCCCTCCACAACTGCCACCCCCGCTTTTTTTTTCCTTTCGTCAGCTTGGTGGGCTGCAGTTTGACAAGGAGCTGCGCTCCCTCATCGCCTACCTCACCACAGTCACCACCTGGACCATCCGTGACAAGTTTGCTCGTCTCTCCCAGATGGCCACCATCCTCAACCTGGAACGGGTGGGCAGGTCTTGCTCTTGGGCCCCCGGCTGAAGGGTGGGCTGGAGAAGGCGCTGCCCATCGGCCGCCCCTGCCCCTGGCGCGTTGGCCTTGGCTGCTGGGCACCTTCCTCTTTTCTCTCATGGAGCTTCAGATGAACACAGCGCCATGCTTTTCTCCTTGGGGGAGTGGGCTCCGTCGAGGGGGTGTCCTTCAAACAGCTCTTTCCCCTCTTCTGCTCAGGTAACAGAGATCTTGGACTACTGGGGGCCCAACTCTGGCCCACTGACGTGGCGTCTGACGCCGGCTGAGGTCCGTCAGGTGCTAGCGCTCCGGATGGACTTCCGCAGCGAAGACATCAAGCGGCTACGACTGTGATGGCCGCGCTGGGCAGAGGTGTCTTCTCCCCTGCTGGTAGCGGCAGCAGTGGCAGGGACTCAGCCGAGAGCTCTCCTCCAGTGGCCCAGTGGTGCTCCTGTGGCTTCAGGGAGAGGTCGGCTTCCCCCACTAGAGTCTCCTAGGTTGGGATTTGTGGGATTCGCAGGCATTAAATCACTGGTTCTTCCGGACTTCCTCTGCTTGTTCCTGGGAAGCCTTCAGAGGGGACAAGGTTTCTGAAGTCCACCCAGTGCACCCTGTGCTGGTGGCTCTTGATTGAGGGTCTTTTTGCTTTTGGCCACCTCTCCCCAGAGAGAGTACCGGCAGGTTCCCCTTCTTCCACAGTGAAACAAATGAGAGTTGCAGAAGATAAAAGTCTCCTTCACAAAGAGCAACCAGCTCACACAGTGGCTGAGGTATGTGTCAGGAACTTGAAATTCCTCTCCAGCATTGCTTTTGCACAAGTATAATGTGAGTGGCATTCTTTTTCACCCGGATCTTTAAACCAAGGTCTATGCGCAACCTTTCCTACCTGCTCGGGTAAGCAAGTGGGACTGGCTGCCAAGTGAGTGCTCTTTGCCGGCCATTCTGGCTTCAGCCTCTGGTGTGGCTAGCTAAAAAGATCTTGGGTAGCTCAGAGTAGCAGCCCCTCCCTGAGAATGGCTGTCAGTCCCGGGCTAGGCCACCCAATGGCCTGGCTTAGCTTTAGGGACGGACGCCTGCTAACCTGCCCACCCGTGTTGCTGTGTGCTGCTGCCCAGGTGCAGGCCAGCCACTGAGTGCAATTCCAGCCCCACCCTTACAGTAGGAATACGCCCGGGGGTCTTCTGGGAGCGGGGAAGTGGGGAAGTTAAGCCTGGATTCTGTTGGTAGACCCATGCAATCAGTGGGGATTTCCTACACAGGGACTGGATGTGCTGGGAGCACTCAGACCTTTCTCCACCAAAGCTCCCTCGCTTATGCTCCTCTCCACCCCATGAAGGTCATGAAGGAAGAGAGGTTGGGCGGCCCAGGCTCCTCGTCACTCCTCCCAAACATAGGGCTTCCCATCCCAAGAAAGGTCTGTGTGCAGCCAAGAGACAAGCAGGATAGCAGCAGCTTGGCCCATGCACCCAAAGGGGGTTTGAGCCCCTGGAGGGGGCTGGGTTTCCAAGGGCTTTTGGTCCCCCAACTCGCCCCTCGCTGGATCCCTTGCAGTGCTGCAGGAAATAAAACTCTTGAGAAGAAAGTTGTTTTTGTGCTGATTCACTTCTGGTTTACCTCGTTCTGTAAGGCGTGCTGGGCTCTTCCTCAGCACACACCTCCAGGGACCTCTGCCCGAGATCCGGAAATGAATGGGGAGAGGCTGAGCCCCAGCCCCATTGCTTGGTCTTGTTCTGTGGGATATGGGGTGCCGGACTCAGCTGGGGCTTCATCCCAAGAGCTGATAGGGCTCTTCTCCTGTTCTTACCAGTCGGGGAAGATGTTGGTAGAAAAGACAAGGTTGGCTTTGTACAATTTCACCGACAAACCCTTGGCGGCAACCAATACCCATCCTCCACCGCCCACAACCCATTTTGAGAGGTCCAGCTTGTAGCCAGAGGCTGCTTGTGCTCCGCTTCCTCTCCAGCCAGGCAGCAGAAGAGGCGCTGTGGTCACTGAGCTGGGCAGCCGCAGGTTAACGCTGGGCAAGTGGCAGTCCTTCAGCTGGCTGGAGAACGCCGTCCTTCTCCCTCTGGAGATGCATCTGGACGCCCGCTGTGTCCACCTCCACTGTGTGGATGCTGACGTTTCCCAGGCCCTGCAAGGACAAAGTGGCGAGAGGGAGTGTGAACCTCTTGCTCCAGCAAGGCCATTCACAATCACTCCCTCCTCCCAGTCCTGAGAAGTGCTGGGCCCCACGGCCTGGCGTAGGGAGCTGCTCCTCCTCACCTCTGCTTTTGCCAGGATCTTCTGCAGGCGCTCTTGCTGCCGGGGCTCCTGGGTTAAGACGCAGAGGAAGCCCCCACCTCCTGCCCCGGTCAGGCTCTGCCCGTAGACCAGGGGCTCCAGTGTCTCCATCATGCACCGTACAGCCAGGGGTTCACACCCAGGCGCCATCTTCTTCTTCTGCAACCAGTAACGATTGAGGCACTTGCCCAAGAGAGGGAGGTCGCCTGGGAAGAGTGAGAAGGAAGACAGGCAGGAAGCTCCAAGGGCTGCTCTTGGGAGCAACCATGCAGCCGCCTGCCTTGCTGCAGAAGAAAGGCCACAGGGAATTTGGGCATGGGGGGGGGGAATGAGGCCCTCACAGGTGCACTCCAGAGACCATAGGCCTCAGTCACACACACACACACTCCTGGCCACCCCAGACACTGCCCCACCCGGAATCCCCTTTCACCTTCCAACGACCCCTGGGTCCCACCCCTGCAGAGAAGGATGCTGGAGAGAAGGGGGTCTGGCAAGTGGGGGGCTTTCCTGCAGGAGAGCTGATTTTCCAGTGGTGGGACAGGGGGGATCCCCCTTTCTGTGGTGCAGCACAGAAAAGCAGTAGCAAAACACCCTCAAAGGGGAAGAGCCCACCAGCAGCATATTTTCCCCTGGAGCCCCCAAAAGGATCTCCCAGTATAAGGGAACAAGAGCGGTCCCTTTTAAGCCAGGGAGGGGTAAATTCCAGCCCTCTGGATGTTGTTGGGAGCACAACTCCCATTGGGCATGCTGGATAAAGCTGATGGGAACTGCAATCCAACAATCTGGAGGCCCATCCCAGCTAGCTGTAAACCTTACAAGGCTTTGGGTGATCTACCAGAGGCCTCCCAAAGACCAGCCACGTTCCACTGCCACCCCCTCAACCGGCATTTCTCTTAAAGCCTCTTTTCCTGTCCCTTGGCCTGAGTGTTTGGTGCTGGAAGGTGTGAGGCCACGCCGTGGGTCCGTACCTTGTTGAAGGGCCCGAGCACACTCCTCTGCGTTGTCCACCAGAGCGTCAGCGTTCTCCACAATGGTGGGCAGCTTGGCGTACCAGTTCCTGAGGACATCCTGCAAAGGGAGGAAAAGGCAGCCGTAGTGACCAGGGAGCTTCCTCTCAAGCAGCTGAGAGCGCAGGAGACGGACGGCTTACTTGCTGCGTTCATAACTGCCCCTTCTACCCCAGCGGAGTCCTCCTTCAGGTTCAGGGAGGAATGGAGGGTCCCCTTGCCACCTGGTGGGTGAGCGTTGGGGGGGATGCCAATGCAAAAGCCCTGCTAACCACCCCGTCCCCATCCCCAGGTGGCCAGTGGCTCTGGGCAGCCACCAGTGGCTCTCAGCCCTGGATTCCCTCGTTCTGTGTGGCTATCCACCCCCCAAAAATAGGGGGAACCAAGGTGGGCTGCAAAGTGTTCTCAGGCTCTAGGCAGGCTACACCAGCACCCCAGGCTGGCTCTGAGCTCTGCCTGGCAAAGGCCGAGGCCAAATGTGCCCGCCTGGCACACAGAGTCAAGGAGCGTGTTGGGAGCCAAACACCCTCCCGAAATGAGCCCAGGGGCCGGCCACCGTCCTAGCAAGTCACGCTGCCTCACTAAGGCCTCAGCCTCAGTCGATGCTTGGGTTCAGCGTGCCAGGAAATGGGACCAATCCTCAGCTGAGGAGGGATTAAAAATGAAAGCAGGCAGGCCTTTCAGCTGGAAAGTGAAGCTCAACCATTAATAAACAGATTGGCCTTTGAATGAGGAGAGCAACTGTCTGGCACTGGCGGTCCTTTGTGGTCACCACCTCCAAGCTGCCAAAAGTGGAACAGGTCTGGGCTTGGCCTGAAAGCTGGGTGTGCTGGCTGAGGCCGGATTTCATGATGGAGAGCCTCTGCTTCCATGACCATCCTTTTCCCTGAAATGGCTGCCCCTGTGCCCTCTCCCCTTTTGAGGAGGCTCTAGATGGGGAAAGGGGGACCTCCCAATACTGCAGGGCTACAACATCCACCAGCACAGCTGGGGCAAGGTTCACCCATGTCTGAAAAAAAAAAATGCTTCCCCAGGCCTAAAATGTTCACTGGGGGGGGACAAAATAGAAAAAAAATCTCCCAACTTTTTAAACATTTTGGACACACACCCCACAAACATTTTGAGACACCCCCCAGCTGGGAACCTCACCCATACCTGGAGCAGGTTGCGGGCAAGGCGGGTCTTCCCCGTGTACAGAAGGAGGAGGTGCTCGTTGAGGGTCTTCACGAAGCCCTCCGGGACAGGAATGTGCTCCACCTCCACCCTCAGTGGCAGCTGAGCCTTCGAGCGCCCAATCTTCAGGCCGGGAAAGAGGCCGCCCACCTGGTCCTGCCACCCCCCACCTGCGCAAGGAAGGCCATTGAGCGGAAGTGCTAAGGGAGCAGTACCCGTGCCCACACTTGGAATGGGGGGCTCTCCTGCCCTGCAGTAGGTGAGGTGGTCTCAGGGCTGCGAGAGGACAATGGCAGCCCTGAAAATCTCGGGCGGGAAGGAAGGCTTGGAGGTGGGCAAGAACCCCCCCACTTGGGGCAGCAAAGCAAACTCCCCTCTGCTCAGACGCCGCACAGGAAGAGCGAAGCAAGCGGAGTCCCCACCTCATGTTGAGCCAGGAATGCTGAACTGTGGAGCCTTAGGCCAGCCAGGTCTCAGTCTCACCTACCTCACAGGGCTGTTGTAAGGACGCCTGCCTGTCTCTGGGTGGGGAGGGGAGGGGGCACAATATGGAGTGTCAGAAATAATGGGAGCCAAGAAGATGAGGAGGGTAGAGAGCAGTTTTTAGAAAGTTTAGGGACTTTGCAACAATGGCTAATTGGGGATCAGTAGGGGACCCTTTCCAAAATGGAAAAGATCTCCACGTGCCTCCTGGTCCAGGAGAGGCAAAGGATTCCCTGATGAGGCCACAGGCTGTGCTGGCTCTGGGTGCTCAGAGAAAGCCTGGGGCAGTCAGTGGCCACCAGATTCCATGGGGTGTTGTTGCTGCTATTGCTACTACCACTGCTACTGCTACCCCGGTGGTGGTGGTGGTGGTGGTGGTGTGCCTTCAAGTTGTTTCCGACTTACGGCAACCCTAAGGCCAACCTATCCCAGGGTTTTCTTGGCAAAATCTGCTCACAGCAGTTTGCCAGCATGGCCCTTCTCTGCAGCTGAGAGAGTGCGACTTGCCTAAGGACATCTGGGGGATTCTAGGGCTGAGCAGGATTTGAATCCAGGTCGCCAAGGCCAACACTCTAACCACTATGCCACACTGGCTCTCCATACTGCTGCTGTTGCTGCTACTATTCTGGTTCATTTATATCCTGCCTTTTTCTGGGCCTAAAATATTTCTTCACAACATCAAGCCAAACCAAGACCCACAGTGGCTGGGAGAGGCCAAGGACTGTCGCTCAAAAAAATCAGCTTTTCTGGGGCCGAATCCAAACACTTGGCTTCTTACCTGTGGTGAGGACTTGCTCCAAGTGCAGGACTGCGTGGACCAGGGACTCGGTGGTGGTGGAGCGCCCAGACGCCTGGTACAAAGCTGCCATCACAGCACCTGCCAGGATGCTACTGGTGCCTGCCAGGGAGAAGGGGCATTATGGTTGGGAGGCATCCGCTCCCATCCTTCCTCTGTGGAGCACCAACTCAAGCGTGGTTTCGAGCAAGGAGAGCACTCTCCTGGAAGCCCCAAGGGAGAGGAGCCTCACCATCGACATGGCAACTTGGCTGGGAAAGGGGCATTCTGGGGCCGTGCTCCGGGACCGTGGATTCTACCACCATCTCTCATCGGACAGGCCGCCCTGAAGTGCATCTAGGCCAGTGTCCATCTTAGCTGTGCTGAGGTGCCCTCAGCTGAGGTGCCCTCAGGAAACCCACGGAGAGGGCAGGCTGGCAGGCAACCAGCCCCCCTCTCACCCCACTGATTGGTTGTTGGCAGCCAGAAATCCTGCAGCATCCCACAGCCCTCTCAGAGCTTGGAGGGTTCACAAGACCCTCATGATGGATGGGAAAACTGGTCCCGCTCATCACCACTCTGCCTAATGATCAGAGCAGGAGACCCCAACCTTAAGGCCCAGAAGGCACATCCTGAATGTTGAGGAAGTGTGGTGGGTGCTGTCACAAATGGCTGCCAACACACCCATTTCACAGAAGGCAAAGAGCAACAGAACCTCCTGCAGTACGTAAACCTCTTCACGTGAGTCATGTCCAAGGGTAATCCTATCCATCACCCTTAGTCTGCACAAAGATGAGATTGGGAATTGCCTTCTGAGTGGGGCAGGGGACCAATGAGACATCCTTTTGAAGAGCAAGAACCAGAACTGCTCCTGCACTTGTCACTGGAGCTGCTCGACTGACGCCAGGTGTGGACACGT
Source organism: Gambelia wislizenii (assembly GCA_030847615.1). Classification (NCBI taxonomy): domain Eukaryota; kingdom Metazoa; phylum Chordata; class Lepidosauria; order Squamata; family Crotaphytidae; genus Gambelia; species Gambelia wislizenii. The sequence continues at coordinate 42,964,840 of JAUMIR010000008.1, forward strand.
ACCCAGCCCTGATCCGTGAGGCAGGCAAGACCAAGTGTGGAGCTCGAAGCCTCCTCCGAAGCGCTCCGTCAGCTGTTCCTGCAAGGGCTTCAGGGAAGAGAGATCAACAACTTGTGTACAGATAAAGGCTGCTTTCAGCAAAGCTCCTGCAAGGAGAGATGGGGCAGGAATGAGGATGGGGGGACGGCCAGCACAAAAGCCACTAAGCCCCACAAAGGCCAAGGTGCCCCCAAGGGACAGAACAGCACTAGGGGAGGAACAGAGTCAGTCCTCCGGGCCAGGACCCTGCACCACTTCTGGGGTGAGGAGGGAGCAGAGAGGAGTTCGGAAGGATCAAGGCTTGCAGCCGGAATGAAGGGAAATGGCAGGAAAGGACAGCCCTTGGGCTACTAGTGGCCCCTGCACCCAGCGTTGGTGGCTCCCAGCCACTCCTCCAAACACTACGAATTTTAAAGGCATAGTTTTGGGACAGTTTTCACTTATAACCCTTCAACCGCCCCCCCCCCAAAAAAACACAGCTGAAAATGCCAAAAACTGCTCCCCTGTTCCTAAAATCTTTTGAGAGGGTGTATGTCAGCCAAACTGGCAGCCAAAAATGACATCATTTCGAGTTGCCACTTTGGCCAATATATTGCTGAAGGGAAATATTTCTGGGCCTGGATGGACGGATGGGTGGGCACAGTTTGTGTGGGGGGCGCCAAGAGGAACTGTCAGTTGCGCAACCCTCCCCCAAAGCGCCCGGAGGGAGGGAGGGGTTGCGCAGCTATCCCTCCAGAGCAGCCCTGGTCAACAGCATTTGAACAGAGCGGACCGCCCCTCTGCCCACCCCAACGGCGACCCATTCCAGAGAAGGGTGGAAGCCTTGCCCTGCCCTCTGGAGCCCCTACGCGCCTGTGGCAGCTGGCTCAGTTCCAGGGAGCCTGGGGTCACCCCGGCAGAAGCAAGGGCAGTGTGGGGCTGGCGCTGGCTCTGGCTCTGGCGCTCACCCACCGGGGGCATGGGGCTGGCAGTAGTCCCGCAGGTCCTCTAGCTCCCGGCACACCAGGTCCACCACCAGCTCCCCCTCCAGGCTCCCACTCGCGCTCATCAGGCGCAGCTCTGGTTCCGCCAGGCGCCGGGCCTGGGCCCCGATTGGCCTCTGCCCATCCACCAGGACCGCCGCATCTACCACCGCTCCTCCGTGCTCATAGGTGATTGGAGGGGTGTCACTCCAGCCTCCTGGAAGGCAAGGGAGCAGAAAGGAGGTCCCCTCTCAAAAACAGGCCCAGCCTACTCGGGGCCCCGCACCAGAATCTGAGGGGCCCCAGCTGGCTCCTGACTGCATGCCCCCCCACTCTGAGAGGCTGCCAGGGATCTTAGGGCCTGGGCCTCTCTGTGGCATCTGGTGGCCCCTTTGGGCTGCTGTCCCCACTTGTTTTCTCCCCACCCCCAGTTCTGCATCTCCAGTTGGGTCTGCCCCAGAGTGTGGACCCAAAAGGAGGGGGAATCCCCTTCCCATCGGTGTTCCCCTCAAATGCCAACAGAAATGGACCCCTTGCCATCCCCTCAGATCCCCTCTGCTTTGCAACAGAGAGGCTTGGGGTCCCAGCCTGGGGTTCCAAGCAACGAGCCCCACATCCCCAATCCCTAGGAAATACTTTCTACCTGGCTGGCCCCTCACCTGAGAGGTCGATCCGAGCTGGGCACTCCACCGTCACCCAGCAGCCCAGGGGAGGCAGCTCTGCCGGCAGAAGGCGGACAAACTGGCAGGAAGACATCACAGCCTGGCGGATGAGGATTTGTGCAGCGCCCTCGTAGTGCCGAGCGGCACGGACCAGCAGGGCCGGCCTGCAAGAGACAAGGGAGCAGGAGGAATAATAATAATAATAATAATAATAATAAAATTTTATTTCTATCCCGCCCCTCTGCAACGCAATCGGGGCGGCTTACAATATAAAAACTCCATAGTCCCAGTACCCTAGCCCACCCCCCCTTAAAACAATATTAAACTATAAAAGATTAAAAACATACAGTAAATTAAAAATATATAAATTAGAAAATATTAAAACATACAATAGGTTTTTTTAAAAAAAATGATTACAGCTCAGGGAGGACAGCTGAGTCTTGGGCCGGGATAGTTATTCAGGAAAGGCCTGGGAAGACCAGGCAGGCAGTAGCAGGAGAGTAGAAGGGGGCAAAGAGTTGCGCTTGCCTGGGCAGCTTCCACCCAGCTTTCCCCGCCTTGGCGGCTGCTGTATACCCTAACCAAATATGCTTCAGGACTAGCGGCAGGACCCCCACCTCAGTTTCACAGTCTAACACAGTGTTTCCCAAACTCTGGTCTTTCAGGTGTTTTGTACTTCAGCTCCTGGAACCCCTGATCGTTGGCGAAGGTGGGTGCAACTTCTAGGAGTTGAAGTCCAAAACACTTGGAGGACTAGAGTTTGGGAATTACTGGCCTAGCAGGGGCTACCGACTGGAGTGTTGGACCCTCAATGATTCCGATTCTATCCAAGAACCACTGAGGTCTCCTGGGATAAGGCTGCCCTTCCAAGGGGTCTCACTTGTGTGCAACTGTGCTCCCAATTCATTCAGGTGCTTGGAAGGGCTCCCAGAGCCTACGCCCATCACTGGAACCCCTGCTGGCTCTTCCCCCAGAGGCCCCGAATCTCCATTGGGAGGCCTTGATCCCTCATCATCTTTTCCTGCTCTCCATCTTCCATTCTGCTCCCCCCTGGGACTGCCAGATTTGTCATCGAAACTTTCTTCTTCTCACCCCAGTTACGACTCGCATATTTGTTTGTCCGTTTGAATCTTAAAAGTCCCTGGAGATGTTTCCTTCTCTATTTTTGACACCCTTTTCTGGCCACCTTTATTTCTAGCCCACCTTTTCCCCAGAATCAGAACTCAAGGCAGTGGCCTTGAGATCAAAACAAATACAATACAGTAGATACAAAAAGTCAGCATTATTAAAATGAAATTGATCTATCAATAACATTGAAAACAATTTCAAGCATATAATTAAAGATAGTAAAAAGCCATTGAAAAACTTCCAGAGAAGAACAGGACAGTCTCCTGAGGAAGCTCACCTTTTCCTCTTTCTCCAGGGGTGGGGTGAGGGTAAAAGGGGTTTAGAGTTAACCGGGGGGGGGCGGGGCTGATGCTGACTCAGCTGCCGGGGGGGGGGTTGCAGGGGGTCCCCTTAGTCCAACCTTTGGCCCTCCAGGTGTTTTGTACTACAGCTCCCAGAATTCCTGACCACTGGACCACCTGACTCAGGCTTCAGGGAACTGGAGTCCAAAACACCTATAGGGCCAAAGGTCAGCTAAGGGGGCATCTCCACTTTCTGTATGTTTTCACTCATGAATTTTCATTTGCACCCATTTACGTTTTTTAAGCCACCTTGAGTCACAGGGCTGGGGCAAACGTGGGGTGTAAACGGCCCAAAACAAAAGATAACAAAGCCCTGACTGGCTGCATTTGGGGCTCTCTAGTGGGATCCCTTCCCCAGCCCAGCCTGGAGGTGCCTCTGCCCTTGGACTGCCTGCCAAGGATGCTGGACGGGCCAGAGGAAAGGCTGCTTGACTGTTGGGGCTCTGGAGCGTCCAAGCAGCAGCAGCAGTAACTCCCCTGGGGCTTCCTTTAGGCAGGATTCCTTCCCCAGCAATGGCTGGGGATGGGAGGGTCTCCAGTCTGAGGACTAACCGGGCCAGGCCCTGCTTGGCTTCCCAAACCAGAAGAGGTGGGGTGGTGCCATTGAGAGAGCCCTGGGCAGAGCTGGGCCTTCCAGGCAGGCCTCCCTGTATGCCTGGTAGGAGGCCAGTGGTCCAAGGAGGAGGAAGGGGCGGCTGGCTGTCCTTTGGGAGAGCCCCTCGCTCCCCACTCTCTGCCAAAGCACGTGAGGCCCATCCAGCCAACTGGCAGCCATGCCTCTTGGGACGGGGTGGGGAGGATGAGGAGCAGAGTCCCTCCACTTGGAGCAGCTCTAAAGGCACATGGAAACCCCCTCAGCACATGCCACTCCTCCAAGCAGAGGCGGCACAGTGCCCTTGGCCATGCGCAAAGCGTACCCAGTGCACAGACCTTGTCTTGGCCCATCAGGGGGTGGGCCCAACACAGAGACACCCAAAGCCCACCCGGGAAGCCCTGCGCAGCCTGTGGAGAGGGGGTCCTCTCACACTCCCGGGCAGCTGTATCCCCTCCCATGCCCCCAGAGGTACCTGTGGAGCCAGTTCTTCCTCTCTGTGGCGAGGGCCCCGACACCCTCTGAGACGCTCCCCCTCTCGAGGTGCTGGAAGGCGGGGGCCCAGGCGGGGTTGGCTGCTGGGCCGCTCCGCAGCCCCCCCTCCCCCTTTGCCATGCAGGCCAGGAGGTCAGCGATGCAGGCCAAGGCCCGGGCGGCCACTCGGGGGTCCCTGGTGCTGGAGGCCACTGTGGGGCAAAGAAGGCACAGCTGCAGCAGGGAGGGGAAGTGGGTAGGTGGCCTTCAAGGGGCTTCGCTTGTTCAGCTGCCTCCAGAGAGCCTGGGCAGGCGGTAGGGGTGCTGACCATCCCCATTACATTTCATCTTTTCCCCAGAACTGGGCCTGAAGGCAGGAGTGGGGTCAGGAGGGGGGCTGGCATGGGGGCAGGTGATAAAAGGAGGAGGACAGCAGCCAGTAGTAGTCCCTCTTTGGGCAGATTCTCAGCCAGCCCTTTAAGCTGCAACGCTGGTCAGGAATTACAACCCGATAGAGGGAAGAAGGGAGGTACGAGGAAGGGAGTAAATGAGTAGGGAAGGATGGATGGATGGATGGATGGAGGCAGGCCAGCCTTGGAGCAAGAGGCTTCTCCTGCCTCCCTTTGCCTCCCCCCGCCCCCACCAGCCCTGTCTCACCCTCGTCCAGCGTGTCCAGCATGGCCTCCGGGTAGCCCCCCAGGACGGCGGAGCGGAAGAGCGGCAGGAGGTTGCGGCTGCTGCCCTCCATCAGGGCCTTCCGGGTCTTGCTCTGCCCCTGCCGGAGGAAGAGAGCCATGCGAGAGGCCAGCTCTGCCTCCTGGTCCAGGCATGCCCGCAATTCCTCCCAGGACATGCGCCACGCCGCTCGCCAGCGCTGCAACTGGCCAGGCCCCGGGGTGCCCAACAGCCACAGCAGGTCTCCCAGGCCCAGGGGCTCGGAGGCGTGGAGCACCGGGAAGAGGTGGGCGTTCAGCAGGCGCTGGCAGCTGGCCGGGACATCGCGGCTCCAAAGGTCTTGTCTCCTGGCCGGAGAGGAAAACAGGGTGGCTGGGATTTAGACTGTGAAGGGGCCGCTGGCCGCCACACAACAAAGCAGAGAAAAGGCCCAGCAAAGGAGCTGGAGAGGGGGGGCAGTCAAGGGCTGAGCACCCACAAGCACGGTGAAAAGAAGGGGGCTCCCCCCACAAACAATAAGCAAAAATGGGCTATTTTGTCCCTTGTCTTTGGCTTCCACTGCCACAACATATAAAGCTATGTACCGGTTACACAAATGCACACCATCCCTGTGTTAATCAAAGATGTTGCTGCATGAATGTGTGTAGCATTTTGGGCTAGAAACATATTCTGAATTTATCTCAGTATTTCAGCAATTCATATCTGAGGTGCTTCTCAGCTGAAGTGTTTTAATTCACTTTTGAGACGAGGAAATTGATCAACCTTCTGCAAAAAGACATTATTTTTTTAAAAAGGAGAGGAAACAATCCTCTCTCCAGAACTTTTTCACCGTTGCTGTAAGATGCAGTGGTGGTTCATTATGTTTTTCCTCGTGTGACATGGGACCATCGAGGGAGTGCCTCTCCTTGTGTGTGACCTTGAACCAAGGGGGTGGGGAGGGATGCAATCCCATCTTAGCAGATGTAGCAGAAGTGCTAAAGTTCTACATACCACACTTAAAACACTAGAGAGATCTTAAAGCGTTTATTAATTTTTTAAATGGAAGCAAAATGGAGAGTGGTAAGAACATGTTGGGCACACCCACATCTAACATCATAACCCGTGTCACTGAACTTAATTATGCTGCTATTTATTTGAAGGATGTAAAAAACACAGAGGCAACACAGAGGCATCAAAAAGTGGCATCAAACGGTGCGTCAACCTCTGGCAGAAATCAAAGGGACTTTTGTCTCCTGCAGGCGGAGCTGGGATGCTGTGTGGTGTGCCACAGAGGCCACCAACGTGGGCCGGGACTTGAGCACATACCGTATTCCGGTCCTGAGGAACAAGGCGGCCCATCGTGTGTTCAGGTAGGTGCCGTTTTCCTCTGCCAGACTCTAGGGAGAGAACAGAGATGGCGCAGGTGCCTCACATAGAAAGACACAATCAGGGAGCAGGAGGCTTGGCTGGGGGGCTCTGAGAGCCCCGAGATACCACCCGGTATAGGCGCCGATAGCCCCCCCGCCCCCAGATAGGAGCAGGGCCTTCTCTGCTGTGGCACCCCCACCTTTGATGCCCCATGCAGGTTCTATCACATTTTTACATTATTTAATTGTTTAAGATGCTTTTAGAATTCTTAAATTATTTGTGCTGTTTTAATTTCTAGTTCTTTAAACAGCTTTAGCATAAGCCGCGCAGGGGTCTTATGACACAGGTCGTGATACAAACATTTTGATAAGTACAGTAATGCAATTATCTGCACCCACCTCCCACTTATCGTGACGGCCACTCAGGGTGAACACCTTGCAGGTGATGCCCTTCAGTCGGACGGCATGCCCTTGGATGACCACATCCTTCAGGCGGTGGCCCCAGAGGGCCTCAGAAGACGCCACGTCCAGCCCTGTGAGGAGACAGCCGGAGCGGATCTGCAAGGGGCCCTGCAGGAGACCGAGGAAAGAGACTGAGCAAGGGCCCCGGGGCCCCCAGGAAGAACCCCCATTCTCCTCCTGCCTATGTGACGCCCCACAACCATTCTTTCAAGGGAGCTGGGAGTATTTAGGCCTGGAGAAGAGAAGGCTGACGGGGGTTACGACACAGCTGTCTTTAAACACCTGAAGGGGTATCATGCAGGCGAGGGAGTGAGCTTGTTTCCTGCTGCTCCAAAGACTACAATGCGAACCAAAGGAATCATGTGACAAGGAAGTAACGTCTCCAGAAGGACCTCCAGAAGGTAAGAGCAATTTGAGAGTGGAACCGCCTGCCTTCGAAGGTGGTGGACTGTCTCTCCCTTTGGGCAGAGGTCAGACAGAGCAGCCCTTTAGCAGTGGATTCCCACCTGGTGGGGGTTGGACTAGATGTCCCCCGGGGACTCTCTGATATCAAAATATGTCCACCTGGGGCCGTGTATACCCTGCCACCTTTGGGCAGTTCAGCCAGCTGCTCTGGGGTGTTTCCGAATGGACAACTCCTGGCCGGAACACCCCAATGGCACCGGCCACTGTTCTGTATCTCCCTCCTTAATGGATTCTTTTGTGAAAAGAAAGAAACAGTCAGACAGGAGAGTCCGTGGGAGAATGTGAGAGCCTTGCCAGCATTGCCTTCTGATCTCTCTCCTTTCCCAGTGGAAACTGTGAGCGCCGCAGCCGGGGATCAGCCTGCGTGGGCCTCCTCAGACCTTCCTCAGGGGCAGGGTGGGCTTGCAAGGGCAGCTAGACTCAGCAGTGGAAAGGCCCTGGCCCTGGCCCCCGGCCCTCGTCTCATGGGGAGCCTTCAGAAAGTGAGTTAAGGCCCCAGGGCTGGGGATCCTATTACCAGGGGATTCTGACTCCCAAGGCACTCCCAATACGAGCAAACAGCACGGGGGCTGAGTTCGTCAGGTCTTGATAAGCAGACCTTGCAGGAGAGACTGTGTGTGTGAGCCCCCACCCGTGTCTCCTCAGCCCCTCACCACAGACAGGGCCAACACGGGGCCAGATCCTGCCTAGCCCTGCCTGAAGGACTCCATAGCCCCCAGCAGCCCACGCAGCACTGGGGCTGCTTCCTCCAGTGCCTCGGCCAAGACCTCACACTCATCTCCTGCTCTGGACAGGATCTGGCCTCTGTTCCAACCTTGACCCAAAGATCCTGCAAAGAGTCTTTGGGACCAGGCCCTATCCTGAAGCCCAGAAGAAAGAGAGTTGGGTGGAGGGCAAATGCTCTCATCTGGCTGCCCGGGGTGGCCTACCTTCAAGCAGCAGTGCTGGATGGCGCTCCCAGGTCCCACGGCCACCGCTCCCTCCAACAGGCTGTTGGTGACGGAGCAGCCTTCCTCCAGCAGCTCAGGCTCCTGCAGGCAAGAGGAGGAAGAGGAGGAGGAGGAGGAGAGCCACAGGACATCCTGCTGAACCTGCAGCCATTCCGTCTCACCCCAGCCATCCTCTGGCCCTCTTGCCTCAGGGGAGGGGAGGGAAAGAGCACATCTCCAAAGTGTGTTTCTGTGGCCGTCAGCATGCCCAATCTCCTCCAGACTGCTACCTTTCTGGTGAAAAGAACAGGGAACTGCCCCTCCGAGAAGCCTCAAGAAGCGGCAATTCACTCTTCAAATAACAGCAAGGTTTAAATAAGTTGCATTTTTAAACATGAAAAAATACCAGTGCTGAAGTAGACTTCTGGAAACAATTGTTGTTGCTGTTGTGTCCTTTGTGTTTGATCATCTTCGCCTGTCCATGTAGACCCAAGAGGGCCACAGGGCAGGGAATTAATCCCTGGGGCCACCACAATTGTCCACTCCATCCTTAAGGCCATGAGCTCATTTGCCCTCTCTTGCCAAAACAAGTTCCTCATTATTATGAAAACTGAAACTTGGAAAAGGAACAAACTGCTGTGCGTGATCAGCAGATACACGGAAAGTTGTCTCACTCTGGATGCTGGCGTGGGACGTGGTTTTATTTAACTGTTGACCACGCAGGTCACTCTGTCTGTTCTTCTGGCCCATTCAGTTCCCCTGCCACCCAAAAGAGACCCCAGGTGAAACACAAAGGGAAAAGACTCTGCATCCTATCCATGCAAGGGACTTACCTCCACATGGGAATGTGCCACTTTGCAGAAGGAGCCGCCATGGGCAGTGCCCACGGAGGCTGTGAGGTGGCTGATGTGGTCGCTGGCAGACGTGGTCATGTAGTCATAGCTGCCATCAGGAATGTAGACTGCAAAGAAACAGAAACACAAGAATTCCCCTCCACCATCCATTAAATCCCTGAAGGGAAGCCTTGACCTCTCACTCAGTGCTCGCCCACCCCCAGGGAGGCCTCTGCACCCCTCCATGTGGCTGCAAGGAGAAGGGGCAGCAGCCCTGTGGGAGGGGCTCCACCCCCCTGCCTCCTGAACACAGGAAGGGGATGGGCCTCTGCAGGAAGGAACAGAGCAGGTCATCCCATCCCTTTTGGGGGGACTTCTCACCTCCCCCAAGACAGGTGCTGGGCCGCATTCTGAGGTGACCGCAACTGAATGCACAGAGGGGCGCTCCGCCTGGCCCACCCCTTGTTTGCGGGGCGCTCCTTCTGTGCCTGTAGCCCCCCACTAAGAGAAAGGAAGGCGTACTGTACCTCCCCCACCCTCACCCCACCCCATAGTCAGCACGTTCTAAGTGTGGAGGCCAGGCCACCACCAGACCACCAAGCACAAGGGAAGTGGCAAGGAAGCTCACCCATTGTGAGGGGCATGGTGTGGAGAGCCTTCCACAGCACAGAGCGGGCACTCCTCAGGGCTGCTGCCTTCTGGGTGTCTCCACTGCCAGTCCGTGGGCTCAGCCCGTTCACAAACGCCTCTTCGCTCACACCCCGGGCCATGGAGAGCAAGATGTCGAAGAAGAGAGACAACTGGAGAGAGGGAAAGTGCTGCAGGTGAGGGTGGGGGGAAGCTGGCACAAGGAGCCTGCTGACCCAAACGTCCCCCCATAATGCCAAGCAGGCAGGGGGGTTTCAAGTTGCGTGATGAACTGGGACTGTCTGAGCTGAGGGGGGAGAACCTTTAGCCCCATGGCGGAATCCAGCCCTCCCAACGATACAAACCACCCCTCTGCCCCAGCTCTGGCATGAGTTTTTCCCGTTTGAAAATGCCTCTCCTAAGGCCGGGGGTCCTGGCTTTCAACTCACACATGGCTGATATTTTTGGTCCCACCCCTTTAAAACCTTTGGCCTCACCCAACACTGGCACCCCCCTCCAAGAAATTCCCTGAAATTCAATCCAACCCTTGAGTGGCTAAAAGAGGTTTCCCTATACCTCCCATTGGTCCCCAGACTGGAGGGGAGGACACCAGAGTGAGAAGAAGGTTCTGAGCACCTACCCAGACCAAAGGGCTCTTTTTATTGCAGCACTTTGCTGCTGCTTTAACTGCCAAGGCTTCATCCTGTACAATCCTGAGGTTTGTTGCTTGGGGAGGGAAGTCTTTTGGAGGCATTTGTTATTTGGATGAACACATGCATACCTGGCAATGAATTCTAAAAATCCCTCGTGAAACTACAAATCCCAGGATTACATACCACTCAGCCACAACGGGTAAAGCAGGCTCAAAGTGCTCTTTTGCTCTTGGCAAAAGAGTCTTCAAAGAGAGAGAATCCCCGTTATATGTAGTCAAGGGTGGGCCACCCTAAAGATGGGCCTCTGCAGGAAGAAACAGAGCAGGTCATCCCATCACAGCCACATGAGGAGAGGTGAATTTGACATGGCTCCTGAAATCCCGGCAGGGTGGGTGCATTGGCTCCCAGCACGACTAAGTGTGGCTTCCACTACAAGCCCAGAAGGGAGGGCTGAGCTCCAAATTGGCACAGGCTTTACCATTTTCTTAAATGGCTTTAACTGGTTTCCAATGTCTTGGTTTTAACTTGACAAATTGCTTAATGTGCTTTCAGTGTGTTCAACATTAGGAGGAACTTTTTGACAGTAAGAGCTGTTCGGCAGTGGAACGCACTCCCTCGGAGCGTGGTGGGGTCTCCTTCCTTGGAGGTCTTTAAACAGAGGCTGGATTGCCATCTGTCAGGGATGCTTTGATCGTGATTTCCTGCATGGCAAAATGGGGTTGGACTGGATGGCCCTTGTGGTCTCTTCCAACTCTACAGTTCTATGATTCTATGATTCTGTCTCACATGAAGAAAGATACCATCACAAGGGCACAGCAGGCAAGTAAGGTGAAAAGGTAACTCCCCCCCACAAATCCATGTAGCCCCCCTCCCATTGGGATATAACACAAGGGCAGGAATCAGGTGCAGGTGGCCCCTGTGTGGTCCAGTGTGGCTCCTGGCACGTACCAATTGTTCTCTGCCAAAAAGTCATTTTCTGGCTGAAAAATCACTTCGAAATGCTTAAAACCTCCTTTGTGGGGTTGTAGAATGCTCCCCATTCCAAAACAGAAAAGAAGCACCTCAAAGTGGCCTGAAAGGCAACAAATGGCAGCCACGAGAACCAGGTGTGGTACTCCAGAACTACAGAGGAGCCAAAAATGAAGCAGAGTTGTCCTCGGAGCTGTGAGCCATGCCACCCTGCTATAAGAGGAGCAGAGGAAATGCCACAACTGCCCTCTGGCAATGGAGAGCGGACCCTGGAGGCTGCAGACGCTCTTTTGGGACCAATGGTCAGGAAAGGGCTGTCAATGGGAGAAACATCCCCAACTGGGTCGCCCACGCTAGGCCCTGACTTCTCTGTGGATGTCTTTGGTCTCCCACCTGCCCAAGCCCATTCTGCCCCCTCAGCAAATGCAGTCCATCTGGAGCAGGTTTTCCCCCAGCCCCCACCCCACACCCCAGACCTGGAAGCCTCTGGCTGACATGGGCATTAGACTGGGGGCGGGGCAGGAACAGGCTCACCTGGATAGGGGGGGCGCCTGAGTCCAGCCCCAGGTAGGTGCAGGCATTGAGTGGGGGGATGACATGGGTGGCTAGAAGCTGCTCCGCCGCTTCGGAGGAGGAGAAGAAGACGATCCCGCACACCTGGGCACCACCGTTAACGGGAGAAAGACAAGGAGAGAGTGTGTTACAAGATGGAGGTCCCCAGACCAACACCCTCAGTGCTTGCAGACAGAGGGTTCTGTGCCAGGTGTACTGAGGGAGGGAGGCAAACGCCATGCCCCCACCATCACCCCCAAATGCTCCCATCTTCCTGTTTCATGGCACACACTTACCAGCGGGACCTTCCCATCTGGTCCCACACACTGCTGGATTTGGTCTTCGGGTCTTTGGTAGAGGATGTCTTGCACGAACCCCTGCAGAGACAACATGGTGAGCTGGAAGAGCTCAGGCGGCAGTCCTGCTTGCGCAGCATTTACTCTCTAGGGAGGGGCCACACAATATGCAGTGGGGGTGACGTCATTCCTGTGCATGCTGGCCCTTTGCAAGCGTGTTTTTAATTCACTAAATAGCAGCTATCTAATGGAGGCAGGGGCAGGAAACAGATGGTGGGTGATCGGGAAATATCTCCATACACGTGACTGTGTGTGTGTGTGTGAGAGAGAGAGAGAGAGAGGACATCCATACATTGCTAATCCACAGGCCTTTGTTCTTATTCCAGGCTATATGTGTGGGGGGGGGGTTAGAACAAGAGGACCCCAAGTGGGAGGGAGCCATACCGCAACATTTTGTTGCAGGCTCCAGTTGTCTTCCTTTCGGTCAAAAGGGACATTGCAATTGGAAGTGCGGTACTTCCAAAAGAAGCTGGAGAGAGGCTGTTGGAAACGTCTCTGGGTGCTGGGGGCGGGAGCAGCTGAGGTAAGAACAGCTGCCCTGGCAAGTTGCTGAGCAGCAGCATACCTGATCATCAGCCAGGTAGACGCCATGCTGCCTGGCATAGGAGACGCTGCCAGGCACAGCAATCACCCTGGCTCCCTGGAATCCATGCCAGTCGATCTCTGGGGAGAAAGGAATGTTCTCATTCTGCGCACGTCTTGAAAGGCCTCATCCATGCCAATCTCCCCTCCCTCACCCCGCATCACCACCACCACGCTCCCTCTTCTACTAAGGAGTTTACGCTCTCTATTGTCTGTAAAAAAGGAGCCATCCAATGACAGAACTGCACCAAAATAAGGGGGGCAGATTAAAATCCATTACGATTTATCAAGGCAGGCTCCAGACATTCCTCAGAAGAGGCCTCCTTCCTTGTCCACCATCACCCCCCGCCCCACAGCCAATCCCAGCCCTCCCAGCTCCCCTGGGCACACTTACTGGGCACAGTAGGGACTGTGAGAAGCATATCGGTGCTGCAAACCCACACGCCGGGTGGGCAGCCCCTGCAGACCTGGAAAGAGATGCAATGGGTTGGGGGGTCTGATCCAGCCAGAAAAGAGGCCCCAGGTATGGAGCCGCCTTCCAAAACTAGAGCCAGCAGCAGAGTAGGTTTCCTCGGCAAGATACCCGAGGAGGAAGGAGAGTCCTGCTGCCTCTGCAGCATTTTCAGCAGCAGCACACCACCTTCTTCCACGCCACAGGCCACTGTTGCTGCTCTGCTCTTCTTCCCATCTCTGCTTCTGTCTCTCCTTCACACACACACACACACACACACACACACACCTTTTCAAAAGAGACCAACTGGATCAGAGCAAGAGATTCTCTTGGGTTATGACTTTGAACCTCCACAGAGATACCCTGATTTTTAATTTTATTGCTAACTTCTTTCTAGCAAAACCCAGATGCCCTGAGACTCCTGCACTGTGACCAATGAATTTTCACAGTGGCTTAAATGCAGTCTTTCTAAAGAAAAAGTGAAGAGGCCACATAAGTACAGAGGTGCTGGCCCAGAACAACAGGGCCCGGAAATAAGAGGCGACTGAGGCCATGGCTTCTGCCTCTGTGGCCACCAGGCCCCACTACTTCAAGGCCAGCCATGTGCCACCACGCCCCGAAGAGCCCCGTGGGACCATCCTGTTTGACTCTCATCGGTGGAGGGGTGTACCTGGTCCACCTTTTCCCACCCACCACCCCACCCTACAGAGAACAGCCTGTAACTGGGACCCACCACACTAACCTGGTGTGTCAAGGTTGCCAGGAGGTTGTCCAGGTTGCAAGTGAGTGCCTCAACCGGGGCGGAGGGATCCTCCAGGGGGAGGCAGGTAAATGCTCGGCTGCAGTCGTCAAATGAAAAGTCACGGCCCTGCCAGGACAGACAGAGGCATGGAGCAGAAAAAACCAGCAGAAGCAAGACACGGCGGGGGATACGGGAACAGGGCCTTCTCTGCCATGGCACCCTTGCCGTGGAATAATTTCCCCTCGGAAGCCCCACAGACACTGACACCAGCTTTCTTCTGGCACCGATTTATAACACAGCTTTTTACCAAGGTTTTGGGTGGGTCTAGCAATTTTGCCCAAATCTGTACAGGTACATGGTTTTAAACTCTTTTAAGTTGCTTTAAACTGTTATAATTCTTAATACACTTTTCAATAGTTTAAATTAAAAATGTTTTAAGCATATTTCATTTGTGTGCCTCCCTGAGTTCTTGTGATATAGTGCAGGAAACAAATATTTCAAGAAACAAACCATGACATCTGGAGCGGGAGGGAGGTTTTTGCAAGGGGGGGCTGCCAGCAGAGCTTTTCCGACACCCACCCCCCTCTGGTTGGCCTGATACGGCTAACTGGGGAGGGGGGTGCAACCAGCCCCACCTGGCCCTGAAACAAGTCCAGGTTCCCAACTCACCATGTGCAGAATAAGAATCCAGGCCTTTTGCAAGACGTCAGATGTGACCACCTGGAAAGGATGATATGAAGGGAGTTCTTAGCAGGGGCCACAGAGATTAGAAATGCAGCCACAAGGGGTGGGAGTGAGAGAGAAAATGGGGGATATGGGGTCCGAAACTCTCACTGCTCTCTGGCCTCTGGTCGTGCTGTGACATGATGCCATGCACTGAGAATAGGGCCAAACTCACAGGGGCTGCTGGGAGCTGCAGTCCAGCAATGTTCAGAGGGCTGTGTGCTTCCCAGCTCTGCCTAGGGCAACAAGGATCAAACCCTCTCATGGAAACAAACAAGAGGTCATCTGAGCCACCCACACAATGGCCAAAAGCAACCTAGCAGGGGTCTCCATAAGCCTCAGTTGACCTGAAGGCATGTAAAGGCCAAATGAATTCTCTGCTGAGTTTCTCTGGATCATGAAACACTCTCTGTGCCCTCAACAAACCTACCTGCAGAGCCAACATCTATCTCAAGATCACTTTGCTTGAGGAAAGCTGAGCTCTCACTGTTACAAGATCTCACGGCAGGGAGGGAGGTTAAAAATTAGCTATTTCAAGAAAGGGCTTTGCTCTCAGTATTAAATGATGCCAGTAATTTCCACCAGAATATGCCAGAGTCCATCTCTGATTGCTACCATTTTGTGATGGATTCTGCCCCTGTGCTCTGCCATTTTGCAACCAGCGAGCCTTTGGAACGTCCAGCAAATCCCTCTGTGGGAAAATCGGGGCTGGGGCCTGAAAGTCTCAGGCCAGAAGGTCAGTGACATAGTGTGTCCGCTGCGTCATCACAAAATCAGAACACCTTTGAGAGCACGGCTTCCACATTGTGAAGCGGAGATTCAGAGGTCTCCTCTGGCTGCCAGGAAAAGCAGACTCAGCTTCCTCCAAATGATTATTTACATCTATGTTTTTATAAAACAGACAGCTGAGGTCTCAACAACAACTCCTACGGGCATCCCCCTCCCCAGAAATATGATTGCCTCACTGGCCACAGTACTATTGCCTGCTGCCACTCCCCCCCCACAAATAAAATGTTAATGCCCGAGGCTTGTTTCTATGCCAGGAGCCTGCTGTGTAACAGGGAGGCCTGGTCTCCACCACACCTTTGGGAGTGAATGGTCTGAGGTGTGAGAGGCGGCCACATGGCTAAGGCACTGCTAGGGGGTGATGGGGGGCTCCCTCCCAAGCCAAGGTGCTTGTGGCTCCTCAACCAAGGAGGCCAGAAGAAAGGAAGGGCTGGGAGCTGGCCCAGCTCAGCCACTCACACACTCACCGTATATCCCGCCCGCGCGCTCAGGTGTTCAGCCGCCACCAGCAGAGCGTTGAGAGTGGCCCCTCCACTGCCAACCTGGACCTTGGGGTCTTCGACCGTGAGCAGAATGGGATTCCGGCCTAGGAAGCCCCGCCCACGGCGCACCTCCAGCTCTAGAACCCAATGAGAAGAAGGGGTGTCAGCTGACATAGGCCAGGAGGGCCCCCAAGCAGGGAGGGGGAAGGTTGGCTCTTCACTCCAGCCTGCATAGGAGGGTCAAAATCTGCCCCACAGTGGGCTACAGCTGGGGGCAGAGAAGTTGCCCCACTGTCATCCCCAGTCCCTGATCAGAGATAACCAAGACCCTTGGCCTTGGCCTTGCTCACCCCATTCAGCCTCCCCATTCAGGCAGCAGGCCCACTGTTGGACAGAATTTGTGGGGGGCAGGGGAGCCCCAACGCCAGGACTCTGCAGCAACCCCCTCACCTTTCTGGAAGGCAGAGACACTGTCCTTGTGCTGACAAGTGAGGACGACAACGGTCCAGTCTACCTCTTCTTCTTCGCCAGCCATGCGTGCAAAGCCAGGTGCTCTGCTCTGTACTGCTGGGCCCGCAGGAGAGGAGCAGAGGTCAACCAGGCTGAGAAAGACCAGAGCTGCCCAACCAAGATGGGCTCCTCTTCCACAACTCTGGCCAGGGACAAGGAAGCAGCAAGGCCTGTGTTACTGAGTTCTTGCAACTGGGCTGCATCGACAGGGAAACACTGCACAGGAAGGGGGTCTACAGGAGGTCTGGGGGCTTTGGATGGGGTCTGCTGAGGGGGCCCAAGATCCCAAGCCTGCTGATCAGCTGCATAAGTGATGCTCCTGCCTTCTCTTTTCTGTCAAAGCCATGCTTCAGCCAGCCTGCCAAGCAATTATCTCTCTGGGTATGAGTACGAGAAAGGGAAGATGCTGTGTGTGAGTGAGAGAGATAGATGGGGGGGGGGGCAGCCTTGGCCACAGCCAGAGCTTGGGAAACATGTATTTTTGGACTACAGCGCCTAGTATCCTTCCGCCCAGGACCGGTTTAAGGAATTTTGGGGCCCCTGCAATGCTTTATTTTGGGGGGCCCATATGTTTATCTCAGGTCAATGTAACCTAACTCAACCTAAGCTATTCGCAGTACAGGATATTCAGATTATTACTAATAATGTTTTTGCAGGAGGAGGGTTACTATGGGGCCCCCCACAATGATGGGGCCCCCTGCAGGTGCTGACGCCGCCAGTGCCTTCAACTGGCCCTGCTTCAGCCCATATGGCCACAGCCACTGCTGCCCTCAGCCAAGCCCATCAATCTGGGGGGTGGGGTGGATGAAGAGTCTGCCCTGGCCCAGGGTAGTTAGTTAGTGGGCCAGATTTCGGCCTTGGGGTCCCTATAATTCCACGGACTCCTCCCTGCACACAGAGGGCCCTGCAGTTCTCTCCTCTCCCGCCCTTCCCACAACAAAACAGTGCGGAAGACCTCTTGGTTCAGCACTCTCGGCACTGACCTGAGATAAACGTATGGGGACTAGTTGATTCACATGTGGCGGAATCAACAGTGGAGCGTGGGGAAACTAGCCCTCCGTGAGGTCCGAACTCTCCACGGGGGGCCCTCCTCTCATTTCTGGTTGAAGGGCCCCACAGCAATTGCAGCCATAAGGGGGGCTGTCATGGGGGGGGCATAGTAACCCTCCTCCTGCCAAAACATTATTAGTAACAACCTGAACTTGAATGCTCAAGGTCAGTGTGGTGGGAGAACAGTGGGCAGAAATGAAAGCAAGTTAGCCTGAGAAAATAGAATGTTTTGCTTCATTAACAAATGAGATTATAGTCTGCCAAAAGGTTTGAAAGTGCTATGCCTTAAATGTACAGTATTGCACTAACGAGAACTGGTTAGTCCTGACAATGAAAGTCAGTGGATGATGTTTGCTGCAGTGTCTGTAATAAAAAGTTTGCTGAATTCACACACACACACACAAACCCTGAATATCCTGCACTGTGAATAGGTGAGGTGAGGTGACATTGCCCTGAGATAACCGTATGAGGTCCCCAAAATAAAGCGCTGCAGGGCCCCCCAAAATCCCTTAAACCAGTCCGGCCTCCTCCTCCTCCTCCCTGGGCCCAGCCCCAGGGGCACTGCCCGTCCCCACAGAGCAAGGGGCAGCCAGCCGGACCCCCAGGCAGCACCGGGTCCCTCCCTCCTTCCTTCCCTGTGGGGCACCCAGGACCGGTTTGAGGGGCCCATCCTTGTGGGGGGCTCTCCATAACCCTCCTCCTCCTGCAAAAACGAGATTAGCAACAATCTGAATACCCTGTCTACTGTGAACAGGTGAGGTGACATTGCCCTGGGATAACCGTACGGGCCCCCCAAAATAAAGGGTTGCAGGGCCCCCCAAAGCCCCTTAACCCGCCCTGGGGGACCCCTTGGGGGAGAGGCCTGCTGCGGGGTGGCCCCTGAGGCGTTGCCATGGGAAACGGGGCGCGGCGGGGGCGGGGCTTTGGCGAGGCCAACGGGGAGAGGGGGAGGCTGACGTCACGGCCCCCATGACGTCACGGCCCCCTCCATGGCCAACCCCCTCCCGGGGGCCTTTCCAGACCCGGAACCTGGCGGGGCCGTGCGGGACACGTGTCCACCCGGGAGCTAAAAGTGACTCGTGTCCGGGCAAGAGCTAGGAGGGGGATGCTGGGGCTTGTAGTCCAAGACAGCCGCGCCTCGCCCCCTTCGAGCCTCTTGCGTCTTACCTCCTCCTTGCTGAGCCCCGGAGCCACCTCCGCCCGCGCTGGCCCTTTAACTTCGCCGCCGGCCGCTTTGCATCCTGGGAAATGTATTCCCTTGGCCTCTCCAGCAAAGGCGGAGGAGGCGAGCGGGGTGAGTCGGAGGCACTCCACTTCCCAGGAGGCACTGCGCCCCGGACCAGGCGGAAGTGCGTCTCCTTTTAAAGGGAAAGGCCTCCGCATGGCCGCTTTCTGGACTACAATTCCCAACTGTTCCCCAACCGGGCGCCGGGGAACATGGGGGCTGTAGTCCGAAGGTTTAGGGCTCTCCCGGACCCCGCCAGGCGCGTCTCTTTCTGCGTTTGGATTTATCTGCAAAGGAAGCCCCGTTGGCTGGAAGGCCCCCTTCGGAGCCTACCTGGCCGGGCGGGTTTTCTCTCTGGCGGAGGGAGGGCCGGAGGGGCCGCAGGTGCTGGGCTCCCGCCTCCGCTGGCCTCCGCCTGTCGGCATTGAAAACAGAGAAAGATGGGTTGGGTGAGGCTGAGAGAGTGTGACTTGCCCAAGGGGAAGAAACCTCTCCTCTCCTCTTCTAGCTAGGTGCAAGACTGAGTTTGTGCTCTGGGGCTTCCAGGCAGGAAAGATCTTTTCAGGGGAGCTTTGCCATCCCTTGAGGCTGAGAGAGTGTGACTTTCCCAGAGAAGAAACCCCCTCCTCTCCTCTCCTCTCCTCTTTCAGGCGGGTGCAATACTGAGTTTGTGCTCTGCAGCTTCCAAGCAACCCAGCCCAGGGCTTTCTTAGCAAGATCTATTCAGGGGAGCTTTGCCATCCCTTGAGGCTGAGAGAGTGTGACTTGCTTCCATGGCGGAGCAAAGGGGCTTCGAACCCTGCTCTCCCAGAGTCTTGTCAAAGGTGGGTGGGGGGAAGCAGCTTCATCAGCTGTTGCCACCATTTAAAAGAAGCATTTCCCCCACCACCAAAATGGAAGCCACAAAAAGTGCCGTCTGGTCAAAGGAAGATTTCCCCGGATGGGTTTTGGAAGCCGCCTCCAAGAGGTCTCGGGTGCGAAGCTTTTCTCTCCGGGCTGCTTCCTTTCACCGCAGCACAGTGTTAGTTTTGGATAAAACATTTGCCCAAACTGCTGCTCTTTTCTCCTGGTTCAGGAAAATGAGTACCCAGCTTGTGGGGGCAATTAGCTAACACACATTGGAAGCTGCTTAATGCAGTGTAGATGTGTAAATAGCTATTGCTTAAAACAATTTGTAAGCTGCTCTGATAGCCTTGTGGCTGAAAAGCGGGGTATAAATAAATAAATAAATAAAGGAACCCCTTCCTATTCCTTCCCTGTTATTTCTGCCTCTGTTAAAGAAGTCATAGAATCCTTGAATTCTGGAGTAGGAAGAGACCCCAAGGGCCATCTAGTCCAACTCCATTCTGCTAGGCCATGGATCCTTCTGTAGCTAAAAGGCTTCTATTCCAAGGCTGGACACAGTCACCACCTTATTGCTCAATGGTCAGAAGACCTTAGAATCATAGCTGGAAGAGACCCCAAGGGCCATCTAATCCAACCCCCTTCTGCCATGCAGGAATACACAATCCAAGCATTCCTAACATATGGCCATCCAGCCTCTGTTTAAAGACCTCCAAAGAAGGAGATTCCACCACACTCCCCAGTAGAACCATAGAACCATGAAGTTGGAAGGGATCCCAAAGGCTATCCAGTCCAACCCCATTCTACCCTGCAGGAAGACACAATCCAAGCCCTCCCAGTAACAGATGGCCCTCCAGCCTCTCTTTAAAAACCTCCAAAGGAGGAGACTCCACCACACTCTCAGGCAGTGTATTCCACTTCCAAACAGCTCTTACTGTCAGGAAGTTCTTTAATAATATTTAGGTGGAATCTCTTTTCCTGTCGTTTGAACCCATTGCTCCATGTCCCAGTCTCCAGAGCAGCAGAAAACCAGCTTGCTCCATCCTCAGTATGACATCCCTTCAAATATTTAAACCTGGCTAGCATGTCCCCTCTTAACCACATACCCAGCTCCCTCAGCCGCTCCTCATAGGGCCTGATGGCCTCCAGACCACCCACCATCCTGGTCGCCCTCCTCTGGGACACGCTCCAGCTTGTCATGCCCAGGAACACAGAGTTTGCTAAATGAGGTCTACTTGTACTGCGTTCCCACTGCCCAGGAAGAGGAAGTCCCATTGAAAGGAAAGCAAGTTACTTCTGAGGAGGCCGCCCGGTTGGTCTTCCTGCATGCATTACTGAGCACGTGTTACCCTCGTGTAGGGCTCTGGCCGGATCCTCTGTGGCTTGAACAAGCGGTCTTGTTTGCTCTGCTTTCTCCTTGATCTCATCATATCTTGTTCTCACACTTTGGTGTGAGCTGTGCCATGCTCTACCCCTGAGCAATGCAGCAGGACTTCCTTCCCACCGAGTGCACGTGGATTCCCAGGAAGGCTGGATTACCGGGTCACCCTTGGAACCAGATTCCACCTGGAGACCTGAGGGGAGGCCAAACACTTTGGGGCCAAATCCACACTACACAAATAATCCAGTTTGAAACTGGGTTATTTGCCATGGCTTCTTCCCATGGAATCCTGGGATTTATTTTATTTTATTTTATTTTAGGGCAGTTATTTTATGTCACTGGTGAATCTGCCAGTTATTTTAAATATATGCACCATTATCTGTAATTTTAAGGGGGGTAAATTATTTTAAGTTATTACTATTATTATGGATTTGTTTTTATATCCAATTATTGTGAGCCGCCTTGATTGCCTAATAGGCAAAAGGCAAGGTACAAAATAAAGTTGTTATTATTAATATTATTATTATTATTTATAGTTTGGTGAGGCACCAGCACTTCTCTTTGGCAGAGAAGGCTAAAGACCATATCAAAACTACAAATCCCAGGATTCCATGGGAAGGAGCCGTGGCAAATAATCTAGTTTCAAACTGGATTGTTTGTGTAGTGCGGATTTGAGGAAAGGCCCGTTGTCACCAATACTTGGAATAAACTCTGTGAGAATTATGTCTATGGACTTTTTTGTCTGACTTTCCATATGATTTTAATGTGCTGCCATTTTGAAAATAATGACATTATTTTGCTGGCCTTTGAGGACAGTGACTTCTCACGGGAGGTTTTTTAAAAGGGGTGTCCCCCCCTTTGGGGAACCGTTGGCTCCTGCCCGCGCATCACGGAGTGGATGGGATTAGGTGGCCCTCAGAGCTCCTTCCAAAACTATGAATCTATCAACATTTAATGTGAAGTCGAAGGCTTTCACAGCTGGCATCCATAAGTTTTCTGTGGGTTTTCTGAATTTCTGAAGATGCCAGCCACAGATGCAGGCGAAACGTCAAGAATAAACTCTTCCAGAACACGGCATCCTCACAGCCCGGAAAAAAAACAAGGAAAATCCCTCCTCCCTTTCTGGTGTCGGCAACTTCCCTTTCTTATGACAATTGTTGATAGTTCAGAAAGTACAATAGATGATAAACTTGTATACCTCTCCGTTGACACCCCCTTGTCGTGGGAGAGAGGCTTGCGTACCCTAATGATGTTTTGAGCTATGCTGGGGGTGGCATAATAGCCACCGGTAGGGTCTCCCATGCCAGACAGGTCAAAACCGAAGGGTCTGACAAAGAGCATCAAAGGGCAGGATGGGCTCTCTAGCCTTATGGCAACCGTCCTAGGAGAAGGACAACTCTAATCCCAAACCCGGGCAGATGGTGCTCATCCAACCCTGTAAGGTCAACCATCTAAGAGAAGGAAACTCTAATCAAACCTACGGCCCGAGGACCTCACTGCCACGTCCATGCTTGCAAGGCCACGGCAGATGAATCTCTGGTTTAAAGGGTGAGGCCAGTTCTGTGCACGCTGCGCTCCACCAGAAAAATCCATTGCACAGGCTCGAAGGGCTCGAAGGACAAATCCAGTTCCAAAAAAGCCTGTAGTAGCGATACTTTGAATGTTATTAGACAAAGAATTGTTTACATAACAAGGTAGCAGCACATCACAAATTTATGGAACATAGAGTTTGGTTAGTAAGGAACATAGACTCAGCCTGACTGAAGAGAGAGAGAAAATTTAGCAAGGACCCAGAGGCCATCCAATCTGAACCCCCGAATTAGTGACTGCAAGGTGACAGCATTCAGCAAATAGGCATTAGGGTCACTGGGGAGAAGCATCCAGTAGGGAGCCTCAGGGTTCTGTCCTGGGACCAGTGTGGTTTAACATCTTTATAAATGACGTAGAATAGAATGTATGCTTGTCAGATTTGCAGATGAAAACAAATTGGGGTGGGGGGCGGGTAGGGGGAATACCCCAGAGAACCAGATCAGAGTTCAAAATGGCCTTGACAGATTGGAGAGCTGAGCCAAAACTAACAAAATGATATCAGCAGGGATAAAGGTAAGGTATTACATCTAGGCAGGAAAAGTGAAATGCCCAAAAAAAAGGATGGGTGACACCAGGCTTGAAAGCAGGGCCTGTGAAAAGGATCTAGGAGTCTTGATAGACCACAAGCTAAACATGTTGACACTGTGATGTGTTGGCCAAAAAAGCCCATACAGTCCTGGGCCGCATCAACAGGAACCGTGTCCAGACGGAGGAAAGCAGAATCATAGAATCATAGAGTTGGAAGAGACCCCGAGGGCCATCCAGTCCAACCCCATTCTGCCACGCAGGGAATCTCGATCAAAGCATCCCCGACAGATGGCCATCCAGCCTCTGTTTAAAGACCTCCAAGGAAGGAGACCCCACCACGCTTCGAGGGAGTGTGTTCCACTGCCGAACAGCTCTTACTGTCAAAAAGTTCCTCCTCATGTTGAGGTGGAATCTCTGTTCCTGGAGCTTGCATCCATTGCTCCGTGTTCCAGTCTCTGGAGCAGCAGAAAACAAGCCTGCTCCATCCTCAGTGTGACATCCCTTCAAATACTTAAACAGGGCTATCATATCGCCCCTTAACTGTGTTTTTTCCAGGCTAAACATACCCAGATCCCTAAGTCTCTCCTCATAAGGCATCGCTTCCAGACCTTTCACCATTTTAGTCACCCTTCTCTGGACATGCTCCAATTTGTCAATATCCTTTTTGAATTGTGGTGCCTAGAACTGGACACAGTATTCTAGGTGAGGCCTGACCAAAGCAGAATAGAGCGGCACTATGACTTCCCTTGATCTGGACACTATACTTCTATTGATGCAGCCCAAAATCGCATTGGCCTTTTTAGCTGCCGCATCACACTGTTGACTCATGTTCAACTTGTGGTCTACTAGGACTCCTAGATCCCTTTCGCACGTAGTCTCATTCAGCCAGGTCTCCCCCATCCTATATCTGTGCATTTTGTTTTTTCTCCCTAAACGCAGTACCTTAAATTTCTCTGTATAGAAGGTGGCACTCTATTCTGCTTTAGTCAGACCTCACCTGGAGGGATCCTGTGTCCAGTTCTGGGCACCGCAGTTCAAGAAGGATATTGAGAAGCTGGAACTGGTCCAGAGAAGCGTCGTCAAGATGATCGAAGGTCTGGAAACCAAGCCTTGGGGGGGATGACTTAGGGAGCTGAGTGTGTTCGGCTTGGAGAAGAAAAGACTGAGGAGATTATCAGATGCGTTAAAAGTGGCGTTGCACGAATGCCAGGAGATCACAAAAGGGCTCTCTTTTCAGACAACGTCGTTCCCCCCTCGTTTTGCACCCGTTCTGCTGCTGCTCCGTCAGCGCTGCTTTTTATTGATGCAATAAGCCATCAATAGATCCCCCATTCCATTCCTGTCATGGATGTTCCTGCGTGTGACAAGGTGGCCCATTATGCTGGTGAGATCCCAGTGTAAGGGGGTGGGGGGCTTGCCAGAACATTCCGGGTGAGATCAGGACATCCAGGTAAGTGACACACTTTTTATGACCCTCCCCAGGTTACTTCTACCTTTTAGGGTGTGTTTTTGTCCTTGCTCTTTTTAATTATTATTATTCTTTTAATTTTTATTTTTGAATTTTCCCTGCTTGTGTCTTCTCACGAGAATCTGCAGGATTTCGATTAGTGCTCCGTTAGCGCTCCATTCACTCCTGGGCAGCGGGAACAACGGGAGGGGAGGGAAGTGCGTTGGCGAGGGTGCTTGTGGCGTGACTGGGACGGGACAGGGATGCTTTTTTTGTTCCTGTCTGATAATCTCCTGAGAGGGAACATGACACAGCCATCTTTAAACATCTGAAAGGATACCCCGCACAAGATGGGGTGAGCTTGTTTTCTGCTGCTCCGGAAACCAGAACGTGAACCAATGGATTCCAATAGCAAGAAAAGTGATTCTAGGTGAATGTCAGGCAGAATCGTCCATCAGAGGAACAGTCTGCCTGGGCAACTTTGGAGGCCTTTAAACTGAGGATGGATGGGCATCTGGTGGCGCAGGGGTTCAATGCCAGTCCTGCAAACCACCACATTGTGAGTTCGATTCCAGCGGGCTCCAAGGTTGACTCACCCTTCCATCCTTTCATAGGTCGGTAAAATGAGGACCCGGCTTGTGGGGGCAATTAGCTAACGCACACTGAAAACTAATGTAGTGTAGATGTGTAAATTGCTATTGCTTAAAACAATTTGTAAGCCGCTCTGATAGCCTTGTGGCTGAAGAGCGGGGTATAACTAACTAACTAACTAACTAAAAAATAAATAAATAAAAAATCTTTTGGGAGTGCTTGAGGGGGTTGGACTAGATGTCCCTTGAGGCCCCTTCCAGCTCTAGGACACTTCCCAGTGCCTGGGGTATGCTCAGGGGTCAGTCCTTTGGGGGTATCTGATGTGGGGAAAATCTTCGATGTTGGTAGACTTGTTACGGGGTCTTTCAGATTCCACCCCTAAGTGGGGAAAGTTGAGGAAACGATCTCCATTTATTGTTCAGAGGCAGATCCTGAAGGTGCGTTTCCTAGGTGAGTCCCACCTTTAAGAAGACACGGCAGGGCCAACTGAGGTTACTGTGGAGCTCGGTTTTGCAACCAGGGTCCCCTGGCACCCTAGGGCTCCCCAAAAGGTTGTGGTTGTGGGGGGAAAGCAATAGCCGTATCTATCTATATAATTCTCTTGGGTATGTTGCCTTTCCCAGTGCGCTGATTGGCTGCTCAGGAAACACGCCCAGCCAATCCCCACCCACATGCAAATTCCCTCTCCACCTCACAGTCCACTCCTGCCACTCAGTCTGTGGCCCAGATTGGGACCTAGGCAGTCAACTGGCGGAGGTGGCAGGCCACTTGCAAGGGGGCAACCAGGGGGCAAGTAAGTCACCCTCCGCAATTCTGGGGAAAGTGGAGAATGCTGAGAAGGGGGGGGAGACATTTAAAAACCTACCAGCCGACCTTACAGGGTTGTTGTGGGGGGATTTTTCAGGGCTGGATGGTACCCCAGGTCCAGCTAGTAGAGAACAGTGTTTATGCAGGAATTTGGGGGGGGGTATGAATTTTTGATTGGAATAAGACCATTCTACTGAAAAATACACCCCACCGCAAAAGGCTGTAACAATAATGCAATAATAATAATAATTGTTTCCCTCTTTTGTTACTAATACAAAAATAAAACTACCTACCCTAAGACTAATACATTTTTCCTCTTAATCTAAATGCCCTATGATCCCATTCTATTTGCACAATACAACTATACTTATTTGGAAAGAAGAAAAGGAGAAGGTGGGGGGAGGCCGAAAGGCTGATGCGGAGACCCCCAGCCCAGGGTCGGGTCCCCTGCGCCTCCCTCCGCCCCCGCGGGCATCGCCCCTCTCAAGCCCCGCGTCGAAGCCCAGGCTGCTCCTGACGCCCCCCCCCCCAAAAAAAGACCCCAGCCCTGGGCCCTTCCCGCCCGGCGCTGGGACGGACCCTCCTCTAGAGCCCCCCGGCCCCACCCCGAGCCTCCCTCCGTGGGGCGACGGAGAAGCGGACCACCGGCGCCGACCCCCCCCCCAAAAGGCTGCGGATCGCCCCCCGGCCCGGCCCGGGGTCCGCGTGGGAGGGGGCTCCGCCGGGGGGGCGGGAGAAGAGGCCGCGCAGCCCCCCCCCCCACTAGGCCAGGCCAGGCGGGGAGGGGCGTGGGGAGGGGTCTCCTTGGGGCCTCTCTCGCCACGTGACCCCTCCCCCTCCCTCCCACCCGGGGGCGGGGGCTCCCCGAGAGTCGGCAGCCGGGCCCCTTCGCTCGCCATCCGCAGAAGCGGCGGCTCCGGCCGGGGGTCTCTGTCGGCGGCTCCGCTGGCCCCCCACTCCCCGCCCGGCCCCGGAGGGAAGAGGGACCCAGGCCCGGCTCGGAAGAGACCCCCGCCCGCCCCAACGGTAAGGGGGCGCCCTCGGGGGCAGGGGGGGTTGCCGCCGGCCGGGGGTGGAAGGGGAGGGGAGGGGGCTTCCTTCCTTCCTTCGCCCCCGCCAGGCCCAGGGGGGTCCGGGAGGGAGGGAGAGAGGGGCAGCCCCCCCGCCCCGGGTCCCTGGCCCTCCCCTCCGCCGGGGGTCCCAGGGGCTCAAGAGGCCGGCCCCCTGGCCAGACCGGAGCCCCGCCTTGGCCCGCCTCCATGGCCTCGCGGGGACCCGCTTTGTCCGGGGGGTCTTGCCGGAGGGCTGGGCTGGGCTGGGGGCCCTCCTCTCCTCCGCCGCCCCCTCGGTGCCCCCCAAGGGAGAGCCCGGCGCGGGGGTCTTCCCCTGCGAGCCCCGATGGCCTCCTCCTTCCCCGGACTGCCGGGGGCCAGAAGAGGGGCCGGGGCCGGGATCGCGGGGCGCCTCCGCCTCCAAACCCCTCGAAGCCCCCCCGCCGCCGGCCCCGAGCCTAGGGACCACCCGGCAGAGCCTGGGGCCCCTCGCCAGCCCCGGGACCCCTTCGCACGGAGCTGACCCGGAGGGGGAGCCCCCAGGGGTCCAGGTTTGGGGGGGACTGCCTGCCTGCCTGCTGACCCCCCCCCGGGCACAGGATAATTCATTCCCTTGGTGCCCCCCCGGATCCCGCCTGGCGGCTCCTGTCCCGTTGCAGCCGCCTCGTGAGAAAGGGCTGGAAACCCAGGTTGTCCCTTCCCATCCGCGGCTGGGGTTCGCTTCCCGCAGGAGCCCCTCTCCTGGGTCCCCAAATCCCACCAGATGCCGGGGCAGAGCAGGATGGCCCCCTGGTAGAACAAGGCGGCGAAACCAGGCCTGCTTTTGGGATTCTTATTTTTTAAGAATATTTCCCAGCCCTGAAGACTTAAATCCGTGGATTCCAAATCCGTGGATGCGGAGGGACAAGTGTAATTTAGCATGCTGGTCCCTTTCTGCCCACCCCTTTGGGAAGGAAAGCGCCTCTCCCAACCCGCCCCCCCTGGAAGGGCTCAGAGTTGGGGTCTCCAGAGCAGCCCCTTGGGAAAGGGTGGCAGGGCAGGGACCCCGGCTGGCTGGCAGGAGCAAAGCCTCCAGCAGTGGTGGTTGCTCACTCACCCCAGGGCGCCTGCTTGTAGGAAAGGCTTGCTTTCATAACCTCCTAAAATTAGCTCCGAAGGGCTGTGAGGCACCCAGTGTTTCTGGGTGTGTGTGTGTGTGGTCATCTCCCTCCTGAGCTCCCCCAGGCCCACCCACCCTGCAGAAGGTGGAATTGGCCTGGGCACTCCAGAGGGGCTCTTGCTGGGAGACCAAAATCCTAGAAACAAAGAGGAGGGGACAGGGCTTTTTGTCCCCCCCCCCAGCAGTAGCTTAACTTCGAGTACTGTGGGGTGTGCAGGCCCATGCATGCCGGGCTTGGAGAGCCGCTTTTGCTGGAGTTCTCATGGGTGGGGGTGGGGGGTGGAACAGCGGCCTGGCATGCCAAGGGATGCAGCAGCAGAGCCAGGGTCCAGCTGGCTGGCCTGCAAGAGTGACTTTGTTGGCAAAGGGCTTGATAGCACTTTGGAGATCTACAAATCCCCCTTCTCTGCAGAAAGAGAGAGAGAGGAATGACTTGGGCTTGGTTCTAAAATAACTTGCTGTGCATGTTTGATGCGATGCCCTTCTGAGTATCTCACGTGGCACACAGCTGGATCCCCTCCACTTTCCATGGGGTGAGTTAGTGTGTCAGCGGCTGCTGTTCTTGCATGTCCACCATAACCTTCATTCATTTTATTGCATTATTCTCTCTCTCATATCTTGATTTCAGTAAGGCCTTTGACAAGGTTCCCCATGGCATTCTTGCAAACAAGCTTGTAAAATGTGGGCTAGACAAGTTAACTGTTCAGTGGATTTGTAATGGGTTGACTGGCCGAACCCAAAGGGTGCTCAGCAGTGGCTCCTCTTCGTCTTGGAAAGATGTGACCAGTGGGGTGCCACAGGGTCGTGTCCTGGGCCCAGTGCTATTCAACATCTTTATCAATGACTTAGATGAGGGAATTAGGGGCATACTTACCAAATTTGCAGATGACACCAAATTGGGAGAAGTAGCTAATACCCTAGAGGACAGGATCAAAATTCAAAATGATCTGGCCCTTGAGGATCATATAGAAGAAACAATACACCAGAATTTGGATCTATTATTACATACCAAAGACCTTTCCAACTGAGACCATTGTGTTAAAAAATAAGCATATTTCTTCCTTTGAATCAACTTTTCATAAGGTTTCTGCAAAAGAGATAGGAAGTGGAGCAACATTTAGATTCTTGAGGATTTTATGCTGCCTTTGTAACTCCTTTTTTGTTTTTGTTGTCCTCATTCATCATCAAACCATGAATTAAATTTTTAGGTTTGCACAGTTTTTTTGTTCTCATAGACTGTGTCATGCTTCATGGAATAAAAAAAGTTGGAGTACAGAAATTATCTGAGAATAGCAGTCGGTTGCCTCTTCAGCAGCACTTGATTGTAAAAAGTCTCTATAAATAGTAAAAGTTGGTCAGATTTCAGCAAAGAGTCCAAGGCTGCCAGATTCACATTTGACCATTTTATACAATGTTTGGAGACTGCTTGAGTTGGCCAGACCTTGATTAGTCTTAACCTTCCCTGGACAGGTAACCTGGAGTAGTATTTGGCTGATATCACAAGTTGGATAAGAGTCTACATTGAAAAAGTAAAATCAGCTCTAGCAGTGCTGCTGTAACTGCCGTAAAAC
The DNA here is from genome assembly GCA_030847615.1 of Gambelia wislizenii. NCBI lineage: Eukaryota > Metazoa > Chordata > Lepidosauria > Squamata > Crotaphytidae > Gambelia > Gambelia wislizenii. The sequence goes on from JAUMIR010000008.1 coordinate 42,994,425, forward strand.
CCGGCACACCAGCTCCTAAATGATTTTAAAAAGCTATATTCTCCCTTCTGGTGGTTCTCTGAAATAGTACCGTTTAAGAGAACCAGGCCAGCCTGGAAAATTGTGTAGATAAATAATTTCCCTTGGTCCTTCAATTGTCTGTATCTCATCAATGTAGGGTCTTGCAGTAGAAAATAGTTTGTGCCAGTGCATCCCAGTTGCTTCACCCCAGGAATAGCCTGGCCAGCGCCTTCTGCACCCTCGCAATTGTTATCCTGACGTGAAGTTGAAGGCTTTCATGGCCGGCATCCATAGGTTTTCCTTAGGTTTTTTCCGGGCTGTGCGGCCGTGTTTTGGAAGAGTTTATTCCTGATGTTTCGCTTGCATCTGTGGCTGGCATCTTCAGAGAAGTTATCCTGATGGATTGCATCAGCATCTGTGGCAGTCCATGAGCCGCCTCATTTTTAACAGGTCCACATTACTCCATTTGCATATTTATCAAATTGATTTTCATTTTCTCAGATCTTGACACAATTTCATTTTGAGCTGCTAATGGAAATTTCAATGTGGGCTTCTTGCCCTCTTGACAGAACGTCTTTTTGTACGTGGGATGAGGTGGACCTCTAAAGCTTGGAGGGATGCCAAGTTTTCAAGAAATCTAGAAACAAATAAGCTCCTTCCAGTGAGTTCATTTCTGTGCTCAGGCACCAATCTGGCCTTAGCCCACTCCCTGAAAGTAGCCATTGCGTGAGCATGAGTGTCATTAGAATATAGATATGCCACACAAGCTGTATCTACTATAGCAAGCAGACCTGGAAAAGCCACTTCCAAAATGTTCTGAAGGTGCAATTTATGTGTATTCTGCATTAAATACCCTTTTGGTTTGGTGTAATTGCTAGATAGATAGATATTGTAGTTAGAACTAACTTTCTACCATTTAGTACTAGGTTCTAGTTTTTGCTCTTGGTAACCTTTTCGTGGGGTAATTTTGCCTCTGAAAGGACTTCCGAGACCAACAAGGATGCTGCATGCTTGGTTCAGCGCCCTGAGCTGGCGTTATGTAGTTGGAATAACTGTGGCAAGAGAGCAGGTATTATTTCTGTGTGGGATGCGGCACCATCGCAGCAATTTGTTTGTTCGCACTTTGCTTGGAATTTTCCTGTTTGGAATGGGTCTGCTCAGAGATATTATCTAATAGTGCAAAGAGTTTACCAAATTCCATTTTCTTATACTGTGAAACCTTTGCGTTTTTAAGATTTCTTGTCTTCTTGACAGTACAGCCCCTCCTCTCCTTAACTGTTCTCGTGCACCCCTTATTTGGTACAGTTAGTTTATCTGCTTGGGCCCTGCATTTACAAGGCTTCATGAACAGGTTTTTATCCCCAAACCCTGAATCAGCCTTTTAAAATATTTCAACAAATGTAGTTTAAAGTTTATTTCATTTGGACAAGAAAGATTTGATGTGTTTGATGTCTTTCATTATCGTAAAAAAAACATTCTTCAGTTGGTAAGTTGTCACCAGTTATCTTCCTTATTTACATTATCATCTTTGCAGCTAGATCTGAAGTTTATTTCAGCAGCTCACTGTTATCCTGTTCAGATGGCTGTAAATCAGGAGGCTCATGTTCTCAGCAAGCACCAACTCTGTTGCAAGATTAATAGATGATGCATCTTTGTTAAAACCGCAGAAATTTATTTTAAGATCTGTTGACTAATCCAGTATAGAATTTGAGGGTTGAGCAACCATCTGCATCTTCTTCCTTCTCTTTCTCTGTGTAATTTTTGTTCGTTTTTCTGACTTCTTGAGAGAACAATCTCAGATGAAGTTGCAGTGCCCAGAAATTTTTAATTTTTTTTTAAATTGGAACACACACTATCTCACACATCTTTTACATACATTAAAAAGACATACAGGGAATACAAACTAACAAACAAAAAATACATTTCTAACATGCAACCTAAATCTACAAGGATACACTGTAGCTTCCTTTCCTGCAGCAGAGGGTTATATCTGTTAATAATGTTGGACTTCCTAAACGTGCTGTCTTAATACATTTCTACTCATTACATATTTCCATTATTTTTCAAACCCCAAAACTGATACGTTTCTCCATCATTGGTTTTAAATACAGGATAAATAAATCCCAGTTGACCTTTCATTAAGAAATGCCCAGAATTCTATAGTCTTTCCTTGTGAACTGGAAGTTTAGGAATGGCTTTGAAGATGGATATTTTATATTCTACAGCCTTTAATTATCTGATAGTAGAGAAAATGGTGATCCTCTGAAAGCGTTGATACAGAAGTGCAGGTGTGAGTATTGGCCAACTGCTAGTAAATGGGATAACTTTAAAATGGTGTTTTCTTCTAAATCTTCTTATTATTAAAATCCTTCACATCTTTGCTTGAAACGAAACAATGATAAAACTTTATAAGGCACTTTGGGCACAACATGTTGCCCCATCGCCATCTTTCCTGATGTTTAGCAGCATGGGAAGAAACTCTGCCATTCTGACCCTGGTTCCCTCTCCTCCCCATTTGACTGCTCTTGGAGGTTTACTAAAAACACTAATCGGTCCCCAAATGCACCCCGCTTTGCCTCCAAATGGGTCCCTTTGGAGAGGATGCGAGGGGCCTGAATGGGGTTTCTGTGGCTGTGAGACACTGATGGACGGCATCTTTTTGCTTTCTCTGTTTGCTGGCTAATCGCCGCCACCACCAATCCAATGCCTGGGGAGTTTGGGGGCTTGAGGCGGGCAAGTAGGGGACAGACCCCAGCCCACCCAGTCCCATCTATCTCCTGCAGAGCTGTTTTTGCAGCTCAAAGGCTGTGCCAGGGTGGGAACTGCCTGTCTCCCACCCACCCACCCAAGTTCTGCCCAGGAATCCCTCTCCAGGGTGGAGCCTCTGTGAACTTGGGCGGCACCCACTAACACAGTAGGGGGGGGGTTGGAGGTGCCCCTTCCCGCAGAAGCTCCTGGGGTGGGCAGGTGTCCCCGGTCAGCCTCCCGTGAGTTGAGTGCCAGGCAGAAGAGCTGGAGCAGCAACTGCAGCTGTGGTGGGATTAGGCTGGACAGGACTATAGGGAGTCCGGTTGGAAGGCCTGCGCGGCTTCGGGAGGAGTCCGGAGCTCCTGGCATTTTAGCACCGATTGCACCAGGAGGGCCCTTCTGGCCTCGCTGGTTCTCTGCTTCCTTGGCCTGGTGGCACTGGCCTGTCCCTCACCGTCCGGAGGCTGGTGGTGAGAATACCGTTTAGAGTGGCCACATCTGAGACGGTCAGTGGCTGCTGGATTTGAAGCAACCTGTTCTGCTCCTGAAACCCAGAGAACTGCAAGCCAGAACCGGGTGCAAAAGGCACCTTGGATCAGCATCAAAGAGCTCTGAGCCTGGGAATTTGGAGTAGTGGAACTGAAGAAGCCGCACCCAAATATGAGCTCCAGGCTTCTCCAAGGTTTCTTCATCTTAGCAGGGCAATTCAGGGAGGCAGCTCTGAAAATAAAATTAGGGAGTACAAGATCTGTGAAAAATCATTCTAACCAAAGGAGAAACTTATGGGGAGGAGGTACAATAAAATTTTAAAGCAGGGGCAGGAATCACACGGCCCCTCAGAGGTTGTCACACCCCAGTTCCCAGCCTTCTTCAACAGGAGGGCTGATGGGAGACACAGTCCAAAAACATATGGGAAGTCGCCAGATTCCCACCCTTGGTTTAGATGGTGTAACCGTTTGTGGTAATGAAGGAACTGCTTTTCATTTGAGTCAGCTCTGCCCTGAGGCCAGGAGTGGGAATCTGTGGCCATCCAGATGTTGTTGGACTGCAACTCCCAGCATCCCTCACTGCTGGCTATGCTGTCTCAGGGAGTTGGAGTCCAGCAACATTTGGCAAGGGGCAGGCCTTGTGATTCCCCCCTCCTTTAAAGCCGTGCATAGAAGAAATAAGTGGGGTCTCTGCCGGAGCAGAAGACCAGCAAGCAGGACTGGCCAGATCCCGCAGGGTGGTCTTGCTGGGGGCAAAACATGATGACTTCTTTCTCCAGACACAAAGCTGTTGGTGCTCCACCCGGGTGGGTGGAAGTCAGCTAAGGAGTGGAGTGTTTCTGACAGTTTCCTAGACTTGTTGCCAGGAGTCCAGACAGTCCCTTTTGTCTCAGGGTGACAGCTCGGCTTGGCTTGATGGTGATGAATGGCTGCTGGTCTTTCCGTGGCTTTCCTCGCAAAAGTCAAAGAGCCACACTTGCAACACTGCAAGGGAAACTTCAGGTCTGTGAACCCCTTCCGTGGATACTCGGTTATGTTGGCCCAGCTCTGGAGGAAGGAGGGAAGGAAGGCAGGCCAGTGTGGCCCTAGGGAGGAAGGGTGCTTTGGGGGGGGGGTCTCTGGGGCTTTACATTAATGCCATTTGTGCTTCTTTGAAACGCTTGATGTATGTATGTGATGTGTCACCTGTTGATTTATGGTGACCCCATGAGTTTCGGAGGGTTTTCTTAGGCAAGGACTCCTCAGAGGGGGTTTTGCCTGTTCCTTCCTCTGGAATAGAGTCTACAGCACCTGGGATTCCTTGGCGGTCTCCCATCTGACTACTAGCCAGAGCTGACGGTGCTTAGCTTCCAAGGTCAGATGGGATCTGATGCCTTTAAAAAACAAAACAAAATGGTTTTGTCCTTGTGATGCAGCCTTGAATTTGGGTGGCTTTGGCTAGGGTTGAATGAGTGGCCCCTAAATGAAAATAAGGCCGAGGAAGGGGAAGGAAGAGGGTGGGGGTGTCAGCAGCTATACGGGCTTGGACTTCCTTACATGAAGCTGGAAGTCAAGCTTGTCGGATCCGCTTTCTGGAGATGCAGCTTCCCAGCAACCCCAGGGAGCCTCCCATTTCCTCCTCTGTGTAACCTTGGCGTGTTCTTCGTAGTCGCTTCCCCCTTCTCTTGCTTTTAAAGAGCAGGAGTGGGTTAAGGTTGCTGAGTGGCCACAGAAGGGGACCCCTCTGTCTCCGGAAGCCAGGCTCTGTGGCATCTTGAAGCACATTCAGAGAAAAAGGGGTCCGCGTGTGAATATGTCCTTGTGTGCTACTCACTGTCTTCCTTGTGTGCCAGTTGGACACTTCCAGGTTTGGGGGGAAGGAGCTGCTGCCAGCCACCCCTGGTTGGCTCGCTGGCCGTCTGTGCCAGGGCCTTAGCCCTGCGGAGAGTGGGTGCAATCGCTGCCCCTTGGCCAGTGGATGCACAGGCTGCACTCTCCCCACCCCGTGCCAGGCCTCCCAAAATCGCCCTGCGCAGAACCCTGCTTGGCAGTGATCACTCGGAAGCAGAGCTCGGGAAGGCCCCTTGAGGGAACTACAGATCCCAGTCCTCCAGCTATATGGCCCCTTGCTCCAAGGAGCTGTAGTGACTGAGGGGTTCTGGGATTGTGCCAATCTGTGCTTAAGTACAGCTCCTGCCCTCTTTCCCTCCCTCTTGGCTTGGTGTTCCCTCATCGTTTCTCCCGCCTCCAATAGCCAGCCATTCCAATCCTCCCATTGATCAGCTGCATTGGAGATCGCTCCCTCCTGCTCCAGGCAGCTTAACTAGCCTTTGCCCAGCAGGGAGGCCTGAGGCTGCAGCCCAGCCTCTGCAGTGCACCATTGCATGCCCATCCCTGGGAAGGTGTGCCAGGTGCTCCGTCAGGCGCGCAGGGGGGATCTCTGCCAAAGCAGCAGCTGGCACACCTGCGGGAGCAGAGAACCTCTTCTCCAGTGAGGCTGCAGTGGATTCAGGGCACAGCTTGGGTGCTCAGGCGAATGGGGTCCATTTGACAGGAACCTGACAATTTGGATGCAGATTTTTCTCTACCCCCTCCCCCCTCCTTCTGCACCTCCTCCAAGTTCCTGCCTCAGTGACACCACTGAATTCTACTGAAGATGCCTTTGGTCTTATATCCAAAATGTGTATAGAGCCATTGTACTGTCTATTCTCCTTTATGAGTCTGAAACATGGGTCACCTATCGCCACCACTTACGACTCCTCGAACGCTTTCATCAGCTCTGTCTACGCACAATCCTAAATATACACTGGACTGACTATGTGACGAATGTTGCTGTCCTTGAGCAAGCAGGGATCACCATCATGGAGGCCATGATATTGAGAACACAGCTGCACTGGGTAGGGCACGTTTGTAGGATGGACGACCATCGCCTCCCAAAAATAGTACTCTACGGTGAACTTGCCACGGGTCAGCGTAAGAGGGATGCTCCAAAAAAGCGATACAAGGACCCCCTGAAACAACATCTCAGGCTCGGCCAAATTGATCACCAACAATGGTCTGCCCTGGCCTCACATCGGGAGGCATGGAGACGCACTATCCACAATGCTGCAGCCTTATTTGAGAACACACGCCGAACAAGTCTTGAAGAGAAACGACAACGCAGAAAGAATCACAACCCAGAAACATCACCCAAGGAGACCTTCTGCTGTGCTTTCTGCAACCGGACTTGTCTATCTCGGATTGGCCTTTTTAGTCATCAGTGCGCTTGCAGAAAGCGCAGGATGAGTCCTTCCTGAATCTTCGTTTGCAAAGAAAAGCCAGAGAGGGACCCCAATTCTAGAGTACCAACTACCCTCCCCATCCTGATTGGAGCAAAGGAAGCATCCCAGAGCAGGCATTCCTTCAGAGTTTCAGCAGATGGCCTCCTCCAATGAGACTGGGCTGTTTGGCTGCCACTGCGCTCAGCTGCGCCCAAGGCAAAGGTGTGGCACAGCTGCCCACTCCAGCAGAGGTTGATTGGAAGGAGGTCTACCCAGAACAGAGAATTTGGGAGGGGTGCAACAGGCAACCCCCTCAGTGGGATGGGTGCGCTAGAGCCACGTGTAACAAGAGTGTGCTCAGGCACCACGGTCTTTGCGTTGGTGTTCAGCTCCTTTGCAGGAGAAGGACTTCCTCCCCGCCACCCGTGCTACTGGCAGTCTGTGGGAAAGGCCTTGGGGCTTCAAAGCAAGGGAGGGAAAATGGGGGGGGGGGCAAAATTCAAGGCAGAAAATCATCTGCTGCCTCCCCCAGCCCCTTTGATTGCTGCTCTTGTCTCGTCTACACACTGAGGGTGGTTTGCTAGTGTCCCCAGACAACGGGGTTCAGTCTTGTTCCCACCTGCCTTCTTCAGTATCTCTCTTATTTTTAAATCATCACAGAGCTCAGGAAGCCCAAAGTGCCCCCCTGTCCGCACCAGTCCTGCAGAGCGGTCTGGCCACAGCTGGGCTAGATCTACACCTTTTCCTCCAAGTGGGGGCCCTGCGTCCGTCCTAGCCTTTCTCTGAGGTTTCCGGGACTCTTCATCCCGCCAGCCTTGTTCTGCCAACTGTGCCTATAAGCCCTGGGCCAGGTTGCCACCGGCCACTCACAATCTCCTGAAAGTAGAGAGCGGCCTCTTTCTCTGAGGTTCAGCAGGGGACGAGTGTGCCTTCCCTTTCTGCCCAAGTCGGGCCCCCTTTGCCTCGGCCTGGTCTCTCCCGCCATGCAGAACCTTCTGGCTAGGCGTGGGGGTGGTCTGGTCCTCATCCGTTTACGCTGCCTTTGTGTAACTTACCCAACATGGCCCATTCCCTTTCATTAGCTGTGAAGAGTCCATGTACCTGCCAGAACCAAGTACTGCTTTTTTCCAGAGGCAGAGCAGACCCCAGCTGTGGCCCTGTCGGGATACCAAGGGGGCCCTGTGGTCCACCCCTGTGTCTCACCGTGGAAGGGAGCATCTCCCCTTGTGCCAGTGTCCTGAATGGAGGACTGCCGCGTCCTTCCTTTTCCAACAAGAGCCACTGAGCCAAGGAGGGCACTCCAGCAGAATCAGAAGAGAGCCGAGAGTGGGACAGGCTCCCTGGATGTGGGGATAAGAGGGGAAAGATGGCACGTCCTTTGCGCCCTGGTCATTGTTGTGTCCCTTCACATCAGCTGTGACTTACTGTGGCTCTACCTCATAGGGTTTTCCTGGTGAGATTCCTTCAGAGGAGGTCTGCCACCCTCTGAGGCTGAGAGAGTGGGACTTGCCCAAGGCCACCCCAAGGCTTTCCAGAGTTGAGGGGGGCAGCTCAAACCCTTGTCTCAGACTGATGCGCCATGCTGGCTATCAGGAGCCCTGAGCGTGGGTGGCTGAGCCTTGGGCAAGCCTCCACCATGTTTGGGCCTGGGGTGCAGGATTCTTCCCCGGGCCCCTTCCCCACACAAGTGGGTCTTAAGACAAAACTGTGGTGGTTCATGGCTCTGGGGCCATTTCTGGCTGGCACAGGGAGGGGGAGCAGTGAAAGTTGGCGCTGGTCCTTCAGCAGCAAGACGGGCTTATCGGCTCAGCCGCATTAAACGTAAGCCACTGTGCAGGAAGGTTGCAGCAGAGGAATTGAGAAATACTATACGCTGGGCTTCTGGAAGGGAAGCGTGTCCTTTGTGTTGATCCTTGGGAGAGGCCCTCGGGAGAGGCCTGCCTGCCTGCCAAGGTTGGTGGACAGCAGCTCCCAGCATCCCTCACCATGGGACTGTGCTAGCTAGTGAGGCTGCTAGGAGTTGCAGCTGAAAGGTGCCTCTGGCCCAGCTGAAGGGTGCCTCTGGAGGTCTTTAAACAGAGGCTGGGTGGCCATCTGTCGGGGATGCTTTGATCAAGATTTCCTGCGTGGCAGGGGGTTGGACTGGATGCCCTCGTGGTCTCTTCCAACTCTGCAATTCTATGATTCTATGATACTCCTAAAGGGGTAGCCGGCGCAGGGAGCAACAAACCACAGATACCAGAGCTTATAGGAAGGAGGTAGAAACCCAGCTGAGTGACAGAAGCGCTTGAGCCCGGTGGGGAGTTTTCATTGGCCTCTTCAGCCAGTGGTGGGCATCTTGCAGCCCTTGCAGTGTTGCTTAACTATGACTCCCTCACTTTGGGCTATGTCAGGATGGTGCTGGAAGTCCAGGGACATCCGGAAGGCCCAAGGAAGGCTTGCCCTTGGCTTCAAGTGGAGTGGAAATGCAGAAGTGGAAGCCCGAACAGGGGACGTGGGGGGTCAGAACAAGGCCTGCCCTGAGGGGCCGGGAGGCAGACAGTGGCAGACAGTGTGAGCTGTGTGTGTGTGGGGAGCCATTGTTTCATTCCGGCCTGGCTCTTATGGAAGAAAAGGGCCTTTGTGTCTGCTGTTTCCTCCCACAGTCAGTTAAACAGACGCTGACAGAGGCCTCCTGGGGCTGCTCAGTCCGGCCCAACAGGCAAAACATTTCCCAGGGTTGGGGGGTCTCCCCTCTGTTCTGACTACTTCCCCCCATCTCAGCACACCTGAGACTGCAGCTGAGTCAATTAACGGGAGGGAAATGGAGGGCAAGAACCCACTGTGAACTTGGAGCCCCGGTACCACATTGTCTTCCTCCTGGCTGTTTCTTTCCCCTTTATGTCCCCTTTCCTCCATTTTGTAGCCTTGCTCCCAGATTGTGGGTGCCACATGTGTGCCAGGTGTTGTGCAGATGTGCATTCATGCACAGCTGTTTCCTTCCCACTCTTGAAAGGCCTCTGGTTTCTGAGGTCTGGATTGTTCCTGCAAGATAACCAGAGGAGTTTCTTGGACAGTTTCTGCTCCAACTCAGATGGCAAACGGCAAACCAGCATTCAGTGTTCCCAGAATCTCTTCCAGGGAGGTGGGGTGAGAGCATTCCCCCCTGCAATCTTTTTTGTTTTGTGCTGTTGTGACACCGCTGGGCAGCTCTGGGTTATCATTCTCTGCCTGCTGCCTTGTCTGGGTGACAGCTGCTTTCAGACTGCTTGCAAAGGGAGGGCCGGCAAGAAACTGGCAAGAGAGATGGTCCGATAACAGCCTAGACTGCTCGAGGCGGTGGCGGTGGCTGGTGCCTCTGAAGGTGATTTTTGGCTCAGATGAGTTGCCCTGCCCTGTCCTGCCTTGCCCTGTGGTGGATTTATGAGAAAGACCTTGCTGATGATTCACAAGACTTGTAGCGATAAGGCAGGGTGGGAATTGTGCCACCCAGCACCCAGGACTGCAGCTCCCAGCATCCCTCACCACTTGGTGGGGTCAGTCCAGTGATATCTGCTCAGCTGCCATGTGCCCTCCCTCCTACCCACAGTAAGGGAAGCAGACAGCTTGCCTTGAAGATCAGCTGGAGCGAGCTGGCCCAGGGCTCCCTGCTTTGGTCAGACTTCACCTGGAATACTGCGTCCACAATTCAGGAAGGGTATGGAGAAGCTGGAACGTGTCCAGAGGAAGGCAATCAGGATGGTAAAAGGTCTGGAAGCCATGATGCCCTATGCGGAGTGGCTTAGGCATGTTTAGTCTGGAGAAGAGAAGGCTGAGAGGGGACATGATAGCCATGTTTAAATATTTGGAGGGGTGCCATACTGAGGATGGGGCAAGCTTGTTTTCTGCTGCTCCAGAGACTAGGACATGGAGCAATGGACTCAAACTACAGGAAAAGAGATTCCACCTCAACATTAGGAAGAGCTTCCTGACAGTTAGAACTGTTCGCAACTGCCTGGGAGTGTGGTGGAGTCTTCTTTTTTGGAGGTTTTTAAACAGAGGCTGGATGGCCACCTGTCATTGGGAGTGCTTTAACTGTGTACATTTCCTGCAGGGCAGGGGGTTGGACTAGATGGCCCTTGTGGTCCTTCCAGCACTATGAGTCTTATGATTTTGTGCTTCCAGGTGGTGCCTTCAGCCCCCTTCCACTTGCCTTGTGGTTTTGCCCTCTGCTTTTTACTGGTTGCTGTGTGTTGTTCTGTTGCTGACAAAGCCGGAAAGCCTTGTCACACCTTAAGAAATAAATGTTAGTAATAAGCAAATAAGCCCCTTAGCCTTCCTGGTGGTGCCAACCTTTTGATTCATTCTTTTGATTTTCATGGATTTTTTAAAAAATCAGAGGTCGTGTCCATTAATGTTGTTCAGCTGTTCTGCTTTTATGGCACGCTTCCTCATGAGGGGTGCTCTTTGAAAGGTGGGCTGGAAAAGGCTGAGGGTGGGGACCTCTTGGGGAGGATGAGTTGTGGTTGACATACAATGGCAAAACCTGGCCTCTTGGGTGGCCTGGAGCTAGATGCCTACGGGGAAGGGTTTTGGAGAAACAAGGGCTGGGCTGCTGGGAGTGTTCACAGGAGCTCCCAGTCCTGGGCCAAAGCCCTCCCCGCTCTGGTTACAGGCCGGTAGTTGCACAACTCCTGCCAGATGTGCCTTCGTTTTCTTGACAGAGAAGGAGTGGGCATTCCTGCCTTCTCTTTGGTGCATTGTGGTATGTGTGTGTGTCAGGCAAACGAAACTTCTGAGTTTGCGTAATTGTCCAGTCTAAGGATCTGGGGTTCCATTTGCCCCCAGAATGCCAGGGTGAGAGGCGCCCAGCACCAGCTTTTGAGGTGCTGCTTTTAGGAGTCTGCTCCAAAGTAGAGATCATTTCTTTTGCATGTTAAAGCACCCTTGGGTAGATTTCCCAGCAGGATTTCCAGTTCAAGGTATGAAAGATGCTGGTGTGTGTGTGGAAGGGGGGTTGCTGCCATTTAGAGGAGAAAGTCCTGCTGTTCACAGGGGCTTTTAGGAGCTGGCTGCAAAGAGCTTTGAAGGGAGAATGGTTGTTTTGCTGACTTTTATCTTTTAATAGATTTGTTTGAAATGGACTTAATTCTATCCATAGTTTAATGCCATTTTAATGATACATTTTTGTATGCTTTTATTTATGTATTTATATGTGCTTTAACTGTAGCAGTTTTAGATTTTGTAAGCTGCCTTCACCTCCACTCCCACCCTATTTCTGGGGAAAAGTGGGATAGGACTGCATTCATAATATTTATAGAAGTAATAGCAGTAGTAGCCTCTCTCTCTGGCTTTTCTTCGGAAAGGAAGATTCAGGAAGGACTCATCCTGCGCTTTCTGCAAGCGCGCTGATGTCTAAAAAGGCCAATCCGAGATAAACAAGTCCGGTTGCAGAAAGCACAGCAGAAGGTCTCCTTGGGTGATGTTTCTGGGTTGTGATTCTTTCTGTGTTGTCATTTCTCTTCAAAACTTGTTCGGCGTGAGTTCTCAAATAAATAAGGCTGCAGCATTGTGGATAGTGCGTCTCCATGCATCCCGATGTGAGGCCAGGGCGGACCATTGTTGGTGATGAATTTGGCCGAGCCTGAGATGTTGTTTCAGAGAGTCCTTGTATCGCTTTTTTGGAGCGCTCCTCTTACGCTGATCCGTGGCGCGTTCACTGTAGAGTACTATTTTTGGGAGGCGATGGTCCTCCATCCTAGAAACGTGCCCTGCCCAGCGCAGCTGTGTTCTCAATATCATGGCCTCAGTGCTGGTGATCAGTAGCAGTAGTGCTAATAATGCCTGTTTCTGGACCCGGAGCGTGCTTGAGCATTGGGGTGTGTGTGTGGTTTCCCCATAGTCAAGTGGGTATGCAGGTAAAGGGGGGCACCAACACTGAGCTTCACTCTCTGGCCCTTGACGTACTCCTCCCCCCCCCCCCGCGCAGCCAAAGTCCTTCTCTAATGCCGTCCACTGAGGTCCCCTGCCATGCCATTTTAAAAGCTTTTGGCATACAGTTTTGCCCTCTTTTAAAAATTGCTCCCCATTGAGTCCATCTCGTGGGTTTGGAGACATAGCCCATGAATGGCCGGCCTCTGCTGCTGCCCCTCCTGACTTCTTCTGTCTCTTGCAATGTTTGGTTTTGGTTTCTCTTCCCGCAGGCAAAGAGAGCCCAGTTCCATTTCTCTGCTGGAGCCCTGCTGCCAGTATTTTTATTTTTATTTTTATTTATTTATTTAGGTATTTATACCCCGCTCTTCAGCCACAAGGCTATCAGAGCAGCTTACAAATTGTTTTAAGCAATAGCAATTTACACATCTACACTGCAAGAAGCAGCTTCCAATGTGTGTTAGCTAATTGCCCCCACAAGCCGGGTCCTCAGTACTCCCCCTCCTCGCCTTGAGCCCCCAAAGGATTGCCTGGGGGTACCCGGCTGGGTGCCAGGGGGTGGCGTGACCCACGTCTGCCTCTCCTCCAGTGTTGCCAGAGGAAAAGGGCCCCCATGGATGCCCCCTTCCTTCATGCTGGGGTTTCCCTTCTGTATTGCCTGGGAGAGGGTCATCTTGTTTCTATAAAGTTTGTAAAACTAGCAGGGCATGCGAAGTTACTTTTGTTATACTTTCTGTTGTTATTGTTAATTGATATTATTAACTTTATTTAAACCCACTTCCCCTGAACTGTTATTTACTGCCAATGTTTGAAAAAGAAACATTTTGGATTGCTCATTACCTGAGGATTGGGGGTTAGAATTAGTAAGAAAACCAGTGTAAAATCTGGAGTATTCCTGGAAAGCTGCCTCCAAAAATTCCTTTAAAGGGAACATGAAAATGTTGCTTGCTACACCATGCAAGAAGCTTAATTCCCAGATGTAACTTTTTCCCCCAAATGTAACTTTCTCCTGCACTCATCCATGCCCCCCCTTGGGACCCCAGTATCTCACTGCAGCCGTGCCGTTCCTTGACACTTGTTCTTTCCAAATTCTGGGCGCAGACTCCTGGATGAGAAGAATCCTTTGTGACTCCCACCTTTGTGTCCCTTGGTCTGGCACCTGGCTATTACGCTTTCTCTAGGTCTGGGTGGCGGGGGGGGTGTCTCTGAGGTTTCCCCCAGATATGGGGTAGCAGACAATTAGAGCAGCGAGGGCCTGCCTGCCTGCTGCCTGCCTGCCTTGCCTGGTGCTCAGGCTGTGGCTGGCTGTCCTCCAGCTCCCAGCCTCCCCCTTTCACCACTTTGTGCGGCTGCTTCCTTCCGGTGGGAGAGAAGCCCCCCTTGCCCATCCCCTGGTTTTGCACTTGCTTCCTGCCAGCTGCCAAAGAGGAGGGGGCTCCGGGCTGCAGCTGGAGGCGGTTGGCCAGAATGGGCTGCCTTGGAGGCTGGGGCAGTCTCTGGCCAGACCCCCTTCGCAGCCTGCCTCTGCCTCCCTTGTGCCTAGGCCCTGCTGTGGGTCCTGCCCTCCGGTGCACTCCCCACACCGCTGTGCAATGCTGATGGGCCTCTTTCTCTCTGCCGTTCTAGGGCTTTGCCGCAGCAGGCGCTTCTTCTCTGGGCCAGCGATTGGAGAGGGATTATGTGAAAGCTGAAGGAAGCAAGCATCCGTGGAGGCAGTGGCGGCAGTGACTGAGGAGGAGCCAGGCTGCAGCTCCGGGCCTGGCAGGCGCCACATTGGAGAGGCTGCTGCAAGGCTGAGCTGGGAAGCTGCCTATGCAGAGGCCGAGTGTGCGCACGTCAGCGTGCCTGCGTATGTATGTATGCATGCATGCATGCAGCAGAGAGAGAGAAAGCAAGAGCAGGAGAGCGGGGAGAGGGCCACCCAAGCGGCAGACCACCCCGGCACAGCTACAGATGTGCACAGCTGTCTCCTAGGCAACAGGAAGCAGAGGGCCTTCTTGGAAGCAGGGTGCTAGGATGGGCCGCGGCAACAGCTTGCTGGGTGCTGGAGAAGAGGCGTGGAGAGCGGAAGAACAGCACCGCTGTAAGAGAGGGCTGCAAATGGCTGAGTGCCCCCCCTCATGAGGCCTGGCTCAGGGCCAGAGGGGGCCATGGCGTCCTCCCCCTCCGTCGTGCTAGAACAGCCTCTCCCTCCAAGAAAGGCCGCAATGGTTGGGACCGTCCGGGAGGCGAGAGACTCTTGAGAGCGGCTTTCTCGGACCCAAACTGGAAGGCAGGCTCCGTGGCTTCTGCTGTAGCCAGAGTGCTGGAGTTTGCAGAAAGCTGTGATTTCCTGGGGGTGGGCGGTTTTGGTGGGGAGGGCACATGGTTCCAATTGCTGTAGGGAGAACCCCAAAGAATCGCTGTTGAACACTACCTGAGCTGCTCTGTCTCGAGCACCTGACGCCATTTGCTTTGGGACAGTTCCGTCAGGGAGTCTCTTTCTGCGCCACCCCCAAGAACTCTGTAGGCTGCCACCGTCTTTGCTGGGGGAGTCCTTTCTTCGCCTGCCCTTTCCATTCACTCCCACCCCCTCGCGGCAAAGACACTCAGCCCAGGCGTGCCCCCTCCGGATCCCCCCCGTCCCGCCCACCATGAAGTTTTCCTTGCGCTTCTGGTTCCTCTCCATGGCCTTCCTGCTAGCCTTTGCCATGTCGCTGCTCTTCACCTACTCCCACCACAGCATTGCCTACCTGGATCCTGGCGGTCTGGGTGGCGGCGGCGGCGGCATCCACCGTGTGAAGTTGGTGCCCAGCTACGCCGGCATGCAGCGCCTCAGCAAGGAGGGGCTCTTCGTCAAGAGCTGCGCTTGCCACCGCTGCCAGGTGGGCGTGAGCAACTCCCAGTGGTTCGACAGCCGCTACGACAGCCGCATCTCTCCCGTCTGGACCCGAGAGAACATGGAGCTGCCCCTGGATGTCCAGCGGTGGTGGATGGTCAGTCCAGGCACTGGGGGGGGGCAGGGGCTGGGGGGTCTCCTGAGGCCAAGATGGGCCTGGCAGGATGGGGAGGGTCTCCCAGGGCTTCTTGCCCTGTTCTGCAGACAGAGCCGGCCCAGGGATGATAGGAGGTCAAGTAGCTTGTTTCACAGAAGGATGCTGGATTTGCATATTCTTCCCTCTGCAAAATGTTTGCCATTTTAAACAAGGAATGGGTTTGGTGGTTTTTGGTGATGAGGAAGTGTGCTTTCTTCAAAATCTACTCTGGGCCAAACTGACAGCATTGTTGTTTGTTTCATTAGTTTATTAAATTTTTTTTTTTTTTAAGTATCCTGTCATTCAGCTGTAGAAAAAGGTGTCCAAGTTGCATTTTTTCACTCAGGCCCTTTTGCAGAGGGTCATAATAATTTTGGTAGCTGGATTCTTAAGGTTTGGCCTGCACCAAAATGAAATTGTATGAAAACTATCTTTATAAAAAAAGCTATTTACAGTCTCTTGAGTTTGCAAAGTTGTTCTCCTGAGAGACATCAACTTCTCTATGTTCCCATCAGTCATTTTATCTCCAGAACAACTAGGCAAAGTGTGATCCTCCAGGTGGTGGTGGTGATGGTGGGATGATGATGATGATATTTATATCTGTCCTGCGTTGATTTTCAGTCCAGGACTCTCAAGGCAGCTTAAAAAAATTAAAATAGATACAGTTAAATATTCTCATCATACAAACATTTAAAGTATAAACATATAAAATGAAATATTGTATATGCTCAAGTTTGGTATGGAACTGCAGTTCCCAGCATTCCTCATTGGTGGGAGGGTTGATGGCAACTCTAGTCTGACAACATTTGGCAGGCTGCGCTTTGCATGGCAGCCAAGGAATGCAGCATCAGTGCGATTACCATCGACCTCAATGGTCGTCTCACTTATCATGCATCCTGGAAGGCTCCCGTGTACAGAAAAGCCCTTTGGCGCAGAGACAGGCGCTCGTTTGTGTCCTGCGTGCGTACGCACACCCTTTGCCTTTTGTTGACCCAGCTACCTTGAAGCTTGCTGCTGTGCTGCCAAAATTCGGCGGGGCAGTAGCTCAAAAAAACCAACAGCAACCCTATGCTGAAAACCCCCAGGGAATGAGGACAGTGCACTGCCTTTCCAAGTGGAATAATGCCCCGGAGAGCACTATTTTCTTGAGAACAAGGTACATGCTCCCTGCACACTTGCTTTTAAAGGTGGACCTTTTTTGCCTTTTTGTGGCAGCCAAAGTGGCCGTGCTGGTTGGAGTGGGGTAGGGCTCTTGCTGGAAAACTGCAGCCAGCTTTGGTCTCTGCTGAGAATGGCTTTATCTCCCCCAGCCCCTCCCTCGCCCGCTCCCCATCTGCTGGCGGATTGCTGCTGCATTTGCGCAGTGTCAGTGGGCTTGGGTTGGCCACAGGGGCTGCATTTCTCACCTCTCTGGAACGACCTGTGTTTGGAAGGGGGTTGGACTAGATGACCCTTGTAGTCTCTTCCAACTGTGATTCTGAGGCCTCTTTTGTGCAGCCATGCCTCCTGGCACGAAAGGAGCTCTCCTGGGTGCTGAACCTTCACCCAAAAGGGGTTAGGATGTTGGAGAGCATCTTTGAAGTCAGGATTAAAACTGCAGTGGGGGTAGAGTTCCTCCCCAAAGCACGGGCTTTGAGTGAGAAAGCTGCAGGACTTAAACTGGTTGTAGGTCAGTGCATGCAGATGTGTCCAAGGGGGTATATTTCTCTTCCCTCTACTTTGCTTTGCTTTTTGTAAAGAAAAAGGAAAAGAAAGGTCCCCCCTTCTGTCAATATTACAAAGGTTTACAGACAACGGCCAAACAGTAGGAGAGCACATTGCGTGCCTGTATCTCTTTACTCCATCCACCCCCTTCTCCTCGCCCTCTGCGTGGGATTCCTTCTTGGCTTGGCTGAAAGCTGGTCCCCCCTTCCTCTCCAGATGTTGCAGCCCCAGTTCAAGTCCCACAACCTGAACGAGGTCCTGAGCAAACTCTTCCAGATTGTTCCCGGGGAGAACCCCTACCGCTCCCGGCCATCCCAGCAGTGCCGGCGCTGTGCCGTGGTCGGCAACTCGGGGAACCTGCAAGGCTCTGGCTATGGCAGGGAGATCAACGGGCACGACTTCATCATGCGGTGAGTGAAGGAGGAGCCGGGGAGGGCTGGGCCAGCAGCCGTGCATCGAGTGGCCCTGGAAGGCCGGCGTTTCCTGGCCTACAGGCTGGTCCTGGCTGCACCGTCTTCAGCTCTGATGCGACAAGGAGGGGGAGGAGGATAGGGTGTCCTCCTGGTTTCTTTCCCATGTGGTTGCCTCTCCTCTTGGGGGTCCCCCCTCAGTCCTTTCCAAGGGCTGGCTGATGTGCCAAAGTGAGCTCTCCCCTCACCGGGGTTGAGGAGAGTTGAGCCTGGCACTCCTGCATCCGTGCAAGCAGTTCGCTGCCAGTTAAAATACTGCTTACTGGTCTAGCCTGGCGGTGGTGCTCCACCTTTCCAGAGTTTGCAGAGTCTGTCCTGACAGGAATCTGGGTGGAAACGTCTCTGGGCTGGCGCAGGGCAAGCAGAAAATTCACTGTGCCGACTTGATCAAAATGCATTCTGAACCTCTCAGCAAAAACCGCACAAGGGAGTTTTTAATACTTGTAAAATTCACCCAAGCTGACACAAACGTGCAATGGCTTGACTCTACTTGGGCCTAAATCCATTTACTGGTCCTCCCAACTAGAGGTAGACCCACTGAATCAATGGGATTTACATAGCATTTTGCAGTTAATTCAGTGGGCCTATTTATTTTATTAAAATATTTCTCTCTCCCTTGAGTCCCAGCTTTGGGTGCAACTATGAATAAATGACATATTCTATCCCACCCAATAACCTTTAGCAGAAGCACTTGAAATGTGCTCCTCTGGGTTGCTGCAATTAGCAATCAGATTGATTGGTTAACGAGAGCATTCCATACAGTACCATCCTCCCAACCTCCCCCAGTACTTTCCCAAAACATAAGTGGCCAGCCGGCCTTGAACACACTAGCAGTAGATAGCACACCCAGCAGCTTCAACGCGGCAACCCATCTCCCAGCATGCCCTCTACCCATGTCAGCCTCTGGCATGCTAACTGTGGCCTGGCAGCAAAAGTACATTTGAGCTAACTATGCAAAGCCTATGCCAGAGTCCTGACGACCGTCCCCCCCAAAGCCAAGCCCCCTCCAGAAAGAAAGAAGGCACAGAATTAAAACAGCACAGACCAACGCAATATCCCCCCAAGAACAGCTCTTCCCGGTGTGTCCGGGAAGTAGGCGTGGAATTTGGCCAAAAGGCACGGAGCTTGCACATGCTTTGCATTGACCCACTCAGCATGTCCAATAGGCAGGTGCTTCCATTTAACAAAATACCGAAGGAGTCCTTTGCGCCGCCTGGAGTCAAGGACTTCAGAAATGTCAAAATGCTGATGGTCATCAACCATGATGGGGGACGGCTCCTCAGGGCGCAAAGTTCTCAAGGGGGGAGCAGGCTTCAGCAGGCTAAAATGAAAGACAGGGTGCACATTACGGGACAGTTTAGGTAAAGTCAGTTCAAAAGCAACAGCATTGATCTTATGAACTATTGGAAATGGTCCAATGTATTTAGGTCCTAGTTTCTTGGAAGGGTGGGGGCTCTTCAGGAACCTGGTGGAGAGATAGACTACATCTCCCATGGCATAGTCTAGGTTAGGATCCCGCTTCTTATCAGCCTGCTTTTTATACTGTTCTTCTGCAAAGTCCAGTGCAGATACAACTTTGGGCCAAGCGTCTTTGACCCAGTTACTCCACTGCACTAGTGGGACAGGATCCTTACTGTCCACTTCCCCTGTGGGTAGGGGATTAAATTCTTGACCATAGACAACCATAAAGGGGGAAGAGTCCAGTGCTCTGATGCACTGCATTGTTGTATGCTACTTCCGCAAAGGGCAACAGGTCTACCCAGTCAGACTGTTGGAAACTGATATACCATCATAGGTACTCTTCCACCATCCCATTTATTCGTTCCATTTGACCATCCATTTGTGGATGATGGGAACTGCTCAACCCAAGATCAATTCCCAGCACCTTAGTAAATGCCTTCCAAAATTGGGAGGTAAATTGGGCCCCTGGTCCGAAATTATTTTGGCTGAAACTCCGTGCAGCCTATAAATTATTTCTCCTTTCAGTCTTCTGTTTGCCAGGCTGAACGTCCCTCAACCTTTCCTCTTTTATGTTTTGCTCTCCATACCTCTTATCATCTTTGTTGCCCTTCTCTGAACCCACTCCAATGTGCCGATGTCCTTCTTAGAACGAGGCTCCCAAAACTGAACACAGAACTCCAATGAGGCCTGACTAAACCAGAATACAGTGGGATGATTACTTCCCTTGCTTTGCAATGGTCTTTGGACTAAGCAATAAGCAATAAACTCATACTACTTCCCTCATCTTGGAAACTACAGTTCTGTTAATGCAGGCTAAAATATTATTTGCCTTCTTTGCTGCGGTATCACACTGCTGGGTCATGTTCAGTTTGTGACCAGCAATAAACCCAAAGTCATTTTCATATGTACTGCTACTAAGTCAAGTATCCCCTATCCTATAAGTGTTTTTGTGGCCTAAATGTAGAATTTTGAATTTCTCTCTGTTGAATTTTATTCTATTAGTTTCAGCCCAATTTTCTAGTTTATCAAGATCCTTTGTATTCTGTTCCTAACTTCCAATGTGTTAGCAGCCAAGTTTCTGGATAGTTTATGTAAATTATCCATAAACTTGATAAGGATTCACTCTAACACATCATCTAAGTTATTGATAAAAATATTGAAGAGTGTCAGCCCAAGGATAGAAACCTGACTTGTCTTGAGTGTGAAGCACAGCCATTGATAATGGCTCTTTGAACATGATTTCCAGTCAATTATGAATCCATAAGACAGTGTTTTCCTATCTATTCCACATGTAATCAGTTTGCTAATCAAAATATCATGGGGGACTTTATCAACTGCTGAAATCTAGATAAATGACATCTACAGCATTTCCACCGTCTACTAAACTAGTGATCAAAAAAAGATAGAACACCAAAATAAAAACTCAGCACAAGCAAATGAACTTCACCCAGGGACAGGGGGCTTCCCAGCAGACAATGGACCACGAGCTAAATAGACACTAATCCTCCTCGCATATCCTCCCACGCTAAGAACTGAACATCCAACAACTGAATACACAAATTTTCATACTAATCCTCTTCAACAGGGACTCACAGTATATAAACCCCCCACACCACCATTCTCTGAAGATGCCAGCCACAGATGCAAGCGAAACGCTGGAAATAAACCCTTCTAGAACACAGCCTCACAGCCCGGAAAAACCCCACAGACAACTTATGGACCCTGGCCGTGAAAGCCTTTGACTTCACATAAAAAAATTAGTTTGGCAGGATTTGTTTCAGCCCCATTTTTCCAGTTCATCTGGGTCCTTTTGAATTCTGTTCCTATTTTCCAGTGTGTTTTCTGCCCCCCCCCAACCCATGCTGGCTCCTACTAATCACTTTGTTGTCAGTGATCCAGATACTTGCAAACACACTCTTTTCTAATCTGTTCTTGTATTTTTCCTGGTATTGAGGTCAGGCTGACTAGTCTGTCGTTTCCTGGATCTTCTTTCTTGCCCTTTTTGAAGAGAGGGACAATGTTTGCTTTCTCCAGTCTTCTGGCACCTCACATGTTCTCCAAGGTTTCTCAAAAATGATGCCAAGTGGTTCAGAGAGTATACCAGCAAGTTCCTTCAGTACTCCGGGATGCAGTTTGCCTGGCCCTGCAGATTTGAACTCGTTTAGGTTAACTATTCGAATCCTGACTATTTCCTTCTCAGTTTTGATTTGCAATCTGGATCCCTTGCCAAGGTCTCTGCTGATGCATGGGAGCAAACTGTCCTCTTTTTTGGGGGGGGGGGTATTGAGCAGCTTGGCCATTTTTGTTGTGATTTCTTAGTATTTCACCATCATTGTTGTCCCACCATTTCTTTGGCCATTCTCTTGCATTGAACAAAATTTTAAAAAAACCCTCCTTTGTTGCTTCTGTCTTCTCTAGCCAGTCTCAGCTCGTTTTGAGCTTTAACTTTCCTTACGCTATTCTCCCTAGCTTGGGCTCCACAGGAATACTCTTCCTTGGTGATTCGTCCTTCCTTCCATTCTTTATAAATGTTCTTTTTTCTTTTCACTTCCTCCTTGAGTTTACTGTGCAGCCACATTGGCTTTTTCAGATGTTTCCCATTTTTCTTCTTCCATGGAATTGTTTGCGATGGTGCTTTTAGCAATTCCTTCTTCATGAAATCCCATCCATGCTGAGTGTCTTTTTCCTTTAGCCTACCATGAGATTCTGCCCAGTATTTCCCTGAACTTGATACAATCAGCTTTCCTGGAATCCAAGGTTCATGTTTGACTAAATAATACTCTTCTTTACCCTGTCCCACAATTGCAAGTTAATAGCATTACATGGTCACCTTCCCCTAAAGTACCAACTACTTTCATTCCAATGACCAACTCCTCTCTGTTGGTTAGGATCCAGTCCAGGATTGCTGACCCCTTTGTCCTTCCTCTAGGACATAACCTGCAAGGCGCATCAGGAAATTGTTGGAGAGCCTATGCCTAGCAGAGTCAGTCTCCCAGCAGATATCAGGGTAATTGAAGTCCCCATAACTACCAGTTCTTGCACCCGGGAGGTTTCTGAGATTTGTTTCTGAAAAGCATCCTCCACCACCTCTTCTTGGTTTGATGGCCTGCAGTAAACCCCTACCACAATGCTGCTTTTATGCCTTTCTCCATTTATTTTTACCCATGCAACTTCACAAGACTTCAGGGACAGGTGTGTGTGTGTGTGTGTGTAAAGGCTGCAGCGCAAATGCCCTTTCTGGGTTGCTTTCCTCCGGGCACAAGAGTAGAAAGTTCTCTTCTGTTTGTCAGCTGCAGTTGGGTGTGTGTGTGGGGGGGGGGTTTCCAAACAGGTTTTGCCCACTTCTTCCACCCCCTTAAACCAGTGAGGCATATGTCTCCATCCCCCCCCCCACCAAGCCATTTTGGAGGCTCCCAGCACCTCCCTCATTAGGAGGAAAATATTTTGACCTTTTTTTGCCCCTGTGTTTTGTCCTAGGCCAAGATGTGCTGGTGTGAACAGGCCTCTCCTGTGCCCAAAACACCCCAGGGAGGGCAGGAAATGGGACAAAGTTTGGGGCAAAAAATAGGGAGGGGCAACATGTCCTCCTAACCAAGACATCATTGGATGTCACCCACGAGGCAGCCTGGCAGCTGGGGAGAATAGTTTTAAACGATAAAGTCATATTTTAAAAAGAAAGTGAGCGAGCGAGCAAATATTCTTTGGAGGGTCAAAATTAGGGCAGTCCTATCATGTTCTAATTAGCAAACATCCTTAGAGAAATGGTCAGATAGGGCAGGGCGCCAAGCAGGGCACTTTAGCAGAACAGAAAAGAGGGGTTGCCTCCTGAGCTGATAACAGTGACCCCGAAAGGGGGATTAAGGGGGTGTCACCCCCTCGGGTTCTGCCCAAAAGGCCTGGGCCCATGGCCGGGGAGGGGGTCACGGGAGAGGGGGAGAGGTGCCTTTTGTTGCTGGGGTCTGTCGGAAGAGAGAAGAGGAGGGGGCTGGCCTCCCAGGTGGACCCATTTGTCCTTGGGTGGGTGGGTGGGTGTTGGACCCAGATGGTGACCCTCTTCTTTCCCTGCAGAATGAATCAAGCCCCCACGCTGGGCTTTGAAGCAGACGTCGGGAGCAGGACCACCCATCACTTCATGTACCCGGAAAGTGCCAAAAACCTGCCTGCCAATGTCAGCTTTGTCCTTGTGCCCTTCAAAGCCCTGGACCTGCTGTGGATCGCCAGCGCCCTCTCCACCGGCCAGATCCGATTGTACGTCTCTGGGCACCGGGAGCAGGGCTGCGGGGCGGGGGGACGACACACCTTCCCTGCTGCTGGGCCCTTCTTTCCCCCACCTAAAGGCTTGCTGGTGGGCAGCCGCCTCTCGTGAGGAGCTCCCTTACATCTGTCCAGCTGTCTGGGGAGTTTTGGGGCCCTGTTGCCAAGACCACCCTGCATTATGGAATTATGAATACAGATTTGTGTTTCAGCCTTCAATCTCATCCCCAGCCACGAGAAGTGTAGGGCTCCAGAGGCAGCGAGCCTTGGCAGAACCCGGGTGGAATTCCCAAAATTTCAAGCAGCAGACCGTCACAAAATGGGGGTGAGGGGGGGTTTAGGGGGTGTTTGTCCACCATATGGCCAACCATCTTTTAAAAAGGAAAGGAAAGGAAAGGAAAGGAAAGGAAAGGAAAGGAAAGGAAAGGAAAGGAGGCTAGGGTGGAGGGAAGCAGAAGGACATGAGGGAAGGCAGACAGAAAAGTAAAACAAAAGGAGCAAAGGCTGTTTAAACTTGGCTCATTACTTCCTACCTACCTGAGCAGAGTCTTCTGTTCCAGAGCATATGCAGAGTCCATTGCCTAGAACATCTTTTGCCCTTCTGTGGGTATTATCAGAAGGCCCTGAGCAAGGACCAAACCTGGACTTCTGTAGGAATCTGAGTTCCATATAAACCCTTTGTGCTGGTGTTTTATCCAGTTGTCCTCTGTTTCTGATTTCAGCTGTCAAGACAGCAAATGAGGAAAGCTCACAGTGGTTGAGCTCCGTTCCTTCATGAGCCCCGACTCCAAGGGTAAAGGAGCTGGCACTTCTAGCTGGCCAGACCACTGTACCAAAGCCATGGAGCTTGGGGTGTGTTACTGGACAGCAAAAACGAACATGGCTTTCCATGTTGCCCGGCCAGGGGCTCTGGAGCCCCCTCAGAATTGTAGGATTTGTCATAGCATCCCTTCACAGTGAGGCAGAGATGTGTTGTGGTTCGAAAGCCTGTCTTGGAGGCAGGCTTCAGCAACTCAGAGATCTCCTTTAAAAGTTGGACTAAAACTCAAAGGGAATTCACCACCCCTCTGAGAGACCTCACAGCCAACTGTCTCCACTGGTTTGGGGAAATGGGTATGGCATGGAAGTCCCCGAAAGGCGAAGAGTAGCACGGGAAAGGGGTTGAAGTGAGGGAAGCGCCTTCGAGGTGGGTTTAGTTTAGCATGCACTTTGACGGCTGCCAATCAGGAAATGGTTGTCAGCCCAGTGGATTGGTAGCCCAGCCGTTCCTGCTAAAATCAGTCCATCTCAGCAGTGCTGCCTGACTGCTTGGTTACCACCCCACCATTTCCACCAGATGCTGAAACCGATCACACTGCGGTTCCTTTGAAAACTACCTGGGGAAGGGTTCTCATCTCTCCCTCCTCTTTTTCCAGCACGTATGCCCCCGTGAAGCCCTTCCTTCGGGTGGACAAAGAGAGGGTAAGTCTTGCACGGTGCTCCTGGCACTTGGGGCGCGGAGTGGGGGGCAGCCAAGAGAGGTTTTTCTCAGGGTGGGCTTACACTACGTCGTTCCTCTGGCTTATGGGCCTACAATGCCCATGTTTTTGCGGGTCCTTCAAAGAGGGTGTGCAAAACTCCGGTGCCATGGTTCCCCCACTGGACAGGAGGGGGCAACAGGCTACAAAAGGCCACCCCGGGGTCTGTGGAGTGCAACTGGCTGCAGAGAGCACCTGAGTCCCATTTCGGGGTGGGGAGGGGACGTGGGCTAAAAATAAAGTGATTGAGCGATGGGTTGGTTGGTTTGTGGCATTTCTCATCTCAGGGGATTTAAAGTGATTCTATATTTCTTTATTTGGATCATTTCTGTGCTGCCTTTTGGCCAAAGTGGTTCCAAAAGGTGGCCTACAAACGAAACAGAGAAACAATGGAACCAGACCAATAAAACATTAAGAAAGTTAAAGCCAGCATTAAATGTTTCAAAATGACACTGAGAGAGTCATTGTGCCACTTTGTGGAAGCCAAGGTCTGCCAAACCCACAGCTGGCTTCTGGCCCCCCAGATAATCCAATGAATTGATTAAGCGCCTGAGGGAAGACCCTGCAGTTTGGGATGGCGGCCTGGTGTCTAGTTTGTCACTTCCCAGACGGTCCCTCCTTAACTGAAGACCGAAAGTCACACCTGCCCTACGGAGGGAGGCTGGGCTGCCTACAGAGAAAAGTTATTTTTGCCTTACACCCTCTTCCCCCTGGATGGACTTCCTTTAGGTTCAGATCTACAATCCTGCTTTCTTCAAATACATCCATGACCGATGGACGGAGCATCATGGGCGCTACCCATCTACAGGAATGCTGGTGCTTTTCTTTGCGTTGCACGTTTGTGATGAGGTCAGTGCTGTTTGTGGTGTCGTTGTTGGGTTGAAATCACTAGAAAGATGTCTCTGTTCTGCAAACATCCCCCCCACACACACACACCATTCTTGAGAGAAACAGTGGAAGGAATGTAGGGGTGTTTGTCAGTTTCCCTTATTTACGCCGGCATACTTTTAATTATTATTATTATTATCATTTTAACTGGGTATTTATACCCCGCTCTTCAGCCACAAAGGCTATCAGGGCAACTTACAAATTGTTTTAAGCAATAGCAATTTACACATCTACACTGCATTAAGCAGTTCCCAATGTGTGTTAGCTATACTTGACAAGCTGAACAGACGGCAGGGCCTGTGATGCATCTACAAAAAAAAAAGCCTAGGCAGCCTTGGGGTTCATAAACTGAAGGAGAAGGGACAGATTGTAGGAGGTCAGAGTCCCACTTTGTCCAGCATTAAACAGACCACATCTAGGGGAACGTGCGCCGTTCTAGGTGCTGTATCTTCAGGGAGAAAAGCCGGAGGAGAGCAGTTGGGAGGGTAAGGAAGGAAGTTCTGTGCAGAGTCCTGTGCAGAAAGGCTGAGCGCTGGGCGTGTTGGCCTGGAGGAGAGAAGACGAAGACGAAACGACGAGGCATGGGCTCTCTCCCTGCAGAAGAATGGGGCAGGCCCCTTGGTCTCTGTCTCCCCACACGGAGGGCAGGAGTAGGACTAGTAGGGGTGTGTTGCCGGGTAGTGGATTTCAGCCGCGACAAGGAGTTGGCTGTGGGGCGTGTGGGGCTGCTGTGGGAAGCGTCACAGCAGAGGGTGGGCAGGTAGCACTGCCAGGGGCGCTCTAAGTGCTGCCGGCCTTACGCTAAAGGAGTTCCCTTTGGACCCTGCGGCCCTGCGAAATTCGCCGGGGTTTGGCAGTAGAGCGTTTGGTTGCGGCTTGTGGCTTCTACCTTCTGGGTCTCCTTCTTAGGTGGTTGGGATGTGCCGCTGCTCCAAGGGCTTTTTGGATTGGGGCCCATCTAGGAGTCACACAAAAACCACCCGGAGTTCTTAGAAGGACTCGGAGGAGGAAGAGGAGGGCAGGATCAGGAAGAGGAAGGCAGAAATGGGCTTCGTTCTTTGGTGGGAAACAGACGAGAATTTCCCCTCAAATGGTTGCTGCTGTTTTGGTTTGTGTGTGTTGCTTTAGAGTAACAAGAAGGCACTAGCGCTGTGCCCCGTCTTGCCCTTGATCTCACCATCCAAAATTCAGCCTAGAGAAAGAAATGGAGGGAGGGGGCACATGGGAGACCCTTTGTTCCCTCTGTTCAGCCCCGTCGGGAGTCATTCTCCGCAGTCACGGGTTCTCTCCCTTCCGTCCTCTTTCCGTGGGCTGCAGGTGAATGTCTTCGGCTTTGGGGCGGACAGCCGAGGCAACTGGCACCATTACTGGGAGAACAATCGCTATGCAGGGGAGTTCCGGAAGACTGGGGTGCACGACGCCGACTTTGAGGCCCACATCATCGACGCCCTGGAGAAGACCAACAAGATAGATGTCTACCGTGGCAACTGAGCCTCCAGAGCTCCGTTTCCCAGCTTTGACCTGGAATGGAGGGGCCCACAGTGGTGGGCTCACCTTCCTGCTCTCCGGGTGGGCCGAGCGCAGGGTTTCCCCCATCTCCCAAGCAGCGTGGGGGACGCCCAGTTTCTGGAAGCGGTTCAGCTGAAAGCTGTTCCTTGAAAGAGGGCGGAGGAAGGGTGGGCGTGTGGCGGGGCGGGGGGACTGTTTGAACTGAGAGGTTTTGCCAAGGGAAGAGGTGCCAGCCTGGGGGAGCCATGGGCGACCGAGGCGCCTTTTCCCTTCTCCAGAGGAAGGTGCCAGGCGGGAGGCCGTAAGCAGGTGGCCAGCGGCGTCCAGAGGAGAAAGGAAAGCCGGCATGTGGCAGCTGGGAGTTTTCCCCACTTTCTTGAAAGAATTCTCAAAATCCCAATGGACTTCCTCAGCTGGCCGGCCTGAACGTGGACATTCCCGGCTGGGCCGCCTCTTTGGCTCCAACTAGGACTGCTTGAAGAAGCGCTGACATCTCAACAGACCCATATATATATATATATATATATATATATATAAAGAAATCAGCAACAACAATCAACTTTTCTTGGATAAGTGGCAATTGCTCAGAAAAGTCCCTTTTGACTTCCCTTTTTGTATTTTCATGTTTAACGAGCAGAGAGCAGTGGGACTGTCTTTGATGTTACAATCATGGAAACGCCTGAAGATCTTGGGTCCTGGAGCCTCACCGGGGAGCGTTCGTCCACTTCCGCACCCTGACTCTGTTGTCCGGGAAGGGGGTTCTGGTATGGGCGGGCGCACAGCAGGTGGACACAAGCCATTCACCCTGGGCCAAGCTGGCCAGCGGGCGTGAGGGGCAGACACCCCCTCCCTGCCTTGATATAAGACCCGAGAGTGGGGGGCAGATGGCGGGCGCGTGCCAAAGGCCCTCACCGGTCAGACCTCGTGGCTTCCCCCTCCTTTCTCTCTCTCATTCCTACCCCACAGCCCAGGCTGGGAGAAGGAAGCCAGGATGACTCCCTGTCATGGCAAAGCATTTCCCACCAGTCCAGCTCCAAAGCCAGGGATGTTTGTTCTGACTCTACCTCCACCTTTCTTCCTCCTCACATTTTATTCAGGTTGTTCTGACCACAGGAGAGGGTGTGAGGAACAGACGTCCAGCCTGAACCAGGCGGAGGTTGTGGTGGTGATGGTGTAGTTGCAGTTGGTTCTGGAGGCTGGAGGGCAAGAGGAGTTTGCGACTGGCATCTCCAGCGTCCCTGGCTTTGCGGCTCTTCCAAGAGCTGTTGGACTCCGGAGCAGCTTTTTAAATTCACTCTCTCTCTTTTTGGTCCTTGGTCTTGTCCCACTGGGGGGGGGGCTCCAGGATTCCTTTAGACCAGTGGAAAGTTAGCAAGGGTAGCTCAGAGCTTCTCCAGTGGTTGGGGTCCCTCGCTGGTTTCCCCAGCAAAGGAAATTGGGGTCAAGTCAGTGCTGCTTCTCTCCGCAAAGAGAGAGGAGGGGGGGTCTCTTTGGGGTCTGTATAAAGCAGGATCTAGAGGTCCCCATCTCCCCCCCCCATCTCAAAAGCTTCCAGAATTTATGTTCAGTGTCTTTGTTACATCTTTTGACAACCAGGATTTCCTGAGATGCTGAAAGAAGCTGTTAGAACTGGGCTGCCACCTGGACAGATAGGTGCCATTTTCCTTTTGGGCCTTTTGGTACTGAGTGTTTGTTTTGCTTTCATGGCACTCCTCTGGGGAGAACAGGGGTTCCAGTGAAGGGGAGTCCCTTTGCCTGGGTCTTTGAGGGGAGAAGAGGGCGAAGTGACGGACTTCTTTGGCCCTTTTGGACACACAGCTTTTGTACCCAGAAGGACCAGGTTGGGCGAAGGGTTCTTTTCTCCTTCAAAAGTGCAATCATGCCAAACAGTATTGAATAAATGTCCCCCCTTTTTCCATTGTTGAATTATCTAGATTGAGGGAGTTTGGGACGGGGGTTGGGGTTGGCGGGGGTCCCATGGATGGCCGGAGGCACCTTCTTGCATTAGTCTTCTTAACATGCTGTGCTCTATCCTCCCTCCCTCCGTTCTTTCTCTTCACGTGTTCCTCACCTTTTGTCTCTTTGGGTGGGCTGAAACGTAAAAGAAGGAAATCATAGAATCATGGAGTTGGAAAAGACCCCCAAGGGCCATCCAGTCCAACCCCATTCTGCCATGTAGGAATACACAGTCAAAGCATTCCCAACAGACGGCCATCCAGCCTCTGTTTAACAACCTCCAAAGAAGGAGACTCCACCACACTCCCAGGCAGCAGCGGATTCCACTTCCAAACAATTCTTACTGTCAGGAAGTTCCTCCTAATGTTTAGGTGGGATCTCTTTTCCTGTAGTTTGAACCCATTGCTTCGTGTCCTAGACTCTGGAGCAGCAGAAAACAAGCTTGCTCCATCCTCAATGTGACACCCCTTCAAATACTTAAACACGGCTATCTTGTCCCCTCTCAACCTACTCTTCTCCAGGCTAAACATACCCAGCTCCCTAAGATGATTCTCATAGGGCATAATGGCTTCCACCTACCACCATTTTGGTCACCTTTCCTCTGGATTGTCCATAACTTTCTTGAATTGTTGTGCCCAGAATGGGACACAGGATTCCAGGTGAGGTCTGACCAAAGCAGAATAGAGTGGCACCATTACTTCCCTTGATCTAGACATTATACTCCTATTAATGCAGCCTAGAATCACATTGGCTTTTTTAGCTGCTGCATCACACTGCTGACTCACGTTCAGCTTGTGGTCCTCTTAGACTCCTAGATACCTTTCGCATGTACTGCCATCAAGCCAGGTGTCAAACATCCTATATCTGTGCCTTTCATTTTTACTGCCCAAGTGTAGTATCTTACATTTCTCCCTGTTGAAATTCATTTTGTTGGTTTGGACCCAGCTTTCTAATCTGTTAAGGTCATTTTGAACATGTCCAGAGGAGGATGACCAAAATGGTGGGAGGTCTGGAAGCCATGCCCTATAAGGAATGGCTTAGGGAGCTGGATATGTTTAGCCTCAGGAAGGGAAGGTTAAGGGGTGACATGATAGCCATGTTTAAATATTTGAAGAGATGTCATACTGAGGATGGAGCAAGCTTGTTTTCTGACAATAAGAACTGTTCGGAAGTGGAACGTGCTGCTGCCTGGGAATGTGATGGAGTCTCCTTTGGAGGTTTTTAAACAGAGGTTGGATGGCCATCTGTTGTCAGGAGTGCTTGGATTGAGTATTCCTGCATGGCAGGAATGGGGTTGGACTGGATGGCCTTTGGGATCTCTTCCAGCTCTAGGATTCTATGAATTCTGATCCTGTCCTCTGGGGTATTAGCCACCCCTCCTAACTTGATGTCATCTGCAAACTTGATAGCCATACCCTCTATTCTCTCATCCAAGTCATGGATAAAGATGTTGAACAGCACTGGGCCCAGGACAGAACCCTGTGGCACCGCACTAGTGGTCACTTCCCTCCAGGATGAAGAGGAGCCACTGGTGACTACCCTTTGGTCAGGCAAAACCCCACATCTGTCTTGAGCATGAGGATGGGTGAGAGACCTGAGAGTTGTTTCCTAGATTGCAGCTACAACGCTTGATCTCCAGATTTTCTGCTAATGGCCTCCAACAAGATGGCTGGCCAGTCCCTCGTAGTTGCATGCTAGGTCAGATTTTTAAAACGAGCCAGGATCTTTAGAATAATGGCATTGCACTGCTCTGTGCTTCTCTGGCCTCCTTCCTGTGAACGGCTGAGGGGGGCAGGCTGCTTCATCACCCCACCCTGCTTTTTCTGTCCTTCTCCAGTTCTCTGGGCATGATGGGGGGATTGTGGGGAGGGTGGGAACGGACCTTCCCTTGCGCTCTCTTTCTGGTGCATGAGTGGCCCTCCTGTGCTTTCGTCGCCTGCCCACTTCGTGCTTACAGGAGGGGGGAGGGCAGAGAGATGGGCCGTGGGGGCCAAAGGTTGCGCCTGGGGAAACTTGGGGGTGCAGAGTCTGGGGGCAAGAAGGGGTGGGCAGAGGGGGCTCCCCCCAGCACAGGGGAGGAAGGGGGCACTGGAGGTTGGTCGCTCTTGGCCAGGTTTGGCCATCTCTTCTCCCACGTTGCTTCTACCTCTGGGGAAGGGTCTGTCGCGCCACCTTTCCTGGAGGGCAAGACCCTCCCAGAGTGGAAGCACAGTTGTGTTCAGTGGCCAGCATGGATGTCCTGAGCTTGCAAAGATCGTCTGAGGTGAGCCTTGGTGGCGGTTTTGTTACCTCCTGTGCCTGTGACCCCTTCTGGGCCTCGAGCAGCTGGCTAGAAGCATGGGGGGCTACCCTCCAAGGTGAGATGGGGGCGGTCTCAGTGCTGGCTGTGGGGCTGAAGTGAAGCTGCACTGGGGGGGAAGCTGGCCCACACCACTCCTGCTGCCTCCTGCTCCCCCTCTGTAATGTCCATCTAGTTTTCGGGAAGAGCCACTTGCCAAGTCTTCCTGCTGCTTCCTAAGCTCCAGGGAGTTGGGTGGCCCAGAACCATCCTTGGGTCAAAGCCTTGCTGCGGGTTGTTGCGCAGCCATTGTCTGAGCCCGTGGCCTCTGCCTTCTTCCGCTGGGGAATCTTGTAGGTGGGGGGCCCAGATCCGGGGGGGTTGCCTTCCCCTTGCAGTCAAGCGCCTGTGCCTCTGGCTGCCCCCCCCCCCATTATCAGTATTATGTGCACTTGCGCTACTCCCTCCCTCCCTTTTGTACTTTTTAACTTCACTGGCTACAGCTGGAAAAGAAACCGGACTTATTTTGTGTTTGGTTGTATAAAATAAAACCTGTACCTTTTCCCTTTGATTGCATTCTGCACTTTGTGCCTCTGGCTTGATGGCGTGGGAGTCTGAGGTCAGGAGAACGGTGTGTGCATGCTGACTGTATATCCCTGAACACCTTGTGCCCGCATGCGCTCTCCAGGCACACACGTTCACATTAGAAGACACATGCACAAGGGAGGGGGGTTGAGTTGGATCGGCCACCCAGGCCGCAGCCACAACATCAAGGCATGAGAGAGAGCGTGCAAGAGAGAGCCGCAGGACAAATCCGGCAGGTGAGAGTGTCGTCGTCAGTGCGTGGAGCGCAACGGAAGGGCCAAGAACGCCAAATGCCTGTGGCTCTTCACCAGGCTGGCCTCAGCCCCCGTCCACCCAGGGAGACTTCTGCCCCACAGAGGCTTAAGGACCAGCCCTAGGACCAGCCTGTATGTAGGTCAGTGCTGTGGGTGCAAGGAGAATGGTCTTCTGGCACCTTCAAAGGACAACCGTTCCTTCGGTCCCATCATGTTTTAGGCAGTGGCAAGATATTTCTGGCCGTGGGAATTTCATGCTGCTGACGTTCATTCATTTGCTTGCTTTAAGGTAAACTACACAATGTACTTCTGGAGGCTCAAGTGTGTAGGAGTAATTTTTGTACCAGTGTAATGTGTGTTTTTAAATGTAATTAATGTTTTTAATGTGAAGTTTTTTTAAAAAAATCTAGTTGTTTCAACAGCCAGGCTTGTAGGTTTCGGCCAATAAGGGCGTGACCTTGTCGTTCGCCTGTCCCTTGAAAAAGCTGGCAAGATCCAACCTCTCCTTCGGAGGTTTTTGTTGGGAATGCTTTGATGGTGTATTCCTGCATGGCAGAGTGCAGTTGGACTGGATGAATTTTGGGGTCTCTTCCCGCTCTATGATTATCATAGAATTGTAGAGTTGGAAGAGACCACGAGGGCCATCCAGTCCAACCTCCTGCCATTCTATGATTCTTCTCCAGGCTAAACATGCCTGGCTCCCTAATCTTCCTGAGGGTAAGAGCTGTCGGGCGGTGGGATCCGCTGCTGCCGGGGAGTGTGGCGTTGGAGTCTCCATCTTGGGAGGTTTTATGCAGAGGACAGATGGCCCATCTATCAGTGGGAGGGCTTTGATTGTGCGTTCCAGCATGACAGAATGGGGGTGGACTGGATGGCCCTTGGGATCTCTTCCAGCTCTATGATTCTAAGGTTTGCCTCAGTGGAGCCTTCATTTGCCCAAGGGAGACCAAATCTCCAAAACAACAACAACCCATGCCAGAAGTCCGATCCAGAGACCCTTTACTTCCCTGACCCCTCCAACTTCTGAGAGTTGCAGTCTGCATCGCATCCTCTTCCCTCCCCACCCCAGGCCTGGGGGCAGGCGAAGGATGTCCCCATCTTCGGTCACCTGCTCCCCTCACCAAGGGATGACTTGTCCTTTCCAGTCCAGAAAGGCTCCGTTGTCATTGTCAGAGAGTCTGGAAAGCACCTCGACCATCCCTCTCACGCTGGACGCCATACTCAGCTCCTCCTGGAAAGAGAAAGGGACAGGGATGAACCCAGAGAGGGAGAGAGAGTGCGTGTACATGAGGGCGGAAGGTGTACCCAGGTCAGCGCTCTCGTGGCCTCTGTGCAACAATAGGATCCAGGCCATCACCAGCCCAGAAGCAGCGGAGAGCCCGAGGTGTGCCCGAGGTGGGGTAGTCCAGGTCAAGGGGAAGAAGGCTGGCCACCATTGTGGATCCATCCCTGGCCAGGAAGTGTCTTCCCCATGGCCCGGCCCCAGCAGATGTCGCAGGCGAGGGGCCGCCACAAAGCAGCCTGGCAGGAGGCCCAGGAGCGATTGCGGGTGGGCGGTGAACCCTAGAAATACACAGCAGGTGCCCCCATGCCAGCTTTTGGATTTGTGGAAAGGTATATATCAGGAACGGATATTTCCCCCTAGAAAACCCAAATGCTGATCCAGATGTAAAAAGCAACCATTGCTTCCTCCACCCAACCCGTGTGCT
Source organism: Gambelia wislizenii (assembly GCA_030847615.1). Lineage (NCBI taxonomy): Eukaryota > Metazoa > Chordata > Lepidosauria > Squamata > Crotaphytidae > Gambelia > Gambelia wislizenii. The sequence goes on from JAUMIR010000008.1 coordinate 43,028,388, forward strand.
GTCTGAGGCCAGGGTGGGGCCTGTGGCAATTGGTGGCATGGGACCAGACTGGGCAGATGCCAGTCCACTGTTGGCACTTGGGTGGGGTTTTTAGGAAGGCAAATTGTCAGCAAGGGGGAGGGGAGGGGGCATTAACCCTTTCCTCCCCATGGTGACCACCGTCCAGGAAGGGCCTCTCGGCACCAGCGACTTGTGCTAGGGAAGCTTTTCCTGCAACACAAACTGCCGGCAAGGGGCGGCCCAAACCAGATCCAGGGGGCAGCGAGAAGGTTGTCAGCAGCAGTAATCGCTAAAATTATGCCGTGATCTTGGACATAAATAAAAACGGCTCTACTTAAAATGTGTAAGAATATGTCAAAATCATGCACAACACTTTAAATGTTTAGCATGCTTTGTCACCACATGAAGCTAGCTGTGTCTACCTGCAATGGGGAGATCTTACACACACCATGCCTGTCACGGGTCATGTGTGTTACGGGGGGGGGGGGTAACCCTTTCGCCACATTTTCAGCTTCCATTGGAGACAAAAAAGGAATACCACGTGTGGAAAAAGGTAAACCTAGCAAAAGTTTTAAAACTTTTTAAAACAGAGAATGGTTACAGCATTAAGGCAAACAGAAGCAAACAGGAAAAGGAAGAGAAAAGAGTCCATTTAAAACAGTGGGAGTGAATGCAAAATGAAGCCTTGAACGGTGCCAGGGATGCTTTGGCATTGGATTTCTACCCGGCATGAGAGGGGTTGGACTGAATGGCTGTTTCTGGGGTTCCCTCCCAACTTTTCCTTTCTGAGAACAGACTTCAAGGAGGGAGAGGTCTCCCTCTCTTGTCCCCCGCCTGATAAACTCCCCAGTTTCCTTTTTAAGGTAAGTTCGTACAACTTACCCGGGGGAAATGGAGCTGAACGTATTAAGAAAGGTGACCAGTTGGCCCTCCTCACCACCAGCTTGCCCTCGCTGTTGGCTCGTATTCCGCTTACCTGTTCCACTCCCAGGTCAGTTTTCACGCCCCCGGGATGGAGAGAAACAGAAAGGATCCCACAGAAGGCATACCTCAGGGCGAGGCACCGCGTGAGCATGTTCAGAGCCACCTGCGGAGGAAGCACACGCGCAAGGCAGGCGCCCGGTTGAGTCCCATCCCGCTCTGGCTGCCTCTCAGACAAAGAGAATCATGCAATCATAGAGCTGGAGGAAGAGGCCACAGGGGCCATACTCCTGTTGATGCAGCCTGGAATCGCATTGGCTTTTTCAGCTGCATCTCTGGCGCCACCAAGTCCCAGCCCTGATGTGCCGGGCCAGCAGTGGGTGTCTGGGTGGGGGGAGTTGCTAATTACAACCCAAGCCAAAGCCAGCCTTCCTCCGAGTCTCTCTTTGCTCCTATTTCACAGGCAGGACAACTGAGAGAGCAGAGAGGCCCTCCCTTGCTAGGACTTGCTGGACATCCTCAGAAGTATGGTTGACCATGGTCTGACACCGCCTGAGCGAAGCACAGAGCACCCGACAGAACAGGACTTCGGCCATTTTCTCACAAGCTGTGCAAACATCTGGGCTACTGCCAGAATCCTCTGTGACTGTTGCTTAAAGGTTTTACTTTCCTACCCGCCAGGAATCCCAAAGCAAAAGGCAATGAAATGTGTTTTAAGCATCATTTAAGAACAGATGAATAGCCATTCCACAAGCCGATTTGTAAAAGCTGAGGACACGATGGAACAGGACTGTTTAGCTATCCTCTGGAAGCCCAGCCAGGCAGGCCTCCCTTGGGAGTGTTCCCCAGTTGAGGAGCTGCTATAGAAAAGGCCCCGGTTCATTGCGCCACCAACCCAAGCCTCTTTGGGTGGCAGGACGCACACCAGGGCCTCTACCGAAGATCTCAGATTTAAGGCAGCTCACCTGGGACGCAGCCCCAACCTAGTCTGGGAGAGAGAAGCACAAGGCCACCCCTCCCGTGGTCCAGGGTCACCCCACCATGTCAGAAGTGATGGGTTTGGAAGCCCCACAATCCAGATCCGTGAAAACCTGGCTTTTTAATTACGCTTTATTGCAGACTCCCTGAATATCCCTCCCTCATGCTTTGCCTTGAGCAATGGAGGCTGGTGGTGCTCTTGTTGGGATGGTGGGGGTGGGGGGGATCTCCTCCGGGTTTTAGTGTGAAGTTTAAAGGAAGACCCAAGGTTCCAAACCTGACCCACCTCATTTACGTTTAGCACCTTGGGTAGTTCCGTTAAAGTTCAGACTGAAACCCAGAGCGGATTGGCTTTGCTCATGGCATAGCAGTCGCCTGCTGCCACTGGCCTTTATCCGACCCCCAGTCCGAGTAGAAGAGGTGCTCCAGCCAGTCCTGGGATTTAATCCATTAAACGTGGGTTTGGGGCTCCAAAGAGTCCTCCCCCCTGCGCTCCCTTCTTCCCTCCCCATGCGCACACCTTGACCCCTACCTTGCTGCAACGGTAGCTGACGTCTTGTTTCCACGCCCAGCCCTCCACGAGCGAGAGGGAGCCGTAGCTGCTGGAGATGTTGACGATGGCTGCTTTGGTGCAACTCAGCCTCCACAGCTTGCTGGTCAAGGCTCCCCTCTTGAGCAAAGGCACGAACGCCTGTGGGATCGAGGGAGATGGGCAGAAGGGGGTTGCCCAGGCCCTCCTACTTTGGGGGCTGGCGTCTTCTCTGCTCGGTGGTCCGTGGGGGTCTGGACAGGTCAGCAGGAATCCTGGCCGGGCACTGGTGCCACTTTCTCCCAAAGGGCAGAGAGGCCGTGAACTCCCCGCGAGCCCAGCCCGTGCTGCCCCCTTATCGCTTAATCTGTGGTTCCCTGCCTCAGTCCATAGGGAGAGGTAGGAAAGAAACAAATGCTGTTGTTGTCATTATTGTCGTTGTTATTACCTGGCACACCAGCAGGGGCCCAATGGTGTTGGTGGCGTAGGTGGCTGCCATGGTCTGGGCGGTCTCGGTCTCCAGCGTGGTGTCGTAGGCAATGGCGGCGTTGTTGATGAGCAGGTTGAGGCCGCTGCAGCCCACCCGCTCCTCCACTTTCTGGGCAGCTTCCTTGATGCTGTCAGGATCTGTGACATCTATGTGGGGTGAAGTGGGAGGAATGAAAGGAAGCCCCCTTCCGTCCACCCTCCCCTCCCATCCAAAGCAGGTGGGGTGAGAGGGTCATTCAGGGTCTTTGTGGGGCAGGTCAGGAGTGCGCAGGTGGCCAGGCCGGGCAGCAGCCGGGGGGGGGGTGGTCCTGGCACACCCACACCGCCAGCCAGTGGCTATTTGCCCAGTGGGGGCCCTTCACACCCATCGTGCAGCCTGGGATGATGGGGGCACAAGGAGCTGCCGTTGGCTACTCGCACCAAGTCAGGAAAAGGCATGGCGCGCTCCTGTCGCCACAGGTGCCACCAGCGTAAAGACCAGCGGCTTCTGGACTGAGACGCCATTGGGGGGGGCTGGGTAGCCTTAGCCTTACAGCGGAGAGGCCTGGGTTCAAATGCCTGCTTTGACACGAGGTCAGTCACTTACCTCTCAGCATTCAAAGGGATGTGAGTCTGTTTTTGCATAAAAAGGTGTAAAGGAAGCCAACAGTCCCTTTGAGAGTAGCCGTTTTTTGCTCATTCTGGTAGAATAAACCAGAATAAACCATTCATCATCTCAAAGGTGCTATTGTTTTTAATACTACCTCTTAGTCCAGAGACTGGAAAAGTTACTTTGGGGGCCCAGAACTACCAGAATCCTCCAGCCAGCTCAGCTGGGAATCCCTGGGCCAGAGCCGGGTTTGGGGATAGAAAACCAGTGGTCACAGTGAAAGGATGCATCGGGGAGGGGGGCGGACCTGGCAACCCCAGAGCTGAGGACGGGTCTGCTCAAGACCCTAAGCAAGCGCTCGGAGGGACGGAGGGTGGGCCAGGTTTGCCTGTGGTGATGCCCTTCCCAGTTCTAGGACTGCGTAAGCCCCCCTCTGTCCATCAAGCGACGGCCTGTCCCGTTTTGAGGCCGCCTCCGTTGGGGGGCACATGATGCCCAGCCTGGCCCTGTCCTTCCCCCTCTATTCCCAAAGCTCTCTTGAGCCCCCAGTGTTGCCCAATGACTGCTCCAGCATGCTGGGCACACTCACCAGAAGGGCTGGTCCCTCAAAAGCTGCGCGATCCATCCACCCCCTTTTTTGAAGCCCCCATTTTCTCAGGGGGATCAGTGGTCCCTTAAGCCCCAGAGCAGAAAGAAAGAGGAGGGGGATGTAAGAGTCATGAATCCAAGAACAGATCAAATACAGACCCAGTTGCAGGATGACCAGAGTGCAGTCTTTGGTGCCCTTGAGAGACATTTCTTTTAATGCCTGGAAAGAGGAGGGTGGGAAAGAAGAAGCCGGTTGAAAGGGCGAAATAGTACCACAAGTCCTTATGAAATGCCGTGGTCTAGGTTACCCACCAACCACTGGAGCTCCGGGGCCTCCGGATACAGCACTAGAAGGCAGTTCCCACATTCACGTCTGGCGCCCACTCCCAAGCTGGTACCTGTGTGACCCCTGCCTGCGTCCATCACCCCACACGATCCTCTCTGACCATCCACAGGGCTGAATCCGTGGGCACCCCTTCCCCCCTTTTAAAATGCAAAACTCTTCCCAGGGCAGCCAGCTTCTGCTTCCAATGCTCAGAGCTCTGCGACACAGGGGCCCTTTCACACCACATCATTGTAGCCCTGTGACTCCACTTTAACAGCCATGGCAACATCCCATGGGGTCCTGGGAGGGGTCCAAATATATTTCAGAGGAAGGAACTGGCAAAACCACCTCTGAAGACTCCTTGCCTAAGAAAACCCTGTGAAATTCATGGGGTCTCCCTCAGCTGAGAGGTGATGTAAAGGCACACACAGAGAGATATCTAGTGCCTCCAAAAACTACAAATCTCACGATTCCACAGGATGCAGCCATGGCTTCTAAACAGGAATGTAGCGCTACCAATGTGTGCTGTTTAAGAGCCCACCAGCACAAAGCTTGTTTTCATAGAATCATAGAATTTTAGAGTTGGAAGAGACCCCCAAGGGCCATCCAGTCCAACCCATTCTGCCATGCAGAAATACCCAATCAAAGCATCCCTGACAGATGGCCATCCAGCCTCTGTTTAAAGACCTCCAAGGAAGGAGGACCCCACCATGCAATGCAGGCGAAACGTCAGAAAGAAACTATTCCAGAACACGGCCTCACAGTCCGGAAAAAAACTATGGAAAATCTATGGATGCCGGCCGTGAAAGCCTTCGACTTCACATTTTTAACTGGCTTTAATTTTGGGGGGGGGGCGGGGGGGTATAGTTTAATTGTTTTTTTAACTTCTGCATGCTGGGGATTTTTAACTATGTTTAACTGTTGGAAGCTGTCTTGAGTGCCAAACTGGGAAGGGGGTGATGGTGATTATGATGGTGAGGGTGGTGATGGGAATGCAGAGCAGCCAATATGATGCATGCACACAGAGCTCTACCCTTCCACACCTTCCTACCCACCATCCGCCCCCCCCCATGTTGGCTGCCTGAAGCAGCCGCCTCATTCTGGTGCATGGTATTGCTGCTGTAGAAGCGTCACATCTTCTTGCATCCATCCTGACTAGATAGATAGATAGATATGCATGCAGTAATTGGATCTATCATTTCTCACTGCTTTTTATGGGGGCTATATTTTTTTGTGGGACCTAAATGCCCTAAAGGTACCAGTTCCCACCTGATCTTAGAAGCTAAGCAAGGTCAGCTTTGGTTAGTACTTGGATGGGAGACCACCTAGGAATAACAGGTGCTGTAGGTGATCTTTCAGAGGAAGAAACTGACAAAACCACCTCTGAGGATTCCTGGGCTAAGAACGCCTTGTGGAAAAGTCAGGGGGTTGCCAGAAGTCAAAAGGAGACTTGACGGCACACACACAACACACAAGATCTGACCTTGGTCCCTCTTCCCAGGCAGGAGCTTCCGGAAGGTGAGAAACGGTGCCTTTTTGGCTATGCTGGCTAGGGGATTCTGGAAGGAAAAACCTTCAGAAAGAAAAAACTTCCCCAAGCCCAGAAGGACTGCCAAGGAATCCCAGAGGCCGCCATGGGCTCCATTTCAGAGGAAGGAACTGGCAAAACCACTTCTAAGGATTCATTGCCTAAGAAAACCCAATGAAAAATTCATGGGGTTGCTAGAAGTCAACAAGTGACTTGAAGAAACACACACAGAGATTTTGCATATCTTAACATCATAAACTCTTAAAGCAGCACTGCATCTTATGCAAAATGAATACAGTGATAAATATTTATGTAAAAGGGATGGCGGGGTGGCTTTTCTACATGGATATGCACACAATATATTTTTATTTTAAAAAAAACACTCAAAGAAACTTTTTAAAAACATTCTTTTCAACAGCACAATATCCTCTGTTCAGTAGTAAGTTGCATTTCCCCTTATAACTACTTGCTGTTTGATGTTTGATGTTTTAAAAAGGCATCAGTTAAGAGATGGGGCAGTGTGCCACTTTTTCTGCCACATTTTATTTTTTAAAAAATCCTCACTCCTTTCCACCCCAAATATAAAGACATCTGCAGATTTGGCTAATTTTTTCAGATCCAAATGAAACAGAATATTTCCCCATTTGCACTGGACAAATCCCACGGGAGCAGCTATTCTGCCTTGGATCCCATCCTGGGAGAAAGATGGGGTATAAATTCAATCAATCAATCAATCAATCAATATTCTCAGCTCGGCACATTGTACCTGGCTGCCAGGTAGCTATTAAAGATGAGGATCCTCTGGGGAAAAAGAGAGAACAGCCTGGATGCAGGAGGCTGAATGCTTAAACAGGTTTGCATAGGCAAATCTGTCAGTCTGTCACATTCATTGTTTCAAATCTCAAGCTGTTTCTAACTTGAATGTAAAAAAATTGGACATTTGGGTGCATTCTTATCAGAAACAAATGTAAAGGCAATCTCCACCCACCTCTACTGTTAATTATACAAGGCTCTATCAGCTATAACTCTGAGCCTGTCACCCACCGGCCCTGATGAAGTTGGGGAGTTACCAGCTCCCTGCTGCGAGGGCAAAACTGCACCCACAACGGCCAGGATTTGGGGCTCTGCCAAGGTGAGGTGCCATCTTGATAGGTTCTCTTGGAAGACCCTCAGACCCAGATCATCCCATGCGTTGGATTGTTCCCGCCACCCCGCTGCTTGATTCCTTAAGATCACTAGGAAGCGGGCAGCCATTTGGATCAGGAAGGTGATTTAAGGCCACCTTAAAGAGGTGAGACCACTCCCAAAGAAACCCTCCTCAGATCATCTCTTTGCAATACTGCTTGCTGCTCTGCCTTTGCCTACCCATCCTTGCCATCGCATGAGGGCAAAGCACCTTCATGGCTGGAAAAGAGAGTTCTTTCTTATCTGCTTCTCTCTGTCTGGGACACCTCATGTGCACCAAATACACTGCAGGAATCCCGAAGCACCACAGGCGTTGTGTTTGATGCACCTGGGCTGTTTGCACGCCCAATGAAGAGTTTCACCCCATGCCCCCCAGTTCTTCTCACCTGGGCTTTGGGCCCATCCGGATGTCGGCAGGTAGCAAAGATGAGCTGAGGGGGGTGCGGCAGGTTCATGAACTCCTCCACCAAGCCCAGGCCGATCCCGCGGTCGCCTCCTGTCAAGAGCACGCTCTTTACCTTGAAGTCTTCCATGGTTGCTGTTTGCCCTCTAGAGACGCTGCAGAGAAATGGAGAGGGTCTGGACAACTGAACTATGCCCATTTGCCATCAACATGTCAGTGACGCAAACACAAATCAGCAAAGGTGGATCAATTGCACCTGGAATAATTGCAATGCTCTAATTCCAGCAACAGAAAACAATGTCTCGGCTGCAATTGTCCCAGGCAAGGCTGCCTGTGGGTGTCTCACGTCAATTTAATGAAACACCGGCCTCCTCTGCCCATAACAATTGTGGGAGGCACAGCCCAAGCCTCCGGCTGTCTTGCTTGCTCCTTCCCACATCCTCATTCAACTCTCCAGTTGAGCCCTCCACCCTCTCGTCCCACCTCGGCAACCTCCTTTGGAAGACTAGGTTTTCTCTGGCCCTGATATGTAAAGTCAATTTCAGCATTATTCTAATAACAAAGAACCAGAGAAAAGATTCAACAAAGGAGCAGCAATAACACTTTTTCCAAAAAAGCAAGGGGGGGCAATGGATTTCCCCCCCTATAATTAAAAAGATTAATAGTCACCTCCAAGTCTCCCCTTTTGACACAATTTGTTAGGAAAGGATTAAGTGAAGAAAGAGCCAGGGAGGGTCCAGCGGACACTTCAGTCTGTGTAAAATGGAACCAAATCCCTGTATTAAGGACGATCTTCTCACGGTGTCAGAATAAACATATAGGATCTGCTCCATCAGAATCACATCTCCAGCACTGCCCATCTAGGCAGGAAAAATGAAATGCACAAATGCAGGATGGGGGACACCTGACTTCAAAGCCGTAGATGTGAAAGGCATGGAAGGGTCTTAGTTAGACCACAAACTCAACGTGATACCTGTGATACAGCAGCCAAAAAAGCCAAAGCAATTCTAGGCTGCATCATCGGGAGTCATGTCCTGATAGAGGAAAATAGCAGTTCCACTCTGTTCTGCTAGGTCAGTGGTTCCCAACCTGTGGATGGGTCCCCAGATGTTGTTGGACTACAGTTCCCAGGAGCCCTCTGAGGTCTCCTCTTGACCGCCAGGTGGTCCTCCCAGTCATTAGTGAGGCTGTAGGATTGAACTCATAGCCTCACTCATGACTGGGAGGACCACGCGGCTGTCAAGGTGAGACCTCAGAGGGCTCCTGGGAACTGTCGTCCAACAACATCTGGGGACCCACAGGTTGAGAACCACTGACCTAGAGGAATCCTGTGTTCAGTTCCAAGCACCACAGCTCAAGAAGGAGGTCAGCAAGATGGAACATTTCCAGAGATGGGAGACCAAGGACATTTTCTGACATGTCTTACCATGCTACAAGCTTGCGGGAGAGCTTTGGCACTGTCGTGCAGCAGGGACTCCATTTTGGACGACGCTGTCCCTCTGGCAAAATCATTCATGTCACTTCTGTGTAGGATTGGAGGCGGCCGCACCATATTTAGTCAGATTTTATTCATGGAAGTTGTCCGTGAATAAAATATGATCGGGCCGCCTCCAATCCTACACGGAAGTGACACAGACGATTTCGCCAGAGGGATGGTATCATCCGAAATGGAGTCCCTGCCACATGGCAGCACTGAAGCTCTCCCGCAAGCTTGTAGCACAGTAAGACGTGTCTGAAAATGTCCCAAGAATGTCAAAGGTCTGGAAACCAAGCCTTAGGGGGAACAACAGTGTTGCACTGGCAGCGCCTCCCGGTTTTGGGGGGGGGGTGGCTGCTGGTTCAGGATATGAAATGAGCGAAATGACCATGCACCAGTTCTGGGCTCGAAAAGAAGTCTATTTTATTACTGACAGCAGATAGAAAAGCAAACAGCATATAAACTCCACACACACTCCTACCCAACCATTCTCTGAGGATGCCAGCCACAGATGCAGGTGAAACATCAGAAAGAAACTATTCCAGAACATGGCCTTACAGCCTGGAAAAAAACAATGGAAAATCTATGGATGCCAGTTGTGAAAGCCTTCGACTTCACAAACAAGCATATTCTCATAAATCAAACAGACAGACAGCAGAAAGACACAAACTGGCTCTGCAGAGTTGCACACTGCTGCAAGGCAAAGCCCTGTGTCTGCCCCTTATATATGTTTCTGTCATTGAAGCTTTGCAAACATAGCGGGGGAAAGGAAACTTTCTCAAGCCAATTAATAAGGGAGATTTTCTCAGGGCAATTATTGAGCCAGGGGCCTTCCAACTCTATGATTCTAAAAACAATGATTTTTCCGTCTTCAGAGCCTCTCTTATTGGGTGTGTAATGGTAAGATTCAGAGTGGATGTCATGGTTTGAGCGTTGGACTATGACTCTGGAGACCAGGGTTCGAATCCCTGCTCAGCCATGGAAGCCCACTGGGTGACCTTGGGTAAGTCACACACTCTCAGCCTCAGAGGAAGGCAAAGGCAAACCCCCTCTGAACGAATCTTGCCAAAAAAGCCCCATGATAGGTTCTCTTTGAACAACTTGAAGGCATACAACAACAACGACAATAAAAACAACCTTAGTCATGCATCCGTATCTTCTGTAATGTCTATGAACATAAAACTCCTAAGTATTTAAATAACGATACAATCATATACATAGTTATTATCACATAGCTTATGAAATATTATTAATAAAGTAACCTAAATCCATATCAACAGTGTATTATACTGAAAGGATCAGGACATTTGTTGGAGCAGGGCAGAGGGGGTATACTTTGTTCCTTTCCCTTTGTAATTCGAGGCATTGATTACAGCCCGAGTAATTTCTGCTGTTCCTGAAAAGGTGATACAGTCAGAAGCTTGCTAGGCTTCATAGAGCAAAAGTTACGCTTGTTGGTTTTCTGGGGGGTGTAAACCTTTCCACAGCCCTGCCATTCTCGATTTCTGGATTGCAGATAGGAGAACAATTGCCCCAAGGTTCAAGGCAGGAGGGATTTGGGGAAGCGAAAGGGAAGACATTTCTGGAAGGGTGAAGAAATGAGCCGGGCTTTGCACGGAGGAGACCCAAGCGGTGGGCCAGTGAAAGCGCCCCCTTTAGGTGGGGAGGGAGGGCCAAAGGAACTGGGTCGGCCAGCCCAGCAGAAGCAGGGAGGCTGAGTCCATTCAGGAAGGAGTGGCGGCCTTAGTGAATGGCTTAAATCTCTGGAGAAGGCTTGGGCGTGACTCCATAGAGCCGCCTCTATGGACAGGAAAGGCTGCCATCATGAGGGAAACGGAGGGGGCTCATTTGCTGCTGCTTTGGAGGGTAGGACCCAAACCCACTAACAAGAAAGGAGATCCCAGCTACATGTTAGGAAGATAGATTTTCCTTGGTTTTTTTCCAGGCTCTGACGCCATGTTCTGGAAGAGTTTCCTTCTGACGTTTCACCTGCATCTGTGGCTGGCATCCTCAGAAAATGGTTGGGTAGGTGTGTGTGTGGAGTTTATATGCTGTTAACCCCTGTTGGGGAGTATATGTACATTTGTGTAATTGAATGGTTAGTTTCTGGGTATAGAAATGCAAGGCTCCTTAGTGTCTGTTTGGCTGATGGTTGGTTGATAGTACTCTACGGTGAACTCGCCACGGGTCAGCGCAAGAGGGGCGCTCCAAAAAAGCGATACAAGGACTCCCTGAAACAACATCTCAGGCTCGGCCAAATTGATCACCAACAATGGTCCGCCCTGGCCTCACATCGGGAGGCATGGAGACGCACTATCCACAATGCTGCAGCCTTATTTGAGAACACACGCCGAACAAGTCTTGAAGAGAAACGACAACGCAGAAAGAATCACAACCCAGAAACATCACCCAAGGAGACCTTCTGCTGTGCTTTCTGCAACCGGACATGTTTATCTCAGATTGGCCTTTTCAGTCATCAGTGCGCTTGCAGAAAGCGCGGGATGAGCCCTTCCTGAATCTTCGTTTGCAAAGAAAAGGCAGAGAGGTTGATGGGCCATTATCTGCTAGGAATCCCCCTGTCCCTGGGTGGAATTCATTTGCAAGTGTTGGGTTTTGATTTTAGTGCTTTTCAGGACTGGCAGGCAGGTTTTGTTTACTTTTAGGGTTTCTTCTTTCCTGTTGAAGTTGCTCAGGTGTTTGTGGATTTCAATAGCTTCTCTGTGCATTCTGACATGATAGTTGTTGGCCTGGTCCAGAATTTCTGTGTTTTTAAATAACATTTTGTGTCCAGGTTGGTTTATGACATGTTCTGCTACTGCTGATTTTTCTGGCTGGCCCAGTCTGCAGTGTCTCTCATGTTCCTTGATTTGTGTTTGCATACTGCATTTAGTGGTCCCTATGTAAACTTGTCCATAGCTGCATGGTATGTTAGGAAGGTGTTCCTGAGGGTAAGAGTTGCTCCACAGTGGAACCAAATCCCTCAAGATGTGGTGGACTCTCCTTCTTTAGAGGTTTTCAGTAAAGTTTGACTGCCTCTCAGAGGTGCCTATCTGTGAATTTACTGCAGTGGTATCTAGAGGTTGGACTAGATGGCCTTTGGGAGACATTTCCAGCTCTATAATTCTAAGATTTTATAACATAACTGGCTGGGGTCCTGTTGGCTAGTCCCAACCAGAGCAGAGCAGTTGGTCAACACTTAGGTAAATCCAGTTGTTTCAACAGATGTACTCTAGTTTGTACTCCCAACCAGACTGGCACCAACTATCTTAATGCTGGCATTGTCAATTGGCATAATGAAACAGCTTGAAGGGAGAACTTTAAAGAAATCATGGCTGCACAGACAAGGATGTCTGGTGCTCTCCTGCTCCTTTTGCAACTGCCCTTTTGCAACTACAAAATGCGGCACTCATCTGGGCACTGATCTTCCTGATGCTGTGCGTGCCTCTCCTTGGGTGGGACCTAATCAGCAGTTGCTCATCTATCTTTCTTGATCTGGAATCAGCAATCTTAGTAAACATCTTGGCCAAGATATTGTTGGGACACTGCCAGCAGAAGCGCTGCTTGTGCCAGCAGTGTTTGTGGCCCGAGAGACGGCACTCCATGGGTTTGGTTGGCTGCATCTCTTTGCTCCAAAAAACACTTACAGTTGCAGTTGCAACCCAAACCGTCAAGTGTGTGACCCACTGAAGCAGAGGGTGGGTGGGAAGCACAAGGAGGAGTGGAGGGGGAGCATTGTCAAGGAGAGGAGGAAAGGGGAGCTGAAAAGTGGTAAGGGCAGCTTTTCTCTTAATTATCCAAGTGCCCGGCACTGTGTGAGCAATAAAACACACTAAAGGAGTGTTAAGGGGTTCACTGTAGCTCCCCCCACCCAGCCAAAATAAGGGATGCGATCCTGTGTGGTGAGACAGAGTGCAAAGTTCTCCACTCCCCCTCCCCTTTCCTCTCTCGCCTCCCACAGGACTCTGTTGCCTGCATTCTTCCACCCAACACGGCCATTTAGCGGCTGATGAAAAGCACGGGGTGGGTGGCAGAGGAGCAGCTAGCTACGTTCCTATAACTGGGCGCACAGTGGCAAAGGCATCCACCAGCACTTTGTCGGGGCCTCTACTGGTCCCGATGGATGATACCCTAATTGTCGGTCTGGCCATAGGTTTATAGCTGGAGGCTTTTTTCTGCTCTCCACTGGTCCCTAAATGAAGATGTTGGAAAAAGCAGGCTCCTGCAGGCAGCAGGTGCATTTTGAGGGGGTTGGGACACAGGCCATTTCCCCGGCCTCATTCCTCATTCACCAGTTACCCCCCACAACCGGCCTCCCTGGGCAGAGCCCTCCTTTCCCGCCGCAGCAGGCGTTCTTTCCCACAGATCCACCGTGGCATTTTACAAAGGGTTTTATTCTCCTGCCGCCGGCTGATTAGCCTAAGCCAGTGATGGCGAACCCGTGACACGCGTGTCTGCACTGAGACGCGGCGTAGCCATTTCTGATGACACGCAGCTGCTGAGGCGTCCGCATGCCGAGAAGGATGTTTCACACACACACTCCGCCTCCCTAAAGTGGCGATCGGGGCTTTGAAGCCCCGGTCGCCACTTTCCTCCACCCCGCCTCCCTAATGTATTTTCCTCAAAGTGAGACGCCACCTAAGTTATGCTCAGTTTTTTGGCAAAGTTTGGCACACCAAGTTCACAAGGTTGCCCCTCACTGGCCTAAGCTTTAAAGCACAAACCATCCCTACCCAGCAGCCACACGGCATGTGCTGCAGCGCTCATCAGGAAAAGCATGTCCCACACAGCTGGCCATGGCAGGTGGGGAGAGTGAGCCAAGGGGAGCCTTGGGTGGGCACCAGGGCAGGAGGGGGAAAGGGGCAGGAGCCACCTTCCTCCTGGCATCCCCGTGTCTTCTCCAGGGAACAGGGAGACTGTGGCCGGAAGGGCAAGCCAGCCACGATGGCACCTCTCGTTTTGCGTTGTACCCACCTGAAGTCCAATACTGACTCATAAAAGGAAGGCACCTGCATTCTCAGGCACAATTATTAACTGGCAACCCTACTTACTTGCCTTCTTAAAAAGACAGGAAGAAAGCTGTGCTACACACGGTGTAACTTCAAGGGTGCTTAATTATGGTGCTCCAAAAAGAGTTTGGCTTTTAACATCTGGAGTCAGCTGCTGCTGCTGCAAACCAATGGCTCACAGCCGAGCTTTGGGTGCATTTTGCAGCGTCAGCCGCAACGCCTTGGCCTCTCTGCAGCCTGTCTACAGGAAGCCTCTCCGTAGAAGTAATTCCCCCAGGGATTTTAGGTGGGGGGGGGCACCATTAGCATCTACTGCGTCCCAGGATTTCCCCTCTTGTGTTCAGGTGTCAAATTACCCCCCCCCCCACAAAAAAAAGAAACACTTCAGGACTGAGCTCTGGAAAAAAGGTTTTTCTGTCTGTTTGAATCTATGTCAGCTACTGGGCCTGGCATGGGTTGGCCGGGCCCTCTGGGGCCACTCCGGAGCCCCCCAGGCCAGGCCTTCCAAAACAATTCCTTTCTCTTGCGTCAGTCAGGTGACGCAGGCGGATGAATGGACACAGATCCACGTGGCACATTTAAAGATAAAACAGGCAGAGAGCCTGCCAGCAAGGAACTCAGGACACAAACATCCTTGCCTGTTATTTACTTATGAATTTATTTATTGTTATTTATACATGCATGCATGTAACCCGGGCGGCCCTGGGCTGCTGCATCTTCCACTAGCGGGAAGGGAAGCCCCTCGCAGGGCGCGTTACAGGAGCTGAACTGGGAGGCAATTCTATTGAATTTTGAGAGCCAGTGAGAGCAGGGGGTTGAGCGTTGGATAAGGACTCTGGAGACTGGGGTTCGAATCCCCTTTGCTCAGCCATTGAAACCCCCGGGTGACCCTGGGCAAGTCACACTCTCTCAGCCTCAGAGGAAGGTGACGGGGCAAACCTCCTCTCAACAAATCCTCCAAGAAAGCCCCGGGGTAGGTTCTCCTTAGGATTGCCGTAAGTCAGAAATGAAAGGTGCTCCTAGCCACAGCAGCCACACTGGGGCCAGAAACAGCCCCAGGGGCAAATTCTGGGGTGAGACCCCATCCCACCTGGCGGAGCACGCAGGCCCACCTCCTCCCCGCCAGCCCCAACTGCCCAAGCGAAGGCCGTCAGTGGCCGGGGAAGATGGCGGCAGGAGGGCAAGGGTAGCCGGAGGCAGGGAGATGCCCTCCTCCTTCAATAAGTCGCAGGGACTGGGGAAGGGTGTCCAAGAGGATGCCAGTGCCTCTGGCCGCTGCCCCCCCTGGCCGCCTTCCTCCTGCCCGCGGCCACTGAGTGAATGTGAGGAGGGGCGCCCTGTCAGAAAACAGGGAGGCGGTTTCGGAAAGGAATGGGGAGGGATGGGAGTGCTGGGTTCTGCTACTCGCCAGGACCAAAAAGTCTGGCCCCAAAAGGCAGAGTTTTCAATGTTCCTCACAGGATCCCCCCCTTTGGAATGGGGGCCTCCCCAGCCAGCCCTGCGATGGAGTGGTTTGGCTGCTGGATGAAGACTCGGGAGACCCACGTTCGAATGCCGCCCAGCCTGGAAACCCTCGGGGTGTGACCTTGGGCAAGTCCCTCTCTCTCGGCCTCAGGAAAGTCAATACGCAAACCTAACCCCCCCCCCGAGACAGGCCAGCTGTAAGTCAGAAAGGACTCAAAGGACCCCCCCCCGGATGGTTGCAGGCCTGGCCCACAGCTGCCTTTCCTTCTGACCCACAGAACCACCCTCTTGTCAAGGTGGCCCTCCGTTTATCCCCCACACCCAACCCAGACCCCCACGGCCTCCTTGGCACAGTAGAGACAGGCATCACCTGCATGGTGGTGTCCCCCCGAAACCCCAAGGGGGCTCCGTGCGAAAAGGCAGCAAGGCATCGCAGAGCCTCAGGAAGGGCCCGCCAGGGGTGGCACAACTGCTCCAGGGCCACCTTTGGGAGATGCTCACCCAAAGAGTGCCCGAGCCCCACTCGGCCAAGCAGCCAGGGACTGTGGGGTGGGGTGCTGCTGAGCAGCCCCACAGAACTGCCAGGCACTGCCCTCCCACCAGCGGATGCCGACCTCTTCCTCCACATCTCCATTGCCAGGGGTCCGGCTGGGAGCCCCGCTGCAGGGGCCACCGTATAAGCAGGACACCCACTGCACACCTTAGCCAGCCATTCAGCCAGCACCCGATGGTGCTCCCCACTCTCTTGCTATTAGAGGAATTGGGTTGTTTAGGCAGGACAGGATTCCCGCATGGACCGTGCAAGCCAGGACACTTCCTTGGCCACTAGCCATATATGAGGAGTGACCCTCCTTTGTACTCTCCCTCTAACACTGACTCTCTGGTCCTCTCCTGTGCTCCAGCCATGTTTCACTTCTCATCAACCAGATGGTGAGGTACAGCGAGTACCTTTTACCCAATCTTTTCACTGGCTAGTTGGGAGACATCTCCACAGAGACGTAAATTAATTAATGAGTAAACTTCTTCTAAAATTTTAACCTGAAAGTGCCTGCCTTGTTTATTTTTGAGTCGGCTTCAGTTCTGAGGGAAGCAACGTGAGATTGGGGACGCGTTGTCTGCTACTCTGCTAGAAGGAAGGCTGATTCCTGACAGTTTTAGCTCCCATATTTTCCCCTCAAAGGGCTAACAACCTGGGAAACTCTAATTCCCAACAGCATGTTCCTCCCTCCCAGCGGTCCCCATCCTGATGCTCTCCTCTCTGAGGCGAGGGAGCGTGGCCAAGGCCTCGGAGACGAGACGGGGAGGGCTTGGCGGCGCGTGGTTGGGGCAGGTTCTTCCAGCTTCTAAATAAAACTGCACCCGCATGTCAGAATTGGTCCCTGCCGACAATTCTGGTTGTATCAGTGTGCTTTCATGTTAAACTGTTTGATGTTTTGCATTCCTTACAAATGGAACAAGCTGGTGTGCTGGGAATAGACATGGGAGGATAGAGTCTGTCCGGTGACGGCCAGGAGGGCCTTGCACTTGCGAATGTTGTGAGAGTCAATAGGTGGACCCACAGATGGGAGAGAATGGGGCGGGCGGGCAACGGGTGGCCAATGGCTCAGCTGCCTGCCAGATTTTGACTGGTTGGGAATACTTTTTATGTTACTGTTTTGCCAATGAGCTTCATTTGAAGCAACAGTTTTGTACACTTTGGTCTTTAGTTTCCTGTGAAATAAAGCTTACTGTTTAACCCCGAAGCTGCTGTCGACAAGGGATGAGTCCTTCCTGAATTCGTTTGCAAAGGAAAGCCTGAGACCCTTCCCCAAGAGGGTTCCTCAAGAGACTGTGATTGTGGGGGGAAAGCAACAGAATGGCGGTCTTATTCGGGGGGGGGGCTACTGTCACTGGCCTCCAGTGCCTGATAAAACTGGCCCTTTAATGTTTTAAATTTGGACTGGCACTGGAGGCCCGTCCTAATCTAGCCCCCTCCCCAGAGGAACTATGTCGCTTCTGCAAAAAAGTTACAGTTCCTCCGGTTAGAAGACTGCATGAAGTGATCTGGCGCACCTTCCTGCTTGGAGAGGCTCTCCAACAGGAGATTTGTCTCCCAGGTCCCCAAGTAGGTGATGTGCCACGCAACCTTTGCACAGCCTTTAACCCCCACAGTCATTGTAACGCCATGAAACAGTTTGTGGAAACATGTGTATTTATATTTTTGGAAAGACCATTACTATGCTGTTCTCCCAACCTATCGGGATCTGCTCTGAAACGTTTTAAATTTTAAAATGCTTTATCTTCCACTGCAAAACCTGGGTTATTTGGGATAATGTATATCCACCCAAGGAATTGAGATGGACAAGGTGGCGGGGGTGGGCAAATGGGAGCCCCCATGCACCAGGTGGCAAGTTCAAAGTTTTCTTGGCTTTGCAGATTTCTAGTATGGTTTCATTCCCGGATTCACACAGGTAGCCCTCCGTATTACAAACTGGTTGAAAAGTAAGAAAGGGAAAAAGAAGGGGTGCCCTGGTGAAAATGTGAAGCCAAAACTGCAAAGCAAGGTAATGTGGGATGCAAAATGCCAAGAAGCTTTCGAACATCTCAAAAGGCTTTTTAGCGCAGAACTGGTACTCAAGCACCCCGAGACAGACAAGCCTTTGGCCATTCAGGTGGATGCTCGTGATGTGGCGATGGGAGTGGTGTTGCTACAAAGGATGAATACCTTGTGCGTATCTGTCCAAAAAATCTCAGGCACCGAAAGGGCATGGATGGGCCATTTGGGAAAAAGAGGTGGCAGCCATTAAAAAAAGCTTTGGAGATGTGGCACCACTCATCCCTTTGAGGTATCGACAGACCACAAAAATCTGTAAGTGTTGTGAACCTCTAGAAAACTGATCCCAAAGCAGGTGAGGCGGGCTAACTTTTCCTATAAGTTTGACTTCACTTTAAAATTCTTGCCTGGGGGAAATCAAGAGAGGAAATGCAAAGACAAGGGACTGAAATAAACTGGTTTACATATTACTAAATAAAAGAGAGATTTGAGGAAGATAAAAAGAAATATGGTTTTATGAAAGAACAGAATGACATAGACAAGATAATATGGGGAACAGGAAAGAAGAAAATTACAAAATTATATAAAGTATTGTTGGAAAGAGAATTAGAAAAAGAACTGGTAAAAGATGTTATGATAAGATGAGCAAGGGATATAGGTGATCCCATAACTTTAGAAGAATGGGAAAGTGCTTGGACAAGAACAAATAAATTTACAGCAAACCAAGATCTTAAGGAGAACTAGTTTAAAATAGTAAATAGGTGGTATCTTACACCGGCTAGATTAAGTAAGATCTATAAATTAGAAAACAAGAAGTGCTGGAGATGCGAAAAAGAAGTGGGATCCCTATACCATATGTGGTGGGCTTGTCCAGTCATAAAGAATTTTTGGGAAAAGATACATAGAATAATACAAAAGATGTTGGGGGTTAATTTTGTAATGGAACCAAAGTTGTATTTGTTAAATATAACTTCAATATTAGAAAGATATATACAAAAAGAACACTGGAGAGTATTATTGTATCTAGTAACGGCTGCTAGAATAAACATCGCAGCCAGATGGAAAAAGAAGGAAGCTCCAGAGCCAGAAGAGTGGTTAGAAAAAATATTAGAGATGAAAGATAATGACAAATTAACAAGAATAATAAATAAAAGAAATATGGAGGAAATGAACAAAGAATGGAAGGGCGTAAATGAATACTTGAGTAAACGTGGGTATATGTACGAAGGTAATATGGACCTTTATGAATTAGAAAGAAAAAGTAGAAATAAGAAAGGCAGGAGAAACTTCAATATTAGTTTGAACGTCATAAGTAAATAAGTAAAAGGGCAAAATACAAGAAAAAAATATTACAGATAATGATAGAGAACGAAATATAAAGATAAATCAGATGAAGGTTTTTTGAAGCAAAGATTAGGGAGAAAAGGATCGGTAATAGAAAATCCTTGGCTTTATAATTCTATGGAAGTCGTAAGATGGGGAAAACAAAGGAAAGGATTGCTTAAGAAGTAATGCATCAGATTGATACTGGACTTATGGTTATTCTTTAAGTTGTTTGATGGAAAACTTAGTAATTAAAAATTTTGTTTAGAGGCATTAATATTAACTTTCTGTAATGATCTTTAATGATTTGTGTAAATGAAATGATGTACTTTTGGATGATTATTCAAAGTTTGAAATAAAAATAATGAGAAAACAAAATTCTTGCCTGGGGGGAAAAAATTAGCTGACGTGCTTTTGAGGTTACCACAGTACAACAGCCAGTGGGTGGAAACCAGTGACATGGTGTTCACCCTGAAACAATTGGGGCTGGTAGCGCGCAGCCAGGCAAAACCCAGGAAAACAGGCCTGCTAGTACAACCCCGGATTGTACAAACTTTGCAGAATGCCTATGAGGCCGATGAGTGGCTGAAAACTCACCATTAGAAGTTGCAAAAACAGAAAGATGTACAGTAGCACCCCTGCATCCACTGAGTCGCCGCCCGCGGATTCAACTATCTACGGATGGCAACAATGGGTGGGGGTGGATGGAGGAGGAGCAGAGAAATGGCGGATGTGGGCCAAAATGGCGATGCAGGGACGAAGGGGGCCAAGAGAGAGGAGGAGACTTCTCCTTCCCTTCTCCCTTTGCCCCTGGGATCGCTCCCTGGGTTTGCTCCCGGGGCCGAAATGGCAATGTGGGGGCTAAGGGAGCGATCTTGCCCACCCTTTACCAGGGATGGCCCCTGGGATGCCGTTCGCCATTAACCGTGGAATTCACCATCTGTGGGAGGAGGGCCTGGAACCAATCCCTCGTGGATGTGGGCGTGCCACTGTATAATAATTATAATAATAATTCTCTCCAAGGCTACACAACATAAATTAAAATGCAATATATGACATAAAGTCATTTAAAAACACTGATAAAAACACAAAGGATTAAAACAAACATTGAAATCATTCAATGCCAATTTAAAATTCATAGATTAAAATCAACTGGGTAGACCTTCTGGAAGAGATAAGTCTTTAGTGCTGTTTTAAATTACGACAGCATGTTTAGCTGCGCAATCTCTTCCGGCAGGCCATTCCACAGTCTGGGGGCAGCTGGCGAAAAGGTCCTCTGGGTGACCGTTGCCAGTCTAGTCCTGGCTGGTTGAAGTAAATGTCCCCCAGAGGACCGGAGAGTATGGGGTAGATTGCACAGGAGGAGGCGATCCTATAAGTAACCTGGACCCAAACCATGTAGGGCTTTAAAGGTAATAACCAACACTTTGAACTTTGCCCAGAAACTAATTGCCAGCCAGTGGAGTGATTTTCTCTCTCTCCGGCTTTTCTTCGCAAAGGAAGATTCAGGAAGGACTCATCCCGCACTTTCTGCAAGCGCACTGATGACTAAAAAGGCCAATCCGAGATAAACAAGTCCGGTTGCAGAAAGCACAGCAGAAGGTCTCCTTGGGTGATGTTTCCGGGTTGTGATTCTTTCTGCGTTGTCGTTTCTCTTCAAGACTTGTTCGGTGTGAGCTCTCCAATAAGGCTGCAGCATTGTGGACAGTGTGTCTCCATGTGAGGCCAGGGCGGACCATTGTTGGTGATCAATTTGGCCGAGCCTGAGATGTTGTTTCAGGGAGTCCTTGTATCATTTTTTTGGAGCGCCCCTCTTACGCTGACCCGTGGCGAGTTCACCGTAGAGTAGTATTTTTGGGAGGCAATGGTCCTCCATCCTAGAAACGTGCCCTGCCCAGCACAGCTGTGTTCTCAATATCATGGCCTCCATGAGCCAACAGTGTGATGCGGCAGCTAAAAAGGCCAATGCAATTTTGGGCTGTATCAATAGAAGTATAGTGTCTAGATCAAGGGAAGTAATAGTGCCACTCTATTCTGCCTTGGTCAGACCTCACTTAGAATACTGTGTCCAGTTCTGGGCACCACAATTCAGAAAGGATATTGACAAATTGGAGCGTGTCCAGAGAAGGGCAACTAAAATGGTGAAAGGTCTGGAAATGATGCCTTATGAGGAGAGACTTAGGGAGCTGGGTATGTTTAGCCTGGAAAAAAGACGGTTAAGAGGCGATATGATAGCCCTGTTTAAGTATTTGAAGGGATGTCACGCTGAGGATGGAGCAAGCTTGTTTTCTGCTGCTCCAGAGACTGGAACATGGAGCAATGGATGCAAGCTCCAGGAACAGAGATTCCACCTCAACATTAGGAGGAGCTTTCTGACAGTCAGAGCTGTTCGGTATTAGAACGCACTCCCTCGGAGCGTGGTGGGGTCTCCTTCCTTGGAGGTCTTTAAACAGAGGCTGGATGGCCATCTGTCGGGGATGCTTTGATTGTGATTTCCTGCGTGGCAGGGGGGTTGGACTGGATGGCCCTCGTGGTCTCTTCCAACTCTGCAATTCTATGATTCTATGATTCTATGCTGGTGATCCCTGCTTGCTCAAGGACAGCAACATTCGGCACATAGTCAGTCCAGTTGGTATAATATGCTCACTCTTGGATGTACCTGTAACCAATCTGGCTACCATATTTTGAATTAATTAGAGTTTCTGAACTTGGTACAGAGGTAGCCCAATGTACAACACCTTGCAGAACTCCAACCTTGAAGTTACCAGCGCGTGCGCTACCATCTTTAGGTCTGTCAATTCTAGGAAGGGGTGCAGCTGGTGCACAGCTGAAGCTGACCATAACCCCTGACTGTTGCGTCTATCTAAGCTGACATTTGGAGAGAGGGATCCAGAAGCACTCCCCAGCTGCGAACCATCTTTCAGGGGGAGTGTAACCCCATCCAGGACTGGTTGACACACCTCCACCCCAGACACAGAATCATAGAATCACAGAGTTGGATGGTACCTGAGAGCCATCGAGTCCAGCCGCTGCCACACAGGAGTCCACTGCTCAAGTGCCCGTGAGGAGTGGGCATCCCAGCCCTATTTAAAAACCTCCATTGAAGGAGGAAGCCCATCCACCTGAGGGAGTTCATTCCATTCTTGAACTTCTCGTGTGGTCAAGAAGTTCTCTGTAACATTTGGTTGGAAACTCCATGCTGCTGTTTGAATCCACCCAATGTTTACCTGGCTCTATAATCTCCACCTGCAGTGCTAATCCAGTGATGGCATGAAAGGCAGGAAGGAGAGCTTCCCTTTTTGTGCTAAACTCCTCTGGGCTGCAGTGGGCTCCTGATCTGAGCTTGCAAAAGTTATGTTGCGTGGCCAGGTAATTTGGAGGGAGCATATCACCCTAAGAGGCTGTTCTCTACTCCTCCCCTGTCCTCACATGCCTGGCTTGATTTATGAGCCATGGAGGAAGACACTGCCTGGGAACAGCCCCCAGGGATTGAAACACACAACTTGTAACAGTCAAAAAGTTGCACTCCCTGCAAGTTCACACTAACAAGGAGGAACGGGGCCAAGAGAAGAACACAAGCAGCTGGAACGCGACCAAACGAACCAGCAGCCATGGAGGGGTTTCGTCCTCGGAGCGTTTTCGTGACTGGCTCCGACCGGGGAATTGGCCTGGGGTTGGTGGAGCGGTTCCTAGAGATGCCAGATCCCCCCGAGTGGGTGTTCGCCACCAGCCTCGACCTGGACAGTGATGAGGGCAAGGTAAGAACAACCCCAGGGCTGTCCAGAGCTGGGAACGAACCCTCACCAGCCAGGCAGCAACCTGGAACAAGTTACCTTTTCATTTTTGTATGGCAAGAGGAGATGGAAGTTACACTTGAAAAGCAACACAAATGAGCAGGAGCAGCATTGCTTTAGTGGTGTAATGAGGAATGTTCTCTAGTTATTTTTAAAAGTAACTTTCAAGAGGCATGCATTTATCAGCCTCCTTTTCAGTCACCCCAGCCCCATGCATGCAGGGGCTTTTGAAAAACCCATCACTGACACTAAGGGGACATTGTGGTAGCAGGTGGTTCGAAATGGATGGGTGACTGTGTTGTGATCCGGGTTTCACCAGCGTATGCTTACTTGAGAGTAAGTAAGAAAAGAGGCACAGCTGCTCCTTGGGTATTAATTATAGAATGCAGATTGGGCCTTTGTTATTAATAACTCACATTTAGTGAATAGCTCTGGAATGTTCGCGTAATTGCTCGGGGCCAAAACGAACACAAGAGCCCCCAAACATTTGGCTTACAACACACATATCCCACACACTAATATTCACCCACAACTCCACCTGCGTCAATCCGGGCAACTACTGTATTATATTATTCTATTTGGACCCTGTCTTTTCTGCAAAGTTAGGACTCACAGCAGGTTATAAAAGAAAAAGAAACAAGTAAAAACACTAGTAGATGAAAACAGTTTAAAAATTATTTTTGAAATGGCAGTAGACTTTATAAGATAAAAAGTAACACAGTTAAAAATACATGTAAACATATACAAAAATAAGGTTTAAAATGACATGGAACTGTCTAAGCAACCTTTCTCAAACTTTTTACCCTGATGGAACCCTTGAAACAATTTTCAGCTTTTGGGGAACCCCTGCCTAAAAATTATTATATCTACAGCTCCAAAAAAATGTTGTTGTTTTTTTTCCAATCTCAATATCTTGCGGAACCCCTGGCAACCTTTTGGGAAACCCTGGGATTCCAGGGAATCCTGACTGAGAAATACTGGTCTATAGAGTTAAACCTGTTTAAACCATCTGCATCACGGCAGAGTTACGGCACTTCCAATGCTGATAAGTTGATGTGGGAGTCAAGTGGAGGGAAGTTATGACTCCTAATGGCTGCTCTGCATGATCTCAACCTGGTCCTTTCTGCACAAAGAGGTTCAAGACTGTTGCAGCCCTCAAAAGATGTCGGTTTTGTGCCCTTTCCCATCCTTTTTTAAAAGTGGAAGGAGTGCTTGAAGTACCCGAGTTGGTCAGGTCATGTATACCTTCTAATGGAACTAAAGGAGAATCTTTAAAATTGGTGCCAAAGAAACAGTTGGCTGTAAACTCCTTAGTCGTGTTAGTACCGTATTTCTAACCCAGGAAAATCTCCTCAAAAGTTGGGGCTCATCTTATATGCCAGGTATACTGACCCGCAATGGGGCTGCCAGCCCCATCTCAGACTCGGGAAGGATGGGAGATGACTAGCAAGCTTCCCCCCCCCCGGCCAGCCACCCCTCCACCTTTCCCGAACCCTGTACATACGCCCCTCTCCTCCGCCTTCGCCCCCTTTGGGGAGGAATCCAAGGCAGAGGAGAGGGGCAAATGCAGCCTCACACACCGCCACTCTCCTGCGTCTTCGCTTCCTTCGCAAAGGGAGTGAAAACGCAGGAGACCGGGCAGGGGGGTGAGGCAAAGCGGGTACATTCGTCCCTCTCCTCCACCTCCACCCCATTTGGGGAGGAATCCAAGGTGGAGGAGAGGGGTGAATGCAGCAGTTTGCCTCGCCCGCTGCCCATCTCCTGTGTCTTTGCTTCCTTCGCAAAGAGAACAAAGATGCAGGAGATCGGGTGGGGGGTGAGGCAAAGTGGGTACATTCGCCCCTCTTCTCTGCCTTCGCCCCCTTTGGGGAAGAATCCAAGGCAGAGGAGAGGGGCAAATGCAGCCTCACACACCGCCACTCTCCTGCGTCTTCGCTTCCTTCGCAAAGGGAGTGAAAACGCAGGAGACCGGGCAGGGGGGTGAGGCAAAGCGGGTACATTCGTCCCTCTCCTCCACCTCCACCCCATTTGGGGAGGAATCCAAGGTGGAGGAGAGGGGTGAATGCAGCAGTTTGCCTCGCCCGCTGCCCATCTCCTGTGTCTTTGCTTCCTTCGCAAAGAGAACAAAGATGCAGGAGATCGGGTGGGGGGTGAGGCAAAGTGGGTACATTCGCCCCTCTTCTCTGCCTTCGCCCCCTTTGGGGAAGAATCCAAGGCAGAGGAGAGGGGCAAATGCAGCCTCACACACCGCCACTCTCCTGCGTCTTCGCTTCCTTCGCAAAGGGAGTGAAAACGCAGGAGACCGGGCAGGGGGGTGAGGCAAAGCGGGTACATTCGTCCCTCTCCTCCACCTCCACCCCATTTGGGGAGGAATCCAAGGTGGAGGAGAGGGGTGAATGCAGCAGTTTGCCTCGCCCGCTGCCCATCTCCTGTGTCTTTGCTTCCTTCGCAAAGAGAACAAAGATGCAGGAGATCGGGTGGGGGGTGAGGCAAAGTGGGTACATTCGCCCCTCTTCTCTGCCTTCGCCCCCTTTGGGGAGGAATCCAAGGCAGAGGAGAGGGGCAAATGCAGCCTCACACACCGCCACTCTCCTGCGTCTTCGCTTCCTTCGCAAAGGGAGTGAAAACGCAGGAGACCGGGCAGGGGGGTGAGGCAAAGCGGGTACATTCGTCCCTCTCCTCCACCTCCACCCCATTTGGGGAGGAATCCAAGGTGGAGGAGAGGGGTGAATGCAGCAGTTTGCCTCGCCCGCTGCCCATCTCCTGTGTCTTTGCTTCCTTCGCAAAGAGAACAAAGATGCAGGAGATCGGGTGGGGGGTGAGGCAAAGTGGGTACATTCGCCCCTCTTCTCTGCCTTTGCCCCCTTTGGGGAGGAATCCAAGGCAGAGGAGAGGGGCAAATGCAGCCCCACACACCTCCACTCTCCTGCGTCTTCGCTTCCTTCGCAAAGGGAGTGAAAACACAGGAGACCGGGCAGGGGGGTGAGGCAAAGCGGGTACATTCGTCCCTCTCCTCCACCTCCACCCCATTTGGGGAGGAATCCAAGGTGGAGGAGAGGGGTGAATGCAGCAGTTTGCCTCGCCCGCTGCCCATCTCCTGTGTCTTTGCTTCCTTCGCAAAGAGAACAAAGATGCAGGAGATCGGGTGGGGGGTGAGGCAAAGTGGGTACATTCGCCCCTCTTCTCTGCCTTTGCCCCCTTTGGGGAGGAATCCAAGGCAGAGGAGAGGGGCAAATGCAGCCCCACACACCTCCACTCTCCTGCGTCTTCGCTTCCTTCGCAAAGGGAGTGAAAACACAGGAGACCGGGCAGGGGGGTGAGGCAAAGCGGGTACATTCGTCCCTCTCCTCCACCTCCACCCCATTTGGGGAGGAATCCAAGGTGGAGGAGAGGGGTGAATGCAGCAGTTTGCCTCGCCCGCTGCCCATCTCCTGTGTCTTTGCTTCCTTCACAAAGGGAGCGAAGACGCAGGAGACTGGGTGGGGGGGTGAGGCAAAGTGGGTACATTCGCCCCTCTTCTCTTCCTTCACCCCCTTTGGGGAGGAAGCAAAGGCGGAGGAGAGGGGCAAATGTAGCGGTGTGTCTCACACGCCACCCATCTCCTGCATCTTCGCTCCCTTCGCAAAGGGAGCAAAGGCACAGGAGACCAGGCGGGGGGGGCGAGGCAAAGCGGGTACATTCACCCCTCTCCTCCACCTCCACCCCATTTGGGGAGGAATCCAAGGTGGAGGAGAGGGGTGAATGCAGCGGTTTGCCTCACACGCCACCCATCTCCTGCGTCTTCACTCCTTTCGCAAAGGGAGCGAAGACACAGGAGACTGGGCAGGGGGTGAGGCAAAGTGGGTACATTCGCCCCTCTTGTCTGCCTTCACCCCCTTTGGGGAGGAAGCGAAGGTGGAGGAGAGGGGCAAATGTAGCAGTTTGCCTCACACGCCACCCATCTCCTGCATCTTCGCTCCCTTCGCAAAGGGAACGAAGATGCAGGAGATCGGGTGGGGGGTGAAGCCAGCCAGTCAAACCTCCGTGTTTCCTCTGGCAAAGTAGGGAAAACGTGGAGGTTTGGCTGGCTGCGCTTTCCCAACTCGCAATGGGCGCCTCGCGAGTTGGGAATGACAGGACCTGGCTAGGAAGCATCCTAGCCACCTCGGAGGGCTGGCTGGCTGTGGGGGGAAGCTTCCTAGCCACCTCCCGCCTTTCCTGGCCCCTTGCAGATGGGGAGGCGCGGGAGGTGACTAGGAGACTGGGGAATCGGGGACTGGGGAATCTCCCCAGCCAGCCAGCCATCTCCCGCGATTCCCCAACCAGCACACGGGCTCCCGATCATGGCTTTGGGGAGGGTGGAAGGGTGGCTGGCTGGAGGGGGGAGGCTTTCCAGCCACCATCTGCCCTCCCTGGAGTCCGATCGCAGCTTCATGGAGGGCGGGTGGGGGGTAGTGGGGGGTAGTCTTATATGGTGAATATATCCCAAACTCTATATTTTAATTCAAAAATGGGGGGGTCGTCTTATACGCCCAGTCAAGCAAAATTAGCAGAGTCTCTGTTTAAAACACACAGCAAAGTGTAGCGATTCCAGACACACAGACAATTAACAGCCATCCAACCCTATTGCCCCCCTTTCCACACTTTGTCTAGCTTAAACAAAGAAAATACTTCCACAAGTCTTTAAAAGTATATTAAAACAGCTTTCATGGACATTATGTGTGTTTCCAAAATATACACCGATTGCTACTTCTGTAAGATAAAAAATATGCAGGAGACCCCTCTAAGGCACGTTGCCTCAAGGAGTTCTTAATGGCGACTCTGAGCATCGTGTCTTCTGGGCAAAAGAAGTTAAGGAACCTCCTTCTTCTGGAAGACACACAGTAAAACATCTCAGGTTACAACAGACAATTATCTAAGTGTCTGTGATGCATTCAACCTCAGTTTCTAACAGTAAACAACCCAGCATGTTAGATTGCCACTATATTCCAACACCCCCTCTCAATTTAATATGCATCCATTATCCCCATCTTGACACATAGTCTCGGGAACGTGTCTCTTGGCAGTGGCTTTGTCAGGCTATCGGCTGTCTTCTCACTTGTTGGACAGTAGATCATCTTTACCATGCTAGCTTTCACCAGCTCATGTATAATGTGATGCCCAGTCTTAATATGCTTGTTCCGTGGCGTCACTCTTTTGCCACTCTCAGACAACTTAATGCAACTCTGGTTGTCCTCAAACACTAGGGTAGGTTTCTGACCTTGAATACAAAAATCAACAAACAATTTATCAAGCAACTGCAATTCATCACAGGCCTGTGCCACAGACATGTCCTCGGCTTCAGTAGATGAATGTGCCACAACATTCTGTTTCCAGCTGGACCAAGAAATAGGCCCATTTCCATACAGGAACAGGCAACCACTGGTTGAACATGAATCACTGCTGGAACCAGCCCAATCAGAATCTGTAAAATAAACAAGATTTGGGTCTGTGTTAGCTGGCAACTTCAACTGGAAATCTATAGTCCCTTTTAAATATCTTATGACTCTTTTTACTTCACTTAAGTCTCTTTTACTTGATGCATCAACTCTCTTGTTGAGAACTCTAATGGCGTAGTAGGCTGGTATATCAGGTCTGGTGTTTGTGGCTAGGTATTGCAGCTTTCCAATAGCTGTTTTGTACATCTTATTGTTTGGTAAAGGTTCACTGTACTCATTAACTTTAGCAAAGTCTGTTACCATAGATGTAGCCACATTGTGTGCATCTTGCATTCCTAGAGACTCTAAGGAGATTTTCAGACGGGGAAATTATTCCCCGGGGAGATCAGGACAGAATTGTTTCTGTCCTGGAAGCAGTGCCGCATTTCACACACCCACTTCCCTCTCCCTATCTTCCATCGTCCTGACACTGTCCTTGTTCTAGTTCTTTTTATTAACAATGAACTCTCGTTAATAAAATATCGCGAAAGGGAACAGCAGGGAACTAAAACAAGGACAGCGTCAGGACAACAGGAGATCGGGAGAGGGAAGTGGGCAAGCGAAACGCAGCACTGCTTCCAGGACAGAATTGTCCCAATTCTGTCCCGATCTCCCTGGGGAATAATTTCCCCATCTGAAAATCTCCTAAAAATTCAATAATTATTTGGCTTTGACTTAGCAGGAAAGAACCATCTTCTTCTCTTTGAAGCTGTATGCTTAGCAATGCGTAGCATCTCCTAGTTCTTTTACTTCAGCATCCTTGTTCAGGTTTCTCACAATTTCTTTGTAGTCATCATCTCTCTGAATTGCTATAATGAAATCATCAACATTAGTCAGAATGTAGGTAAACAGTTCATCTTTGGATCTGGTATACAAACATGGGTCTGCTTCTCCTTGTCTGAAGTAAACCCTTCAATATTGTGTCTAATTTCTCACTGTTGACATTAACATGTCTGACACTCATTTGCTTAGAAGCTGCTAAGCTTAGAAGCAGTCTCATGGTGCTAGATTTGACATCTTGAGCTGCCTCATGTGTAGGCACTGTCTTCCTCTTCTGTCAATTTATTGGGTAACACCGACCTTACCAGGTAGGACAGTCTGTTAGACAGCAATCTGCAGTTCGGTCTCAGTTGGTATCTGGGAGGAGCCTGTTGTGGATCCTGGTGAATTCTTTCAGCATCAGCATCACCATCCAATCCATTCAGGTAATCTCTATCTTCATCTATGGGTGTGCCATTCGCTGTGTCCTCATCGGCTGCTGCAACATCAAATTGATTCATTGGCATTAACATGGGTGATTCACACTCTGTTTCTGGAACTTCAGACATATAATCTCTGTCTTCATGCAAAATGTCAAAATCAACATCGTCCTCATCTGGAAAATCCAGCACAGTTCCTCTTTTGTCAATTCTGCTAGTCTCATCAAAGTACACAACATGTCTAGCAGTCACTTTACCAGTCTTTAAGTTCATCACTCTATAATTTCTGGTAGAAGTCTCATAGCCAATCAGAATGGTCTGTCTGCTCTGGGATCTAGCTTACTTCTCTTCTGTTTAGGAATGTAAGCATAAGCTAAGCATCCAAAAGTTCTGATGTATTTGGTGCTTGGCACTTTGCCATGCCACATCACAAAGCTGTTTTCTCAGTGCCTTTGGTTGGCAATCTGTTCTGCAAATAAGTTGCTGTTGCAAATGCATCACCCCACAGTCTACTGGGTAAATGGGCTTCAGCCAACATGCATTTTGTCATTTCAACTAAAGATCTCATTTTACTTTCTGCCAAAGAATTAATCTCTGGCGTGCAACTCACACTTTTTAAATGTTGCATGCCAGCTTCTTCCAGAAAGGCTTGTGTGTGCTATGCAATGTACTCACTGGCACAGATCAGAAGAAAGAACTTTGGGGTATCTCTCAAATCTGTCTCTCACCATGACAACATATTTGCATAGCATCTGGTATGTCTCACTTTTCCCCTTCAGTAGATAGGTGATGCAGAATCTTGAAAAATCACCCACAAATATTAGAGCATATCTGTTTACTCCAAGAGATGGGACTTTAAAGGGTCCACACAAATCAGTGTGAATCAGATCCAGAACTCTGATGGATCTCTTTTCAGTTCTCACATGAAATGAAGGCCTGGTTCCCCTTTGCTCAACACAAATTACTCACCTGCTTGCATCCTCATTACTTTGTGGTTATCTTAACACCAGTTGCCAAACTCTGGTTTTGAAGCTGAAGTATGGTTTTTTTTTTTCACAATGGCCAAAGCGTCTGTGCCACAGGTCAATACTCTCTTCATTCACTCTGGCTTCCTGCACCTCGGCTTGAGCCATGTATGCTTGTTGACCCGAAAGACTTAACTCATAGACACCACTATTCTGACATGCTTGCACATAAACCATGTTTTCATCATATATTTTGCACATGCCTCTCTCAAAAAGTACTGAAAATCCTTTGTTGTC
The DNA here is from genome assembly GCA_030847615.1 of Gambelia wislizenii. Lineage (NCBI taxonomy): Eukaryota > Metazoa > Chordata > Lepidosauria > Squamata > Crotaphytidae > Gambelia > Gambelia wislizenii. The sequence continues at coordinate 43,059,437 of JAUMIR010000008.1, forward strand.
TAACACAGACATCCTTATCATGTTACAATGAGGCTGTGGAATAAACTGGACTTCCTCAGCCACATGCTGCACATTTGCATTAGGCAGTCCACAATTTAAAATACATTTTCCTTTTGCTTCTATGTCAAGAAAATTTCTATCAGCAATTTGAATTCTGCTATGATTATTAGTGTCCATTTCAATAAAATTGGCAGCACCGTATGGGGAATGAGTGGAACATCCAGAATCCACTACCCACTTATTATACTTCTCAGTTCCATTATCCACTGCTGAGTATCATTGGAAAACAAACCTAGTTGTACACTAAGAGATTTTTCTTATCCTGAGACTGGCTCTTAAGATCAGCTTGGGAGGAATTGTGCCGCCTTGGGACAGAACTGACATTTCCAGTTCCTTTTGGTGAGCTACCATTGGTCGCATCCCCTTTGGGGAGTTTGCAGTTCTTAGCAATGTGACCCCTCCTGTTGCAATTAAAACAGCAAACTGGTGATTGGGTGGCGGGAGGAGTCTTTCGTTTTGATCTTTCAGCCATGTAATTTAAGCCAGTGTGAGACTCATCTCTCTTGGGTTGCAAAGCTCTGTGATCCAAACATCCCACTCTAAAGCGCAAGATAATGTCATCAATATTCAAATTAGCCAGACTGTCTATTATCGTAATGAAAGCATTAAAATCATCTCCTAGAGTTCCAGTAAAGAATGCAATCTTTTGTACTTCAGTAACAACAAAATCTGGGCTGCAATAACCTAATGGACCTAAGGGAGAATCTTTAAAATTGGCACCAAATAAACAGTTGGCTGTCATCTCCTTAGTCATGTTAATAAGCAAAATTAGCAGAGTCTCTGTTTAAAACACACAGCAAAGCATGGTGATTCCAGACACACAGACAATTAACAGCCATCCAACGCTATTGCCCCCGTTTCCACACTTTGTCTAACTTAAAGTAAATACTTCCACAATTCTTTAAAAGTATATTAAAACAGCTTTACCCACAAACACCACGTGTATTTCCAAAGTACACAGGCAGAGGACTTGAAGATAGGCAGGAATAACAAAAATATACACTGATTGCTACATTTCTAAGACAAAAAATATGCAGGAGCCCTCTCTAAGGCACGTTGCTCAAGGAGTTCTTAATGGCGACTCTGAGCATCGTGTCTTCCAGGAAAAGGAACTTAAGAAACCTCCTTCTTCCGGAAGACAACAGGAAATTATCTAAGCTTCTGTGATACGTCCAAACTGTTTCTAACAGTAAGCAACCCAGCATGTTAGATTGCCACTATATCCCAACAACATCAGGCATGTGAAGTTGCCTCTCATTTATCTGGCTGGTGGTGACACCCAACCACCGGAGCCCCACGTGGCTGGCGGACTTCCCAGGCTGCCTATGGGGCGCAGAATCCCAAAGATGGACGGGGATGAGGAATGGGTGAAACAGGAGGTGGGACAGGGAGAGACCATGAGATGAGAGAAGAGCAGCCATCTCTCCAGAGGGATAAAGAGCCCAGAAGCAAGGTGTGTGTGTGTGAAATTGGGGTGGTGGTGAGTGAAGCGGTGAGGGTCTCTTTTGGCTCCTGGTCCAGTCAGGCCGTTGCTCTCCCAGCCGAAGGCGGCCAGCGGCTGTTGCAGGACCCTTCCTCTCTGGAAGGTCTCCCGAGTTCAGTGTGGCAAAAAAGGAAAAGGCCTCGCCCTGAGGAATGCTTTTCTGATTTTCTTTCTTTCCAGAAGTTACAGAGCATGGCTTCACACCATCCAAACCTGGTAGCGCTCCAGCTTGGTACGTGTTCGCTTTCATTCCAGTGGTAATGGTTGTCAAATTTTAATGGTTTCCCCCTGGAAATTCTCCACTTGTTCCTTTCAGTTTTTAAACGTCTCCTTGCTGGCCACCCTAATGCCATGAGTGGGGCCATGGCAGGCTCACGGGGGCCACAGTGGCTTTGTGGCTAGGTGTCCTGTGCACCCAGTGGGTTGTCGTGGCCGGGCTCCAGCGGGACTGCCTGGCATGGGCGGAAAGCCAGCCTGCAAGAGCTGAGAGAGCCGCCACTCTCACCCGTGGTGAGGCTGGCACTGTTAACGACTTTCCCTTATCTCCAAGCAGATATTAGAGACCTGGAGAGCATAGAAGCTGCTGTGCAGAAAGTCAAGGCACATGTCAAAGAAGACGGCCTGACTCTGCTAATAAACAACGCTGCCATTTTGGTGAAATTCACCACCCTGGCAAATGAAACAGTCGAGAACATGACCAACACCTACAACACCAACACCATTGGGACATTGCAAGTCAGCCAGGTGAGAATGTGCCCAAAGGGCTGCTCCGAAGGGTGCCCGTCTGCCTCGGAGAAGCTGCAGGAAGTGGGCGACTGTGTGGGGGGGCTGTTCCCTCGTCCAAAGCAGCCGCCCCAGGTGCCTTGTGGGGGGGGCTGACTGCCAGGTGGCAACTGTGATGAGGAGACACAATGGGGCCTCGGTCACCTTCGACTGCGGCTGAGCTCCCGCGGCAAGGAAATGGAGGGCAACTGTGTGCTCATGCAACCCTGCCATGTTAGTGAACTGTGATGTCGCCCAACTAAATGTGCAACCATCAGAATGTGCAATGCACACTGGGATTACCCTGTGCAATGGGACTGCTTGCGGCCCTCCATTTCTGCAACCTTAAATGAAAAACTGACAAAAATGTCTACCTGCTTCTGCAGGTGAACTTACTTGTTGTGTATAAGACACCCACAGGAGCCCAGCCCGCATGTTCTGTGACCAGGAACAGGTGAGAATTTGTCCAGGCTATGCAAACTCGATATTCTGGTCCAGGTTTCAGCAGGGTGGTGGTGCTGCCAAGGATCAGGTCCGGGGGCAAGAGAGCCTGAGAGAAGGAAGGCAGTTTGTTCTTCCCACAGAAGGCGGCCAGAGTTCCCAATGGCTCACACTTGGGTAAAAGATCTGAGCCACCGCTGAGTGAGGCAAAGAGGGCAGGGAAAATGAAGTAATAAAGTAAAATAATAGGCATCACTGAAACCTGGTGGGATGAGTCTCATGATTGGAATGTAGCAACAGAGCAGAATAACCTCTTTCCGAGAAAGAAACCAAACAGGGAAGGAGGAGGAGGAGCATTATGCATTAAGGATGTTTAAAACTCTGAGGAGATGCGTGACTTAAATCCTGGGAGCCAGGTTGTGAGCATCTGCGTAAAAATCAAAGGGGAGAGAAAAAGCAGGGGAGGCCTTGTGGGGGTCTACTACAGACCCCCAAGCCAAACTGAGGACTTGGATGATGCCTTCCTGGAACAGATGACCACACATTCAGGAAGGAGAGATCATAGAATCATAAAATCATAGAGTTGGAAGAGACCACGAGGGCCATCCAGTCCAACCCCCCTGCCACGCAGGAAATCACAATCAAAGCATCCCCGACAGATGGCCATCCAGCCTCTGTTTAAAGACCTCCAAGGAAGGAGACCCCACCACGCTCCGAGGGAGTCTGTTCCACTGCCGAACAGCTCTTACTGTCAGAAAGTTCCTCCTAACATTGAGGTGGAATCTCTGTTCCTGGAGCTTGCACCCATTGCTCCGTGTTCCAGTCTCTGGAGCAACAGAAAACAAGCCTGCTCCATCCTCAACATGACACCCCTTCAAATACTTAAACAGGGCTATCATATCGCCCCTTAACCATCTTTTTTCCAGGCTAAACATACCCAGCTCCCTAAGTCTCTCCTCATAAGGCACGGTTTCCAGACCTTTCACCATTTTAGTCACCCTTATCTGGACACGCTCCAATTTGTTCCTCCTAATGTTGAGGGGGAATCCCTGTTCCTGGAGCTTGCATCCATTGCTCCGTGTTCCAGTCTCTGGAGCAGCAGAAAACAAGCCTGCTCCATCCTCAGTATGACATCCCTTCAGATATTTAAACATGGCTCTCATTTCCCCTCTCAACCTTCCCTTATCCAGACTAAACATGCCTAGCTCGCTCAGCTGCTCCTCATAGGGCATAATGGCTTCCAGTCCTCCGACCATCCTGGTTGCCCTTCTCTGGACACATTCCAGCTTCTCAATATTCATCCTGAATTGTGGTCCCCAGAACTGGACACAGTATTCCAAGTCCAGAAGGTGGAAGAGGCAAGAAGGGGATCAGGTGTTTTAGATCTGATCCTAACCAACAGAGATGATCTGGTTAATGGGGTGCAAGTGGTGAGATCCCTAGGGGGGAGTGACCGTGTTCTCCTGGAGTTTGTTAAACGGAGGAAAGGGAAAGTCAAGCATAGTCAGACATGCCTTTTAGACTTTCAGAAAACGTAGGGAATTACTGGGGGTGATCCCATGGTCAGGAATACTAAAAGAGAAGGGAGTTCATGAGGGATGGGAGTTTCTTAAAAGTGGGATATCGAAGGCACAACTTCAAACAGTTCCAATGAGGAGGAAAAATGGCAGGCGCCTGAAGAAACCAGGATGGAAGTCGAAAGAACTCTCAACTGAGTTAAAACTTAAAAAGGACATGTACAAGAAATGGAAAATGAGGGAAACCACCAAGGAAGAATTCAACCAAATAGCCAGCTCATGTAGGGGGAAAGTCAGAAAAGCTAAACCCCAGAATGAGCTCATGCTTTCTAGAAAGGTTTTGAACTATAAAAAGGGCTTTTTTATTATGTCTGTAGCAAAAGGAAGAATAAGGAAATGGTAGTGCCACTGTGTGGTGAAGATGAAGAAATGCTAACAGGGAACTGAGAAAAGGCAGAACTATTCAATACCTTCTTTGCCTCCGTCTTCTCCCAGAAGGAAAATAGTGTCCAGCCTGGGGGGAATGGAGCAGATAATGCAATAGGGGAAATGTAGCAAATAATAGGTAAAGAAGCAGTACAGGAATACCCGGCTATTCTAAATAAATTCAAGTCTCTAGGGCCAGATGAACTTTATCCAAGAGTATTAAAAGAACTGCCAAAAGTAATCTCAGAACTACTGGGGAAAATCTTTGAGAATTCCTGGAGAACAGGAGAGGCCCCAGCAGACTGGATGAAGCAAATGTTGTCCCCGTCTTTAAAAAGAGGGGAAAGAAGACCCAAACCATTACTGCCCAGTCAGCCTGACATCAATACTTGGAATGATTCTTGAGCAGATCGTTAAACAGTCAGTCTGCAAGTAAAGAGATGCCATGATCACTAAAAGTCAATGTGGGTTTCTTAAAAACAAGTCATGCCAAACAAATGTTATTTTTTTAGTAGAGTTACAAGCTTGGTAGATGAAGGGAATGCTGCAGATGTAGTGTACCTTGATTTCAGTAAGGCCTTTGACAAGGTCACCCATGATATACATGCAAAAAAGCTAGTAAAATCAAGAAAGAAAAACCTTTTCAGCCTTCAGGAGGTCACCTGAACGCCTCTTCCAAAATGCATCCAGGAACAGAACAGGGTTCGGTCCTGGGCCCAGTGCTATTCAACATTTTAACCAATGACTTGAATGAGGGAATAGAGGGTATGCTTATCAAGTTTGCAGATGACACCAAATTAGGAGGGGTAGCTAATACCCCAAAGCACAGGTTCAGAATCCAAAATGACATGAACAGATTAGAAAGCTGGGCCCAAACTAACAAAATGAATTTTAACAGGGAGAAATGTAGGACACTACACTTGGGCAGTATACATGAAATGCACAGATATAGGATGGATGACAGATGGCTTGAGGGCAGTACAGTTGTCCCTTCACATTCGCTGGTGTTTGGTTCCAGGACCCCCTTTCGTGAACACCCAAATCCGTGAATACTCAAGTCCCATTAGATGCAACAGCATTAGCAAAATGGTGCCCTTATATAAGATGGCAAAATCAAGGTTTGCTTTTTGGATTATTATTTTTTTTAAGAATATTTTCAAGCCGTAAATACTTAAAACTGTGAATACCAGATCCGTGAATGTGGAGGGACAACTGTACATGCAAAAGGGATCTAGGAGTCTTAGAGGACCACAAACTAAACATGAGTGAACAGTGTGATGCGGCAGCTAAAAAGACCAATGCAATTCTGGGCTGTATCAACAGTATTCTAGATTGAGGGATGTTTCTGGGCACTGCAATTCAAGAAGTATATTGACAAGCTGGAAGGTGTCCAGAGGAGGGCCACCAAAATGGTGGGAGGTCTAGAAGAGAGAGAGCCTTCTCGGTGGCGGCTCCCGCCCTTGAGAATACCCTTCCTCGGGAGGCTCGGCTAGCCCCCTCCCTGCTTTCCTTTCGCCGGCAGGCAAAGACGTTTTTATTCCAGCAAGGTTTTAATTCGTAGCTGCGGGCACAGAGGCTTTTATTGGGATGTGTTTGTATTGTTTTATTGTTTTAACTTTTATATGTTTTATATTTAATTTTAAATTGTAATGATTTTAATTGTTTTTAACTTTTTACTGTCATTTTTAATTTTTTTTTATATGTTGTGAGCTGCCTTGGGTCCCATTTTGGGAGAAAGGCTGCATATAAATCAAATAAATAAATTAATTAATTAATTAATAAATGCCAAACCCTGTGGGGAATGGCTTAGGGAGCTGGGCATGTTTAGTCTGGAGAAGAGAAGGTGAAGAGGGGAGATGGTAGCCATGTTTAAATATCTGAAGGGATGCCGTACTGAGGATGGGGCAAGCTTGTTTTCTGCTGCTCCAGAGACTAGGACACAGAGCAATGGGTTCAAACTACAGGAAAAGAAATTCCACGTAAACATTATTAGGAAGAACTTCTTGACAGTAAGAGCTGTTCAGAAGTGGAATACGCTGCCTGGGAGTGTCATGGAGTCTCCTTCTTTGGAGGTTTTTAAAGAGAGGCTGGATGGCCGTCTCTTGGGAATGATTTGCTTGTGTCTTCCTGCATGGCAGAAGGGGGTTGGACTGGATGGCCTTTGGGGGCTTTTCCAACCCTATGATTTCAGGATTCTCTAATTCTAAGGTGAGTCCCAAGCCCTGCTGGGGCCTCACAGCAGCATAAAGGCCATGGCGGAGATAGGATCTTGTCCAAGGGCGGCATCCTTATCAAGGCTGCCCAAGTGCCATGACTCTGGCAGAAGAACTATGGAAGGCTTTGGTAGGACATTGTGCAAGAAAGACCATCCCTTGTGCAGATAAGCAACCGGAAATGACTCATAGCCCTGCAAGGACCTGCCACATTTTTGTACAACAAAAAAATCTTATTTGGCTTATTGAATTTATGTCCCAATATAAATTTATGTCCTACACATAAACGGCTACTGCAGCGTGATCTTATGCTCTGCAGCTTTTGAGTGGAATCTCAGCATTCCTCTCCAAAGAGATCTGCAGATCCATTACTCTGATTCCTCGCTGTATCTCATGCTGTAGTGTGAGTGTGGAATATAATGCAGAATGTACCTAGCCAGGAGGATTAAGAACAGGCGCAGTGGCTTGGCATTGGGTGGAGAAGCCAAAGACGTGATGGACTCTCCTCTCACTCCCCACCCTGCCTGCACTTTCTCCCTACTCTCCCACATTTCACAGATGAAAACCAGAACACATGTGGCCAAACAACATCAGTGCGTGTTCAAGGTGGCGAGAAGTATTGGTGAGGAAGAGCAGGCAAGCTCAGAGGGGCTGCACCCGTTGCTTTTGCCTGAGCCCTCTGGGAAGGGAAGCATTGCACCCCTTCCTGCTGAGTGGAGAGCAAACGCCTTTTGCACTTGGAACACCGCCGGGCGGTTTGCAGCCACCGAAGCAAGCCAAGCACAAAGGGGGAAAGGGGGAGAAGAGAGGACCTGGGGCAGTTTAAAGGCCACTGAAATAGATGGATGACCAAAGATGCCTGGGGGTGTCCCAGCCAAACTGGGGCAGTGGAAGGGTATGCTTGTTTGCAGAGTAGGGAGGGACCCAAGGGGAGGTATGTAGGTGTATTCGCTGTAATGGGAAGGGCAGAGGGAGGGGGCAAGGCTGGGGGTCCCCCTCTCAGGGAAAGCCTCCCTCTCACTGGTACCCTCTGTGCTTCCCCAAGGCCTTCTTCCCCTTGCTGAAGGCGGCTGCCCAGAGAAGCCCCCAGGAAGGGCTGAGCTGCAGCAAGGCTGCCCTGGTCAACATCTCCAGCGACTTTGGCTCCCTGGGGAAAATGTCTGGATGGTGCCTCTCCCAAGTCATCTCCTACCGTTGCAGCAAGGTAAGGGCGATGGGTCCTGCTCCACCTGCATGCACCTCCAAGAATGGCGGATAGCTCGCGTGCCTCTTCAACTGCTCTTTTGCCGGGAATAAGGCATTCCTGGCCAAAACAGCAGCCTGGACCAGCCCTTCTCCAGATGTTCCTGGACTGCAACTCCCAGCAGCCCTGGTAGCCAGCAAAGCCAGTGGTGAGGGATGCTAGAGCCGTAGTCCAACATCAGGAGGGCTGAACATCAGTTCCGGGCCGGTTTTCACCTGTCATTTGGTCTTCCAGTGGTTGAAATCAGGAGGCTGGATTCAAGGGGCCCTTTGTTCTGATCCAACCGGACAAAGTTTAGCCAACTATTTGCTCTATGACCTTATGTGAGAGTGCGGCCTGTGAGTGTGTTCTCCATGTTCATGTAGCCAATGGTGGGGAATGCTGGGAGTTGCAGTCCTTCCCCCACCACAAGGACCAGCCTCCAAAGAGGCTGGGGTGGGAGGAACTGGCCCGCTTGTGGAATCGCTCCTTCCTCCGCAAGGGGCTCTTGGGAGCCGCCTGAATGGGAGGGAAAGACCACCCGGGCTCCCAGTTGTTCTCTGTTGCAGGTCAGCCTGGGAAAGGAGGACAGGCTTGGGGGGCCAGATCCACCGCTGCTCATGAGGAGGCTCCCTGCTGACCACGTGCCCAGCGCTGGTATTGCCCTCTTAGCTGGGAGCGCCCCCTCCTGGCCCTCCCAAGTGGGGGCAATTCAGCTGGGGGGTGTCTAGTGGCTCTTTAGGGGGGGACTGGTTTGGTCCTGGCTTGGTTGCAGGGTAGGTCTGTCGCCTCGAGCCAAGCCCCTTCCTGGCTTCTCCCTGGGGGGCTTCTGCTTTGGGGCTGGGGGCAAGGCCGAGAAGGACCCCTGGGGCACACCTCCCCTCCCCCTCCTTTGGGCGCCACTGGCCGGTCTCTGCCCTGCCGCCGCCGCCACGGGTCCAGGCAGCGCTGTCGTCCAGCTTTCCCTCGCCCGGACTCCGGGCTTTGCTCTCAGAGAAGGAGGATGGAGAAGAAGAAGAAGACCCCTAATGCCTGGGCTGGAAACGTGGGGGGGGGGGAGACCTCCCTTCCCATTTCCTCCACCCGGATGTGTTATCACCAGACAGATCACATCATCTCCCTTAAGCCCCTTCCTCTTCCAAGCCTCAAACCTTTCTTCTCCCCCCAGTCATCTTGCCCCCCCTTTTCTGCCCATTTCCCAGCCTCAGATGGGGCGGTGTGTGTGTGTGGGGGGGTCTCTTCTCTTCTTCTCACAGGGCTAGGGAAGCCCTCCTTGGTGGCATTGCTGCTCTTCCCAGGACTGCTCCATGTCCCATGGGGGCCACCCAGGTCCCGGGCCCTGTTGTTGTTTCCGGAGGGGGGTTGGCACCAAGGGCAATGCAAAGCAGTGGTGTGCATGGGGGGAGCAGCCCTAGAGCCGAGCCCAGGTGCACCGCTTCCATCAGAAGAAACCCACCCGCTGCCTGGCCAGTCTCGCTAAGCCAGCTCTCCAGATGTTGCCCACCCAAACACTCTGCCCTCGCTTGGCCAGACCCTTCTTCAGTTGGCTTTGAGCACCTTTGTCTTGAGCATCACGCATTCATGCTCTCCCTCTCTGGTTCTCCTCTTTCCCCAGGCTGCTGTGAACATGCTGACCCGGTGCCAGTCCTTGGAGTACAAGCCCTTTGGGGTTTTTGTCATGTCCGTTCACCCTGGCTGGGTGAAAACCAGCATGGGGACAATGCTGGTAAGTGACCAGAGCCAGAAGGAGCTGCAGCTGGCTAGAGGGGTCCGGGAGAAGAAGGGGGCTGCTCCCTGGGGCATGGACCTGGAGGGGCACAGGGACGCCCCCCCCCCAGTTCCTTTGGAAATAGGTGCATGGAAGAGAGGAGGGGCAGAGTGGGAGGTGGTCTGGAATTAGAGGAGAGGAGCCACAACCTTCCTGTCAGGACAGGGTCTCTTTTTCAGGCACTGAAAAACATGACATTCTGGTAGTCTATGCCAATAATATCCCCACACACACATGTGCGCACCATGGGAGAAGAAAATGTTTATTCCCTAGAAGCACAGAGGTTTTTATGCACCTGACGGAGGGACCCTTTGGGGAACCCATTTCTAGTGTTGTTCTTGTTGATATGGAACCATAGAAGAGCAGAATCCTAGCGTTGGAAGGGGCCTCGTGGACCACCCAGTCCAACCCCCGGGGCTCCATGCAGGATCTCCAACTAGAGCATCCCCACGCAGCAGGGAGCTCCTAGGTTGTATCCTTCAGGAGAATCACAGGAGTCATCCCACCAGGTCTCCGTTATGCCTATACCGTATTTACGTTCCTGCACTAGGACTTCAAGCTCATTTTGGTTGTTTCCCAAATTCTTTGCATTGGTGTATAGGCACTTGAAGCTCTCTTTCTTCTCACATATTAATTTATTGTCAGTTGTTCTGTGGGTCCCGTGCTCTCCCCCAGCCTCTCCTCTAGCATTCACATCCTTGTGTTTAGAGCTTGCCTTTGGGCTGATGTTTGAGCTGTCATTCCTAAGACTTCTGCATGGTCCTAAAGGGACATAAGGGAAACCTGAGGACCAAGCAAGGCCAGTTGTATTGTGTAGCCATTAGCTTTTGTCAGGTATCAGCATTCCCAAACTCATAGAGCACAAGCTTCAGGGTTCATCGGAAAGCTTTATTGCCAGAAATCCAGGAAGCATACAATAGAAAGCTCTTGCTGAGACTTGGATACACTCTAAAAGCAGTTTGCAATAAATTATCTGGCTGGCTGCATAACCATTGCTTGGCCATCATCCACGGACACAGGCATCCCCTAAACAGAAAGTGACTAGCCTTGGAACTTAAACCATTAATTGCAGCTGCTTTGTTATCTCCTTTCCCATGCAAAGCCCAAACAGTTGCACATGCATCATGTCACCCCTACACAGACTGCTATGCACACTCCACACCAAGGCCACAGGGAAAGTAATGGATATGGCAGGAGCAAAGGGGACAGGTCCTGCCAGCTTTGTGCTTTTATTTGTTTGAGGGCTTGTGCTCTTTGTTGTTTCCTTTGTTTATACCCAGCAGTAACATGGGTTTGTTTGTTTTTTCTGGAACATTTCCCAGAAATGTTTCTAGCCATTTCCTCACTGTTCTAAACTGTCTGATCCCCATTTATCTTGTTTGTCTCACATACTTAGTATGCAGAGTAAAACAAAGCATGCCATGTCAATTGTGCATGCTTCATAAACATATCAAGTTTTCCGATATCCAAAGGTAGTTGAACTAAAGCACAGTTAACAGCACCTCAGTTAACAAAGCCCCTGTCAGCCTCTGACAAAGAAGCTCCTTTTTGCAAAGTTTTTACATGCCTGCCCTTTGCCTCATCCTTTCTCTAGCTGGAAGGGTTTTACCTGTGTCTTGGCTCACCATTCAACAGTTGATTCAATGGGTCTACTCGAGTTGGGACCAACCAAGAGGATCCCAGCTCACCCCAGCTGTGGAAAGTTCCCATGGATTTTGGGGATATGTTGGATACGGCCCACAGCGTGCTGGGGTCTGCACCAGAAAAACCCTGAAGCATTTCCCAATATTCCATGTTCCTTGATGTTTTAGGTCCCTCAAACAGTGAAGGAAAGTTCCTCTGGGATTGTGAAACTGCTTTCCTCTGTGACGGAGAAAGACACGGGCTCTTTCATTGACTGGCAAGGCAAAGTTGTCCCTTGGTGAAGCAACAGAGTCGTAGACTGTGGGTGCCCATAAGCTCTGCGAGGCCGAAGCACTGTTCCCTGTGTAGCCATCCACTCCTGAATGCTAATTTCAAAAAATATATCTGAAACAAGTCATTTTGGGTTTCATTTGAGCTCATTCAGACTGCCAGGACCAAACGCACATATGTGCGTGCACACATACAACTTTGCTTTACTTTTTGGGGTTCTCTGGGTGTCTTCAAAAAGAGATTCAACAGCTACCTGCCGGGAAGGCTGTAGCTGGAGTCCCTGCATTGATGATGGGGGGATGTCAGGACTCTGTGGCCTTCTCACCTGTGTCCGTCCTCCCTCCCTCCCTCCCTCCCTTCCTTCCTTCCCATGGCTTGCTATCTTGCCCTTTCTTCCTGTTAGAGAGGCTGGATGTTGGGAGATTACTATCCGCACGAAAGCCCTGCTAGAGCCTTTATTCCAGCCACAGCAGAGGTGCCCATCCCAGGATGGTGAATTTGGAAGAACCAAGCTGCAGGCAGAAAAATACGCTTAGAATCCACAGCAGGGGGAGCACGTATTAAAGGAATAGATTCTTGAATAGCAGCAACCTGATCCTCCCTCCCTCTCTCTCTCTCTCTCTCTGGCTTTTCTTCGCAAACGAAGATTCAGGAAGGACTCATCCCGCGCTTTCTGCAAATGCACTGATGACTGAAAAGGCCAATCCGAGATAGACAAGTCCAGTTGCAGAAAGCACAGCAGAAGGTCTCCTTGGGTGATGTTTCCGGGTTGTGGTTCTTTCTGCGTTGTCGTTTCTCTTCAAGACTTGTTCGTCGTGAGTTCTCAAATAAGGCTGCAGCATTGTGGATAGTGCGTCTCCATGCCTCCCGATGTGAGGCCAGGGCGGACCATTGTTGGGGATCAATTTGGCCAAGCCTGAGATGTTGCTTCAGGGAGTCTTTGTATCGCTTTTTTGGAGCGCCCCTCTTACGTTGACCCGTGGCGAGTTCACCGTAGAATACTATTTTTGGGAGGCGATGGTCCTCCATCCTAGACATATGCTCTGCCCAGCGCAGCTGTGTTCTTAATATCATGGCCTCAATACTGGTGATCCCTGCTTGCTCAAGGACAGCAACATTCGTCACATAGTCAGTCCAGTGTATATTTAGGATTGTGCGTAGACAGCGCTGATGAAAGTGCTTGAGGTGTCGTAAGTGGTGGCAATAGGTGACCCATGTTTCAGACCCATAAATGAGGACAGGAACAGAGGAGAGACAAACACAAACTGTAACAAGGTCTTCTGAGAATACCTGAACGCCAGAGCTAGTGGAAATACGATCGGTGAGTGTGCTGGGAAGGCCGGAGGGGACACAGTGGAGGAAGAGGCAGAAGAGGCATCCTGGCTCGGGCATTGTGACTTGCGTGTGTGGGTTGACGGGGATAAGGGCCAGGCTGAAGGAGAAAAGGCCACCTCCTCTTAGGCGGGCGTTGTGTCAGAGGCGAGTGGCCAGGGAACCTCGCTGGGACATTGCTCAGGGGAAGCCTGTGTTAGCATGCCTTACTACCCCCTCCGTATGATATCTCATCATTGGAAATACTGGACACTTCTAGGGGTCAGGTTGACCAGGGGGATCCAAAGAGAGGTCAGGTGGAAGTCACGTTTGTTGCCTGAAGGACAGCAAATTACCTGCCCAAACTGCCCCAAATCAGTCTTACTTTCAGAGTCCCCTGGGATGTGTCTTAAAATTATTTTTGCAAATCAAGCCCATATTAGGATTGTGCAGAAGCCCCTGGTAAACAAAGCTGTTAAGGAGGTATGTGGTAATCCCTTCTTGGGCACCTCAGCAATGAATCACCCAACCAAACAATCAAGTGACAGTTCCAACCCCAATCCCAAGGAAATCTCACCTCTGAACCCCCTCCTGTCCTGCATTGCTAGGTTGTCGTAAACCCATCAATTCTCCCAGCCATTAACACAACCAGTTAAGTTTCGGTTTCGGTTTCCCCAGTGGGAAAACCATCCAGGCTTTGTCCTAGCCAGAGTACCCCTTCAGGATATGGAGCACTGTATACATATTAATCTGTGGACGAATCTGGCCTCTCTTGGCATGTCCGGATCGCAACCTTCAGTGCCACCCTTCTTCTGTCTGAGTACTTCATTCTCCTCAAGGTTGGTAACTATCTGCCTATTTCCCCAAATCTCTCCCCCAATCCAATCTTTCTGTCTTACTCCTCAATAGCCTCGTGTAGTTCTTAGGAGCGTGTGTGGCATATGTGTGAATGCCTCTTGTGTTTTTTCCAATAAAGACCATTTATTTTACTTTAACCTGGAGTTCTCTGCAGTTAGTACTGGTATATATAGGAAGTTATCCTCCTCTTGCAGACATACTGTTTGAGCTAATAATTCCCCCAGGTAGACTTTGATATCACAGGTGGGTCTCAAAGCTCCCCTCACCTCTTAGGATAACTCCTGTTGCATTCTGGCTGAAGGTATTCCATTGTAAAAAAAAGGTGTACAAAAAAATCCTCCCACCACACCCACAACTATGTTTTTTTAACTGCTGGGAACATTTGTACCAGCAGAAAACAAAGGTGCCTCACACAAAAGCAAAGCAGTCCGTCTGCCCTGAAGCGCCCGTGGCCGTGCAGCCGAGCGTCCCAGGTGACCACCCACCACTCCTGTCCGTCTCCAGACAGAGAGACCCCCTCCCTCCATGCATTTCCTTTGAGCAGCAGGGGGGATGCATGTGCCCCTCATTGGATTGCAACTCCCACCATTCCTAACTTTTGGCTATGCTGGCTTGGGGTGATGGGAGATGCACTCCAGCAACATCTGAAGGGCAACAAATGACCTGTCCAAACTACCCCAAATTATGCTGTCCCTTTGTTCCCAGAATATGCTGTCCCTTTGTCCTCAAAGGCAGCGGAGGAGGGAAACTGGAAATCCCTCCCCACCACCAACCCCCCATGTGTGGAATTTTCTGAAGTTTCCTCCTGTTTTTCAATCCCCCTAACCAACTGTCAAAATGTGCGTGTGCTGCCTTTGTTCCTCAAATCACACCCACGCACACTCTTTCAGCCCAGAAACAGAAAGTGCGACAGGGGCGTTCCCCTGAGCTGGCGCACACCTGCGGTATCCCGGGGCACCAGGAGATCAACCAACGCCCAAGGATTAAGAGCAAGCTCCCAGGAGACAACAGCAGGCCGAGCAGGGGAACACGAAAAGCCAAGGCTGGCTCTGTCCCAGCAGGCCCACCGGCTTCTGGGATCCCCCCCACCGGCTCTCTGTTCCCGGAGAGGAGGACCCCGGCTGGTGCGTTCCACCTCCACGGGCAACGCTCAAAGGGAGTCCTGTCCAGAGGGATGTCAGCCATCCAAAGGAATGAGCCCCCAAAGGTCCTGTGCTTATGAACCAACATTGTGCCAAAGGCTATGCAATTCAGATATTTAAAAGGATCCGATTTGAAGAACAACTTTACATGGCAGCAGGACTGGGGTGGGCACACTCTAAAATTGCTCGGGCATCTTTCAGCTGCCTCCGAGGGAAAGCAGAGATAGAAGACTCCTGTTTGCAAAAGAGCATGAAGCCATTTAGCCAGATGTCTGGGACTGGGTGGGAGGAGCAGAAGAGTGTGAACAATTTGGATGGCACCCATCCTTAAAAAGGAAGAATGGATGGCTCTTTAGGGTGAAGGCCTAACAAATTCACTCTCTCACACATACACAGCGGGAGAGAAAGAGAGCGAGGAGGAGACCAAAGGCTTTAGCCGCCATTCCATGAAGGGCTTGAGAATCATAGCATCATAGAGTTGGAAAGGGCCTCAAGGGCCATCTAGTCCACCATCCCACCATGCAGGAATATATAACTAAAGTGCCCTTGAAAGATGCCTATCCAACCTCTGTTTAAAGACCTCCAAAGATGGAGAGTCCAACTCCCTCAGAGGCAGTCTTACAGTCGATGTTTAGGTGGGATCTTTTTTCTTGCAATTTGAATCCACTGGTTCGTGCTCTAGTCTCAGCAGAAAACAAGCTTGCTCCATCTTTTACAAGACATCCCTGCAGATATTTAATGACAGCTCTCATATCACCTCTTGCTCTCCTTATCTCCAAGCTAACCCTACCCTGCTCTCTCAGTTCTTCCCCCTAAGGCTTGTTTCCACACATTTGATCATCTCAGTCACCCTTCTCTGGAAATATTCCAGCTTGTCCATATCCTTCCTGAATGGTGGTGCCCAGAACTGGACGCAGTCTTCCAGGTGAGGTCTGACCAAAGCAGAATAGGGTGGCACCATGACTTCCCTTGACCTAGACACTATCCTCCCATTGATGCAGCCTAGAACCGCATTGGCTTTTTGTTGGAAAAGACAGCAGCCTTCTCTTTTCTCCACACTCTTGCTATAGATCAGCCGCAGATGGACTTCTTGTGGCCCCTCTCAGCCTCTGCAGTCCACATGCTTCTGTCTGTCCCGTACACTTTTTCTTGGGCAACTATCTTCTCCTCCTTTTCTATGGTGAGTCAGGTATGACTCTTTCTCTCTTTCACCTCATTCAGTTAAGTAACGTTTTCTGCATTATTTAATCTAAAGCTGCATGCCTCTTTTTTGGGATACATAGTTCAGGGCAAAGCAATACATTTGAGTGACGCCTCTAAACTGATACTCTGCTTGGAGGGAAGTTTAAAAAAGAATTCAACTTTTAGAGTTCCCAACACAGGGAAACTCTAATTCCCCCATACTTTTTTAGCTGCTGCATCACACTGACTCACATTTAACTTATTATGGTCTGCTAAGAGCCCTCAATCCTTTTCACATGTCCTGCTTTCAAGCCAGGTGCCACCCTTCCTATACTTAGGCATTTCATTTTTCCTGCTTAGATGTAGTACCTTACACTTATACCTGTTGAAATCATTTTGTTAGGTTTGGCCTAGCTCTCCAATCCCTTGCAGTCATTTTAGGTTCTGATCCTGTTCTCTGGGGTGTTCACATGTGTTTGTGCATGTGAGTGTGTGTGGAAGATCTGTTATCTAATTCATGGGTTAAAACAATTTGTAGAGCATGGATCAAATAAAAAGATAAAATTCCTCCTGGGCGTTGCCACTCATATGTTTATAACAAAGGGGAGTATTAGCAGATACCTTCAACTGGGAGGGAACAGGGGAGGGGTCCCACTGAATGTTTTTTTAAGAGGGTGGACACACACCTGCATTGGAACAAGTGCCACAAAAGCCAAACACAGGCAATCCCAGTCTTTTCCAGTATGTTCAAATCAGATGTTCTGTATACGCACATACCTGGTATAAGAAACTATGGCCCAATTGGGAGCATCTCACCAAAGGGGGCACAAGGTATAGTTCCACCCACTCAGAAGATGGAAGGTCTCTCTCTGGCTTTTCTTTGCAAACGAAGATTCAGTAAGGACTCATCCCGCGCTTTCTGCAAGCGCGCTGATGACTAAAAAGGCCAATCCGAGATAGACAAGTCCGGTTGCAGAAAGCACAGCAGAAGGTCTCCTTGGGTGATGTTTCCGGGTTGTGATTCTTTCTGCGTTGTCGTTTCTCTTCAAGACTTGTTCGTCGTGAGTTCTCAAATAAGGCTGCAGCATTGTGGATAGTGTGTCTCCATGCCTCCTGATGTGAGGCCAGGGCGGACCATTGTTGGTGATCCATTTGGCTGAGCCTGAGATGTTGTTTCAGGGAGTCTTTGTATCGCTTTTTTGGAGCGCCCCTCTTACGCTGACCCGTGGCGAGTTCACCATAGAGTAGTATTTTTGGGAGGCGATGGTCCTCCATCCTAGAAACGTGCCCTGCCCAGCGCAGCTGTGTTCTCAATATCATGGCCTCAATGCTGGTGATCCCTGCTTGCTCAAGGACAGCAACATTCGTCACATAGTCAGTCCAGTGTATATTTAGGATTGTGCGTAGACAGCACTGATGGAAGCGTTCAAGGAGTCATAAGTGGTGGCGATAGGTGACCCATGTTTCAGACCCGTAAAGGAGGATAGACAGTACGATGGCTCTATACACACTGATTTTTGTGCTTTGCCTCAGGTGTTTATTGCTCCAGACTCTTTTGTGAAGTCTTCCAAATGCTAGTGATACACCAATAAATATGATTTTCCCCATTTTTTCTTCTTATGACCAAGTGGCTGGGAGCAAATGCAAACCCAGCCTGCTATGGCACCTCCTCCCCAACACCCTTACCCACCCACCCACCCACTGCTCTGGAGCTGCAGAGGGGCAGCAGCCCTGAATAACCCCCCCTGGCCAGGTTCATGGGGGTGGGGGGCAAAGAGGGCTTTCCCAGGACATACAGGAAAGGGGCCAAAACCTCCCCTCCCTGGGGGCAGCCCCTCTTCCCCGCCGCCTTGAGATTGGGGGCTGGGGGTGTCCTCCTTCCCTCCCTGCAGCCCCCCGCCCGCCTGGGGCAGAGCCACCCCGGGACCCTCCTTCTGGGGTCCCCCCAGCCCCCTTGGTTTCCCCGGGCAGGGGGACCGAGGGGGCTTCTCTAGGGCTGGGGGTCCTTCCTGCGGCACCCCAGGAGCCCCCAGCCAGCCAGCCACCCCCTAGCCCGGGACCCTGGTGCTTTGGGGGCTCCCTTTGGGGCTGGGGACGCACCCACGGGACGGGACGGGGAGGGCCCCCCCCCGGTGTGCCTGGCTCTCTGCCGGGAGGGCGGGAGGGTGGACAGGCGGGGCAGAGAGCCAGGCACACCGGGGGGGGCCTCCCTGTCCCGTCCGGTCCGTTGGCAGCATCAGCAGCATGTGCATTCTGACATGATCGTTGTTGGCCTTGTCCAGAATTTCTGTGTTCTTAAATAGCATTTTGTGTCCAGGTTGGTTTATCACATGTTCTGCTACTGCTGATTTTTCTGGCTGGCCCAGTCTGCAGTCTCTCTCATGTTCCTTGGTTCGTGTTTGCACACTGCGTTTGGTGGTCTCTATGTAAACCTGTCCTCAGCTGCATGGGATGCGGTAAAGTCCTGCAGCTGTGAGAGGGTCTCTTTTGTCCTTCGCTGAGCGTAGCATTTCTTGGATTTTCTTGGTTGGTCTGTAAATCATTTGGAGGTTGCGTTTCTCATCAGTTTCCCTATTCTGTCAGTGACTCCTTTGATGTATGGTAAAAATACCTTCCCTTTGGGTGGCTGTTTTTCTTCTTCGTTCAGTACTTGTTGGAAATGTCATAAAAATGTTGGCTCCCTGCTACATATGTGGTGGAGTTGTAAGGTGGTTAAAAACATTCTGGGATAAAATTCACAGAATAAATGAAGGAATGCTACAGATTATTATTTTTTTATTTTTTATTTTTTCCGCCATCTTGCTGCGCTGGCATCATGGTGCGCATGAATGTTTTGGCAGATGCTCTCAAAAGCATCAACAATGCAGAGAAGCATGGAAAGCGTCAAGTTCTCATTAGGCCGTGCTCTAAAGTGATCGTCCGGTTCTTAACTGTGATGATGAAGCAAGGTTACATAGGTGAATTTAAGATCATTGATGACCACAGAGCTGGAAAGATTGTTGTTAATCTCACAGGCAGATTAAATTTATAGCAAAGCCTGAATTATATCTGCTGAATATGACCAACGTATTGGAGAAAGCAGTAGAAACAAAATACTGGGAAATTCTTCTGTACTTGATTTCAGCAGCCAGAATAACAATAGCTCGGAAATGGAAAGCAGCTAACCCACCTACTATCCACGAGTGGATTTTAAAAACCCAGGACATGTTAAAGCTAGATATATTAACAGCTAAACTATACAATTTACCCTAAGAGAAATCATTAGATAAATGGCTACCAATAATTACACTTCGGGGGGGAAAGAGGAATGGCGTATGATATGCAAAATCTGGTATTGCTGTGACTCTGTCTATATTACTAACACTTAAGGGAAAAGGGGAGGTCATAGACAAATATGTACTACAAGGTATATCACTTAATACACAGGGGAAATTTTGAAAAAC
This sequence comes from Gambelia wislizenii, assembly GCA_030847615.1. Lineage (NCBI taxonomy): Eukaryota > Metazoa > Chordata > Lepidosauria > Squamata > Crotaphytidae > Gambelia > Gambelia wislizenii. Next base: position 43,079,179 of record JAUMIR010000008.1, read on the forward strand.
ATTAATCCAGACAAAGTCAGTAACAATGTCTATAAACTGTTCTTGCTGCAACTGTGTCTAACTTACAGGAAGTCAAAAGAATACTATTGGTTTATTTAAATTGTTTTTATAAACTGTTATAACTAACTAAATAAATAAATATCTGAACCTTCTCATGTTGTTATAATGTAGTTATCTACTTAGATCTTCTTTCTTTTCTATCTCTTATATGTATATTTCACAATTACAATGTAACTATTCTATACTTCCTTTACTCTATTAACGCTCTATTAACACTCCTATTCTTCTATCCCTTCCTTTTTATTCCTTTTTTCCACCTTGTGTAGAATGCAATATAATTATTTATCCTCTTCTTTCCCCCCCCCTTTCAATATACAGAGGATCATGTTTTATAGCTTATTACTTTGATCTTAGTTGTTCCATTTTAATTAAAACTTAGTCATCACTGCATATTTTCCCCATTTATTTTCTAAATATTGAGACAATTTCTTCCAGTCTTCCCAATGATTTCCAATGTAAGAGAAATCATTAGATAAATGTCTACCAGTAATAACGCTTTGGGAGAAAAGGGGAATGGGGTATGATCTGCAGAATCTGGTATTATTGTGACTCTGTCTATAATACTAAAACTTAGGAAAAAAAGGGGAGATCATAGACAAATATGTACTATAAGGTACAGTATATCACTTAATATGCAGGGGAAATTTTGAAAAACATTAATCCAAACAAAGTCAGTAACAATGTATATAAACTGTTCTTATTGCAACTGTATCTAACTTATAGGAAGTCCAAAAGAATATTATTGGTTTATTTAAATTGTTTTTATAACCTGTTATAATAACGGTCAGAGTTGAGAATTTTCAACATGCTGATTAAATAATATCTCAGAATAGAAAAGAAAAAAATGTAAATGTTAAATTGAACATAACACAAATTATTTGCTGTTGAATGATTCATAACTTTTTTAAAAAAAGGTCCTCCTTCTCAGTGTGTATGTCCCCTGAAGGCTTCTGTTTCTAGAGCAAATGCAAGTAATTAGCTAACACGCAGTGGAAACTGCTTCTTGCAGTGTGGATGTGTAAACTGCTATTGCTTAAAACAATTTGTAAGCCGCTCTGATAGCCTTGTGGCTGAAGAAAGGGGTATAAACAACTAACTAACTAAATAATAAAGTAATGCAGACGAAAGGGAACTTTTATTGGGTTTTTTTTTTCATTTCCAAGTAGGTATAATTATAATGTGTAAATATAATGTGATTATAGTGTGTTTAGATTAAAGGGAAAAAAACATTAGTGTTAGGATAGATTTATTTTTGTATTAGTAAGAAAAGAGGAAAATAATTAGTATTATTTTTGTACTATTGTTATGGCCTTTTGCGGTCGGGTGTATTTTTTAGTAGAATGGTCTTACTCCAATAAAAAATCCCCCCCCCAAAAAAAAATTCCCAAAATTCCCAAACACCCAAGGTGGAGGGGCTCGTTCTCTTTTGCCTTCCTGGCCTGCAGCCGAGAAACAGAGAAAGGCTTCGGGGTGCCCTCCTTCGCATCAACATGTGGCTTATTATGGGGAAGAAGAGTAGAAGTTTTGCAATTTTGCAGTTTTGCACTCAGTTTTGCAGTTCAGGCCGCTTACCGTTTCCTCCATTCTGGGCCTTCCACACTGTTTGTCCACTCTTTTTTTTTTTCTTTTCTTTTCTTCTTTTGCCCTTCCAGGAGGCCCATAGAGCTGAATTAAACTGGTACATGGGGATGGGTTGTAATTATTCCACAGCATGTGGAGGCATCCGTTGGGAAAATGCATAAATGAACAACTTCTTCTTCGTATTATTTTTATTCAGGTATTTATATACAATATTCTCTGATTCTTATCTTTACACTTTCTACAGACATAACAGTAAACATTACTACAAACATAGATTCCAGAAACGACTCCCTTTACATTCAAATAAAAAATAAAAAAACAACAACCTGACCATAGATTTTCCTTGGTTTTTTTCTGGGCTGTGAGGCCGTGTCACAGCCTGGAAAAAAACCCAAGGAAAATCTATGGATGCCGGCCGTGAAAGCCTTCGACTTCACAAACCCCACCACACATACAGCTAACAAAAATTACTTCATTTTATCTCCTTTTCTATTTGGTTATTAGTATCTCTATATGCATCATTTCCCACTTAATTAGCCTCCTTATTACCGCTGTTTTCTCTTTATTATCAATATTTTCCTTCTTAGTATTCATAAATAAAACATATTTCTCCTACTCCTCCCCAATTCTCTTTTCATAGAGGAGCAATGCCCTGCTGGGTTTTTAAAAATTTTTATTTTATTTATTTATACTCCACTCTTCAGCCACAAGGCTATCAGAGCGGCTTACAAATTGTTTTAAGCAATAGCAATTTACACATCTACACTGCATTAAGCAGTTTCCAATGTGTGTTAGCTAATGTGTGTTAGATGCCGTTCATCTAAACCTTTCATTGTTTTCCTTTCATCTAGTAGTATGGACAATCTGTCCATTTCATATCTCAAATAATTCCGTTATCTATTCAGAAATTATTTATGTTGCATAATATAGATGAATCAATAAGGAAAAGATATAGGAGAGTTCTGCTTTATGCAATAACAGCAGCCAGAATAATTTTTGCAAGAAACTGGAAAAGTGAAAACATTCCATAAATGATCCCGTTCTGGGTGTGGCATCCGCACAGCACATGGTTGCGGCTCCTTCCTATGCAATCCTGAGATTTGTATTTCAGCGAGGGATTTATACTTCTCTACTGCATTCCCCAGAGCTAGAGCTTTAGAGTTTACAGCGGAGAAGTCCCTCACCAAACTACAAATCCCAGGATTCCATAGGACGGAGTCATGGCAATTAAGAGCAGTATCAGACTGCAACAATCAGACGCACCCATTGTGAAATCCCACCAGAGCGACTGGTAACCCAAACCAAGCTGCTTCTTTCGGTGGCGACTGCACAAGTGAAATTCACGTGCTGCTGACATCCGGCGTCACAGACTTGCGCACGCCGTGGATGATCGTGCTAACTGGACCCACGCTGGGTGCGGCAGAGGTGCCCCAGGTGAGCACTTGACTCTTCATTGTGTTTTCCCTGCAACTGCTTCAGATAAATGTGCTTGAGCACGAGGCACTCCCTCCGGACCCAAAGAAAGGCCTTGCTTTTCAGAATATCATGAAAGACTGCACGCCCAGAAGTGTCGTATTATTTATCCTGCATGATGTGAAGCAGCCCGAAAGACCTTGGAAAAATGGGGAGAGGGATCTGTAGCGTGTGTAGCAGTATTTTTATTGGTCTCTTTCTTCTTCTGTCTTCAGGCAGGCAAACGGGTCATGAAGCAAGCATTTTCATTCTGCCACAGAACACCTTCAGGACGGGGCGGTGTCTGCAATATGGCGCATACATATGACTGCATACAAGTGAATGCATCCCCAAACTCTGCAAATAAGCATTTATGGACATTCTGGACATTATGGAATTTTCACCCCACCTATTCATTTATATAAGGACTTGATCTTATGTATGTACAGTTGTCCCTTCACATTCACTGGGGTTTGGTTTCAGGACCCCCGTGAATACTCAAATCCGTGAATACTCAAGCCCCATTATAAGCAGTGGCATAGCAAAATGGTGTCCCTTATATAGGATGGCAAAGTCAAGGTTTGCTTTTTGGATTATTATTTTTTTAAGAATATTTTCAAGCCGTGAATACTTAAAACCGTGAATGCCAAATGCGTGAATGTGGAGGGACAACTGTACTAATGTAAAAAAATTATATGTATTTATTTATTATTATATGTATTTATATGTATTTATTGAGTAATTATTACTTGCATGTGACCCCTTGATATAATATATGTTACAACAATCATTGCACTAAAACAAACTTCATTAAGAATCAAAATATACACTGGAGATTTGTACTGAATTGATTCTTTATTATTGAGTGTTAAGATTAGATATTAGAGTCTGTATACAGCAGCATTTCCTCTCTAACCCTTTTGCACTGTTCACAGTGAAACCTCCCCTGTACTTTAGTTGTATCATCAGGTTGCATCCTCCGTTTTTAAAATCTTTTTTAAAAAAATGCCTTTTGCCAGAAATTCCTGAAATACAATTCCAGTATTTAGCAGAACCCGGTTCTGGTTCATCAATTACAGAATGGGGTCTAAACTTCCAACTTACTTTCTAATCCCATTATACAAAACCAACCCTTGACTGTATTTTTACTCCTCTCTTCCCAGCTTCCAATCTTGACAACTTTAAATGTTCCTGCAGAGCTCAGCATGTCCCCAAAAAGAAGCCAGGCTCATGGGGCCGCCAGCTTTGCTGCCAACTCAAGCCAGGCTGGGAGAACTGGATGTCCCGAAGGGCAAAGGGCCGCCACAAACCCACCTTGGCTTTCAGGGGTCATGCAGGGCCGGTTTAAGGGATTTTGGGGGGCCCTGCAATGCTTTATTTGTGGGGGGGGCATATGTTTGTCTCAGGTCAATGTAACCTAACTGATTCACGGTACAGGATATTCAGATTATTACTAATAATGTTTTTACAGGCGGAGGGTTACAATGGGGGCCCCCACAATGATGGGGGCCCCTGCGGCTGCAGGTGCTGCAGGGCTCTTAAACCGGCCCTGGGGCCCCAGATGCCCTTGCCTGCCTCAGGGGCCACGGGGACGGCCAAAAGGGGGGAGCAGAACTGGACCCGTGCATGCAGAAGCCCACTTTTTCTGGCTTTGAAAAACGGGTGCATGTTTAATGCCAGATGGCGCAGGTGGGGCCACAGGCCAGGGGATGATGGGCCCTCTGGCAGAGCGGAAGGAACGTGGTGGCTGCAGCGAAGGAGACCCCCAGGAATGGGGGAGACCCCCCCCCAGGGTGGCCGCTGGGCATCTTCGCATTGTCCCGTGAAGCGCCAGCTCTGCTCTCCCTCCAGGAAAGGCCCAGCGGAATAGCCCGGGTTGGCACCGCGGTCCGGCCGGCTCAAGGGCCCCGCAGCACCCCCGGGGGTCCGGCCCCTCATTGTGGGGTCCCTGTCCTCATTCTCCTCCTGCAAAAACATTATTAGTAATAATCTGAACAGCCTGTCCTGTGAACAGCTGAGGTGAGGTGACATTGGCTGAGATCAACAAATGGGCCCCCCAAAACGAAGCCTTGCAGGGCCCCCCAAATCCCTTAAGCCGGCCCTGGCACTGCTTTAACTGCCAGGCTCCCAGCTCTGGCATCCTGGGAGGGGCAGTTGTTGGGTTTTTGGAGACATTTTGCCTCCTGTATCCGAGGGCCCTGGCACCACCATGAACTACAGATCCCAGAGGGTGGAGCCTGGAGAGCCAAAGCCCCCCCTCCCTACCGTGTGGCTGCAGCCTTAGCATAGAGTCCTTGAGTGAGGCCGAGAGTACTAAATGCCCCTCGCTAAACTACAAATCCCGGGACCCCCCAGGAGGCACTGTCAGAGCAGTTAAAGCGGAATCATAGCGCGGTAACCGCAGTGTCGTGTGGCCCTCTCCCACAGCTGGGGGAGACCCCGGGGCCCTCCAGAGAGGGGAGGGGGCTTCCACGAGAGGACGACCACCCCGCCAGACCCCCCCCCCGCCGCCCGCAGGCGCCGCTGTCGCGCTATGGTCCCGCTTCAACCGCTCGCGCGGCTGCCTTCCCGGGCGCCCTGGGCTTTGTAGTTCCCCGGCGGAGAGCCCTAGGCGCCCCTCCCTAGACTGCAAATCCCAGGGTGCCGCGGGACGAGTCCAAGCGGGATCGTAGCGCGATAGGGCCGTGCGGCCGGCGTTTGCCCGTTTGCCCCCGGCGGAGGCGCCCCTCGGTCTCAGGGCCGGTCCCGGGGCTGGGGGCTGGACTAGATGGCCCCTGGGGACCCCTTCCCCGGGCGCTGCCTCGGGCCCCCCCCCGTCCCCGTTGCCCAGCAACCGCCGCTCCGGCCGCCGGACAGTCCGGGCGCGAGCGAGGCCGTTGAGCCCCCCCCCGGGGGTCGGTTGGTCGGTTGGTCGGGGTCCCCGGCGCCCTGCCTGCCTGCCTGCCCGGCCATGGTAGCCCCCAGCCCGCCCCGGCCCTGGGAAGGGTGCCCCTGAGCATGGGCAGAGGGCTGGCTGCAGGGCGGGCGCCTTGGGGGGCGGGCAGGCCTGCTTCACAAGGGAGGGGCCCACCTTGAGGGTGTGGGTGGTGGGTTTCATCGGGTTCCTTCCTTGGGGGTCTTAAACCTTGGAGGTTGGATGGCCGTCTGTCAGGGATGCTTGGATTGTGTGTTCCTGCGTGGCAGAATGGGGTTGGACTAGATGGCCCCTGGGGACCCCTTTCCCAGGCACTGCCTCGGGGGGCCCGTCCCCGTTGCCCAGCAACCACCGCTCCGGCCACCGGCCAGTCCGGGTGCGAGTGAGGCCGTTGAGCCCCCGCCGGTTGGTTGGGGTCCCATGGCGTCCCCCGGCGCCCTCCCTGCCTGCCTGCCCGGCCATGGTAGCCCCCAGCCCACCCATTGCCCCTGGGAAGGCAGGCGGGCGGGCGGGCGAGGGTGCCCCTGAGCATGGGCAGAGGGCTGGCTGCAGGGTGGGGGGCAGGCAGGCCTGCTTCACAAGGGAGGTGTCCATGGGTTTCATCCCTCTCCTTGTTTCCCCAGGAAGACGCGGAGGCGCCGCCGGACCCCCGGGAGGAAGACCCCCTGCAGCTGAACGTGGGCGGCTGGCCCTTCTCCCTGCCCAGGAGCAAAATGGCACAGTTCCCGGACTCCCTGCTCTGGAAGGAGCTTCCGGCCCTGACCCGCCAGGAGCAGGAGGAGCAGGACGAGGCGGCGTGGCGGCTCTTCATCGACCGCGACGGCTACACCTTCCGCCACGTCCACTACTACCTGCACACCGCCAGGCTCTCCGTCTCCAGCTGCGCAGAGCTCAGCCTCCTCTACGAGCAGGCCCTGCGCTTGCGCATCACCCCACTGCTGCAGGTACGCAGGTGCGCCTGCGGATGGCCCCCATGACTGTGGGGTAGGGGGGCCAGCGTAAAAGGTCACCCCCTCATCTCCCCAAAACCACATCATCATCATCATCCCGGGGGTGGGGGGCAGAAAGATCAACACCTCTGCCCCCCCAAAATGTGCACCAACACAGTGGGATCGTTCCATCTTTGGACCTGGCACATTCTGGTGGGCGCAGGCGAGTTCGTGAGGCCAGGCAGGTGTTGTAGGCGCCACCCGCAAGGGGGATTCCCAGGCGAGGCTTTCGTCCAGTAATGGCCGCACCTCACGCCCCAGTTGGCTGGTCAGGGTCATTTCCAGCTCTGGACCCTGGCGCGTCTTCCATCTTTTCCTTGCCAGGAAAAAAACGCATCTTTTGAAGAGAAAACGGTGGCTTTTCCTTCTCCTTTGTATTCGGACAGAGGGTGGGCATCATTGCACAGCCCTCCAGATGCTCCTGGATTGCAGCTCCCAGCATACCTCAGCATTGGCCGCGCTTGCGAGGGACCTGATGGGATTTGCAGCCAAACAGCTTGGGGAGGGTCCCTCGATTCCATCCCGGCCCTAAGAGCGCTCTGCCTGCCAGCCAAGGTCCGGCGCAGACGGGGCTCTTTCCTGGATCCAGGACCGGTTTGGGAGGCGGAGGAAGAAAGGCATGCAGGGGACGGCAGGCCTGTTAGGAGGAAAGGGGCAGGACCGGGGTGCGAAACACGCCACCGTTTCATCCAGGCGTAGTCACAGTTGTGGCATGGGGCAGCGGCCCTGTTTCCTCTCGCATGTGTGGGGTTTCACTTCTGGATTTCCACTGGCCACGATACACAGGCATGGGAGAAAGGAGACGGGCAGCACGCCAGCCCAAATGGGCAAACCGCGGTGGATCCCTTGCGTCAAAGCACCATCGAGAGGGAGTTGCCAGCTCTGGTTTGGAGGCCAGCACTAACCATCGCTTGCCAATCCAGATCTGCTGGTCAACGGTGGCAAATGAGGAGGATAGGACACACGAGGGATCATCGCTTGAGTTCCCTGCGGCATTTCCTGCCTCCAGGCCGTGGCTCGGCTTGGAGCGGTGCCCTTGTTTCCAAAGAGGCCATAGAGAGGCCGGAAGAGACCGGCCGAGCCAGGAGGAGAGAAGGCACCCAGGAGGCGGAAGCGAGATCCCCCGAGAGCTGCAGTAAGCGCCGCCTCCTGCCCCATGGCCCTGGCCATGAACGTATATGCCCCATGTGGCCAGGCCTGCTGCCCCAAAGGTGCCCGCCCTGCCCTTCCACTCCCTCCCAGTTCCACTCCATACAGGAAAAGCTCCCAAGGGATCACGTTCTCTCTGGCTATTATTATCTGGGTTCACAGTTTGCCAGGGGTTAGCTGACTGGAGGTTTGGACCATCAGTGCTCTGGGTTGTTGCTCTTAGTCTCTCTCTGGCTTTTCTTCGCAAAGGAAGATTCAGGAAGGACTCATCCCGCGCTTTCTGCAAGCGCGCTGATGACTAAAAAGGCCAATCCAAGATAAACAAGTCCGGTTGCAGAAAGCACAGCAGAAGGTCTCCTTGTGTGATGTTTCCGGGTTGTGATTCTTTCTGCGTTGTCGTTTCTCTTCAAGACTTGTTCGGCGTGAGTTCTCAAATAAGGCTGCAGCATTGTGGATAGTGCGTCTCCATGCCTCCTGACGTGAGGCCAAGGCGGACCATTGTTGGTGATCAATTTGGCCGAGCCTGAGGTGTTGCTTCAGGGAGTCTTTGTATCGCTTTTTTGGAGCGCCCCTCTTACGCTGTTGTTATCACTAGTATTCCTAGTACAATTGTCTCTCCATATCCATGGATTTGACATTCACGGATTTAAGTATTCATAGCTTGAAAATATTCTTTAAAAAAAATAATCCATAAAGCAAACCTTGATTTTGCTGTCTTGTTATATCAGGGACACCATTTTGGTATCCCATTGCATCTAATGGGACTTGAGTATTCACGGATGTGGGTATCCATGGGGAAGCCTGGAACCCAACGCCAGCGAATATGAAGGGACCACTGTATTAGTGTTGGTACTGCCACCTGAGCTAGCTGGTAAGGGTTCAGCTGGTGGGAGAGGAACCCCTTCCCCATCTCACCTTCAGACAGTGGGACGCAGAACGCAAAGCTGGTTTGGCTTTGTTCTCAGATGATGCCGCACAGAGACGAAGAAGGAGAAAGGGCAAAAGCGAAAACGCAGTTGTGAACAGGAGTGACTCCTCCTTGAAGATGGGAGGTTCATGTGGAGTCATGACAGAGAGCTTCCGGGCTCATTTGCCGTTTATTTTTCCTTGAAAATAAATTAAAAAAATAAAATCCTCTTACATATATAATAAATAAATAAATAAATAAATAAAATAAAATCCTCTTACAAGGCTTAATGCTTGGCAGAGAATTCAAAGTTCCCCTCCCTAAACTGCAAATCCCAGGATTCCACAGGAGGCAAAGTAGAATCTCAGTGCAATGGAAGAGACATTAGAGACATTTACCTTTGTGATGTTCAATAGTATGTTGCCCTTAGGCTTTGTCGCGTGGTTTAGGGAACCCCTTATGTCAGGAATTTTGGGGGAAGGCGGTTAGGAATTTTTTATTGGAATAAGACCATTCTATGTCGGGGGTTGCACTTGAGCTGAGAGTGACGACCGCAGGGCCAAAGCCCTGTTACTCTGAAGTGCTTTCCTGAAGAGATGTTTATCTGCCTTAACAGACTTTAGACAATTTAAAAGAAGGGAAGCATAATTTACGCATCCGGCCTGCCGATATACCTATAGCCGAAAGAGCATCTATGAATTACTGGAGAACAAGAAAATGTATCAGCAAGCCGTCTTCAGAGTTCCCTCTGAAAAGTCCAGCCTTTACTGGTAATGTTTGTTTTTTTTAATTTGTTTGTGTATGCAATGTACTTTGTAGCTCATCTTCCCAGGGGAACTTTAATAGAAACAATTCTTTATCAGTGAGTAATAATTTAAAAAGAAGGCAGTTTAAATTCAGATCAGCTCTACCAATGGCAAAATCAGTTTTTTTCCCATTAAAAAGATCAAGTCTATTTTTAAAGCCTGCTGGAGGAAGGAGCCACAGCCAGAACCAGCCGTATGTCTTTTGGGAGGAAGTCCCTCCCTCCAGTGCCCTCCTGGGGTCTTGGGCAACAAGTGTGGGCTCCAGAGATGATCTTGAAGGAGGCATGGGCAACCCCAATGGACTAGACCTTCCAGCATTCATCACCATCAACTGTGCTGGCTGGGTCTGCTGCGAGTTCTAGTCCAACAGCATCTGGAGGTCTCGGTTACCCATCCCTCTCTTAGAGGAGGAGCCAAACCACTTAAAGGTCAAGAAGAGCACTTGGAATTGGGGGCCCAAAGGCACTGGCGACTGGTGCAGATGGAAGGGAAAGGAGGCAGAGGCAGCACGCGAGCCCGAATGGGCAAACCACGGTGGATCCCTTGCTTCAAAGCACCATCGAAAGGGAGTCTGCCAGCTTTGGTTTGGAGGCCAGCACTAACCGTTGCTTGCCAATCCAGATATGCTGGTCAATGGTGGCAAATGAAAAGGGGGGCATGAGGAAGCTCTTAGTCATGAGAGGGACACCAGCAGTCCAGTTCTGCCCCGGATGAAGCGTCCAGGCCATCCGCAAGGGCAGCCCCCTGTAGAGGACTTCACAGTAGTCAAGTCTGAATGTAATTGCCTCTGGAGAGGAACCTGTGGAGTGGGCAGGTGATGCCGGGGTTGGCCCTGGCCTTGCTGCAGGTTGGGAAAAGGAGTAAAGGTTCTAGCACTCTGATTCCACTTTAACAGCCGTGGAATTCTGCGGTTTGTAATTTAACGAGGCCTAAGGGCTCTCTGGCTGAGGCTGCTAAATGCCACTCCGTAAACGGCAAATCCCAGGAGGCAGCCATAGCGGTTGCAATGGACCCATAGTGCTATAACCGTGTAGTGCAATAAGCCCCTCAGTCCGCCCTTCAAGGAGGTGGGCTGGGTTGGTGCCTTGGCCACGGGCAGAGCTCCTCTCCTCTGCCTGGCACTGACGGATGTTCCCATTTCCCCCATTAGGATTATACGAGAAAGCTCCCCTGGGATTAATGGATACTCCGCTACTGGACACTGAAGAGGAAGTGCATTACTGTTTTCTGCCTCTAGCCTTGGTTGAAAAATACCCCTCTTTGGTCAACGACGATAATTTGCTGTGGCTTTCCGACAATGCTGTGCTGATAGAATGTGAAAGCAGTGAATTCCGCTTTATCGGTAAGCTTTTCCCTTAGGGAAGGACGTCCCAAAAGGGAGGAGTGGCCACATTTTTCTGTCTTCTTTGTGGATGGGTTCCTTCCAGCATTCGCCGCTGCAGGCGAGCAACAAGTATTGTCCACAAGAGGTGGGGGAGGAACAGAGCTGGCGTAGGAAGTCAGTACTGTCGCGGCGTCACAGTTGGGGCGTTGCTCTTGCAGAGGCTCCCAGCAAACACGGGCCCATCTATAGGGGGCGGGGGGACAGAGTACCTGGTAGTAATTTCACAGCTACAGCTGACATGCCTTAATGGTGTTTTTGGCCTTAGATGCCCCCATAAGCCTCCCATTCCAGATGGTTGCCGCGAGTGATTTACTTGCATTAGTTCTCTGCTGCTGATGATTTTTTTTTAAAGTTGTCCAAGGTGCACTTGAGCAATATACAGTTGTCCCTTCATATTCTCTGGGGTTTGGTTCCAGGACCCCCACCCCTGTGGATGCCAAAATCTGTGAATACTCAAGTCCAATTATATGCAACGGCATAGAAAATGATGTCCCTTATATAAGATGGCAAAATCCAGGTTTGTTTTTTTGGATTATTATTTTTTAAAGGATATTTTCAAGCTGTGAATACTTAAATCCATGGATACCAAATCCGTGGATATGGAGGGACAACTGTAGTTAACAAGGACAACTGTTTTAACAAGAAAGCAAAACAAAAAATAGCCACCCTGTTCCATCACCTTAGCAAGCAATCGCTACGGTGAAAACCAACATGGAGGCAGCAGGCACCTGCCCTGTTAGCAAGGCCTGCTCCTGCTCTCACCAGCCAATCTGCTTTGTACTTCCCTTTGAATCACTTGTCCTTGGATTGTCCAAATGAGCAGGAATGTGAACCCCCCCCCTCATGATTTTAAAAAAGCACGGGAAAAGTTGCCAAGGCTTTTACTGCGCTGTTTTTGCTGTTCTGGGCCTCCCTCCTTCCAAATAGTGTGAATTGGTGCATGATCTCTTATGAATACTCTTATGAATACTCCAGTTCTGGGCACCACAATTCAAAAAGGATATTGACAAATTGGAGCATGTCCAGAGAAGGGCAACTAAAATGGTGAAAGGTCTGGAAACGATGCCTTATGAGGAGAGACTTAGGGAGCTGGGTATGTTTAGGCTGGAAAAAAGACGCTCCAGAGACTGGAACACGGAGCAATGGATGCAAGCTCCAGGAGCAGAGATCCCACCTCAACATGAGGAGGAACTTTCTGACAGTAAGAGCTGTTTGGCAGTGGAACACACTCTCTCGGAGCATGGTGACAGCCATGTTTAAATATTTGAAGGGATGTTATATTGAGGATGGAGCAAGCTTGTTTTCTGCAGCTCTAGAGACTAGGACACGGAGGAATGGGTTCAAAGATTGAATAAAAACTATTTAAAAAAAAGAAAAAAGATGGTTAAGAGGCAATATGATAGCCCTGTTTAAGTATTTGAAGGGGTGTCACGCTGAGGATGGAGCAAGCTTGTTTTCTGCTGCTCCAGAGACTGGAACACGGAGCAATGGGTGCAAGCTCCAGGAACAGAGATTCCACCTCAACATGAGGAGGAACTTTCTAGCAGTAAGAGCTGTTCGGCAGTGGAACGCACTCCCTTGGAGCGTGGTGGGGTCTCCTTCCTTGGAGGAGGCTGGATGGCCATCTGTCGGGGATGCTTTGATCGTGATTCCCTGCGTGGCAGAATGGGGTTGGACTGGATGGCCCTCGGGGTCTCTTCCAACTCTGCAATTCTATGATGATTCTATGATTCTCTCTCATTTAGACCGGCCGGATCCCCAGGGAATTCCATGAGGGTTGTTTTGACCGTTGAGGCCCCACGGACTCAGCAGGACAGGGTGGGAAAGGCCACGTGAGTGATGCCAGAGCTGCAGTGCCTTCATACCTGCTGGGCTTATCTTTGTTGTTGTTGTTGTTGACTAGCTAATTTTCTTCGCTCAGAGAAGATTCTTTTGCCTGACGATTTCTCCCACATGGACGTTCTGGAAGCTGAAGCAGAGGCGCTGGGAATCCCAGAGGTCACAGAAGCAGTAAAGATCTACAAGGCTAACCTCGGTCTGCCTCTTCTTGTTTCTGGTGTAAAATGATTGAAGATTAGTTGACAAAGATTAGTAAAAGCGACTTCCTGCATAACACTGGGAGAGGAGATTTTCCTTGGTTTTTTTCCAGGCTGTGAGACACTAATGAGCCTTGCATTTCTGTACCCAGAACCTAGCCATTCAATTACACAAATTTACATATACTGTACTCCCCAACAGGGGTTCACAGGATACAAACCCCACACACACTCCTACCCAACGGCTTCACAGCCCAGAAAAAAACCAAGGAAAATCTATGGATGCCAGCCATGAAAGCCTTCGACCTCACAGTGGGAGCGTACTTTAAATATTAAATTATTATTTAAGAGTTAATAGTTAGTAAGCTACTGAGTAAACTGCTCAGTAAAGTATTTTTTATATGTGACTGTGTACGTATGTGTATAGTTATGTTCCTTCAAGTCATTCTCAACTTAATGACAATCCTAAAGCAACCCTATCTCACAGGTTCCTTAGCCAGATTTGTGCGGGGTGTGGGTGTCATTGCCTTCCTCTGAAGCTGAGAGAGTGGAGCTTGCCCGAGGTCACCCAGTGCGTTTCTGTGGCCAAATGGGGATTTGAGAACCCTGGTTCCCCCAGGCGTAGGCCAACACTCAGACCACTACACCGCACTATTTCTCTTTCTCTCATATACACAGATAGATAGATAGATAGATAGACAGACAGACACCTTGTATACAGAGTTGTCCCTTCCTATTCACTGAGGTTTGGTTCTAGGACCCCCCCCCTGTGATACCCAAATCCGTGAATATTCAAGCCCCATTATATGCAATGGCATAGCAAAATGGTGTCCCTTATATAAGATGGCAAAATCAAGGTTTGCTTTTTGGATTATTATTTTTTTAAGAATATTTTCAAGCCGTGAATGCCAAATCCGTGAATATGGAGGGACAACTGTACACACAGTCTCTCTGTCTATCTAGAGAAAGAAAATTACTTTTAACATCTTCCAAGAAACCCTGAAAATGAGGGTTTTGGTGAGTATCTGTGTTCTCTGCCAGCAGAGAAGGAGCCATCCAGGAATGGCTAACCTCTTGCCTCCCAGGCAAGGCAAGGCCTGGCATCGTCTAAACTGACTGCTTGCTAGATCCCTAGCGAACGAGGTTGTATCATATCTCCTCCACTGTTTTCCTTGTATTAATTACTCATTTTCTCAGGTTACTGCCCTAAAAAACAAAAAAGCTTTAAGCCTTTCTGTCCTCTTCGATCATGTTCCCCCTCCCCACTTGCTTTCCCCCTTTGTTCGCCTGCCTCCACCTTCATTTTTAACCCTGGTTCCCTTTCCCTCCATTTCTTAATAAACTACGGGGAAACTCTCTGGGTTGTCAGGAATGCCTGATCTCAAATGTTCCCCAAAGGCCCCAAACACGTCCGCATCTCTAAGGGCGTTGGAGCTCCTAAGTGCCTCCTCCAGCAGCCGCCGAGAGAAGTGTCTGCTCGTCTGCTTTTCCGACATGGCCGCCTCCTCCGGAGCCACCTGCAACCGTGAAGAGACAGAGTTGGCGATGCTGGGCCCCTGCTCTGATCTTTCCCCCGTCTCTGAGGCTGCCTCCTCCGGAGTCACTTCTTCTGGGGGTCAGAACAGCCGGGTTCCCACAGCTGCTGGCTCTGGGAGTTCAGGGACCACGGCTTCTGTTGTGTCTCCCTCAGCTGTTGTCGTCACAAGGCTCCATCCTGCACCAAGATCCAGAGTGGCTCCACCTGGCTTCTGAATGGGAGACACAGGCTCTGTTTCTCTCTGTCTGGATGTGAGAATGCACTCACCTTTCCACCTTTCACCTTTGGTCCTTCTTCCTTTGGCCCCATCCTCCTCATGCTCTTCAGAAAAGGAGGGTCAAAAACTGGGCATCAAGAGAGACTTAAGAATTTACATCAGGTGTGCTTGTTCATTCGGGGAGTCAGAGGCTCTGTTTGTCTCTTTTCATCCAACTTTGCTGGGGGAAAGGCCTCAGTTCCTCTGATCACCAGCTGGCCCAAGGCTTGCATTTTCACATCATACACATCACCACAGGGAGTTACAGTGCACTCCACCAGATCTGTTGCTACATCTGCAGCTTTTGATGCCAACACCCTCTGAGAGGAAATTTGCGAAGCGGCTGCATGGCCAACCCCTTCCACCTTCACCAAGCCTTGTCAGTTGGACAGATTTGCATCTGCAAGGGCCTCTTTGGGCAGGAGGGTCCTCTAGCAGGTGAATCCCGAGCTAGCTTTATTCCAGTATATTCCAAGTTTTTCTTCCTTTTCCCTCCTGAGTCAGGTAGAAGTCCCATTCCTGGATGGCTCCTTCTCTGCTGGCAGAGGATAATATGTTGGGAATTTGCCCTGAAGGTCTGTTCTCGCCATGGAGAAGGAGACCTCCAGCCCCAGTATTTTTACTGTCTAGATACCCCTTGCACTTTAGTTTTAAACATAATAATTTGTGACCACTTGGTGTTCACAGGATGTTGTTTTAAAATGGAGTAGGTTGGACCATGGTAGCTTCCACTGGGTGAGGTGAAGGTGGAGGAAGGCTTAAAGTGTTACTTGGGTTTTTAATCTGTTGTTTGTTTTTCCTTTTTGGATCTTTCTTCTAGGAGTCTACTCGGAGGACACCTGTAATCTCCAAGGCATTCTGAAAAGCGCAGTGGAAAAACCCCCAGGCGCTCAGGAAACAGGGCACCTCCCTTTGTACCCAATGGCGCTCGGTCTCTTAGTTAAATATCCAGATTCTGCCCTGGGGCAGCTCCACGTGGAGAGTACCCTGGATGGGGACAAGCTGCGCATCACCGGGAATGGCGTTCTCTTTCAACATGTCATGTAGGTCCTTTGGAAAGCCAGCTAGCCCTTGTTGCTGGAAAGGGTTCTCTGCGGAAGCCATCCTGCCAACAGGCGCCACTCCCCGGAGAGCCGATCCTGCTTCGTCGTGTCTTCCAGGGCAGGGCTTCTCAGGGTATCTGGGGTGGGGGACCAGCAATATTTTCCCCCCAGTGAGCCAGGGACCACCATTCAATTGGTGCCCATTGCCTACCATTATGTTTTCTGTCCTGGAAACTTGCCAGGGACTGCACTGGTCCAGGGACGACCACTTTGAATAGGGCTTTTCTAGGAGGAAAAGCACATAAACATGAACTAGACAGGTCTGTTATTTGGTTCCATACAGAAGCACACAGCCTCCTGCTGGCCAGGTAGGGTGTTTTTCTGTCGGGATTTTTCTGCACCTTTTCTTCAATGGCGGGAGCAGGTGAGAGCTGGGAACTTCTGTGGGTGGAGGTGGTCTTGGTTCTCCTCCAGCTTTGGAGATTTGTAAACACGAGGTTTTTATTCCCATCTGTCATTGGGAATAATTTGGTTGTGTATTCCTGCATGGCAGAATGGGGTTGGACTAGATGGCCCTTGGGGGTCTCTTCCAACTTTATGATTGCATGTATGTATGTATGTAATGCCTCAGGGTGCTCCTCACCCTTAACTCCAATTAATTTATGGACAATTTAACACACACCATTTCCAGTAGAGATCCTTGGGCAACCCCAGTGGGTGAACTTTTTTAGAACAAAAGAGATTCCACCAAAAGACAGGGCTGCCTCAGAGGGTACCGAGCTCTCCAGCTTTGGAGGTCTTTAAACAGAGGTCGGAGGGCATCTTTCGGGAGTGCTTGACTTATGCGTTCCTGTATGGCAGAAGGGGTTGGACTAGATGGCCCTTGAGGCCCCTTCCAGCTCTAAGATCCTATCATTCTCTGACTGTTTCCATCCCTCCTTCGCTAGAAACCGCTGTTTTATTCCTACTGTCTGTCTTCTGTTCTTTAACCAACTGCTGTTCCATAGAAGGACCTTCCCCCTTTCTTGTCTACTTTCTTGTCTCCCTTACTAATTTAATATCTTTTTATGGGGGTGGGTGGTGCTTAGGGATTTTACTCAGTATGTTGTATTTTAATTGCTGTACGCAGCCCCGATTGTTTTTAACAGTGGGGCGGGGTAAAAAGAATTGTTATTATTATTATTATTATTATTATTATTAGTCTTACGGCTGCTCAGGAGCCTCTTAGAAAGTCCAGATAACCACAGAGCACCCACGTCCTCATGTTCGTCAGCGCTCTTAAGGGGGACGCGGGGAAGCCTCTGAAATGTTAATGAGGCAGCGCTTACATTCCCAGAAGCCACCTTGCTTCTTCAGTAGTACTTATCCTTCTGTGAACTTGATAATTTTACCTTTAATCATGCTTGCCACCGATTTATCTGGAACTCAAAGCAGGCACTCAAAGCTCCAGGGCCATAACAACATCGGCTGGAATCGAAGTGACCGTTACCTGCAGTGGTGGGTCATTAATCTAAGGATTTTTGTTCAGCAGAAGCTCATTCAATAAGGCTCATCAAAGTAGTTCTAGCAGTAAATATAACCCATCTTTTAAAGTTGATTAAAAAGGTATGCCTAATTATTAATTCCAGAAAAGGGGAATATGAGTCTTTGTTCATGCATGTATTTAGGAGTTCAAAATTTGAAATTTGATACTTTTTGGAACTGGCATATCCCTTCCTTTGAAAGCCACAGTCAGCCAGGTTTTTAGAACCAGGGGCTGAACAAAGCATTGACTCCCACCCACCCACACACAAAGTTGTATGATCACAAGGAGATGATGCCTCAGTGCATGTGCAGAAATGGACAAGTGCTAGCTTGGCAGCATCACCTTATTTCATTAGCCCAACAGTGCAAAGTTAAGAGATTTTAAAGAAATGGGCAGTGAGTCGAGCTGGATGCAGAGCCCTGGGGTTGTTAGGGACTGATCCTTTAAACTGTGTAGGCCAGGGCGTGGGCAACTGATCTTTGCCGACCACGCTTCTTAATTCTAAGTGAATGCAGAGGATGCAGTTATTCAGCAGTTCGGAAAAACATTAGTGCATACGAGGCAGTGCAGCGTAGTGGTGTGGAGCGTTGGCCCTGCAGCTGGGAGATCCAGACCGTGGCTACTGAGCCATTAAACTCCCTGGGTGACTTTGGGCCGGTCCCTCTCAGCCTAACTGTCTCGCAGCATCGTTATGAGGAGAAGGGAGAGCCATGTACATCTCCTTGAGTTCACTGGAGGAAGGTGGGATGGAGATACACAGCTGCAGGCACTGCACACCCATGCATGTGTGGATTCTCCATCACCCCTTCCCGGTCCAGGCAGAGCGTTGCCTTCAAAGGGTGAAGGAGCCACACAGCTGTAGCCAGGGCTGGTGTTTTTGTATTGTGTATTTCAATAAAGGGACTATATTTTTTGAAGTGCCAAGGCTCAGTTTATAGTACAAAAGGCCTACAGGCATAAACTTGGATTAAGTGAAAAAAAGAAGAAGAAAGGAATGGGGAAAATTCTGTACTGTATAGCTGTGGGACTGTGGGCAAGATGATCTCATGTGGGTTTTCAAAAAAGCACATGGAAAAATAGCTGAATACAATAAATGCATTTCTTGTAAGTCCTTTTCTTTTTTATATGCAAAGGAATTGGTTAGGAACATGCCGACTTCCATTGATACGCAGTGCATCTGAGCTTCCAGAACTCTGTGCCTATTTGGATCAAATGGACATCACATATGAGCCAATGAAGGATGCTTTAAAAATATTTTTTAAACAACAGACCTCCAGAGAAACCAGAGGAGTGGGTAAGTCAACCATCTGAGCCTTTCTTTGAAGTATGACTTGCAAAGAGCAGGGAAAGAGTTATGGAGTGAGCCACAGTTAAGAAGTGACTGCTTGAATGAGTGGTTGAATCCATGGCTAGTAATTTCCTCCAGGGTGTGTTTCCATGGGGAGGTTGCAAAAATGGCTTCACTGGAAAAGCATTGCAGTATTAGGTAAGAAGGTTGCAGTGCCCCTGGGGTCTTCGTTCTGGGTGGCCAGAGAGGACTGGACTGCAGGAGCGTCTGCTTACGGTTCCAGGGCGCTGGTTGACTGTCCCAGCCGCACAGACAGAATTCCCAAGTGGAAAGGGATGGCGGCACAACTATAGCCTCTGCAGAGAAGACGCCTTCCTTTTCTCTTCTGTACAGTTTTGAATTGTGTCTTCTAGATGCAAACTGGGCAGTGGACGTCGCCATCTTCTCACCCCTTCACATTGTTAAAGTCTATGCAGGAAGTCATTGGTATGCAACCTACTTACAAACATTATTAAAGGTACGTTCTTTCTTTTCTTTTTCTTTTTTCTTCTTGAGAATTCATCCTCATTGATTTTCAGTATATTCCAGCTGAAGCTACTAATGACAAAGTTTGCCACTGTGATAATGGGCCCTGTCATCATGTGGGCAACACCAGTGAGGAATAGGGTCTCTCCTTCAAGTAAACAAAGGATGTGGTGGATGGATTAGGTTACATTTATTGATCTCAGCATCTGGTAGGAGCAACAGAGATCACAAGAGACAGACAATTGCCCACTTCGTGGTGGCTGTAGGCTGGACAAAGGGGTCCAGACTTCCAAGACCCAGAACCCTCTCTGTACCACCAGGAGAGTAGGAATGGTGGATGTTTCCTTTCTAGCCTTGGTTGAATATGACTTAGACTGATTTTGTGACTACTTCTGAGTACCTCCTGGAGGAAGGTGCCTTGATGTGCAAGAAACCCTTTTGCCACTGTAAGGTGGCAAAGCTTTCCTTAAAAGATCCCCTCTTCCCCTCCCTCTCTTCACACGCCTGCCTTTAAAGGATCCTCCTCTCCCACGGGAGGGGTGGGAAAAGGTGCAAGTCAAACCCCGCAGTGGCTTCCCGTGAAGTCATTGCACCTTGGGGTGCACGTTAGTGGGTGGTGGCAGGTGGTAGACTGTGGGCGCTCCTTCTCCTACTCCAGAGCAGGAGACGGGATCAAGCCCACAACAGCAACACAAACGATACAAGTGGAAGAAAAAGAAAATGCAGGCAGCAGCCCACGAGGGGATGTCTTTCTGAAGGGACCCATGCGCCTGTGAGGGACGAGCATGGACTGCATGCTGATTTGCAGTTCCTGGTTGCCATGCCACCTAGAAGTTGTCATCCTGAGAATATTAAAGGTCCATTTCTTCAGAAGGTTTACATGGCCTTTGTGCCGCCCAGTCCTTCGTGCACTTTCATAACACAGTTGTAGGAGAACCTTGTGGTTCGTCTGTGTAACCATCCCCGAATCTCCCAACCTGTTCGGATTGCCCTGGAAGATGTCCATGGAAAAGGAGCTTTTTGGGATGGCCGCTAGTTAGGATCTTTTGGTGGGGAGAGAATAGCGATGCCTCCCCGCCTCCTTGCCTTCTTGTGAGGTGGCCCCTCTATATATGAAACTGCCTGCCACATGCATGGAGCCGGGGGCCTGGTCCCTCTGGCTTGGGCCTGTCTGGTGTGGCAGGAGCTCTTCTCTTGCAGGGACAGAGGCATTTTTGGAATCGGGTGCTTTCTCCTGCCGTTGTGCTGCGTGGCCAGTTCCTTGACAGAGTATGCTGATCTATTATCTACAATCAGTTTTCCTTATGTAGAAGTATTGTTTACCTGTGAAGAAAAAAGAAGGCAAGATTAAAGCAGAAAAAATCCTGCTATTTCAAACATATGAACACTGTTGTTGTTTTTAATTGCCTTTTACTCCAGTTTCCAGAGCTGCTGTCAAATTGCAAAAAAGCAACTTGGATTGCTTATGGCCAGAGTCTTCTCATCCATGGAGATGGAGAAATGTTTCGGCACGTTCTCAACTTCCTTAGACTGGGCAAGTTGTTCTTACCATCAGAATTCAAGTAAGTGAAAATGTTGCGTGGTGTCAAAAGAGGAGGCTGAAGTGCCTTCCTTGGGTCCGAAGGTGGCATTGCAACCAAACTGTTGCAGTGAGTTCTTGGCCATGTTTGAAGGACAGAATCAAGCACCTAACAAGGAATTTTTTAATGTATTGTTTTCCAAAGTTTATTGGGGGATCTTTGTGCTCCTGAGACGAACTTTGCCTTTAATTTCTGACTGGCAGGGAATGGTCTCTTCTGCGCCAGGAAGTGGCGGAGTACCAGATCCCTTCTCTTGTGGAAGCCCTTCATCAGAACGAGACCTACAGGTACTTACCTCCTCCTTTTCTTCCTCTTCTGAACCAGCATCCATCCATCCATCCACCCATCCGCTGCTGATGTTCGGAGGAAGCAAATGTTGCCTCCAGAGGGGAAAGAGTGTTGAGGGACTGGGAAGAACAGTCACCAAAAAAGGGAATTGTTTAAGGAGAGGAGGGTTTTTGCCAGTCCTGAAAATCCACACTCCCTCCTCCAGTTGCTGCTTTTTCCTCCCTGGATGCAATTTGCTGTGGACAGCTGGGAGGCTATTTTAAACAGCCAGACGGTAGGGCGGAATTTTTAGTGGGAAATCGGCTAAACTGTTCATCCCCTTCCTGGCTGTTCTTTGCCTCTGAATGTACTTTTTGGGATGAACACCGCTTGCAGGGACAGAGGGTGCTTTGATCATGCACTCAGCCTGCTGCTTTTGTGAATTTTTACAGGGGAACCAAACAGCATCCGCTCCCACTTTTAAGCCACCCGTGTTTTCCTTCCTTCCGTCTTTTAGCACAAGGGGCTGTCCAGATGGATGTGACACCCCAACACATGGAAATGCTAGGCGACAACCCAGAATAGCAGCTAGGTTGGGGCATGCCAAGAGGAACACCACCTCCTCTCCCACACACATCTGGGGGCTTCTTCTAAGGGGGAGGCCATCCCACACACAGTTCGCTGTTTCTTAGGCTTCCCTCTGTGAGCAGCATGTTGGACGCTGGGGTTCGGCGGAGCGATTTCTCTGTCAAGGACATGTAAATGGTCCCACCCTGTATGTGTGCAGCTTTACTGGATCCCACGGGATATGGAAGGCCCCCCACATGCACCCCAGCCTGCCTGCTGGCCTTCCTCTATTTTCACATTGCTATTGACTGTGAGTTCAGGTGTCCTTCGGGATGATGAGAAGACCCAAGAAGACAGAGCGAAATGCAAAAAGCTCCACAAATCCCTACTGGAAAGCAACTTGGAACCAAAGGTTTAACCGTAAGTCTTCCAGGAGATCTCCTGGAAGGGCCTTATCACACTACACTGTTATGGCACTATGATTCCACTTTAACTGCTCGGCTGCCTCCTGTGGGATCCTGGGATTTGCAGTTTAGGGAGGGACATTTAGCCTGCTGAGCCAGAGAGCTCTTAGGCCTCACCAAACTACAAACCCCAGAATGCCACAGGAGGCAGCCAGAGCAGTTAAAGTGCAATCATCGTGCTATAATAGTATAGTATGGTTAGTCTTTCTCCTTCCTTCTCAGGCATGGGAAATAACGTGTGGTTGTTGTTGTGTGCCTTCACGACGTTTCTGACTCATGGTGACCCTACGGGGTTTTCTTGGCAAGATTTGTTCAGAGGGGTTGGGAAACAACTAGCTAGGAGCTAATAAGTCACTTCCCCCAAATGCATAACAAGTTAAGCTTGTTACACTCTCTCAGCCTCCAAGGAAGGCAAGGGAGGCAAACCCCTTATGAACAAATCCTGCGAAGAAAACCCTGTGATAGGATGGCCCTAAGTCAGAAATGACTTGAAGGTACACAGCAACAAATTGAGCGCTTTTGTGCCAGTTTGTGTCCACCTTTTTTAAAGTGAGGGTTAAGTAATCTTCTCAGTTGTAACAATGACAAATTAATCTCCCACTTTCCAGTGATCAACATTAACAAATCAATGTTTCAATTTTTGTTTCCAAGTTCTGTTTCCTTATGTTCCTTTTTCCAGCAGGGATCTGTGGAGCTTTTTGCATTTCACCCCGTTGCCTTGGGTCTTCTCATATGCGTGGGGAGGGGTCCATCCTGGTGGATTGTGGGGATCCCACTCTCGGAGGCTAGTTGGCTCTGCTGCCTGCTTGGGTGGATGGGGACCCCCAAGGCTGGGCCGGTTTCCTACATGCCGTCTTCTGGAAGAGAGCGGACGTGGTCAACTCCTCCTCTTTTTTATTGAGAAACGGGGTCCTACTTTTTCTGGGATAGGGACACCTCTCATCTTTACCACCTAACAAATGAAGGTTAGCAATTATCTTGTTTGAAGGTGCAGGCAGTTTCCTTAGGAATCGGATGTCTCCGCTTATCACCTCCATGTGATCAACAAACTGTCGTTTGGGTGCACCTGTGGCTCCCATTACACGAGGAAGGCGCCCACCTCTTCAGAGCCATGTTTCCTGTAAAGGGGCGTTGGTGGCTACTGAGTGTGAAAGGTGTGTGTTGCAGATTGTGGGTGCAACAACAGGACGCTCGAAGGGAAGCCTTTCTGTTTCGGAGTCTTGAGATCACAGGGTCGGAGAAGAAGCCGGAATCTGGAGAGGATCCTCACGAGGTAAGGCTGCTCCCCAGCTTACGTATATGCCGTCCTCCCCAAGTGGGCCTCATTCGCCACCATTGCACCCCATGCTTCCCCAAGACAGGCACTGAGAAGAGTAGCAGGAATTGTAGGTGTGTATGTGGGGGCAGTGGGGAAGACCCCCTTCTCCCTTCCAGCTGGGTGGGTAGATGAAGCAGAGAGGGCGAGGCTGTCCCCAGGGAGGAGGAGAGGGAGCTCAGCTGGCCGGGTGGGCGTTTGGAGGGGGGGCTCTGTGGTCTTCTCGCTCTTGCCAGGGGTGGGAGTGATGAAGAACACAGCCATGCTTGCACTAGAGACAATGTCCCATGGCAGGCGTGGCCATCCTCTGGATGGGGCAGAGGACGTGGCAGGACTTGTGGCTGACCATACCACTTTTCCCGGCCCAAATGGTGTTTTGCTAGCAGTGTTTTGGGCGGTTTCCTCCTCCTCTTCTGAAGGCTTTTGTTCTTCCCCCAAAGCCAAGATTGTGACATGCCTGAAGTGGGGTGTCTAAAATCCCCTCGTGTTGTGTCCCCGGATGTGCTTTCTGTCTGTCGGTAGGGTTCTTAAAATAGCTGGAAGCGAAGAAGCACCGAAGTGTATAAGAAGCTTAGTGACGGGAGGGTCCCTTCTCTCTCTCTCGGTCTGACACGGAGACTCACAGAGGTTTCTTCCCCGTGACTCTTGGGCGGGGAGGCGAAAAGGAGCAGATCGCACCCACCACACTTACACACACACACACACACAACAAAATAGGGGAAACCTGACACATACTCAATTTTCTATGCATTAAAAACATATAGACAAAAACAACCAAGAATCCCCCAGAAAACTTGCCACACCAACTAGTCCACTGACTCCCCTGCTTAACTAATGATTATATTTCACCATTAAAGTACTTCCATTAAGTGATCTTATAATCCAGCTTGTTACCATATGTCAAGCCCATACTTAAACAGCCTACAGTTGAGATATACCCCTTACTTTGTTGGAAAAAATTATAAACCGCTCCCAATCTTCTTTAAAATTCACCAAGGATTTCTCCTTCATCAGCATTGCCAGTTTTTCCATTTCAGCCAAATCACCTATCTCAATCAGCCAATCTTTTTTCAAAGGAATCGGCATCTCTTTCCACTCCTGGGCGTTTCACAGTCTTGCCGCCAGAATCATATATTGCAAAATTCTCCCATGTTTCCTCTCCAGATTTTCTTCCAGCATCCCAAGTAGATAATAAACCTCAGGTTTCATCTGAAGTTTTACTTTTAAAATGTCCTCTGGATTGCACCTCCTTTTGAAGGCAGCCCTCCCACCAGGGCTGCCATGGGGACAAGCAAAGGGGGCTGGGGCAGGGGCCAGAGGACTGCCCGGTGTGCCTTTGGTGCTCTTCGTATCCCCAGGAGTACCTGCAGATGATTGGGCTGCACATTAAGTGGCCCTGGAGCTGCATAGCCCCCTCCCCACACCACACCACCAGTGGGTGGGGAGATTGGGAAAACCCAGAAGGGGAAAGGCCAATGCCATGCTGATCCCCACCAAGGAACCGATTGGCATCACGATTCAAGTCCTGTATTGTAAAACGATCCCACTGAGATGCACCAAATACATCATGCAAGCTTTTGAAGCTCCACTGGCTTCTTCATCAGGCAAGAGATGTTAAAAATCATGCAGGAGAGGGGGGGAAAGGCGGGGGAGCGACATTGTTGGAGTCTCAGGCCTACATCTCATGTCAGATGTTGTCTTTGTTCTCATTCCCTTGGTCTGGAGGGATCTCCATGCAGGCAGAGGGGCCCTTCTTGGCCACCCACGTGGGGAGGGGGACCTTTCCTGTCCTTTGTCTCCAGTCTCCCTTGTGCATCTCAGTTGGCCAATAAGGGTATTATATCACTCTTTTGTGGATTGTTTGTCTTGCTGTATGGCCGACATTGCAACCCAGGAATATTTAATTCAAGTATTGCTTTGAGAAATGGTCTCTTCCAACTCTGCAATTCTATGATTCTACGATTCTATGATCTTGGGAAGAGAGCTTGCATTACAAAATAGCTGGTGAAAGGCCTCTTACATCATCACCCCACCTTTTGAAAAAAGTTTATTAAAGCAGTTTAAATTATGCCTCCTCCTTCCCATACTTGTCCCAGGAAAGAAGAAGAGTAGAAACCCCCACCCAGCCCTTTTGACTATTGAGGATGGAGACCTTGAAAACCGGTCCAGATTTCTGGGAGCTGGGCTAAACTTCCCCAAGGAACAGGCCCCCTTCTTGCCCTGGGACGGCTTGCCCTTGTCGCCACCCAGAGAGAAGTATGGGGGCCCCCTGAGTCTCCCCACCTTTCCTTGGGCCCGGAGTGCGCCCCGCCTGTTGCGCACAGCTGTAGCCGTACTTGGATTCCCTTCGCGGTGGACCCGTCAGTCCTCGAACCGGCACAGAATCTCAGGACGCAATCATCACCCTGCCCGAAAAGTAGTATTTCATTAAAGGGAAAGAAAATAAGTCTGGTCTGAAGGGGCCTAAATACCCGCAAGGCGCCAGGTCCCCTCTGACCTTAGAAGCTAAGGAGGGTCAGTCTTGGTTAGCCCTTGGATGGGAGACCGCCAACGAATTGCAGGGGATGTAGGCAGTATTTCAGAGGAAGGAACTGGCAAAACCACCCCAGAGTAATTCTTTGCCTAAGAAAACCCTGGGAAATCCATGAGGTTGCCATAACCTGCCAGGTGACTTAAAGGCACACACAGCGGGCCCTTGGTATCCTCTGCGGTTTGGTTCCAGGACCGCCCTGGATGCCAAAATCTGTGGATACTCAAGTCCCATTATATACAATGGTGTAGTAGAATGGTGTCCCTTAGGTTTGCTTTTTTATTTTTATTTGGGGGGTGGGGGTATTTTCAAGCCATGGGTGATTGAATCCATGGATGCAGAATCCGTGGATACAGAGGGCCAATTGTACATACTTACATACACATACACAAGTCACCAGATCCTGTGTGATCTTGTAAACTAAGCAGGGCCAGCCTTGGTTATTCCTTGGATCGGAGACCGCCAGTGAATCCCTGGGGCTGTGGGTTCTGTTTCAGAGGGTGGAACTGCAAAACCAACTCTGACTAATTCCTTGCCTAAGAAAACCCCGTGAAATTCATGGGGGTCGCCAGACGTCGAGAGGCAACTTGCAGGCAAAGAAACACACACACCACCACATCGAAAACACTGGAAATTCCTTCTCTGAGAGTCTGTTTAGGGGTAGAGGAAAGAAGAATGCATCTGTTGCCCCAAGTCCCAAAATATCGAAACTAACGTGCCACCCCCAAAGTACTCACACCTCTTTTGGGTCCAGCCCAGCAGGGCTCTGTGTGCCAGCCTCGGCCGCCTCCCTTCACGGCCCGGCAACCTTCCTTTGGTCTCCTCACCATTCATCTCCTCTGCAGCCTGGCTGGCTCTCCCTCTCTAAGCTCCCTTCTACCATCTTAACACCGCCTTGCAGAGATTTTGGCTGGCCCTCTACTTACAGTAGTCTTCTCTCCCCTTACTTCACTGTAGACTCCGCATTACAGTCTTTGTCCTGAAACTACGTTCCCTAGAAGTGCCCCTTTTCTTCTTGTTCTGCTCAGATTAAAAAAAAAAAAAATCAAATAGCATCTTCTCCCCAAGTAATTCCAGCCAATTTAATTTGTGGCCAGAGCTGGGGCTGGGTGGTTGCTTTTCTGTTTTGCCCCCTCCCGCCTTCTATTGTCCTTTGCGTCTTTCCCCCTCCTCTTCCTTTCCCCTTTTTCTTCTGCTGCTTTCTTCTTGTTTCCCAGAAGCAGTTAGCCTTAGAAAACCAACATTTTCCCCAAGGGCTTAATTTCCACACTGGGGGGACTTGGGGCGAGGAGATTTAACCTGACACCTTCCAGCCACCAGCGCTCTTAAAACTGTCCCAGGTGTCCACTGTCTTTGGAGGGGGGACCTCATCGTGTGAATGGGACCCCTTTTTTAATGGTGAATAGGAGGCAGAAGGGAGCCCATGGAAGGAAGGGGGCTGAAGGGTAGGACTAAAGGCCAGCAAGTTCAGAGACCCCAACCTGGAGGTACAAGGTCAGGAGGGCCTTCAGGCGGCTGCTCTCCAGTAAATCCACGGATTTTGGCATCCAGGGGGGTCCGGGAACCAAACCCCAGGGGATACCAAGGGCCCACTGTATGTGCCTTTAAGTCACCTGGCAAGTTGTGGCAAAACCCCAGTAAATGCAAGGAGACTCACCTCGTCCATCTGTCCATCCCACCCACCCCCCAACGGATATAGGAGCCAGTTGCCTGGGAATACCCTTGCAGCCGAATCCCACCCACCCTTCTTCCTTAGATTTTCTGCAGGAGGAAATGCATTAAATGTCTGATTGGAGGCATCTATCTTGCACTTTTCACCTAGGAAATTTCTGGAAGGGCGACTGGGGTTACCTTAGTCCAATTTATAATTCTCATCTGTCCTAGCTTGGCCATGTTCCTGGGATTTTTGGCCTCTGAGAGTTAAATGTGGTGGGGAAGGACTGGTACAGGAGCTGTTTTTCACGGAAATCTTTCCCTCCTCTTTTTGGAGCCCTCACATGTTGCTGCTGCGGCCGGTAACTGGAGTATAATGAGAGATACGCCAGGCACCAAAGCAAGCACCAGGGAGAATGAAAAGTCCACCCGCGTTTCCCCTACGAAGGGAGCAAAGCGCCGGAACGGCTGGGACGGAGCCGGTCCGTCCACCGAGGGGGGGGCTCCTTCCTGCAGTCCCAGGCAGCCCGGCAGCCCCCCCAGGAAGAGAGGAGCAAAAGGCAATGGGGCCAAGAAGTCGGAGAACAGGGACACTCCCATCCAGAAGCTCATTTCCCTGGTGCAAGGCTGGGATATGGTGAACTGCAGGCGCGGTGAAGCCCATCTGAAGTCACCGCCGCCACCGCCGCCACCGCCACCACCACGGCTGTCCAGTGGCCTCAGGGCGGAGGAGGGGCCCAAAAGGAGAGCCTCTTGCCACCTGCCCCTGGGCAGCAGCCTTGGCATCACCAGTCCCGGGCCCTCTCCTACTGGCCTTGGAATCCAAGCTGCGCCAGCCACGCTCGAATGGCTGCCAAAAGCTGAGCAGCATGCGGTGGGCACAGCCGCTCCTGCGCACTGGCTTGTCAAGACTGGCAGACCCAGCAGTCCTGCGGAGGCTCATCCCACAGTGGGGGGACGTGCGGGCGAAGAGCTCAGCGGCCAGAGAGAGAGAGAGGAAGGTGAGTGGACAGTCCTCCTGTGCTCTTTGTCTGGGAGTTTGCACAGCCAACTCGGCTCTGGTTGGGAATAAAGGCATGCCCTCCCCCCCTTTTGCTCCCCAGAAAGCAGGGCCTTTCCTGCCTCCTTCCCCTTCCTCCTGGTTCTTGCTGGGCTGCAGCCTTTGTGACACACCAGCCCAGAACGAGCAGTGGGAGGAGGCTTTGTTCACCATTTCCCTGCCTTTTTCTTCTAAAGGCAATGTAGTGCTGTTTTACACTTTGAAAAGGAAAAATGAAGGGAAATAACAGACGGTTAAGGTCTACTTTCTGTTGAAGAGGAAGCAAGCCGAAGAGGCAGAAGTGTCCAGGAGACGCTGGAATTAAATTATGCTTTCAATATGCAGTTCAAAACCAGTAGCTACAAACAAAGCATTGTAAAGTTGGAGGGCAGGGGCAGAGTTGCGGTTTCTGGTTGTTTGCCTTCAAGTCATCTCCAACTTAGGTGAGCCTCTCCTCGGATGTTCTTGGCAAGGGCGATTCACAGGCGGTTTGCCACGGTTGCTTCCTCTGAATATGGCTGGCCCTCTCCCTGCCCAAGCTGGCTTAGATCCTATGATCGGGACGGATCGGGTGCCCGCCACACATCAACGGACAGCAACCATATTCTCACAGCAAAGGAACTTTTGGTGGGAAAAGGGGTGTGTTCTCACAACAGGAGTGCAGAACCCAAGGGACAGGTGGGTGGCACATTGGGCTGCCAGAGGGCCTGGGTTTTGTGTTCCTGTGTCTGTCTTTGGCCAGGTTGGGGTGTGGGCACCCCTTTGTTGCCAGGGGCCCCTTCGTTTTATGCCTGACTCAGTTGTGAGGTAGCAAAATAGTATAAATATTGTAATGGCTCATTTTACACTAAAATTATACTGCCATGTTAACTTCATGCTGTCTGTCTGTTCAGATAAAACATTTTTATTTTCAGGGACATGCTCTGAACAGACTAGCGGCACTGTCTCCCGTGAGCGACACACCGGCCTGATCCTGAAAGTGGAACATCCTCCAGTTGTGGCTTGTGATGGTTCTTGCATTTCTCATGAAGAGAGCATTCTGTATTGCACGTGTCTGGAAGGCCCTAAACTGGCCAGTGCATTTGCAGAAACAGCATCCCAGGGTAGAGCCTCCGTTCTAATTTCTGCATGGGCAGCCAAGAGCTTTCAGGACCGTTTGGCTTCTGATCGTACTGGGGGAGGAAGTGACATACCTGGTTGACTGACCAAACCCAAAGGGTAGTAGTCACCAATGGTTCCCCTTCCTCCTGGAGGGAACTGACCACTAGTAGGGTGCCACAGGGTTCTGTCCTGGGCCCTGGGCTATTCAACATCTGTATCAATGAGTTGGATAGTGGAATAGAGGGTATACTTATCAAGTTTGCAGATGACACCAAATTAGGAGGCGTAGCAAATACCCCAGAGGACAGGATCAGAATCCAAAATGACCCCCTTAACAGATCAGAAAGCTGGGCCAATATTAACAAAGTGAATTTCAACAGGGAGAAATGTAGGATACTACACTTGGGCACTAAAAATGAAATGGACAGATATAGAATGGGTGACACCTGGCTTGATGGCAGTACATGTGAAAGGGATCTAGGAGTCTAAGAGGACCACAAGCTGAACATAAACAGCTTAAAAAGCCAATGCGATTCTAGGCTGCATTAATGGGAGTATAGTGTCTAGATCAAGGGAAGTAATAGTGCCACTCTATTCCGCTTTGGTCAGGCCTCACTTGGAATACTGTGTCCAGTTCTGGGCACCACAATCCCAGAAGGATATGGACAAGCTGGAACGTGTCCAGAGGAGGGCGACCAGGATGGTGGGAGGTCTGGAGGCCATGCCCTATGAGGAGCGGCTTGGGGAGCTGGGCATGGACACGGAGCAATGGGTTCAAACTACAGGAAAAGAGATTCTACCTAAACGTTAGGAAGAACTTACTGACAGCAAGACCTGTTCAGAGGTGGAATGCAGTATCTGGGAGCATGGTGGAGTCTCCTTCTTTGGAGGTTTTTAAGCAGAGGCTGGATGGCCCCATCTGTCGGGAATGATTTGATGGTGTCTTCCTGCATGGCAGAATGGGGCTGGACTGGATGGCCCTTGGGGTCTCTTCCAACTCTATGAATCTACTATTGTACCGTGCTGGACCCCTCATGCGCTGGACTGCCCTTGGTGTGTGGCCAGGGCGCCAGGCCCCCCAAGAAGCTGGCAGGCCCCTGTGGGGGAAAACCACCAGCTTTCCATGAGACGTGTCCAGCTGGAGCTGCTCTTCTCAGCATCTGGCAGATCAGGCAGCAACCGGGCTTTGGGGGAAAGCTCCCCGTCTCCAGTGCTGCAGGCGAGGGTGGGGGTGAAGTGACATTTCACTGCAGCTGAAATCAACAACAGCTAATGTGTGGGGCAAGGAGACCTTGACCCCACTCCATAAGTGATCCCATCCCTAGATCTCAATGGGGAAGAGCCCCCCTCCGTGCCCATGTGGGTGGGAGAACACACACATACGCAGGTGTGCACCCATTCACCCTCAGGGTCCGAAGGGCTGCTCTCCCTGGAATACAGGGAGGATGGACGGGGGCGGCAGCCATTTCCTGCTTCATTCTGAGCACCCAAATACTGGAGGCGGTGAGGCCACGTGGCGGTTGATGAACATGTTGCACGCTTTGCTCTTGCAGAGATTGTCTTCCTGAGTTTTCCATTGTCGCAAGAGGAAATCTTCTATGCCCGCAAGTGCCACGACTTCCTCACAGACATCATCTTGGATTCCATAAGGCGGAAGGACCCCACGGGGATCACGGCCCGAATACAGCTGCTAGTGCAAAGGCTCTGGGTGAGTCGGCATGCTTTCCTGGGAGGACCCGCTTGGATGCTGCCGGGCTCTGCATCGCTGCCCCATCAGTGCCTGCAGGGAGCTTCCTGTGGGCTTCGGAGCTGGCTGCTGGGGGTATTTTGAGCACTCCCGTGAGCCTTCCCATTTCCCTCTCCCAAGGGCTCTGCGGGAGGGGGGCACTGGCTGGCTGGCACGCCCACCCGTCCCCCACCTCTGCTTCTGCTCCACGTCTGAATCTGCTTCTCCTACAGAGCTTGGAGATCACAGCGAGGGAGTTTGTGGCTGACTTGCTGAGCATGGCCCCCTTTAAATCCAGTAGCTGTGCTTGCGAGAACTTACTGAAGTGGGTGGAAGTAAGTTGGCACCAGTCTGTTGCCTCCATTGGCAGTGAAGCAGGGCACTGCTGATGCAAGGGACTTTCAGCCTCTCTGCCTGCCTGCTTCCTGGCTTTACTTGAACTGAGGAGCTTGAACTCCTCTTAACCTCTTCAGCAATTGTCTGTGTGTGTGTGTTTCCCTGCTTTTTATTGCAGGGGCCACTCCTGATGTGTTGATGCTTTTGGCTTTGAGGTGGAGGCAGGTCAGAGCATCTCACCACCCCTCTGAACTAGCCTGTTTTTTTTTCCCTTTCAGTTTTCTCTGCCATTTGCCTGGAAGTACAGTTCCTGCATTGACCTCCTGGTTAAAAAAGGATATTTTAAATCACTCTCTCAATTTGTCATAGAGAAATATTTACAGAAATCTGAATAAAAGTCAGTCTTCAGTTTTCCCTGTGCAGATAAATTGGCTCTATCTCGACTTAAATGATGAAAAAACACATTGAGACAGGCAATGCCACCCGCTCCCCTCATTACTGAGCAAAGGGAACTTTAAGTGGTTGGGGGGGCAGTCAAAACCAAGGCCCTCCGGGGTCTGGACAGATCCAATCCAGAATCCTCCATCCGCCATCGCTTGCAGCAGAACGTATGGCTGGAGCCCCCCCCCCACCATGGCAGGAGAGCTGCTCCCCTTTTGGGGGGTGAGAATCAAGGAGACCTCTGGGAAATTACTATACAATGGGCAGCAGACTAGAAGAAACATCTTTTATTAAGAAATTCAATTAAACCTTTAAAATAACATTGGTGTCAGGCACACGTGAAGGATTTTGTTCCCTGCAGTGAAAGCAACACCCTATTTTGAGGAATTTCAGGTATGGATGAGATAAGGGCTCTTGCAAAATTCCTTCCAGGATCCCTTCCATTTCCCAGGAAAAGAAACCAAAGTTAGCCAAGGTTAGCCAAGGAACAGAGCTCCAGGTGCGGACCCTCCGAGAATAATTCCTGAGGGCGATGGCAGCGGGGGGGGGGGACTCAGAGCTCCCAAAGGAACCCCCCCTTTCCTGTAAGGGGCTTTCCCTGTGGCCTTCCTTGCTGCATGCCTCCTTGCCCACCCCAGGGAGGAAAGCTTTACAGAGGTGGTGGAACAAGAGAAGTTGAAACCAAGCCCCCCAGGGGAAAAGGCTGCTGACCTCTGTCTCTGGGAGTTTTGAAGTACAGGACAAGGAGCCAGAAACAACCCTCCAGCCACCTCCCAGCTCCCCCTGCAGGAGGAGGTCTTTTGGGGAGGGGGTTGCCTGCCCTTCTCGTGCTGGACAGACCCCCTCTCTTGCCAGGCAGGGACAGCTATGCAAGTGGGTCACCTTGGCACGGAAGCAGCAGCCCTGGAATCTGCTAATGAAGGAATTAATTGGAATGACAAGGCAATAAATTATCTCAACATCAGGCAAACGCTAAACAAAGAGAACTGGCCTGGATAACAAGGTTCAGTGGACAGAGAACATGACTCTATATTTAAAAATAAATACTTCGCTTCCTTCTGTGCTTAGAACACTTTACAAATGTGCAGCTTGTGGAACAAAAACAGTGACGAGAAACCAGTCAGATCCCCCACTCAGCCCAGTGCCACTCTCCCGCTATGGTGGCAGTGCATCTGGGAGGGGGGCTTGGGATCAGCCCCACTCACTCTCCACACGACACCGGTGGGTTGGTACCACGGAGAGCTCTGGACTGCTGGTGGGCTGCTCCTCTTCCAGGAGCCTTTGAAACAACAGATCTTCAGACCTGCAAGACAGCATCATGCATTGTGGGGGGGGGGCCACAGGGGTCCACAGCGTCCCCTCCGCAGCAATGAGCATGGTTCCACAAGGCTGCAGAGAGTGCCACAGGGCCACAAAGCTGGGAAGGGGTGGAGAGGGGCAATTCTTATCCCACTCGCACCCCACCCAATCTGGGAAAACGCCTTCCTGTCTCCAAACTCAGCCGCAGATTCCAAAGGGAAGGGGCCCCAATCCACCCTGGCTTATGATGGTGGGGGGGTTAGCAGATGGGGGGCAGGGGACTGGTAGGTCAAGGCAACCCTTGGCGTCGCAGGGCTGGGCTGGAGCCTGGTACACTTACCGCCGACACGTACTGGCTTTTGAGGCC
Organism: Gambelia wislizenii; assembly: GCA_030847615.1. Classification (NCBI taxonomy): domain Eukaryota; kingdom Metazoa; phylum Chordata; class Lepidosauria; order Squamata; family Crotaphytidae; genus Gambelia; species Gambelia wislizenii. The sequence continues at coordinate 43,113,316 of JAUMIR010000008.1, forward strand.
ACGGGGCTGGTCCTCTGGCGGGCAGGAGACGGGGAACCCCAGGTCTTCACGGCAGCTCTCTGGGGGGGCGCTGGAGACGCAGCCGCTGTCGGAGCCACTGGAGCCGCTGGCCGACTGGCCCTGGGAGGAGGACCCGGAGCTCTCGGTGGCTGGGAAGAGAGGGGAGGGAAGAAGCTCCAGGCCCGTCCCAGGCTGGGGCAGCCTCCGCATCCGGCCTGGGCTGCCAGGTGGGCAAAAGAGCCCTGCCCTGCCCTGCCTCGCTGATCCAGCAGTGAGAGCTGGCAAATGGCTGCCTTCCATTTCCTCCCCACTGGGGTGCACCGAGACCGGCAGGGCTGCACTCCAAGGGCCACATTCCCAGGGGCCATATGGCTGGCACACACACACACACACACACACACACACACAGGTGCTCCAGGTGAGCCGGGAAAGGTCCACCCAGAAGCCGCTGGCCAGCTGCACACTGACAGGAAATGGGAGCCTCACTTGGTGAGGCGGAGGGCCTGTCAGGTTCCACAAGGGATGCTGAGCACAGCCGGGTGGTCTCTGGAGCAACTTCCCACGCACCCCTGTTCTCTTCCTGCTTGCCGCAGGCCTGGACTCACACCTTTCAGCCCCTTCTCCATGGTGTGTGTGTGGGGGGGGTCTGTGCCTTCCATCAGTCCACCCGGTCCCTCCCTTGCACACCCTTGCACACTCTTCCTCCTGCCTCTGCTGATGGCTGGCTTCCCAAAGGGCCCTGGCAGCGACAGCTACAACGGGGTGCTCCCTTGGAACAGCAGGACCCACATCTGGGCTGGAGGGCTGAAGCCCTAGATGGACAGCAACACCCTAGATTCCTAGGAGAGTTGGAACGGGGCCCCCAGAGGCTATCGGGTCCACCCCAATGCAGGCTCTCCAGCTAGTGTCCCCAGCAGCAGGGGGCTGCCCCTCTCCTCTCTGCACTTCCAAACCCAGCGACCTCCTCCTGCAAGCACCTCCATCTGGGTGCTGATGAAGTGCCAGGATTGGGAGGGCAGACCCCTTCCAGACCCACCCCCTTCCCGGGAGCAGCTCCAGAGGGCCGGAGGGGGCTGGAGGCTGTACGCACTCATGGAAGGCTGGCTGCTGGTCTCGTTTTCCATCTCGTCCTCCTCTAGGCTGCAAGTCCTGGCATCGAAGGGGCGGCTGTGGGCCAGGACGTTTGGCAGCAGGGCCTGATCCAGGTACATGTGCAGGTTGAGAGGGCCGAGCACCGAGGAGGAGGGGGACGGGCTGCCGGCGGGCAGAGGTGCCTGCGGTCTCTTGTAGGGAGTGGCGTGGTCAAAGAGGGAGACGGCAATGGAAGCGCGGGTCCTTGCTCCTGCCACAAAGCAACACCCCAAAGCGTCAGCGCCTGGGCGGAACCCGGAAAGGGAAAGGAAGGGGCCGGGGCTGCCCTTACCTCGGCCTTTCATGATGTAATCAATGGCGCGGTCCTGGATCGCGGCCTCGCTTGGCTTGATATCCAGGAAGGGCTTGTTGCCCACGCCCATGGACACCATCTCCTGCATGCGGATTTCTGGGCAGGGGTGACAGGAGCCGTGAGGGCCATGCCCCCTCCCTGGACGTCCCAGCCCCCGCCCAGCGTTGCCCCCTGGGGTTTAATGGGGCACAGGCCACCAGTCACCCCAGGGGCAAGTCAGTGCTGGGAAAGGTGTGTCTTCCTCTCTGCCGTTCACGCAAGCGCACCTTTATTGCGGGCAGCTTGCTCCCACAGGATCCTGGCGATGTCGCTTGTCCAGGCCTGCTTGGTCTCCATGCTGCTGGCCTGCAAGACGTAGGTGTCGCTGGATTTCCGCCTTCTGAACCAGATCTCAAAGCGCAGGCCGCTCTCCCCTGAGTTCTCTGTCAGGCCGATGTCTGCCGTCTGCAAGGAGAGAGAAGAGCGGAGTCAGTCGCCCAAGAGGCTCCAAAGCCCGGCTCGGCTGGGCATGGGGAGGGCGAGGCAGAAGGCGGCCAGCAACTGTTGGTGTGGTCCCCTCCAAGCTCTGCACACACACAGGCACACGCATCGGAGTGGACACTTGAGAAAGACACTGGCTCCGAAAAGCCCTCCGCCTTGGCAAGCTTGACGGGTGCAGGGAGGCCACGTGGGTGTCGTGGGCATCCCTCGGGCACAGCCAGCGTGGAAGGCATGCCCAGCAAGCAAGCCCAGTGCCGTGCAGCCCACCAGCTGCTGCTGCCAACACTGTGAAGAAGGAGCCAATGGGTGTGTACTGGGAATCTGCCCGTGACATACAGGGAGCTCTGTGTGTGTAGGTGGCTTGGTGTGTGTGTGGGATTGTGTAGCATGGTTGTCGCCTGTCTGCTGTTCCTCTTGCCTCGAGATTCCAGCCTCCCCAACCCTGGGATTCCCCGGTACAGCCACCCAAGGGGGCTCCAGCCCCGCCTGCCCACATCCTGTTTGGGCCTCAGGTCGAGGCGGCAGCCAGTGCCCTTGCCTTGAAGGAGCGCTTGTAGACGTAGATGTCCAGGCCCCCCTCGATGCGCTTGGGCTTGCTGAAAAGGACCAGGTCCTCGAAGAGGAAGACGTGGCGCTGGCACTTCCTGCGGCCCAGGCAGACGCTGAACTCGTCCTGGCGCACCAGCTGCCCCTGTTCCTTGAGGTTCACCTGGGCACAGAAACCGTGGGGTCAGCAGGGGTGTGGGAGGGCGGGCAAGCAGATGTCCCACGGGCAAGGGGGCTGGGAGAGACCCAGTGCCCCTGAGCAGGCCGGAGGAAGAGAGCAGGGAGCCTGGCACCCGCCCACTGTGCGGCACTCCTCCTCCTGCGACTGGTGTGGCTTGCAGCTGCCCCACTATGGCCCACCTCTGGGGACAGACCCATGGCGGGCAACCCTCCAGACAGTGTCTCACACAGTGCAGCAGAGCACCACATCCAGCAGGCTCAAGGGCTGAAGTGGGGTGGCCCAGACAGTGGCCAGAGCCGCCGGTGCCGGTGGAAGCAGCTCCCCAGAGCCCAGGGGTACCCCCGCCCACCCTCGCCAGGCACACATACGTCGCAGTCCCTGATGGCGTCCATGGCCAGGAGGTCATTGCCGTGCCGCAGCTGGAAGCGCACCATCTCCTCTGCGGCGCGCAGGTCGGCTTGCTCCTGCTCCTGCCCCTCCCCACACTGCCTGAGGAGGTCCTTGAGGAGGAGGGCGTACTTGCTCATGCGCTGGATGGGCTTCAGCAGGTAGGAGGCCAGGTCCATCTTGTCGCCCAGCTGCACCTGCTTGGACTGAGAGGCGGGGGGGGGGTGAGGGGGCTGAGGCCAGCGGATGAGCTGCCCCTGCTTTGGGTGCCCGCCCACCCCACCCCGCCAGGCCCGCCTCCAGCAGCGCCGGGGAACTTACCCTGAAGAACGCGTTCCCACGCCCAGCCAGGAGGGTGTCGGACTTGGGCTTGTTTTTGCTATAGAGCGCGTACATCCCAAACTGGTCTTTCTGCAAAAGGGTAGAAGCAAGGCCCATGTTGGGCAGGCAGATGTCAGCTGGCGATGGGGTGCAACCCCCCCCAGCAGAAAACGCCAGGTCTTAGCAGGAAAGGGGAGCCTCCCCCATAAAGCCATGTGGCCAACAAGAAAGGCATTTTCAGTGGTCATCATTAGGCACTGGCGGGGCAGGGCAGTGTGGCTGACCAGGAGGTGCCCCCTGCCTGGAACTCTCCCCAGTTTGCAAGGACACTGGTGAAACCGGATGAGACCACCAAGGAGGAGGAGGAAGACCACCACAAGCATTTCACCTCATCAGTCTGTGGGTGCTTCTCAATGGGGACGTTGTTACTTTCATGCCCTCCTTCCCAGCCGCCCTCCCAGACCAAGACGCAGAGCCCAGGGCGCGGGAGGCAGCGTGAGGCCCTTACGTGTCTCAGGAAGCAGTGGCTGACACGCAGTGGGTGGGAGCAGCAGCTCTCCAACTCCCGCAGGAAGTACTGGCTGTGGAAGCCATAGAGCTTCTCCAGATTCCCAAAAATGACGCCCCGCTTCCCCCGCAGCTCCTGGGGCAGGTCTGGCCGCTCCATCTCGGGGAAGTAGCTCTCCATGATATAGCGCAGGGACCGCACGTACTCCTGCTCCGTCCTCACCATCTCGTCCACGATGTGCCTCAGTCTGCTGCCAGCGAGAGGGGAGGGGAGGGGAGGGAGGAGCAAGGTCTGGGTCAAAACAGGACTGCCTGTGGACCGACCAGGCCGTTAAATAGGGCGCCGTCACCCACCGCTCACCAGGGGGTTGTATCCAGCAGCACCGGCCAACGCTCTGCACTGTCCACACCTTTCTGACCCTGAGCATTCAACTGCAGCCCATAAAGAATGCCCACAATTGTGAAGCGAAGAAGCCCTTGGAAGCCGTGGGCCAGTCATGACAGGGTTGTGGGCTGGGGGTCCCCAGGAGGGCTCCTGAGCCAAGAGCAGAATCTGCTAGCGGGGGCACTGGGAGACTGTGGCTCTTTTCGGCCAGCTCCCCACCTCCCCGAACTGCTGGCCAGGCGAATGGTGGGCTCTTGGGCCAGTTAAGTCCCACAGCCCCGACCCAGGAGCCAGCATACCTGCTCTGGCTCTTGGCCTCTGGCGTGGGGACGCTGCTCCGCCACTCCCCTTGCAGGCCGCTGGCGGTCCAGCCGGGAGACCGGGCCACACAGCCCCTGTCCGCCAGTTCGGTGCTCCTGACCTCCAGGCCCTTGATGAAGACACCCACGTTGCCACAGCGGGCCGGCTCGCTCAGGGTCCGCTGGCAGCTGGGCCGCAAGTTCTCTGGGCCCGCAAGCTCAAAACTCTGGGCTTTCTGCAGGACCCTTTTGGGGAGAGGCCGCCCAGAGGTGGGAGTGGAGGGGCGGGAGGACAGTGCTGCTGCTTGAGTGCCCTCCATGCGCTTCAGTGTGGCTTCACTGCCATCAGTGTGTGGGGATGCAGGAGCATCAAGGCTGGGGCCTGCCTGACCCATCGCTGCTTTCTCCTTGGTCCACCCAGGGGAGTGACCAGCAACCAGGCCAGCCCCCTCCTGGCTCGGCCAGCGCCACTCTCCCTCTTGCGACAGCTCCCAGTCTGGACGACTGGCAGTCCTCAGCGCAGCCTCCAGCTCCCTCTCCAAGCCCAGCATGGCCTCCTTGCATGTGGCCCAGGCCAGCTGCCACCGCTTGAGGGCAGTGCCGCTCTTCAGCCGGACGGCCACCTCCTTCATCTCCTGGAATCTGGCACCACTGAATCCCGGGTGCCATCGCCCCCTGGAGCTCTCCAGCCAGGCCAGGGCTGCCCAATGGCCTTGCAGGGTGCTGGACTCCTCCGTGCTGAGGCTGGCCAGGTGCTGCGTCCCCTGCGAGGCCCACGCATTTGCCTGCAGAAGGGGAAAGGGAAGAATGCTCAGCATCCCCCACAGAGGGAGGGAGGGAGGGAGGGAGGGAGGGAGGGAGGGAGGGAGGGAGGGAGCTGTGGGGAGGCCTTGTGCCTTTCCGCCGGCTTCTTTCTGCTGGGCCAGGTCCTGTTGCCCCCTCATCCCCACTCCTGACTGCCAGCCAAGCTCGCCAGGACACTGCTCTGTGAGCAAAAGGCCAGCCCGGCTTTCTCTGGCCTCCCCCAAGGAAGGAAAGGCAAGGTGGCGGCAAGGTAGTGCTTGGAGCAGCCTGGAAATCCTTCCCTGCTCCAGCACTGCTAACCACTGGCCACAATGAGCCGCCCCTTCCTGCAACTTGCAGGGGCTGCTGGTACTCCTGTCCCTCCCCCAGGTGGAAGAGGCAGTCCTGGGTCAGCTACCCCTTTACCCCTTCCGCCGCCCTCCAGCACCACAACTCTGGTAGCGGATATTGGCAGACCACTCCCTGCCTGCCTGGCATAGCCCTTGTGGCCTCAGCTGCTGAGCAAAGAAGGCCCACGGAAACTGACTGGGGCAGGCAATCTACTTGGGACACGCACACCCCACTTCCCTGCAGAGACCTGAATCGCTCTGCTGCAACACTGGAAGAAGCGGCTTTGTGGGAGAGGCAGGAATCTGTGCAAAAGGCAGAGACCAAGTCCAGGATATTTTTAAAAATGAAATGAAATTAAAAGAAGGGTTCATTTCAGAAACTGGCCCAGTGTTACTCATCAGTTGCTGTCAAGAAGGGCTGGGGATACGTTTCTATAAAATCCCTGCAGGATGGACAGCAACTGTTGGTGAACATTCTCCGGGTTCGGTCTGTCCACTAATTACAGTCCTACCTAACTGTAACACTGTATGGCCAACAGTTTACTAGCTTGCCTGTAAGAATTGTCAAAGGCCTTAATGCAATCGGGATATGCTACATACATAACAACCGACTGAGGTTTTTTTGTGATTCAAATAATGAAGCATAGATTGTCCGGGGCTGATCTACTGTGTTGTAACGCTCCATCTTTGGAGGTCTTTAAGCAGGGGTGGGACGGGCATTTCGGACCAGACGGTCCTTCTGGCCCCTGCCAACTCTAAGAGTCTAAGATTCTATCATTCGGTTCCTCTTGGTGGAGACCTGAACAATTGAGAGAGGGGAAATGATTGATTTGCAGGCCCCGCTCCTGATTTGCTTTGCTTTCTCATGTAGCAGTGGAGGCCACATTTATACAGGCGAAAGGTGTGCAGGCACACACAGAGACACACACAGTCTTTGCCCATGTCAAAATGGCATCCTGGTTCACTTTTGTCAAAGTGACACCTCCCACCGAATGCTCCACACCAGCCTTTCTCAATCTTTTTATCCTGGAGAAACACTTCCCACACTCACAATCTTGCCACAATCACAACCTCTTGGGGAACCCTGATTGAGAAACACTGCTCCACACAGAACCCATTCACGACCAGCCCTCCCATCACCCCAGATAGCACTACACATCCCAGCTGAGAGAAATGGGGGCTCTGCCAGGGGCCAATAAAACCAGACGAAAGGGTCCCCGCACCAATAAAACCAGACAGCAGGACCAACTGGGGCAGGTGAGGACAAGGTGGGCCTCCTTCCTCCTTGCCATCACAGACATGGGCAGGACACGTGGTTTCCTCTTTAGGCAAGAAGGGGGTCTGGACTGCCTGGGGGCAGTGGGATGGGGTGGGGGGAGACAGAGCCACTCCCTTACCTGGTCCAGGAACTCGTAGAGCCTGACAGCCTCATCCAGCCGGTTCCTGCCAGCCTCCAGTTGGCTGCAGAAGTCCCGCAGCTGGTGGGTGCACCTCTGAAGCTGGGCGGCACCTCCTGCATGCAGCTCCGTAGAGGGTAAATCCTCCCATTTCATCTTCCTCAGGGCTTCCCAGCCCTTCCGGCAGTATTCCTGAGAGCAAAGCAGAAGGAAGGTTGGCACTGGGTGGAAATGTCCCAGAAGGCAAGAGCGGAGCAGGCAGCGGCATCTTCTGTCTGCTGAGAGATGGTTCAGCCAACACAACCCCAGAGCCCGATGGGGTGCCCCCTCCCACCTTGCGAAAGACTGAATCCAGAGGGGATGAGATTTGAGGAGGTGCCAGCCTAAGATAGCTCTTTCAATGTTTTTGTAATGGAGGTAGCCCATGCCAAAATACCTGTCAATATCCATACAATGCGTCTGGTCTTTCACTTTAAATTCTTCAGTCCCCAGTGGTCTGAATGGAAGATGGCGCTTTAATTGCTTCTTGTAAAAGATGGCCATCAGATTGATTCCTAGTATTCAGTACAGCCCTCTGCTAACCGCCTCTTATGTGGTTGTGGATTAAGATGCATAAAGGCTTTCAGTATCAGCTCAAAGAAAAGGTGTGATACCTTCTCCCCTTTCTTTCTGAAAAACCTGGCACAGGTGAGTACTCCTACAGATCACCGTGTTTCACAACCAGGCAGCTCTATTATATTTGTTGAGTATACTGTTTATATAATTCACAGCAGGGAGATTAGCTTCTGGCTTCCTAGGAAAAGCCTTTGACTCTGGAAAGAGTGAGGGACATTTATTCTCTTATTACCAGAGAGGCTTGGAGAACATGAGTAAAGCCATGCAGTTTAGTGTGTGTCAAGCGTTTGAAATATCTCATGTACTTATCATATTATTCATATTATTTACAACATTTGGTATTAGCCATTGGGCTTAGTGAGGAAAATGCTTGAGGCTGATGAAGTAGAAAGGAATAAGGAAGACACGTGGCAGAGCTTGGCTCTTTTTGGATGAGGAAGACCTGTTGTGCTGAAATGTCCTGCATTAATGAATAATTAATTATGTACAGGCATACCACTGTAGTTCCCTCCAGTTCAACATTAGACTATCATTTCATTGTAGTTCATTATTATTAATGTTCATTGTGGTAATTTATGTTGGCTTTATTTTTATAGCATACAGCAGTTTAGTAACCTTAACATCTTGCTCCTAATGTATAGAGCCTTTTTGATTGCTGTACTGACAACTGATGACATCTTATAGCATTTGGTATATGTTATTTCAGTGTAATTCATCATTATAGATGTTTATTATGGTAATTTATTTTGGATTTAGTTTTACAACAAACAGTGATTTAGTAACCTCGACATCTCACTTCCAATGTACTAGAGCTGTTGGACTGCTCTGCTGACAATTGGCAATATTCATATATTGTGTTTGGTAGATGTTATTTCATATCACCAATGAGAGCTGGCTGGTATGCTATAACAGATCTGTACACAAACCTTTCATATAATTATATGGCATCACTTTGACCCTATACGTTCAACACTCATTTTGTGATTATCACACCTATTTGAACTTAGCTCCACCTACTTGGTTTTATGAAAGAAGTGTCAGACTCAACAAATGCTACTGCAGTTAGCACCAGTTTTGTCCACACAAGACAGACAGGAGGGTGGAGAGTGAGTGTTTGCGTGTGTGTGTGTATGCTGTGACCTGCTTGCTGTGGGGCTTCCATACGGGGGGCAGAGTGGGTTCTCTGAACCAGAAGCAGCTTTATGAGGTGAAGAAGAAGAGCAGGTGGCGCCAATGACATGCCGCAGGGCTGTTAGCATGGGGGGGGGTTCCTGCCCACGGTCTCCCCACTGGCAACAGAGGCTCAGGCCCAGACCCAGGGCTTGCAAAGGCCCGGATGGCCCATCTCCTGGGCTCTCCTGCTTTTTGACAAGAAGTGAGCCTTCAAGCTCCTCTGTTTCTCTTCCACCAAGTGAGAGGGGTTCTGGCAAGTGGTGATCATGAGGTCTGGGGCTGCTGAGGGGGAGTGGGAGTGGGGTGGGGGGTCAGCTGCCTCCCAGCCAGCCATGCCTGCAATTGGGTTTCTCTGCCCCTATGACAGGCAGGAAGAAAAACTGCAAAAGTGGTAAGCCAACGCTGAGCTTCACCGAGCACCAAAACTCAGGGCCCCCTCGGCCCAGGACTCTGAGCAGAGGCACAGCAGTCTGCCCTCCCTCTGTCTGTGGGGAGCGGATCCCGGGGCGGGCGTGGATCTGAAGGGCAGCTTTGTGCTGGGGAGAGAGCACCTGAGGTCAACTGGGGCCTCTCTGAACCTAGCCCCACAGCCTCTTTCCAGTCTCATGCCCTGCCACATTGGGAACGGGGTGCCCCCCCCAGCCACACAGAAGACGACCCGCTCAGAGCCCGAGGAGGCAGCCGGCGGCAGCAGGGACCGACTTACACTGGCAACCAGCTCAAAATCCTGGAACTGCCTCCGTGCCTGAAGGAGGGCCTCCGAGGAAGCGCCCAGCTCGCCCAGCTCTGCCAGCCGCATCTGGCCCACGTTCTCGATCCAGCTGCTGACCTAAGAGAAAAGAGAGCGAAGCCACTGCCTGTCAGGGGGACGCCGGGCATGGGCCCTGGCCAGGAAGGACATCAACAGCCCCCCACACACACACCCAAGGAGGCTGTCCCCACTGCAGCGGCCCATTCAATCAGTTTCCGCTTCTCTTTGTGTTTAAACGGTCTACCCTGTGGGCTCCTGCTGCTTTTATGTCTTTTCTTGCTGGTTTGTTTTCTAGCCTTTGTTTTCATTCTGCCTCACTGCCCCAGGCATATAAAAATATAGAACAAGTCAGTTATTGAAAGCCTTGTGCATGTCCTACGCTATGCTTGCAGTTCACATTCCCCAGGAGAATCAGTGCTCCTACAGTTGGCGTGTGTGCACGCACAGAGCTGGATTATTGGTTCTTCCCCAGACCCTTTCTTTATGTCAGACCCAGATGCCTCCAGAACCCAGGGCAACCGGAAACGGGCCCACTGTGTTCCACAGGGCTTTCTGGGAGACCCCCCCCCCTTGCAGGCCAGTATCTCCCTGTTTCCCCCAAACTGCAAAGCAAAGGGGGTGGGGAAGGGTAACAGGTGCCCACTAACAGTCAGGGCTCAGGAGATGTGTGGGGCTGAGAAGGAGACCCACTGCATCCAGGAACCAAGAGCAACTCAGGCCTCCCTCCCCAGTTCCCAGAGTCACTCTGTCCCTTGCAATCCATCTTGTGCTCTGTGACCAAAATGATTCCACTCTCTTCTTGCTCCTGGGCGGCCCACCTCTCCTCAGAGGCCTTGGCTTCACTTGCCCTCCTTCCTGCTCCAAGGCCTCCCCTCCAGCCCCTGCACTTCCCTTCTTCCAGTGGGCTTTGCTCTTCTGGTCCCAGACCCACCCGTCCCCTGATCTGCTCCCACAAACACCTCTCTCATTTCCTGGAGAGCTCTCCTCAGGACTCACCCTCGGATCCTCTCACGGTCCAAGTTTTAAGTGCGTTGTAGCTAAGCCAAGGACTGTGTGCGTACGGCCTACCCTTCCTCTCCTTCGCCTCACTCTGTCCCCCCCCCAACATGCCTCCATGGCTCCAGCTTCTGTCCCCCCAAAGGTGGGTCAGTCCAGGGCCTCCTGTAGAGCTTGACTTTGTGTCTTTTTTGGCTGGCAGAGCCACTCATGAAGTGGGGCTGCACATCTTCCTGTCAAGGGCCAGAAAAAAACAGCAACATCCACCAACCTCCCGGAAGGCTTCCTCGAAGGCCGCAAGGTCTTTGACCAACTCCAGGGCCCGGATGCGCTGGTTGGAGGCCAGTACCAGCTGGTGGATGCCCTCGTCCACCTGGTTGTAAAGGGCAGTGGCCACCTCCAGTGCATACCTGAAAGGAAAGCACCCCCGGTCAGCAGAGGGAGTGCGAGGCCCCTCGCTTAAAGCCCCCACCTGTCCCCCAGTCCCCGCCAGTGCTAGACGGAGGAGGGTGGGGGTCTCCCTTCATTCCCCACCCAGAGCTCCAGGTTGCCCCATTGTGATTCTGGAGGCTGGGGCCAGAGGGAGGGTGTGAGCTCACGGCAGGGCCTGGTGTCTGGACCGGAAGGAGAAGCAAAGCCACCCTCTTCTGCTCCATGAGATCTTGTGGCACCTTTTGGGTTCACACGTTTTCTTTGGCATGAGCTTCTGCCAATGCCAGAGGGCTGGCATGACTGGAAGGGTTTAACCAAAGAAAACTTGCCAGCGATTCTTCTTAAGGTGATGCCGCCACAAGATTCTTTGTGTTTTGGGAGCTAAGATGGCTTCTCTCCTTCTCAAAGTTTTCTTCTGAGCAGCTCTGCTCCCATTTTTCGGGCTGCTGCAGGTTGAAGGGGCCGCAAGGGAGGGAGAAGGGCTGTCCGGTTAACAAGGGGAAGCTGGGGAGGAGAGGCCAGAGCGCTCTGCCTGTGCCCAGGAGGCTGGTGAGGAGGGTTATCCACACATACTTTCCGGATCACATCAGCTCCTTGATTCTGAAGCCGGCAGCTCCGGTCAGGCTGACGACAGAGAGGAGCCGGCCTGGTTTCCCACAAATCCTGCTTTCCTTGGGCACTGGGGGTGGGACGCTCCACTGGCAAGTGCCAAGGTTTTGTGTGATTCCAAGGTAATTTTAGGCTCCTGTGTCTGAGATCTGTTTCTGGCGGACCCCCTTCCTGCAATTTCCTTCTCAAGCTGGCAGCCCTTTCTACAAAGCACTTCCTGGATCTCACGCCAGTCATGCTAACCCAGCGATGCTCCTCTCTCTCTCTCTCTCTCTCTCTCACACACACACACACACACACACTATAAAGCCAGGCAGGTTTCCATGATGCCCACAACACACCTGTGTACTTGCTTGGCACCTCAGAAGAGCCTCCCCCCCGCCATGCTCTGGATTCGGAGGCCCAACATTAGCAGCCCGGCACCTCCCCCAGGGTCTTTGGTCACGTGCTCCCTCTGCTGCCCTTTCACTTCCCTAACTGGGCGTGGGGCCTCTCTGTGCCCGGTTCTGCCTGACCTGGAGTTCTTCCCTGCCAGAGCAGGAGGCCCCCTCAAGGTACTCTTCCTCCCAAAGTTGTCCTCCCTCCCTGCTGTCCACCTGGGAAGACTCACTGGTAGTCCTCAGACAGCGTCACGCAGGAGTCCTCTTTCCTGAGGCGGGCCAGGAGCGCTCCGCCTTCCAGCTGCAGCCGGACCAGCCGGGCATCCTCAAGGACAGTCTTCATTAACTGCTGGTCACTCTTCAGCAGGGCGTCCACCTCCTGGGGAGTCAAAGGAAGCCCCCAGGTGGCTCTCCTGAGGTCATCTGTCCCCTCTGCCCTCCTGACCTTGCCCTCTTCACCCAAGGAAGCCCACCACCCTGCTTCCTTCACAAATCCCTGGTTGCTGCAGACTGAGGGCCACCAGTTGTGGTTGCTGGTCAGGGGGAGAGCAGCTGGCCATTCACTCATCCTCACGCCAAACCAGGAGGCCGGCAGGAGATGGATGGCCGGCTTTGAAGCATCCTGGCTGATGCTGCTGGTGGTGCTGCCGCCCCTAGAGGACCGGCAAAAAGCAGGGCCCACAGCAGGGGCTTCGTGTTCTCCTGCTCCCCCCACCTAACCAAATGGCATTTGTGCTGCAACGCTGGCCTGCTGTCCATGGCCCCAAAGTGGCCCCCACGGCCGCCGCCTCCATCTCCTCCTCGGGAAGCCTGGCCAACTCTCCATCCACTGGTCATGCTATGCCACCTGCCTGTCTAGGAAGCTAAAGAGCCAGTTTTTGCCTTTTCAGCGCCTGGGGAGGCCTCGCCTGGCAGGGCCCAGTTTCTGGAACCCATGAAGGGTTTTGCCAGGCACCCCAGTTCTTACTCTGCCATGCAGAACGTCCAACAAGAGGTAGGATGGACTCACCTCAGCCTTCTCCGACCGTCCGCTGGAGCCCACGGCTTGTATGGCCCCCTTGAGGAAGGCACAGGCCCCTCGGCATCCCTGCAGCAGCGGCTCCAGGCGCTAGAAGGGCGGCACAACAGCACAGCCTTGGCTGAGAATCCACTTCCGTCCCATCCGTGGGGCTCCCAGACCCAACAGGACCTGCTGGGCTAGAAGTGGGATGGGCACAGGAGGGTCCCTGGGGGTCCATCTGGGCTGAGACCAAAGCGGCTTCTTTCGGGATCAGGCAGGGGCTTCATCTTGCTCCCACTATTGTCACGAAGCCCATCAGGATGTGTGGCCTGAGGGAAGCTGCTGGAGGTCAGCCACTGCTTGCCAGAACAGACTCGGGGTCCCCTCTCCTGCACAGGTGTTTCCGCCCTCCACCTTCGCATGTTGGGCACACCCGCTCTGACTCCCAGTAGCTCCTCCTCCAGTTAGTGGCCCAAATAATCAAGATCTCTAGTTTGCCCCCACGCTCCTATATGGCGATCCAGGCATAGCTACTGAGCTCAGCATGGCCTCTTTCATGTAACTCTGTCCAGCACTGCGGCCAGGTTTCCTGGCTGCACCCATCTGGGACGGGGACGATTCTGGCCCCTCGAAGGGAATGCTTTGAGGCCCAGCTCAAGTCTCAAGCCTCACTCACCTTGCGGAAGCGCAGCCAGTCCTGATGGCAGTAAGGAAAAGTCCCATCGAGCTCCAAGGGAAGCTGCATGCTCTCAACGTGTTTGTGGAGGGCCTTCATGGAGGTGAGAAGTTCACACTAAGAAAGGTGAGAAGAGAAAGGGACATGTGCATCAGTGGAGAAAAGGAGGCTGGTGGTACCCACCAATGGGTGGGGGTGGCGTGAGCATGGCTTGAGCATGACTGGCACCGCTGCAAGCTTGTTGCTTTCAGGCTCTCCTGGACCGTCACCTTTCACAACACCCTTGACCTTCCTTTTTCTGTGGCTCTTTCATTACCGGCTCCTTTCCCAGAGGCATAGGCATGAGGCTTGTGGCTGGGCAGCTTTGCTCCTTTCCTTTCTAAGCTAAGAGGCTGGCTGTGTTTCACAGGCCCAAATGGGGTCAAATTGCAAACCAGGCACAAAGGAAGCAAACTGTTGTCATAAAAGGAAGCACTGGGACTTGATGGAGCAGGTGCATTAAAAATTCAGATCTGCCCCAGACAGACATCCCTTCTTCGCTCAGGATTAATTTCTCTGCAAACGCAAAGTCTGATGAGCTTAAGGCCTGACTTTGCCCGGCTGGGAGGCTGCGTTCTAGACTGTAGAGCCGGATGGTGGCAGGATTTGTCACCCCAGCCCTGCCAGAGGAAGCAAAGGGAAGGCGGCCAAAGGCCGAGGGAGTGGAGTGGAAATCAAATGACCACATGAGCCACAGAAGGAATCCCACCCCATCAGTGGCACATCTATGTCTATATATCCCTGTAAAGTGGTGGAGGAAGTTTCATGAAACAGAATCGTGAGATTCCTCTACATCCAGACCCTTCGCCCAGCCAACTGCAGAAGCAAAAGTCAAGAGGGTTGGACCCGGGCAGGAATCGAAGCCTGGAGGCCTAGGGTGAGAGAAGGCTGTCCTTACCTGCACAGAGGCCAGTTTTTCCACCCGGAAGGCGACGTCTTTCTCAGCCAGCAGGAGGACTCCATGGATGCAGTGAGGGACTGCGTCCTGCAAAGGAAAGGACACAGGCTGGGCCTCCGCTGCTGGCCCCGGCCCTGGCCAAGCCCCGGCCTTCCCTGAAGCTCAGAGGGGGTCTCCTGGGGGGAGGGTGCTCAGTTCCACCCCCCTGCTGAATTTTGCAACACAGACCCTTCTCTTAAAATAGAAAGGGAAACATACATAAATGCCAAGCAGGACTGGATGTCAACCACCTTGTAAGTGAGGCAGGGCCGTCCTTATCCAAATGCTCCCAACAGCCCACCCCGGAGGAGAAGAATCCAGCAGCTAGGTGGCTGGAGACACGGAACAGATTTAATCAATGAACGTTGAGTGCATCTACACTTGAAATGGCTAAATGCGTGGGGCTTTGAGAGACATTGCTCTCTAACAAAGAAAGCACTCATCCAAGGGTCAGCGTCACAGCCATGTGGCCTTGCCAAGCTCCAGCCTCAGGAGGGAGGGAGGGAGGGAGGCGTCCTAGCGGGCACTGAAGGGTGGCCCTTCCCCAGCCACTTCCAAGGAGAAGCCATCACTTGCCCTCTGACGGCCAAGGCTTGCCCCAGGCCCAACCCTGTTCCTGCTGACCACCATGGCTGCACAGAGAAGAACAGCCGCCTCTACAGAATTGGTGACAGCCGGAAGCTCCTGCAAGGAGCAGGGAAAGGAGGCAGCGAGGGGCAGGAGCCAAGCAGGCTGGCTGGACAGAGGGCAGCTTGGCTTCACTGGTTAGCTGGGCAGGGGAGAGAGGAGGAAGCTGGCAGCAAAGGCCTCACCTGCAGGGTGGCTAAAGCTTTGAAGAGAGATGGGGCTGGAGGACATTGCCGGGCATCGACCAGAACAGTCAGGCCCAACGCCTGGCGCTCAGGCCTGGAAGTCAAAAGGAGAGGAGGCGTCAATCGCTGAGGTCCACCTGGGCTTCTCCCGAGGGGCCTGCCCGACCCATCAGCTGCACATTCAAACTGAAGGTCATCTGAAGGAGATGCTGATGCAGAGCTGCCTATTAGATGATGCTGTTGTTTGCAGCCTTGAGAGCTCAGGGACCAAAACAGCGGTGGACTCAAAGGGACTCTACCTGGATACAGATTCACAGACGCGAGGCAAAGAACCGTGAATCTTCTACAAAGAGCCACGGGGTGGAGGAACCACAGCTGCATCGTCACATGCTGGCTGGGGGCTTCTGGGATCCGCAGCCCACAGAAGTTGCTCTCCTGAGCTCTGTTTTGCTTCTACCCTCCCCTCCCGTCTTAAGGAGACCAGGGTGGGCTACATGGAAAGCAACACCTATCCGGCGGAGTGTGTCTGTGAAGTATGGGTCAGTCCAGACACGGAGGATGATGGCTGCTGCTGCTGCTGTACATGATAAACACCACACCCAGCCCTCTCCACAGGCTCACAGTGGCCGGATCACTTGGCACTGGACAGGCTTTGCAGGCAGTTTTGAGTGATACTGACTCTGAGGAAAAACCATCACTCCTGACTCTGTCTCACACATACACCTACACACACGCAGCACCCATCCAAGGGTCGGCGTTGCAGCCATGTGGTCTCATGAACATCACAGAATCATAGAGTTGGAAGAGACCCCCTACCCCATTCTGCCCTGCTTAGGAAAGCATTCCCCGCAGATGGCCATCCAGCCTCCAGCCTGGATTCAGCTCCACGTGAAACCCCACCCGGTTGGTCTAGGAAGGGAGAGCATCTGCATGTTGAAAAGGGTGGCCTGGGAGGGTGGCGAAAGGTGACCTGAGCTCTGGTACACCTTGCACCATGTCTGGCCAGAAACATAGCATGATGTTCAAGCTACAGGAAAAGAGATTCCTCATAGTGTGGTGGAGTCTCCTTCTTTGGAGGTTTTTAAACAGACTCCACCACACTATGAGGAATCTCTTTTCCTGTAGCTTGAACATCATGCTATGTTTCTGGCCAGCTCTCTGACACCTCTCTAGGCATTTTCTAAGTCCTCCAGCATGACTCTATGGTCAGCTTCTGGTGGAAACATACCATGGAATCATTCTGGAGGACCTAGAAAAATTCTGGAGGGAACACATTTTTTCAAACACAGAGGTACCGGAGGTCCCACAGATACGGGGGTCGAAATGTAAATTATGTCTACTGCATTCCCAAACCCACTAAACTAGTATCCTAATCAAAAAGGAGATTCCAATTAGGGTTTCATTGCACTAGTTCTCAGCACTCCAGATCTTTACACTTGCTCCCAGGGCTACGCATAGCTCTGCAAAATAATGGGAGGAAGGAAAAGAGTTGCCTTCTGAAGCAGAAATGGTAGCCATGCGGGGAAAGACATATATTTTTGCTGACTACTCGTGAGTTCAGAGGCATTTTGGTGCCCCCTCATGCCACGTGTCCCAGCACCAGCACAGAACACTTTTGGCAACTCATTACAACGTGACCTGTGCAAGCCTCCATTCCGAGGTGGGCCAAAAGGTCTGCTGTGGCTGCATTTTCCTGCTGCGCTACTGCGGTCTTGTCAGGTTACTCTCCCCACCTTCTCTTCCCCACCTCCAGCCGGCCCACAAACCTGAGATTGTTGCGTAAGTACAGGAGGAAGCACATCAGTTCACTGGCACTGCAGTGCGGGTTGTGCCAAACAGCATTCTTCATTGTGATGATGACCACTGCCCGTCCACATCTGTCTCTGGTGCCTGAGAAGAAGGGTGTGGTTTTATTTGTCTCACTGGCAGGAGCGACCACCCTGTTCTTTGTACACACACGAGGCCTCTGGGAAATGCCACCCGCAGGTAAAAGCAAAGGTGCTCCAGAGCGGCTCAGCATCCCTGCTGCCTCTGTACCTTTCTGATAAAGAAACAACTCAGGAGAGTTTGCCTTGGCCCGAGGCCTTTTGCTGGTATCAACACCCGCTCTGAGCCATGAAAACTCCAAATCCCACGAGCCTCTGGACTTTCCACCAGTGAGGGAAGTGGAACTAAGGAAAATTCACCAGGGGAAAATGCTGTGCAGAATTGTCCCTTCCCATAGGGTGCCTGTGTGCCTGTCTCCTTGGCAGACATCTCAGGTAAATAGGAAACACTGTCTCTAATACATCGCTAATTCTTTTAATGTACCTAGTCTTTCAGATTATAATGCAAAGGCTGGAAACAAGGTGGGCAATGAGGGTGGATGTCTTCAGAGCTGCAGGTGAGACTCCAATCCCCCACTGGCTGCCCCTTCCCACAGTCCCTGGCACGGAGTCCTGATCTCCCCACAGGCTGGTCAGTCAGGCCCAGCAGGGCGGTCAAAGTGGCCAATAAACAGTAAAGCACAAAATAACAATTAAAACATAAACCGGCCTTCACACACTACATAATTACAGCACCCTGATTCCACTTTAACTGCCATGGCAGCCTCCTGTGGAAACGGGGCTTGCATTTGTGCGTGTGTGTGTGTAACTAACCTCTCTGGCTGATAAAATTCTAAGTTGTGGTGGTGGTGATGTGCCTTCAAGTAGTTTCCAACTTATGGCAATCCTAAGGCAACCCAACCATGGGGGCTTCTTGACAAGATTTGTTCAGAGGGTTGCCTTTCTCTGAGGCTGAGAGAGTGTGACATGCCCAAAGTGTTAGAAAACCCAGCATTCTTTCTGCACACACACACACACACACACACACTTGTTGGCTATTAGAGCAAGCAAGTCTCAGGGCAGTTTTAGGGACCTCCTGCACGTCAAAGAGTTCCCCCCACCATTCCCTTCTCCTCAACCTATCCTTAGTGGGCTTGGTTGTAGTCGGAGACGCAGCCAAGCCGTATGATCATGTGACCCAGGTCGACTAATCTCGTGGGTCCAAACGTTTTATGATTCTTTGTTCTACCTCTGAAGAAGAAAGATGAATTCCTCATTGCTCCTGTAGGGATGCCTTCCTTTCCTTATTTCACCCTGGATGGTGAGTCATGACTTCTATCCTAACCTAAATCCTTTTAGTCAGTTAGAATGTAGCCTCCTGTGCGTATGTAGATTGAAAAGCCATCAATAAATGCTTAAGTATTTCTTTCAAGAAGTTGTTTATTATTTTTTTCTTTTGTCCTTAGCAGCTTGGAGTCTGAGTACTTTGCTAACTAGTCCTGTTTCCAGTCTCTGCCAGTCTGCTATACTAGAAGTTAATTCCTGACAGTTTTAACTTTGAAGAAAACTTTTCCCAAAGGGCTTGCACTCTGAGATCTTTAATGAATTTTTGAAGTTTTATCACTCCAATACAAAATCACCCAGTGGGTTTCCATGGTCGAGCAGGAATTCGAACCCTGGTCTCCTAGAGTCCGAGTGCAATTCTCAAACCACTACACCATGCTGGCACTTAAGAATTCTAAGTACCCCTCCCTAAACTGCAAATCCCAGGATTCCATAGCATTTTGTCTCAAGGAGGCAAAACACCAACAGAACCAATTCCCTGACCCAGAAGTTGGAGAAGTTACTATTTGGACAACAACTCCCATATTACACAAGTCAGCAGAGTGAGGGTTCTGGGAGTTACAATCTAAAAAAGAATTTTTTCAAGCTCTACTTAAATCTCCAAACCCTCTTCACCTCCTTCTCTCTGTCTCCGATTCCAGTTTCTCTGACCAGTATCACAGCATCACAGAATCACAGAGTTGGAAGGGACCTCGAGGGCCATCTAGTCCCACCCTTGCCTTTCGGGTACCCACAACTCAAGCATTCCTGAAAGATGCCTGCCCAGCCTCTGTTTAAAGGTCCCCACAACCCTCCAAAGCAGTCCTTTCCACTGCCAAATAGCTCTGATAGTCAAGACGTTCTTCCTAATGTTAGGGTGGATTTACTTTTCATTCCATTTGCATCCGCTGCTCCATGTCCCAGTCTCTGGAGCAGAAGAAAACAAGCTGGCTCCATCTTCCACATGATTCGCCTTCAGATATTTAAAGATGGCTATATGATGGGCATTTTCTCTTCTCCATCGTAAATCTACCCAGCTCCCTCGGTTGTTCCTTATAAGCTGTGGCTTCATTTATTTTATTTTCATCGCGCTCTGCTCTAGAGCTCTGAGTATGAATGAATGAATCTACAGTATATCTATATCTATAATCTTGTACATCTAAGAAAAGCCACACAGCAATAACCAGGCTTGACCCTTTGCCCCCTTGCCCAGCTGTGGCTACTCTGGCTGGCCGTGGTGGCTCTCCCAGCTGTTTCCACAGTCGCCTCCACCACCCCTTTCAATGGTGGGTGCGAGAAATGAGCCCTGGGGCCAAATTCAGGCAAAGCCAAGCCAGGTCCACTAAGCCCTGAGAGACTCCCTTCCGACAAAGAGAACCGGGCTCTTCGCCACCCACTACACAGATGAAGGCAAATCAGAAATACCAAAACGTTTGGGAAAAATGGGCTCGTGTGAGAGGAAGCTGTTGACCAGAGAATACAGAAACCAATGTAGATCTTCCCCACCTAGTCCGAGTGCCGTACCTGGTCTCGGGGGGAGGCCTTCCCGGAGTCAGGGGGCCCCTCCCCAGCATCACGGCTTTGGCCATGGCCGTTGTCCAGCCTGAAGTGCAAAGTGCGAAGAGCAGGAGCGCCCACACACAACGATGGAGGTGCACCACCTCCATCTTTGCCACCAGAGGTACACCCAACTTGCGTGTGGCCGCTGGAGAAAGACAACCAAGGCTTTGCGCTCCTGCTTTTCGCACTTCAAGCCAAAGCGGAAGCCTGTCGAGAGGGCCACTCTGACGTGGACACAAAGAGCCATTACAACACACCCCCACTCTGTGCCTTTTCCACAAAGGGTGAAGAATTTCAGCACACCACAAAACAGCCACAATGGATGGATGACGACACTGGCACATGTGGGTGTGCGCACATGTATACACACAGAGAGAGCTGTGTGTCTTACCTGGCAGGCATACCGCACCGCTCTGAAGTATCTCCCAACCCACATCTTTCATGGATGCTGGGGCAGCTTTCAGGGGGGCCACACTTGGAGCAAAGGAGGACGTTTCATGGGCCAGGGAGGAGACTTCTTCCTGGGGGCAGCCCACTTTGCCGGTTCGTCCACTGACCTCGTCTGCCCATTTCAAAGAGGTTTCCATAAAGGGAAAAGAGAGGAACACAACATTCAAGGTTACCACATCGTCATGATCACCATCCATTCAGAGACAAAATTAATTGTTCATTTGTGCCATTTCTCTCAATGGCTGCAGACAGGTAATTAAAAATAAGAAGGAGCCAAAGGCAAAAAATATCCAGCCAAATTAACATAATGCCAGCCAGAAGAAGGAAAGGGAATGGTGTCTTCCAGAAAATATGCAGGTTTAGGCCCTGAGGGGACAGCCCAAGGCCTGTTTTGTTTTAGTTCAAGGGAGCAGAGAGACCCTGCCGACCTGGCTGGGGTCAGCAGTGTTAAGGGAGGAGACATTAACACTTCCCCTGCCGAATTTTCTCTCATATAAATGCTGCCCCCCATCCCCAGCTGCTATTTGCCCTGCATGGTGCCTGGAGCAAACAGCAGCTACTGGGGAACACAGACTGGGGAAACGGTGCATCTCCCAGTGCCCCCCCCGGTCCACCATTTGGGGGGACGGACGGACTGTGTTTGGCTTGAACTAAGGCAGCCCCCAAAGCGGTGGGATAGCTCTTCACCTCAGCATAGTTTTGGTCTGAAGAGGCAGCTGCCCAAGGAAGCCTCTTTGCAAGCCGCTGCCTGGCCAGGCCTGGCACGTAGATGGTGCCGCCAAGGAAGCATTCCCCGTCGGCCCTTGTGGTTGCAACAGTATGAGGGAGGGAAGGCAGTCTTGGTGGTACATAAGGCCTAAGCCATTGATACATCGAAGCCTGAACCTTACATCGTGGCTAAGGGACAATAACGAATCAACGTGGATGCTGGGAAATTGATATAATCCACTCTTTGCCGCCAGCTGCCCCAGCAGTGCCGCACTCTGCACCAAGCGAGGCTTCGGACAAGTGCAGCCCAAAGAAGAGCATCTTGCAGTAATTCAGTTTGGAGGTTACTATGCCAACGCTGGAATGCCAAGGGGAGACGGGGAGGATGACAGGCCGCCAGTTATACCTACCTACTTCCATGCGCCCAGGTCACACAACTGACCCCGTGAGACAGAATGGAAGAGAACAGCGGGTAACCATTTAGGGCAGGCAAAATGGGCCAAGACCGGCCTGCTCTGGTCATCCACAGCTGCCGTTGTGGACATTTCTGCTACAGCCTATTTGTTTTGCAACTAAAACCTTCCATTTAATCCCAGTCTGGCTGTGCAGGATCCTGTACAAAGTCCACCCACTGTGTCAGCCTGGGATGAGGCGGCAAGAGGCCAGGAGGACTGAGGAGAGCAGAGAAGGCGAGGGGGGCGGAGGGGGGCAGGTGACGCTCTCTCCTGGGAATGGAGACAGGGCAGGAATGGGGGGATGCAGGGCAGGGTGGGGCACCAAGCAGGGCCAACCTCAGCACCTTCACCTTGACCTTCACGCCCACCTTGCTCAAAAGGTGGGTCAGAAAAGGTCTGGGTGACGATGCAGGCATGCCTGTTGCAGCCTCCACTGTCACCATCTCCTCCGCACACCCCAAAGCCAATTCCCACCCTCCCTCCACGCTAAGGAAGAGGAGAAGAGCAGGACCTCTGGCGAAGTGGGGCTGGGTTTAAATCCAGGCTACTTAGATTACCAAAGGAATGTGAAGTCAAGCCAGCCACTCAAAGCAGGCCTTCCACGCGAATTTCTGCTCCTTCCTAGAGAAAAGTTTCCCCTTTATGTATTTACTGGTGGAGATGGTCAATGGGGGCTTCCATGAATGCAGCCCTTGCCCTCCCAGGACAAAACCCTGACAGTCCACAGAGCCACCGGTGGAAGGGAACCTGGCTTACGCGCAGGACCCTGAGGAGTGACCCCAACATTTCTGGCAGTTGTAGGTCAGAGGGATTCAGGTGGATAAAGATGATCATGCCAGGCTTCCAAAGCCAGGTGTTCAAAAATACAGTATATGTCACATGCAAGAGATTTTTATAAACTGAAAACAACCCCATGCGAATATGTTTCAAACATTGGCTAGGCCTTTGATCTCCTCCCACGCATAGCCTTCCCCCGCCTGCTCTGTGGCCTGAGACCTCCAGGATGATTCACAAGAGCTGCCCTCAAGGTGGGCAAGGAGGGGGCACAGAAGGGCCGCGCTGAACCAGATGTTGAACCCGTGCGGAACCAGATGTAGCACTGAACTGCACTGAACCAGGTGTGGTTAGCCGCCTTGGGTCCCACTGGTGGGAGAAAGGAAGGATGTACATGAATAAAATCACCACCACCACCAAGTAGCCCCACTGGCCTCAGCACTGTCACTCTGCCCCAGGCAGGAAGAAGGCCAGAGGCTCCCTCGCCCTTTGGCCTCCAGAGAGAGGCAAGGGTGGGCGAGGGGGCTCGAGGACAGCCAGCCACAGACAGGCAATGGGATGGCATGGGGAGAGGCCCTGGCCTGCAAGAACAGCAGCAGAAGCATGTCTTCCGGGGATGAAAAGGAAGGTCCGAGCAACATGTCCCTGACCAACACAGCCCCCACACAGGGTTTTCCAAGCCTTTTGTTCCTGCCAAGCCTTTCAGCAAACTAAATTGGGGGCATCTTTACTTCTGATAAACAGCCAGAGTTTGTTTGCACACATCTGGGCCAGGCCAGAATAAAATCTCACAGGAAGCAAAGCTTCCCAGCCACGCAGAGCCATAAATGGTCCCAGCGAAGATCAGGATGACACAAGGAAGGCGCTCCTTGCCCACCCCAAGAGTGGGAGACGGGCACCATTCATTTCAAGGTGTGTGGGGGGGTTTACAGCAAAGGAAATCCTGTTAGATCAGGAGAGTGGGCAAAGTGTGGCCCTGGGGCTGCATGGCCCCACTCCCATCCCAAGGCTGTTTTTGCAGCCCTTGACCCCTCTGGATTCCTCAGTGTTTCCGCCCCCCCCCCAGGTCTGGAAGCCATTATGCCCTCTGAGGAGCGGCTTAGGGAGCTGGGTATGTTTAGCCTGAAGAAGAGAAGGTTGAGAGGGGACATGATAGCCATGTTTAAATATTGGAAGGGATGTCCTACTGAGAATGGAGCAAGCTTGTTTTCTGCTGCTCCAGAGACTAGGACACGGAGCAATGGGTCCAACTACAGGAAGAGATCCCATCTAAACCTTATTTGGAAGAACTTCCTGACAGTAAGAGCTGTTCGGCAGTGGAATCTGCTGCTGCCTGGGAGTGTGGTGGAGTCTCCTTCTTTGGAGGTTTTTAAACAGAGGCTAGATGGCCACCTGTTGGGAATGCTTTGGTTGTGTATTCCTGCATGGCAGAATGGGGTTGGACTGGATGGCCCTTGGGGTCTCTTCCCACTCTATGATTCTATGAAGCAGAGATTTACCTTTGAAACAGACTGCAACCAGGGGTTGCATCGCTGAGCATCCAAAAATACACCATTTTCCAAACAAGAAGTGGGCTTCCATGTGTTTCCAGTTTGGTTTGCTTCTGCTCAGTTTGGCAGCCTGTGTGGGCCCAGAGAGTCAAGTGCTGTGTGGGCAGGTGGGCACATGGGCAGGAGATCCCCAACACAGCTCCGGTGCTCAGCCCCACATCTTCCCCACCTCGTCCCCACGGGCTGCAGGAAGCTTTCCTTGCTGTGATTGGCTAGATAATTTGAGAGCAAATGGCCCAAAACAAAGAAAAACACCCAAAAAGGTCTCCAAACAGGGCAGTCAAACAATCAACTTGACCCCAAAACACAAGTTCACCTTCTCCTGTCTCCTCACATGTGTGTGTGTTTATCCATAATTGTATAGGGTTTTGTAATCAATCATATTAGATGGGCTAAATATAGGATATGAAATTCCAGTTATCCTTCTAAGGAGACAAGCCCTGACAAGCCCTAGCACTCAGGACAACAGACTAACAAATGAACACACCACTCATTTTGTTCCTATTTCATAAAATCTGTTGCTTCTCAATTAGTCACAAGTATTAGTCAAAACAATTAGTCACATGAGTCAAGACAAAATGTGGTAAGTTGCCTGTGCCCACCAACTCATACCTATCCTTTAGTGAAGTAAAATGTTCAACTAGTTATAATGATCATTATTTTTTCTCACAAAACTGATAAGTTGTGTTGAGAATGAGTAAGTGAAGCAGAAGGTATGCAGTTGTACCTCAACGTAAGAAAGGTAAACTGCTGACCTCTTAGGTTCCCCTGCGGCACTACTTTCCATGGTCTTGGGCCGGTGTGAGGTTCAGAGGCACGGGGAGCCAGACAAAATGAGCCAAACAGCTGAGCGGTGGGGCATGGCCCTGGCAAAGGGTCTCCCAGAAACAACAGCAGTGGCACTTACAGCCAACTCTGGTTCGTACTGCGCAGTTCGTACTGCGGTGGTGGTCATCCCCTTCTGAATGTCTTTGGCCATGAAAACCCTGTGATGAGACAGTCCAAAATGGAGCAAGAGAAAGTGCTGGAAGATGTGACTTCCAGGCCAGAAGCCATTCAACCAGCTACTGGGGAAGAAAAGAGAACCACTATGAGCAGTGCTGTGCCTAAAGATGCGACTGGACTCAAGCTGAAA
The DNA here is from genome assembly GCA_030847615.1 of Gambelia wislizenii. Taxonomy (NCBI): domain Eukaryota; kingdom Metazoa; phylum Chordata; class Lepidosauria; order Squamata; family Crotaphytidae; genus Gambelia; species Gambelia wislizenii. The sequence goes on from JAUMIR010000008.1 coordinate 43,138,576, forward strand.
GGCTGTTCAGCCGCTGGCAAAAGTCTGGAACTGCATCGCGAATGGAGTGGGAAGATGGAGCTGCGCAGGGCGGCTGATGACGGGCTGCTCGGGAAATCTCTCGTTCATACGGCCACCGTAAGTCACGGCTGACTTGATGGCAAAGAACAAGACAGAGCTTTCTTCAGCTATATGTCTTTAAAAACCCAGTGTTCTTTCAGATGTACTCGTTTCTGTTAAATATAAGGCAAGTATATGCTATTCGCTTTATGGTATTAAAAATATCCCATTATACAGATATAAAATAATTTCCATATAAAGCTTGGGATGTATTTGAATATAATATTCAACCAAATGTGCTAAATCAAATAACATTATTTAGAGGGCTGGAAACATTTACTTCCAGTTACTTCCAGATAACGTCACAGAATCAAGGAATCTTAGAGGTGGAAGGTACCCCGAAGGCCATCTAGTCCAACCCCATTCTGCCATGCAGGGATACACAGCTCAAGCACTCCTGAAAGATGCCCGTCCAACCACCGCCTAAAGACTTCCAAAGATGGAGATTCCACCACCTTCTGGGGCAGTCGGTTCCTCTGTCGGACAGCTCTCATAGGCTGCTGCCACAGTGCAGAAATAATGCAGTTTGACACCGACTTAACTATCACAGCTCCATTCTATAGAATCCTGGGATTTGTAGTTTGTTGTGACACCAGAGCTCTCTGACAGAGAAGGTTAAATATCTCACAAAACTACAAAGGTACTGCACTTAGGGCGAAAAAATGAAATGCATAGATATAGGATGGGGGAGACCTGGCTGAACGAGACTACATGCGAAAGGGATCTAGGAGTCCTAGTAAACCACAGGTTGAACATGAGTCAACAGTGTGATGCAGCAGCTAAAAAGGCCAATGCGATTTTGGGCTGTATCAATAGAAGTATAGTGTCTAGATCAAGGGAAGTCATAGTGCCACTCTATTCTGCCTTGGTCAGACCTCACTTAGAATACTGTGTCCAGTTCTGGGCACCACAATTCAGAAAGGATATTGACAAATTGGAGCGTGTCCAGAGAAGGGCAACTAAAATGGTGAAAGGTCTGGAAACGATGCCTTATGGGGAGAGACTTAGGGAGCTGGGTATGCTTTGCCTGGAAAAAAAGACGGTTAAGAGGCGATATGATAGCCCTGTTTAAGTATTTGAAGGGATGTCACGCTGAGGATGGAGCAGGCTTGTTTTCTGCTGCTCCAGAGACTGGAACACGGAGCAATGGACGCAAGCTCCAGGAACAGAGATTCCACCTCAACATTAGGAGGAACTTTCTGACAGTCAGAGCTGTTCGGCAGTGGCACGCACTCCCTCGGAGCATGGTGGGGTCTCCTTCCTTGGAGGTCTTTAAACAGAGGCTGGATGGCCACCTGTCCGGAGGGCTTTGATCCCGTCTTCCTGCATGGCAGAATGGGGTTGGACTGGATGGCCCTTGGGGTCTCTTCCAACTCTACAATTCTATGATTCTATGAAATCCTAGAATTCCATAGCATTCAGCCATGGCAGTTGAAACGGTGTCAAACTATTATTTCTGCAGTGCGGCAGCAGCCATAGTAAAAAAGTTCTTTCTAATGTTTAGATGGAAGCTCTTTTCTTGTCACTTGAATCCACTGGTTGGTTCCTGTCTTGGTCTCTGGAGCAGCAGAAAACAAACTGTGTCCATCCTCTACGTGACATCCCTTCAGATATTTAAAGATGGCTATCATTTGAGATTTCAAGTTTGGCCAATTTTCAGTGCTGGGGTATTTTAACCCCACCTGCTACTCTTGTAGGCTTCCCGGAGTGGCTTTTTACTAAATTTGGGCAATTCCCCAAATTTTAGAGTCTGTCGGGGTGCTCAGGCATGCTTTTGAGGAGTCATGAAAAGCGCCAAGGGGGGTCCATGCAACCTGTGGGCCAGACTTTGTCCAGACCTGTCTTAAAAGACGGCTATCCCCAGAGACTGACAAAATCCGCCCAGATGTGTTGTTGTTATTATATTTTTTTGCTTCCTTGGAATTCTCCCACCAGGAGAATTCAGCATCTGGTGGATATTTCAGCAACTGCTTTCACTTAAATTCAGGTATCAGGCTGACTTGGAAGGTTTTGAGATTAACAAAGACAAAACAGTTATAGTGACTAAAAATATGACAAAATTGGTACAAGACACACCAGCAGAGAAGTCTGGTTTCAAAACTGGAAAAAGGTTAAATACTTGGGTGTTACTATAACAAATATTAACTCTAAGTTGTTTCAAAATAATTATGTCAAAACTTGGTGTGGAATTAAACTGTACCAGTGTCCCTCCACATTTGCTGGGGTTAGGGGCACAGAACCCCGTGAAAGTAAACAGAAAACACAAATCGCTGTAGGTCCCCCAAACCTTGACATCCGTCGCTGGGGGGTGTCAAGCAGGAGGGTGGTACTACGGGGATCACATCCTGCCAACGGGCTCCCAGTGGGAACGGGCTGGTCACTGTGCAAAAGGATGCCTGGCCAAAATAGGCCTTTGGTCTGGTGCTGCCTCGTGAAAACCAAAGGATCGACATATAAGGGATGAACATGATTTCCGAAAGCTGGGTTGGCTGGTAAGGCTTCTGCCCTGGGCTAAAGGCATCTGTCTCCCTCCCCTCATTCATCCTACATGTATACAACACCTTCCTATGAAGACACTCAGGGCAAGGCGCAGCAGAAACAAAATAGTACCCCCACCCAAATCCTCAGAGCCCATTACCCATTAGCACACCTTCTTGCTCCTTCTTGGCTGTAGACCACCAAGCCCCCCCCCCGACTGCCCTTTCCCTGCAGAATAAGCCGCGAGGGATGCGTTCGCTCAGCTCTGCTTAATTCCGAGGTTTGTTTAGCTGGCGGAGTGTACACAGTCCTGGGTGTGGAGCGCAGGGTGCGGGGAGCAGAAAGCGCTGCAGGGGGCGGAGGGCAGGGGGCTGGGCAGGGCCCCCTCCTGGGATGCCTCTCTGCCTCAGTGGCAGAAGCAGAACGGGAGGACAGAGGGCAGAGCACCCAGCAGCCCCCTCCCCACAGGCCCCTCCTGCAAGCACAAGGCCAGCCATTGGCCCAACAGCTACTCCCTTCCCTCTTGGCCTTCCTTCAAATAACACTGTTCCACCCACCCCAGTCCCCTGGCGGACCTGGGGATTACGTTCTGCCTGCTTCTGGAATCATACCTGGAAGTTGTGCGCAGGTGAGGAGCCACAGTCCACCTGCAGAAATAGGCTGACTGCGCCAACCGGAGACCACAGCCGTACCAAGAACTCACCACCCGTCAGTCGCCTGAACTAGGCGTACAAGGAGGGGGTGGGAAACGAAGCTACGATGCGGCGCGGTCCGGAGCATGAGTTCCTTGTTATACTAACACATGGTTAACAGCATCCAAAGCTGTTCAGAGAGGGCTAAACTGACAGGATTCTTACGATTTCACCATTTAACACACGTTTAGCCCAAACCTGTGCCGAGATGCATTGTTGTTGATGATGTGTGCATTCAAGTCACTTCCAACTTACAGCAACCCTAAGGCGACCCTATCATGGGGTTTTCTGGGGGGGGGGTTGACTTTGCCTTCCTTTGAGGCTGAGAGAGTGGGACTTGCCCAAGGTCACCCAGTGGGTTTCCATGGCCACGTGGCCATTCGAACCCTGGTCTCCAGAGTCGTAGTTCGGTGCTGAAACCACTACGCCATGCTGGCTCTCAAGCCTGGAGCAAAATGCTTCACCTTTGAGCATTCTGGCTCTCCTCTCGATCCCTCAGACACTTTGGAGACGCACCCAGGCCCAGTCCACCGTGTGCCTAAGTCACCCTCCCTGCACCCTGTGCCCCAACCCACCCACCCTAAAGGAGCCTACCTGCGACTGGATCCTCGGCGGCGTCATCCCGGGGGCTGCCTGGCAACCTCGCCATCGGTGGCGCCCGGGGGGTGGGCGGTGGTGGTGCTGCAGTGATGCCCCCCTTCTTAGGTTCACTGGGGAGAGGCTGGGCTGGTGTCTCGGGGGGGTCAGGCTGGGGCGCAGATTCCAGGAGGGACCGTGGGCCTGACTCCTCTCCCAGGGAAGCAGTTGGGGGGTGCTCCCCTCTTTGCCCCTTGAAATGCTCCAGCTCCCCAGAGGTTCCCAGCAGGAAGGACTTGGGTTTGCTTGGCAGACATGACTGGTCCTGACGGAGGTGGCTGGAGAAGCCCCCCGCCTGTGGGCCTGGCGAAGGGCTGCGGCTGCTCCCCGGCTGCTTTGCTACAGGGCTGCTCTGTGACTCCCCGGAAGGGCAACGTGGAAGAGCGCTCTGGCCTTGTGGCTCGGGGCAGTCCTCCTTTCCTGGCCTCCGCTGCCCCTCCTTCTCCAGGAGGCCTGGCCCGGCCAGCCCGGTGGCTCCACAGCCATGGCCGGCCGGCCTTTGCCTCTCCTCCTCCAACTGCCCCGGAGAATGCTGCTCCACCAGCCAGTCAGGACCTGACTGGGAGACAGTCCCCACCAGCAGCTCCTGGGCAAGGGGACCATGCACCACCATCCCATCTGAGGAGGCTTCTGGTGGGAACGAATTTGCGGTGAGTGAGTGGCAGGGATTTTCCTGCAGCCTTGGGCTGAAGCGGGTAGAGTCCTCCTCACAGCTGTGGCAAACAGCCCAAGCCCCCACGTGCGTCCCCAAGGCATGGTCCTTCCCAGGGCTCATGCCATGCCCGCCCCTCTCTCCTTGTGGACTGCCCCCACTGCCCCCTCCTCTCCCTCCCTGCTGTGCGTCTGTGCCAGAGATACCCGTGCGGTCTGGTTCAGAAGGTCCGCGGCCACCCCACTGCTGCACGTCAGAGCTGCTCGCCCGAGTTGTTCCCATGGGCTCAGAGGAAGCCCCATCTGTGGCAGGTGGACACTCAGCCTCTTCCCCATCATGGTAGCTGCACATTGCATACCTCCAGTCCAGCTCATGCACCACCGGAAGGGTCTCTGAGGCCCCATCGCAGGGGGGTCCCACCTCAGTGGCCGAGGCTGCTGGGAGGAGCAGAGGGGTGGAAGGATCCTCCTCAACCCCCCCAGGATTCCTCAGGCCGCTCCCCATTTCATCTCCATTCTCCCAACTGTTCCCAGGCTCACCAGCCTGTGTCTCAGAAGTCCTCAGCTGCCCAGGTGGCGTTGATGGCAGGGCTAAACCACCTCTGTTCCTGGAGGAAGTGCCACTGTCCAGATGGGACACGGGCCCATTCTGTGCTCCCGTCCCACTCTGAGTGCAACAGTAACTGAGAGGGGCTGGCTGGGCCTCAGGCATCTTTGGGGGCTGGGAGATCTCTGTCCATGCTACGCACTTGCCCCCCAGGTCTCTCTCAGCATCCTCAACCAGCCCAGGGGACGTGCCTGCCTTGCTTGGAGCTGCTCTCCTCACGGGCTCCTTGGATGTGGCCAGGAAAGCTTTGTCTCTGGGCAAGTCTGCCCCATGCAAAATCTGGGGTCCCTCGGCTGGACAGGGAGGGCTGCCCTGAGGCTGCCCCCCTGAAAAGCCTGGAGCAGAAGACCTTTCACCTGCGGAGGAGGTAGGGCTTGCACTCCTCTCCATCCTTTGGGGCTCACCAGTAAATTCTGGGCTGACTATTTTGTCCCAGGGCACACGGAAGATTTTGCTCTCTGTGGCAAGCAGGCAGTTTTGCAGCCCTGTCCCCAGGCGCTCCTGGTTGAGGCACCTCACCCATTCCAGCGTGAAGATGGCGGTGTAAGAGACCTCTGGGATCACCACCTCCTCCACATGACGCCTGTCCTCGGCCAAGCACTTCACCACAATCCGCGGGGATGCCTTCAAGTAGGGGACGACCTGCAGGTAGAAGTCCCCGGGCCTCAGGATCCGCCAGTCGAGGGAGGCCAGCTGGACCACAATCTTCTCATGGACGCAGAGGGGCCAGCCCTCATGGCGGAAGAGGCGGCCACAATACTGGACCTGCAAGCCAAGCAAGAAGCCCAGTGAGCTCCCGCACCCGGTGGGCAGCCGATCCAAAGCAAGAGCAGGAGGATGGGCATCCAGAATGCTAAGAAAGGCTTCCCTGGGCCTGACAGAGGCTCATGAGCTCCTTAAGTCTGACCAAAACTCTGGCAGGGAAGCATTGTTGCCGTCTGCGAGAATGAGCAATCTGGCCCAACCTGCAGAAGAAGAGGGTGGAGCTGATCCTTTCCCTTCTCCACTGCAATTACCTTCTCTATTAATATGATTTATTGCATTTCTGTGGTGGCAGCTGCTCTGTGAAACTGTCCCTGCCCAAAGATTTTCAGTTTGAAAGCTTGCCTTCACAACTAAGCCATGTGCGATGCCAAAAGGCCAGGTCTCTGGTGAATTACTTCATCTGAAGTGAGTGCAACTCCCAGGTTACTCTAGCCAGTATGGCCACTCCGGGATACACACTCCAAAAAGTAAACTTCCCCAAGCTCTGCAAAATGCTTGCATGCAGAACAAAACCAAGGGCAGGTATGTTTAATCAGGAGGACATGCATTCTCATTGGTGGGGCTCCTCTGAAGACAGAGTGTAGAAAGAGCCAGCTGGTGCCAAGTAGAGCAGCCGGATTGCAAACCGGGACAGGTGGGTTGGAACGCTTTTTGGCCTCAGGCTTCAAGGCCTCTGCTGCCCTGCATGGCCTCACGGGCCCCACAGCTGGACGTTTGCTTCTGGGTCGATGCTCCTTTTGACTTAGTCCTACAGGGCCTGACCGCTGCCTGTCTGAGGGGCCAGTTGCCTGGTGAGGAAGATCTCCAGATGAAGCTGCTTCTGGACAGAAGCCACTTCCCCAGGGCTCTCTCTGTGGGATCACCTGAGGGATCCCCCTCCACACTTCAATCCACTACTCGTGTGCTGGTGGGGGTGGGAGGGGTGGACCTGCTCTAGTTGTTTGGGCTTCTATTGACAATTGAGCTGTGTTGTTCTATGCTCTTTTCCACTTTTTAGAGGGTCTTCTATTGTTTCCTATCATTTATTTAATAGCAATAGCATTTATATTTCGGTAATGCTTATCAGTGCAAAGCACTCCCTGAGCAGTTTACAATGTGTTAGCTAATTGCCCCCAACAAGCTGGGTACTCAGTTTCTACCTCCTATATTCTGCATCCCTCTTCCTGGAATCTGTCTCAAGGCAGTTGATTTTTGTTTGTTTTTTGGCTGGAACTGATTCAGAGAGTGGCTTGAGCAATTGAGTCAAAAGGCAGGGCACAGAAATATTTTAAACCCATTAATAAACAGCTGTCCAGGGAAACATTTTGGAGAAGGCACCGTCCAGAAGGGAGTTTCCATTCACCGTCTGACTGCAGGTGGCTCCAAGACTGTCTGAGAACCAAGGAGGAAGGAAGGCTGCCCGTCCATCCTCCTGTCCGGAGATGACAGGGAGGGTCCTTCCCACGGCAGCCAGAGGGGAGAGGAAGAGAGGCTCTGCAGTTGGGGCAAGGCAGGGCAGCTCTGGAGCAGCCCCAGGAGAGCAAACGCCAGAGCGGGTGGCTCATTGTAAGGCAGGTTTTGTAGGAATCCAGCCGGCCTCAGTTACCGGGAGCTGGGAGAGGACACCCCACCCCCTTGGGAACACTGGACGGAGTCTCTTTGCCTTCAGTATTGCTCCCTCTGTACCCCTTTTGGTCCTGCCAGGCTTTGGCTCTCTTCTGCCAGGACTGGTCCCAGCTATCCCAGCTGCATGGAGGACCCGAACTAGCCGCCTGGGCTGACTAGGAGAGCATCTTTGTTTGCGTCTCATAAGGCATGATTTCCATGCAGCGTCAGCCCTGCCAGAGACAAGCTGAGGTCATCCTCTCTCCATCCAGACTGGGGGGGGGGTGCCCTGAAGGACATGAGAGAGGGGCACACCTGCCCCATGGCTCTGGGGAAACCAGTTATGTTGGCACAGAGCGCAAAAGGCAGGGCGGCTGGCTGAGGCGCCAAAAGAGCCACCATTGCTACTGGGCAAGGAGCCTCCTTAGCAGGCAGGCACTGGGAGAACCATCAAAGGAGAGTGTTGGCAAGACGTCTGAGAAGACGCTCAGCTGGCAGCGGACCACTGGGGGATTTCAGAAGCCTGGCCATCGGCTGCCTGGAGGAGGGCATCTACAGAAACCAACCCAGCCTCTCCAAGGGAACGCACCTCCACCTCTAACAGCACACCCTTGGCTCCCTTACACATAAGCACAGCTGCCATTACAGAGTACAGCTGTAGTTGTGGGCAAATGCTCAAGTCTGACCTTCAAAAGTGAGGGTGGGATGAGGAGGGGAGAAGATTACCCAGAATCTTTGCCTCTGGACTGCCCTCCAACACCTACATGTGATGGTGTTTTGTTCCCCCCCCCAAGTAATCTGCAAAAGTGTTGCTTTTCATAAATCAATCAGTTCTGTAATTTGTTCAGTATGATGAATACTAAACAACCCAGGACACGCAGAGATTCTGGAACATTCCATTGCTCTTCACTCCTATTTGAGGGGGCAGGTGGGGGAGCTTAGGGAATGTCTCTTGGCCCAGGAGGAAGAGGAGGAGGCGGGGAGGGGAAGAGGGGAAGGTCCCTCGTCTAGGGGCTTCTGGACTACAGGGCTGGGCCTGCCAGCCCTCATCCTGAGCTTGGCCACGAGTGCCACGGTGGCTCAGCTCCAGCCAGAAAGGCCCACGAGCCTTCCGGGCCGGCCCAGGTGCAGCACGGTCCTACTCACACAGGCATCCTGCTGGACACACTGCAGGATGTGCTTGGCTGGAATCAGGAAGTCAATGAGGTAGCGCAGGCCGTCTCCTCGGTAGGTCTTCTCCACCACGTCAAAAACCTGGCCCAGGACTGTTGCCGCTGTGATCTCAAAAGGCGGGTAGAGGCCTGCCAGGGTACTCTGGATGCAGCCGTCCAGGGACTGGAAGTCCTGCCGAAAGGGAGAGAGAGGGGAGGGGGTGTGGACATGAGAGGGGCAGCAGGTGGGAAAGGGCCCGGAGCGTACTGGGCAAACTGGGCAGAGGGTGGGGAAGGATGGGCCTTGAGGAGCTGTGGCCACTGCCACCACTGGCGCTCCTGCTTGCACTGTGGCAGGGAGCGCATGCACCGAGTCTCGACAGAGAGGCGGCAGACAGCTTACGCTGCAAAATCCTTCCCCTGCCTGAGCAGGGCGGGGCTGCTCCTCCCCCTGCTGAAGGATTATTATTGTAGTAGCATAGGAGGCCGGCATGTATGTGCTTGTGTGTTGGGGTGCGTGTGTGTGCTGGAGAGGCTGGCCTGACTTACCAGCACCGCTTGCTGAAATGTTGCCCTCCAAGTAGCTCTATCCCTGCGAGAGAAGCCCACAATAAGCTGGGGGAGGGCATGGTGTTGGCGAGAGAGCAGGGAGCTTTAAAAAGACGGCTGGGGGCACAGTTCCTGCAGCCACCTCCAACTACAAACGGTACCCCAAATTGGGAGCCCTGAAACCAGCCACACTTGCCTACCCCACTGGGTAAGCATGTGCCACAGAGCCCCCTCCTCTGCTGCCCCCAACAGCAGCCATTCCAGACGCCTCCAAAGGAGGAACCCCTTCCCCACAACGTGTATCTGCTCTGAGACTCCAAGGGCTGCCCCTGAATCAAAGACCGGGTATGGGTGGGTGGGAGGGAGGGAGGGAGCAGGCGCTTGAAGCAAGTACCCCACCACGTGTCATCAGAAGCCCTTTGGGACCTCCAGGAGGAATCCTCTCTCCTTGCTCCCTGTCTCAGCCCCCTGGTCCCCCAGCAGAAGCAAATGTGCCTCCCCCATAATGCACAGGGCTTAATACATTCAAATGCTCTCTTTCCAATGGCATGTTTTAATGGCACTATTTACATTTACACCTTATCTGGGATGAGGAAAATGCACCGCAAGCAAGAGGGAAAGCCAGGGGTGGAGGCAGAGTTGCGTGGACACAAAGACCTAAGAACTAAGACAGGCGGGACAGAAAGGACGAGGGCAGTGCAGCCTGTCTTCTCTTCCACAGGAAGTCTCCTCCGACCTCCCTTCTGCTTTCTGGGAGGCTTCAGCCCGTGCTTGGCCACCCTGAGGACTACAAAGTCAGATCAGTCTGGCTGGATAGCCAGGATAGGAACCCGATCTATACAGTCCTCCTCTCAATGTGAGGAAGGTCGGAAGGTCTGCCATCCACACCTACTGAAAAAACGTTCCTGCAGCCGCTGCTGCTCCTCTTCTGTACCTGTGCATGGGAGGCCTCTTTGCAGGCGGAGGCAGGCAGGGAAGGAGGGCTTCCTCTACAGCAGGGTTTCCCCACAAGGGTTCCCTGGAACCCCCTTATGGTCCCACAAGAGGTTGCTAGGGGGTCCGCAAGATACTGAGATTGAAAAAAACAACTTTTCTCTTTGAGCCGTAGATATAATAACTTTTAGGCAGGGGTTCCCGAGACCTGAAAATTGTTTCAAGGGTTCCACCAGAGTAAAAAGGTTGAGAAAGGCTGCTCTACAGAGGCACAAACGCAGCACCGAGACTGACAGCGTCAGCAGTTCTGCTCCCAGTGTGCCTCCTGACAACAATTAACTTGCCATCTCCAAATGAATTCCACCAAACCTCCCACTTTGCAGAATCAGCTCCAGGCAGGGAGAGTTCCTCGAGGACAGGGCTGGCTCCCAGCCTTATTTCCAAGGAGCTGGAGAGACCCTCCCAAGTCCCCACATGGTGCCTTCTGTTTCCACTGGACCTGCCGGTGCAGGGGCTGCAAAGAAACCAGCTTGGTGTGGGTCAGTCCCCAACCACTGGGTGGGCTTAGGCCCATTGCTGTCTGCCAGCCTGAACTACTTACACGATTCTTCTACTGGTAACATGGACAGCAGGGCATCAAATGCAATGCAATGAAATGAAGGTGAGGGATAGGTTTATATTAAAGCCTATGGGTGGACTTTCTGCCACAGGAGTGATGGCAAGAGCTTTCCCTGACAAGGAAATTCCAGCCGGAAATGCAAACAACAACACCCCGCCTCTGCCACACACAGAGAATGAAGCAAAATGCCATCAGGCAAGCAGGCAGGCAGCTAATGCACCCCGACTTAGCAATGCAGACCTTTAAAGCCATGTCATGCCTCCTCATTGAACTCTGAACACTACAAACATGTGAACACAGCCCTCACAAGGACCCGTAGGTCTGGCCCCATTTTCCTGTGGATGCCAGCAGGCCTGAATCTTTCTGGATTGCAATCAGTACCCACACAATCTGTGTTACAGCAGATTGTTATCAGGATAAGCGACACACCGTGATGTGTAATCTTCTCCCTGACAGGCAGGTTAAACACATCGCGTTTCAAGTTCACTACGAACTGCCACTTAGCAAAAGAGTTTCTGTGCTGAAAGGGCAGATGATGGAGTATCAACCTCCACCAGAAGTTAAAAGCAACGTGATTTAATAACCAGATCATTACAGCTCTGCAGCAATTAAAAACGTGCATAATTTACTTATACTCGTGCTTATATTAAGGGAGCCAGTGTTGTCTAGTGGTCTGAGTGTTGAAACTAGGACACTGGGAGACCAGAGTTCAAACCCCCTTTGCTCAGCCATGGAAACCCACTGGGTGACCTTGGGCAAGTCACACTCTCTCAACCTCAGAGGAAGGTAAGAACACCACTCCATTGAACAAATTCTGACAGGAAAACTCAGTGATAGATTCACCTTGGTGTTGCTGTAAGTCTGCCCCCCTCCGCCATTTCTGCCCCCCTTCTGCCATTTCTGCCCCCCTTCTGCCATTTCTGCCCCCTTTCCGCCATTTCTGCCCCCCTTCCGCCATTTCTGCCCCCTTCTGCCATTTCTGCCCCCCCACCGCCCATTCTGCCCCCTTTCCGCCATTTCCGCCCCCTGCCGCCTGTTCTACCCGCACGCCACCCGCTGCACTCCGGCACACACGCACACACGCACGCACGCACCCCATGTTACCCCCTCTCCCTCTCCAGCGGCCATGTTTGAGAGCTACATGGCCCCGCCCCAGTGTGCAGATTGGCTGCCCAACAGGCCTGTGGTTGGTTGGTCAGTTCCCTAAGCAGCCAATCAGCACACTGGAAAGGGCAACATACCCCAGAGAATTATAGAAAGAGATTTCTTACTGCCTGATTCAGTTAGAAATGTGACCCCCTCCGCCCCCCTCAACACCCAGCGGCGCCCCACTTCCTGCCGGCACGGGTGGGGGCCGGGTGGGTGCTGTGGGTCCGGCAGGGACAGTGGGGCCCAGTGGGTGGGAAAGGGCTCCCACCGGGGGAAGGCCGGCGCTGGCATGGCGGCTGGGCGTGGGGCTCGGGATCCAGGGCTTGGCCCGCTGGGGGCACCCAGGAATCGGGGCCTGCCCTCCTCACCTGCTGCTGCTGCTGCTGCCGGCCAGGGTTGGCCCGTCTGCCGGAAACGCAGGCCGACGAGGCCCCGCCTGGCCTGGCCAGCCTCGCCTCACCCAGCCGGGCTCGGCCCCTCAGCCAGCAGAGCTGGGAAAGCGCAGGCCGGGCTGGGCCTCGGGGCTCCTTCCCTGGGAGCGCAGGCCGGCCGTGGTGGGGACTGGCCCACGTCCAGAGGCGGCAGGCCCAGCCTCACAGGGCCCCGTAGTGGTGGTGGTGGCGGTCCCGCTGGCCAAGAAAGAGCAGGCCTGGCCCTCACCCTGGGGAGGCCCCACAGAAAAGCCAGGGGCCGCCCGTTTAGCGGAAGCCTCCCCAGTGAATTGCTCCACGGGCCCATTTGTGCAGGGCCTGCCCTCCCACCACCTTCTCCTTCAGCTTCATTGTCTGGGTGCCACTCCTAAAAACCACAGACCAAGCCTCAGTCTCGCAAGGCTCGCAGTCCCTATTAAAAATGGCATAGGGCAGCAAATAACCTGGGAATAAACAAATCCGCAGAAGTGAAACCTGCAAATGAGGAGGGACGACCATAGATGAGGAACAGCAAGATTGCATTGGTTAAGGCATCCCATCTGGAGACACGCACGTGAAAGAGGTAAACACTCTGGCTAGCTTTAATGGTGCTGCATTCCAGCTTGCTAATTGACAAATATGGACAGGCTGCTTACAGTCCGAATGTTTTAAGACTGATTATTATTAATAATAATAATAATATAGCAGCTACAGTGCCCTAAAGGCAGCAGATCCCATCTGAATGCATTGCTGCAAAAAGTTGCAGAATGGGCTTCAGGAGCCTCTGGCACCCACTAGGTGGAATATTCTTTCTTCTGATACCAGGTTTTCTCTAACAATTTGTATTCTCACTGAAGCCATATATATGGCAAGCCTGCCTCCTGTTTTATAGCTGGCATAAACAGTGTGGCTTGATTTTCTATCATTCTTTTCAAGTGGTGCCTGTAGACTTAAGGCAACCCCATGAATTTCAGAGGGTTTTCTCCTGATGGCCAAGGACTGAAAGAGTCCATAAGGCAGGAGGCAGTCTCTGAGATTACCACGTTGTTTAGGGCTCTATACGTTACACAGGAGACTCTTCCACCTGGCCCTGGGAGCAAACGGGCGGCCGGTGCAGCTCCTTCAGCAGAGTGTGAGGAGCTGCCTCTGAGAAGCTGCCAAACCACACTCGAAGGCAGCCCCACAGAGAACGTTTTGCAGTAGTCCAACACCTTGAGGCTACCAGTGTCTGGACAGGGCAGCCAAGCCATCCCTGTCCAAGAACAGCCAAAAACTAGCACACCAAACCACGCTGATAAAAGATACTTGGACGCACACTGGAGTCAAACATGGATTAGCAATAGAGACTGAGGAGTTCCCCAAGCTCCACACATAATCCCTCAGAGGGAACAAAACTCCATCTGGAAGAAGGAGCTGACCCCCCCCCTTCCTCCCTGCAAAGCCTCTCCTTTGCCACGATTCAGCCCAGCACTGCCTTCCAGGGTCTGGCCGCAGACTGGCATGGCCACACCTCACATGCACGGGAAGGAGAACAGAGCTGGGCGCCATTGGCATCTTGACGGTCCTTGCCCCCGCTTTACTTTAATCTGTATTTGTATTTTAATTTTTGTAAGCCGCCCCAATTGTTTTTAACAGAGGGGCGGGGTAAAAATAAATAAATAAATTATTATTATTATTATTACTTTCCCTGGCAGGGTGCCTGCAGAAGGACTCCTGTTTCAAACCCAGGCTAGCAAGAGCTCGTTTCTGGGAGCCAGACTCCAAGAGAGACCTCCTGATGCCACCTGACCAGGGAAGCGGCCCTCCTTGACCACACAAAAAGCTCTTCTGCCCACACAGCTCAGTGATGGCCCACCCCACAGCAAGAGCCTTGTGTCCAGCTGGCTAGCAGATCCTGGGAGCGATAGTCCCCAGGAGGCCTTCCCAAGCTCTTCCAGATCAAAGAAGTTGGGTGGAGGCTTGATGCAAGGTTGGTAAAAGGCGCCTTTGTGCAGAGATGGGCATCTGCCAAAACCATCTGGGCTCAGGAGAGCAAACACCGAAAGAAAGAGGGAACATGCCCACAGGCACCTTCCCTTGATCTATTAATCATCTGCTGGAAAACATATGGGGGGGGGGAGAGAAGCCTCCATTAAAAAAAGTAAGGATGGCGAGGGTTAGTCAGCCCCCAGACATGTCCTGGGAAGATGTGTCTCTTTTCTTCCTGGGGGTTGGGGTGGGAGGGGAGGGTAAAGGGGTGCTCTATATTTTGGGCCATTGCCACCTCATCTCTCTCGCATCACAGGAGACCACACATCACAGGGGATCTGTGAGCATTTGCATGCTTAGCATTTCACGCAGGTACTCCTTGCGTTTATGGCTGCAGTCACCTTCTTTTCTGCTCACACTCTAAATGATTTGTGGCTGCAATCCAACATCCGGCCACACAGTGTAAATATCCACAGGCGGAGATACGCTACACCCATGCCACAGAAGGCCCATGCAAAAAGAATAGCAACATGGAGCCACACATGGAGGCTGCTATGTGATGCACCGCCACAATGCACAATGCCCAACAGCAACATTAAATGTGGAATATTGCTGTATTGCAACCCCACCTCCGCTGCAGTCAGCAGACTATGTCCGTTGCACCAGGGCGAATAATTTACCCCACATGCACAGCATGACTTACTTACAGATGCGTGTGCTACTAACAGAATGCCCACCACTGTTTTCCATGCCAACTACCCAGTCCTAATTCTCCCATGGATGCAGCATGAGCATTTTCTCACCTAAATACCCTAAAGGCATCAGATCCCCCCTGATCTTGGAAGCTAAGCAGGGTTGGTCCTGGTCAATACTTGGATGGGAAACTGCCAATGAATACCAAGTGCTATAGGCTACACTTCAAAGGAAGGAACCAGCAAAACCACTTCTGAAGATTCCTCGCCTAAGAAATTTTTGGGTCGTTATAAGTTATAACGTTATAAGTACCCGGCTTGTGGGAGCTATTAGCTAACACACATTGGAAACTGCTTAATGCAGTGTAGATGTGTAAACTGCTATTGCTTAAAACAATTTGTAAGCCGCTCTGATAGCCTTGTGGCTGAAGAGCGGGGTATAAATAAATAAATAAATTAATAAATAAATGCTACTTGAAGGCATGCATGCACGCACGCACACAAACACACATAGCAGGAAAGGCAGGTGGGAAGCATGTCAACCTGTGGGCATAGGGGCCAGGGGCCTCCACACAGAAATGCCAAGGAACCTCCTCCCACCACCTAGGGCCAGTTCCAGGTGAGCTGGGAGCCTCTGGTGTGTCCGCCTCCCATTCTAAATACACACACACACTTACACAGCTGGCCCTGCCAGGGTTTGTGGGTCAGGGTTTGTGGGTCAGCACATGGAGGGCCTTGGGACCTTCCAGGCCCGATCCTCCTTGCCCCCCCCCATGCCGCCAGAGGTTGAAACTGAGGAGGCAGTGAGGACAGACTGGACAACGGGGGGCTGCCCAGGACTCTGCCCACCACCCTTGCCTTTCCTTCTGCCTGCTCGTGCATGCTTGTTCCACTGGAGAAGGAGCAGCCAAAAGGATGGGGTGAAGGAGGTTTTGCAGAAGCGGCTCTCGCCTGCCCCCCTGCCAGAGGAAGGCACCTCCCTCCCAGTCTAACAGAAATGCCACCCCCTTGGAAAATAGCAAAAAATAACCTTTCTCTCCTTTCACCTATGAGCATGGCACCCTTTTTGCTCAACACAGGCACTGAGTAATTTCATGCAATTCAGGAATGCTCTGGACAGGACAGGGGAAAAAGCATTGGCCACATTCAAGGCAGAGGAAACTGCGAGTTAACGGGGCAGGAGCATTGCAAGGTCCCAGTAGCCTCACACCAGCCCTTGTTTCACATAGGCTAGTTTTACATGTATGTGTTAAGACTCTCCCCAAAATAGCCACAAATCAGGTCTGAAAAATAGACAGGAAGATAACAAGGCAAACACTGTCTGCCAACATTTTCTGGAATCTCTGCAAAAATTATGTAAAAACAGAGATCAGCCTGACCTCGATACTAGGAAAAAGATTATAAAAGAGTCTGTTTGCAAGTATTTAGATGATGATGCAGTAATTAGCAGGAACCAACATGGGTTTGTCAAGAACAAATCCTGCCAAACTAATACCTTATACTTTTTTTGGATTGGGTCACTAGTTTTAGTAAATGGTAAGAATGCTGTAGATGTTGTTTATCTGGATTTCAGCAAAACATTTGACAAAGTCTCCCTTGATATTTTGATTAGCAAACTGATTAAATGTGGAATAGATGGGAACACTGTCAGATACAAACATAATTGGTTATAAAACTGGTTTCAAAGAGTTGTCGGCAATGGCTACCCTTCCAACTGGACGGAGGTCTCAAGTGCCACATGCCACAGGGCTCTGTCTTGGGGCCAACACTCTTCAATACTGGTATCAGTGATTTAGATGATGGATTAAGGGAATGTTTAACAAGTTTGTGGATAATTTAAAATTGAGAGGGGCAAATAACACATTCAAAGAAAGGAACAGAATTCAAAAGGACCTACATAAACTAGAAAACAGGGCTGAAATTCATACAATAAAATCCAACAAAGATAAATGCAAAATTCGACATTTAGGCCACAAAAACCAAAAGCCCAGGTATAGGATGGGGGATGCTTGTCTCAGTAGTACTACACGTGAAAGGGGCATTGGGATTATTGCTGCTCACAAGCTGAACAAGACCCAGCAATGTGATGCTTCAGCAAACAAGACAAATAATGTTTTAGCCTGCCAGCATGGTGTAGTGGTTTGGGCGCTGGACTACAACTGGAAACCAGGGTTCAAATCCTTCTCAGCCATGGAAATCCACTGGGTGACACTGGGCAATAACCTGGTTTGAAACTGGATTGTTTGCCACAGCTCCTTCCTATGGAATCATGGGATTTGTAGTTTGGTGAGGCACCAGCACTCTTTGGCAGAGAAGGCTAAAGACCTTGTAAAACTACAAATCCCAGGATTCCATAGGAAGGAGCCATGGCAAATAATCCGTTTCAAACTGGATTATTTGTGTAGTGTAGATTTGACCCAAGTCACATTCTCTCAGCCTCAGAGGAAGGCAAAGGCAAAACCCCTCTGAACAAATCTTGCCAACAAAACCTCGTAATAAGTTCACCTTTGGGTCACCATAAGTTGGAAATGACTTGAAGGCACACACAACAACAACAACTGCATTAACAGCCTGCACCACAGGACGAACACCACCATCCCCACATTGCCGTCGGCAAATCAGTGCTCAAGTCCGTTCAGCAGTTCACCTACCTGGGAAGCATCATCTCCTCAGATGCCAAGATTGACAAAGAGATCGATCACAGATTAGCAAAGGCATATAGTGCATTTGGAAGACTTCACAAACGAGTCTGGAGCAATAAACACCTGAGGCAAAGCACAAAAATCAGTGTGTATAGAGCCATCGTACTGTCTATCCTCCTTTATGGATCTGAAACATGGGTCACCTATCGCCACCACCTACGACTCCTCGAGCGCTTTCATCAGCGCTGTCTACGCACAATCCTAAATATACACTGGACTGACTATGTGACGAATGTTGCTGTCCTTGAGCAAGCAGGGATCACCAGCATTGAGGCCATGATATTGAGAACACAGCTGCGCTGGGCAGGGCACGTTTCTAGGATGGAGGACCATCGCCTCCCAAAAATACTACTCTACGGTGAACTCACCACGGGTCAGCGTAAGAGGGGCGCTCCAAAAAAGCGATACAAAGACTCCCTGAAACAACATCTCAGGCTTGGCCAAATTGATCACCAACAGTGGTCCGCCCTGGCCTCACATCGGGAGGCATGGAGACGCACTATCCACAATGCTGCAGCCTTATTTGAGAACTCACGACGAACAAGTCTTGAAGAGAAACGACAACGCAGAAAGAATCACAACCCAAAAACATCACCCAAGGAGACCTTCTGCTGTGCTTTTTGCAACCGGACCTGCTTATCTCGGATTGGCCTTTTTAGTCATCAGCGCGCTTGCAGAAAGCGCGGGATGAGTCCTTCCTGAATCTTCGTTTGCGAAGAAAAGCCAGAGAGAGTTTCAAGACAATGGAAGTAATAGTCCCACTATCTTCTGCACTAGTCAGGTCTCCTCTCCAGCCCTGCGTTCAGTTCTGGGCGCCTCATTTTAAGAAGGATATAGACGAGCAGGTTCAGGGGAGGGCTACACGGATGGTGAGAGGCATGGAGAACAAAGCACATGAGAAAAGGCTGAGGGAGTTGGGCATCTCTTTTATGTCTTGCAAGGCGTGCAGCGACAAACGCAAAAAACTAGGCCCGCTGAGAAGCCAACTATCAGCACTGTCTGAGGTGCTTGTCCCCAACAGTAGCCTTTATAGCAGAGTGCAGAAGCACAGACCCCTTTAGCAGTATTTGGCAATATCGCACGGACCAACCTTAAAATGATGCACAGACACAGTTGGCTTCTTCCAAAGTCTTTGGAGACTCTCTTGTTGCAAGATATATCACCAACATACAATGTCTTTATTTATTTATTTATATCCCGCTCTTCAGCCTCAAGGCTATCAGAGCGGCTTACAAATTGTTTTAAGCAATAGCTATTTATGTCTGAAGTAATGCAAAATACAGTACTCACAATAGTCAACCCACTACTCTCAGCAAACTTACACAGTAACTACTCCAACTCACTACAACCCACACCTGCTCTGGGTCTTAGCTCAGTCATATACTGTGGAGATTACTCAGGGTTGACACCTAGTGTTACACACCCTTCACAGCCATACAAAATATTTTACCTTGATTTAAGGGAACATTGTTCCCAACAGTTCAGCAGGTGAAGAGAAGATGGAAGGGAGACACGATTACCCTCTATAAATACCGGAAGGGCTGCCACAGAAAGGAGGGGGCTTGTTCTCTGCTGCCACAGAGGGGAGGACCAGGTCTAATAGTTTTAAGTTATCAGGGAGCAGATTTTGACTCGACATTAGAAGGAACCTCTTGTCAGTAGCAGCTGTTTGGCAAGGGAACCAATGGCCAGGAGAGGTGGTGGGGTCTCCTCCTCTGGACATCTTCAAAAGGTGGTGGGATAGCTACCTGTTGGGGAGCCACGAGCTGGGTTTCCTGCACTGAGTGGAGGGGGTTGGACCTGATGGCCCTTGGAGGGCCCTTCTATATGATTCTATGAGATTCTGAGCGGTGGTGGAGATGCCATGCTAAATGGCTCAGATGGAAGTCACTCTGCAGAACACTTAATCAAACTCAACTGATTAATGACCCATGATTAAAGGAGCTGTGTGTGGAGGAAAGGGGGTGAGGAGTGCCTAATGGGGCTGGTGGGGCAGAGGGTGGGGCTAGCACAAGTACCCCAGGGGCCACCTGAGGGCTTTGGACCCCTAGCAGAGCAACCAAAAAGGGGGACAGGGTGGTGGGACTGGAACCCAGGCAGACATGGAGACAAACATGCACACACAAACTGCAGAGAGGCGGCACCTCCTTCTCACCCTGCAGGCCCCCCATTATTCCTCCCACTGAGGAGGGGTGAGCCGATGGCTTCCTCCCCTGCCCCATCCCACCCCCCGACCCCCCTTGAGGAAAAGAGTGACCCCCTCCCTTGCTGCCAGGCCACATCTTCTGGAAGAGGGCCTGAAGCCAAGGTGTGAGAGGACCAGGGAAGCCTCGCGCTGGTGCCTTTTTTACCAGAGAGGCAGAGAGAAAAAGCACTTTAGTGAACCAAGATCACAGAAGAGAGGCGGGCATCACGGGGCGGAGGGGGTCCTTTCTAGAGGGGAGGGGAAGCCCCTTCTTTTATTTTTCTAGATCTGGCACTAGGTGGGCCTTCGGCAGGCAGGGAGGATCACAGTCTGGCCCATGGGCAGGACAGTGAAGAAGGATTTCCAGAATTTGCCCAGGAGTGTGTGAGAGAGAAAAGTAGCAATTGATGGAAGCTTCTTTCTTAATCAATCCCTCGGTGTGTGCGTGCGTTTGCGTAATATCTGGAAACAGAGAAACCGCTTCTAAGCATGAGCAGAGTGCATGTCCTCCCCATGGTGGCCGACTCAGCTCAGAAGCATCTGAGATAGAAATTTGGGATCCCAAAGTCCTGGGGCCTCTATCAGTTTGGTCTGAAACACACACACACACACACACACACACACACACACCCGCTTCCACCCCCTGCTGAAAGAAGGCAAGATTTGCCCTTTATGGCGGCAGCGACTTTTCCTCCAGAATAAAAGAAGCAGTGTTTGGGCCGCTTTTACAATATGCCACGGTTTGCCAGTCAGGCCCCACAGCATTCTGCCCAGGACAATCAGGCCAGTCTCTACCGGAGACCCCAAAGCCGGGGGAAAGGGTTCAGCCCTCCAAGACCCTCGCCCTCTGGCCTTCCGGGAGCAAAAGGCCTTCAGAGACAGAGGCCAGCAGGGAACAGCTGGAGAAGACTTCCCCAACAAAGCCAGCTCTCTCTCCCTCCTGTGGCCCCAAGAAGGACCAAATTTCACAATGGATGCTAATCAGATCATCATCCAAGCCGGGATGCCTGCATTGCCACCCACCTTCACTCTGCGTTATGCCACCCTTTAAACAATGTTCTCCACCTGTTTCTTATTTCTATGCCCCCCACCCTTTCTGATTCCAACCCCTCCCTCTGCCCACTGGAATCATAGAATCATAGAATTGCAGAGTTGGAAGAGACCCCGAGGGCCATCCAGTCCAACCCCATTCTGCCACGCAGGAAATCACAATCACAGCATCCCCGACAGATGGCCATCCAGCCTCTGTTTAAAGACCTCCAAGGAAGGAGACCCCACCACGCCCCGAGGGAGTGCGTTCCACTGCCGAACAGCTCTTACGGTCAAAAAGTTCCTCCTCATGTTGAGGTGGAATCTCTGTTCCTGGAGCTTGCATCCATTGCTCCGTGTTCCAGTCTCTGGAGCAGCAGAAAACAAGCCTGCTCCATTCTCAACGTGACACTGGAATACACCCACTCTCATCCTTGGCCTCACCGTGGGAGCCTCAGTTTGCCTGCCTGTGCCAAGAAAGAGCTCCTTCAGTCACACCTCCCAATGACTGTTAAACCACAACCACAAAGACAAGGCCGGCAGCTACACTGGTACACACCCAGCGTGCCTAGAAACGCCTGGTAACTGAGCAGCAGGGCCAGTTTAATGCACCGGCGGCGTCAACATTCGCAGGGGACCCCGTCATTGTGGGGGGCCCCAAAGTAACCCTCCTCCTGCAAAAACATTATTAGTAATAATCTGAATATCCTGCACTGTGAATAGCTTAGGTTGAGTGAGGTGACATTGACCTGAGATAAACATATGGGGACCCCAAAATTAAGCATTGCAGGGGGCCCCAAAATGCCTTAAACTGGCCCTGCAACTGAGGCAAGGCTCCCTGCCTCTGGCAAAGTGAGGCCGGCCCAGCAGCACACCTGAGGATGCCAAAGGAAAGGCGCTGTTTTTAAGGTGCACTTTTGGATCCCGTGTTGGGAGAAAGGTGGCATAGACACCAAATAAACGAATTGCCATAGGAAACAGATTCCTTCTTGCTTTCAAACTACCGTTGTCCCTCTGTATCCACGGACTTCCTCCCTCCCCCCCGCGCCAAGATGGCAGAGTCCTGCTGGGGGGGTGCAGGGGCGTTTTGGGCCGGGGGGCGCAGGGCACAAAGAAGGCGCCCTTTTCCCCGGGGGGCACAGGGGGTCTTCCCCCCTCCCTCCCTCCCGCCCAGCCCACGCGCAAAGGCCGGGCATTCCCGAGGGGGGCGCGCTTTTCTCAGCAGACCCCCCCTCGGCTCTTGAAAGGCGGGGCGGGGCGGGCAAGGGGAGAAAGCGGCGCCCCGTCCCAAGGAGGGCCCCTGCCCCTCGCGGGGCTCCTGGCCCGGGGGCCTCTGTGGCTCCCTGGGCACGAAGACCCCCGGGCAGGTGGGGGGCTTTCCCTTCGGGGGGCTGTGCTGGTGGTCCCCCGCGGAGGGGATTCGTGGAGGGCCGTCGCTTTGGGGGGGGGAGCAGCAGGTCCCAGAACCCCCAACGGCTGGGCTGGCGGGGGATGCTGGGCGTTGGGATCCCAGAGGCGAGGCGGGGGGGCAGAAGCCCTGGCTTTGGGAGAGAGGCCCGTAGCCCACCCCATCCCCCGAGAGCGCCCACCGGCTCCCGAATCAAGGGCCGCCCCACACTCCCCACCCTCGGGTGCCCCACCGGGGAGGGCAGCGGACCGAGGAGAAGCCCGGGGCCAAGGGGGAGCAGCGGCGGACGCCCCCCCGGCCACATGCGCCCGACACGTGAATTCTGCGCGTGTGAAGGGGGCGCCTCCCTATTTTAGCGCAACCTCACCAGCCCCCCCCTCTCCCCGCGGGCGCCGCCAGGAGTTCTCGGCTCGGTCCGGATCAGGGGCGGCAGCCCCACACCAGGCCCCCCGGCCACCACCCCCGGCAGGCAGGCAGCCAGGCATCCCGGCCGGCGTCCTGGGCAAGGCTCCGGCTTCCCCTGCGGGCGCTCTGCACGCGCTCAGGGGCACCGCGCGCCCGGGACTCACCATGGCCGCCGCCTCCGGGGCTCCGCAACAGCCGCCCGCCCGCCCGCCTTCCCTCCCTCCCGGCAGGCAGCCCAGGAGTCCGGCCCGGTGGCCGGAGGAGCGGAGGGGGCGGGGGGCGGCGCCGGGTCCGGTCCGACCCCCAGCCGGCCAGGCAGGCGGCGCCCCTCCTCCTCCTCCTCCTCCTCCCCTCCCCTCGACCCGAAGCCGGCCGGCCGCTGGTCCGACCCGCCCCCGGAACCCCCTCCGGGCACCCTCCCCTCCCCTCCCCCCGCAGGGGTTTCCCCTCGGCGGGGGGCGGATTCGAACCCGGCGCTCCCCCCCGGCCCCTAGCCCCCCCCGGGACCCGACGCCGGCCGGGGAGGGGGGCAGCCGTGGGGGAGAGCGTGTCTTGGCCCCCGGGCCCGAGGGGGAGCCCCCCCGGACAGCCGCCCCCTCCCCGGCTCCCTGCGGGGGGCACAGGCGCTGCGGGGGGGCCTCTGCTCCGGCCGGACAGGGGAGGGGGCCGCCCCGGGGAGGGGGCCGGGGCTCCTCGGGCCCAGGGGCTCCCCCCCACCCGCGGCAGGGCTGGCCAGCAAGGAGTCTGGCAACACCCCTAGTCGAGTCTGGTCCCCCACCCGCCCGCAGAGAAGACCCCCGCCTGCTGCTTGGGGGGGGTCTTCCCCTCTGCTGGGGTCCAGCCGGAGCGGCTTAGCCGGGCGGGGGAGGAATTAAGGGCGGCCGGAGGGGGCGAGGGACAGATGCCGTCGGCGGGGTCGGCCCAGACCCTCCAGCCCGCGGGGGGGCATTTGGGGAGGGGGCTCGGGGCAGGCGGCCTTCCTCTCCCGTTGCTAGTCCGCATCCTTTAGCGGCTGCCCCGGTTTTCGTAAATAGCCACCTGGGAAGCGGTGCCAGAAACAACTGGGGTCCCTCCCAGATCATTCCAGCGAAGAGCCCCCCGGTGTGCGGGCGCTTGATTTGGGGCGCCCCAGGCTTGGCTGGGGTACGCAGGCCCAGTTCCCCCTCGGGCTGGCCGGGGTTTGACTTCGGTGGCCGAGTGTACAGACATGTAGGCGGAAATGGCTTTGGGTCAGAGGCACACAGAGAGGAGGAGGTGTAAGGATGGATGTAGGGGATCCTTTGGGGACCTAGACTTCAGCTTCTTTGGGGTGCACCGTGCGTCTTCTTTATTCATAATTGCCATTTTCTCCTAGCATTCATGTATCTGCTACAGTCGTCCCTCCCTATCCACGGATTTGGTATCCACTGATTTAAGTATTCACAGCTTGAAAATATAATAATCCGAAAAGCAAACCTTGATTTTGCCATCTTATATAAGGGATCCCATTTTGCGATGCCATTGCATATCATGGGACTGGAGTATTCACAGATTTCGGTCTCCACGGGGTGGGGGGTCCTGGAACCAAACCCTAGCGAATATGAAGGGTCAACCGTATTTGCAGGAAGGGCTTCATGGAGTGACCAGAATCATTTTGTGTCTTGGAAGGGACACTTTCCTGATTGTGGCAATTTCCAGCATGGAGGTATTTGTAATATTTGGGGACATTCAAATCGCATGTCTCCGTTAATCTGAGTGATTTAGTTACCTATCACAGTTTCACTCACATAAGGAATTGGCAATAAGGGAACCAAGTTCATGTATTTTGAACCTGGATTCCCCGGCCTAACCCCCCCCCCCATGCATACCCACCATAGGGCCCCAGATCAGGTCTCTTCCAGGGGGGGTTAACCACTGTTCCTGGCTGCCCCAGAGGCCTCTGCCAGGGTCCCACTGCTCCCCACAAACAGAAAGCTGTCAAGGGAGCTGATGCTGCAGCAGAAGAAATGTGCCACCAGGCTGGAGGCCAGGGATGGTGCAACAGGTGCATAGAATCCTAGAGTTGGGAGGGACTCCAAGGGCCATCTAGTCCAGCCCCATTCTGCCATGCGGGGATCCACAGACACAGCACCCCCAAAAGATAGCTTTCCAACTTCTGATTAAAGACCCCCAAAGAACGAGTGCCCACCACCCTCTGAGCCAATCTATTCTATTCTCTCTCTCTCTGGCTTTTCTTCGCAAACGAAAATTCAGGAAGGACTCATCCCGCGCTTTCTGCAAGCGCGCTGATGACTAAAAAGGCCAATCTGAAATAAGCAAGTCCAGTTGCAGAAAGCACAGCAGAAGGTCTCTGATGAACAGTTTAAAAAAAGGAAATAAAATAAAATTTCTAAAAGTTGTTCCTAATGTTTAGATGGAATCTGTTTTCTTGTAATTTGAATCCATTGGTTCTTGTTCTGGTTTCTGGAACAGCGGAAAACAAGCTGGCTCCATATTCCCCATGACTTCAAATATTTAAAGATGGCTCTATCCTGTCGTCTCCCAGACTTCTTTTCTCCAGGCAAAACCTACCCAGCGCCCTCCGTCTTTCCCCCTAAAAGGCTCGGTTTCCAGACCACCGTTGACCATCCTGGTCACTCTCCTCTGGACATGTCCCAGCTTGTCAATCTCCCTCTTGAGCTGTGAGGCCCAGAACTGGACACAGGATTCCTCCAGGTGAAAGCTGGCCAGAGCAGAATAAGACCCGCTAAATAATGCTTCCCTTGGCTGAGAAATTATACTCCTATTGACACAGCCCAGAAGTGCAGTGGCTTTTTTGGCCAGCACACCACAGGGCTGATGGACAGTTTAACTTGTGGTCTGTCTACTAAGGCCCCTCAAACCCTTTCACATGTGCAGTTTTCAAGCCAGGTATCACCCATCCTGTATTTGTGCATGTCATTTTTCCTGCCTGGGGTGTGAGTGTGTGCGCGCACATACCTTCAAGTTGCTTGTCAACTTGTAGTGACCCCTTGAATTGCACTGGGTTTTTTTTGAGCAAGGAATCTTCAGAGGAGGTTTTACCAGGCCCTTCCTCTGAGACAGAGGAACAGCACCTGGTGTTTGTTTGTTGGTGGTCTCCCATCCAAGGACTAACCGGGGCTGGCCCTGCTTAGCTTCCAAGAGCCCAAGGGACCCTTTGCTTTGAGGGTATTTAGGCCTTGGCTAGATGGAGCTTATATTGATTCCGGATGACCTTTTGGCCCAACTCTCCAATCTGTCAAAGCCATTTTGGATTCTGATCTGGCTTCTGGGGTATTCCCTACCTGCCCCCCCCCGCCCCCATTTCTTGCCATCTGCAAATGTGACCCCACACTTCTACTCCCTCCTCTCTGCCGCGGCTGGAAGAAACTAGGGCGCCCCCCCCCATTCTGAGGGGGGGCATGGATTGGCCAAAGCAAATGAACACTTGCCAATTAGGTGTCAGTTTCTTCAAAGGGCTTAAGGAGCCCCTGGTGGGAGGGGGCTTCTGTGTGTCCCCCCCCCGTACATCTGGACAGCTAAGCCTCCTGCCTTAATCCCGGAGAGAGAGGCTGTTGGCCTGGCCTGGCCTGCCGCCTCCCAGGACCCCCCCAGAGCCTCATCCACAGGCAGGTACGGAGGGCGATCTTGGTGGCCCACCACCCCTTTTGAAGGAGAACGGTGGCCCAGCTCTGGCCAGGGGCTGCAGGTCTTAGGACCAGAGGTCAGGAGGTGCACCGTCCCCAAAGGCCACTAGCCCTGTGCCTGGCCTACCTTGAAGGGTTGCAGGGAGCAAGGGGCACAGGCCATGCCTAGGGTCTTGCGGGAGGTGGGGGCAGTTTCCAAAGGTAAGAGTGTTGACAGGAAACAGGGCTGAGAAAACACATCCCCAGGACAGGTGCAGGAAGGTCTGCGCATTAGCTGGTCTGAGACCCTGCTCTGGCGCTGCTCGGGGGTTGGGGTGGGCAGTGGGAACCGCACATCCCACCAGGTTCTTACCTCCTAAAGTTAACCGTCTGGTACCTGAGCATGTCCAAGTCCTGGCACTTAGCGGCTGGACAAGCTCTCTGCCCCCCCTCCGGCCTCAACATTTCCTCACAGTGAACACACATCCATGAAGAAATTTCTGTGGTTCTTCACCCCTCCACGCCATCCCGCACCCAAAAGCCGCGGGTAGTTCTGCTTGACCCAAGCCCTCCATCCTTGTGACCTTGGGCATGGCCAAGGCCAGCATCTGAGCCTGCCCTGAGAGGGTCTGCCGTGGGGGCAACTGCCCCCTACCCGCCATCCAGCCTGCCTTCTTGGTCGTCCTGCTGCTGAGCCACTATACTCTTAATTTTACTCTGCATCCCTATTACTATGAACTGAACTGACCTTGGGAAGGTGACATTTATTCGCTGTTTTAATAAAATGGATAATAAATATTACAGTAAAGGAGCTGGTGTTAAGAGGAATAGCCATTTTATTTCCGGATGGGTGCCAGAGAGCCCGTGGCTTTCTTGGACTAGAACCGGGCCCTCCAGACGCACAGCTGGCGGCTGGTCTTCCGCCTGATCAAAGCCACGGGTCCTCTGCTGCTTAGCCACTGACCTTGTTCCTCCATACCTACGTGGCCTGTGCCTCCCGGTCAACATGGTCCACCTGGAGCCACACAGCCTCCTCTCAAAGCCAACTAGTCCACGTGGCTTCCACAGCATCGGCCCAGCCGGAGGTTTCTGGACGGTGCTCCCCAGCTAGGCTCAGCACTGTGGGGAGCGCATGTAAAGTTCACACTGATATCTGGAGCAGGTTCACTGCCTGCCTGACATGGGAGCTGCTAGCCAACACTGGGCCAGCCCCAACGTCCCATGGTCCCGCAGCTGTGCTGGTAAACAGCCCTTTCCCTTATTTTTAGGGGGGTTGGGTGGGGGTGGCAATTGGACCTCAAACGGATGGTGGGCGGAATCCAGAAGAGTTCACTTATCTCTGCCCCCACCCCCGTGCTCCTGTTACTTGCAATTGCAAAATACATCCAAAAATAAGTGCTTGCCATATGCCCCATTTGGCCCTTTCTGCTTTGGTGCCAGGGTGGTCTCTGCTCACAAGGGGCTTACAGTTGACCAGCAGGCAGCAGAGGAGGCTGTGGTGGGGATGAGTGCGAAGGTGGGGAGACCTGATGGTGTCTTGTGAGAAGGCGTAGAGAGGGTCCCCCCTGGACTGTGGTCAGGGGGTGGGAAAGGGGAGACTCAGTTACCCCTCTGTCTCCCACAGGGCAGCCCCACAGCCCCTCGGACTGGAGCTGACATGCACCAGGGGAGTCAGGGCTGGGGATGCAGTTGGACTGCAGCTCCCAGCAGCCCTGTGTGGGAGATGCACCCCCTCCCTGGCATCCAGAGGGCCTCTTGACAGTCCCCACCCCAGGACAGGGCCTCAGTGGAGACCACCCCAGCTGCCGCCACTGCCATTCAGCCTGGGCCCCAGGACTCTTTCCCCACGGTGGGCCTGGGATTCCCCACTCCCACTGAGACCTCCCAGTCTTGACAGGCCCCCCTGAGCCTGGGTGGGGGGTGGTGCAAGGGTGGCTCCCCAGGGACAGGGAGGGGGAGGCCGAGGAGGAGGCATGAAGGAGGGCAAGCAAGGGGCGTGTATAAGGGGGGCATAAAATAGAAGGACTGGATCCTCTAAGTGGATTGAAAGTGGGTGGGGAGTCTGCACGGGACAGGCGAGTGGCTGGTCACAGGCAAGGACCCCCAGCACCTCCTGGCACAGAAAGGCAAAGAAGCCGCCGGGGTCTTTGGGGAAGGGCTCGTTTAGGCGGCTCACTGGGTTCCTGGTGTCCACAGGTCTCTGGCTCACCCGCCTGGTGGGTCCCTTTATTAAGAGGAGGGTATTAAATACCCTCCCGCATGATCAGAAGTCAATGACTGCCCACCAAGATCAGCTGTAACACCAAAGGATCTTGGCAAGGCCTGCAGCCTCCCACATGCATGCTTGCATGCACCTTCCTCAGCATGAGGAGACGTGGTTTGGAAGGCGCCATCTTTTCCCACAAGCACCATGGGGACCCTGTCCTCCTGGAGCCTGGCTCAGCTATTTATGCCCTTTATTTATACTATGAAAGCATGCCATACTGAGGATGCAGCAAGCTTGTTTTCTGCTTCTGCAAAGACTAGGACATGGAGCAATGGACTCAAAACTACAGGAAAAGAGATTCCACTTAAACATTAGGAAGAACTTTCTTAAGTCAGAGCTGTCCAGAAGTGGAATCCGTTGCTGCTGCCTGGGAGTGTGGTGGAGTCTCCTTCTTTGGAGGCTTTTAAGCAGAGTCTGGATGGCCACCTGTCATTGGGGGTGCTTTGACAGGATATTCCTGCAGGGCAGAAGGGGGTCGGACTGGATGGCCCCAAGACGTGTGTATCTCCTGTCGCTCCTGTTCCCCAACTGCCCCCCAGGCCTCCCTCCAGGGTACACAGGAGAGACAAGGAGGGAGAACCCTGTGGGACCCAGAAGTCTAACAAATGTCCAATTCAAGTCTCGTTGGATTCCTGGTTTCTGATTCTGGTGCAGGAGAGGAGCTTTGCCCTTTGCTCCTGCCTCAGAGGAGAACAGGTCAAAGAAGAGAAGGCAGCCCTGATCCTGGTTCTTACACCATGGGCACCCCTGGGCTTTGGGGAGGAATAAAATGGAAGAGGGAGGGAAGGAGAGGTCTGTGTGTGTGTGTGTGTGAGAGAGAGAGAGAGAGAGAGAGAGAGAGAGAGACTCCAGGTGTCTGTGTATCAGAGCTCTCTCCCCACCCACAAAAACAAACACACACAAAACCAGAAGGAGAAGAGGAAGACAGACAGACAGACAGACACACACACAAATCCAGCAGCCCTGCTAAGTTGTGAGCTTTGTCCAGATCTCCCAAGGTTGCCCAGAAGGCCACTTTGCTTGTCTGACCCCTCAAGTGCAGGCATATGGCAAGGAACGGCTTGGTGCGGTGGCCACTTGGCCAGCTAAGAAACCTGGCACAGATGCCCCCCCCATCCCCTCTGCTTCCCACTTACCGGCCCCCTGCCCAGTTTCCACCAAGTGACCCCCCCACCCATGGAAAACCAAGCAGCAGGCACCCCCCCACACCCAAGGCCTGAGAGAGGGTCCTCCCCCCCCCCAATGCTGCCCATGCTCTCACGGAAGGGGTACCTGGGAGGCCCAGAGCGGCCCACTGGCTCCACGCTGCTGACCGCTGGGCTCCGGCCCCTGCCTTCTCGATGGTGGCCAGAGCCAGTCCCTCCAGACACTGAGGACAACCACCGCGGAGGGAGGCAGGAGGGTGTCAGGGAGGGCCTGGCAGGGGATGAGGCAGCGGAGCAGCCAAAACCCAGCAGCCCACAAGGCCCAGCCTGGCTCCCGAAACCCTGCAATTAGGTGCCGTGGCTGCTGCTGCTGTTCCCCACAGGAGTCCAACCCCTCCTCCCCACACAACAGCAGGGGCAAAAGGGGGGCTCACACCACAACCTGGGCCCTGGCCCTCCGCCTGTGTCTTGCTCCTCTTTGACCTCCTAGACCACAGGGGAGCCTGGAGCCGGCTGGGTCACTGGGCAAGAGGGACTGCTACCCCCAAATGGCAGCCGGCCAATGGACGACGGGGGGCTTCAGGTGTGGCTCCCCCATGCCTGGTCCTCCCCACTCAGCAGAGGAGGGGGCCCTTTGCTGTGAAGCAGGAAATCACCCCTATTTTTAGCAGCCTATGAGGGAAATCCTGGGGAGTGGGAAGAAAAGAGGGGGTGCCATTCTATCAGCAACAAATGCTTTGGAAGAGACTGTGGGGTAGCTTTGCACCAGCCACTTTTTTACCAGGTGCCACCCATCCTATATTTGTGCATTTCATTTTTCCTGCTTAGATGTAGTATCTTACATTAATCCCTGTTGCAACTGCTTTTCTTACTTTTGGCCCAAGTCTCCAATCTATCCAGGTCATTTTAAATTCTGCTCCTCTCCTCCGGGGTATTTGCAACACCGCCCCCCCCCCCGCAATTTGGTGTCATCTGCAAATCTGATAAGCATGCCTTCATCTATCCAGATAGTAAACTATATCAGGCCCAGGACAGAGCCCCAAGGCACCCCACTGGTCAATTCTTTCCAGGATGAGCAGCAACCATTGGTGAGCACTCTCTGGGTTTGGTCTGGCTGCCAATTACAGATCCACCTAACAGTACCACTGCCTAGCCCACATTTCACCAGCTTGCCTGCAATAAATCCACAGGGGACCTCATCAAAATCCTTCCTGAAATCAAGATACAGTATACAACATCCACCTGATCTACCAAGCTTGTAGGTCTTTAAAAAAGGAAAGAAAAGAAAAAGATTAGTTTGGCATGACTTGTGTTTGAGAAACCCATGCTGGCTCTTGGTTATCAGAGAATTCCTTTCTAGGTGCGCATAGACAAATAATCTAGTTTGGAACCTTTCCTGGTATGGACGTCAAACTGACTGGTTGGTAGTTGCTCAGGTCCTTTTTGAAGATGGGAACATTTGCCCTCCTCCAGTCTGCTGGGACCTCTCCTGTCCTCCATGAATTTCCCAAGATTATTGATAGCGGCTCTGAGATTACATCTGCAAGTTCCTTCATTACTCCGGGATGTAGCTCATCTGGCCCTGGAGACTTGAATTCATTCAGACTAGTTCCTTTACTGCCTCTTTACCTGCTCTGGCCTATAGCTCCCTTGGTTCATGAGTTATTCTATTTCCTCCAGGTAGAGCAATGTTTTCCTCTGGGGGACGACTGAGGAAAAGAAGGTGTTAACCCTTCTCTCTGTCCTCTCTTAGCATTTGAAAATCGCTCTGCCCAGCAGCCCTAATGTTTCCATGTTCTTCCTCTTGCCTGATGACTCAGGGATGGATGAGTCAAGGAATCCAAATGACACTTCTGAGCTGCGGTGGAGGCTGCCGGCACCACCATTATTAGCAAACCCCAAAGGCCTGTGGCCTCTGAGGCTGTTTCTTCCATCTCTGGAAAGAGGAGTTGTTGCCAAAGAGAAAACGCAGCCTAAGCAACTCTTCCCTGCAGCCCTGAATCCCCTGCAAAGATGTGACCCCTCCTCCTGGTTTGGTGCCTGCCCACACGTTCAAATGGTCTCTAGGAAGTTCAAAATGTTTCCATTTACTTATGTGCAAGGCTTTTCTGAGTTGGTTGTTTAATTTCACGTGTGCATGTTGCTAGTTTGGAATAAAAACTTTGCTGAGATACATTGAACTGTGCGTCATTTTTAAAGGAACCTATCCTTGTTCTTTCCCTGCTATTTTTGCCTCTGGTACCAAATTTTCTGTTAAAGAAGTCATGCCCAAGAACACACTGACTTCCTTAGTTGAGGTATACCTCTATTTCTGTCATTTTCTATAACTATAAATAGCAGGGAAGGCTTCCAGCCCCTTTCATAGGTCAGCTTTTATTGAAAGTGTCAAACACAAAGTGTGAAAGGAAATTACTCTTGCAAATTAAAGTAGATGTAAACATATATACTGGAAGGACAATATTGTATTTTGTGATAGAGGCGATCAAAAAATCAGGAAATGGGGTTTTAAATTTGTCCAGACAGATCAGTGTTCAGATAAATCAAACGGGGACATTACTCTGCTGACGTTTGTCCTCCCTGCTGCCTGACCCTCCATTATGCCCACGCACAGCTGCCGACCCCTGCTGCCCTTGCCTTGCGGGGACTCACACCCTGAATAAGATGGCATTTGCACCCGCATGCCACCGCAGCCCACAAGCACTCTCCTTCCAGGCTCTTTGCCTCCTAGCGGCCACTTCAGCACCCATCCCATGTGCAAAATCATTCAAGAGCCACCCATGGATTCTGAAATGAGGGCAAAGGCCTGATCACTTACATGGATGCACAGACAAGGCAGCTTTAAAACCCAAACCGCTGCTCTGCATCAGCCCAGAGGCTGTTCCCTTGTCAGTCAAACTCCCTGTTGCTGCTTTTGTACTTAGGAGCTATCCCGGTCTGCTCAAATGGAAGGTCAGTGGGGCTTGCTTCCAAGTAACTGCACTGGATGGTGGCCCAAGGCTGCTTGCTTAGGAATAAGCTCCCCTGAATGCAACAGAACCTATTTCTAAGCAAAGGCACACCAAAATTCGAGGGCTTTGGAGAATGAGCCAGGAGCCCAAAATGTAGGGGAAGGAATCCATCCCAAATGTCAGCACTGATGCTGCAGAGTATTAACCCAAATGGAATTGGTTTTCCTTGGTTTTTTTCCCGGGCTGTGAGGCCGTGTTCTGGAAGAGTTTATTTCTGACGTTTCACCTGCATCTGTGGCTCGCATCTTCATGCTCACTTGTGGGCAGCCACCCAACTAGGAGGAGGGGGCATTTCAGCCTGGAAAAAAAACACGAAAAACCTATGGATGCCAGCCGTGAAAGCCTTCGACTCCAAATGGAGTTGAGACTGAATCTGAGCACGCAGATGATCTCAAAGTTGGAGGAAACTGCCTGTCAAAATTAAAGCATCACAGGTAAGCAGCTTGTGAAGTTAGTTAAAAGTAGTTCATTATGTGCCTTGGGACAAACCAAAAAAAATTAATTCCTATCTGCTGCCATTGTAAGATTTTTAGGATTTGTTCCATATTTTGTTACTTTGGGGAGTTGCTGAGCCATACACTCTTCAGGATCGATAAGAGAGCGGTATAAAGCTTAGAAAATTTCCGCTCAAAATGCTGTAAAAATATGACCTTTAAAAG
This sequence comes from Gambelia wislizenii, assembly GCA_030847615.1. Taxonomy (NCBI): domain Eukaryota; kingdom Metazoa; phylum Chordata; class Lepidosauria; order Squamata; family Crotaphytidae; genus Gambelia; species Gambelia wislizenii. The sequence continues at coordinate 43,171,971 of JAUMIR010000008.1, forward strand.
TCCAAACTGGCCCCATTTCCACTTTTGAAGCTGCTTTTGAAGCCAGGCCCTCCTGGCCCCACAGAAGTACCAAGCCGAGGGCAGCCCCGCACACACCTCAGTTAACACGCAGCCTCGACGGTGGAGCTCCAGCGCTTCTTTCCGTCCTCATCCTCTGCCTACCTGGAAGCTTTTCGAGCACCGTCAGCACGGGCGGATTGGGAAGGAGGCCTGAAGAAAGGCAAACTTGCGGTGTCGGGCTGCAGCAGTGCGCCTGCGGTGAACAATGCAATGACGGAAGAAATTCAACTCTAGCCAATCCTGCGTGTGCCGGTCTACAACAGGCAAGGTAGACTGCAGCCGACTGCGCGTGCACGAAACAGAGAGCGCGGAGAGGGAAAGGGGGAGACCACGGGAGCGCAGACAGGTCTGCTTTACCAGCTCCCCCACCCAACCTGTTGGAAAAGCTACAAGTCTGGCCACCAAGGAGGAAAAATTGCAAGAGAAACAGACAGAGGCCGGCGAAAGGAAAAGCCCTCCTGGGGGCATTTTGGAAGCGGCTTATTACGCCTGGCCTGGTTGTTTCCTTTCACACGTGGCGACGGAAACCCACTGAAATGCCCTCCTTCCCTGCCACGGTGCAGCACGGGATCCACACTGTTAAGAGTTATTGCAGTTTGAGGCCACTTTAACTGCCAGGGCTCCTTCCTTCCCATGGAATCCTGGGATTTGTAGTCTGGTGGTGGCACCAGCACTCTCTGGCAGGGAAAGCTAAAGTCCTTGTAAAACTACAAGTCCTGGGCTCTCATAGGATGGCGCCATGGCGCTTAAAGCAGGCCAAGCTGCTCTAATACCTCTGCCGTGTGGATGGAGAGACCCGCAAGGGTGTTGTTTTTGCCCCCGGAAGGCATGGGCTCCCTTGGTTGGGCTCTTTGCTCCCTGTGGCCCCTTCCTCTTGCAAACGGAGACTCTTGAGCAGCCCCTGGAATTAGGAATTTTGCAGGGGAGGGGGGATTAGGAATTTTTTCATTGAAATAAAACCATTTTACAAAATAATACACTGACTGCAAAAGGCCGTAACAATAATGCAACTCCTCCAATCTCTTTACTTACTAATACAAAAATAAAGCTATGTATCCTAACATTAGCAACAACGCAATTGGGGTGGCTTACAGCATAAAAACTCCATGATTACACATTTCATTTTTCCTCTTAACCTAAATACACTATAATAATCATTCTCTTTCCTTCTCCAATAAATATTCCACGGATGCAGGCGAAGCATCAGAAACAAACTCTTCCAGAACACAGCCTCACAGTCCGGACAAAACCCAAGGAAAATCTATTACATTTACACCTTTATACTAAAATTAGAAGTTACACACTACAATTATCCATATTTGGAAAAGAAAAATAATAATACAAAACCAATAGTAAACTATTTGTGTAAAGCTACCCCTTAAGTGATTGCTGGGGGACCCCCGACCCTCTCCCCCCTCCCTCCTTGGGGGAAAGCCCAGCCTGCCCGGCTCTGGGTTCGGATCCTGCCCTCCCTTGCCTGGCCCCGCCCATCCCGCAGGGAGCGCATGGCCCCGCCCACAAGGCCCCGCCCACCAGCCCCGCCCGGCTGCCCGGCTGGAGAGGACCGGCGAGCGCGACACGTCCGGCTCCCGCGCGGCGCTGGAGGGGCCGGAAGGCGGAAGGGAGCCGGAAGGGGCGTGGCGAGGAGAGGCTCCTCCCCCTCCCCGGGCGCCCTCCCGGCCCCGCCCCTGAGCCAGGCTGGACCGGCGGAGGAGGAGGCGGGGCGGGAGTCGAGCCCGGGAGACCCCGAGGCGGAGGCGGCGGAGGCGGCGGAGAGGGACCCTCGGCCTCCTCCTCTCGCCGCCATGGGGAAGCCGCCGCCGCCGCGCCCGGGCGAGGAGGGCCCCGCGGGCGACGAGGAGGAGCCGCCGCCGCCGTCGGTGCTGTGCCGGCTGCAGTTCGTGGCCGACGGGGAGCCCTTCTCCAGCGCCGCCCTCCCGGAGCCCCGCCGCCCGCCCGCCCTGCCCGTCCTCCAGGCCCTGCCGCTGGCCGCCCAGCTCGCCCTCTTCCACCGCCGCCTCGCCGCCCCCATCCCGGTGGGTCAGGGAGAGGGAGGGCGGGGGTCTCCTTGGGCTCCTCTTCCGGCCCCCTCCGAGGCTGAGAGAGTGTGTCCCCCGCCAGGCTGGCCTTTAAAGGGCTGGGGGAGGAGGAGGGGCCGCCCCCCTTCCTGAGGGCTGGATTGGCAGCTGCAGCCACGCCGGAGACCCCCCCTCCAAGGAAGGCCCCACCCCGCAGCCACCAGCCAGCCAGCCTTGCGACTGCACTGCCCAGCATCCTGGCGGCTCCGGTGGTCTGCTCGGCTCCCGAGGACCCCCGTGGGGGCCGGAGTGGGAGACGGAGCCTCCGGGGAAGGCAGGAGGCAGGCAGGCAGGCCCATGGCCGGGGGGCAGTGCTGGGCCTGGCCTCTCCCTCGGCCCTCTGGGTGGGCAAGGGGAGCAGCCCACCCGGGACCTGCCTCTCCCCAAGGGGGACGCCCTTGTCCTGGCGTAGCTTGGCATCGCCATAAACACAGACCGACTGGGCTCCTCGGCAAGTTCTCCAGGCAAAGGCAAAGGCCATGCTCCGGGGCCACGTGCCAAGGGCCACCTGGACAGGGGGTTGCCAAAGGCTTGGCCTGCTGCAGTGGACAGGGGTCCGGGCCTGGTGGGCTCGTGGTCAGATCCTGCCCAGCATTGGCCACGTTTGGTGCAGGGAGGCAGGGGGCCAAATTCCCAGTCTGGAGGGGATGAGAGCACAGACCACCGGGGGTTGTGAAAGGCCACCCTCGCCTGTGTTGTTGCCTTGGCGTCTGTATTTATTCCTCTTGGCCAGACGCAGCTGAATGTCTCACGCCGAGTCATCGGGTATTTTTTGTCAGTGACTAAAAGACGTTGGGAGCAAACAGGAAAAGGCATATTCTGGGCAAGTGGGCTCGGGTGTCGGGGCGGAGTTGGCTGTGCCCTTATCAGCATCTGGTTCGCAGTTTTACCGCAGCTAAGGGCCAAACTGGACCAGAGTGGAGCGTTTCTGTCTTGCTGGTGCCAGAAACTCTTCCCGGGTCCAGAGGAGGGGAGGGAGGGGACCAGCTTCCCCTGGGGTCCGCTGGCAGCCCAGTAAGAGGGGTGGGGTCTGATGTCCACAGTGCTTGCTATCCTAAAAACCTGCCCTTAAAATGCGCTAGTTTTATCCTGTGAGTCTGTAGACTTTCAAACAGAGCTTCTCTGTGGGGTTTGGGGGGGAACCACCCGTCGTGTTCCTCCCCATCCACCCCTTTGCCCTGAGTCGCCCCATGCTGACCGCTGGTTGCCACTGATCAGGCCAAGGAAGGGGGATTGCAGCCACTGCCTTCCCCCCCCCCCATTGCCTCCCTGCTGCTGATCAGCCAGAAAGAGCTGAGCTGTGGGGAGGAAGGGATTGTAGTGGGGCAGATTCCTTGGGCAAGAAGGCCCTCTCCCTCCATGTTTCCTTCAGGTGCCGGCTGCTCCCCACCTCCTGGCAATCTGGCCTATGAGTGTGAGTGCCCGTCTCTATCTGACCACTTTGGTCAATGTGGAATTGGTCAGCGTATGGTGGGACCATAGCGTCTGAGCTTGGATTTGGAAGAATAGGCAGAGCAAGAATATGTCCTGTGCTTTCTCACCAAATGAGAGCATAATTGTCGTGCTGCTTCTGTATGGGATGGCGATACAATGCTACTTAGGCAAACACAACTGGGCTCAGAGCAATGGCTCCTGTGACGAAATCTTTCTGGCATGGGGAGCAGAGAGAGGGAAGGAGAGAGGCAGGCCCGGGGTTACTGATGCGAAACGTGACAGGCGGAGAGGCCACTGGGGCTGTTACCAGAAGCCTCCACGGTGGTACAGGTCTGCTTGAGAGGCAGAGGGAAGGTGCCAGGTCGCAGGACTCCTGGGCATCGTCGTGGGTTTGGGGCCAGGCCCTGTCTGGGGCAGCGGAACAGTGTGCTTCCCAGTGCTGCATTTCCCTACAGATGTCTAAGAGGAGCCGGGAGGGGAAACCATAGAGAGCTGCTTCTCTGCTCCCCCAGTTTTGGGGATCCCCTTCGGCTTGAGGTGCTGCAGCCACCATTCTTCTGGAAGGCTGCGGTTTGTTCCTTGAGGAGAACTCTCTGCTATTTAGTAGCCGTGGACGTGGGGAGAGGGTCTGCCCTTTTGGGGTTACTGTCCAGACAGAAAGGCTGGTTTTTAATATGTGCTTCCCGCCGCCACCACCCCTTACACACACACACACACAGAGTCTAACCGTGCACCCATTTGTCTGTGGTTTGGCAGGCAGGTTACAAGCAAAACAGAACTAATAGTCGAGCGTGCCTTTTCCGTGATGCCCCTCCCCACCCAGGAGAAGCCCCTCAGACCTCTGGACTTTCAGTTTGGGTGGCCCCTGAGTCAGTCTAAATACAGGAGGCAACTTCAGCAATTGAGGTCTAAGCCAGGAAAGTGGGTTGTCTGGAAAACTTCTTGACATTTTTCCAGATAATTCCCCAGTGCTCTAAATAGAATGTGATCTGATTTAGTACATTCATTTGATGTATATTTCTTAAATAAAACTTTTAAATGTCCCAACAGCCTGTAAGTATTTGAACTGAAGTCTTTGATTAAGGCAAAAATAAAGGATGCTTGATGTGGCTTAAATAGCAGAATCCAAACCCATTCAAGGGATGCTTTCTGCCCCTGGAGCTGTCATCTGCCACACTCCCCACGTCTCTTGATCAGTGGCCACCTGCTCAGACCCCATCTTTGTTCTATGTGTGGAGCTGGGCTTTTTTTGCTTTAAAATGGATAGCCTTACCCTGGCTTGCCCACAGTCTCCTTTGCCGTTTTAATGCCTCTTCCCCGGCATGAACACTTTGACCATCCATTGGTCTTCACGCCATTAATGTTGTGCCTCCAACAGCAAACTTGATCAGCTCACTGCTGAGTTCAGGTGATTTATGAGTAAGGCTATGTGCAGGCTAAATATCCTAAAGACACTGGATCCCTTCTGATCTTGGAAGCCAAGCAGGGCCAGCCCTGGTAAGGACTTGGATGGGAAACCACCAGCACATGCCAGGTACTGTCATTGGCACTATTTCAGAGGGAGGGACTAGCAAAACCACCTCTGAGGATTCCTTGCCTAAGAAAACTCTGTGAAATTCATGGGGTTACCATAAGCATGGGGTAAAGTGCCTTTTTGGACTACTACTCCCAGAATCCTCCAGCTAGTGATGCTGGCTGGTTGGGGATTCTGGGAGTGGCAGTCCAAAAAGAAGAACCTTTCCCAAGCCCAGAAAGTCTGCCAAGGAATCCCAGGGGCTGGAGGCTCTGTTTCAGAGGAAGGAACTGGCAAAAGCACCTCTGAGGATTCCTGGCCTAAGAAAAAATCCCATGAAATTCATGGGGTTGCCATAAGTTGACAGGAAACTTGAAGGCACATCGACATGCACACTGTAGTAATGAGCACAAGCCTAGAGCCAGCAAGCAGTACTACAAATCCCTGAATCCATCCACCCCCACACACTGTGTGGCCATATTGGCTAGCAGGTTCTGAAAGCTAGAGTCATCGAAGTTGCTTTTTTGCGCCCGCCCTGCAGAGATCTGATAGAGCTCTCTGGGAGATCTGCTGACCACTGATCCCTGCTCTCTAACCCACTCTTCTGTCCCAGGCTGGGTGTTTCCTTTTATCTTGGGGCCTCTTAAGTTTTGGCATCCATTCCTTGTTAGTAGTGGAAAAACTTATGCTGAGAATTCCCCACCCCACCATCGCTGGAGGTTCTTACACATCCCCAAAAGATGCCGGATGACACGTCTCTTAATTTTAATGGACTGGTTTAAAGGATTCATGCCCTGTTCTTTAGCCAGCATGGGTCCCAGCTCAGCTTATCCATAGTTAATTGTACGCTCCTTCCCCTGGGGCTTATGGTGGGGCTACAGGAAAGGGAGGGAGGGTAAGCAGGCAGGACGGAGCCAGCCTGGTCTGGCCAAGCTGGACTTGCACTGGGCATTGGATGTCTTGGCTGGACTTGCGCTGGGCATTGGATGTCTTGGCTGGACCCTCTGCAGGGTGTGGAGGTCCAGCAAGGGCTCCCCTTTCTGGCCCTGAGAGTTAGAGGTCAGCAGGGCCAGTGAAATGTGGCAGTTCCTGTGTTATCCAGACACGTTGGTTGTTTACTTTTGTTTATTGCACAACTCATGGAGTGTGAGTGTGCTGTTTTCAGCTGACATGTTCCCCCTGCGTCTCAGATGTCAGTAACAAAGGCATGCCTTGCTGAAGTAGTACGTGGAACAGAAGTTTGGATCCCTCTTGTTCCTTCTTGCTGGTTTTGGGTTATTCATATATTTCCTGGTATAAAACGAAGCCTGTATTCCTATATACACTTACCTTGAGAGTAAGCGCCATTGACTTCATTGGTGCTTATATTTGAGGAGGCATAAGATTGCGCTGTAAGTTATTTATACCTTTGAGGCAGTGATCCTGTGACTATGGCTACATCTGCACTGCAGAAATAATCCAGTTTAATACCGCTTTAACTGCCATGGCTCCATGCTGTGGAAACCTGGTATTTGTAGTTTTGTGAGATATTTAGCCTTCTCTGTCAGAGAGCTCTTGTACCACAACAAACTGCAAATCCCAGGTTTCCATAGCATTGAGCCATGGTAGTTAAAGCGGTGTCAATCTGGGTTATTTCTGCAGTGCAGACGCAGCCTAAGTGCTTTTCAACAGAGTGGGGTCTTACTGCTGAGTAAGCTTTATCTAAAAATAGTTTCTAGATGCTGCTTTTTAAAAAAGAAAATATTTTGTTTAGCTGCTTGGGAGCATAACTTTATGCTGAGGGTGAAGGATGTAAGTTTTGTCAATGAGCATAAACAAGCAAAATCAGAGCGGGTTTGCAGAGCAAATAAACACTGCCTGTATTCCAACTTCCCCCACATCCGTATTTTTCTTGGAAAACAACAGAAGCGTGAAGAGCCCCCCCCCTTCCCCAATCCCTGGCTTCAAGATCCTGCCCTCCACTTCCGCTTTTTCTTGCCCCACTTTCCGATCCAGCCATGGGGCCTGGTGTGCAGAGGACAGCCGGCTGCTTTATTCCCCCCTCTTTCTCTGCTCACGGAGTGTACCCCTGGATTCACTGGGTGCCACCAAAGGGCTCTCCTAGCCCCCCTCCCTGCGTTTGCCTGGGGGGAGTGCCTGCCCTTCGGCCCTGTGGCGCCAAAGCTTTAAATCCAGGCAGAGAGCTGCTTTTGTCCCCCCAAACACTGTCTCCCAGCAGAAAGCAAGTTGGTGGGGGCCATGCTGAGGGACCAGCACATGATGCCTCTTCATTCCTGCAGACATCTTCCATGCTCAGTTTCCTTTGGCTGATGAAAAGGGAGGGAGGAAGAGGGTGGAGACTGATTTATTCTAAGATGAACTCTGTGGCTGTTGGTCCTCTTCTTTAGACGCACTGGTGGCCTTCATATTTAAGCCACAGGTATTTCAGCAGCAGTGGGGCAGAGTTGTGGGAGCCAGATAGAACGCAGGAAGGTGCAGACTGTGAGCCTGGCCCCAAAATCTTCTTGAGAGCTCCAAGGCATCATGGCCGTGTTAGCTTGGAAGATCAGTAGCACCAAATGTTCTCTTCCTCAGTCTTAAAGGTGGGACAAGATCCCTTTGCATCCTGATCTTCTAAGAACTGAGTGAGGGGATGCAGGTCTTCAAAGGAGCTGCCCAGTGAGCGACAGAAGACATACACCTGCCTTCCAAAAGTCACCGTCCTTGGGGGCAGACCTTCTCTAGGGAAATTGCCTTGGGTATATGTGCACTTCTGAGGTCTTGTGTAAATAGCGCCGTGGCTTGAGTCTTGGGCTGCAACTGGAGACGAAGGTTCACATCTCTGCTCAGGCGTGGAAACCCACTGGGTGACTTTGGGCAAGTCACATGCTCTCAACCTCAGAGGGAGGCAAAGACAGCCGTCCCCTGAACAAATCTTGCCAAGAAAACTCACCATAAGTCTGGTTTGCATGGCTGAGTGGGGGTTTGAAGCTGGGTCTCCAGAGCTTGACTTGGTTTGCATTTGCTTGGCTGAAAACTCTTTTCTTGAGGAAATGACTTTTAAGGAAGACAATTACTTTTACCTGTCTGTTCAAGGTAAAGGTGAATTACTGTGCAACCTTTAATTGGTAGAACAGCAAGAACCTCTTGCATCTTTTTGGACTGGCAGACTTGATTTAGCGCAGAATTCTCGTAAAAACAGTCCATGGTGATTTTTGCTGGAATAAACCCAGCGAGCTGGCCCTCCGAGAGTGGCTCCAGTTGGGAGAGAAGCCATTATCTTTGCATTCTTCCCCTCCCTGAACTTGGTTGCCTTTGCAAGAATGATCCCTTTCTGGAATGTTTGTTCCCGGAAGACCATCAGAACACAAATGAATTCTTTTAAGGAGATGAGATGAGCCGCTCCCCAACTCCTTAAATGCGCCTGTTTGTCTCTGGCTAAATCCTAACCCTTTGCAAAACTGACCTCTGGTGCAGTAAGGAGGGAGTTGCCTGTCTGGTTTGTTGGGCTGGAAGAAGCCGGCCATGGGCCTGAGTGAGAGGCCATGAAGCTACGCTTTGTGGGTGATGGGCTTGGCAGTTGTGCTGCTACATTATAGCCCTTCCCTCCTTCCTTCTGTACTTTTCTCCTGCTTTTGTTGTGTGCCTTCACGTTGGCTACAACAAAGGCTGGCCCTCTTGTAGGGCTTTTCACGCCAAGATTTCTAATTCAGAGAAGGTTTGCCACAGCCTTCCTTTAAACCTAGGGAGCCTGACTTGCTCAAGGTCAATGGGGGGGGGACCCTGGTCTCCCAGAGGGGTCCCAATCCCCTACTCAAGCCGCTGCACTGCGCTGGCTCTCCTTCAGGCAGCTCTTTAATTCTGCAGCAGGAGTCACCATTAAAGCTCGTTAGGATCACCGTCTGTGTCGGCCAAAGTTAGAACAGCCACAGTCAGATTTTCCTGCTTATTTCCTCTGGGACCAGTCAGTGCAAACCTCCTTCCAAGTTTGCCCAGTGACCTCCTGTTCTGTGCCCTTTTCTAAACGGGGTAGGGGTGCCGTTCCTGATCCCTGCTATGTGTCTGCTGCTCTTGGCAAGCAAGCTGGACATCTCTTTCTCATGGTGGTGCCTCCTCTTCCCCCCCCCCCCCCGCCACCTGAAGATAAATATAAACTTTTGCTACAGACGAAAAGCTTTGTGAGTGAATTTCCCAGAGTCTGTCCTGCGAATGAAGGAGAGCCGCTCCGGTCCCAGGCCACGCCCGTTTGAGAGTTTCGGAGGGTGTGCAGCAGAGACAGACATGCTGGAGGGTGGGGGGGGTATGGGAGGTGGGGGGGTACCGTGGCCTTTGAGGGGTCCTCAGGTAGAGCCAGGAAAGGGCCCTTTTGCCAGAGGACCGTCATGGTCACCGGCACCCTTTCCCACTCTCCTCATCCTGTGGGTTTTCTCTTTCCCATGCCCCCCAACATGCCTTTCAGGCTCTGGGTGTTGCTGTTGTTGTTGCCATAAAAATGCAACAAAAAGTCTTTACAAAAGAAAGCAGGGAAGGTTCCCATCTAATTTCTCTGGGAAGGGAGTTCTGGAGCCTGGGGGCATCCACTGAGAAGGCCCCGTGTCCTGTGTCCCCACCAAAATGTGTCTCTGTGAGGTTGGTGGGGCAGTGAGAAGGGCCTCCTTTGCAGGTCCCATAGCGTGGGCAGTTTTTAAAGGGAGTGTGTGTGTGTACAGGCCTTCAAGTCACTTGTCGACTTATGGCAACCCCATGAATTTCATAGGGTTTTCTTAGGCAAGGACTCCTCAGAGGTGGTTTTGCCGTTCCTTCCCTTGAAGTGTAGCCTATAGCACTTGGTATTCATTGGCAGTTTCCCATCCTAGTATTGACCAGGACCAGCCCTGCTTAGCTTCCAAGATGAGAGGGGACCTGGTATACAACCCTTCAGATAACCTGGACCTGAACCGTATAGGGCTTTATAGTCACAGCCAGCACTTTGAATTGCACCTACAAATGGACCGGTAGCCAGCGGGGCTGTTGCAAGAAGGGAGCTGTGTGTTCCCTGCAGCCAAGTCGGCAGCTCTTTGGGCCAGCTGAAGTTTCCAAACACTGCAAAGGCAGCCCCGCATAGAGGACATTACAGTCATCCAGCCGGGATGTAGCTCAGGCGTGTGCCCCGTGGCCAGATCTGGCTTCTTAAGAACATGGGAGCCCTGGCCGCCACTGAGGAGAAGCAGAGGTGCAGGAGCGGGCCTTTGGCCTATGAAAGATGGCTGAGCCCCGGCACAATATGGTGACTGAGCGCAGGGCTTGCAAGCCTAGGAGGACTGGCCTCCATGTCCCTGAAGAGCCGGCTGGCTCCCTCCCAGGCAGGGCAGGGCAGGGCAGGGCTGGCTTCTCCCTCTGAGGGGCTACCCAGAGAGTTTCCAGGGCAACCAGGCAAGGCTGGGAGAAGAACGGTCAGTGCCACTCCCAGGAAGGGGCTGCCAAGAGCCCAGCGGCCACGGGCTGCCAATGGAGGGGGGAGGTTGAGTCTGGCGCTTCCCACCCCTCCTCCCGCCTGGGTATGAGCTGCCAAGAGCTCAGCCTGGGAAAGGAGGCTGCGGCTGGAGGGGGCTGCCCATAGCAGTGACCTTTCAGGATAGCCAGCCAGTCAGCAGGCCGGGCGCACAACTCTTGGGCCTTAACTCTCCCTTGCCTGGGCTGGCCGTGGGGGCTGCACCCGGCACCTCTTGCCCTGGTGCAGCAGTGCTTGTGCCCCCTGCCTGCCCTGCGCTCCTCTGGCGGGCCCTGTCAGGAGGGTACATGTAGGGATGGAGTCTGGGCAGGCGAGGGGGGCTGCCTTCCTCCTCTGCTAGACCCCCACCCTGGCTCCTCTGCTCCTACCCTGGCAGTGTTCGGTGGCCCCTCCTGCTCTCAGGCCCTTCCCAGAGAGGGAAGGGGGGGCAGAGAAAAGAGGACCCTCCCCAAATGTAGGACTGAATGGAGCTCTCTCTCTCTCTCTCTGTGCATGTGTACTAGGGGGGGTCTCACCACCCCAGGTTTTTTTTTAACTTCTGTGGTGTCCCATGGGGGGGTGCTGGGCCAGAGGAAGCTCTTGTGGTTGGCCCAGAGCAGTGGGAGGGAAGGAGGGAAGGACGGCTGGCTCCTGTGGGGTGCCTGAATCAGCAGTGAGGAGGAGGAGGAGGAGGAGGAGGAGGGTGTGTGATTCACCATGGCCTGGGTGCCTCTCTCTGGCAGGAAGGGACCCTTCCTGGGCAGGGCGACCCACCTCCTGCCCCTGCCCCCTCTTTCCATCGTCGTTTTGGGGGCCTTCCCCAAGGCGCCTGTGCCCTGCTTCCTTTTCCCTCACAGCCCCACCACCCACGGGGCCTGCCTGGCATTGCCGCTCTCATCGTTCCAGGCCTTGAAAGGGGAGGGGAGAAGAGCCCCCTTGCCATTCGTACTTTTGCGCCCCTCGAACACCCGTGGGACCAGATGCTGAGCTGCTCGGAGAAGAGAAAAGATGAGCGGGGGGGAGGGCAGAATCATCTCACAGCTTCCAGTTTTATCTGCACAGTGGACACTCTCTGTGTGTGTGTGTGTGTGTATCTGGCTCCAAGGTGGGCGCAGACGTTGACTGGCAGGGACCGTTCTGTGGTTGAGGGTGGCCACTGACCACGCTGTTGGGGGAAAGCCAGCTATCCCGGCAGCCAGCAAGCAGTCCATGCACGCGGCATGTGGATCAGCATCTGTTATCCCATCCAAACATCTGCTCAGCAGTTCCGTCATCTGTGCCTAACCTCTGAGGCTGCAATGGGGCCACAGCTGGCAGGTGCACACCTGTCTGCGTGAAGCCACGGAGTCTGCTGGGCACCCTGGTGACCTATGCACAGAACGCATGATACGCAGGGCAGCCAGCCTGCTGCTTTGAATGCATGCTCAGCGCTGCAGCGGGAAACAGAGGCGGCATCTGCGTTTGCAGAGGTTCTGCTACCCAGCCCTTCCAGTGCTGTCCATCAGTAAATTAGTGCCTGAAGCAGAACATTCAAATGGATTTCCTCCATTAACTGATCAACTTGTTTTATGGGGGGACGGGAGGGAATCCATTCACTTTTCTGGTCCAGGCATCAACATCTTTTGGGCAACTAGGAATGGCCCAGCTACCCCTTTTCCTTTAAATCATGGTTGGGGAATCTGAGACCTCCAGCTCTGTTGCTGGACTACAACACCCACCATGTCTGAATTAGCCATGCTGGCTGGGGCTGATGGAATTAAGAGTCCAGCAACCCCTGGAGGTCAAAGCTCTCCCCACCCCCAGTGGTCTCTTCTCAGCCTTTTCTGTCAACAAGAAAAAGGGGGGCATTGTCAGTGGTGCCCCCTTGAGCAACAGGGGCCTCTTCAAAGGCTGACTCTTTGGAGGGGGACTTGTGGGAGGCCCCCTCCTCTGTGTGGGCTTCTTCGGGGGCTTTCTCCAGCGCTGCTTCTACCACCAGGATGATGCCTGGGCATCTCACAGGGAAACTGGCAGGGCCTGTCTGATGTGGGGCGGAGGGCTGAATGCTGCTGAGGGGGCTGGCACTCCCCCCTGCAGAGGGGCAATCCTGGGACTCCTCTGTGCATGTGCAGAGGCCTGGAGAGCAACCGGGCCTTAACCGTTTTCTTGGGCTTCGTTGTGTATTCTGAGGCTTTCTTGACGGGCGGGTGGTTGGTGGGCAAGCGTGCCCCTCTTTTTAATGGGATGGCCCTCGTGTTTTGCAGCTGGAGGACTGTGCCTTGCAGGTCTTACCCTCCGGGCACTATTTGGACCTGGAGCTGTCCCTGCTGGAGCAGAAAGATGAGCTGGAAGGCTTCTACGAAGAAATCAGGTGAACACGGGACACTGCCGGGAGTTTATGTGCTTTACAGGCATCCGCCCAAGCCTGTCTTAGCGCGGCACTCTGCAGGGATGGGGTGGGTGGGGAGGAAGGCACCTTCTGCATTTTGGGAGGGGGTATGCTTGGCAGGTTGTACACCTGGTATGATCTGGAGACCCCAAAATGTGGTTATTAATAGATGGACAAGCCCATCGCCCTTGGCCAGTTGGCAGGGGAGCCATTACGGCGCTCTCCCCATTGCTCCCTTGAGAGGAGTTGGGAGTGTCAGCCTGTGGCAATGTCTCCCTGGAGGCCTCTCTCATGATCTGCCGGAGGGCTGTGTGAAGAGCAAGGCCTTGGGGGGCGTTTCTGGTGCAGAGGGACAGGACCCCAAGCAAGAGCTTTGTAGAGCTGGGGGATTTGCTGAGGTGTTTTTTTGGGGGGGGTCCCAGTACTTGCTGGGGAGAGGGGGCCAGGGACGAGTCTGCATGTGCTGATGCTGATGCTGATGCGCTCCTGTCGGGCTTTTCTCTTGTTACAGCAAAGGCCGGCGGCCCATCCTTCTCCTGCGCACCCAGCTCTCCGTCCGAGTGCAAGCCATCCTCGGTGAGTCTCTCCTGAGTCCAGGTTGCAGCCTGGAGCCCTCGCTTGCTTGACCCTCGGCTCTGGAGACTCCAGCTCCTGACCTTGGCAAGCTGCCCATTGCCTTCCTCTGCCCTGAGGCTGGTGGGCATTGCTGCTTCCTTCTCCTTCTGGGCCCTGCTGCTGCCATGCACGCACACACACACACACACACACACACACACACTACTTTGGGTTAGGGAAGTGCTTCCGTGCCCACTGGCCTCCTCTGAACCATGGATTGGCATGTCTCTAGGTGCCTCTTCCTTCCTTCCTGTTAGCCGTTGGCTTTTGTAAGCTGCCCTGTGGGAAGCCGCCTTGGGTCTGGCCCTAGCAGGAAGGAAGGAAGGAAGGAAGGAAGGAAGGAAGGAAGGAAGGAAGGAAGGAAGGAAGGAAGGGCTCATGTTTGCAAAGCAAACAAGGTCACCTTCACAGCTGACCTGATTTGCAGGCATGGAAGAGGATTCGAAGAGGCTTTTGTATGCACCTTCCTCTCCTGTCTGCTCCAGTCCCTGATATGGAGCAGAACGCCCCCACTTCAGGGTGTTGTGTAATGTGGTTATTTCCCATAGCATCTCACAGCCCACAGCCATTTCTGCTGAAAGCACTAACTGCTTAATGGAAATTACAGGCCTGGAATGGCTGTCAAAGGTCAGTGTTTCTCAGAGTTCACAGCACAGCCTAAGTGGCTGAGGGTTGTGGGGCAGATAGGGCTTCTGCCATCAAGTGGGAGTCCCACGTCCCCCTGGACAGTGTGGGGCTGATAAGTCATGCTGACCATTTTTCAACACCTCTTTCACCCACCCCAATACCTGTCCTACCCAGAGAGTAACACTTCCCCCACCTGAAGACAGGGCCATGGGGTCATCATGCCTTATGGGAGGGTGGGCAGACAGGGTCTTCGTTTGCTCCTCTGCTGGATCAACAGGCTGCTACCACTCCCTCCCACCCTCCGTGGCCTCTTCTCTCGTGCCTGCTGGTGGTGTTTCTCCGCTTCCTCTCCTGGTGGCGGCGGCGGCGGCAGTTGCCTCTCTCTGGCTGCTGTTTCCTTCTGACTCAGCGCTGTGCCTCCAGTCTTATCTGTGGTGGTCAATGTTGAAAGCATTTCCGGAGCCCTGTGGTCGGCTCCTGGCTGGGCCCTTGCAGCTGGGCTACAAAGCATCCCCACGTGCTGCACCCCAGGGTGTGTCCAGGGTCTGTGGGGAGCCGAGTGCAGCCAGGGTGGTACCAGGCGCTACCAGTGCTTTTGGGCAAGGGAGCAGGGTGTGGAGGGGCCTCTGCATTTCTGGGAAGGGAGACACTGGAGAGAGCGTGATTCCCTTGCCCGTGGTTTGGGGGCTTCTCCTCTTGTCTCTCTGGCTGAGGCCAGCCACGGAGCTTCCACGGTGGTTGGGGTGCGGAAGGCTGCCGACAGAGCTGGGGAGAGAGCGAGAGAGGATCGATGCTCTTGCGTGCACAAGGATTTTGGACGGATGTGTTCTGTTGATGGTGTTTTCACTGAGGTGGGACGTTCAACTCTGCCTGCCCTTCTTGAGCCAAAATGCTCATTATTAGGCAGCCTTTTCTGCCTCACTTTTCCTTGCAAACCTACAAGCAGAGGCACTCTGGCCTTCCAGACAGTGGCTTTCTGTGAATGAACAGAGTGATAGGTCCCTGCCATCTGCTTCCAGATTTTCTCTGCAGTGCATAAAAAGAGCAGTTTCTCTGCTTCCAGTGTGCATTCAAATGGCAACCATTTGTGTCTGTGCCTCTGCTGCCCCCTCCCCGCCAGCCCCCCACCCAAGCTGGCTCTCCCGCTTCTCTTGCAGAGAGGGCAGCTGCCTTGGGGAGAGGCCTGTGGCTGGACCCCTTTTTCCTGAGCCTCTCCTGTTCAACCCTTCCCTCCGGCCTTCGAAGCAACTACTTTTCCAGGAATCCATTCTAGTCTTGTCCCCACCCCAGAGCCCCACCTGTTCCAGAGGAGGAGGAGGGCTGCGAGGATGGCAGGTGCCCCACCCTAAAAGGCAAAGGGGTCAGTCATGGCCCAGAGGCTGTGGTCGCTCAGAAGTCTTTCAACTGCAACACCTTCTTTGCCTGGCATCTGGCCCAGAAGGAGCCTTTGGTGCCGTGTGTGTTCTTCTCCTGCTCTTCTCGGTTTGTGGGGTCTCCTGTCACGTGTGTTTGGGCAGCATCCTTGTGTGGGTTGGGAGGCTGGGAAGGTTTCCTGGGAGCTTGGGAAGGCCTGAGCTGGCTCCAGGACCGAGGCAGTCACTAGGCCAGGGAGCTGAGAGGTGGCCATTTAAGGGGTCATGGGGTTCTTCTCCCCTGGCGAGAGCACTCAGCCCCTTGCTTGGAATGCGGCCACCTTGGTTCAGAGGGAGACACGCAACATATTCCACCCCAACCCAAAAGATCCCCCCTTGCTCCAGATCCTCCTCACTTCTTGTCTGTTCTGGCTAGCGCTGGTTGCGCTGGGCATCTTGGCTGCCGCAGGGTCACTGGAGTGGTGATCCCTGGAGGTGGTGGGCTAATCCTGCACGGTGCAAAGATCCATTGGAGAAAGAGGCTGGCGGTGAAGGAGCTGAGGGAGCGAACAGGCAGGAGACTCCTGGACTTACAAAAATGTAGAACGCTTTTGACACTGCTGGCGACTTCGTCTGTTTTGAAGCTGGTGGCGTTTGTGTGCCAGGCCTCCTTTACCCCACTCATGGCCCGCTAGGTTTCTCTTTCAGTCCAGGGCACTGCCCCTTGCCTCTTTCCTGCTTTGGCAGCTACCCTGTTGCTTCTTGTGGCGAGCAGGTCTGTGGTATGTGTTCTCAGCAAAGGGGGAGGGGGGCTTCCCTTGCAAACTGACCGGCTGTATAATGAGGGCCAGTGACCACCCGTATGTGCAACGTTCTTGTGCAGGCCTGGGCGACAGTTGGCTGCATTGATGATGGATGCCCAGGTGTGCTCTCGCCTTCCTGTCTGCCAGTCCTGCGTGGGATCCATTTCCTCTCTGCAGGCCTTTGGCCATCAGAGCATCCCCCCCCCGTCTGCATGCAGAGCAGCCTGTGAGGCTGCTAGTGGTTGGGGACAGCAATCTGAGGTTGGTATAGAGAGCAGCTGTCCCTCCTTTAGTGGGAGGGGGAGGCACTTACTGTTCCGTCTGCAGTTTGCACGGGCATCTCTCCCCAGATGTGCGTGTGTGTACTTGCAGTTTTTTCTGCAGCCTGTCCCTCCTCCCTCCTGGCAAAGCGGTTGCCACCACCGAGGCTTCCAGTCTGAGAAGGAACTTGGCAGACATGGAAATGCTGCAGCATAGCCCCTGGCACTGAAGGACCCCCACAAGTGTGTGTGTGTGTGTTGGAAAGATCTTTGCAGTTCAGAATACTTTTGTTGTGTTTTTTTAAAAAACCCAACAGCTTAGCAGGATGAAAACAGGAAAGGCTGGGAAGAGAAGGAATCTACAGCACGTTGTGAGGGGATGGGGGTAATTTAAGCTGCAGGGATGACATGGCTGGAAATGTCCCATTGCTTAAAAATAGTTTACGGAGGAGCAGGCATGTGAAGCTACAAGACAAGGAACACATTTGCAGTGAGACTATTGCTCTTCCTCACATCTCCTGGTTTGTACCAAGGACTTGTGCTAGATTGTATGCTAGAACACTGAATTGCGTGGCATTGCTCCCGAGGCTGAGAAAAGGAGCGTCTGTGTCCAAACCAGCACTGAGAACGCCCTGCGCTCCTCTGCTCGTAATTGTTCCCTGGCTAATGGCGACATGGGTGGGTGGGAATCCCTCCCCCATCGCGTGTCCTGAGTGTGGAGATCCTGTGATCCAGCTCCAGGGCAAGGCGAGAACCAAGCCACTCTTTGTAGAGAGTTCTTCTCTACACAGGAAACTGTTCAGAGATATTTATATCATAATGCAGGAAACAGGAAGGCGGTCACGAACCAGGTTGCAGCTTGGAAGAGGAGAAACACTCCCAGAGACTTTTCTTGAGGCTGCATCTCCTGGGGCCCTCAAGCTCCCTGAAGGGTCAAAAGCAGCTTCCAAAAAAGCTTCCCTCCTCCCCCTGTGGAGCTGTGTATCAGTCTTGTACGGACCAGGCAAGCACCAGCTTTTGTGCTGTCTAAGCCAGTGCCAGGGAGCTTTCAAGGGCCACCTTCAGAAGTTCCCCACCCCTCACTCTATAAGCCCCCTCCGTGACCCCAAGGTGTCTGCCCCAAGCTCTCCAAAGGCCAGAGCAGGAAGTGTGTGATGCAAGACTGGAGAGGACACCCAACAGCATCTTGCGCAGAGATTGCTCACAGCCCCCTCCTTCATGAGGTACTGGATGGGTGGATGGACTGACTGATGGACATTGTCTCAGAGAGGTCCCAGTGAAGAGGCATGTGCTCTGCTGGCTGTCAGTCTCAGGAGTGCGACGGCTTCCTGGCAAAGGCTGGAAAGGGAGTCCGCTGGCCCTGGGCTTCCTGTCTCTCCTTTAGTTTCTCATGGGCCAGCCTTGCAGCGGATTCAGAGCTGGATTGGGGCCTCCTCTCTGGGAGAGGCGGTTGCTCAGCGCCTCCTCTGGATGCCTTTCTCTGGAGTTCTCTGCTCTTTGTGGCTTCCCAAAAGCCTCAGGGCAATGACCGCCTGCACTAACCAGGACTTGTTGCCTCCCCTCCCCACTGCACACCCACATTAGGCAACCCAGGCCTCAGACAGAACCCCAGGGTTTCCTTCCCTCCCTGACTTTCTTTATGCCTCAGCTGTCACCCAAGACTGGGACTCAAGGCAGCTTGCAGAGTAAAAAGAAATGCACTTGTAATTAGAAGCATACAGGAAATTAAAATCTCTCTCTCTCTCTCTCTCTCTGGCTTTTCTTTGCAAACGAAGATTCAGGAAGGACTCATCCCGCGCTTTCTGCAAGCGCGCTGATGACTAAAAAGGCCAATCCGAGATAAACAAGTCCGGTTGCAGAAAGCACAGCATAAGGTCTCCTTGGGTGATGTTTCCGGGTTGTGATTCTTTCTGCGTTGTCATTTCTCTTCAAGACTTGTTCGTCGTGAGTTCTCAAATAAGGCTGCAGCATTGTGGATAGTGCGTCTCCATGCCTCCCGATGTGAGGCCAGGGCGGACCATGGTTGGTGATCAATTTGGCCGAGCCTGAGATGTTGTTTCAGGGAGACTTTGTATCGCTTTTTTTGGAGCGCCCCTCTTACGCTGACCCATGGCGAGTTCACCATAGAATACTATTTTTGGGAGGCGATGGTCCTCCATCCTAGAAACGAAAATGTAAACAGTATTAAAGTGTCTGTGGCAGGGTTTCTCAGCCTTTGGTTGTTCAGATGGTTTGAACTTCCCAGAACCCCTCACCATGGGCTATGCTGACCAGTGTTGCTGGGAGCTGAAGTCCAAAGCGGCTGGAGTACCAAAGGTTTGGGACCAGCAGTCTATAGGGCTGAAAAGCCTTTGGAAACATTGACTTAAAAGCGTAGAATCCAAGCCAAGGGCTTTTGCATGGGACGCAGGCAGGTGTCTCAGATCCCTGGGTGCCACCTTTTGCTTTCGCTTCTCTACCCTCCCTTCCCCTTTTCCTGCCCCGATTGAATGGGGGGGCTGGGGGAAGCAGCAACCCCTCTTTGGCGCCTTGGCTCTGGGGTGGAGGCAAAGTGGGGGCCTCTCCGTGCCAAGGCTGCCTCTTGACAAGGAAGGAGGCCAAACAGTCGCTGGGTCGAGGCCGCCTCGTGGGGGTGGGGGTGCTGAAGTACTTACTCCCTGTGTTCTCCACCCCCCACCCCCCACTTTCCTTCCTCTTTTCCAGAGAAGCTTTACACCGCAAAGGGCCCGGAGCTGCGGCGCTCCCTCTTCTCCTTGAAGCAGCTCTTCCAGGTGAGGCCTCCATTCTGGGGGAGTCCTGGACAGCCTCTCCCCATGGCAGGGGGTCTTTCTCTCCCCAGCAGCTCAGCCGGCTCCAAAGGCCCTCTTTGGGTCAGACACCTGAGACTAGGGGTGGGTGGCTTGCCTCCAGCCCAATGTCCATCGCCACCCACTCCCCCGCCGCCACCCTTTCCTTGTATGCCATGTGGGATTCTGGCCCAGGGGCAGCAGGCGAAGTGGGGGGGGGCTGGCCCAGCAGATGCGCCAGAGGGGTGGGTGGCTGGGGGGTCCAATGGGACTGGCCATTTGAGTCCAGCTGGCCTGGACTATGGCGATGCTCAGTGGCCATCAGTCCAGTCTAGATGCTGCTGCCCGGACCCTCGGCCTATGAGGGATGTGGTAGAGCCCCCCGCCGTGAGAGGGAGGGGATGGGAGACCCTTACCCAGGCTCTGGGCTTCTGCCGCAGGAGGATAAGGACCTGGTGCCGGAGTTTGTGAATTCGGGAGGGCTGACCTGCCTCATCACGGTGGGGGCAGAAGCTGACCAGAATTACCAGAACTACATCCTCAGAGGTGAGCCAGCCTGCTGCGTTTTTCCCCCCGGGGTGGTGGTGGGGGTCCCTAGGGTTTCTTTGGGGTGTCCGGTCAAGGGGTTTCCCTCAATGGATGGAAGCAGCATTCCTGGCCCTCAGCAGAACACACAAAGCTGCCGATGGAAAGCAAACACGGCCTGGCAACCCTAGAAGTTTTTTTTGGGGGGGGGGGAGAGGAGCTCCCCCACTTTGGCTGCAGAGTTCCAGTGGGTCCAGGATGGGGCGGGGTGAGGTGGGGAGCCTTAACAACTTTGGTGGATAAAATACATTGCAGCTTTTCAGTTCCCATATTTTCCTGACTTGACGGACCCCAGGTGTTGCTGCTGTGTGGCCAGGGTGCATGTGTGTGTTAATTAATACTGTAGGACCCCCATATTTGCTGGGGATTGATTCTGGGGGCCCCCGTGGATACCAAAAACTGTGGATAACAGCAAACACCATTGAAAATAATGGGAGTTCTAGTTTAAAATACCATAGAGTTGCCTTGGAGTTCCTAGAAAATAGCTAGAGAGGATAAATTTTCTAGGAAGACTCTGTGGTAGGTATGCTGTTTTGTGTCCCGTGGATAATTGAATGAGTGGATAATGAATCAGTGGATGCAGGAGTCCTACTGTATTTTCTTCTGGGACCAGTAACGGGGCAAGATGGGGTAGAGATTGCAAAGTATGGGTTGCCCCCGCAGCCTCAGAGGACACGTTCCCAGACTTACTGTTTATAAATGAAACCACAGATAATAGCAAATGCTATTAAAATAACGGTCTTCTGGTGCAGACATACCATAGAGCAGTTGCCTTGGAGGACCTAGCGATTCCTAGAGAGGAACCTTTCTAGGCATTTTCCAGCATGACTCTATGGGATGTGTTCCTATTTTTTTAGCCATGGATAACTGAAACTGTGGATATGAATTCTTCAGATATGGTTGCAGGGGGGGGGGAACCCGTCTTTTTAAAAAGCGTGGGGTTATTTTGAGCCCTTCCTGAGCCTTCAGGATAAAGGAGCATCCCAGCCCCGGCAGCGGCATCAGCAACACCTCTGTCCAAGGGCACAGCTGGGTGGAGTCCCTGCGGCCAGTCTCTTGGTGGCTATTTGAGCCCTCCTGGAGAGGCCACGTTGGCTTCGTGGCAGCGCAGGGCTGTGACGGGGTCTCCTGTCTCCCAGTAACTGTTAGAAGCTGCCCTCTGGGGCCGCTGCGTGGGAGCTGGCGTGGGAGTCGGGAGCAGAAGCAGGGCGCTCCGTTCTTCTTTTTCTGTTCCCTCTGCTTGCACCAGCCTAATTCATACACAGCTCTCCTCTTTTCCCCATTGTGTGTGTGTGGGGGGGGAGTGGCGCATGTGTGTTGCCCCTTAGGGAGCAAATAGTAGGTTGGGGTGGGTGGATCCTGATCAGAGAACGGGGACAGGGCGGGTGAAGCCTCCTCCGGTGCCCTGGCCTGATTCCGAAAGGAATTAAGAGAGACAGCATCCCCCTTCCCTTCGGCCTTGGAGGGAGGGCCGTCATGAGGCTGGGGTGGGCGCAGGGGCCATGGGGCAGACCCAGCCGGTGAGCTCTTTCGGCAGGGCGGCAGCAGCAGCGGCAGTGGCGGCGTGACCCTGAAGAAGAATTCCCCCCACAGCCGTGGCTAATCCTGCCTCTGGCACAGGGAGGGTCCCGCTTGCTGCCCTTCCTGCCCAGCCCCTCCTCTCATCCTGGCTGCCGGCCTACAGAATGGCTTTGTGGGGGGGGGGGAAGAGCCGTGGCTGCTGAAGCTGCACACTCTCCCCACGAGGAGGGTAGGGGGCCACGAGCCCTGCTCACGTACAGGGGAATCTGGCTGCCGAGTGTAAGCGCAAGGTCCAGTTTGGTGGAGTGGACGTTGGCACTTCTACAGCCCATGTGCCAAAGTGGCAGAAACAGGAAAGGCAGGCAGTTTTGTTTTTCTTAAAACATGGTTTACAATGAGTGCTGCAACCCTCTTGCTCATAACTGCTCTTGTGCAAATGTTAATTTTCTTTTAATCACATTATGTGGAAAGTGCTTTAGCACTAATATGTATTCAAACCATGGCAGGTGGTCTTTCTCTCCCCGGTGGCAGGTAGGAGGGCCCGTGGGACCCCCACACCTTTCCCCAGGGAATCCTGGGATCCGCCAGCTCCCCACAAAGCCTGGCTTTTCATAGTCTGGGGACAGCCAGAAGAACCGCGGGTACAGTGGCGGAGGGCGCCTTGCACGGCGGTTCCTGCCAAAAGTGGGCGAGGGGCGTGCGGCAGAGGGGCCTGCCCCTCCTGGGGAGCACCCCCCACTGCCTTACGGGTCCTTGGGCCGCCCTCCCTTCCAGCCCTCAGCCAAATCATGCTCTTTGTGGACGGGATGATGGGAGTGATCAACCACAACGCGACGGTCCAGTGGCTCTACACGCTTTGCGGAAGCTTGGTGAGTTGGCCTTCCCTACTCCACTCTCCCAGCTGCTTGCTGGCGGCTGCAGAGGGATGCCTGCTTGCCCGCCTGGCTTGTGGCCCCCTTGGCTAGTTAGGCCGCTGAGCCCATGTTGGGACCCACCTCTTCCCCAGTGGGTCAGCCTCCTGCCAGAGGGGCGTCTGGAGGCACCTGCGGTCAAGGTGGGCATAATCCTGGCTGCAGCCACCACCTGCCACGCCCCGGGAGGAGGGCAGCGCTTCGTCCCAGGCCTGCCTCCAAGGAGGTTCTTTGAGAGGGCTCTGGGGGGGGGGTGGCCCAGCTGAGCCGGAGGGACCCCCAAGGATCCAGTGATTGGGACTCTCCTCCTCTCCTAGTACCGCCTGGTGGTGAAGACAGCCCTGAAGCTGCTCCTGGTCTTTGTGGAGTACACAGAATCCAATGCCCAGCTGCTGATCCAGGCCATCGCGGCCGCAGAGCAGGCCAGGGGTGAGTGACCGGCCCACCCGTCAGGCAGGCGGGGGTCCCAGGCGGTGGGTGGCTGGGAGAGGTGGTCACAGTGAAGCTGCTGCCTCGGAGTGTGGCGGAGTCGTCTCCTCTCAAGGTGTTTAATAAGAAGCTGACTGGTCATCTTCTGGGAGGGCTTTGATGGTATATTCCTGCATGGCAGAAGGGCGGAGGTGGACTGGATGGCCCCCGGGGTCTCTTCCAACTCTGTGGTTCTGTGATTCTAGGACCCCATCATTCTCAGTGGCTGTAGACTGCAGATGAGAGGCAGCCCCACGAGGGTTGTGTCCACCCTGTGCCCTGGGAGGCACCCTGCTCGCTGGCTGGCTGGCTGGAGGCCGGCCTCAGGGCTCGGGCAGCCTTTCGGCCTCCCCTGGGAGGCAGCCCTTAGGTCCTCCCTGCACTGCGTGAGCCACTCTCCCTGCCGGTTTTGGCAGTGCCGCGACGGGGTGGCCGTGTTCCTAGGGCAGGGCAAGAGCAGGCCAGCAGAACTCTCCAGGCACTGTTGGATTGCAGTTCCCAGCAGTCCTAGTAGCCAGCACAGCTGGTAGTGAGAAATGCTGGGAGTTGCAGTCCCATAGCTTCTGGAGGGCCACAGTTGCACGTTCCTGCCTCAGGAGAAAGAAGGACCAACTGGCTTACTCCTTGGCAGTCCTAAGGCTGGCTCAGTGGGCGGTGCAGGGAGAGGAAGGGGGCAAGGAGCGCCCGTGGCAATGCCGCGTCTCCTTTGCTCCCCTGGCCGGGACCACCCTCACCTTCCTTGCTGCCTTCCAGGTGGGTTGCCGTGGTCTCCCCTCGTGGCAATCCTGGAGCAGAAGAATGGGGCGGACCCAGAGCTTCAGGTGTTTGCAATGACCCTCATCAACAAGGTGGGTCCTGGGTGGGGTGGCCGGAGCGGGCGTCAGGCTCCTCTGCTGGACCGGACTGAGACCGCCCAGCCCTCTGACCACCCTGACCGCCTCTGGGCCCTCCTTGTTGGTGTCGCACAGACCCTGGCCGCCCTCCCAGACCAGGACTCCTTCTATGACGTGACAGACTGCCTGGAGCAGCAGGGCATGGAGCGCATCATTGCTCAGCACATGGCCGGCAGGGGCACCGATCCGGGCCTCAGCCAGCAGCTGGCCATCTATGAGGTAAAGCCGTGGCAATATCTGCGGGGTGGGGGGGCGGGGGGGTCTCTCTCCATGGTGGCCAACAGATGCAGCAAGGCCTGCCCCCTCCCCGTCACTCCCCTTCCCCAGCGCTGGGAGGAGGCAGAGGCATCACCTGCCGCCTCTGCGCGTGGGGGGCTGTGGCCCAGTCTTGAGCAGGGGCATTGATGCCGCCATGGGCTTCTGGTAGAGAGCTCTGCCCTACCCCCAGCCTTCCTCCCTCCCCACTTGCCTGCCCTCCCTCCTGCAGAATGCCCTCCGCTATGAAGACGGGCTGGAGGAGACTCCAGAGGGCCCTCGCGGGAAGGAGCGCAGGAAGGGGGAGGAGGGCCGGAGGGGGCCGCGGCGCTCCCTTGGCTACACCACGGTGGCGGCAGCGGCGGCACAGGAGGAGAGTGGTGGCTTCAGAGCTCCCGCAGAAGAAGAGGAAGGCAGCTCCCAGCATCTCGGTCCAGACGCTGAGACTCCAGGCCCAGCCAAGGAGGAGGAGGACCACCTGCCGTGAGTCAGGGAGGGGCTTTGGGGAGGGAGTGGAAGGGGCTGCTGGCTCCCCCCCCCCGTGAGAGGTGGGCGAAGGGGCTGCGGAGCCCAGGGGAGCCCCAGCGGCAGAAAGAGGGTGTGGGGAGCCCCAGCGCTGCTGCGTCTGCTCTCCAGCCCAGCATCCACCCCCTTTTGCACCCCCCTTAGGCCCCACTCCAAGAGCACCCACAGCAGCGTGTCCGGTGTGCAGCTGTCTTCCCTGTTGGTGGGCCCGGTGGAAAGAGGCGGGGCAGAGACCCCGGGCAGCCTGGGCGAGAGGAGCGTCTTCAAGTGAGTCTCTCTTTTTTCCTCCCCGGCTTGGAAACCTCCTTTAGGAATCCTGTGGCCCTCCAGGTGTTCCTTGACTCCAGTTCCCATCAGCTCACCTGCCAGCATAGCACAGGAGTGCTGGGAGATGCAGCCCAACGACGCTGGGGGTGTGCGTGGGATCCCAGCTCCTGGCTAGAGCTTTGCCCCAGTGCTGGGGGGCTCCCCCGCTGCTTACGTGGGCCCTGGGCTCCCTCTCGGGGTGGGTGGAGGGGCCCCAGGGGTGAGGAGGAGCCACTAGGTGATCTCAGCCCAAACCGGGGCGGGCGGGGGGCTGTAGTCCCTTGGGTCCCAGATGTGTAGCGTGCGGCAGAATTGAGCGCTTCCCCGCCATGGGGGCAACTTGCGGGGGGGGCTGTTGCAACATACTCCCCCCGTTCTTGGAGGGCAACCAGAGGGCAGAGGTGGGATGGAAATGGGGCAAGGAGACGGCAACAGCTACTGTGGGGAGGGGGCTGGGATGTCCAGAGGAGGGGGATGAAGCTCTTGTTGCTGGGGGGAGGCTCGGGGGGGGGGAGGAGAGGCCTTGCTGCTCACTCCAGCCACGAGGGGTCCACGGGGCAAACCTTGCCCCAGCTTCCTGCCTCCTCTCCCCTTGCTGTCCTTCCTCTCTCTTTCTTTCTCTGAGACCCCCCCCCCGGGCCTTGTGGGTGGGTTTGGGCTGGTCCTTGGGAAGCCCCCAGTTTGGCCCGGGTGAGAGGTGGGTGGCCTTGTCACTGAGGTTGTGGGGGGTGGGAGTGGGGAGAGGGCCCCCTTGGCATTGCTTGGCCTCATGCGGTCTCAGCCCCTTTCTGCTTTCTCCGTCTCTCTCCGTCTGCCTGTCCGCTTTCAGACTCCGTGAATCTGCCCCTGCCTGGTAAGTCGATGCCTCTTCTGGCATGGCGTGCTGTGGTGTGCCCTGGTGTGGCGTGTGTGTTTGTGCGTCTGCATTTCCTGGCCTTTGCTGTGGCGCTCCTGGTGCTGAGTTTGTGGGGAGGGGTGCTGATTTTGGGACAGGTCTGTTTGCCAAGCTGCAGGCTGGAGGGGCTGCCTCCTGGCGTGTTGTCATTTTGGATTGCTGAGACCCCCCCCCGTGCTGTTTGTGGTCTCTGGGCATCTGCAGTTGGGCCAGGGAGGTTGCGGTGTGAGCACGCTGCTCCTGGTCTCAGCTTCAGCTCCCCACCCCCCAGACTTCAAGTTTGAAAAGCAGGTGGGAGAAGGACAAGATCCATGGCTCTGCTCCTGAGCACAGTTGCTCACAGCATCAGTCTCTCCATTTCACGTGCCTGACGACGCGACAGTCACGCATGCCTTAGGATGGATCCATTTTGTTTTGAAGCCTACTTTCAGGGGGAGGCTGGCTAACACTTGAAAACACAGGGTGCGGAAGCGCTTTGGTCTCTACCAGAAGAATCTGGGCATGGCCCGTGGCCCCTGACTTTGTCTTTGAGAAAGGGCTCCTTCTCCTTCTCTCTGTGGCGTGGGCTCCCTCTCCCCCAGCGGCTTCCCTGCTGCACGTGGCGCTCTGCTCCGCTTTGAGACCAGTGCCATCCCAGTGGGCTTGCAGGCATGGTGGTGGCCCTCAGATGCCCAGTGGCGCTAACTGACTTTTTCTCCCAGGCAAGAGGAGAGCGCCCCAGTCTGTGGGGACAAGCCTATTCTGAAGCGCTTTGAGTAAGTACCAGAGACTGTGTGCGCTTGACCCTTGCTAGCCCGGTGCCTTGCCTCTGAGCCTGGGGGTCTCCGGGGAGCAGGGAGTCGGCCTTGAAGAAAGGCGCCCTGCAGAAGAAGGATGGGTTTCTGTGGGCGGATTGGGGGCTTTGTCTCCAGGGGGAGTTAGGGACATCTGCCACCTTGTGTCTAAAGAAGGTACTGCAGGCTGGTTTTAATTAAATTAAATCAACCAATTCTACAAACAGTGTAATCCGTGCCATAGAGTTTCCTTGGTTTTTTTTCCGGGCTGTGAGGCCATGTTCTGTAACACTGCAGACTGGGCCAGCCAGAAAAAACAGCAGTAGCAGAACATGTGATAAACCAACCTGGACACAAAATGCTATTTAAAAACACAGACATTCTGGACCAAGCCAACAACGATCATGTCAGAATGCACAGAGAAGCTATTGAAATCCACAAACGCCTGGACAACTTCAACAGGAAAGAAGAAACCCTAAAAGTGAACAAAATCTGGCTCCCAGTTTTGAAAAACAATAGAATCAAAACTCAACACTTACAAAGGAATTCCACCCATGGAGAGGGGGATTCCCAGAAGATAATGGCCCATCAACCAACCATTAGTCAAACAGACACTAACGAGCCTTGCATTTCTATACCCAGAAACTAACCATTCAAATACACAAATTTACATATCCTCCCCAACAGGGGTTCACAGCATATAAATCCCACACACACACCTACACAACCATTCTCTGAAGATGCCAGCCACAGATGCAGGCGAAACGTCAGAAAGAAACTCTTCCAGAACACGGCCTCACAGCCCAGAAAAAAAACAAGGAAAATCTATGGATGCCGGCCATGAAAACCTTCGACTTCACATTAATCCGTGCCATGTTTCAGGGGCCTAGGATTTTGTGATCTATGGTGGTAAATACAAGCACACGTTCTTTTATGATTGTTGACAAGGTTTGGTTAGTGCAGATATGGGCAGTTTTTATCCTCTGGATTTTATTCCAGGTCCTGACCAAACAATCCAATGTTTAAAACAAAACAGAGGTGGCACGAGGCAGAAGCATTTGGTCCTGTGGATCTTGGTCAGTCTCAAGTCTCGCCCCAAGGCCGTGGTCTTGGCAGAGTCAGAAATGCTGCTTCTGCCCCCTGAAGCCACTTCTGCCCTCTGGCACTTGCTGGGCAGCCCCCCAGCACCCTCTGCCCCTCGGCACCCGGTCCTTGGAGCCTCCTGGCTCAGGCGGGCACAGCGGGCAAAGGGCCAGCCCTTGGCTCCCTCCTCCTTTGCAGCCGCTGAGGCTGGGCTCTGCCGTGAGTGGGCCTCTGCAGCCAGGCAGGCAGGCGTTTTAGGGCCCTTGTTAGCATCGTGACCAAATCTTAGCAGTTGTCCAGTGGCACAAAAGGGTGAACTTTCATTAGTGTCTTTGCCAGATGTGTTTGGCAGTGTGAGGCGCCCTTTTGCTCAAGCCCTCCGTGTCGCTCTTCTGCACTTTGGTTTTCTTTCTTTGCTTCTACACTGCATAACCAACCCCCTTTTGGAGTCCGCCTCCCCTTGGCCTTTCCTTGAGGGGTACACCTCAGCCCAGGACTCCCCTGTATCCAGCAATGGGGAATTTGACTGAGCGATGGCCTGGGCAGGATTTGTTTGGGGGCCCAGTTCTCCCCTTGGCTGGGCCCACCAGCGGAAGAGCTAAAATGCTTCTCTGCTGCCTCTCTGAGCATCAGTAAAGCGTATGCTGCAGCAGTGACGCGTCATGGCACCAAAGGGACCCTTGGAGAGGCCTGGAGCGACACCCAGTATCCTGTGGGCCATGGGTGGGGTGCCTGCACATACGTGTGTGTGAGTGAGTGAGTGTGACTGCCATGAAGGTGAGCCCCTGGCAGGAGGCGGTGTTTGCTGGGGCTGACCCATTCAGTCCCCCTCCGCCTTCTGAGATCTGGGACTCTCTGTTCTGGGGAGTCTCTTCTCCAGCTCCTCCTCTGAGCTACTTTATGGGCTTTCTCTGTGCAAGGCAGACGCCTACAAACGCCGGTGTTGGTGCCACCCATCGCCTGCACTGGACACAGATTCTTTTCTGCTGGACTCAACCAGTGGCTAGTTTCATGCCCAGCCTGGCTGGGCCCCACGGGGAAGAGAGTTCAGCCCTGAAATTGGGTTGATCATCCCCACACCAGTCAGCCATGCAGCGAACATCCGGGCAACAGGAATGGCCTTGGGTCTCCCTTGGGAAGGGGCGAAGGCATCCCAGTTGCTTGTCTGTTTGGTGTAGGAAGTGGGGTCCTGCTCCTCTGGCACGTGCTCTGGTCCCACCCGTGAATGTAACCCTCCAGGGGGGGGAGGAACAAGGGGTGGCTTCTTCTGTGGCAAAGAGCCTTGCGTGTCCCCTCAGGGTGCCCTCGGGGGAGCTGGCAAGGTCAGACGTGGCTCTGGGCCCCAAAGGACCCACCGCCAAGGGGGGGGATGGCCTGTGTCTGCGTGGGGCCTGATGCTGTTTTGGGGGGGTCAGCTCTACCGTGAGGAGAGGCTGTTGGGGGTGCGGCGCCTCTGGGCCCGATCCTGCCTGCAAGGGGAGGACCCCGGGCCCCTCCTGCAGGCGGGATCTCCTCAGGCCGCTGTGGTGTTCTGGCAAGCAAGCAGTGATGGGGGGCCCTTCCCCTTCTCCTCCTCCTCCTGTAGAGCCCGGTTCTTGGAAAACTTGGCTGCCTCCCAGAAGGAGAAGATGTTTGCCATCTCCCAAGGGCGGGCGGAGGTGCTGGCTGAAGCCACTCCGGGTGCCGAGCAGCTTGGCCCAGGTAAGGCTGTGTGGAGTGGAAATGCCGGCAGCCCCCCCCCCCACCTGGCACCTGCCGCAGTGCCCAGAGCCCTCCCCTCTCCCCCCCCCTGCGTCTTCCAGAGTGTCCAGCGTTCCCTCTCTGTCCTCAGGGAGGTGGAGTGAAGAGCCGCGGTCCGTGTCGGCTGCGGGGCCCTGTGATGGCGAAGAGGCTGGGGAGGTGGCCCCTGGCAGCCGTGCCCTCCCTCCCCTTTGCACCCTCGAGGGTGTCTGCAGCAGCGTTACTTCTGAGAAGCCCCAGCAGCCGCAGCCGCCGCCGCCGCCGCCATGGACACGGGACCCGCTCTCGTCCTGGAGGAGCCCAACAGGGCCGGAAAGGGCCCCTCTTTTCCCTGCGGAGGAGAGCCAGGCAGGCCTCAAGGAGGGCAGGATGCCAGAAGAGGAGGGCAGCTGCCAGGGCCCAAGGCCGTTGAGGGCCCAGCTCAGCCTCGAGGCCGAGTCCAGCCTGCAGAGTCTGGAGCGGACCCTCATGACTCCCTTCAGGAAGGACTCGGGGGCTCCCCAGGCCCCCAGCCCTCCACTGCTAAAGATCCGGGACCTGGACTTCTCTGACCTGGGCGAGGAGGAAGACTTGGACGTCCTGGAGGCGACATTAGAGATGGAGGGCCAGATCGCGTCCCAGATCGCGTCCGGAGGGGTTGCTGGGGTGATGGCCCCTCCTCCCCCTCCCCCCCTCCTCCCCGGGTGCCCCCTCCCTCCCCCTCCTCCCCCAAATCTCCCCCCACCCAGCCGTGTCCCTGACCCTCCCCCTGCCCCCCTCCTTCCTGGCTGCCCCCCTCCTGGTGCGCCAGGCTCTTCTTCCGGGGAAGACGCCCACCCTCCCGCCACAAAGAAGAAGAAGACCGTCAAGCTGTTCTGGAAAGAGATAAAAAACACAGAGTGCTCGAGCCAAAGTGGCAGCGGAGGCCATTTTGGGCAAGCCACGCTGTGGGCCTCCCTGGAGAAGGTGGAGGTGGATGCAGCAAAGCTGCAGCATCTCTTTGAATCCAAGGCCAAGGACGTGCTGAGCTCCAAGGTAGGGACCCCTCGCCTTGGCCCCTCGGCCTCCTCCTTCCCTGGCTGTGGCCTCTCCTCTGCTCTGCTGCGCTCCAGCCTCTGGCTGCGAACGCCCTTTGGGCCTGGGACTGGGGCGCAAGGACTTGTGGGTGTCCTTTTCCCGTGCGGCCCCTGGTTGAGAAGGAGGCCTTTGCGCCGCCGGAATGTGGGGCACAGGAAGCCAGACTGGGGTGGGGGGGACAGCAGGGTCAGAGCCTCCCAAAGTGGGTCTGCTCTGGAGAATGGGGCACTGCAGGCCTTCTCTTTGGAGTAGGGGAAGAGTGGGGCCTAAGTATTTTGGATAAAGAAGAAGTATGGTGGGAGCTCAGCCGGGCAGCCAGCCCTCCCCCCTGCCCCCTTGTCTGCTCCCCAATTCTCAGCAAGGGGCAGTCGCTGCCCAGCCTCTCGGTCAGAGCTGGGACCTGCTCCGTGCAGCGCAGCCGCTCTGCCGTTGGACGTTTCCAGAGAACTCCGTGCCCCCTGGTGCCCTCAGAGGTGTCCCCTTTGCCACACTGCCCCAAAAGGATGGCGTGGCCTCTGGGGGCTGAGCGCCTTCTCTTTCTTTGGGGCCGGGGCTGACCCCGTGGCCCTGACCCAGGAGCAGAGCTGCTTTGCCACGCAGAGCCACGGGCGTGGGTGGGGTGAAGGAGGCAGAGGAAACCGGGAGGAGGAAGAAGAGTCAGCCGGTCTCTTCTCCCGTATCCCCCCCACACCCCCAAGAAAGCTGCTGATGGGAAGAAGTTGCTGTTGGTCCTGGATCCCAAGCGGAGCAACGCCATCAACATCGGCCTGACGGTCCTGCCGCCCGTCCACATCATCAAGCTTGCCATTCTCAACTTTGATGAGTTTGCCATTAATAAGGAAGGGATCGAGGTGAGAGGGTGGCTGAGTGCTGGGGGGGCGGGGGGGTTAGCCTTGAGCACGCGTGCGCACACGTGGCCGCCCCAGTGTCTGAGGCTCAAGCCTTGGGCTTTGATGGCTCCCACCCTTCCCACGGATGGACGGACGGGCGGGCGGCTCAGAAGGAGGCATCCTGTTCTGGCTGATCCCTCATGCCCACCCCACTGCTACCTCGTTACAGGAAATCTTTTTTAAAAATAAAATCCATTTTTACAACGTTATATAATACAAGTTTAAAGCAAGGAAAGACAATAACTGGCACAATATGCCATACTCCATTTGGAGAGATTTAGAGTTAGATGAACATTCAAGGAATAAGCCCAGAAATTGTCATCCCAAAGAAAAGCAGATATTTTATACTGCTAAATCCTTCCACAGAGCTAAATGAGATTGTAGGAGTGAGTATGTCTGTCTGCAGCATCTCTCTGAATCCAAGGCCAAGGACGTGCTGAGTGTTTACAAATGAAATACAAGGATATCAGATATCATGTTGCATAAAATCCAGGGCTCACTGTTGTTGTGTGCCTTCACGTCGTTTCTGACTTACGGCGACCCTGTCATGGGGTTTTCTTGGCAAGATTTCTTCAAAGGTCTTTGCCATTATTGCCTTCCTCTGAGGCTGAGAAAATGTGACTTGCCCACAGCCACCCAGTGGGTGGGGATTTGGATCCTGGTCTCCAGAGTCGTATTTATTTTGTTTAAATAAATATAAATAAAATAAATGCTCAAAGCAGAGGTCTTCTAAGCCGAAAAGACCAGCTTCTTTCCCTGTAGAAAACTGAGCCCACCAACCACCAGGCATAAACTGGGCGGTTGAGAAAAGGAATCAGCAGCAGAGGGTTTGGAAGCCGTTTCCTCTGCCCCTTGGCCCGTATACTGCTGAATTTTTTAAAAATGCATTGTTGTTACAGAAAATCTTGATGATGGTCCCGACGGAGGAAGAGAAGCAGAGGATCCAGGAGGCCCAGCTGGCCAGCCCGGACCTCCCGCTGGGCTCCGCCGAGCAATTCCTCCTGGCCCTTTCCTCCATCACGGAGCTCTCCGCCCGCCTCCGCCTCTGGGCCTTCAAGTTGGACTACGACGCCATGGAGCAGGTAGGTGCCCTCTCAGTGCCCACCCCCAGGGTAGGATGCCCCCTGCTGGGCTTGCTGTGGGCCGCAGTTGGTGCTGGGTGGGCGGGGTGGACAGGTGGGCGGGTGACACCCTGCAAGGGGCTTGGGGAGAGGTGTGGGGAGGCCGCCTTTCTTGATGGTCGGACTCTGCAGCCAAGTTCACCTGTGTGTTGGGAGGGGGCCCAGGGGGGCCCTGCTTCCTTCCCGCAGTGGGCTTGTGATTGGTCACTTTTGCTCCGGTGTCCTGAGAGAGGGGCTGCGTGGCCTAGTGGACAGTGCCCTTCCCCTTGGCTGGGACTGGGAAGCAGCGCAGTAGCGCCCCTCCTGGCCCAGAGGCCTTCCTGCCTCTGCATTTTTCTTTCTCTCTGGGCAGGAAATTGCAGAACCTCTGTTTGACCTGAAGCTCGGGATGGAGCAGGTGGCCAAAAACCACACCTTCAAGTGCATCCTGGCCACACTCCTGGCCATGGGCAACTTCCTGAATGGGTCCCAGGTGACAGGCGGGGCAGGATGGGGGCAACTGGGAGGGCTGGGGGTGAGGGGTGGGGCTGTGACTAGCTCAGGCCTGGGCAGGCGGGCGGGCGGGCGAGGGGGAGGTCGCGTTGAGGCAAGACGCAGACCCAGTGCGGGTGGGGGGCTTCTCTGAGAAAGGCTCTCCGTCCTCTTTCCTCCACTAGTCAATCCCAGGCGTACCTTCGGTACTGGAGGCTGTGGGGTGGGAGCTGAGTCTGTAGCTTCCTGGCCAAGCCCTACCCAAATTTTGGCTTTGGTTTGGATGGCTGAGTTTCTGAGCCCTGCTGATGTGTGTCAGGAGCTTTCCTCAGGCTGTTTGGCTGTCCAGCCCAGCACGGGGGCTCTCTGGGCTCGCTCTCCTCTTGCCCGGCCCTGCCCTGCCCAAGGCGGATCCTGCTTCTGGAAGCGGTGGGCCTCTGAGCCGGCTGGCGGGCTGGCAGGTGCCTCCCTCTCCCCCAAGGCCCACCCCTGTGGGCGGGCCCCAGAAGGCCCAGGTGTGCCTCGGTGAGGCATGGACTTCTAGCGGTAAGGGTGGTGGCCCTTGGCTCAGAGTGAGGAATGGCCACCATGGCTTTCCTCCTGCGCTGAGGAGAGCGGGGAACGGGGGACTCCCAGGCCCCGGAAGAAGGCAGCCCAGGCGAGGGGGTCTATACACACACACACACACACACTGCTCTGCTGCACCTGTAAATCCAGGAGGAGCTGTGGCTGATGAACAGAGGGTTGGTTTTCAGAGCCAAGGCTTCGAGTTGAGCTACCTGGCCAAGGTGTCGGAAGTGAAGGACACGGTGCACCGGCAGACCCTCTTGCACCACCTGTGCCACACCGTGGCGGAGAAGTTTCCGGAGACCACGGACCTCTACTCGGAGATTGCCGCCATCACGCGCTCTGCCAAGGTGAGGTGGGCTCTTGCTCCTTCCTGGGCTGCTGCAGCAGAGGAGGATGTTGGGGGCACTCCGTGCCGGAGGAGCAGCAGCCGCCAAGCCGTGTGAGCAGTTCCTTTCTTCCTTCTGGCTGCCTCCCTCCCTCCGTCCCTCCCTCCCCAGGTTGACTTTGACGAGCTGGCGGAAGGGCTGCTGCAGCTGGAGCGGCGGTGCAAAGCCTCCTGGGACAGCCTGAAGGCCATCACCAAGCACGACATCAAGCCGGCCCTGAAGAGCAAGCTGACAGACTTCCTGCAGGCCAGCACTCAGAAGATCACCATCCTCAAGGTGGTCCACCGGCGCGTCTTGAACAGGTGGGCTTCCTGGCAGCCATCTTGAGTAGGACGGCCTCTGGCAAAGGCTGGGTGGCCTCGGGAGCCACGGAGCCGGTTGCCCTCAGTGCCACGGGCAGCCAGGCCCAGAGGGGACGCCGTGGCCTCTCGTGATGTGCCCTTCCAACATTTCCAGGCCTCCGGAGGATTTCGAGCGCCTTCGCTGGGGTGAAAATGGGAGAAAGGAAAGGCAAGGGGGGAGGGAGGGGCTTCGGCAGCGATCCCGGCAGAGTGAAGCGCTTCTCTTCTCTCGCCCCCCACCCTGCCAGGAGCTGTGCCTCAGCTGGGCTTACTTTTAAAGAATTGTTTTGTCCCCATTGTTAATTATTGTACATTTAAAGTGTAGACCGAAAGAAAGAGGAGCAGAGAAAATACACAGAATAGGAACATGGGCGAGGCGTATACCTTGATACAAGCAGACTGTATTTCCAAAATACATTTTCTTGAGGTGGGACACATGTCAGGTACACATCCATGCGTGGCTGCAGCCATGAGCTCTTCTGGAGAGGGAATGATAGCTGGCGAACGTTTCTCTTTTCAGCCTTGCACTAGAAGCCTTCCAAATAGGTTTGTTCTGAAGATCCCCTTGAATGCACGAAAAACGGCATGCTGGTGTCTGAGATGCCCTGTGGAAGCCCCCCGCCCTGCCTCTGTGTTCCCCGAGACTTTGCCACTTGGTGAAAGCCCCTCGCCCTCCCCACACCCCGTTTTTTCCTCCCTCACCGGGTGCGGCTCCAGTCCTTGGATTATTTGTTTTTTCTGAGATCTGCTTCTGCCCTGTCCCCATTGGGCATCTTCACTTTAACCCCTGGGCATGATTCAGCCTGAGTCAGATGCACCCCACCTCCATTGCTCCCCCCCCCTCCCGGAGGCGCTTAGCTTAAAAACTGCCTTGCCACCTTTTCTCCATGACTGGCCAGCCGCCTGGTCCCCTCCTGGTTCAAGTGGAGGCCGTTGCAGACGGATCCCTGTGCTGTGTCCTGCTCCCCAGAGGGGTGTCCGTGGGGTGGGAGGATCTCCCTGTATCCACCAGGAAAGGAATTCCTCCTAAGGGAGAAACTCTCCTCCTCCCTCCCTGAGGAGACCCACATTTCTCCAAGGTTGCTGACCCTCCTCTCTGCCCCTCGCAGCTTCTCTGGCCCAGCCCCCTTTGGGCCGCTAGAGGAAGAACGTCCTTCCCGAGGGCCGAAAGCTTGTTGCCCAGACTGCGCGTCCCACGCATGTGTCTCCGTCACACACCTGTGGCATCTAGGGCAAGCAGTGGCCCGTGTGGGGCCTTGCCTCTGGATCTGGGGGTCGTTTTGTCTCCTTTTTTGCGAGTTGTCCCAGTAACACCCCAACTGAACAGCGGGCTGGGGGGGGAGGCTGGTGAAAAAGATGGGTCCTCCCACACAGAGGTTTCGGGGGGCTGGGCGTGGCTGCGGCCACTTCCTGGGGCTCACTGGCGTCTCCACAGGTTCCGCTCCTTCCTCCTCTACTTGGGCTACGACCGGCGCTCGGCGCAGGACCTGAAGGTCACGGGATTCTGCCGGACCCTGCGGGAGTTTGCCCTGGAGTACCGCACGTGCCGAGAGCGAGTCCTGCAGCAGCGGAAGAAGCGGGCAGCCCATCGGGAGAGGAGCAAAACGCGCGGCAGGATGATCACGGAGGTATGCGCTGCAGCACACACACCCCCAAGCCTTCCGGCACCTGTTGCCTCCTGGGGGGAACCTCCTCCATAGGGTGGGGTGGGGGCAGAAAATGGCAGGAACAGCCCTCCCTTGACAGATGAGGAGGGGCTTCCATGGCCCCTCCCTGGGTGCTCAGCTCAGCTCCTTCCCTTGCAGATGGAGAGGTTCGCAACTGCCCGCCCACCCGAGGAGGGCCCTGCGCCCGCCGTGCTGTCCGCCAGCCCCGAGCGGACAGAGGAAGCCGGCCACGAAAGCATGGCCAGTGTCCTCATCTCCCCCACGGAGTCCTCAGGCCGCCGGTCCCGGGCCAGCAGAGGTGAGGGGGGAGGACTCCTGGTGAGGGGCTCAGTGTCCAGCAAGAACTGGGCAGTTGGCTGGGCACCCCAACTCCCCTGGCTCTCACGTGCCAGTTGTCGCTAGTCCCGACGCCACCGGCGCCACCATCTTCCCGACAGCCTGGTCTCCGTGAAGGTGCGCCAGAACTTCCGGGGCTGGCAAGGTGGCTGCCACTTAGCAGGTAGTGGCCAGGACCCCCGCCCGCTTTGCCATCTGTGCCACCCACAGGCAGGTGGGCCTGCGTGGATCGTGGCCCAGCTACGGGGGCAAGAGAGGCACTGCCGTGGCACGGGGCCTTCTTGGAGGCTGCTTTGCAGTTCTTCCTGGAGGCTCACTGAGCTCTCTCTGGGAAGCCTGTGCAAGACTGCGTGAATGGATCCCAGGTCCCTTCCTGTGCTGGGTGGCAAAGGGCTGGGCTTCGAAGGAGGAAGGGGAGGGGGCTGGCAGCCATGGTGGAAGGGAGAAGGCCCAGAGGTGGGGCTGGTTCAGGAGGAGCCTCCTGGGGCAATGTCATGGCGGGTGGCTGGCCGGCTGGCCGTTTTCCTGCCTGGCTTTGGCCTCTTCTCATTGCTGCTGCTGCCTCCCCCATGGCGGTGGTCACCCTGTCAGCAGAGGGTCTTGCTGTCTGCTCCATGAGTGGGTGGGTGGGTGGGTGGGTGGGTGGGGGTATGGCCATGTGTCTGTTGGGGGCAGAATGGCACTGCCTGTCCTCCCTCCTCCATCCCTCCCAGGGGTTAGCAAGCAGAGTTCCCCCAGTGTGCCGCCCACCCCACCTCAGCAGGAGGAGGAGGCCACCGCCCCTGCTGCCCCCGGCTCTTCCGAGGACCCCTCGGAGGAGATCATGGACCGGCTGGTGAAGTCCGTCACACAGAGCGGCCCCCCTCGGCCGGGGGCCGGGAAGGAGCGCAAGCGCTCGCGGCTCAACCGGAAGTCCCGTGAGTCCGTCCCCCCCTTCTCTGGGGTTGGAGGGTGTGGGAGGAGGGAGACCCTGCCTGGGGGCTGCACCACGAAGGAGGGGCGTCCCAAGTGGGCAGGCACTTTTCATTTACGAATTGCCGTCTCTCCTGGGTCCTCTAAAATGTGATTTGTCATCTCTTTGTCCTGCTTTGCTCATTGACGGAAAGGACGGAGAGCCAGGCGGAGTAGCGCACCCACCTCCCCACCCCAGAAATCTTGCTTGGCTGCCCTTTCCCACCCAGCCGAGAGACCCCCTTCAGTGCCCCCCTTTGCGCAGTGAGGGCTAGGAACCTGCTCTTCAGACACTCGCACTCAGAGCCTCCCTAGAACCACCCCATTCCTTCTTGCCGTTTTCTCACCAGAAATGATGAAGAAAAGGGAGGGTTGGGGGGAAAGGCGAGAGGGTGGGCTTCTGCGACAGGGCGTGGGATGCCCCGGCCTCCGCTGGACGCTCTCAGAAGGAGGGAGAGTGCCCTCTTGGAACTGGGGAGGGGGCTTTTGCCACTGCAGCACACCCCCCGTGCACCTTGCCTGTCTTGGCCTGGCAGGAGCAGGGCTCGGGAGTGGCACTCCCAGATCGCTCCCCGGGGCTTCTGGGAGTTGGAGTCCCTAAAAGGTGCCACTCCCAAGCTCTCTGTCCGGGAATGGCCAACCAAGCGGAGTGTCCCTGGCGCCACGGCAGAGCAGCCGGTGCAGCCACTGCGACCTTCCCGCTCCCTCATCGCTTTTTGTTTCGCAGTGAGGCGGACCCTGAAGAACGGGCTGAGTGACGAACTGGTGCAGGCGTTGGGCCTGGCGCAGGCAGCTGGCGTGGCGGTGTGAGGAGGAGGAGGAAACGACGGTGGCCGTGATGGCGCAGTGTGAGGAGCCACTCTCACCAACGCCAGCAGGAGGAGGTGTCGGTGGCAGCCGCAGAGTCCGTCCCGCAGTGGCTCCAGTGGCTGAGCGACTCCCCGGGGGCCACCCCCAAGGGCCACGAGGTGGTCTGAAGGCCAGGGGCAGCATGGCTTCCAGTGAGGCCCTCCCAGGGGCTGTTTTTCGCATTTATGGGTTGGACTTGCATTGCTGCTTGCAGCCACAAACGTGGGGGAAAGGGCAGTGTGAAGCCCCCCCTTGTGCCTTTGTTTTCTCTGGGGGTGCACTTTCCCTGGTTATGAACAGTATTGTGTGTGTGTGTGTGTGTGTGTGTGTGTGTTAAGTATTTGGACTTTCTCAATGCATCACTCAGGAAGGTTGGGTGGGGGGGTGGCATTCAGGTTGGCACCACCAGCCTTTCCCCCGCCACTCGGGGCCCTTTGTGTCCTGTGGTATTTCTTCCACCTCAAACACCTTAAGCAGTCTGCCCCCCCCCGCCCAGCAGCCTGGCCTTTCTTTTGGGCGGCTTCGGCAGCCCGTGGCTCTGCTGCCCCTGCGGAGAATGGGCCGCGTGATGATGCCTGCTGCTGCCGCCATCGCCCGGAGGCGCTGCTACTTGTGGGGGGCTCTTGAGTCTGTGGGGCAGGCATGAGGAATGGGGGGCTGGAGGTTTAAAGTTTGGGAAGTAAAAGCTTCCAGGTTACATAGAACTCACGTTTTATTGTCAGTGTTTGAAATGAGAGGTGGAAAATACACGTTACTGATGACACAAGCTATTTGCCTTTTGTGTGAGTGTTACTTTGACACCTGGCAAAGGGAGCACAGGCAGCGTTTGTGTCTCCTCTCACTCCATCCCTACATTGTTATCCTCACAAAAACCCTGCCAGGTAGGTCAGGCAGGCAGAGAGAGAATTGAGCTCATGAAAATCATAGAATCCTAGAGTTGGAAGGGATCCCAGGGATCATCTGGTCCACCCCTCCAGACTTTGCTTGTTGTGGAGACGGTGCTCCTGTTGATACCGCCCAGAACTGCACTGGCTTTTTTGGCTGCCGCATCACACTGTTGACCCCTGTTTAGCTTGTAGTCCACTAAAGACTCCTAGATCCCTTTGCATGTACAGACAGCCCTCTAATCACAGTTTGAAAATATTCACACAAAAAAGTTCCAAAAAGCAAGCCTTTATTTGTCCCATTTTATATAAGGAACACTATTTTACAGCGCCGTTGTATATACTGGGACTTGAACTTAAGTATCCACAGTTTTTGGTATCCATGGGGGGCGGTCCTGGAACCAAACCCCAAGAGGTACCAAGAGCCCCGTTGTCCTGTTTTCAACTCAGGTGTCATGTAGTTTTGGCCCAACTCTCCAATCTGTCGTTTCGAATTACTGATTGGATCTGATTTGTATCCCACTCTTGTCCCATATGGGACCCAAGACAACCTCCACTCATTTGGTCTCATCTGCGAATTTGATTAAGTGTGCCTTCTGTTCCATCATTAAATCGTTGATAAAGATGTTGAATAACCCCGAGGCACCCCACTGGTCACTTCTCTCCAGGATGAAGAGACCATTGGTGAGCGCTGTCTGGGTTCGGTCTGCCTGCCAATTGCAGATCCACCTAACTGCATTGCTGTCTAGTCTACACTTCACCAGCTTGCCTGCAAGAATATCACAGGCGACCTTGTTAAAAGCCTGTTTCAGAGGTATAGTGCTGTCACTTCGTATCCACGGATTTAGTATCCACGAATTTAAGTATTCACTGCTTGAAAATATTCTTAAAAAATAATAATCCAAGAAGCAAACCCTGATTTTGCCATCTTGGGGACGCCATTTTGCTATGCCATTGCACATAATTGGACTTGAATAGTCACAGATTTTGGTATCCACAGGGAGGTCTTGGAACCAAGCCCCAGCAAAAATGAAGGGACAACTGTACTTCGTTAGAATGGGTTATATCAGCCAGCATGCTGAGTGATTTGAGGACTGGACCGCAACTCTGGAGACCAGGGTTTGAATCCAAACTCAGCCGTGGAAAGCCACGGGGTGACCCTGGCCAGGTGACACTCTCTCAGCTACAGAGGGAGACATGGCACACCCCCTCTGAACAAATCCTGCCCAGAAAACCCTGTGATGGGTTCATTTCAAGGTCACCTTAAGTCTGAAATGACTTGAAGGCATACAACAACAATAACATTATGGTTATATCCTTACTATGTTCTAATTATGAGATGCATCCCACCAGGTTTCAGAGGTGCCCATCAAATCATATTTGCTTTCCTGGGCTAAGAGTTCAAGTCCATCTTGTTTATTTCCCATGCTCTGTGCGTTAGAGCAGAGACAGCTTGGACCATGCGCCATTGTCCCCAGCTGATTCTTTGCTGTTTTTCTGTCCACCGTTGGATTCTTGCAGTATTCGTCCAATCCCCCACCGTACCATTAAAGCCATTTCTGTGTGTACCTGGGACCCCCTTGCTCTCTGGAATACCATCTTCCACCCCCATATAACTCAATTTGAAGCCGTCTTGGTCAGATTTGTGAGACTCCCTGCACGTACATTATTTCCAACTGCTGTGAGGAGCAAAGCTGTGAGCTTTGTGAATGAACCGGAATTTGAATTCAGGGTCCCCTGTCATACAGGATAGCAAAGCGATTCACTGGCATGCGCTTACCATTTCTTGACCTCCCTCTGCTTGCATCTTCCCAGCCTATGGGCCAACCTGCCCCACTACCCAGCCCCAAACGACAACATTAAAACAACAATAAGTGCTGCTGCTGCTAAGAAAAAGCTGTAAAAAATGAGTTGCCAGTCCCTAAAACCTGGAGCTGAGTGTAAAAAGAAAGCAGGAAATGGATGAGGATGATAACAATATTTATTTATATTTTACAACAAAAACGTTTTATAACAACCTTTCCACCGAAGGGTGGAATATCACACGTATATAATAAAAAATGAGACAATAAAACACAATCTTATACTGTATACTAGAATACTAAAATAATACCTGAAGCGAAGCACAAAAATCAGTGTGTATAGAGCCATCGTACTGTCTATCCTCCTTTATGGATCTGAAACATGGGTCACCTATCGCCACCACTTATGACTCCTCGAACGCTTTCATCAGCGCTGTCTACACACAATCCTAAATATACACTGGACTGAGTATGTGACGAATGTTGCTGTCCTTGAGCAAGCAGGGATCACCAGTATTGAGACCATGATATTGAGAACACAGCTGCACTGGGCAGGGCACGTTTCTAGGATGGAGGACCATCGCCTCCCAAAAATACTACTCTACGGTGAACTCGCCACGGGTCAGTGTAAGAGGGGCACTCCAAAAAAGCGATACAAAGACTCCCTGAAACAACACCTCAGGCTCGGCCAAATTGATCACCAACCGTGGTCCGCCCTGGCCTCACATCGGGAGGCATGGAGACGCACTATCCACAATGCTGCAGCCTTATTTGAGAACTCACGATGAACAAGTCTTGAAGAGAAACGACAACACAGAAAGAATCACAACCCAAAAACATCACCCAAGGAGACCTTCTGCTGTGTTTTCTGCAACCAGACTGGTTTATCTCGGATTGGCCTTTTTAGTCATTAGCGCGCTTGCAGAAAGTGCGGGATGAGTCCTTCCTGAATCTTTGTTTGTGAAGAAAAGCCAGAGAGATAAGATAATATACTAATACTAGCTGGACCTGGCATGCCATACATTGTTTAAAAATTCCCAAAAAAACACCCGGTAGACCCCACGCCCGGTTGCCAGGATCCCATTGCAGCAGCAACAGTACCCCCCTGCTGCCGCCAGTTCACCGCCTAGATCCCGTTGCGGCGGCATCCTCCCGTCGCTACCATTGTCAGCTGACTGCCTGGGTCCTGTTGCAGTGGGAATAGAAATTATAGTACTGTGTAGACTTAAACCATAAGTGGGAATTGTGCATCCTTCTTTGGAGGTCTTTAAACACGAGGCTGGGTGGCCATCTGTCATTGGGAGTGCTTTGATTGTGTATTCCTGCATGGCAGGATGGGGTTGGACTGGATGGCCCTTGGGGTCTCTTCCTGTTATTCTATGAGATTGGTGAACTATAGCCAACACCGTAGCACATTGTGAAGTCAAAGGCTTTCACAGTCGGCATCCATAGATTTTCCTTGGTTTTTTTCCGGGCTGTGCGGCCGTGTTCTGGAAGAGTTTCTTTCTGACGTTTCGCCTGCATCTTCAGCAAGTTAAAAGGTATAGACCTATAAGTTTGGCCACCAAAAATGGAAATCACAAGAAAAGTGGAGGCTGGTTGCACTTCCAGGTGACAGTGAGGATGGCCTGAAGTCCCTTCATGGAGCTCCATGGAAGGGAAAGCTGCAGTGGCCATGATTACCAATACGAAGACAAGTTCTGGGTGGTGATTCTTCCCTGGAGAAAGGGCGAGTGAAGCGATCACCCGCACAGGTTTGAGGACTTTGTCAATCTCACAGGGGCCATAGTAGTCAACCACAAGCAAAGTGGGGAGGACCACAGAAAAATTCCATCAAGCTCATGTCATTCTACGCAAGCCATCTAAGGACATTAAGCCTGCAACCTCACTTTCTGTTTAATTTCTGTTGTCCAGAAATTCTGGACCAGGCCCACAACGATCATGTCAGAACGCACAGAGAAGCTCTTGAAATCCACCAACACCTGGACAACCTGAACAGGAAAGAAGAAACCTTAAAATTAAACAAAATCTGGCTCCCAGTTTTGAAAAACAAAACTCCACACACACTCCGACACAACCATCCTCTGAGGATGCCAGCCACAGATGCAGGCGAAACGTCAGAAGTAAACTCTTCCAGAACACGGCCTCCTCACA
The DNA here is from genome assembly GCA_030847615.1 of Gambelia wislizenii. NCBI lineage: Eukaryota > Metazoa > Chordata > Lepidosauria > Squamata > Crotaphytidae > Gambelia > Gambelia wislizenii. Next base: position 43,214,749 of record JAUMIR010000008.1, read on the forward strand.
GCCCGGAAAAAACCCACAGAAAATCTAGTGTAGCACATGGTTTGGTCACTGCCACTATGCAGATTGGCCATGAGTGGCAGGAGTGGATTGTGAGGTGGAGAGGGAATTTGCATGTGGGTGGTGATTTGCGTGTGGTGGTGATTGGCCACTTCTGTCACTCCCTCGGCCAATCAGCACACTGAAAGAGGCAACATACCTAAACCCTTTGCACATACAAGAGGCAACATACCCAAGGTTGTGTATACTCAAGTGTTTTCTATGTATATATATATATAGAGAGAGAGAGATACTAATAAAGTCCTCATCAGTGGCTACGCATCTTGGCCCCTTAGGCAGCTTGATCTGGGGAATCTGGGGAAGGAAGGTCTTCAGCCCGTTACGAAAGCGGGGAAGATCCTCCTCCAGACGGAGCGCAGAGGTTGGTGGGCCTCCTCGCCTCCGAAGTATTCTTCCTGAGCGCCGCCTGGCCTGGGAGGAAGGTGAGGAGCCAGCGACTCAGGCCTGGGGGGAGTGGACAGGGCCTCCTGCCCTGGTCAGCGTCTAGGTCTGGCCCTCCGCCGCCACTCTTGGCCCCAGCTGAGCAGCCTGCCTCCTTGTCCTCAGAGGGCCAGCAGGTGGGGATGGAGGCCCAGCTTTGAACTGGGCCCGTGGCCACTGCCTCTGGGGGCCCAGCGAGGCTGCCCAGCAGAGACTCCTCCGCGTGGCCCCTCAGCCCAGCTCTCTCCATCCCTGAGTCTGCCCTCTGTTCGGGCTTTGCATGAACGCCAGATCGCAGCCAGAGTGGGAGGAGGCATGTGAGCCCTCCCGGCGGCGCCTTGTGAGCTCCGGCAGAAAGCCACGGCTCTTTGGCCACCGCTTACAGGTGCGGCCACTCCCTCCTCGCCCCGTAGCTGGTGGGCGCATGGCCTTCCTTGGCCGGGGTCACAGTGGCCCCCTCACTCTTTGGGGGCAGGCAGCTGGCGCAATTCCTCGGGGAAAGCAGCCAGGGCTCTGCAGTTTGTGAGGGGTGGCGAAGTGCCTCCGTTCTCCTAGCCACAGTGGTGGTGCTGGTGGTATGGATGTTGGGGGGCTTGTTATTGCCAGGGGCTTCTTCATCTCTGCCTGCTGGTTTCTCTTCCCTTCTTCACTTTTATTCAGCGCCCATTTGGGGACTCATGGGGTCACCTCTTCCCCGGCTCTTGCGCGGGCCCAAGCACACCTACCAACAGCCGGCCCCAGAATGATTCCCAGCATCCCAAGAGGCTTCTGCGGTGGGCGAACAGCAGTATCCGTGCCCCCCAACCTTTGGGCCACTCTGGTGCTGGGGTCTGAAGCAAACCCAAAGGTCTGTGCCACCCCAAACAAGGGTGTAGTCATAGCTGTCCGGTGGGGGGGGATGCACCCTGACCCTTGATTCATGTACGGCTATGTGTGCGTATGTAGGCAGGCGCACATCCAGCTGGTCAGCAAGAGGTTCAGAGTGGCCACTGCAACAGGGAATCCACAAGGCCTGGGGAGCCTCCGCGTCCCAGCAGGCAGGTTGCAGGAATGCTGTGTGTTCTGATATGAGGGTGCTTTTGCAAAAGATTTAAGCACCCTAAAACTACAGCAGAAATATAAACCTGGTGGGATAGGAGTGTGTATACATAAGATGATAGTTTTGATATCAAAGGACTATTGCAAATAACTGCTAGGCTACAGGGTTGTTGTTTTTTTAAGAGAAACTGAGATAAGGAGTCAAACTGAGCAGCTGCCATTCCGCCCCTTTTGTTTTCCTAACAACTGCTTTGAACTCAGGTGGTATTTCAGGTGTCTTGGGCAGGGAATTAAGGTGCAGCAATGACCCACACGCACACTGTCTCTGGAGATGGGACTTCCTGGTTCATTTTAGAGCCACCGGTTTTATCCACGTAGAGTGATTTCTCACCACCACCACCATAAAAAGTCAGATATTCAAGAGCTTATTGTAGGCATGATTGGAAAGCAATATGCCTAACATCCTCCCCGCAACACACACACACACACATGGTAACAGCAAAGGACAGTAGGTCACAATCTTACATAAAATGTTGGGGCATCCCCCCCATGTTGTAAGTATTAAAAGAAACAAACCTTAGCAGTAATTTAAACATTAACATTTTAACATATTAATGTTTTAATATTTCAGTTTAAACATTAACATTTGAAAACACTGTCAATTCCAGCAAATAAAATTCATTTCATCACTATTATGCCCACATTGTAAGAGAGAAGGTTGTGGCTGACGGTTGTTTGCTGTCAAACTGGCTTTGACGTGTGTGTATGTGTATATATATATATATATGCCTTCAAGCTGCCTGTCAACTTAATTTCACAGGGTTTTCTTAGGCAAGAAATCCTCCTCAGAGGTGGTTTTGCCAGTTCCTTCCTCTGAATTAGAGCCTCCAGCACCTGCGATTCTTGATGGCCTCCCATCCAAGGACTAACCAGGGCTGACCCTGCTTAGCTTTCCAAGATCAGGTGGGATCTGTGTAGTGCCTTGAGGGCATTTAGGTTTATCTGTATCTATATGTGCCTTCAAGTTGCCCATGATTTTTTCAGAGGGTTTTCTTAGGCAAGGATTCCTCCTCAGAGGTGGCTGCCAGTTCCTTCCTCTGAAATAGAGCCTCCAGTGCCTGGGATTCATTGGCGGTCTCCCATCCAAGTACTAACCAGGGCTGATCCTGCTTAGCCTCCAAGATCAGACCGTTGCTTTTAGGCCCTCCGTGCACCTGCATTCGAGTCTCCTGTCCACTCATGGCAACCCCATGAATTTCAGAGGGTTTTCCAGGCAAGGAATCCTGGTTTTGCCAGTTCCTTCCTCTGAAAGGGGGCCTACAGCACCTGGGATTCCTTGGTGGTCTCCCACCCAAGTATTCACCAGGGCTGACCCTGCTTAGCTTCCAAGATCAGACCCCATAAATGAGAGAAACCTGACGCTGCAAAGCAGTCCAGACTCCTTATCCCTATTTGGTAGTGAGCAGTTTCACAGGGATCCGTCTCTTGGGCTGAGCAATGGACCTTTCCCTGGGATGGCTTTCAAGCATCTCCATTTGATGGAGGAGGAGGAAGAGGCTTGTCTCCAAGCAGATACCAGAGGTGCCCGTTGACCCGGGCAAGGTATACAAGCCCTTGGCTAATGAACTCTGAGAATAATAAATTTTGACAATGTGTCTGTGCCAAAGGTACCTTGCAACCAACTGCATGGCTGTGAGAGCCATCTGGCTTGGCTTCTGGGGCAGCAGTTTGAAGGTCCAGTTCTTGAAGGCTGGACTTGGTTACGGGCGGGGGGCAGGAGCGGTGGCTTTTTGTCCTCCCTTCCCATTGACCGCCATGGGACTGCCTTCGCGGGTTCCTTTGGGGAAAGGACACCGTGCCCCGAGGGTCTTCGAGGGCAGTGATGCTCCTGGCAAAGGCTGCGCTGGACATGGGCTCTCGCCAGGTTCCTGCCATGGGTTTGCCTCCCTTGGTTGACCCAGGTTTTGCTGGCAACAGCTCAAAGGAACAACACTCTGCTCTTAACAATGCGCCTCTGCACACGCGTTAACATGGAGAGGAGCAAAACAAAACTGCTGTTCAAAGCCAGATGTGCACACCTGGACACTTCTGGGCTGGGGGCATTTTTGGAAATTAGGCATTGTCCCTGTCCAGAGAAACGTGATCAAGATGACCAAAGGCCCGAGGGCACTGGTTGTGTTTAGCTAAGAGAAGGAAAGGCAAGAGGGGAAATGAGAGCCGTCTTTTAACTAGTAGAAGATGGAGCCGGCTTGCTTCCTGCTGCTCCAGATGATAGGAAACCAACCAAAGGATTCAGATAATAAGAGGAGAGACCCCAGCTGAGAACTGGGAAGAGTTTCCTGATGGGAAGGGTCTCCTTTGGAGGCCTTTAAACAGAGATTGGATCGGCCTCTTTTGGGAGCGCTATAATTGTATGTCCCTGCATGGCAGAAGGGGGTTAGACTAGGTGGCCCTTGTGGTCCCTCCCAGTCCTATGATTCCATGAAAAAGCGTTGCCCACTTACTCAGAGACAAGGGCACGATCCTGTGGGTCCCAACAGTTCGCCCAGCCTTCTGGTCCCATGCAGCCAGACCTCTTGAGCCACTCTGGCCCATGGCACCGGGAAGTTCAGCCCAACGCATGGTGCTCACCGGAGAAGATGTGGGCAGCAGCCAGCTCGGCTCCCAGATCCAGTTTGCCCAGTTCTTCGCCTTCTGTACCTTAAATGGGAGGCAGGCACTGCGTGTGCATTTTAAAGATGGAAAGTCGGAAAAGCAGGGACCTTTTCCTTTGTGGCCAAGAGCATCTTAGCGGGAAACCCTTAATTCATGCAGGTAGCCAGGAAGAGAAGGTTCGCAGCTACCAAACCAGCCAGTCCATCCTTTGTAGGGCATTTGATGCAGACACAAGGGCTGCCCCATCCCCTGACTCTGCATGAAAACTTGAGTTTTCCATGCTGGCAATGACTCTTCCGAGGAGGCCCAGGGTCAGAACCTTATGTTCTGTTTTGCCAATGGCCTTGAGAGGCCTTGCAGGGTGCAATTGGGAGACAGAAGACGGCCTGGGGAAAGTGGCTGGGGTGGGTGAGGGTTTGTTGTGTCTGATGTTTGGAAAATCCCAGAAGCAGACCCTCACAAACAGGCAGGTCAAGGAGTGTGACGTGCATCCCCCTTCGGCCATGCAGGAATACCCGATCAAAGCACTCCCAATGACAGACAGCCATCCAAAGAAGGAGACTCCATTGCCACACTCCCAGGCAGCAGCATATGGCATTGACAAACAGCTCTTAAAATCAGGAAGTTTTCCTAATGTTTAGGTGGAATCTCTTTTCCTGTAGTTTGAACCCATTGCTCCATGTCCTAGTCTCTGGAGCAGCAGAAAACAAGCTTGCCCCATCCTCAATATATGACATCCCTTCAAATATTTCATAGAATCATAGAGTTGGAAGGGACCCCCAAGGGCCATCCAGTCCATCCCATTTCTGGCCTGCAGGAATACACAATCCAAGCACTCCCAATGACAGATGGTCACCCAGCCTCTGTTGAAAAACCTCCAAAGAAGGAGACTCCACCAGAACTGTGGGAGGCCCAAGTTCTTTTTAAAAATTATTTTCTTAAGGTTGTTCCTCATAGAATAAATGGCACACAAAAATAATAAACAAAGAGAAAGAAAAAAAGAAATACAGTAGGACCCCCGTATCTGCTGGGGATTGGCTCTGGGGGCCCCATGGATACTGAAAACCGTGGATAATAGTGAATGCCATTTAAAATAATGGGACTTCTGTTTTAAAATACCATACAGTTGCCTTGGAGGACTTATGGCTAGAGAGGACACGTTTTCTAGGAAGACTCCATGGTAGGTGTCCTGTTTTGTGTCCCGTGGATAATGAATCAGTGGATACAGAGGTCCTACTGTAGCAGAAAAGGAAAAAAGGAAGCAATATAGATGTAGAAGAAATAAGGAGTATATAGATATAGATAAAGCATTACTTAAGTGACTTCCAACTTTCAATTCAACATCTGTCTCTCTCTCTCTCTGCTTTTCTTCGCAAACGGTTTGCCCAAAAACATCACCCAAGGAGACCTTCTGCTGTGCTTTCTGCAACCGGACTTGTTTATCTCGGATTGGCCTTTTTCGTCATCAGCGTGCTTGCAGAAAGCGCGGGATGAGTCCTTCCTTAATCTTTGTTTGGAAAGAAAAGCCAGATAGAGAAATGTATTAGAAAGGGTAGCACAGGCTTGCAATGAAAAAACTTTTCTCCCCAAGATTGTAGCTGTTTTTAATGTAATTTTGGGTGCTGAATTTTAATTGTTTAAAAAAAAACAATAAAATTTACTATGCGCAGTTCTTTCACAAATTTTGTTATTGATTTCAATACTAGTTTTATTCAGCCATATAAGCGAAGATTCAGGAATGACTCATCCTGCGCTTTCTGCAAGTGCGCTGATGACTAAAAAGGCCAATCCGAGATAAACAAGTCTGGCTGCAGAAAGCACAGCAGAAGGTCTCCTTGGGTGATGTTTCCGGGTTGTGATTCTTTCTGCGTTGTCGATTCTCTTCAAGACTTGTTCGGTGTGAGTTCTCAAATAAGGCTGCAGCATTGTGGATAGTGCGTCTCCATGCCTCCCGATGTGAGGCCAAGGCGGACCACTGTTGGTGATCAATTTGGCCAAGCCTGAGATGTTGTTTCAGGGAGTCTTTGTATCGCTTTTTTGGAGCGCCCGTCTTACGCTGACCCGTGGCGAGTTCACCGTAGAGTAGTATTTTTGGGAGGCGATGGTCCTCCATCCTAGAAATGTGCCCTGCCCAGCACAGCTGTGTTCTCAATATCATGGCCTCAATGCTGGTGATCCCTGCTTGCTCAAGGACAGCAACATTCATCACATAGTCAGTCCAGTGTATATTTAGGATTGTGCGTAGACAGCGCTGATGAAAGCGCTCGAGGAGTCGTAGGTGGTGGCGATAGGTGACCCATGTTTCAGATCCATAAAGGAGGATAGACAGTACGATGGCTCTATACACACTGGTTTTTGTGCTTTGCCTCAGGTGTTTATTGCTCCAGACTCTTTGAATGCCAAATTCCTATAAAACCAGCATACATTTTTTAAAAAAAGTTTTTATGACCTCCAATTTTACAAAATTGGGATTTTCTTAGAAGTTACAAACTGATCAGTTTGACTGAAACGTATGTAAAACCTATGCAAAAAAAAACCCCAAAAGCAGCCTCCTTAAAGGTGAGAGGACTTGGCAGAAGCTTTCAGGAAGGGAAGACTTTTATTGCCCGCAGCCTGTGGCTTTCCCACTTGGTCCACTTGGTTTCAAGAGAGTAAAAGGCTGGCCGCCCACTCTCTTGTGTCTTTACTGAAAAGGTCTCTGTGCATACAGCTGGCGTTTCCTTAGACCTGCAGTTGTACTATTTGGACCATGGCATCATCCCTGTGGTCAGTTCACAGTTGTGTGAGCAGAGTTCCCCAAGTGTGGCAGATACATGTTCTTGGATGGTGTATAACTGCATTGTGGAAACGGCCGTCACACACTGGCAGAGTGCTCAGATCATCCCATCAGCTGTCCATCACTGGTTCCAGCAGAAGAGCCGTGTCGCACAACCATCACTCTGGGTATAGCTGTACATACATACACCTTGAAGGTCAGGGAAATACTGGCTGGAATACTGTGTCCAGTTCTGGGCACCACAATTCAAAAAGAATATTGACCAATTGGAGCATGTCCAGAGAAAGGCGACTAAAATGGTGAAAGGTCTGGAAACCATGCCTTATGAGGAGAGACTTAGGGAGCTGGGTATGTTTAGCCTGGAGAAGAGAAGGTTGAGAGGGGACATGATGGTCATGTTTAAGTATTTGAAGGGATGTCACGCTGAGGATGGAGCAGGCTTGTTTTCTGCTGCTCCAGAGACTGGAACACGGAGCAATGGGTGCAAGCTCCAGGAACAGAGATTCCACCTCAACATTAGGAGGAACTTTTTGACAGTCAGAGCTGTTCGGCAGTGGAACGCACTCCCTCGGAGCGTGGTGGGGTCTCCTTCCCTGGAGGTCTTTAAACAGAGGCTGGATGGCCATCTGTCGGGGATGCTTTGATCGGGATTTCCTGCGTGGTAGAATGGGGTTGGACTAGATGTCCCTTGGGGTCTCTTCCAACTCTGTGGTTCTAGGATTCTATGAGCTCTCCATGGTGCTGAAATTGTTAAGGACTAGAGGCTGGATGGCCGTCTGTCGGGAATTATTTGATTGTATATTCCTGCGTGGCCGAATGGGGTTGGACTGGATGGCCCTTGGGGTCTCTTCCAACTCTGTGATTCTATGATTCTAAGACTAATTCTAGCAGAAGAAATGGGGGGGGGGAATAGCATTCATCAAACAAAACTACTTTGAACAAGCCAATAAGCTGGGGAAAGGGCTGACCCATAAAATCAGGGGGCGAAGAGAGAAAAACTTAATCTTACAAGTTAAAATAAAAAACAAATTATATTCTGAACTTTCCATTATTTTTATACAGAATTATTCAAAGAACAACAAATTAAAGAAATGGAAAAAGATAAATTTATGAGCAAACAAAAAAAATAACCCACCAATCACTGAATCACAAAAAAAGGAAATAAATAACTCAGTAACTTTGGCTGAGATCTCAGCAATAATTAAAAAAAGTAAGAATGGCAAAGTGTCTGGGCTGGATGGTTACACATCTCTCTACTGTATATAATTCTCTCTCTATATATATAGAAGGGTATGTTGCCATTTACAGTGTGCTGATTGGCCGCGTGAGAAACATTCCAAACCAATCCTAGCGCTCTGTTGGCTGGCCAATCAGCACACTGGGAGCGATCAAACAGAGCTACGTAGAAGAAGCCATGCCATGTGACGCCTGCCCTGACCTGATGATACAATAGGAAAGCATGATGTTGAAAAGTGGGTGAAAATGGCTATTGCTTAAAACAATATGTAAGCCCCTCTGATAGCCTTGTGGGTGAAGAGCGGGGTATCAATCCATCCATCCATCCATCCATCCATCCATCCATCCCCCTCACGGAATTCACTGGGAATCCTACCTGTCTAAATGGGATCCAGCGCCAACCCACGCTATTTGGAAGGAGCGGGGCCCAAAACAGCAGAAACAACAGGGTAACAGCCTGCGCAGATTTCCCCTATTTTTTCACAAACTGCAATGCGGGTGCGCATTTTTGCTCGTTTGGAGTATAGAACAATAAAAAACTTGAAGAGAAGCACAAAGAAACTGATTGGCCAGGTGAGGGCGGGGATGGGGCTTGCTTGGAGGGCAAGCGCCCACTGCTGCCATGTTGGATTTTTGCCTTTGCTTTCTTATAACATTGGAAAATCGCTCCATCGCACCAGCGCAGCTTGGGATGAATTTTTAAAAAAATCAGCAGCGGTGAAGAACTAACACGAGTAAATCACTTGCAGCCTCCCTCAGGAATGTGAGGCTTATGGGGGCTTCCAAGGCCAGAAAAACCTTGGTTTTTTTCCGGGCTGTGAGGATGCCGTGTTCTAGAATAGTTTATTTCTGATGTTTCACCTGCCTTTGTGGCTGGCATCCTCAGAGAAGGGTTGTGTAGGTGTGTGTGTGTGGAGTTTTCTATGCTGTGACTCCCTGTTGAAGAGGATATGTAAATTTGTGTAATTGAATGGTTAGTTTCTGGGTATAGAAATGCAAGGGGGATTTCCTTGCAAGGACTTCCTTGCATTTCTATATCCAGAACTAACCATTCAATTACACAAATTTACATATCCTCCTCAACAGGGGTTCACAATATATATATAAACCCCAGACACCCTCCTACCCAACCATTCTCTGAAAATACCAGCCACAGATGCAGGCGAAACATCAGAAAGAAACTCTTCCAGGACACGGTCTCACAGATCAGAAAAAAACCAAGGAAAATCTATGGATGCCGGCCATGAAAGCCTTCGACTTTACGCTAGAAAAACCATTTAAACACGTTGCTGCTGCTGTGAGATGCCAATACTACGGGGTATTTTAGATTTCCGCCCCCTTCGTGTAGATGGGTCCCTAGCTGTATAGAAATAATGTTAGTTTGGCTGTTTGGATCATGTGCAGTTTTTCTTTTTAATATGTTCAATTTAAAAAAGAGAGGACTTGCCTTTGCTTCTCTCTGAGGTTGAGAGAGTGTGACTTGCCCAAGGTCACCCAGTGGGATTCAAACCTGGGTCTCCCAGCTAATGCAATACATGATCATGGCAGCAAGATAGTTGTACGCTCAAAATTGTAATAGTTCATTATTACCTCCAACAGAAGAATGGCTGCTAAAATGGAATGAACAAGCAAAAATGGACAAATTACCAGGTTTGATCAGAGAAAAATCATTAGAGACTTTTTAAAAACTTGGAAACCCTTAGTAGGAGAAAAAAGAAAAATGATTTAATAACTGTTGGTTTTGAAAATTAATATGAAATTGTTATCAGAAGATGTACAATGTAGTTTGTAGAAGGAGGGGCAGTATTTACAGAGCCATTGTACTGTCTATTCTCCTTTACGGGTCTGAAACATGGGTCACCTATCGCCACAAAATTCAGACTGAATGCCCCCCCTTCCCATCTGCCCTTTGAGGAGGGAGGACAGCCACAACATGTCTCCCTCCCATCCTTTTCTCTTTAAGGTTAGTTTAGGGAGGATCAGGTATCAGTGTGTATAGAGACATTGCACTGTCTATTCTCCTTTACGGGTCTGAAACATGGGTCACCTATCGCCAACACTTACGACTCCTCGAGCGCTTTCATCAGCGCTGTTTACGCACAATCCTAAATATACACTGGACTGACTATGTGACGAATGTTGCTGTCCTTGAGCAAGCAAGGATCACCAGCATTGAGGCCATGATAGTGAGAACACAGCTGCGCTGGGCAGGGCACGTTTCTACGATGGAGGACCATCGTCTCCCAAAAATACTACTCTACGGTGAACTCGCCACGGGTCAGCGTAAGAGGGGTGCTCCAAAAAAGCGATACAAGGACTCCCTGAAACAACATCTCAGTCTCAGCCAAATTGATCACCAACCATGGTCCGCCCTGGCCTCACATCGGGAGGCATGGAGACGCAATATCCACAATGCTGCAGCCTTATTTGAGAACTCACGCCGAACAAGTCTTGAAGAGAAACGACAACGCAGAAGGAATCACAACCCAAAAACATCACCCAAGTAGACCTTCTGTTGTGCTTTCTGCAACCGGACTTGTTTATCTCAGATTGGCCTTTTCAGTCATCAGCGTGCTTGCAGAAAGCGCGGGATGAGTCCTTCCTGAATCTTTGTTTGGAAAGAAAAGCCAGAGAGACTGCTGAGCCAAGTATCCCCCATCCTATACCTGTGCATTTGTTTTTTGTGGCCTAAATGTAGAATTTTGCACATATCTCTGTTGAATTTCATTCTGTTCGTTTCAGTCCAATTTTCTAGCTTAGCAAGGTCCTTCTGAATTCTGTCCCTGTCTTCCAATTTGTGTTAGCCAACACTCCGCGTTTTGTATTATCTGCCACCTTGATAAGGATTCCCTCTAACCCATCATCTAAGTCATTGATAAAAATGTTGAAGAATATCAGCCTCAGGACAGAACTCTCTCATTTGAAGTGTAGCCACTGATGATGATTCTTTTTGAACATGCTTTTCCAATCAATTCTGGATCCAAGTCTTCAAGGACTTTACAAGAACTTTACTCTCTTGAAAAGACAGAGGAGAAACCAAAGGAAGGCGCACAATTGTTGGCCAGCATGGGACAATTCTCACACGATGCTTCTCCCCCATTTCCTTCTTTAAGCAGAGTTAAAAATAAAAATAAAATCGCAGGCTGAAGCTGCTGCTAGTAAACAGAAATAAAATTCAACTTCTCCAAGTTTATTAGAAGGGAAGCACCCAAAACTGGGCTGCATTTCTCTCATTTGCTGCCATGTCCAGACCAGCACACAATTTAGCTTGAAAACTAATTTTTAACCCAGAAATCTGAGCATCACAATTGGAGGGTAGGCAAAGTCTCTTTACTTCTTTCCCTACAGCCTTAACGTCATCACTGAGGTGTTATTTCATCTGGTGATTTTCCTTGGGTTTTTTGTGTTCTGGAAGAGTTTATTTCTGACTGTTTCATCACATTTGAAGATGCCAGCTATGGATGCAAGCGAAACGTCAGGAATAACTCTTCCAGAACACGGCCCCACAGCCTGGAAAAAAAACATGGAAAAATCTGTGGATGCCGTGAAAGCCCTTGACTTCCTATTCCATCTGGCTTTGCTCAAGAGGTTCGGCAGGGTCTTGGGTCAGTACACAGACCATGTCACGGTGTCCTTGGCTGACCGCAATCATATCAGAGGGGGGTGGGTGGGGTGCAAACATAATGGCCCCCTCCCTCCCTCCCTCTCCCTCGGCTCTTGGCTGGCTGCACTTGGGGGCATTGCTAAGCTTGGTCACGTCTGCTTGTTGCCACTTTCGCCTTCTCTGGTGATGAAGTTGTAGATTGTGGAGCACCCGCCCCATCTGTCAGCGCCAGGGGCTTTAATTAAGCTGTATGGTTAACAAGACCTGTGATGATGCCTATCTTGACCAGTATTAATAGTTAATCCATTTCCAGAGACTGGAGGGCCTCTTCCCCTGGAGACACAGATAGCATCAGGAATGCAGCCTGGGTGGCCAGAGGAGGAAGAGGAGGAGGTCGCCAAGGGAGAAATGGGTGCTGCGGGGTCCTGGCACCCCGTGACGCCAGCCAGATCCTTTGAGTCAGTTTTAACCTGCAGTATTTTCCTCCCCATCCCAGCAGAGCCCACTGTTTACTTCAAGGAAGAAATCTCTCCCCACCCACCCCAAACCATGCTGTTTTTCGAAGGGAAGAGCTGAGGCCTCAGCATGGAAATCACCCAAGGACACAAAAGCATTTGGGGCTGGGGGGGGGGCACAGAAAGGCACAGTTCAGGCAGAAGGTGGACGCTGTTTTGCGTACTGGCGCTGGAGGGTGGTGAAGACGAAGGCAGGAGAAACAGGGCCTTGCAGCAGTGTGTCTGCACATGGCGATGCCATGGAGATTAAAGTGGGGGGAAGTGGGGCTCTGTCCTTTCCAGTCCTCCCCCAACAGGCAAGGCAAACAGCGGACGCCTCCAAAATCCCTGCCTGCCTGCGCACGTGTGAACAGCCAAGTTGGGAGAAAAGGGGGAAGCGGATAAGCCGACACCACGAGCACGTTTGGCCATCAAAATGGAAATCGTAAGAAAAGGGGAGGCTGGCGAAACAAGAATCATCATCCCTGGGCCTGTTTCAGAAGAAGTTTTGAAGTGGTCTTTAGAAGGTTCAAGTTGTCGTTGTTGCTGTTGTTGCTTACTTACGCAATGCTTACCTGGCCTGTTTGTTTCATTTCACATGTGTATATTATTAGATTTGAGTAAAATCTGTGACCTGTCCCCATTCTTTCTGTGTGAAGTTCTGCCTCTGGGACCAAATTTCCCATTAAAAAAGGGATGTCCAGGAATGCGCGGACTTAATTCATGGAGACATACCTGCCGTGGGGCCAGGGGCCTCTCTGTTTCTAGCCCCCCCCCAAAAGGAGGCCTCCCCTTGGGCCAAGGTCGTCCTCTCTGGCTAACAGGACTCCAGAGGCGGAAGGACCCCCACCCCACCCGGGGTTGCCCCCTTCCCTGCCCTTCTCCCCCCTTGCTGCTGCTGCTGCTGCTTTCGGGGCCAGGTTGTGGCCACGCTCCCCCTCCCTCCCCGGTGGGGAGCAGTAGCCATGCTGTAGCCAAGAGGGGCCCCCTCACCCCCTTTCTTCTCTGAGAAGGGTGGTCTTCAGAGGAGGGGTTCCCCTCTTCTCAAGGTGATGGGGGCCCCTGGGGGTCCAACTCTGGGTCCAAGATAAAGAGCCACACAGAGGGCAGGGGACCTGGGAGCACGAGGTGGCCCATCATCCACACTGAGGTGCAGCTGGACCGGCAGGCTCAGCAGGAGCAGGCGGCCTGTGGGTCACCTGGTCAGAGGTTATCCCACGGGGGGGGGCACCTGCACACCTGATTTTGCACCTGCAGCTTGGTGCCACCCTCTTTGGGGTGGGGGCAAGTGACCCCCTCCTCCTGCTCCCTCCCCCCCTCCGCAGCCCCACAGCTGAGTCGGGGGCCCATCAGCCAGTCCTGACCTGGGCTGTCCAAGCGCCCCCCCCCACCGCGCAGGGCAGGCTGGGAGCCTAGGCTTAGCCGGGGGCACAACCTCCCCCCCCGCAGCCCCTTTCTTTCGCCTGACCTCCATGCCCCCCAGCAGCTTCCGAGGGGACCAGAGCTTGGAGCTGGGCTCCTTCTCTTGGACTATAACTCCCAGCCAGCCAGCCAGCCAGAGATTGGAGAGAAACTGCCCCAGGCAACCTGGATGTGGTGGTGTCACTTTGGGGGGGGGGTCATTCCGGCGTGGAAGTGGGGGACCCGGGCCCGCCCCCGATGCTGTCGGAGCGCAGCTCCCAGCATCCCCGGCCCTCAGCAACGCGGCCCAGGGGCTGGTGGGCGCTGCCGTCCGAGCGCTGCCGAGGTGGGGGAGGGCCCGGCCTCCTCCGCTTTGGGCTCCGTCCGTCGGTCTCCCATCCGGCGGGAGCTGAGCAGGGCCTGCTTAGCCGTGGCCCGCTCCGCGAGGGAGGGAAGCAGCCCGGCCTTTGGGAGCCGCGACGCCGCCTCCGCCTCCGCCTCCTCCCCGGCCCCGACCGAGCGGCGCTGCCCCTTTCCCCGGGCCGGACCCGCCGCGAGGGGCGTAGGGGAGCCCGGGGGCCGGGCGCCGTCGGGGGGCGGCTCGGCTCGGCTCGGCGGGGCCCACGCGCGGGGCCCCACTCGCGCCGAGGGAGGGAGGGAGGGAGGGGAGGGGCCGGCCCGCCCTCCCCGCCCCTCCCTCCCCCCAGCCTCTATATCCGCGGCGGCGGCGGCGGCGGCGGCCCGTTGGCTCTGGCTGGTGGCGCCTCTCCTTCCGGCCGGCATGGAGCCCCCGGGCGTGGGCTGGGCGCGGGGCTGGCCGTGGGGCTGGCCGTGGCGGTGGCGGTGGGTCTGGGGCCGGGGGGCGGCGGGGGCGCTTCTGGCGGCGCTGGGGGGGGCGGCCCTCTCCCGCGCCCTCCTCCCGCTGCCGCCCCCCCTGGCCGCCCCCCTGGCCGCCCTGGCCGCCCTGGCCGCCGCCTGGATGGCCCTCGACGGGGCCGCCGCCCGCAGGACCATCCCCGCCGCCCGCGGCCGCGCCGTCCTCGTCACCGGTGAGTCGTCCGCCCCCCGGGACGGCGGGGGGCTCGGCCCTCGGAGGGGTCGCTCCTGGGCCCCGTCGGGCGCCTCCCCGGCCCCGGCTTCTGCCTCTCGGTCGGCCGGCCGGCCGGCCTTGTCCCGGGAGCCTGGCAGACACGTGTGCCCGGCACCCTGCATTCGCACGTGGCTGGGCAACCCGCTCCTCGGCCTCCCCGAAAAGCCCGCCGGGCGAGGGAGGGAGGGAGCCTTGCCTGGTCCGGGGGCCTTGAAGGGCAAGCAGCCCCCCGAGGTCATGCCGGGTCAGGGGACGCCGCGGGAGCAGCTGGGACTCCAAGGCTGAGCCGTCCGGAGGGAAGCCCGCGGGGGAGCCCGGGGCCGAAGGGGCGGAAAGGGAGGGTGCTGGGGGTCTCTTTCTCCCCCCCCCCCGTGGCACTGCAAGACCCCATCCCCAGGGCCCCGGGGTTCGGGGGGAGGGTGTGCTTGTGCTCCCCGGGACCCCCCCGCAGGTGCACCCCCGCCCTCTGCTGTGTCCCCTCCAACCCCCCCACACTCACCGGGCAGTGCCAGGGCTGGGGGGGGGGCAAGGGGGCAGAATGAACCCCGATCCGCTTGGAGCGCCCCGCTGGGAAGCCGGGAGGCAGGGGCTGCGAGTCCCACCGGACAGGGCCTCCTCCTGGCGCCAGCAGCCGGGAGAAAGCAGGGGGGGGGGTCTCTGGACACGGCTGGCAGCCTCCAGGGACCCCTGCCAGTAAGTATAGGGATTTTGGGGGGCACTAAGGAGCATGTTAGAGAAAGGCTGTTCTTCTTCTGGGGGGCCAGAAGGACTCGGAGACCCACAGGGGGTCCCCACACAGCCCTCTTCAGGTGAGGAAGGACCCCCAGACAGAGCATCTTTGTCACTTCTGCTCCCACCTGCTTGGTGGCCCTTGTCCCCCGAAACCTGTCAGGTAGCCTTGACTCCCCCTTGGAGGATCTGCTCTGGCCGAGGCCTGGCAAGAGGGGGCAGGAGCATGTCTGGGGGGGCCTCCATGGGGGGCAGCAGCAGCCCACTTGCAAAGTGAGGAACAATGGGGGGCTGATGGGACCCCCCCCCAGGAGCAAAGGTGGGCACCTGGGCACACCCGAGCTGCCAGCTGCCTTGTCCAGAGGCTCCCTTCCTTGACTGGCCGGCCTCCCTCCCCCTCCCCGTGGGCCCTTGACCCTCCTCTTCCTCACCAGGCAGTTGCATCCTGGGCAAGAAAGCCAGCAACTCTCCTCCCGTGGCTCCCCAAAAGACAGGCAGACTGAGAGGGGGGTGCAGAGCAGTTTTCTGAGGGGGGCATTCAGGCGTTCCCTCTGTTCCACTGTTGCCTTTGCTCTTTTTTTGGACTTTTTGAGGGGGGGGGGTTGAAAGCTGCCCAAACTCCTGCAGAGTCCTTCCACCAGTGGCTGCAAAAGTGGGAAATGCACCAAGGCCACGGTGGGGAGGGCTGGCCCGTGGGGAGGGCTGACCTCCGGGGCCTGGGAGCAGCCGCCCAGCTTGCCCTGGGACAGTCTGAGGGACTTTGTGGAGTGGCCGGACCCTCTCTTGCCCCGGCTTCTCTTCACATCTGGGGCTCCACCCACTAGGCAGGCACCGGGCGACCCTCCTGGGAGGAATGAAATGGGCAGGGAAAACAACAAAGCCCAGAATCCCTGGTGTTGCAACCAGGAAGCCACCTGTTTCCTTTGCTGCTGCACCAAAAAGGCTCTTTCGGAGCACAAGGAGAGAAGCAAATATTTGCCAGGAACAAGAGGATGGGATGCCAAGGGTGTGTGTGCATGCCGCGTGCGCACGCGTGCAGTACCTGCTGCTCGCAAGTTCTCGTTTGCTTTTTTGACCTTGTTTTGCATCCTCTGTGAAGAAGCAGAGGGGGAGCATAACATCCTTGTGATGCAAAAGCTCCCTTGTAGGGAAGGAATGGGGGTCCTTATCTGCCCTTTGTGTCCAGCCGGCCATAAGAAGGCCTGGCTGGGGACAGAGAGGCCACCAGTGTGTTGGCGTGGGTGAAGAGTGGTCTCCAGGGCGGCAGGGTCTCTCAGCAGCCCCCAGGCCAGAGAAGGTGGCTAGCTGGGAGATGGTAGCCCTTCAGGGCTCCGGGAGCCAGTGGGGTCAGTCTTGGCCAGCCCACCCCCCAGCTGTTCCCACACAGAGCCTGAAAGTGTTGCTTTTTGTACTACAACTCCCAGAGTCCTCAGCCAGCATGAGCTATGGAGGTCCCCCCAACCCCACCATCCCCATGAACACCGTGAAGGCTGGGTGGAATCTCAGGCCCTCATCAGGGTGGGGGGATTCGTTTTTTAATTCGTTATAAGTTAGAGCCAGACCTTGTGCTATTGGAGTGGGGTGGGAGTGATCCCTTTTCCCATGCAACTTCAGGACTTGTGGCACTGCTGGAAACGGTGTCTTTGTGCGGCGTTTCTGTCTGTCCGTCCCTTCCTCCTGGGCCGTTTTCCCAATTACTGTAAATTGCTTCCCTGAGGCTGCGGTTGCCCAGCCATGGGGGAGCTGAGTTTCTCTCCCTTCCCTCAGACTGAAAGTGCCTTTGGCTTTATTATTTAGACCAGGAGTGGTGATGGGGGGGGGGGAGTTATGTATCCACTTGTCCAGCATTGCTGCTCCAAGCGAAACTCAGGGCACTGCCCTCCCCACAAATTTGCCTGCTTTCACCCTCCTGCTGGGCAATGCCTGTTTTTCTTCCTTCTGTTTGTTTGACTCAGGTTTGTTTCCTTATAACAAGTTTACCAAGGAATTAGCATCTTTAGTGTTCCTTTGGAAATGCCAAGGATGGCTTGTGGCTCTGATGGGGGGCACAGGGAGGGCGAAAGAAGCCACGTCCAGTTTAGGGCAGGCAGGCAACTGTAATGGCTCCTTGTGAAGCGATGCACAAGAGAATGAATGGGCCATTAAATCCGAGAATGGCAAGATCCCTGGACCTGGTGTTCACCAGAGTTGGTTGGCTGATGCCGGCTGCTTCCTCTGGCCCAGCAGTGATGGCAGGTGGTCCCACAGCATTTCCAGGGGTGAGGTGGGGCTGGATAGGATTTACTTGGGAACAGATAAGTGTGTAAAGAATGGCCAGATGTGAAGTAGAACAAAGCTGGGCTTTCCGCACCTAGTTTGAGCTGGTTTATTATTCCCTGGTTACTCCTTTCTGGGGGAAGGAGAGGGTTGCCCAAGGACCCTGCACGCCCTCCCTCTCCTGCCTGGACCTTGTGCCAGGGAGCCCACCGGGCGGGCGGGCGTGAAAGGGCGTTATGGGTTGGAGGGCGCAGCCCCTCCGAGAGTGCCGGAGGAGCTACTGGCCAGGGCTGCCTGAACCTGCCAGCAAGAGGCCTGGCTTGGTTGGCCCAGGCTTCCTCTGCCAGCTTCAAGATTTCCTCCAGTTCCTCAGGGGGTGGCAGGGGGTGCCAGGTGATGAGCCCCTCCCCAGTTTCTGCTTGCTTGTAGCTCAGACTGTGTGGTGAAGCTAAGTCCAGGCAGCCTTGTTTTCCCAGAAGCCCCCTAAGAGGCCCAGGCCATGACTGTTAGCTGGCAATGCCCCCTCCCTTTTGGATCTGCTTTAGAAAGGAAATCCAGTTGGTGTTGTGAAAGCACACATTAATCTCAGATCCTGACCAGTCTTAGCTAAAGGAGGCTGTGCGTAAATGGGCCAGCAGCTTTTCTGCAGATGGGCACTGCCTCCTCCCAGGGTGCCTCAGTGGGTCGAATGGAGAGCTGGAGAAGCCCCAAAGAAGCAACCTGGCCCCCTGAAGCCCTGGAGGCAGCGCATAGGCAGTGGCCTGGGTGGGCTCCATGTAGCCCCCCAAGCTATTCCTGCAGCCCCTGACTTCCGCCATTGGGCTTCTGGGACCCCACCCCATCCCAGAGGCTCAATGCCCAGGGCAGCCGGCAGCAAGACTTTGTGCTTGCAGAAAAGCAGTGCTGGGTCTGGTTTTGGGGGGCCAGCAAGGAGCCCCTCTTGCCTCCCTGGGGACTGATGGCTATGAGAGAGAGAGAGAGGCGTCCTCAGAAAAGGGGTTCCCCTTCCCTACTCCCAAACCCTGTGGGAGGTGCTGCGGGGAGCTCCCGCTAGGGATGTGTAGCCCCCCTGTGCCATTGGCCTTGAAGGCAGGGCCAGCGCTATTTCCAGAGGGTCCCTCTGAGGGAAGCCTGATTTCTCCCCCCCTTCCCTCACAGTCCTTGAGCCCAGAGGGGGTGGAAGGGAACACATCCAAAACCGGCCTGGCCAGTCCTGGGGTGGGGCTGAAACCAAAGGGCCCCCCTCACACCTGACAGAGGTGGAAGCCCCTCTCCCTGGTGAACAGGCCCTGCTTTCTCTCTCTCTCTCTCTCTCTCTCTCTCTCTCTCTCTGTGTGTACCCTGGCCTGCCTTGAGGGGGGCCTTCCGGCTCTTCTTGTTTGCAAAGCGAGGGGCCTGGACCTGGAGGCATCCCCTTCCCCCACAGGGAGCCCAGGTGTGTGAATGTGCATCTCTGGGGGACACACCCAAGCACTGAGCCTCTCTTTGCTCGGCCCTTTGGGGGAGTCCCCCCCCATGGGGCACAGCTGCCAGGGACCCCTTGTGTGCCAAAGCGGAGGAGTGGCTGCAGAAGAGCCTTGCAGGGTGGGCACACCCTGGCACCCTCTAGGTAGGCTGGATTACAACTCCCACCATCCTTGGCCACTATAGCCAATGGAGGTGCTGTGGAAGGATGGTGAGCATTGTCATCTGTAGAGTCTAGATTATATAAAATATTCTCCCTCTGCATTGGTGTGTTGCAGTTACAGTGGATTATTTAGCAACTTTTCAGCAAACTGTCTACTATCCGCAGCAGAAGATTATGTAGACATGGGAAGACCTGGGGAATGGGGGGCTTGTGTTTTCTGTATCTCCCCCACTCTTCACTTCTCTAGAGGGGGAAATTGAGCAAGGGAAGCAGAATGGATTTTCCTTGTTTTTTTCCGGGCTGTGGGGCCGTATTCTGGAAGAGTTTATTTCTGAAGTTTCGCCTGCATCTGTGGCTGGCATCTTCAGAGATGGCGTTCTTTGAGGATGCCAGCCATGGATGCAGTCAGAACATCAGGAATAAACTCTTCCAGAACACGGCCTCATAGCCTAGAAAAAAACCAAGGAAAATCTATGAATGCTGGCCGTGAAAGCCTTCGACTTCACATGGAAGCAGAACGGTCTTCATGGCTTCTCCAGACCAGCCAGTGTGTATGTGTGGGTGTGGGGTGTTCCTCCCCTACAGTGGTGGGTGGGTGGGTCAGGGTGGCCTGGACTTTATGCACTCCTAGGAGAGCCCTCCCCCAATACCCCATTGCTTGAATTGGGGAGAGTGGGGCTGTTTCTCTCCCCCACCACTCCGCCCAAACAGTAATCACTACTCCACTGTTTCCTCCTGTTTCTGTACCCCTGCTATGTTTTTGAGTCTCCCCCCCCCACACACACACACACACGCACGCACCAAAGAGAGCGTGGGAATAGCCTTGCCCGCATCAGGTCAAGTCAGGGAAAAATCTCTCACTGGACGTGGACCCAGTTTCACATTTTAAACCCACGTAGCTCTTCATGGCACCACCAGGACTGGAAGAACAGACCCTTGTTTGGCTCTGTGACTGAGAAGGCAGACCTGCCGTGGCCGGGAGGGAATGACCCCCTTGGCCAGAGGGACGTCTCTGTTGGTCACTGGCTACAGGCCTGTCCAACAAGCCCAGAACCAGAACGTGTGTGGGAGGGAAGGCGGGGAGGGCGGGGGTGCTGCAGCGGCCACCAGCAGGGCCCGTGGGGCCTGTCCTGCCCCTGACCGCTCTGGTGCCGGCACCCCAGTCCTTTGGCCCCACCACCTGGGCATCCCGCTGTGCCCCCCTTCGTGAGTGGCTTGGGGTCCTCGCTGGGCTCCCCTGGCTGTATGGCTCCCGCGCAGGGGCCCTTGCTTAGGCGCGGTAAGGAGGTGCTGCTGGTGACCCCTGTGTGCAAGTCTTTTAAGATGTATGGCAACCCCAAGCAGGGCCTATAAAGGGGGGGGGGGTTCGTCAGTGTGTTGGTCTGGGGCCTGAAGAGCTGAGGAGGGGCCTGTGAATTTCTGATGACCCCCTCCCTCAAAAGGAAAACCTCACAACCCCCTTCCATTGCATTATTTGACAAAGGTTAGCAAACTTGCAGTTCTTAAAATATTTTCTTAGCTTTTTACTGGGACGTGGCTATTCATCCTAAGTATTCGTTTAGATGTCTGAATTCCGGTTGTAAATCCTCAGTTTTGAGAGGAACCCCCACTGCGGGGTGGGGACATAAGCAATCTTGTTCCGTAGGTTTTTCGCAGATTTTTTTCTGGCTGTGAGGCCCTGTTCTGGAAGAGTTTGTTTCAGAACATGGCTTCACAGCCTGGAAAAAACCCACGAAAAACCTATGAATGCCAGCCGTGAAAGCCTTCAACTTCACAATCTTGTTCTGCCTTGTAAAATTTCTCTTGGTGTCCTAAGGTGATCCTATCATGGGGTTTTCTTGGCAGGATTTTTTCAGAGGGGGTTGCCTTTGCCTTCTCTGTGGCTGAGAGTGTGACACTTGTCCAAGGTCCATGACAGAGCCAAAGGGATTCGAACCCTGGTCTCCAGAGACCTAGTCCAGTGCTCAAACCACAACCCACCCTCAGCCGTCCTCTGCAGGGCTCCCCCTCTGCTGCATCAGGCTGTGCCAGGGAATGGGACCCCCACACACACCACCGCCTTTGAGGGGTGCCTCCTCTCTTCTTGGTGATGCCTTTTGCAAAGAGGGGCTTTGCCACTCTCTCCTGGGGCGGGGGGGGTGTCTTTGCAAAATCCTGGAGCCGGAGGGACCCTTGGCTTGGAGGGAGCTCTTGACTGAGGAGCTCCATCTCCAAGAGAGAAGGACCTCTGAGGAAGGAGGGAGGAAGAAGGGGTCCCCCCACCCTGAGATGCAGCCCTCCCCTGCCTGCTGCCCTTCTGTGAATGGAGGAGGTGGAGGTGGGTGCCGGAAAGTTCTCTGGCCAGCCCCCCCCCCCATGGCCAAGTCAGTTGCCTGATGGATTTGCTGCTTGCCCCCCCCCCCGCCCCGTGGGCTGGCTGGAGAGCCACCTGAGACCCAACGGCAATCGCTTTCGCCTGGCAGCAGATTGGCATCATCTGTTCCCATGAACTAATTTCAGAGTGACATCCTGACGGAAAGAGACGCTGGAGAGGCTGGGAATTATGGGGTGCCTCAGGAGGTGCCTGAGATGGTGTCTGTCCTCTGCTAAGAGGGTCACTGGGGAGGGTTGCGAGTGCGACTCCTGTAATGCCTGCAGGTGCGTGGTGTTTGCTGGCCGCTCAGAGCAACTGTTGCTGTGGCTCTGGGTTGGTGGAAGGAAATGCTGGGACCCTCCTCAGGTCTTTCCCCCACGACCCCCTTCTTTTGGGGCCCCCCGTCTGAACCTTCTGCCACCACCCCTTCCCATGGGCTGCCTGAAGCCCCCTCCCCTCCTGGGTGCCCAGCTGTGCCCCCCCATCACCACTTGGGCTGCCCCCGCTGCTCTCCCAGCCTTCCGATGACCCTGTGTCTCCCCCCACCCCACACAGGCCTGAAGATGCTCCTCTTGCCAGGCAAGACTCAGGCACCCACATGCCTCCTGGGGGGTGTGTGGGGAGAAGGCTGTGGCGGGGTCCCATCTGCCTGGCTGGCCAAACCTGTCGTTTCTCCGGCATCTCTGGCACCATCCTCAGGACGAGGGTCGGACGATGCTCCTGAGACAATGCGCCAGTCTGGAGTCCTGGCAAGAGGCTGCCCCCCTCCCAGACCCCCTCCCACGGCACTTCCAGGGGGCTCATTGTACCCCCAGGGACCCTGAGCCTTGTCTGCCTTCCTCTCCTAAAGGGGAAAGCACGGAAGGGGATTCAGGTGGGAGCAACCCCTCCAGGAAAGGTCGTGGAGGAAGTGGGGTGGGTTGCAGCATAATGCCCCCCCAGGTGCCCCTCACGGGCGCTGGGTAGCGTTTTCCTCCCTCAGGAAGGCGATCTCAGTTCTCGACATTCCTGGGAAGACTCTCAAGCCCATCAGCCTGTTGCCCTCTCACCCCACCTCCTCCTGTCTGCCCACATGCTCAGGCAGGTTGCCTTCCCCCCGACTCCTCTGAGAGGGGCACCCCAACATCACTCCCTGTGACACTGGCAGTCCCCTCCTCCTTTCTGCTCATTTCTGGGGTGCTCACTGGACGGGGGGGGGGAGGCAGCAGTGAGGGTGTGAAGCACAACGCCCGTTCTTGGGTTTTGGTGTGAAAGAGAGTGTGCAGAAGAGGGGGGTCTTCTCTCTCTCTCTCTCTGAGGCATTTGCCTGGGGGGGAGGCTTGTGCAGGAACAGCTGCAAGTGGGGTCGGGGACACTGGCATGCCAGCCTCTCACAAAGGAAAGTGGGGCGGGGTTCTGGGGAGGCAGCTGGGCCTCTGTTAGGGCAAGCTAGAGCCCCCTCCCCGCCATCTGATGCTTTGCTTTGCAATCGGCACTGTTGCCACACTGGCAGGTTCCAAAAAGTCTTTCCTGGTGTGTCAGGCACAGCAGTGTGTTGCACGCTTATCTGGGTGTCTTCCTTAACTGCACTTCTCGAGGCTCTGGGGACGACCTGGGAACTGAGACCGGCTCCGTCTCATAATGCCAATGGCTTTTGCAATGTGGCTTCCTTCCCGAAAGGGGACCCCAGAGTGGGCAGCGAGCCCCCCAGGACTGCTACTGGCACATGATAGCCCAGTCACGAGATCTGCGGTAGTGCCCCCAGAAGCCTCTGCAGTCCTACGCAAAGGATTCTGGGAGGTGATGAACACTCACCGCTGCTTTGCTGCCAGCACTGCCCCCCCCCAACATTACTAGGTTTGGTAGCCACTGGGGTTGCTTTTCAGAGCTGGGGGCCAAAAGCAGGCGGCCACATGGGGCGAGTGGGAACGTCTCTCTTGGGCAGCGCTCTCCTTGAACCCACCACAGCCGGGCGGCCTTTTAGGATTCCCTCTGCCCTTGCAGGAACCCTGGCCTTCCGACGCCTTTGGGCCCCGTGCAATGCAGAGCTGTCCTGTGAGGGTGCCTTTCAAATGATGGGGGGGGGCTTTGCACAAGAGCCCCACATGCCTTATGGGTCTCTTCCCATTGCAGTCGGCTGTACTTTCGTCCTTTAATGTCTGTTCTCCCCCCCTCCGCCTGCCACTTGTTTTGCTACCTGTTGCTTCTCAACAGAAGGTGTTCTGTGGGAAGGTGAATTGCTGATGCCTGCGAGGTTCATCTCTCTCACAGGAACACTGATGCTCCGCTGAGGTGGATGTCCCTTCCCCCAGTTGGCAAGCTGAGGGAGGGTGCGGATGCCCCCCTTGGTACCCGGATTAGGATCTGCCCCAGGATGCCTGCCCTCCTGTGATCTGCCCATAGACGTTTATGCCATGGGGTGGCTCTTTGCTCATCCCTCCAGACCCACATGGAAATCAGCTGGGAATGGAAAGGCGAGATGTGGGTCTGGATGGATGGGCAAAACATTTGGAAGCCACCCCACAGCATAAACATATATGGGCAGATCAGAACATTAATGTAGAAAATAGCCATTGATAGCTGGCTCCCCCTTCTCAGCAGGGTTTATGTGTGTGTGGGGGGGGGTTTACTGTCCACAGGAGGGAAAGAGCTGACCCCCCTTGCCTCGGCTGGAGAGGGGCCCAGGACAGCTAGCTGCCCTTGGAGGCCGGCCAGTATGCGTACTGGGCACAGCCCATCCCTCCCAGCCTCTCAGTGTGCCTCTGACTGTTAATGGTTAATGTGGCCATAAACCTGCAGGGCTTGTAATCTCTGGGAACCGGAGCTATCAGCCGGGCCATCAGCAGCAGGGAGAACAGCCTGTACCCGGATGGGCCATGATGATGATGGGGACGAGGGAGGGGAGGCTGGCACACATAACATAGCAGGCCTGGGGGGGGGGCTGGAGTGCTGCTCCCCTGCTCTCCCTCCCCACCTTGCCTTGGGCGGAGGAGGCCGCCCTCCTGTCCTGGGAGGAGATGCACTGGGTGGGGACAGGAGGCCTGCATTTTTTCAGGCCCGTCTGGGCCAAAGGGGGAGGGTGGGTCAGCCGGCCAGGGCTCTCTTCCCACAACCCAGGGGCTCCTGAACGTGCCTGGAGCAGCAGCACACAGGAGGGCAGCATGCCCCTGGGGCGGGGCGGGGTGGGCTTCTCTATGCTGCCCTGCCTGCCTGGAATCCATGCCCCCAGCATCACAGACATTTTTAAAGGGCCTGGGTTGCATCAGTGCGCCTGTCCTCATTGCCTGCACAGCTCCCCCCCCCGTCCAATGCATCATCTTCCACACTGCTGAGGCTTCTTCTCAGCCCCCCACCCAATTCACTGGCACAGCCAAAGACCCACTGCCCATGTGGAGGCTCTCTGTTGCTCCTCTGCCTGAATGCCTTTTGGTCTCCATATACCCACAAAATGGCAGAAGACCCTTACCCAGTCAGATTTTTATACTAAACATGCCCCCCCTCTTCCTCTTTATTTCAAAATGCTCCCAGCTCTATTTGAGCAAGAATAGGAGGGGCAAACCAGTCTGAAGGGGCCACTTGGCTGCAAGGGAGGAGCCCCCACCTCTTGTTACTAGCTGTCAGAAATCGTGGTAGAGATCAGCCTGTGTTGCAAAGGCATGCATTTCCCTCTTAAGAAATTCCTTTGCTGGTGTTCTTTTCCTGATTAGAAGCCTGTTTTATAGAAACCCAGGGCCTTGTGGCTCCTTATTGGCAAAAAGGTGTCTATCACTGTGTCGGCTTTGGTGGGCCCAATCCATTGCAGCAGGTGTAGAAGCTGTCACTATCTTCAAGCTGATGGCGACGTGAAACTTACTGAAGTCTCAGTGGGACTTCTCAGCGGGGCCTCTCCAGCCGGCCCTAAACCTGGAGCCAGTTCTGCTGACTTGGCAAGGGGTCTCCTGGGGAGGTGGGGTGGGCAATTGCTTGCTTGGTTGGTTGGAGGCCCTTGACAAAAGAGGCCATCCTGCGGGCAGGGCTCAGGTGGAAGAGAAGCTCAGGGCAGCAATGGGGGGGGGGAGGCGCTGTTCCAGGTCAGCCGTGCAATGGGGGGCATCATCCTGTGTGGGTGCGGGCAAGTCCCTGAGGGCAGGGGCCCTGGCCTGGGGCTGATGGAGCTCGGAGTGAGCTCTGGGAACCTGCCTGGCTGGAGAACTGGTTGTGAACGCCCCGATGGGGAGGAGAGATAAAGCGCAGGGACACGAAAGAAGCACCAAAATGACCCCACAGGCAGGGAGGGGGGAGGGAAGGAGGGAGGGAGGGGCCTTCCTATCCCCCCCACCTGTTGCAGGGTCTGGAAACCCTTGCAGCAAACAACAGGTTCCCCACACCACCACACTTCTTTTGTCGTGGGCCTGTGCGTTCTGCCTCTGGATTGCTTAGCTGGAGGGCTGCTGTGCCCTGTGCTCTGCGGGGTGTGTGTGGATGGGGGCACCCCCTTGATTCGCGATGCTGTTCACACGGGCAGAGTTGGCACACAGTACGCAGGGTCAGGAAGGCACATCTGGGCTGCCAGCCACAACCTCCAAAGCGGTAGGGGAAGATGCTGCCCTGGGGTGCAAGGGGGCCCTGGACCACCCACTGAAGAACAGCCCCCCCATTCACGTGCTGGAAGGCAGCAGCTTGGGGTCAAGGCGGCCTTTTTGCTGCCAGCAGCCAGATGGTGGGACCCCCCTGAGGGTGAATTCAGAGGACGCCCTTTTCTGGCTTTGGCCACTGGCACCTGCCTCAAACCGGCGGGAGTTAATGGAGCACCACTCACCTGGGCAGGTTGGCAGCTTCAGAGGCTATTTTTAGAGCCGCCACCCTTTGCGTGACGGCTTGCAAGATAAGCGCGGTGTTTTGTTTCCCTTTCGCAAGGTGTGTTGACAAGCGGTGGCAGCGGCGGCAGCAACGGAAGCTGGTCGGCTCTGGCAGAGCCAAAGTCCCTCCTGGCCCAGTGGCTGGCAGAGCTGCCCACCCACGTGCCACCGGGCCCAGGGGGGTCGGGCGGGGGAGCAGACCAAGGCCTCAAATGGCCGCTACTTCCCTTGCTCCCATGGAGGGAATTCCTCCCTGTGCAGAGACCACCTTGGAGGGCAGACCAAGCAAGGTGTGTGGGTGTGGGTGTGTATGGCAGGGAGGCCCCGTCACAGTCTCTTTAGGGGAAGCCTTTCCCTTAGGGCAGAAAAGAAAGCGTAAAAACCAAAGAGGAGGCGGGGGCATGATTCGTAACACCCCAGGGAAGCCAATCAAGATGGTGGGTCTCATGCTGATCAAGAACCGAAGCTGTGGTAGGTTAGGGGCAGAGGAGAGTCAGGCGAGGATTGTGTGTGTGTCTTTTGGGAGTGTGTGTGTGTGGAATCCCTGCCAACTTCCCTCCTTGGTTGCCATTTCTCCCCAGGGTGTGACTCCGGTTTTGGGAAGGCGGCTGCCCGGCACCTGGACGCACTGGGCCTGAGGGTCTTTGCCAGCGTGCTGGACTTGAAGAGCCCGGGGGCCGAAGAGCTTCGCCGGTGCTGCTCCCCTCAGCTGACCCTGCTGCAAATGGACCTGACCAAAGCAGAGGACATCCAGAGGGCCTTGCGCTTTATCAAGGCTCAGACGGCCGGGACAGGTGACCGGGAGGGAGGGTGTGGAGGCCTTTGGGCCAGAAAGGAGCTAGTGTGTGCGGGGGTGTCAGTTAGCCCATGTTGTTTTTACCTTTTAGCACCACTTTGGCGGCACATACAGTGCTTCCTTTCCATCACCCCACAAAAGGTCCCTGGGTGACCCAAACCTATGCCAACGCAACCATAAAACCAGGGGGTGGTTATATAAAACACCATCAGGAACTGTGGAGGGCTTTTAGGGCTGACCTCAGGGTTGTGTGGAGCTCAGCATCTCTGGGACCCTTTGGGGATGGGATGGGGGGCTGCCAAGGCCTCCAGGGCCAGGTGAGGAATCAACAGGTATGGGAGAAAGGCTGGCTTGGGGTGGGGTGGGAGGCGCATGCTTAGAGAATCCAGCTCCCAATGCCCAGAGGGCTTCCCGGGGATCCCTGACCCTGGGATCCAAAGCAGGGCAGTCTCTTCTCAGCATGTCTCCTCCAGAAAGGGTTTCCACATCTGACCCTTTTCTCTGGAAACACAGGGCTCTGGGGCCTAGTCAACAACGCTGGATTCAACGACACCATTGCTGATGCTGAGCTGACCCCACTCCAGCACTTCCGCGCCTGCATGGAGGTGAATTTCTTTGGCACCCTGGAGCTGACCAAAGGGCTGTTGCCTTTGCTACGTACCTCGCGAGGGAGGATCGTCACCGTCAGCAGCCCTGCAGGTACAGTGAGGGGAGAGGAGGCAGCGGGACGTCCGTGCCCTTAAAAACAGAACACCCAAAGATTGCTTATTGTGGAGCAAGCAAAGAATTCACCCCCCATCACAGGCACACACATACTTGTCATGTGTGTCCAGTCATAAACGGTGGAGTCAGAAGGTACCCCAGGGATCATCTAATCCAACCTTTGGGCTCCAGGCAGGAATGCCCAGCAATCCCGAGGTGCACAATGCGGCTAGACAGCCCCCTCTCTCTTCTCTCTGCCAGGGAACATGCCGTACCCCTGTTTAGCCAGCTACGGAGCCTCCAAAGCAGCTCTCAGCCTCCTCATGGACACGTTCCAGTGCGAACTGGCACCCTGGGGCATCCGAGTGAGCGTGATCTTTCCTGGGTACTTCAAGACTGGTAAGCAAAGGGCTGGGAAGGCATCAGCAGGTTGCTCTAACACGGGCCGGCTGGAGTCTAGCACACAGCCCGTCTGAGGTTGGCTCTTGCAGACTAGACGGGGAGGCTGACCCCTTTCCCCAAGGTGCTCTTGTGGGTGGGCTTACCGCTAATGCAAACAGGCTGGATCACCTGGCCAGGGCAGCATCCCTTTAGCAAGCGGTCGGTCCAGAGGCTTCCAGGGCAAGGTGGACCACCTTTCTGGGCCTTGGGTAGTCTGTCTTCCGCTGTCTGGATTTGGGCCTGAATGGCAAAAAGGGTGGGCAAGCGGAGGGCCAGGTGGAAGCAAGCAAAGGCTGTGCTGGCGTTGCACGTTCCTGATGGCAGGAGGAGCCCGTGGAGGCATCTGCCTTGGCTCCCAGTTTCCTGGCTTCAAACCAGCATGAGAAACCCTCCGCTCTGGTCTTATACTGGTGGGCTTTTTAAAATCTTTCAGGTTTTTTTTTAAAAAAATCTCCCTCTTCAAGTAAATGTGTTCTTAGTCTTAATAATCCCATCTTTTCCCCAGTACATTTGAATCTGCTCTTTTGTAAATTGATCCATGTGATCACTGGGATGATAAGCCTTAACCAAGGTGGACTGTGAGCTCATTTCCTTTCAAAATGCACACTTGGCTTATTTCTAATGGTTTGTCTAAGCCACAAACCCAGGCGAAAGCCTTTGCTAATTAGTACAGTTCTGGCAAAACCGTCTTTG
This sequence comes from Gambelia wislizenii, assembly GCA_030847615.1. Lineage (NCBI taxonomy): Eukaryota > Metazoa > Chordata > Lepidosauria > Squamata > Crotaphytidae > Gambelia > Gambelia wislizenii. The sequence goes on from JAUMIR010000008.1 coordinate 43,243,934, forward strand.
AGGATTCCTTGTCTAAGGAAACCCTCTGAAGTCCATGGGCTCACCATAAGTTGACAGGCGATTTGAAGGCACGCGCACACAGGCACACAGAGAGAACATGCTCACAGGCATACTGTCATAGCAGGGGAGTAAGTTCATTGGGAATCACCAAAACTCACAGGCCAGGGAGCAAGCCAGCTTTTGCATTGTCGGAAATACCTCTTTGAGCTGGATGGCATGTGGGGTGGCATTGGGGGGCCCCATCCTGGGGTTCATGACAAAGGAAGTGGGGGTCAACTGCAAACAGAGGCTGCAAAATGGTCACCCCATAAATTAAGTGCAACTTAATGTTTGTGTAAGAAAATGTGGCCTCCCTCACTTCCACCCCAAAAACCACAGGGTTTTCTTCTCGTGGCGTTTCCTTTCCCGCTCTTTGGTCTCCTGCTGCTTAAGGGGCTGCACATACAATCCTCGTTATGAGCTTTATCCCTCTCATTAAACCAGCGCAATACCAACTTTGCTGCCCCAGGGAGCGTCCAAAATGGGTCTAGCACCTTGGATGGCTCTCTTACAGTTCAGACCCAAACCGGGAGAGGGTTCAGTGCCTCCACTCAACAAGCGCCACTGGTGCTTGGCTGCCTTTCAAGTGTTTCTTGAAGGACCCCCAAGAGCCCCCCCCCAAACTGTGGCCCAGCTTGGCTTCAGAATTGCTCATGTGAGATTTAATGCAAAGCCAGGCCCTAGAAACCACGCCTGCACCCCTTTCCTTTCCATCCGGCTTCAGTGGGGTGAAGGAAGGCAGCATACTGGCTCTCCCCTCCCCACTTTAACTTGTAACAACAGTCCCCCAAGGTAGGTCACAGGCACTGGGTTTCATGGTTTACGGGGTGAGGTGAACCAGGTTTCCCAAGCCCCAGCTCAACAGTCTGATCCCAAGCCGTCGTTAGGGTCCCAACTAGAGTAGACCCATCCGGATCAATGGGGCTTGTCTAAGTGGGAAGACTGCCAGTTGGGGCCAGCCTTTCGCTAGCCAGCCCTCTGAGCACGACAACACACCAACCCAGCTCCTTCCACCTTCCTCCTGTGAGCCATTCGTTCTCTTTGGGTTCTGGAGTCCAAGAGCTGTTTGGCAGTGGAGTCCGCTGCTGCCTGGGAATGTGGTGGAGTCTCCTTCTTGGGAGGTTTTTCAACAGAGGCTGGATGGCCACCTGTCATTGGGAATGCTTTGATTGGGTATTCCTGTGTGGCAGAATGGGGTTGGACTGGATGGCCCTTGGGGTCTCTTCCAGTTCTATGATTCTAAGGCTCAGGAGCCTTCCCCAGATGTGGCCCACCATCCTCGTGAGTGCCAGAAACAAGCGAGTGGAGACTTGGCCACGGAGTCCAGATGCCTCTCTGCTTTGATGAGGGGCCACACCTACCTTCACTCTCTCCCTGCCAATTCCTTGCAGAGATCTCTTGCAATCCTGAGTACTGGAAGAAGCGGAAGCACCAGTTGGTGGCCAGCTTGCCCCCAGAGCTGCTGGATGCCTATGGGGAGGAGTATATCGAGGACATCAACCGGCAGTTCCTGGACTTCATGAAGCTGGCCGTGGAGGACCTGAGCTCGGTGGTGGAGAGCATCACAGACGGCCTCCTCTCCACCCGGCCGCTGGTGAAATACTACCCGGGGAGGGGCCTGGGCCTCATGTACTTCATCCACCACTACCTGCCCCACTGTGCCCGGGACCTCTTCCTCAAGGCCTTTTTCATCAACCCCAAGCTGCCCAGGGGTCTCCAGTGCAAGCCCCTCGCAGGCGTACCCCAGAAACCCTGAACCCTCCTGCCTGGGTGGCTTCGCTTTGTGGGGGAGCAAAAGAGAGGGCGGCCATGAAGCCTCCTTCTCTCCAAGGAACCCAGGACCAAGGACAGAAAGGGTGCCTCCCCATCCGCCGCCGCCAGCCCCTTCTCACCTCTCCTGCCCCTCTCATGTCTGTGCCCCGAAGGCAATGGTGGCGAAAGTGGGGCTGTGCCACACAGATGGCTTCCTGCCCCTCCACGTCTTCATGAAACACCTCCAGGAACTTCGGCTCAGTCCCTCTGGCCAGCCTTCTCTTGCTGCTGCTGCTGCTGCTGCTGCTCTCTGGCCAAAGGCTGACCTTGAGAGAGGGTGGAAGGATGGACAGATAGGTGGACACAGGGGTGGGGCTCTCCTTGCTGGTGAATCAAACTCACCCCTGACGCTTGCGCCAGTTGCCAATTGCTTTGCAGTAGAATCAGTCTGTCTCTCTTTCTCTCGCACACACACACAATCGTGCTTTCTCCCCCTGCACACCCCCGAAGGCAGCCGGGCTGCCTCCAGGAACCAAGAGAAGCTTGTGGCTCCACTGTTTGCAAATCTCTCCCCAAAGAGCCAAGCCTTTGTGATTGTCAAATAAACTTTTTTTTAAAAAAAAGTGTTGTCCCTTATGTGGGTCTTGGTGGGATACAGCACCCAGTTGCAGCAGTTGCAGACTGCAGTGGCTCCCCCTCCCGGCTTTGAACCCCACCCAGGATCCTCTCTGGTGCCCAAGCAAGGGAGAGAAATCTTGGGGGGGGGGAGACCCCGGTGTGCCGTTTGAGTGTCTCCCTGCCACCCACCCCATGGCCAACACACCATAGCAGCCGGAGGAGTAACTGTAGGTTTAAGAGGATGGAGAGAATGTAGTGCTATGGGGCAGGGGTATCGTTGGCGAGTCAGGAAATAAGCAGGGGGGGCATGGACCCTATGGCCCTCCCCAACAAGCCACAGGCGCCTTCTCTGACTGGGCCTTTTCTCTGCCTCTTGGAAGAGAGGACAGCAGCAGCAGAGAGGCCGGGCTGTCCAAGCCTCACCTGGGGACCCCTCCAGAGCTCCCAGTTGCCTCGCTGGGTATTCACTCCCCCTCGTTGCGGGCTTCTTCTGCGCTCTGCCACAGCCGAGGAAAGGGGCAGCAGCAACACTCCATCAGGAGCCAAGGGTCACCCTGGCATCAGCAGGGACTTATTCCTCTGACCCTCTTTCCTCACCAGGCTCCTTCGGTCAGGTGCGACACCACTTGCTGACCTCTTTAGTTCTCACAATTTGTGGCCCAAGAGCAACCAGGAAGCCCAGTGGGCCAGGGGAGATTTGAACTCAGTTCTCTGCAGCCTCACATGAGAAGGGCTGGATCTGGTGGAAGCTTTTACACTGAATCAGACCCAGAGACTTTTCCAGCTGGAATTTCCTCGTGTGGGTGGGCAGCCATGGCTCTCTGGGGATTCATTGTGTGTGTGTATGTGTGAGAGAGAACGTGCCTCACCCTGCTCGGAGATGCTGCGGGAAATAGAACTTGGGGAGGTTGTGCGTGCCCCTTGCAGGGCAGGGGGAGAAAGCAATACTGAGCATGGGTGGGGAACCATTTGGTCTCTGGCCAACGACAGGTGGGCAAAATCCAGCCCTGCTGCAGCCACTGGACTGCAACTCCCAGCAGCCTTCTGCTAACCAGCCTACTAGGAGAGAACTAAAGCAATCCACTGACAGATGGAGGGGCTTCCCCTTTCCACCTCCACCCCCAACAAGCAAGGAGTTGGGCCCCAAGAGACAATGAAGACGCAATAGGAGAGTCTCATGGATCAGGAACAATTCTCTTGCTAGAAAGGGTCAGGCTTGAGTCCAAGAGCTGGAAGGGCAAGAAATGGGGTCTGACCATATGTTGGGCGGCTGGCCTGAGGTGGAAGAGGCAGCCTTAAGGGACGGCCGTTCAGCCACCAGTGAGGAAACCCTCTGCCTAAATCCTGGACGCTGGAGCAGGGGTGGTGGTGAGTTTCTCCCAGGCAGGGGGTTGTCCATAATGACCTCTGAGACCCCTTCTGGTTCTCAAGGATTTAGGGAAGCAGCAGTTGTGAGGGATGCATTCAGACTCCAGGAGAAGAGGCCAGCTGTGGAGAAAGTGGAGGTGGGAGGACTCCCCATATGGGAAGCCACTGCATTCATCTGATGAGGCAGAAAACTGTGGAACTCACCACTACTGGATGAAGCAATGGCCAGTAAACTAAGCAGCTTTTAAGAGGGGAATAGGCCCATTTCATGGGGCCAAAGGGACCCCCAGCCACACTCCTTATATACCCCCCATTATTTGTTTGTTTTGGGAACCTTTAGCAAACCTCATTCCTTCAACGCAGCACAGGCCAGACTGAACCTTGGGTCACCCATATTCTTCTGCCTGACTGAGGACCAGGCGGTGGGGCAGGGCAGAGGCTTGGAGCACAGGCTGCCAAGTTTTCCACTTCAGGGGCATGAGCGCCACTACCACGCCATCCACCAGAGGCTTGGGAAGGGTCCTTTGAGACTGCCACCCCCCCCCCAAATCCCGGCACTCCCTCCCTCCCAGCCATGACGCCCCCGGAGGCTGGGCCAAGGGGCTGAGATTTCTGGCTGGCAGGGGCTCTCGCCTCACAGGTGCAAGAGAAAGTGTGTGTCTGCACGGGGGGGGGGGAGAGAAACAGAGATGCAATAATCCTGGCTGATCATTTATTATCACAGCCCGAGAGCAAGATCAACAGCAAAGCAAACAGTTGGAGGGCAGCGGTGGAGCCCAGAAGCTCCCGTTCCGGAGAGAGGTTGGAAAAGTCTCTCCCCAGGCACTGTCTTGGCCAAAGGAAGCTTCTCTTCTAGCAGCAGCCCGAGAGGAAGAAGAGCCCACTGAGTGCTCTGCCCCACCGACAACCCACACACTCACACCTGGAGAGAAGGCAGAGGCCAACCTTCCCTGTGGGGAAGGGGAGAGCTGGGGCCCACTGACAGCCCAGGACATGGTGGGGGGGGGCTTTCTGGGAAATGAGAGAGAGCCCTGCTTTGAGGTTCCTCTTCTGCCCAAGGAATAATGCCCGCCTTCGCTGGGCTGAGAGCACTGGATCTCACCGGAGGCACTGGCAACTGCTGGGGGATTTTGGGGGGGGGAGGCATCCACAGGTCTGGCCTTGAAGTGACCAGGAGTGGGGGGGGGCACATCTGCAGGCCAAGTACCTGGGCAAGGCCAGGGGGCCTTCTGGCTCATCTGGGAAGTGGGCTGAGGCCTTTCCCATGTGGCCCCTCAGAAAAAAACCACTCACCTCCACACTGGGAGTGGGGGGGGGGTTTACAGGCAAGTGACTGGTCTGGGAGGTTGCCACAATTTCCAGAGGATCCCCCCTGCCAGTAGCCACAGGGCCTACCCACTCTCTTGCACAGCATAGACAGAGTGTTTCCAAGTCAGCACTGCAGGGAGAAAATAATTGCAAACAACAGGGACAGAGAATGGAGGGGTGTGTGTATTGCACTTTATACTGGTTGAGCAAGTTTAACAGCCCCCTCCCTGACCCTCTGAACCAGTTCAGCCATCACCAGGCATCCCTGAGCCCACAGCAGCTCTCCAAGGGTGCTCTGGACAAGATGACAACCCCCCTCAAAAAAATGCAGAGCCAGGATTCACAGGAGGCCTTCTGGAAGAAGAGGCAAACCAGTATCAAACCGGTTTCAGTCTGGTCCCACAGCACCCAGTTGCAGAAAGACAAGCGGATGAAGACAGCTGTCATAAGGCAAGCTCCTCTCTTCTCCCCAAGTCCACAGACAGCATTTTCCCAGGGGACAGAGGGCCACACGGGGCGCTCACAATCCAGCCACACATCACACCTCGGCCACAGCCCAGGCAACTCTGAGGAATACTGAACAACTGAGCCTGATCTACATGGAGCACACACACAGCGAACACGTTACAACGCTGAAGGTAGCAGCAGGGGTCGGGGGAGGAGGGGGGACATGGACCCCCTCCTGTGGGCCTTGGCTGACCCCTTAGATCCCTCCCGGCCACTCCCCACCAGGTCTGCCTTGAGGTCTAGGGGCAGTGGGGGGCGAGTGGGGATCTATGGGGCTTTGCCAAGGGGGCGGGGGCGGGGTGGGGAGGCTCAGAAGATGGGGATGTAGTTGTCGATCTTGGCTCGGTGGCGCTGGGCAATGCACTCGGCAATCCACACAATGTTGCGGCACTCCTGCTCCTTCAGTTTCACGAAAGCATAGAAGACACCGAAGTGGAACTGGTTCAGGAACGCCAACTTGTTCAGCTTCACCTGTTGGGGGATGGGGACCGAGAGATGACCCCTTGCTGCCTTGCCCTCCTCCTCCAAGATGGACAGGCAGGCAGGCCGGACCCCTCTTGGCTTCTCCCAGAAGAAGGAACCGGACAGAGAGCCCCCTCCCCACCCACCCCTCACACACACCAAGTAGCCCCCCTTGCTGGACAGATCTGTGCCCCATTGTTCCAGGGATACATTCAGCCTGTTTATGGCTCTTCTCTCGCCAGGCGTTTCCCCATAACTGCCGCGGAGGGGGTAGGGAAGCCCCCCCCCCAAAAAACCACGGAGAGCCGAGGGCAGGGCGAGGGCACTACCTGCTGGAGGACTGGACGGGTGCCAGGGATAACCTTGGTTTTGGTGTTCCCGCCAAGAGCAGAACCAACCGTTCAGGCTCAGCCTCCCCACTCGGCTCCTAAGCGCCTTCCCATCAAAGTCATGGCCAGAGGAAGACTCCCTGGACGTTCCCCCACCTCATCCACACCCACTGGACCCACTAGCCGCTCCTGAGTACACTCAGACTTCCAAGAGGGAAGGGGGGGAGGCTGAGGCCCCCAGCCAGAGTGACTGGCCCAGCCCCAACTCTGCACTGGAAGCCTCCTCCGGCTCCTCCCAAGGAGACTGAACAGCTGGCTGAAAGCAACTTCCACTCCTCATGAGGAGGACCTGCTTCAAAGTCCTGGCCCTCCCTTTGGAGGAGTGCAGTTCCCAGCAACCTGCAATTGGCACAGAGCCCATGGTGAGGAAGAGTGCTGGGAGCTTCACTACTTCAACGTCTGGGGGGGGGGTTGCATGACCCCCTCCACTCCAACCCTCCTGCCTGACTCTGTGACCTTCCCGTCAAACCTCCCACTCGCTAGGCATGAGGCGGGAAAGGAACCAAAGGGGGTGGAGGGGAGGAGGCCTGTGCCCTGAGGAGGCGCCCCCCCCTCCCTGACCGGCCCGGAGGCCACAGTGCCCACCGCTGTGCCACAGGCCACGCACCCAGGAGGCCTCCTCACCTCGTGCTCAAAGAACCGGTCCTCCAGGGTCTTGTCTCCAGGGTTGCTCCCGGCTCCCTCAAAGAGAAGCTTGTATTCCTGCACAGGAAAAATCAGCATGACGGAGCTGGCCACGCAAGGGACCCTTCTGTCATCCCAGAGGGCAACAGGGTTTGGAGAAGTTCGGGGGGGGGAATCATACCCCCAAGGGGCAAACAGTGCCCCCCCCCCAAAAAGAGCCCAGACCTCTTGGGATCAGGCAGCATCCAGGAGAGCTGGCAGCCAAAGATCAATCCAACCCAAGGCGAAGCCACCTCTGGGAGCAGGAGCTATGCGGGGGGGCGGGGGGGAGAGTGGCCCTCACCGGATAGTAGTCCGCCACGGCTTTGACCTGCTCGTAGTCATCGGCCCGGGCGAGCTGGGCCAGGCCTTCCGGGTAGAGCTTCCCACAGTGGGGGAAGAGTTTGGCCCGGTCTTCCTTGGACAGCTCGGTGCCGAAGGAGTTGATGGTGATGATGAAGGCCCTCCGGTCAGCTTCAAACTGCCAGGGAAGAGGGGAGAGGCGGGTCAGCCGGCGGGGGAGGAGGGGAAGAGGAAGGCGGTCAGGCAAATGGCCCCCTGCTGCCCTAACAAGGTCAGCTGGCCAGGGCACTCTTTTGTCCTTTGGTGGTGGGGCAAGGACCACCCTTTGTTCTCCCCACGGTGGGTATGGGCGTGGGCATGCTGGCAGTGCCAGTCCTGCTCATGCTGGTTCCTACCTCCAAGATGGGGCACATGGCGTCTGCTGTTGTGCCGCCCAGGGCCTTGCAGAACTTGTAGAAGGACTCCAGGTAAGCCTGGGGAGGGAAGGCAGCCACCAGGAGAGAATCAGTTGCAGAGCCAAGGAGAAATGGCGCCACCCGCCCAGGAAGCCATGCCAGGAGATGCGGCTCTGCCCTCAGGGTTTTCCATGGTGCCCTTGCCAAGTAAGTAAAGGCAGAACATGCCAAGGGATGTGGCAAGCTGTGAGGCACCAGCCGGTGACCCTCCTGCCTAAAGAAAGGTTGATGGCATGCGGCCCTCTCTTGTGCCAAGGCGATTTACCCGGGAGACGCTCTGCTCCAAAGGCAGCAGCCAACCCTGGCTCTCCTTCCTCCTCCTTCCCTCCCCCAGGCCAACCAGCCAAGGCAGGTCAAAGGGGGAGGCGGCCCAGGACAGGCCCCGACCTCTGGAGGCCTCCAGCCCAAGCTGTCCCCCGACTCCGCTCATCACAAGCCTATCACGAAGGCTCCCCAGTGAGCATGGAAGGACAGCTGGGTGCAAGGCAGGCTCAGCAGCCAGCGGGCATTTTGTGACCTTAAGCAGGGCATGGCCCGCCTTCAACTTTGGTTTGTTTGGCGGAAAAAACAGGGCCGGGGGAGCCTGGAGGGTGGCCCACCCTGCCACAAGCCAACAGGCAGCCCCCACATGGCACAGGGTCACCCCCCCACCCCGCACGACTGGCAGATTTCTCTGCACAAGAGAGAGGCAGTGTGGTGCAGTGGTTGGAGTGCTGGACTATGGCTCTGGAGACCGGGGTTCAAATCCCCTTTGCTCAGCCCTGGAAACCTATGGGTGACCTTGGGCAAGTCACACTCTCTCAGCCTCAGAGGAAGGCAATGGTGGCAAACTCCCTCTGGACAAATCTTGCCAAGAAAACCACGTGATAGGGTGGTCTTAGGGCCACTGTAAGTCAAAAGTGACTTGAAGGCACACAACAACAAGCGACAAAACCCGGATGGCACTTAATAGAATCCAAAGGGGAAAAAGAGACACGCCTCCAAGTGCTCAATGGGCAGTTGTTTTATTTTGGGAAAAGCCCCAAACATTTTGGCCTATACAGTTGTCCCTCCATATCCACGGATTTAGTATCCATGGATTTAAGTATTCACGGCTTGAAAATAAATATTCTTTAAAAAATAATAATTCAAAAAGCAAATGTTGATTTTACCATCTTATATACGGAACACCATTTTGCTATGCCATTGCATATAATGGCACTTGAGTAGTCACGGATTTTGGTATCCACAAAAGGGGGGGTCCTGGAACCAACCCCCAGTGAATATTAAGGGACAACTGTATATACTTCAGTGGCCATCTTCAGGAGCTATATAAAAACATAGAATAGATAGAAATTTAAAATTAAGAGGACAACACATAGCTACTGCCAGGAGAAGCACTAGTACCATGGAGCGTACACTGCCATCCCAGGGCGGGAAGGAGGCAGCGTGCCCTGGCACCAGCCGGAGCGTGGCCACCGGCTCCGAACAGCTGGACAAGGCCCCTGGCGGTTCCAAGCGGGGCTCCCCTGCTCTTCTCCCTGCACTTTCTGGCCTGCACGGCTGCAGTGGTGGTGGTGCTTTTTCACTGGGCCCTGAAGAACCTCTCAGAGAGCAATGCTCCACCAAGAGCCACTCTTTGGCAGCACCAGCTCCCAACAGCGTCTCCCAGACACTGACTTCCTGTGCCAGGAGACCCTGCAGCTGCCAAGCAGAAGGCAGCCAGAGGAGAGAGGGCAAACTGGTCCAGCAGGCATTCCTGCCAGCAGAACCAGCTGCAACAGGTCCCCTTGCTCGTCTGGTGGCAAGGCACAATGCCTGACCTTCCCGCTCTCAAGCTGTTCCAAGTTCTCTGGTCTTTTCCATAGAGAGTGGCGGGTGAACAACAACAACAACAATTTCTTCTAGCTGTGCAGCCTCCAAAGCTCAACGAACATCCCTCCCCCACAGAAGCAGGCCTCTGAGCATAAGCAGAGAGTAGGTGGCCAAATGCTGAGCCCTCCCCTGCTTTGTTTATCCTACACAGAAGCAGAGCGGAACCCCTTCTGAAGGGAACAAGCAACATGCCGTGCAAGCTCCCCCACACACATGTGGCGCTGAGGCCCCACCACTGGGAACTCCCTCCTGGCCCTCTCTGGGCCAGTGTTCTTTGTCGTTGGCTCTGTCTTCTGTGTGGAGGCAAAAAAATGGGGCCCCACCACCATGTGACAAGACCCTTTGGCGAGGGGACCTGCCCCCCCCTTTTGAGCACTGACCTTGTACAGCGTGTTCCGAATAATTTCAATGTTCATTTCATCCAGGTCTTGCTCAGAGATGCAATCTTGGAAGAAGGCCGCTGGAAGTGAAGGAAAGGTGTCAAAGAGGGGAGCTGAGAGACTCCCAGCCAGCCGCTGCCTGCTGCCTCTCCCAGTGGGGACCGGGTGCAAGGGAACAGTTCCCACCTGGAGGGTTCAGAGGAGTTTCAAAGGGCTGGCCCAAGAGGGACCTGCGTGACTTGGCCTCCCAACCAACTGGCAGCCTTAAAGGTACCTAGGCCCTGGAGGAGTCCAAATCCTCCCCCCCGAAACCCCTCCTCTTACTCACTCACCCAAAGGCGTGTCCACCAAGATGGCGTTGTACAGCTCGGCAGGCGTCTGGGCAATGTTCACAGCCTCCATCTGCTCAAAGCTGCCCAGCGGGTGGCACTTGGGCACCAGCTCTGCGATGGAGCGCTGGTGGAGCGTCCCCGTGATCAGGAGGATGACGTTGTCGATCATGTAGCTATACCTGTGAGGAAGCCGAGGGCAGAGTAGGCATCCCAGCGCAAGAGGCTTCCTGGCACACTGGCCATTTGCCATCTTCCTGGGGCAAGGAGGATGAACCCAGTGGGCAGTGGGGCACAGAAAGGCTTCTGGGACCAGGCTGGGAGCTGTTCCAGGACAGCAGCTGTAGGAGGAATTGCTCCCAGCCCCCATGGCACGGGGCCCCACTGCTTCTGCCTCAAGGAAGAAGGTGCCCACAAGACCGCCTGCCCACCCACCCAATGAGCCAAGGAGGCTACAAGATCTGAGGGCCAGCTGAGCTCCCCCACTGTCTGGCTCACAAGGCGGTGCCAGGGCCCTGCTCGGAGCCCCCTCCCCTCACTAGGTTCTTTGTTTCCCCTGTTTAGGAGGAGGCAGAGTCAGGTGGGCCTAGTTCCCAGCAGGGTCAAGAGAGGAAAAAGGTAAATAAGGGTCCCCTTCCTGAGAGGGGTGGAGGTGGCCAATGCAGCTTTTGTGGGGGAGGAAGCTATAAAAAGCTTCAGCTGGAGTGACATTTGTTTTACTGCTGGGCAAAGCAGCCATAAAAAAGGATTCCAGACACGGAACCTTCTCCCGGCAACTGGCGGCAGCAGCACCCACAGGCGATTACGAGCCAGATGGATCAGGTCTGAACCAGGTGGTGCCGGTGCCCTTCGAGAGATGATGGCGCCTTAGCCAGGTCTCACGAGGCTCAGTGGGGAAATCTGCAGCCAGGCAGCTCCCCCACCCTATGGGGAGAAGGCAGAGTGGCGGAAGGAGCAGCAGAGCAGCTCAGTTTCCCAAGGGGGCTCAGAAGCCCCAGGAAGGCCCCAGTTTGGCTCCAGGACAGCGTTGGGGCCCCGCTCTGGGCCTGCCTCCCAGCTGGGGCAAAAAAAGCCCTCACAGAGACTGAGGCCATGCTCCATTTCTCTGGTTAAACCCTCCCGGAGCAAGTGCTATGTGGGCATTTCTGGCCTTGACCAGAGGCTGAGAGCCAAAGGGGAGAAGGGTGATAGCTCCACCCAGTGCCCCCCTTAGCCCAGTGTTCTTTCTCCTCAAAGGCACTGCTGCCTGGGGTGCCCACCCAGTCTGGAGACCCCCTAAGGCAAGGCCCCAAATGTCCCCCCCCAGCTCACACCCCTGCTCGCTGAGCTCCAAACTCTGCCCTCCTGTGCCCTGCTTGCAGCCATCTCAGTAAGACCTGGCCTGAGGCCAGACACTCAGTATTTGCCAGGCCCCAGGCTCTGTGGGGACAAGAGAGAACCCCGCCATCCCCTGACTGAGGGTCCCATAGACCCTGGCCCCTTTCCAGATTCAGTTCCACAAGGGACCGCCTGGAGCCCAATCCCTGCAGGAGCCCAATTCCTGGGACGAGTAAAGGGGAACGTGGGTGGACCTTCCGGAGGCTGTGGGACTGGCGCTCTCATTACCATCTCTAACCCCTGGCTGGGACTGATGGGAACTGCAGTCCCATAACTTCCTGCAGGCCCCCCACCCCTGCCCCAGGCCCTTCGCTGCTAATGCCCCCAGGAAAGGCAGTTGCTGGTCCAAGCCAGAGACGCGTTTGCTGCATGTTTTCCTTCAGTGGCCCAAGAAGAAAAACAGTCTCTCCTCACACCCAGATTTCCAGGAAACTGACAATTGCAAATTTACCTGAAAGATTCTTAGCGGGGGGGGGGGAGATGCATTTAGGAAAAGTGATGAAAGTAAATAGCTTGTAAAGATTCCAGGTGGCTGGTAAACGGTGGGCTTGGCTATCAACCCGATAAGATAAACCACTCAGCTGGCTGCTGCCACTCTCCCCAAGGCCGCACGTGCTGGTGTTGCTACACAATAGACAAGGAGACCATCCTATGGTGCAAGGTGTAGAAGGTGGCTCGTGAGGGATGGGGGGGCTGAAAGACGTGTTTGTGGGAGAGAAGATGAAGGAGGGAGAGTGGGAGAGCAAGAGAGCGCGAGAGGGGATGGCTGTCTTCAGGCATCCAGAGGGCTCCTTCTACGTGCAGAAAGAGGCACCCCCTTGTGCTCTGTCTCCCCAGAGGGCTGGAGTGGGACCAGAGGGACGGGGCGGGGGTCCAGGGAAGCTTCCGGGCAGGTTGGACTGCCAGCGCTATGGAAGAGCCTGCTCTGGGCTCCCAGGTCCCTTCCCGTTCTACGCTTCATGGGCTCCAGACCCACAGAGCAGCTCTGCCTCTTGGCTCACTGACCACCACGGGCAGGCTGGATCCTGCTGAGGCCCTCTTGGGTTTTTGCACCAACTGGGTAGCCATCTCCACGGGGGTCCTGCCGCCCCAGCCTGTTCTGCAGCTGTGAGACGGTTGGGGCAAACATGAAGGGCAGACCCACTGACGGTCTCTCCTGGCTCGCTTCATCCAGAGATGCTGGAAACCTTCTGGCCACGTGCATCGTCCCTGGAGGAAAGGAGCTGCCTGGCAGAGAGCTGGGCTGCTGGCTTGCCTGGCCTTTGCCTCCCAGCCAGCAAAAGCTCCAAGCAGAAGAAGAGAACAAGGAATATTGGGTCGTACGTTTTATTTGGCAGAGGATTTTGTAGACCACGGCTCCATTTGCACTGGATGCAAGTGAGCTGCAGTCCACAAAAGCTTCTGCCACATAAAACTCGTCTGTCTTCATGGCTCCACAACTCTCTGCCTCTCTCCTCAACTCCCGGTGCCTCACCAGGTTCCTTGGACTGGAGGTGCCCAGGACGGAGCTTGGCCCCATCTTCGTGCAAAGACTTGACCCCGTGTGCTGAAATGTGTGCATGGGGAAGGCTGTCACACGCCACTGCAGCCGCAAAGAAACCCAGAACGGGAACCTGCTGCAGCCCCCCTAGGTCTCCTCCCGCTCAGAGCATGCGGCCGTTTAGTTGCGCCATGCAGTCTGACACGCCCTCTCACGGCGCTGCACCGACAGCAATGTCGGGACCCTTCTGGTCCTGAACCAGGAGAGACGGCAGCCAGGCGGCCACCCTTTCCCCTCCTGCCCCTTTCTCACTGCTTCAGCCTCCACCAGCACTTCTAGCGGGAGCTTTAAGGGGATGCAACTGGTCAGAGATGGCCGGACAGTGGGCAACTTGGCACCCAAGCTGTCCAAAACTGTCGCAGCTTGCTCAGCCAAGGAGACTCTGCCAGAGGGTGGCCAGCACTTACGTGATGAAGTCCAGAAAGCTTGCCAGAGGCTCGTACGCATGGTTCCTCATGTGGCGGAACTCCACCACCATCTTCTCCTTCAGCTTGTCATCAATGACAGACACAGTGAGAGGAGAGGCCTCATTGGCCAGGAAGTTCCCATAGTCTGTGCTCTGGAGGTGAAGCTTCAGATCTGGAAAAGGAGAAGCACACACTGCTCAGCCCCTGGAAGGAAGCAAGAGGCAGGCAGGCTGGGAGACACTTGGCAGGCAGACCCATGCTGGGCCCCAGGTCAGAGGGCCAGAGATACACCCCCAAGGCGGCCGAAGGGAGAAGGTTTAGGGCCTCACACACTCCTGTGAGGAGCCTCCCTGGTGCTGCTAACACTCAGGGGAGTGTAGGAAGTGTTTCTGGGCACCGCTGTTGTTGGCCTGTGGCGGGGGGGGGCTTTAAACCTGGGAAGCTGCATTTGGAGTACGGATAAGCTGCCCCCTTCTCTTTTCCAGAAGGGAGGGAGGGAGGGAGCAAGGAAGGAGGATGCTCTAGTTACCTTTCGTTTATTTGGCTGAGCGGAAGCACACACCCTGCTTTCCTAGGGACAAGTAAACCCATTGTAAAATCTTGGAAAGGCCATTTACAACCTTGCTGTAACACCAAAGGAAGCCGACTGATAAGAGGCCTCTCCACACCCTTTGGGTCTCTTCAGGACAAGACCACCAGCACGGCTGATGCTAAACTTTACAAGGGAGTGAAAGGAAGGGGGTGCTGCTGGGGAAAGGAGTCAAATCAGCCCATGGATCAGTAATCTTTGCCCTCTGGTGTAAAAGTCAAAGGGGGCTGTGGGGTCCTAGAGCCCCATGCTCAGTTAGGAGACATGCCCCCAAGTGTGGCCACCTGCTGCTCCACGTTTCTCCAAACTGAGTCAATCTGGCCAAGACAAAACTCAGAAGACATGGCATGGAGGAGAAGGCCTGCACAGCCTACACTCACAGGACTCATTTGGGGGACCCTGCATTTGCCCCCCCAGCAGATCCGAACAAGATCAACCAGGTCAAGCGGACGTGGCGCTCAGCATGCGCAGGCCTGGCCAAGTGTCATGAGCGCAAACGCAGACGGAGCAGCTCTGCTCCTTCACGGCCCCAGAATTCTGAGGGGCTCCAACGGCAGGCAGCCCCCCCCCCCGGCAGCCCCAGCGCCCCTTTGCCACAGCAGCAGAGAGTCGGCAGCACAAATGTCCAGCCCTTCTGCCCCTTCTGAGTGGAGAGAAAAAAGTGAGCTTGTGCTTTGTGGGACTGTTTGTCCGCCCTCTCTGGAAGCCTGTCTTTGTTTTGGGGCTGCCTGCTCTCCCTGGACACACGGACTAAGGGGGCAGCCTTCTGCTGACCCACGGACTTTTTTGGGGCAGCTACCTAAGTCTGGAGCTGAGCAAGCAGGGAAACAGGCATTTTCATGGGGGACTTTGGGGGAAAGCCTGGACAGCTGTACTGCTACAGGAGGATGACCGTGGAGGGTGATGGAGTAGCTACAGTGACCTCCAACATCTGTGCCACATTTGTCTTCTTGCCAGAGGATCTGCCATGATACACCTGAGCAGGCGTGAGTTGGTTCCCCGTTAGAGGAGAAAGTGCAGCAGGTGGAGGCCCATCTATCTACACTTCCACTTGTCCGGGAGGGTGAAGCTGTTATGGAAAGAGTGGAGCAGACTGTCCCGGAGTCAAGAAATGGGAGACAGATACCTCTAGGGAAGGTGACAATTCCCAAATACAGGAGAGTGATACTTGGAGCAATCTGACACAGAAGCAGAACTATCAAGAAGCATGTTCCAAGCTTGGAGCTACGCAATCGATTGCAAGCTCTCTCCTTCACCAGAGATTATGAGGCACAGGAGCCGGGCTGAGAGCCACACACCTCCGGAGCCAGGGAGGCACCCTGGAAGGAAGGCCACTGTCCATTTGCAGAGGAAGAAGAGGCGCGTGGTGGAATTAAATGATTCCCTGTTGAACAGGAGCACTGGTCGTAGGCCTGATAAGGTGTCTTGAGAGCTTTGCTGTCTCCGGGGGACAAAGATCTATGATATAACAGAGAGGCATACGAGAGCTATCAAGCCCACCGGCAACTACCCTTTGCTTCTAATCCACGTTGGACCAAATGATACTGCAAGAAATAACCTTCATTCAACATATTGCAAGAGACCTCTACGAGGCTCTGGGGAGGAAGCTAAAGGACCTTGGGCACAGGTTGTTATCCCATCACTCCTTCCTCTGCGGGTTGTGGCCCAGGAAGAGAGAGAAGAATACTAGAAGTGACCAACTGGCATTATAGATGGTGCTGTAAGGGAAGATTTGGGTGCTTCGATCTGTGCTTTCATGAAGAAGGATTTCTTGCAAGCATGTACGTGCTAGGAGTCACGCAAATCTGATCAAGATGACTTGCAACTGAGTTACAAGGAGAAGAGAAATGGTATTCAAGAGCACAGGGGACACTAAGTACTGGGGGAAATAACCTCAGTGATATGGGGGAGCTGGGCTAATAGTAGAATAACCCAAAATTTGACAAAACAAAAGCAACAGGAAGGAATCAGCTGGAGAGAACTGCACATGGTATGCACAAATGTTCAGAATATGGGAAATGAACAAGATGAACTTGAACTCTTAACACAGGAAGACAAATATGATTTAATAGGCATCACTGAAATCTGGTGTGATCCGTCTCATGATTGGAATATAATACTGGAAGGGCATAACCTATAACAAAGAAATAGATCAAACAGGAAAAGATAAGGAATAGCATTGTATATCAAGGATGTGCATACTTGCGAGGAGATCCATGACTTAAAGCATGGAGAATATGTCAAGAACATTTGGGTAAAAATTAAAAGGGAGAAAAACAACAGTGACATCATTGTGGGCATCTGCGATAGGCCTATAGAGATTAAAGATTTGGATGATGTCCTACTAAAACAAATGACCACATATTCAAAAAGTAGAGGTTCAGCAGTAAAGGGAAACTTCAGCCATTCTGATATTTGTTAGAAATCACACTCTGCCAGGAGTGTAAGGTCCAACAAATTCCTCACTAGCCTTGCATACAATTTCACTTGCGTACAAAAGGTGCAGGAGGCAACAAGGGGATCAGTTATTTGGATTTAATCCTAATCAACACAGATGAACTTGTTAATGGGGTGCAAATAAAGGGATCCTTGGGTGGGATCGATTATATCCTCTTGGGATTTTTTATACAGAGAGAAAGCCAAACACAGCCAGGCTCTGTGGACTTAAAGAAAACTGATTTTGGTATGCTTGGGGAAATTCTGGGTGAGATTCCCATGGTTGGAAAGGCTCAAAGAGAAGGGAGTTCATGATGGATGGGGATTTCTTAAAGGTGAGATACTGGAGGCATATATATATATATATATATATATATATATATATATATAAAAATCTCTTGGGTATGTTGCCTTTCCCAGTGTGCTGACTGGCTGCTCAGGAAACACACCCAACCAATCACATACAAATTCCCCCTCCACCTCACAATCCACTCCTGCCACTCAATCTGCATCTACACCTCCAGCCTCACAAGGGCCCCTCCCTCCTCTCCCTCCCTCAGCCAATCACCACCCACAATGCAATATTTTCCCTAAAATAATACCATGTAGCTGAACTGTGTGAAAAGATTCTGAGAAAAAACACTTAAAACAATTTAATTTTTACAAATTTGTAAAAATGGCTGAACTCTGAGAAACTGTAGAAGAAATCATAATGAAACATTAGAGGACTCCTTCCTATTGGACTTTGGGATTTGTAATTTAAAAGGTCTTTAGCCTTCTTTCCCAAAGAGTACTGGTGCCTCACTAAACTACAAATCCCAGGATTCCATAGGAAGGAGTCATGGCTAATAATCCAGTTTCACTATTTGTGTAGTGTGGAGGAAACCAAGCCTTAGGGGGAACAATTGAGCGGGTAGGTTTAGCCAGGAGAAGAGAAATCTGAGCGGTGACACGATAGAGCCATCTTTAAATATTTGAAGGGAAGCAATGCAGAATCTCGTTTTCTGCTGCTCCAGAGACCAGGATGCAAACTGATGGATTCATATTACAAGAAAACGGATTCCACCTAAACATTAGGAACATTTTAACTGTAAGAGCAGTTCCGTCATAAAGATTGCCTCCGTGGGTGGCAGACGCTCCGTCACTGGAGGTATTGACAGAGGTTGGATGATCATCTTTCAGGAGCGCTTTAGATGGGGATTCCCGCACGGCAGCAGAATGGGGCTGGACTAGATGGCCCTTGGGGTACCTTCCAACTCTAAGATTCTATGACTCCATAGATCGATGGAAGGGTGATAGGGAAGAGGAAATCCAAGGCCTGGGGGGCGGTCTAGTGGCCCCCTCACCCCACTCAATCACAGCAGGGGAGAAAGCCCCACCTGGGGAGGAGGGAGACCAGCCTCACGCCCGAACTGAGCTTAGAGGATGCTGGGAATGGGGTGGCCTTTCAGAGGCTGCTGGGCTGCAAATCACAGCATCCACACCTCCGGGGGCTGCATGAGTCCCACCCACCCCAGGTTTCGATATAGGCGGTTGGCGTTCTCAAATGCAAAGACTGGCTGTTCCTGTTGCCGTTCGGAGCCTCCAAAGCAACTCTGACTTACAGCAACTCTCTCCTGGGGGTTTCCTGGTCAGATTTCTTCAGAGTGGCCCAAGGCCACCCAGGGGCTTCCAGGGCGGAGCAGAAGGAATTTGGTCTCCTGGAGTCCTTGTGATTGACTCCGACTTATGACCTCAGTTCCAAACCAACACCAGCCACGCTTGCTGGGCCCCTGCAGCTCTGTCCAGACTTCAGGCAGAGCGGGAATTTTACAGAGGGAATTTTTTATTGGAGTAAGACCATGGAGGGAGGGTGGGCAGGAGGGGAAACGGCCACTCAGCTGATCTGATCCCAGAGCATTCCAAGGACGAAACTCGGACTAAAAACCCACGGCAAACACACAGGTGTTGCATGTTCCAGCAGGCTCTCCCTGCCAACATCCAGGCGTGTATTTGTAGATGGGGGGGTTATACTGCTGTTTCCAACCCCCCTTCGAAGGCAGCCCTAGAAAGAGTGCATGACAGGAGTCCAACCTGGATGTTAACAAAGCAAGCAAGGGCCAGTCCTCCCGAGAGCCTTCCTCCCCAGGAGAAGTCCACTCCCCTGAGAGCTGGGGCGGGACTCTGCTGCCCTTCTGGCACAACACCCACACCACATGCCAACCCTCCATGGTTCAGTCCTGGCAAGGGAGCCCTCCTCCCTTGCTTCCCTAACCCCACCCTGCTCCCCACAGGAGGCTCCTGCCCCCCCCCACTGCACACCAGTCTCACGCCATGCTGGCATCCTTTGGGACCCAACACCACCCCTGACAAGATCAGCATCTTGTTCTATTCAAGTCCAGGATACGGGGGGTGGGGGGGCTCCACGGGGTCCCCTTTATGTCTCCTTAAGGAGGCCTTCCTGGTCAGATCCATACACACACACCCTGCCTCCCGCCTCCTTGGGCTTTTCTGGAAGATCAGCACCATTCTCCTCAGCAGTGAAGGAGCACGGATTTTTTGGGGAGGGGGGGAGAAAACAGGCAACAGGCGAGGAGGAGGCTGAATGGAAGCAGAGGGGAAGGGCAGGGTGGGGCCCCCCACTGGGCCTCTCTGTTTCTGGGAATGTGAATGGGCTCAAGGCCTTCTCAGCCTCCAGGGAGTCAAGAGGTTGAACAGCCACTTCTTGGCTTTGCAACAAGACTGAAGACATGGGGGCCCGGGGAAGGAGAACAAGACAGAAGGAAAGAGCTCTTGGGCGGGGAGGGGGCTCCCTCCGTGTGTATGTGAGGAGAGGGGAGCCAGAAGTGAGCCCCACCATTGCTGAGGCAGATGCAGCTGACCTCCCTCCAACTGCCATCAGACCAGGTGAACATGGACAAAAGTCAAGGATGATGGGAGCTGTCACCCTGCACCCCTCCAGGAGTAGAGGCTCCACCCCCCACAAAGGATTCCCCATCCTGGCAGTGAAGGCTGAAGAGGATCGGATCCTGCCGTTGCATGGCTGCCAGCAGGTTTCCAGAGATCTGTGGGAAACCACCCCTAAGCTAGCAGCCCCACAAGCTGAGCACCCCTTATGCCAGCCCACCAGATGGGGCTCCCCCACTCCCGCCTGCCAGAGATGGACTGTTGGGCCAGCCCCTTCCCCACGTGTCAAAGACCCCAACAGCCTGGGTGGGGGAGGTAAGGGGGAGCAGCCCAAGGGAGGGACAGGCTGACCCAGCCCAGGAGGCAGCAGCTCCTTTTGTCTCACTCGTCACCCCATCCCCAGGCCTTTGCATTTCTACCTGCTGCCACTACCCCTGAGCACAAGGCCTGCAAGGAAGGCAGCCGGTGCATCTCCCCAGGACCAGGACGGAGGAACAGCTGCTCCCTCTTCAAGGCAGGACAGGAGGGGGGCTGCCTCATGCTTCCCCTCAACTGCAAAGCCCTCCCGTTCTTTCAGAGGGTAATGGGCTTGGGAACGTTCTGTGCTCAGCTATGAGGGGCTGAGACAGGGTGGGGGTGAGGCAATGGACAACAACAAGGAGGAGGACATGGGAACATTCCCAGGGCCGCCTTCCAGCAGAGGCACCCCGACAGGACAGAGCAAACACCCGCCTGCTCTCCTGCTCTCTCTCTCTGCATGCCTTCCTCCTCCTCCTCCTCCTCCTCCTTTTAAAATGCTGCAGCTCGGAGCTGAGCTCTGCTGGCACTCAGAGACCGTTCTTGGTACTATCAGTTCCTCCTCCTCTGTCAGCAAAACTCCTGCACAGTGAAAACTCCAGGCAGCCTCAGACAGGAAAGTGTTTGCAGGGAGCCACCTGCTGCCCTGCATCACAGGAAGAGCTCAATGAAGTAATTTGGCTTAAACCAACCAACCCTGGGTTAGTGTGGAGAGGGTTGTTCTGGGAGAAGAGCCGCTCCCTCTCTGAAAGTTGTCAATGTGAAAACAACACTCCTGGGTCACCTACTAGTCGAAATACCTCCTCTTTGCTGATTGATGCGGAGGGCCCATGCGAGCGCCCAGAACCTCCGTAGAATCACAGAGACCCCAAGGGTCATCCAGTCCAACCCCATTCTGCCATGCAGGAACACCCAATCCAAGCACTCCCAATGACAGACAGCCATCCAGCCTCTGTTTAAAAACCGCCAAAGGAGGAAGACTCCACCACACTCCCAGGCAGCAGCAGATTCCACTCTCGTGTTCTAGTCTCTGAAGCACCAGAAAACAAGCTTGCTCCATCCACAGTATGACATCTCTTCAAATATTTAAACATGGCTCTCATATCCCTTCTCAAGCTTCTCTTCCCCAGGCTAAACATGCCCAGCTCCCTAAGCCATTCCTCATAGGGCATCATGGCTTCCAGACCTTCCACCATTTTGGTCCCCCTCCTCTGGACACCTTCCTGGACACCTTCTCAATATCCTTCCTGAATTGTGCCCAAAACTGGACACAAGATTCCAGGTGAGGCCTAAGTAAACATATAACATTTGGGCTATTATCTCCAGCACTTGATGAACTCCTGCGCTCAAGGCTTGGGTCCAAGTTATTTGTATCTCCCTTTATGTGCCCATAAGATCATCTGGCGAGGCCCTTCTCTCTGTCAGGCTCATTTCGTAGGAATATGGGAGCGGGTCTTCTCGGTGGCTCCTAGACTTTGGAACTCCCTCCCTAGAGGGAGTTGTCCCTCTCTTCAAAAAGGGCCAAAAACTGGGGACCAGTCTGCCTTATCTGGAAATCAGAAATCCAAAATTGTCCACATGGGTGGCAGAGATAGTAACATCTTTGCTTTCTGATGTTCAATGTACACAAACTTTGTTTCATGCACAAAATTATTAAAAATATTGTGTATAAAATTACCCTCAGGCTGTGTGTATATGAAACATAAATGGAATTTCTTGTTTAGTCCCATCTCCAACATATCTCACTATGTATATGCAAATATTCCACAATCTGGAAAAAAAAACCCAAATCCAAAACACTTCTGGTCCCAAGCATCCTGGGTAATGGATACTCAACCTGTACCTGGAAAAATATTAGAACCGAGTCTGTCTGCAAGTATTTAGATGATGATACAGTAATCAGTAGGAGCCAGCATAGGTTTGTCAAGAACAAATCCTGCCAAGCTAACCTTATATCTTTTCTTGGTCAGGTTATTAGTTTAGTAGATGGTGGGGATAAATGTCATTTATTTGGATTTCAGCAAAACATTTGGTAAAAGTCCCCCATTATATTTTTATTAGCAAAGTGACTAATTATGGAATACAGTTCACCTTCCACATTTGCAAGTTTAACTATTGCAGATATGATTATTCACGGATTATTTGCTGCCACCTCTGCTGCCGCCGTATGCCATTTTAATAGGGACGGCACGCCTTGCGAGACTGAGAGAGACTGCGACAAGGTCCCCATTTAAGTCCCTATTAAAAATGGCACAGGGCGGCAGCGGAGGCAGCGCCAAACACCGCCAGCTACCTGATTCTGCCTTGCAAGGGAACCCCGCCACCTCAAAGGCATTTGCAGTGGGTTGAATCTGCAGATTGTACTTTTGTGTGTTAAATATGGTTGGGGGGTAGAGATGTTCAAAGTATTCCCACTTTCACAGGGGTCCTGCACCCCTAACCCCAGTGAATGTGGAGGGCCAACTGTACAGGCAACCCCCTCACGCACACTTACTCAACTACTTAGGGACGGAGCACTGTCAAAAAGTGGAAATGGTTGAAAAGCAGAAACCAGTCTTTTTTTTAGCTTGCAACTGCAAGACTGAACACTAGATGGTGCCAAGTCGACTGAGGGGGGGGGGAAGCAGTATGTGGTCAAAACAGGGGACCCTGTAGATGGAAACACCATTAGATGGATCCGTAATTGGCTGGAAAACCGTGCTCCAAGAGCTGCCATCAGTGTCTGTGCTTCACACTGGAAGGAGGTCTCGAGTGGTATGTCGCAGGGTTTTGTCCTGGGGCTGATGCTCTTTATTATTTTTATCAATGGCTTAGATAATGTGGTTGAGGGAATCCTTTCCAAGTTTGCAGATGACATAAAACTGGAGGAGCAGCTGACATATTGGAAGACAGGAACAGAATTCAAAAGGACCTTGATAAACTAAAAACTGGGCTGAAATTAATAAAATGAAACTCAACAGAGACAAGTGCAAAATTCTACATTTCAGCCACAAAAACGAAATGCTGCACAGGTATAAGATGAGGGACAAAAGATTTATATGATCTGAAGAGAAACCAGAGTATTATATTTCTCATATTTTCTAACCACAGGGACACCTGTGTCAGCAGCATTACATGTGAAAAGGACCTTGAGATTACCACTGATAACTGAACATGAGCCGGCAGTGTGAAGCTGCAGCAAAAAAGGCGAACGCTATTTTAGCCTACATTAATAGAAGCATAGCGTCCAAGCTGAGGCAAGGAACAGCCCCCTCATATTCTGCATAGGTCAGGCCTCGTCGGCAGTACTGTGTTAGGTTCTGGGTGCTTCATTTTAAGAAGGATATAGATAAATTTGAGTGAGTTGAGAGAAAGGCAATGAGGACAATAAGAGGCATGGAGAACAAAACATATGAGGAGTGGCTGAAGGAGCTGGGCTTGTTCATACCTCAAGGGCTGCCCAGAGAGCAGGGGGGGGGCGTATTCACTGCTGCCCCAGAGGTAAGAAGCCAGGTGTTAGTAATGTTAACTGAATATGAGAAGGGACTCTCTTTTGTAACTTATTTATTGATTTATTTTTAATACTAACAATCCAATTCAGAATCAAAATAATATACATTCAAAAAATAAAGAGAAATATCAGAGAAAAAAGATCCCCCGCCTCCCGACTGAACATTATTAGGAACGTCCTGACAGCAAAGAAAGTTCAGCAATGGAGCCAACTGCCTAGAGAGGTGGTGAGGTCACTTTCTCTGGACATCTTCAAAAAGAGGCCAGGCTGCTGCGTACCAAGGATGCCCTTGGTGAAGATCCTGCACTGAGCAGGGGCCTGGATCTGATGGCCAATGTGGCTCCTTCCAGCTCCATGAGTCTATGATTCGAGCTCCTCTCTGGTCAGGTCCTGGACCTGCTGATCAGCAGATGGTCCACAGTACTGCCCTAAATCAAAATGTTGCGGTGGGGGGGCATACCGCTGGCTTCCTAACTGGTTTGTGAGACTCCCACAAAGAGGCAGCTAGCATAAGACCGCTGGACACAATGGACAAAGGGATGTGGTGCTCACCCTGCAGGCGTAAGGGGACCCTGGCGCAGCACGCGCAGCACGCAGTAGCAAACAGGAGCCCTGCAGCTAGTCACCCGGACATCCCGAAACCGAAGAAGCCCGTTAGCTGCAGCAAAGCCCAATGCTCCCACCAACAGCAAGTGACAGACAAAAAATAAGGAAGGCCACACAAAAGCTGATGACGCTGTAGGAATGTGTCAGTCCTTTGGGGTGCTACAAGGGCCCCGGGACAAATGTCATGCAGATAACAAGGTACAGTGAGCACAGATGTCACATCACACACAAGACTTTTAGATTGGTGTTATGATTTTTTTATTTTTTAGGTTTAGTAAGAAGAAACCTGAAAATGCCACAAAAAGGAGAAGTCTTGATGCAACTGTCACAAAAAGATGACAGATATTCTCACCTTTGATCCTTTCCTACACATCTCCCTATCAACTTTTGCAGATTAACTGAACACAATCTGAACTATGACCAAAACAACATTTCCCCTAAAACACTGAGCTTCCACCTTTATTAACCAGTCCTATAAGCCTGCAGCAGACGCGAGACAAGCAGCTCACAAACTTTCAGGCCTGACGTTTCAGGGCAAAGGCAGACGGGGCCCTACCTGGCTAGGTGGCAGAGGCAAGGGCCGGATCCCCTCCTGGCACAGCACACTGGCGGGAGGCGGTGAGTCTGGGGCGCCATCTCATGACAGGAAGGGGACACTGCAAGCGGATTATCCGGCGGACACAGAGAGGGGGATCCCACAGAGAGGCACTCAAAGGCAAGGGGAGGGGGATGCTGGAGGGGTTTCTGGAGTGTTTTGAAGCCTCGCTGCTGTGAGCACAGCTGTGGCTCAACAACCACAGTGCCATCCACCCTGGAAGGCCGTCTCCTGAAGCCAGGAGATCCTGTGGCATTAAGATGTCTGAAGACTGATGCCCGATTTTTCCACACAAACTGCACCGAGAAGCTTCACTGGGGAAACAGTGCATAAATGCTCTTAGTAAAGCCATGCTTTGTCCCTTCCTGTCACCACATTGAGTTTT
Organism: Gambelia wislizenii; assembly: GCA_030847615.1. Lineage (NCBI taxonomy): Eukaryota > Metazoa > Chordata > Lepidosauria > Squamata > Crotaphytidae > Gambelia > Gambelia wislizenii. Next base: position 43,268,969 of record JAUMIR010000008.1, read on the forward strand.
CCCAGTGTGGTGTAGCAGTTTGAACACTGGACTATGACTCTGGAGACCAGAGTTCAAATCCCTACTCAGCCATGGAAACCTAAGATGTGACCTGGGGAAGTCACACTCTCTCAGCCGCCGAGGAAAAATCATAGACTTGGAAGAGACCCCAAGGGCCATCCAGTCCAACCCCATTCTGCCCTGCAGGAAGACACAATCAAAGCATCCCCAACAGAGGGCCATCCAGCCTCTGTTTAAAAACCTTCAAGGAAGGAGACCCCACCACACCCCCAGGCTGCAATGCGTTCCACTTCCAAACAGCTCTGACGGTCAGGAAGTTCTTCCTAATAATGTTTAGGCGGACTCTCTTTTCCTGTAGTTTGAACTCACTGCTCTGTGTCTGAGTCTCTGGAGCAGCAGAAAACAAGCTTGCTCCATCCTCGGTTTGACATCCTTTCAAATATTTAAACATGGCTAACATGTCACCTCTGTACCTTCTCTTCTCCAGGCTAAACATGCCCAGGTCCCTAAGCCGCTCCTCACAGGCCACGGCTTCCAGACCTCCCACCATTTTGGTTGCCCTCCTCTGGCCACGTTCCAACTTGTCCATATCCTTCTTGAATTGTTGTGCCCAGAATGGGACACAGGATTCCAGGTGAGGCCTGACCAAAGCAGAACAGAGTGGCACTATTACTTCCCTTAAGCTAGACACTATACTCCTATTAATGCAGCCTAGAATCACATTGGCTTTTTTAGCTGCTGCATCACACTTCTGACTCATGTTCAGCTTGTGGTCCACTAAGACTCCTAGATCCCTTTCGCATGTACTGCCATCAAGCCAGGTGTCACCATCCTGTATCTGTGCCTTTCATTTTTACTGCCCAAGTGTAGTATCTTACATTTCTCCCTGTTGAAATTCATTTTGTTAGTTTTAGCCCAGCTTTCTAATTTGTTAAGATCATTTTGGATTCTGATCCTGTCCTCTGATGCAAAGGCAAATCCCATCTGAATACATCTGGCCAAGAAAATCCTGTGGTAGGTTTGTTTTAGGGTTGCCAAAGTCAGAAACAACTTAAAGGAACGCAACAACAGTAACAACAAAAGGGTCTATTAAAATAAAACTGTCTCATTCACAGTAATTCGACTCCTTCATTAAAAAGGGTTCACTACCTGCCTAGCTCTCAGGATCCAACATGGTGTGTCAGCAACCCTTTGCCCTACAGCAAGGACCAAACTCAATTTCGGAAATGTTTGGCTGGGGAGGGCATTCCAGCGCGGAGGATATGAGGCTGCCCGCCATTGTCCCTCAGGGCAGTTGATGCACATTTGCTGTGTCTCTCCTGTTAGCCGGGAAAGCTTTTGCTATGAAAACTGCTTGCTCTTACAGAAAAACATTATTTTATTTACCCAATGTACACCTCAGAACTGAGTATTTTCTCCCACAAACTTTTCTTGACTCATGTAAATACCTCATTAATCCAGAACTGAGCAAAGTTCACCGCTCTGTCCCAAGAAGAACAGGCTGCTTACCTGTAACTGTGGTTCTTTGAGTGGTGATCTGGGAATCCACACAACTGGGTTTATCTGTACCTGCGCAGCCAGTTCAGAACCTTCTAGAACCCTAGAAGAAATGTTTGGGCAGTAGCCCCACCCCTCCACCCTGCGTCCTATATAAGCACGGATCCTGCCCATTTCCACAGTTCCATTAATGCCGCAAAGCAGTAACCACTGGGGCTGAGGGTAAGCAGAATACGGGGAAGACAGGCAGATTTGTGTGGATTCCCAGATCACCACTCAAAGAACTACAGTTACAGGTAAGCAACCTGTTCTTCTTCTCTGTGGTATCTGGGAATGCACACGATGGGGTAGATTACCAAGCTACAAGAGTCAGGAGGCAGGTATCCTGTCAACTCCAGCTATGAAGGAGTGAGGAAGAAAACACGCCAGACAATATTGTCAAGAATAAAAATATACAGTTGTCCCTCTGTATTCACAGATTTGGTATCCATGGATTTAAGTATTCATGGCTCAAAAATATTCTTAAATATTCTTTTAAAAATAATAATTCAAAAAGCAAATGTTGATTTTACCATCTTATATTATATTTTGCTATGCCATTGCATATAATGGGACTTGAGTATTCACGGATTTTGGTATCCACGGGGGTCCAGGAACCAAACACCAGCGAATACGAAGGGACAACTGTATTAAAGTTTAACAGTGAATAACTTACTGTACAGCCCAAGGGCTATCAGGGAGCAGAAGAATGGAGGACTGCCCTGGCCGGGGAAGCGTCTCGTTGAGATCTAGCATCTATTCTATAATGAGTTATGAATGTAGAGTGTGGCTCAGATCGCCACTCCGCAAATGTCCAGAAGTGGGACTCTGTGGAGGAAGGTAGTCAAGGTGGCAGTGGCTCTTATGGAGTGGCTTCTTATTGTGGCTGGTGGCTCTTGACCCGCAAACTCATAAGCAGAACAGATAGTGGTTGTCACCCACTTTGGAAAACATTGGGTGGAGACTGGTAGGCCCCGTTTGGTGTTGTCACAGCACACGAAGAATCTGGTCAAAAGGTGAAGTTGTGAGGTGCAGTCTAAATAAAAAGCAATGGCCCTGTGCACATCTAGGAGGTGGAGGGAGCATGCCAGGTTTGAGGAAGGGTTCTGAAAGAAGGCCAGCAGAATGCTCTCCTGGTTAATATGAAACACTGAAACCACTTTAGGTAAGCAGGGCTGGAGAACTACCTTGTCTTTATGGAACCAAGTGCATGGCGGGTCCAATCTCAGAGTGCAGAGTTTGCGGCCCTTCTTGCCAATGTGATGGAAGTTAAGAATGCAGTCTTTAGGGTCAGCCACAAATACATAAATTCATAGAGTTGGAAGAGACCTCAAGGGCCATCCAGTCCAACCCCATTCTACTATGCAGGAAAACAAAATCAAAGCATTCCCAATGACAGATGGCCATTCAGCCTCTGTTTAAAAACCTCCAAAAAAGGAGACTCCACCACACTCTGAGGGAGCAGCGGATTCCACTCCTGAACAGCTCTTACTGTCAGGAAGTTCTTTTCCTGGAGTTTGAACCTATTGCTCCATGTCTGTGTCTCTGGAGCCGCAGAAGACAAGCTTGCTCCATCCTCCGTATGACTTAAGATCTGTTGACGCCATCGGTTCAAAGGGGTGCTTACAGAGGGATGTAAGCAAGAGGCTGAGCTTCCAGGCTGGCATGGGGCCCATAGTTGGGCTGTGTTACTTTAGAAACAAAATACGATTATGTACAATTTGATTTGGCACAAAATTATCACAATTTGTATACTAAAAATACAGTGTATTCAAACAATTATTAGAAACATAATTTACTTTAAAAAAAAATTATAACAAGTGGAGCAACAATTTCCTGAAGTGTATGAAACCTCTTTGGTTTTGGTAGTTTATGTGGAGCAGGCAAATAAAATAAAATATTTTTTTAAAAAAACAGAAGAAACCATCAACAATAGTAACAAATAAAATTATTTATATTTCCTTCCCACAGTACCAAATAGACATAAAGCACCCATTCCCATAAAAAGAATCGAGGAAGGGGGGGAAGTGTGTGGAAGGGAGGAGAGAGGAACTAAGGTTCAATGAACAGGCATGAAATTTAATCAGACTCATTTTCTGAGCTATAGTTATCAGTATCAGTTTCAGTCTCTGCTTCTGCTTCGTTATGTCTGTCATCATCACAGTTACCATGGACTTCTAAAAACCGAAGGTTTACCCAGATCAAAACAAGCTTCTCTACCCTTTCACATGTCAGTTTATATCTTGGTTTAGTGTGAGTGTTTCCAAACATAGACCAGATTCTGTCACATGCTGCAGAAGATGGAGAAATCTGAAGAAGGCGAGAAGCGAGAGGAGTCAGAGGCTGTGTTGTGTAAAAGACCTCGCCACTGAGTTGCAGGAGGGAAACATTTGGCAGAATCCCAGGCTGCATTCCTGGACCAAATCCCTGAAGGTGTTCTATATTCTACAACATTTGAAAGAATCTTCCCAACATCAAGTCATAAGTGCGGTGTTTGTTTTGTAATCCAGTCGAATGCAGTAGCAGTGCTATTATTACTTATATTTCCACCTTTGAATCTTGGATCCAACACAATTGCAGCAGCATGAATTGGACATTCCATAATTGATTTTCTTCCTTTTTCAATTTTTTTTTAGAGAAAAACAAAAAAGGCTTCAGGAAAAACAAAACACCAGTATTTTTTCCTGAATTTTTCCAGGCCTTCACTTCTCTAGCCAGGAGAGACTGTGATCTTGTTGTGTCAACAGTGTGATGCGGCAGCTAAAAAGGCCAATGCGATTTTGGGCTGCATCAATAGAAGTATAGTGTCCAGATCAAGGGAAGTCATAGTGCCGCTCTATTCTGCCTTGGTGAGACCTCACCTAGAATACTGTGTCCAGTTCTGGGCACCACAATTCAAAAAGGATATTGACAAATTGGAGTGTGTCCAGAGGAGGGCGACTAAAATGGTGAAAGGTCTGGAAGCCATGCCTTATGGGGAAAGACTTAGGGAGCTGGGTATGTTTAGCCTGGAAAAAAGACGGTTAAGAGGCGATATGATAGCCCTGTTTAAGTATTTGAAGGGATGTCACACTGAGGATGGAGCAGGCTTGTTTTCTGCTGCTCCAGAGACTGGAACACGGAGCAATGGGTGCAAGCTCCAGGAACAGAGATCCCACCTCAACATTAGGAGGAACTTTCTGACAGTCAGAGCTGTTCGGTATTAGAACGCACTCCCTCGGAGCGTGGTGGGGTCTCCTTCCTTGGAGGTCTTTAAACAGAGGCTGGATGGCCATCTGTCAGGGATGCTTGGATCGTGATTCCTGTATGGCAGAATGGGGTTGGACTGGATGGCCCTTGGGGTCTCTTCCAACTCTACAATTCTATGATTCTATGTCTGATTTGAGTTGGGGGGGGGATTTGGCCCCTATGAGCCAGTCGTCCAGGTATGGGGATAGAACGATTCCTCTTTGTCATAAACAGGCTACTACTACTGCCACGCATTTGTTGAAGACGCGAAGGATGGAAAAAAGGGCAACCATGCGGAATCTGGTTGGAACGATGAAGGAGTTGACATCCCAGAGATCTAATGTGGGATGTGTGACTCCATCCTTTTTTGGGACAGCAAAATACCAGGAGAAGAACCAGGGTGCGTTTGAGAAGTTGGTACGGGTTCTATGGCACCTTTGTGGAGCACAGAGGATCTCTTGTCCAAGAGGGTTTTTGATGGTGCGGTTTTCGTGATAAGCCCCTGTAGGAGGGTGCAATTGGAACTCGATCGCGTAGCCTCTCAAGATAATATTGGTGCAGTCTGTCTCTGAAAGAGGTAGTAGTAGCGGCGAGGTTGAGTTGAGTATCGTTCTATGTTATGTCAAACACGTTGTTTCTGCTGGTCCCCGCCCTTCTTTCTGTACTGCTGTCTGAATCATCCAGTGAATGGAAGCCTTCTGGGACGCTGGGCGCGTGCTGGTGTCAGTCTGTAAGAGTGACGGAATGGGGTAAATTTTCTCCACTGTGTTTTTGGTCTTGTGAACTGTTGTGAAGACCAGGCTGTATTTCTCATTTTTTGAGAGTGTTTCAGTTTAGAATCGGTTTCTGAGTGGAAGAGGCTGTTTTCGTCAAATGGTGTTCTTCAATTGTGGAGAGGGTGAATGTGAAAAGGCCAGTGGAGTGTAGCCAGGCATGTTGTCTTAGGGCAATGGTGCTTGCTATTACTTTGCCCGAGCATTCTGCTACATGTTTGGCTGATTGCACCGGCTGGTAGGCTAGCGAATGGGCCTCCTCCTTGAGGACCTTGCCTGTCTGGATTTGGGAGCTTTTTGAAGTATGGGGATACCTTCCCCCAAAGAAATTTTTGGTAACCTCTCATGCACATAACAGCTCCCAGTGGTAGTTGGGTTCACCTTGGAACCAGAGGTAAGCCTTGATGTCGTCATAGTAGGAGTGATGTGAACAAGGGAAATCCACGTATGAGACAGAATGAGACCGATTCAGATCGTAGCTTCGGAGCAGGAAGACTATCTCCATGACGTGTGGGAAGGGGACCTCCAGTTCGAGCTGAGCGGGATCTAGTGGAGCAGGATCGAGACCCGTCTTTTCTCAGGGAAGGCGCAAGTGGCTTCTGAGGTTGGCTGACTGATGAGCAGGACTGATTTTGCTGGGGATTCTGTCTCAGAATGGGCTGTAACTTCAACCTCCTCAAAATAGTTCTCCCCCTGAAAGGATGATTGCCTGTTAAACCAGGGAGTGTTCTTGAGTCACGAGCATCTCCCTGGGCGACTGCTGGGAAATTACTGGCCTTGAGAAATGTTCACGAGCCCGCTTCTTCTTTCTGTGTTCCTTGTGTGAGTGTTTGGTATTGGTAGATCAGTGTGGTACAGAGGTCAGATTCATTGTCAGTACGGTGTCGACTGAGCACCCCAGTGTCGAGGGGTGCTCGGTATGTGCGGTCGAGGTGGGGCGACTCAGGTTCTTAACCTTCGATGTTGATGCTGATGGTGCCAAGGCTACCCTCTGGGTCACGAAGCGGGAGACTAGCTTGGTTTGGGGCTGTCGGGCGCCCTCTTCTCTGGTGACTGCGGTCAAGGCATGCTTGTAGAGGAGAGCCTTGAGACGGTTTCACCTGGCTTGGTGCAGAAGGCCTTGCAGTGTTTGCAGGCTTGGATGTTATGGTCAAACAATCTAAAGTCATATCAGTGAGAGAGCTACCAACCAAAATGCTAGAAAGAAAGAATTGTTGATGGAAAACCAAGGTCTTAACCGTTGTATGTAAAAAAAAGCTCAATTAACGTTCCTAATGATGTAGAAGCGGCAGAAAAAAGGGAATTGGGGAAACGGGTGGGAACCATACTTATAAAGGATGCAGAGTAGAGGGGGAAGGCTGCCAAAATGCTTCCTCTAGGGCTCTAGAAGATTCCAAACTGCTTTGCGCAGGTGTAGATAAACCCAATTGATACCACGAAGAAGAAACAAAATGCTGCAAGACAATCTAGCAAGCAAGCAAAAGGGGAAGACCCTCAGACAGGGCTAAGAGTCGGGGGGGAAGCAAAGTGGGCAGTGACAACTCATGCCAATTTAGACATTTCCCCACCAGTTCGGAAAGCACCACTCAGTTCTATGCATGTCTCCTTGGGCAAAGCAACAGCTCCTGGGGCTGCAAAGGACAGCTCAGCTCCAAGCAAGAAACTTCCCACACCCTGTGCAGCCTCTTGTTTTCTCATCATTAGCAATGGAAGGATCTGCTGGCTGCAAGGGAACCACTGTGGCCCTAAGGCTCTACGCCTCCACTGCCAAGGGCATTACACAGAAAAATGTACACATTTTGAAGGGATAAGACTGGACCTTAAAAGCATTTTACTTGTTCTGAGAGAGAAAATGTTTCAATAGTTTTCTCCAGGAGTGTTGGGCCAAATTTCCACTCTTATTTTTAGTTAGAAAACCTGCAAAAAGTGTCAGAGGGGGGATGTTTCTCTCAAATGTCTTGGATCCCGCCCTCCCCATGGCCTTTGCACCTCTGAAAACATCTGGTCTGGGCCCTGGTGGCCTGGCTGGGCGCATCACTCTCAGCCCATCTCTGGCCCTTTGTTTTGACCAGTCCACTCCTGACCTGGAACTCCACTGCAGCCCAGCTCGGGCCGGCTTGGTTCTGGACATGCAACAGGGGAGCAGGTGTGAGCCATGGAGGCACAAGGTCTTCCCAAGGCTGGAGGAAGCCGCCTCCTCCGCACGACCAGGAGCAGAAGATGCCAGAAGCCTATTGGCACAGAGGCTGCCCCCTTTCCAGGGGTGGGGCGACAGGAGAGAAGGGCCTCCGCAGCCATTAGCCTCTCTCCGGTTGCTCTGTGCCCTCACGGCGGCTTCAACCTATGGAGCCCTATGAACGGGAGGCCGACGAGGCGCCTTTGCAATGAACGGCGGGCGGTGGGAGGGCGGCCGGGCCCGGGGCAGCCCTCCATCCCTCCACCCGGAGCCCCCCGGGCCGGCTTCAGGGCCGGCAAGACCGGCAAGACCGGCGGCTCACGTGGGCCCTTCCGGTGGGGCGCCCCCGAATATCCCGTCCGTACGGGCCCCCAAGCAAAGCTGTGGCAGCCCCCTCCCTCCCTCGCTCCCTCCCTCCCTCCGGCCGGCCGGGCTGACCTTCGAGGCTCTCGCACTGGACCAGGTTGACGTAGTCGGCCTGGCTGAGCACCCCGGCCTTGAAGCCGCGCACCAGGCCCTCCAGGTAGCCGCTGTCCGCGTTGAAGTACAGCTCCGGGAAGCACGAGAGCAGCATGGCCGAGGAGGAGGAGGAGGAGGAGGAGAGGCGGCCGCGGGCTCGGGCTCTAGTCTCCGTCTCCGGGAGGAAGCGGCGGCCGCCTCACGGGATCCAGTCACCTGACCACGGCGGCCACGCCTCGGCCAATCCGAGGAGAGCGCGCGGCCGGGTCATAGAGGCCGGCTAGAGCGGCCCCCCTCGGCCTTTCCTCTCGGGGCGGAAGTGGGGTCTCGGCAAGACTCCGCCCACCTTCTCAGCAGCGGCGTTGTGATTGGGCGGCGGCGCCGGCGGCAGAGGGAGGCGTTGGGAGGCCCGCCCCCGCCGCCACCCCGGACTACAGCTCCCAGCCTCCCTTGCCGCGGACTCTGCTGGCCGGGGCCGACGGGAGTTGCAGTCCAAGGCGGGAACCCGTCTGCCGAGGGGAAGCTTCTCAGCCCGGCCCCCGCCCGGCTCAAGTGAAGGCCCCCTCCGGAGGCGGACACGTGTCGCCACGGCACGTGGGAATGGGGCGGCCAGCGGGCAGGCAGCCTGGGCCAGCCGCAGCCGCGGGGGCTTTTGCCGGAGGAGGGGCCTCCCTCCCTCCCCCTCCCGCAGCCCCTTCGCCCCCCGGACCCCTTGGCGGAGCCCCCTTCCCCGCCGCCCCCCTCCCTCCCTCCCCCCCCGGCACAAAGGCGGCGGACGCGGCGGGCGTGGTGGGCCAAACGCGCGTTTATTGCCTCGGCGCCCGGCCGCGGGTCCCGGGGTCCTCCTGCTCTCGCGGGCTCCCTCGCCGGTGGGGCGAGGCCGGCGTCCGTCGGGTCGGGCTAGTTCCTCCCGCAGGGGAAGGGGAAGCCGGCCCCGGCCCCGAACCGGCGGCAGAAGCAGTTGGCGTTGAAGAAGCGGCAGTAGCAGGCGGCGCAGGGGTCGCAGCAGGGCAGCCGGTGGCCCGCGCACGACTCCTGCAGGCGGACGCAGCGCCGGGGGGCCGGCGGCGGCGGCGGCGGGGAGCGCGACTCCCGGGGGGGCGGCGGCGGCACCAGCAGCGCCTGCGGGGAAGGAAGGAGGGAGGGAGGAGGGAGAGGGAGCGAGGGGGACCCCACCCCTCCCGGGCCCGGGGCCACCCCTGGCGGACCACAACCGGCGGGGGCTCTCCCTCCTCGAGGGCCCGGGCGGGGGCTCGGCTCTCCCCCTCCGGGCTCCCGGGTCCGCTCCCGGTCTTGGCCCGGGCGCTCTCCGCGGTGCTGGAGAGGGAAGGCGAGGCCCGGGCGCGGGGCGGGGAAGGGGCTTGGTCCGTCCACCCACCCCGTCGCCGTGCAGAGCCAAGGGGGCCGCCCTCCCATCCCGGGGAAGGACCCTCGGCCGGCGGGGGCCTCCCTGGCCTACCTGGGCCTCCTCCATCCGGGCGGCTCCTCCGGGCTCCTCCCGGGGCCCCCTGGCCCGCGCCTCCAAGCCTGCGGGAGAAAGTGCGCGCCCGGGTTTATGGGGGGGTCTCGGGGGGAGGCCGGACCCCCACCCCTCACCCCGGCAGCCTTCCGGAGGGACACCCCCGGGCCCCTCTCGGCGCGGACCCTTCCCCGTCCCGGCGGGGACCCCGCTTGCCAAGGTGCCAGCCCCCGAGCCAGCCGGTCCCGAGGGGCCAGGAGCGGGGTCCGCGGGGCGCGCGGTGGGGGGCCCAGGAAGGGCCGGCCCGGGGAGGCTTGGCCCGGACCCCGTCCCCCCTCCCTCCGTCCGCCGTCGGGGGCTGACCTGGCGGCGCCTCCTCCTGGGGCTGCGGGAGGCCCCCCGCCCCGAGCCCTTCCTCCTCCTCCTCCTCCTCCGCGGGCGGGCGGGCGGGGTGTCGGCGGGCGGCCAGGGCGGCGGGGAGCGCGGGGAGGGGGCCCGGCCACGAGGAGGGCGGCGGCGGCGGCGGCGAGAGCAGCCCCACCAGCAGCAGCACCAGCAGCGGCGTCGGCGCGGGCATGGTCCTCCTCGGGGGTCCTGCGGGCGGGAGAGGGGCGGAAGGCGGCCTCAGGCGGGGTCCTGGGACCCCCGGGGGCCCCCCCAGACCCCCGCCGCTTCTCTCGGGGCCGCGAAGCCCGGCGGGGGCGGTCGGTGGGCCTCCTCCTCCTCCCCGCCCGGCTTCCCTGCTGCGATGGGGGGTCCCGGGCCCCTCTCTTCCCCCGCGCCCCGCGAATGGCGACTGGCCGAGGCCCCGGGCGAGCAGAGCCCCTCCGCCCCCGCCGGGAAGCCCTCCTCCTGCTGCTGCTGCTGCTGCTGCTGCGCTCGGCCGGTTGTCCCGGGGCCGGACCCACAGCAAGGCTCGTCGGCAGCCGGGAAGGGCCCCCCGAGGCAGGGCCGGTGGAAGGCACCCGCGGGCCTCAGCATCCGCAGGGGGGCCATCATGGGGGGCGTAGTCACCCTCTCCCTCCTGCGAAGGCGCGGGTAGGAATCGTCTGCGCAGCCTGGACCGTGGGAGGCATGGCGGCCCCCCAAGTCGAGCGCTGCGCCCCCCCCTCCCTCCAGCCGCCCTGCCCGGGACCCCGGCGGAGCGCAGAGCCGCGCGGCGGGAGGGAATGGCCGGGCCGGTCCGTCGGGCGCCCGGGGGGCTGGAAGGGCTTCCCGGCGGGGAGGAGGGCCGCCGGGGGGTGCGAAGCCCTCGTTCCCGGGGGAGGAACGGCGCCGCGCTCCGTCCGTCGGGCAAGCCCGTTTCTCGACCCAAAGGGGGACCGGACTCCCCGCCTGCCTTTCTGCGACTGTCCCGGTGGCCCGCCTGAGAACGGGGCGGCCGGGGGGCGGCCGGTGTGCCCGGGGGCGGGGGGGGGGCGGCCGGGGTTAGGGGGTCCCCGCCACCCCCGAAGGAACCCCGAAACCTCCCGCCCCCTCCTTCTCTAGCCGCCGGGCAACGGCCCCCTCCCCAGGCGGGCGGGCGGGACCCTCGGGGCGGGGGGCGCCTCGGGCGGAGCCTCTCCGGGGGCGGCCAGGGGGCCTTGGCGGGAGCCCGGCCGCGTCCTCTCCGGCCAGCCTCCCCCTCCGGGCGTTTGGGAGCCCGCCTGCCGGGGGTCTCTGCCGATCGGCGGGGCCGGGCTCCCAGTGGGGGGAGCCGTGGGTCGGAGGCGAGGGCCGGCCTCTCCGCCCCCCCCCCAGGGCCGTCCCGGGTCGCGAGGGGGAGGGGAGGCGAGGGGGCTGGACCTGGCTGGGCTCCCTGCTGGGCTGCGCCGTCGCGGCTCCGGGCCGGCCTTTTATCCCTCCCGGCGTTACCGGGCAGCCACGTGACGGCGGCCTCCCTCGGGGGGGCTTCGGGGGAAACAGGGCCCGGCCCCCTTCCCCGCCGGCCTCGCCTCGCCGCCCCCCCCCGGCCCTGGGGGTCCTCCGCCCGCCCGGCCGTCTAGTAGCCCCGAGGGGCCACCGGGGCTAGGGGTCTCTTTGCTCCTCTTGCCCGAGGCCGGGGGGGCGGTCGGGAAGGGGCGGCAGGGGCAGCGGACTCGCCCCCTCCCTCCCCGCGGACCCTCTCCCCCACCCCCGCCTGGCCAGAGGCCGCTCCGGGGTCCTGGGGCAAAAGGCCAACAGCATCCCCCGCTGCTCGGACTGTGGGTCGGGCAGCAGCACTGGCGGGGGTGGGTGTGGGTGTGGGGGCCCCAGAGGAGGCTGCTGGCCGGCGGCTCGGCTCACCTGAAGCCACAGAGGGGCTTCCACCCTTGGAGCCCCCTCCCCATGGGCTGCAGCAGTGGGGCATGGGGGCCCCTCCTTCCCCGGGTGCTCCTCGCTCCCTTTGGGAAGCTGGCTGGGGGGTCTGTGGGTCACTGGGGGGGTCCTGCCAGTCGAAGGAGCAGAAAGACTCTTGCTGGGGAGGCAGCTGAAGCAGAGCAGGGCAGACCCCACCCCAGGAGAGGCAGCCCCCTCCTCGCCACCCTTCTACCCCCAACCAAGGGGTCCTCTGCTGTCTCTGGGTGCAAAGGTCAGCCAGCCAGCCAGCCTGAGATCTGTGGGTGTGAGAGAGGGGATGCCAGAAGGCCCCAAACCGAGGAGGGACCGGCTGGCTGGCCTCTTGGGGGAGCCAGGCAAGGACTGGCCAACGCAGCTGGGGAGACAGTTCCCCCCTTGCCACAGGGAGGGGAGGGGAGGGGAGGGTGCCTTCCGCTGGACCCCAAGGCCTTCTCCCAGGCCAACGGCTGCACCCCGACCCACCACCTTGATGTGGGGAGGATTTCACCGGCCATGGGAAGGCTCTCTTTCCAAGCCCATCCGTCCATCTGTGTCCCCCCCCCCGTGAGGGCCTCTCTCTTGGAGCTCCCCCCCAACCAATTCCTTCCCCCCTCCAAACCCTCTTTGACTCATTCCATTTGGGGAAAGGAAGGCAGAAATGGGGAGGGTTCTGCTGGGATTTGGGGGCCACGGAGGAAGCGGGGCAAGCCAGGGAAGGCCTATGTGTGCCCAGCCTGGCCCACAGCTTTAATGCTTGTCTTAGAAACATTCACTTCCAACATGTGCATTCTCCCATTGTCTTCCAATGTTTTTGCACAATGTTTGCTCTAGTGACCTCCCTTCCCCTTCCCAATCTTATTTTACACGGCATTTTTGCAGGGTAATTTAGTTGGTGGCTCCACACATAAGTTTCAGCACATAGTAGGTGTGATTGGAATGGCCTGTCCTGTTCTTATGTGCCACCTTTTCTGGTGAGATCATAGCCCATTCCTCTTTTGGAAACTCGGTTGTGAATTCTTTGCTGCCTAGAGTGTCATACATATCGATTTTTTCTTTCTTTCTGCAAAAGCATTTTCTCCGCTTGCTTTCTTCAGTGCTTTCCCCTGTGGTACTGGAACCATCAGTGGATAATTATGATGAACAATCATAAATTCCTCTGCCATATCCTGCAGGTTTTTTTAATTGATTCCCAAGTTCTTGTGGCCATTGTAGTGATTCCCATACAGAGTAAGGAACAGACAGAATGCAGGAATGTTGATTTTCCTCCCAAAAAGCTTGTCACAAAGCTTTCTCCACATTGGTGTGATTTCTTCCATCAATTTGCCCATTGGTTTTCCTCGGTTTTTTTCCGGACTGAGTGGAGTTCATTTGCATGTGCTGAGTTTTGGATTTTAGTGTTTTTCAGGACTGGAAACCAGATTTTGTTTACTTTTAGGGTTTCTTCTTTCCTGTTGAATTTGTCCAGGTGTTTGGGGATTTCAAAAGCTAAGCCTTCTTGCATATCTCCCCCCAGAAACTAACCATTCATTTACACAAATCTACATATCCTCCCCAGCAGGCGTTTACAGCATATACACTCCACACACACTCCTACCCAACCATTCTGAAGATGCCAGCCACAGATGCAGGCGAAACGTCAGAAGTAAACTCTTCCAGAACATAGCCTCACAGCCCGGGAAAAAACCCCCAAGGAAAACCAATGAAAAGAGACTGCAAAGTACAGAATGTTAAGGAAAATGCAACATGGGACATACAGTGAAAGAAATAAAATATGTATGTGAAAGTCACAATGACTAAGCAAGAGCAATTATGGGGCTACACAGGTGAAACTGCTAATGTAATCTAGAAGGCCTGAGAGCCAAGGACAGAGGTACTGAATGCAGATTGGAAACACCTGAGAATCATTAAGTGTACAAGGTGAAATGTTGAAATACATGGGTTGGTCTTAAGCATGGGTGGAACTACATGGACCAATCAGAATGGAAGTACACACCCACTGGGTGGAAACTAACTAGTGGGTGGTGATAAACAATGGCTATAAAATTGCAATGTTTGCCAATGTATTGTGGTTGAGTAGAGGTGGAGTAGTTTGGAGATATTGTGGAGTAGTTTGGAAATATTGTGGAGTAGTGCATAGAGATTGTGATTTGTTGACCATATAGTATATTTACATAGAAGAATAAAGTAGGTTTTATATAAAACTACTGAGTTGCCTGGGTGATTCCTGGAGACGTTTTGGAGACACCTGGAGAAGAGTGAGAAGGCTTGGAGAGTTTGTCAGGATCTTCAGCCTATTCTCTGAAACTCTGCTGCTTTGGAGAAAAGCATTAACCACTGATCTAAGCTGGTTGGCTCTGCTGCATAAAAAGGTGGTGAGTTTGAGCCAGAGGTGAAGAGCTACAACTCCCATCATCCCTGACAAGGGTTATGGGCCCAGTTACTAGAGCACCCAGCATCCACAGAAGCTAAAAGTTCCAGAGAGTGGAAGAAAGCTTTGTGGACGACAGATCAGAGCAAGCTGTTTGTGCTGCACTGATAAGCCTCGTGAGTAAATCATTTTGTGTTTTGCTTAAGCCCAGACGGGTCGGCTGTGCATACTCAGAAGGACTGTGTCAAATTGAGTCACTGCACAAATCAAGATGGAAATTCTAAAGTTTAGTAAATTAAATAGAAACAACTACTCTACCTGGAAGATTTATGCCCAATCTCTACTAGTAAAGGAAGGTCTGTGGTCAACAGTTGAAACAGGGCTGGCAGCTGATGCTAATGAAGCCACTCAAGAGAGAGATAGTAAAGCAAAAGCCTGTCTTTATCTCATGCTTGAAGAAGACTTAATTAATGACGTCAGAGATAAAACGTCTGCCAAGGCTGTGTGGGATACCTTGCAGAGATTACACACTCCTTCAACTGCTTTTGCAAAAATGCTATGGTCTAAAAGAATATACAGGCAAAAGATGGCTAAAGGGCAGTGTGTGATAGAACATTTAAAAATAATGCAAGATTTGTTTGTGCAAGCTGAACTGAGGGGAGTGCAAATTAGCAAAGAGCAGCAATGCTACATTTTGATAGAATCACTAGACTCTTCGTGGGACAACATAACGAACAGCTTGCAGAACTTGCCAGAAGCTGAGCTTAATAGAGACTTAGTTGTGGCCAGAATACTGGAAGAGAACCAGAGAAGAATGTCTGAGCAGGGTGACTCAGCAAGTTTAAAGACTGTGCCAAAACAACACACAACTCCTGACTGGCGAACGCAGGAGGAAGCAGCCTTTACAAGGGAGCAACGGAGGTGCTTTTATTGTAAGAAGATTGGTCATCTGCAGAGACATTGTAAACATTTTGCAGCTGAGAGACGCAAGCAAGCAGAGAGTAGATGGCAGCCGCAGCGGTATCAAAAACAGTCCAGACCTCCATTTTTGAGGGACAGTGGTAATAAAAAGGGGTTTGCAACCATGATTAAGGAAAAACAAAATGCAAATTCTAAATGGCTAGTTGATTCAGGAGCCACATCTTTGATGTGTAATGACATAAATTTAATAAGTAACAGAAAATCAGCTAATGTAAATACTGTAGTTTTGGCTGACGGGAAAGAGCTAAGTACTGTAAATCAAATGGGTACTGTGTACATTCCAGGGCTAAAAGAGAATTTTAATGATGTCTTACATGTAAAGGAGTTAGAAAATAATTTGTTATCAGTAAGCAGATTAACAGAAAGAGACTACACAGTCATCTTTGAAAAGAACATGTGTAAGATAAAACTGAATGGGGAATTGCGTGGCATAGGTTTGAAAAAGGACAAACTTTATTATTTGGAGGACAATATTGATAGATACAGGGTTGAAGAAGCTAATAACATAGAAAATATTCCAATCCACAAAGACTGCATACACGAGCTTCACAGAAAATTCGGCCATGCAAGCTTCAAATGTTTAAAGAATTTAATCAGTATGTGTCCAGATTTAAAAGTTACTGAATGCAAAAACCACTTAGATTGTACGGTATGTCAACAGGTAAAGGTCAGAGCTTTTCCAGTAGCTAAGAAAACAAAAAGAATTGCTCAAAGACCATTTCAGTATGTACATGCAGATGTCGCCCAAGCTAATTGCTTGTCCTTAGGGGGAAGCAAGTATTTCCTAGTAATTGTTGATAGGTATACAAGGTTTGCATTTGTAAGAATAATGAAAAACAAATCTGATGCTGGGCAAAGTTTAAAAGCATGGGTAAGAATGGTGGAAAGACAATTTGATAGCAGAGTAGGCACCATCATTACTGACAGAGGAGGAGAATTTTTAAATAATCAATTGTTTAACTGGTTTCAAAAGGTGGGAATAAGGCATGAAACTACAAACCCTGCTTGTCCTAGTGAGGATGGGTTAGCAGAGAAGAAAATACAAGATATAAAAAGAATTACTGCTTGTATGATGGCAGATGCAGGGGTGAAAGATAGTTTTTGGGCAGAAGCAACTTTGACTGCAATACATATCAGTAACAGATTGTATCATTCAGAAATTGCAGACATTCCCTACAGGGTATTGTATGGGAGAATGCCAAATTCCAAGTACTTAAGGGTTTTTGGACAATTTGCTCATGTTTACACACCTGCTTGTTTCAGGAGGAAAGGAGAACCCAAAAGCAAAAGGCTTAGGTTTTTGGGGTATTCTGGAAATAGCTACAAGTTTCATTTGGATGGAAAACAAGTGCAGTATTCTAGGTCTGCAAATTTTGAGAGACATGCTGGTTGGGACAAACTGCATGCCAATAAAGAAGTGTTTTTGAGATTAGGGAGTTCAAATGAGCCAGAAGCACAAACTGAACCAACCTCAGGAAACGGAGGGGTTTCAGTTAAGCAGGAAGCATCACCTAGCAGCAGTGGTAGTTCTTCTGATGATGAGATAGCATCTAGGCCTACTACTACTCGAATGACTGAAGACAAGAGATTTAGCCATAGAACTACAACTCCTAGTAGAGAAAGTGAGGATGAAGGAGACAGATCAGCAGATTTTATTCCCAGGCGTAGTCATAGAGTTAGAAAGCCTCCAGATAGGTTTGTTGTGACAAAGGCAAGAGCTTGTTTAGCAGTAGAAGAGCCTGAAAGTTTTGAAGAATTGGAAAGTTACTCTAGTGAAGAACAGGAAAGATGGTTTGATGCAATGGATAATGAGTTTGGTTGCCTGGTAAATAAAGATGTTTTTGAAATTGTTGACAGACCCAAAGACAAGAAAGTAATTGGTTGTAAATGGGTATACAAAAGGAAAGAAATGCCAGATGGAAGTATCAAATATAAAGCTAGGTTAGTGGCTAAGGGTTTTGCACAACAGCAGTATGAGAACTATGACAAGACATATTCTCCAACTGCAAAGCCAGAAAGTCTGAGAATGGTTCTAGCAGTAGCAACAAAAAGGAATTTAGTTGTAGAACATTTTGATTTTGAGACAGCTTACTTGAATGCGGTTTTGAATGAAGAAATATTTATGGAACAGCCACAAGGTTTCGAAGAAAATGGTAGTCAGAGAGTATATAAATTAAAGAAAGCGTTGTATGGTTTAAAACAAAGTGCCAGAGTGTGGAATCTGTGCATCAATGATGAGCTAGTTAAGCTAGGTTACAAGAGGAGCATTGCAGATGCTTGTGTTTATACAAAAGGAGACATAGTATTAGTGATTTATGTAGATGATTTGTGCGTAGCAGCAAAGTCAAAACAGGAAATTGAGTCAGTAAAAAAAGAATTGTCTAAGAAGTTTGTTTTGAAGGACTTAGGTGTATTGAAGTCTTATTTAGGTATTTGTGTTGAATGGACAGAAGAAGGACATTGTTTATTAAGTCAGAGAAATAAAATTGAAAGACTGATTGAAAAGTGTGGATTACAGAATGCAAAAATAGTAAGAGCTCCAATGACAACTGGTTTTGTGTCTGAGAAAACAACTAGAGCGTTTGAGGACAAGACTTTCTTCAGAAGTATAATAGGATCTTTACAATTCATATCTTGCCATACCAGACCAGACATTTCTTATGCTGTAAATGTATTGTCTAGAAGGGTTAATGATCCAAAAATTGAAGACTGGACAGCGGTAAAACATTTATTGAGATATTTGAAAGGAACCTTAGATAGGAAATTGATAATAAGAAACAATAGTTCAGATCTAGATTGTTATGTAGACAGTTCATTTGCATCAGAATTAGGAGACAAGAAGTCAGTTACAGGAATGATAATTAAATATAGTGAAAGTCCAATAGTTTGGAGAAGTAGAAAACAAACTAATGTAGCGATAAGCACAACGGAAGCAGAATTCGCTGCTTTGAATGAGATAGTAAATGAGGTACAGTGGATTAAGCAATTGCTAAATGATTTAAATGAAAGTTACAAGATACCAGTAGAAATTCTGGAAGATTCACAGTCATGCATAGCGATGGCTGAAACTGAAAGTTTGAAGAACAGAACAAAATATGTTGGTGTAAGATATCAAAATGTGCGAGACATGGTTCAGAAGGGTGAAATAGAATTGAGATATATAGAAACACAACACAACATAGCAGATTTGTTCACAAAAGCATTGACAGCAGAAAAACATGAAAGGCTGACACAAATGGTTGGAATGACATTGTAAGACACATACAATATTTTATTTCGGAGGGGATTGTTAAGGAAAATGCAACATGGGACATACAGTGAAAGAAATAAAATATGTATGTGAAAGTCACAATGACTAAGCAAGAGCAATTATGGGGCTACACAGGTGAAACTGCTAATGTAATCTAGAAGGCCTGAGAGCCAAGGACAGAGGTACTGAATGCAGATTGGAAACACCTGAGAATCATTAAGTGTACAAGGTGAAATGTTGAAATACATGGGTTGGTCTTAAGCATGGGTGGAACTACATGGACCAATCAGAATGGAAGTACACACCCACTGGGTGGAAACTAACTAGTGGGTGGTGATAAACAATGGCTATAAAATTGCAATGTTTGCCAATGTATTGTGGTTGAGTAGAGGTGGAGTAGTTTGGAGATATTGTGGAGTAGTTTGGAAATATTGTGGAGTAGTGCATAGAGATTGTGATTTGTTGACCATATAGTATATTTACATAGAAGAATAAAGTAGGTTTTATATAAAACTACTGAGTTGCCTGGGTGATTCCTGGAGACGTTTTGGAGACACCTGGAGAAGAGTGAGAAGGCTTGGAGAGTTTGTCAGGATCTTCAGCCTATTCTCTGAAACTCTGCTGCTTTGGAGAAAAGCATTAACCACTGATCTAAGCTGGTTGGCTCTGCTGCATAAAAAGGTGGTGAGTTTGAGCCAGAGGTGAAGAGCTACAACTCCCATCATCCCTGACACAGAAATGATTCTTATGCCCATGTGCTCAGCCAATGGTCCATCCCGGGTGGTCCAAGTGAAGGAACGAAAAGGCACAGTTAAAATGCATTCCACACGTCTCGTTGGAAGTGGGAGGTCATTGAGGGCTCAACCAATTTCTGTGGCCTGGAGCCTGCTTTTAGGCTGATGTCGCAAGCGCAGCCATTCCGGGCTGGGAGAGCCGAGGAGCCATTGTAGGAGACGCACACCGCACCACGGGACTGCGCCTTTACGGTTAGTGCAGAGGTTAACTCTAGTGCAGAAGACAGTGGTGAGGTTACTGCCTGTACCTTACTTGCCACCACTTCAACCATTTATTTATTCATTTATTTATTTCAACCACAGCTCCCAGAATCTCCATACAACAAAAACCATTGTGAACACAAATGGTGTGAAATGTTCTCTTTGTGGCTTTACAGGGGGGGGGGGGAATTGGGTAAATTCAGGAAGGAGAGCCCACCCGTGACTACTAGTCAGGATGGCAACCTTGGCTGAAATGCCTCTGTGTTCCAGTTGCCCAGTGTCCTCGCCCCCACTGCTGGTTGGCTTCCCCTTGGGGCAACTGGCCGGCCCCTGCAGGGTCAGAATGGTGGCCAAGTTATTTCAGCACTCATCATCGAATCATTGAATCATAGAGTTGGAAGAGACCACAAGGGCCATCCAGTCCAACCCCCTGCCATGCCGGAAATCACAATCAAAGCACTCCCTGTCCAGCAAGGCTGGTCTTATATTCTTAAACAGGCCCAAAGGCTGAAAAATTAAAAAAAAATTCAGGCAGACTCCTAGAAATAAAAATCAAGAATGTAGAAAAAAATACTATACAGAAGTACAGTTTTGGGGAGAGTGGGGGGGCAGCAAAGAAGGACTGACAGGAGCCCCCCACATCCTGACTGAGGACAAAAGGAAATCTGTCAACAGGACAAAAAAAGAGGCGTGGGGTGGTCTGGTTATTATAGCACGATATCAGGGGTGGGCAAAGAGTGGCCAGTGGGGGACATGCAGCCACTCAGGGCTGTTTTGGGGACCTTCCAGAAAGTTTGGCACCCAAATGCCCCCTAAGTGGTGTGGGAGGCAATTATGGGACATTCTCCCCCCCCCCACTTTGTTTGGCTGAGGAGAGTGGACGCTCTGTTGTTGTTGAGGGTCCTATTCTGACCCTGGGGTCCGTCTAAATGGTGAAAATCCCCCTCATGGAATTTGCTGGGAATCCTACCTGTCTAAATGGGATCCAGCGCCAATCCACACTATTTGGAAGGAGGGGCCCCCAAAATGACAAAAACCACAAGCTAAAAGCCTCCGCAGATTCCCCCGTACTTTTTCAAAAACTGCAAGGCGGGTGCGCATTTCTGCTCATTTGGACTCAAAAATTTAGAAGGGAAGCAAAAAGCTGATGGGCTGGGTGAGAGCGGGGATGGGGCTTGCTAGCAGGGCAAGTGCCCGCTGCCGCCATGTTGGATTTTCGCCTTAGCGATTGCTCACTAAGGCAATAAAACAGGATGACTATTTTCTGCTTTGCTGCCCTATAAAGTTGGAAAATCACTCTGTCACACCAGTGCACCTTGGGATGATTTAAAAAAAAAAACACCTTGTGAGTACATCATGAATGCGAGGCTCATGGGGGCTTCTGAGGCCAGAAAAACCATTTAGACGTGCCGCTGCTGCTGCGAGATGCTAATAGTACGCGGTACTTTGGATCCCCCCCCCTTGTGTAGATGGGCCCCCCGAGTCTCTGGCAGAAAGCTCATGCCAAGGCACCATTGCTTACCCCATGCCTCTGAGGAACATGGGGGGGGCAAAAATCCAATTTTTAGTGGAGTAGCAGAAGAGTGTAGCCCTTCCTGAGGTTCGGGGGGCAGTGTAGCCCCCTAAACTCTGAAGTTGCTCTCCTCTGCTTTGTACCAATCAAACGTTTCCCTTTTGTTTTCTATTAATGATGCTCTTAAGAATTTGTCCTAATTGAAAATGGCTTCTGTGTTGATTGATCAGGCTGATACTATGACAACAGAACAAAAATGAATTTTAAATATTGGAGAGACCAAGGATTTCTGCATAGCATGTTAATGTGCAATGCATTTTTCTCCTGTCCACATTTTGCACAAAAAGTGGGGAAATGGAGGCTTTGTACTCCAAAATGCCTCAGAATTGAGAGCAATCTTTTGTCATCAGTTTTGGGTAGATCATACAGTGTAAGATCCGGAGGTGGTTAGGAGGCATCGGGTACAGTGTTGTTGTTTTGTTTCTCTATGGCTTTTCTTCGCAAACGAAGATTCAGGATTGCAGTGGTACTAAATTCAGGTTTGGCACTACACAGCTTAACAGGGCCGGCTGAAGGCACCGGTGGCGTCAGCACCTGCAGGGGCCCCCGTTATTGTGGGGGTCCCCGTAGTAACCTTCCGCCTGCAGAAACATGATTAGTAACAATCTGAATATCCTGTACTATGAATAGCTTAGGTTGAGTGAGGTGACATTGACCTGAGATAAACATATGGGCCCCCCAAAATAAAGCATTGCAGGGGGCCCCAAATTCCTTAATCTGGCCCTGGTTGTAACTCTCTTCCTACAAAAACATTATTAGTAATAATCTGAATATCCTGTACTGTGAATAGCTCAGGTTGAGTTAGCTTACATTGACCTGAGGTAAACATATAGGCCCCCACAAAATAAAGCATTGCAGGGGCCCCCAAATTCCTTAAACCTGTCCTGCTTACAGCAGACTGTAGGAAGATTGGAAGTCCTCAGAAAGACAGAAAGACTTCCAGTATTTTTAAAAATCTTTTTTTCTTCTTCAGTATTTTCTTGTGTTGGGTGGGCAAATAACCAAAAGGGCAAGAACAGCCACTTTGGAAAATATTTCTGGCGAAATATCTGCACATCATTTCAGATATTTCAGATATTTGCACATTGATTATGATGCAGGGGATAGCAATGCACACAGACATAAGGTCACTAAACCCAAGGCATTTTAAACTTTTATTTTGGATACGGCATTATTCTTATTCTTTTTCCTTGCTAATTTGAGGGAAAGTTTACAAAATACACGAGGCACACTGTCAAAAACTCTGCTGGGAGTCTTCGGCGCGTGTGCGCAATCCCCCTTCCAAGCCTGCATGGGAAATGCGCGCCGGCCACAGGCGAGGCTCCGGCGCCACCCAGAGGCCGAGCCTGGCAGCGCAACGCCAGCCATTCCATGTGAAGGGAAGGCTTTCATGGTTGGCATCCATAGGTTTCCGTGGGTTTTTTCCGGGCTGTGAGGATGCCGTGTTCTGGAAGAATTCCTTTCGGACGTTTCGCCTGCATCTGTGGCTGGCATCCTCAGAGAATGGTTGGGTAGGAGTGTGGGGGGGATTTATATGCTGTGACTCCCTGTTGCAGAGGATATGTAAATTTGTGTAATTGGTTAATTTCTGGGTGGAGATATGCAAGGAGGATTCGTGTCTGTTTGGCTAATGGTCCATTGTCTGTTGGAACTCCCCCTGTCCCTGGGTGGAATTCATTTGAAAATGTTGAATTTTGATTTTAGTGTTTTGACCCTCTCACAGCCGCAGGAGTTTACCGCATCCCATGCAGCTGTGGACAAGTTTACATAGGGACCACAAAACGCAGTGTGCAAACACGAACCAAGGAACATGGGAGACACTGCAGACTGGGCCAGCCAGAAAAATCAGCAGTAGCAGAACATGTTATAAACCAACCTGGACACAAAATGCTATTCAAAAACACAGAAATTTTGGACCAGACCAACAACTATCATGTCAGAATGCACAAACACCGAGACAACTTCAACAGGAAAGAAGAAACCTTAACATTAAATAAAATCTGGCTCCCAGTTTTGAAATACAATAGAATCAAAACTCAATACTTGCAATTGAATTCCACCCAGGGACAGGTGTTCTAGGAGAGAATAGCCCATCAACTAGCCATTGGCGAAACAGACACTAACAAGCCTTGCATTTCTATACCCAGAAACTAACCATTCAATTATGTAACAATAATGCAAATAATAATAATAATTGTTTTCCTCTTTTCTTACTAATACAAGAATAAAACTATCTATCCTAACACTAATCACAGATTAGCAAAGGCACATAGCGCATTTGGAAGACTTTTCAAAAGAGTCTGGAGTAATAAACACCTGAGGTGATGCACAAAAATCAGTGTGTATAGAGCCATCGTACTGTCTATCCTCCTTTATGGATCTGAAACATGGGTCACCTATCGCCACCACCTACGACTCCTCGAGCACTTTCATCAGCGCTGTCTACGCACAATCCTAAATATACACTGGACTGACTATGTGACGAATGTTGCTGTCCTTGAGCAAGCAGGGATCACCAGCATTGAGGCCATGATATTGAGAACGCAGCTGTGCTGGGCAGGGCACGTTTCTAGGATGGAGGACCATCGCCTCCCAAAAATAGTACTCTACGGTGAACTCGCCACGGGTCAGCGTAAGAGGGGCGCTTCAAAAAAGCAAGACAAGGACTCCCTGAAACAATCTCAGGCTCGGCCAAATGGATCACCAACAATGGTCCGCCCTGGCCTCGCATCGGGAGGCTTGGAGACGCACTATCCACAATGCTGCAGGCTTATTTGAGAACACACGCCGAACAAGTCTTGAAGAGAAACAATGCAGAAAGAATCACAACCCGGAAACATCACCCAAGGAGACCTTCTGCTGTGCTTTCTGCAACCGGACTTGTCTATCTCGGATTGGCCTTTATCGTCATCAGCGCGCTTGCAGAAAGCGCGGGATGAGTCCTTCCTGAATCTTCGTTTGCGAAGACAAGCCAGAGAGGAGAGACTCAACATTAGAACTGTTACAGTAAGATTTGTTCAGCCCCCGTGCAAGTACTGCGTTGTGTATATTCTAAGACTTGCATGTTCATTAAAAAATAAAATAAAAATACAAGAGCTCTTAGAAATGGGCCTGTGTGATTGTGGGGGAATCGCAAGGAGGAGTCTCCCGGGAAGTGCCACTGGCAAGACGCAAAGATCCGTTCCTCATGCACACCCTCTCAGAACCCGTGTAATCTTAACACACGTGTCCAGAGAGCATGGCATTAACTGTGGGTGGAAGACAAATCCCTTGGGCCCGATCCACCTGGGGCAAGGTCTCCTGCCTGCACCAACCGCACTGGAAGGCAGGGCCATGTGCCCCGGAGATAGGTGCCCGTGGGTGGGAGTGCGAGGGGGCGGCTGCCCTTTGGATGCTTCCCTCCTGTGCCCAGGGCTGTTTTCAGCCCCAAAGAGGCCTGAGAGGAAAGAGGATTCTGGGAAGTTATTATCATCCTATCAAAGGACGGAACGGCCGGCCCACCTCTGAAAGCTTTTTAATCTGCAGGAGAAGCGCCGTGCCCGCGTTCTGCCCCCGACATCCAATCAAGGGCTAAATGAAATATCCTTTCTGCCGGCCGCCACTTCCAGGAAACTAGGAGCCTCAAATAGCAGCTCGGGCATCTGGCCTGGTCAACAACAGGGCCTGTTTTCCTGAGGTGGTTGGCGAGGGTGGGTGGCCGATTAGGGGAAAACACAACAGTCTGTTCCCAAGAAAGGCTTCCCTACCATTCCTCCCCGCCGCCCACTGTGGCTCTCTGGCTTTGCTCCACTCACTTTCTCACGACTGTTGTCTTTAAGGCAACAACATTCAAAACCTACAAAAGATTTTTAAATGAAAAAAAAAGAGTGATTCCTTTCTTGGCCAGCCAAGATGCAGAAAACACATCATGCAAGCTTTTGAAACTACACTGGCTTCTTCATCAGGCAAAGGTATTAAAAATTATACAGGTGAGGAAAAGCAACCGTTTCAGAGTCACAGGTCTCAGTTTTGTCCCAGGTGTTACTTCCGTTTTCGGCTAAGATGGTCTCAAGGGAGGCCCGTGCAGGCCGAGGCGCCTCCTGTTCTCGGCCAGGTGGGGACCAGGGACAAAGGGCAACAAAAGACAGGTAATGCAAGGTCGGCTCCATTAGCAACAGAAAAGTAACTTCCCTTGAGATTAGGGTTGCCCCTGTGTTGTGGGACACTAGCGGCCCCTTTGCTAGGCAGATAACACTGAGTTTCTCAGCAAGGCCCTGTACAAGACCAGGGTTCAAATCCCCACTTGGCCATGGAAGCCTGCTGGGTGACCTTGGCAAGTCACACTCTCTCAGCCTCAGAGAAAGGCAAGGGCAACCCCCCCACTCTGAACAAATAGGTTCACCTTAGGGCCCCCATAAGCCAGAAACAACTTGAAGGCACACAACCACTACAACACCTGTAGAAGTTGCCTACTGTAGTCCAAATGAAAGAGTTTTGCTTTTGCTGGAGGAGAAACCTTAAAAAGTCAAAGCTTACTCCATTCGCTCCCCCTTGGGAAAGTTCCCCCTGGTGTGGCAAAATCTGGTGTCACCTGTCCAGGTGGAGCCCCCTTGGCCATACAGCAAAATGCAACAAAATCCCAAAGGTGTCACCCGTGTGTGTGTGTGAGGGTGTTGTTGTTTTGGTTGCTTGGCCAAGGGCCCCCCCTGCACAAGTCCTTGCTGCCGCCGCCCCACAAGTCCGCCCCCATGGGTCAGGGACCCTCGCCCTCTGCTGCCTTTGCTGGCGCCTTCTCGGGGCAATCTGGCCCACAGGGACTCAGGAGCCACCCCGTCCCCTGGAACCCCCTTGCGGGCTCCCCAGATGGAGCGAAGGACCCCCTCCTGGTGCATGGGGTGGTGGCGGTTCCCTGGGGCTTTGTGGGGCCAGGGCCGGTGGAAGGGCCCCAAAGCAGCCCCCGAAGCCACAGGGGGCCCTGTCATTGTGGGGGGGCATAGTAACCCCCCTCCTGTAAAAACATTGTTAGTAATAATCTGAATATCCTGTACTGTGAATAGGTCAGGCTAGGTGACATTGACCGGAGATCAACATATGGGCCCCCCAAAACCAAGCGTTGCAGCCCCCCCGCTGGGTCCCTGCCCTCGCCCCCCCGGCGCCTGAAGGGGGAGACCCCCAGGCTCTGGGGGGGAGGAGGGGGACCCCGGGAGCGGGGCCGGGTTAAGGCAACGCTGTCTTTTGGGGGCCATCGGTCTGTCCCGGGCCGGTGTCACCCGACCTGAGTGACCTGTTCGCCGGGCAGGCTGCTCAGATGATTCCCAATAATGTTTTTGCGGGAGGGGCTCCTATGGGCCCCCCAAGGGACGCCCGAGGCTGCGGGGCTGCTCTGGCCCGGGCGGGGCGGGGGGCATGGGGCGCCCTCCCGGCCGGCTTCCTTGGGACCCCACCCCTTGGGGCGCTGCCGCCGGCCTGGCCCCGGCCTGGGGGGCTGGAGGGGGCTCAGTGCCTGGGGAGGGGGCGCGGGGCCGAGGAGGTGCCCCTCCCTCCCCTCCCCTCCCCTCCCGCGGGGTCCCAGACCCGCCCCCTCCCTCCTCCCCCGACGGACCGAGGCGGCTGGGCCGGGGGC
This sequence comes from Gambelia wislizenii, assembly GCA_030847615.1. Taxonomy (NCBI): domain Eukaryota; kingdom Metazoa; phylum Chordata; class Lepidosauria; order Squamata; family Crotaphytidae; genus Gambelia; species Gambelia wislizenii. The sequence continues at coordinate 43,295,667 of JAUMIR010000008.1, forward strand.
GGGGCTCGTCCAGCTGGCGGGCGGCGGGGCGGGGCTTCGGCAGGCCCCGCCCAGGCCCCGCCCCTCCTCCTCCTCGCCCGCCCCTCCCGGACGGAGCTCCTTGACGTCACCGGCCGCGGGGGGCGACGTCGCTGCTCCGGCCCCTCCCTCCCTCCCTCCTCGGCCTCCCCGGTAGGTCGGGGGTCTCCAGCGGGTGGGGTGGGGGCGCCGTGGCCGGGGGGTATGGAGGGTGCGGGGCAGCCTCAGCCCCAAAGGAGGGGGACGCCCCCTCCCAGCCCCCCTCTGGGCGCAACGGGGGGGCAGGAATCCGAGGGGCCCTTTTGGGGGTCGCGCCGCCCTGACAGCCTCCGGGCCCCCTTGGACGCGGGGGAAGCCCCTCCCTTGGGAAGGCGACCCCCACCCCCCCAGACGGCTAAGGGGGGCTCCAGCCCGGGAGGGGGGCCTCGGGTCCCTCATCCGGGGGTCGCCCGTGTAGCCCCTCCGGCCAGGACGCGATCAGTAACAACCTAAGAGGTGAGGCGAGGCCAGGGTGACCGGAGACAGCCAGATGGGACCCCACATGAGGCGTTGCGGGGACCCCAGAGTTCCTTAAACCGGCCCTGCCTCCCCCCCCCGGCGAAGAAGGCCAGCCCTGGGCGGTGAGGACGGGCACTCTGCGTGTGCTCAGGGGCACCCTCTCCGCAAGCAGGGCCTTAGGGGCGGGCAGGCAGAGGCCGGGCAAGCTGGGCTCCTTGGGGGCAATGGGAGGGGCGAGGAGGGCAGCAGCCCCTCTGGGCCCCCACCTTTTGGCCTCCTCCCTCGCAACTCCCCCCCCCCATCACTGCTCTGGGTCTCAGGATAGTGGAGGTTGGCGGGGAGTCGCCCCAGGGCAAAAAAGCCCCCCTGCCCGTTCCAAGAACCAAGGCAGCCCCCAGACCCAGGGGCCCAAACACAGCCCCAGCCCTCCTGCAACGACACAGCCCCCCAGGCCCCAAGGGGACAGCTTGGAGACAAAATCTCCCCCCCCCACTTTTGCAAGGAGGGCCTGGGGGGTCAGCTCTGCTCCCCCTCTCTCTGCCACCCCCATAGAGATCCCCTCCCTGCTGGCACCCCCTGTGGCCCCCACTGACACCCCCTCCCTGCTGTGACATCCCAGGTGGGGAGGGGTCTGGTCCCAGCGGGAGGGGGGCTCAAGGAGGAGGTCAAGAAGAAGCAGCAGGGCCTGGGGGGTGACAGGGTGGGGGGATGCCCCTGCTGGGGCCCCCCTCTTTCCTCACCTGGGATGCCCTTGTTCTTGTACGGGGGGTGCACCCCTCCTCCATAGGAACCCCACTCTTGACCGTGGAGGCAGGTCCAGCGCTGGGAAGTGTTTTGGGGGGCATCACCCCTCACGGTGCCTTTTCTCCTTGCAGGGCCTCATCCATCTGTCCTTCCTTCCTTCCTTCCTTCCTCCGGATCCGCGTCCGCCCCCATGTGCGGGGCCCAGTGAGAAGGCGCAGCATGGCAGGTCCCGGGCGGCCCTGCTCCGAAGGGCAGATCGCAGGGCTGTATGACCTGGAGGGGACTCTCGGCAAGGGCCACTTTGCGGTGGTCCGGCTGGCCCGGCACGTCTTCACGGGGGAGCGTGTGGCGGTCAAGGTGATTGACAAGGGCAAGCTGGAGGGCGGGGCGGTGGCCCAGCTGCTGCAGGAGGTGCGCTGCATGAAGCTGGTGCAGCACCCCAACGTCGTGCGGCTCTACGAGGTGATCGACACCCAGGCCAAACTCTACCTCATCCTGGAGCTGGGCAGCGGCGGCGACATGTTCGACCACATCATGCGGCACGAGGCCGGCCTGGACGAGGGGCAGGCCAAGCACTACTTCGCCCAGATCGTCCACGCCATCTCCTACTGCCACCGCCTCCACGTGGTCCACCGTGACCTCAAGCCTGAGAACGTGGTCTTCTTCCAGGAGCAGGGGGTGGTCAAGCTGACCGACTTTGGCTTCAGCAACTGCTTCCAGCCGGGCACCATGCTGACCACCAGCTGCGGCTCCCTGGCCTACTCCGCTCCGGAGATCCTCCTGGGGGACCAGTACGAGGCCCCCGCTGTGGGTGAGATGTGGGGGCGGGAAAGGGGTTGGCAGCGGGGAGGGGGGCAGAGAGGCCGCGGAGCCGGTGGGGCCAAAGGGCCTGCTGGCCCCACAGACAATTCTAGGAATGGTTTTGTTTACGCCCTGGCTTTTTTCCGGGATGGGACCCAGAGCAGCCTGCTGGAGCTCACTGGGTATCTGTCCCTCAAACTTGGGGATGGTGCCCCCTTAAAGAGGTCTTTACCCACGGTCAGATGACGTATGTGTGTGTTTAATACCATCCTGTACAGGTCCATGTGGACGACTGGACTTGACTGTGATCAGTCTTCCCGAGTTAAGGGGCGTTTTCCCCTCTTAAAATCCCAAAAACCCAAATTAAAAAACAAACAAACAGCAAAGCCCAAAGGAAGCCAAGTGGCCGTATGTGGCCAGAGGCCAGCTCAGGAGGGTGGGCTCCCCTTTGCCACAGTGATTCCCTCTCCTCAGGAGAAAGAAGGGAGGGAGGACATAAAGGAGGGAGGGAGGGGGGTTGGTTTTGAGGGGAGGGTCCCCAGCCCCTCCTGCCCCTCCCCCATCTTCATCCAGGCCTGGGGTAAGAGCATACAACCCCTCCCCCAATTTTGGGGGGGCTGCTGCTGCATTAGAAAAGGGAGGGCAAACCCGCTGGTACTTCCATGCAGAGGGAAACAGCTTAGCCCGCTGCTCTCCCCCCCCTCCCCGCTGCCTGGGGTGGGTTCCTGGGCAGGGCAGGATGTGGCAGAGGTCAACAGTGGCCGGATGTGTGTGCGGTTTGCCTTTTCCTGCTCTGCTCTTTTGTCTGTGGCTGATAAGGCAGCGGAGTGGGCCAGCGCCGGCCTCCCCCTGCAGTGGGGCTCCTTCCACTTGGGACTGGCATCCATGCAGGGGGCCCCTCCAGCAAGGAGCCCATAGGGGCTGCTGGGCTTCAAGCCCCAAGGCTTAGCCGGCCCTTCGCTCTCGGGCCGGGGCTTCCTCCGCGGGAGATGCTGGGAAGGTTGTGTTCAGCGTCTCTATTTGGCAGGCCAGCCGGCCGGTGGAGGCACCAAGAGGAAAGGGCCCGTGAGGATGATGACTGTGTGGTGGTGACCTGCATGAAGGTGGTGTCTCCTCCCCGCACCTGTGTGCCTTTGAGTCGCTGTGGGGCTGAATGTGAGACTCCCCATTGATCTCGCCTGAGTTGTTGTTTCTGCCAAGAGCATCCCAGCTCTCTGACAAGTGCCCTGCGGCTTCTCTGGTATTTGCTCCCCTGTCTCTCTTTGTGTTGTTGTCTGCATATTTGATGAGCCCCCCATTCTTTCATCCAAATGTGGGTATGGCCAGGGCCCCTCCTTCAGGGGAAGGCAGAGCCATCCTGGAGGTGGTGAGCCTGTCCAGCCGACCATGGATCCGCCCAGCACTAGTTGTACTGCCCGGGCCACTACTTGGTCATTTTGGCCACTGAGGGACACCTGGGAGACAGGGTCAAATGCCTTGCCGAGGAGAAGCAAGGAATTTCCACAGTCTCCTCAAAAAGGGGGCCCTATTGGGCTGCTGTGATATATTTTGGAGAAAGCCCAGCAGATCCTTGCCATGGGCTTTTTGTCTTCTCAAAAGCAGAGCCCTAGACAATGGTGACCAGTTCCAGACTTTTGCCCCACGTGGCTGTCAGGTGGAGGGCTGTTGCCTTCCCAGCTCCACGCTTCCCTGCTTTTTTATGGCACGGCCTCTGCCCAGCCCTCTTCCTCGGACACCAAACTTCCCTCCAGTGGCTCGGAAGCAGCCTCTCTCTTCTGTCCCCGAGCATCCTTTCCTGCTCTGGGCGACAGGTCCCTCCTCCTGTCCGTTCTTCTGCTTTCCCCTGTTTGTGCATGGCCGCCCCTCGTGTGTGGAGCAAAACAACGCCTGTCCACCACTGCCTGCCCGCAACGCTTCTGCATCATGTTCTGGCTCCTGCCTTGTCCTTCCCCCTTTTGCTCCAAACACAACAAAAGAGCCATTTCTGTTGTTCTCAGAGTCCCTCCCAGGTTCATCCTAGGCCTTGTCCTCCCTCACGTCATCCTTAACAGGCTCAGGACTACTCTGTTGTACTCTCGTACTTTGGCCCTGTGTCTCTCTTTCCTTCCACCTCCCAGAATTTCTTCCTGTTCAGTCTCAGCTCCCTGTGTGGCCCCTTCGGCATGTTCACGGGTCTCCCCAATTACATTGACATTTCTTGCATTTGCATTTACATTTATATATCCATCTTCGCTGTTTCATTCCTCAGAATCTCACCTGCCTCTTGAAGAAGATTTTCCTTCAGGATTTCTAGTTATAGGATCCTACCTAACAAAACTCTTTGAAGCCAGTATCCTTAACATCTTAAAAGACACCTCCAGCGGCACTACGCTCATCTTTTCCTGTCTGTAATTCTAAGAAGGAGAGACCCAGCATGGCGTAGTGGTTTGAGCATTGGACTATGACTCTGGAGACCAGGGTTCGAATCCCTGCTCAGCCATGGAAGCCCACTGGGTGACCTTGGGCAAGTCACAGTCTCTCAGCCTCAAAGGAAGGCAAAGGCAAACTGCCTTTAAGCACTAGACAATGAAGCACTAGACAAAACCCCATGATACTTTCTCTTAGTAGGAAATGACTTGGAGACACACAACACAACACAGCAGTTCTAAGATAGCAGCATCCAAAGGCCATGTTCTTCAGGCAGCCCCAAAAGGCACAAACATACATTTAGCAGACCAACCAAAAGGCGCAAAATGGCCCGTTCCCCTTTCCCCAGGTTCCTGCCATTTCCTCGTTGTCAATTAGTTCTTCCTGCTGGATCAGGATCAAGTCCAGGGTAGCTGGTTGCCTTCTTCTTTTCCTCCCCATCCTTACTGTAGGCAGAGGCGGGATCTCCTGGGTGCGCCATTGTGAGCTGAATCGGAGGTCCACGTGGTCTCGGGACGGGTGAACTGCCTCGTGGGCTCAGCTTTCCACACGGTTGGTCATCTGTTTCAGGAAAGCCTCGTCTGTGTCTGACTGGTCTGTTGTCTGTGGCCACAGTGGGGCCACCTCGGTGTCCACCTCTCTCTCTCACACACACACACACGCACACACACAGACGCCTTGGTCTTCTGCTCTCTGGACTTCTGGACTCCCTTCCTGTCTGCGGCCTGACTCCCGGAGGCCCTCTCTGTCGGGCACCTTCTGTTGCTGTGTTCAGCCCTGCATCTCATCTCCCAGGTGCTTCACAGGTCACACTTGCCTTCCGTGAGTAGGATTTCAGGTTCATCCGCGTTACATGCGTTATCCCATGTGCCAGTGTATCATCACTCCGTAAGTGTTCTGCCTTCTCAGTTGCTCCCTTCTGCTTCCCCCTGACCCTGGACTGGTGACCAGTAGTGGCCACAGAGGGGCTTCTCCTCTATAGAACTGCTGGGTACAGAAGTCTCACTGGGCGCCTCTGTGTCTCAGCACCTGGTGCACTTCTTTAAAAGGTTTTAGGGCTTTTAGATCTTCGTGGTAGCTTATTTTGCTGCTGGCTTTACATTGGTTCTATTATGTGCTGTGCTTACTATGCTTGGATTGTATTTTGTGGCTTTTGATTTTCCTCTACTCTGTCCAGAGGACTCTGGTTATGGGATGGTGTGAAAGTGCAGAAGGGCTGCAAGAAAGGCCTATCAGAGGCTGGGCTTCCCAGAGCCTCGTCTCTCCTTGTGGGCTTCTCTCTGGGGGTGGTAGAAGTGGTTCTTGTAAGGTGGGTGGGTGGGCAGCATCCAACCAGCTAGAGCTGATGCTTTAAAAATATATATATTTCAATCTCTCCCCTCCCTAAACATGCCCTCCTGCTATACTGGACAACCACTGGTCTCCTAGGAAAGGGGGAAGTTGGGGTGCTCCCTTCTCTCTCCCCCTCCCAGGAGTGGAACAGTGTAAGGAGAAAGGAGGACCCTAACTTTCCCTGAATAACTTTGGATCTCTTTGCATTTGCACAGGTAGGCCAGTAGATCTGTTTTTCTTGCTCCATTTTTGGTTTTTGAGCTGCTCAGTGTTGCACTCAAGGTTGATCCAACAACCTTGGTAAATTATGAAAGTTATCAGCTCTCCCCTGGGCATCTCCTAATGAACTTATTAGCAGTTTCTTAGTGACCTTGATTAACTTGCAAATGAGCAGTAAAACTTCCCTGAGATGAGTTGTTTCCCACCATCTTTTATTTCAAGGTTGACTCTGCCCAGTTTGTGGACACTTTCATCTTAGCATCAAGCCAGACATGGTGGGCAGATCTGTGCTTCTAATTCCTGACAGCTGCTTTGTTTTATGAAAGGCACCCTCAGCTTTGGGTGGGCTGCACTTTGAGGGGGAGCCAGGAAGGTGATAGGAGGGCCGTGGTAACTTTTCCCACACCTGCATCTGATGAAGTTGACTCAGCCTATGGAAGCTGGCGCTACAACTACAACCTTCTTTCTATCAGTTAGTCTCAGCGGCGCTACAGGGCCCCTTTGCATTTCCCCACATCTGCTGGCATGTTTTAAGTACCCCCTGTGGGGTTCTGGCCTACCTGTACCCCTGTAAACCCCACCGATCAAAGGAGGGGCTGACTTGAAAACAGGATGCTTTCAAGGGTCCTACTGTCTTCTCACTATTTTAGAAGCACTGCTTGGCCTGCCCATTTTGGCATTCGGTCACTTCCCCCAAAATGAAGTCCTGCCAGCTCTTGTTGGTTTTCAGTGGGAAAGCGAGACCCGGCATAGTGGTGTATAGTGGGAGTCCTGGAGTATCTGCACTCAAATCCCCACTCAGCCCTGAAGCAGATTGGGATGACCTTGGGCAGTCTCTCTCTCAGCCTGACCTACCTTGCAGGGTGGTTGTTGCGAAGATAAAGCGGAAGTGGAAGTGCTGGTGGTGGGAAGACAACCCCATACGCTGCTGGCCTTGAACTCCTTACAGGAGAGTCTAGATATGAAGAAAGGTTAGTCATGTTTAAATATTTGAAGGGGTGTCATACTGAGGATGGAGGAAGCTTGTTTCCTGCTGCTCCAAGACTAGGACACGGAGCAATGGGTCGAACTACAGGAAAAGAGATTCCACCTAAACATTAGGAAGAATTTTCTGAGGGTAAGAGGTGTTCGACGGTGGAATGCACTGCTGCCTCATAGTGTGGTGGAGTCTCCTTTTTCTTTGGAGGTTTTTAAACAGAGGCTGGATGGCCATCTGTCAGGGCTGCTTTGATTGTGTATTCCTGCAAGGCAGAATGGGGTTGGACTGGATGGCCCTCGTGGTCTCTTCCAATTCTACAATTCTATAAACGACACTGCAGGAGGCAGAGGGGAGGGGGGCTCTGGAGGGGTGGCACCAGAGGCCGCTTGGAAGGCAGAGGGAGAGGGTGATCCCCCTTGTGGGTAGCACTGCGCCTGTGCCCCAGGGAGGGAGTCCTTTAAATGGGGGTCAGGCAGCCCCCAAACTGCTGCTCTAGGAAGGGCCATTCCTGTGTCAGACGGCACAAGCAGTTCAGCTCAGCCTTGCAGAGCCGGGCAGGGCAAGACGGGACCAGGGGAATGGGGGAGACTGTGACCAGTGAGGTTTAAAGAGCATAGGGGTACAGATACTGTGGGGCTGCAAAGGGGATGATGAGTTGCTCTGGGAGTCCAGTAACAATAGGGCCGAACTGAAATAGGTCTTCCTCTGTCTGTCTGTCTGTCTGTCTGTCCAGCCCCTATCTAAATCACAGTGACCTTTTTGAAGAGCTGGCGGTGGGGCATTGGGAGATGGGGTGCTGCCCAATGCGGGGACTCACAAGGTGGCTGGGAGCTGAGCACGTGGGGCATATGGGCTGTGGATGGCTTCCCTCCCTGGCCCTGCGTGCTGGGCAGACATTGTGGGGGGGGGGGCGGACCTGGCTGCTTCCGTATCATGCCAGGCTTATCTCCATCTTGGATGAGCGGGGCTTGAGGGAGAGGGGGGTGGGCTGCCTGCCTGCCTGCCTGGCGCAGAGAATCCCAGGGCTCCCAGCCTTGTTGGCACTCTCTCCCCAAGTGCATGGCACAGTCACAGTCCTGGGGATCTTAATTGTCTCAAACCGTTGCTGTGTGCGTGTGTGTTGCTTACAGAGGCTTGAGTCTTGGGGATTACTCTGCAGCCACGCAGTGCTTTTGAGGAGGTGGTCTCCTCTTTTGCTTAAGCTGAAGGGACCCACAGCAGGAAAGGTGTCACAGCTGTGAATAGCCGGGGGTCTTCTTCCTATCCCGCCTCCCCACCCATGCAGCAGTGCAGCCACCCATTGCTGCAACACTGCGATGCCAAGAAGTATTTATAGCAGCCTTCAAGCTGTGACCGGAATGGGAGGACGCTGAGGAGGAGGAGGAGGAGTCCCCACTCTTCTACCCCCTCCCACAGGGCTGGGGTTTTTCGTGTGGCCCAAAATGACCTCTGGTGAGAGGGAGGCCAGGCTGCCAGGGGTGTCGAGATTGGACTTCTCAGGGACAAAAGACGGGGGGGGGAGTGCCTTTGTTTTTGTGGACTACACCTCCCAGAATCCCCTGGCCACTAGCCATGCTGTGTCATCCCAAGCCCTCCTCTCTTGCTCCTGCCAGGAGTTTACAATGAGGATTCCTTGGGCACCCTCCCCACAGAAACTGCCCCTGGAGGGGGCAAATTCTTGGCCCATGTAGCTCATTTTGTGGGCCCCCCTCCCTCCCTCCCTCTCGCCTGGCCTATGGTTCCACCCCCTGTAGAAGGACTGGACCGTCCCATGGGATGATGGTGGCTGTTAGGAACATGGAGCGGCACGGGGAGCCCAAAGGCCCCGGACCCAATCTTGGGCTATCCTCCCCACCCCACTTCTGCTGAGCTTCCTCCTGCCCAGGGGACTCCATCTCTCCTGAGCAACAGTGCGTGCGTGTGTGTGTGCGCACGCGCCTTTGGTGTTTGAGAAATGGTGAAAGCTTGCATCGGCCGGCCGGCACAATTGACGCCTGCTTTGCTAGGAAGTCCTTGGTAGAAACAGAGCAAAAAGGCGAAAGCTTTGTTGGGGGTGGGCAGTTGGGCGACTGGCTGGGATCTCTCAAGGGCAGCCTCCCCACGACCCACTGCGGAACACTTTCAACCACCACAATGCCGGCAGTGATACAGTAGGACCCCCGTATCCACTGATTCATTATCCACTGATTCAGTTATCCACAGGACACAAAACAGCACACTTACCACAGAGTCTTCCTAGAAAATGTGTCCTCTCTAGCCATTTTCTAGGTCCTCCAAGGCAACTCTATGGTATTTTAAACTAGAAGTCCCATTGTTTTCAATGGTGTTCACTATTATCCACAGTTTTCGGTATCCACCGCTGCCTCCCCCCCCCCCCCCGAATGAATCCCCAGCAGATACGGGGTTCCTACTGTACCACATTTTTAAAAGTGAAAATTGTATGTGTGGGAGGGTGGGTGGCCGACCATCCGTGTGTAATGGTTGTGTAATCTTTGTGCTTGTGACAACCTCAACATAATCTAATTGTTGGAGAGAAGAGGAGGGCCTCCATGTCACAGAACTTGGTTCTTTGGATGTCGGGTCACAAGTGGACTGCGGAATAGTCCGTCGAGGATTCCTATCCGCCTGTAAAAGGACCCGAGCCAGTGGCCAACGGTGAGGTTGGTCCTACGGCAACCGCCCTGGCATACAACCCCAATAAGGCCGGGAAATGTGGAAGAACAACCTTGCACCAGTCACTGACCACTCATTCCCAGCGCTCTTGCAACAGCTGAGGGAGAATTTAGTTCGAGATCTTCACAGGGTTTGGGCCGCAGCTCTAGAGCCTCTCATCCCAATCGTAGGGAACTGACAAAACCCATCTCCTTCGCCCAGCAGTTTGCGGGGGTCCTCTTGCCCCCCAGCTCTGATTTGCCAGTCCCGGGTGGAAGGAGAAGGGTCCAGGGGCGTGGGGAGGGGGGCTTCCTTGCTAAAGAGGTGAAGCTCCTCTGGCGTGCCTTCTCATTGGGGCTGATAATTTGGGAACTGGGGAGGGGGGGTTGCGACACACAAGCCCAGTGCAGCCTGCAAAGAAGGGGAGAAGATCAGTGCTGCCTCTTTGTGGGGGGGAGGGTGTGACCATCCATGGAGTCCCCCCCCACACCGCTGGGGCCCCTAAAGCCCATGGATGAGCCCCGGGCTGGTAGATGAGCAACCAGTGAGTTTGCCTGGGATCTTGGGCCAGACTCTTTATTCGACACGTTGGCGCCTTCCTTGCTGGCAGCACCAAGTGGCCCCGGGGCCAAATGGGTTCCTTGGGCCTGTGCCCTGTCCTGCTTCCTCCCCAGGGCCTGCCCCATTGACACAGTGAGTGAGAGGAAGCAGGCAGAGAAGCAGCTTCTGCCCTCGCTTGAGGGTGGGGACATCCGGGAGGGCCAGAGACCCGGCCCTTCTTCCTGGAAAGCGGAGCCCTCCCGCTTTTGGAGGAAACCTAAGGAACTGGCTGTGGACTGGGTGGGGTGTCTGTTGGGGGGTGCAGAGGCCCTCCCCCACCCGTCTGTTTTGGGACTCTGAGCCTCTGGGGCTGCAGCAGGCACAGATGGGGCGGGGGGGGGCAGAGAGAGAGAGCGAAGCACCTGAGCCGATTATGGGCTGGGGGGGCTCTCAGGGATTTGGAGCAGCTTATCTCCTCCGCCATCTGTGCTCTGCTTTCTCCCTTGGAGAAGGAAGGGCAGAGAGAGAGAGAGAGAGAGAGATGCTGACCCCCCTCTGGTCTGGAGGAAAGGGGGCACGCCCACCCTGGCCCTTTGCCCACCTATCACCCAATGGGATGTGTGTGTGTATTTCTGTCCGGTTCCCCTCCTCTAGATTTCCCCTTACCCTCCCCCCAGCATCTTCCATGGACCCCCACCCCCATATTCTCCACCCAGGGGCAGCCTGGGCCTGGCAGGCGCTCCCCCCAACTCGTGACACACACACACACACCACTTCTGTGGCCACCCATGGCTGCCCCGTAGCATTCCCCCACACACGTCCAGCTTTGGGGCAAAATGGCATTTGCCCAAAGCCTTAATGGCCAGTAGCTATTGGCAGAGCTCTTGGGATCCCCTGGGGTCCCTAAAACTTTTTGCGAGTGGGGGGGTGGTCTCTCTATGTGCATAGCTGGAAGAAAGGGTGTGCGTTTAGGATCAGGTCCATAGAAGAGTGGTTTAAGCCCCCCCCCCATGTTTGTGATGAAAATTGCAGTGTTCCCCTCACAGCTTATTTTGAGGGAGGGGACTGTCTTTGGTGTCAAGCCCCCCTGCCCTCAACAGCGGTTTATTAGAGATGTGCGCCAGTAAAGTTAGCCTTAGCTGCAATCAAACTTCCATTTGTCATTGAGGAAAGTGGAACTGAGGGGGTCAGCCTTGTGGGGGGATCTGTTATTGGGGGTTGCCTCCCTCTCTCTCAGCTAAAACTGACCTTCCCTTTCTCTCTCTTCCTCCCCCCCCCCTTGCACAGATGTCTGGAGCCTGGGGGTCATCCTCTACATGCTGGTGTGTGGTCAGCCCCCCTTCCAAGAGGCCAACGACAGCGAGACCCTCACCATGATCCTGGACTGTCGCTACGTTATCCCATCGCATGTCTCCCCGCAGTGCGCAGAGTAGGAGCAACGCCCACCCTTGGCTCCCCCATTGGTTGGCCCAGGCGGGCACATCTGGGGCTGCTGTGGGTTTGCCCTAGACTTGGGCAGATGGGCCCTTTGGGGGAGATGGGGGGTTCAGCTCCTCATTAACCCTCTTTCCCAGTGGGTCCTTTTGGGAAGTCAGGAGAAGGTGCGCACACAGGATGCCCCCCCCACTTTTGTCTTTCCCTTCCACAGCCTGATTGGCCGGATGCTGCAGCGGGACCCCCAGCGTAGGGCCTCTCTGGAGGAGATCGAGGGCCACCCGTGGCTACAAGGCGTGGACCCTTCCCCGGCCAGCCGCTCCCTCCTGCCACTCACCTCCCACCGCAGGGTCTCGCAGGAGGAGCACGAGATCATCCTCCAGGCCATGATGTGTGGCAACATCGCAGACCGGGAGACCATCCAGGAGTGAGTGGTCAGACACACACACCCGCCCCGCCAGATGAGGGAGCTGGGTGCGAATGGTCCTGGCCTGCACGCTCCTCCCACTCCCTCCTGGGATTCTGGCTGGGCAGGGGAGGCAACCGGCTGGGCACCAGAGGCCCTGGGGGGGGGTTGGGGGCGCTGGGGTTGTCCCAGGCACTCACCTATGGCCCAGATTGGTGGAAACCCACTCCCCACAGAAATGTTGGTGGGGTGTTCTGGGAGATGCAGCCCTGCAAAGGCCATCTTTGGCTTACTCTGGCGCCCTGCCAGCCCTGGACGTGGGCCCCCCGGCCCCCTTGTGCCTCCTGCCCGCGTACCCCACCTGCTGCTGGGCGCCCTGTGCTGAGTGAGGCCCCAGACAGCCCCCTCCTCATTACTGTGTCCTCCATGCCACCCCCGCAGAGCCCTGGAGGCGGACCGCTACAACCACGTGACGGCCACCTACTTCCTGCTGGCGGAGAGGATCCTGCGCGAGAAGCAAGAGAAGGAGAGCCGCCTGGTTAGCAGCTCGGCCCATCAGGTCCAGAGCAGGTGAGTCTTTTCCTTTGCAAGGTCTGGGAGCAGGCGTCCCTCCCTCCCTCCCTCCCCCTAGCCCCCAGCCCCAGCTTCCCTGCCCACCTGCCTGCTGTCCTTTGGCCTCATTCTGACTCCAATCATGGCTGCTCAACTCCCCCCCCACCTGTTTCTTCTTTTGCAGCCCCCCCAGGAGTGAGGCCGAGCCCCCTTTGCCTCCCAGAGCCCCCCAGCCTCTGCCAGCCACCAAGAGCACGCCGGAAGGCTTGGCGGAAAAGCCCCCTGGGAAGACCCTCCGCTCCTTCTCAGCCCTGGCGGGAGAGGAGCCCCCCTCGGGCTTCCACGCCTGCGAACAGCCCATCCAGGCCCTGATCCGGCCCTCCCTCGTGGAGACCCCCATCGCCAAGAGCACCCTGGCACTGCAGCAGATTTCGGAGGAGGAGGAGCAGGAGCCTGAGGAGGGGGAGGAAGGGGAGGGGGTGGCCAGGGGGGGGCTCTTCCGACGAAGGACCTCCTCCCTCAACCAGGAGCAGATGGGCGACTTCCAGAGTGCCAAGGCTGCCTTGCTCTTCTGCAGGGGCCTTGCCCCCCACGGCAGGGTGGCGGGGAAGGGCCCGGCCCCCTCTTTTCCCCAGCCCCACAGCGGCTCCCTCGGCCAAATGGCAGCAGGAGCAGCAGCACCGCAACACTTCCCGTGCCACAGGGGTCCGCAGGGAGAGCGCCAGGATGCCCAGCCACAGGGTGAGGAGGAGGGGGCGGCCAGCAGCCAAGCCTGCAGCAGCAATGGGGGCCTCCACAGCCACCCCCACCTTGGCTTGCCCGAGGACCCCAAAATGGGCCCTGAGTTGCCAGCAGGAGGAGAACACCATGGAGGTGGCCCATGGAGGGGCAGCGGCCGAGAAGCCAGCAGCTCTGGGGCTGGCCAAGGGGAGCGGTCTTTGGGCCGGGGGCGGGCCAGCAGTGACCACCGCCAACGGCAAGCCCCTCCGGGCCCCCAGGCAGTGGAGGAAGAGGAGGGGAAAGCTTCCCTGGGGGAGAAGGGAGGGGCGAGTCTCCCCCAGCCTCCTCCGGGCCCCAAAGCCCCCCTCCTTCAGGGGGGGCAGCGCATCCAGAGGGTCTCCCAAGTTGGTCTGGCCTCTGAAGCAGAGGACAGCAGCGAGGCCTCCCGGCATGCAGGAGGGGACCAGCGGCCCCAAACCCTTCACCGGGATGGGGGCCGCCGCCGCAGCAGCAGCGAGGGCCCATCCGATGCCGGGATCAAGTCAGAGCCAGCCAAAGACAAGAGTGCCAGCCTGAAGGAGCGGATCCTGCAGTTGCCGCTCTGCGAAAAGGCGCTGGCCTTCCGGATGCGGCCCGCCTCCAAGGAGAGCCTCCTCTCGCTGGGCCAGTTCAACTGCTGCCATGTCATTTAGGCCTTCCTCGCAGGGTTGGTGGGGTGGCGGTTTGCGAGAGCAAGAGGAGGAAGGGGCCCCCAATTGGGAGGGGCCAGGCCTTGGCCAGGGGCCACAGATATTGACTTTGTCCCCAGGGGCCTGGCCTCATGGGGAGACGCCTGCTCCCGATGGCCTTTTGACCAGTCCTGTATCTCTGCTTAAGCTGGAGGAGTGCAATGCCCCCTCCGTCCATAGAGTGCGATCTATGAATCCTGGCTGATCCCCCCCCCCCAAACTAGCGCAGGGCGGCAGCAGTGGCTGCTTCCTCCTTCCTCATCCCTGCATGCTGGACCTTCATCTCCTCTTCTTCATGGGGTGTGCATGCATGTATGTGTGTGTGTGGAGCATAGCCCCCACTCTCCTCAAATAGTCTTCACAAGAAGAGGAAGGGGGGTTGCTCAGGCAAAGCAAGGGGGTGGGGGGCACCCGTGGTGATTCTGACTGAGTTCAGCTTTGCAGAGCCTCCCTCAGAGCCCCCAAGATGGCGGGGGGGGGAGGCAGGCTTTGTGCATCACCCCCTTGATGGAGGCAGCATTGAAGAGAGTTCTTCACCCACTAGGACTGTGGCCACGTCCCCCCCCCAACAGTTGCCAAAGGACCCATCTTGCCTCCCCCCACACACAGTTGGTTCAGACCTAGCCGTCCGGGTGGCGTGAGTGGGTCAAGCTGCTGGGGGTCTGCTTTGGCTGTCCTCCGTGGAGCCCAAGGGAGTTTTGCTCTTTTTTGGGGGAGGGCAAGAGGAGCTCCCTCCTGGCTTCATCCAGATTTTTGCACGAAAGGGGTCCAGGGCTGTAAGACCAGGCTGTCTGTCTGTCTGTCTGTCTGTGAGGCATCCTCCCTTCCTCCAGTTGGGATGGGGTCTCAAGGGAAGCCCCCCTCCCCGTTCTGTGCCGCTCCTTGGTTTGACCCCTCAGTATTATATGCCTGGAAGGGAGTCCTTGCCAGCATGCCCCCCCTCCAAAGCATCCCAGCTCTGCCGGGCCTAAAGAAGGCAGGTTTTTATAGCAGTTAAAATATTTTTTTAAAAAACAGTAGTCTATTTTAATGTAATATAGAGATGGCTCAGGCCCAGGGATTTCCCTGGGAAGCAAATGCACTTTTTAGGAGTGAACTAGCCATGCTGTGTGCCCCCCCCCCATTTGCCAGCAAAGCCTTTCCTCTAACCCCCTGCCCCCCCCCCCGTGGCTCTTCAGGTGCGCAGGGATTTGGCTAATTGGGCTGAACTGGGTGAGGGAAGGGTGAGGGGTAACTTCTGGGACTGTGTCAGTGTGTGTGTGTGAGAGAGAGAGATACACACACAACCCTTCCGGTGGTGTTTATCCCATTGCCCTGCCGTGTTCCTTCCACCTCTACCCCATAAGCACAGAGCCATGTTCCCCTCATGTCTGTGCCTCCCAAATCATCACCCACCCACCCCAGGGACTTTCCCCAAGAAAATAAGCTTCCGGTTTATTTATCCTTCTTTCTTGCCGGCAAGAAATGAATTGAGAATTGTATTCCTGAGCTCACTGGGTTCTGTACAAAGTGCACTGATCGGATCTAAGGCAAAGCAGCGAGTTTGTGTCCAATAAATAATGACCATTATAACAATGGCGAGCTGTTCTTCTCATTCCTTTCTCAAGGTGAGGGTTGTGGGTGTCCTTTGGGCTCTTTGCAGCCACGCCTGCTGTGTTGGCCTGGGCCGGGGGTCTCACTATCTCTGAGCTGACGGGACCCTTCCATCATTTGGAGAGGGGAGGCATTATGTGGGAGGCCAGCCAGGCAGGGCACAGATTTGGCATGAATGGGGAAGCAAATTATTATTATATTAGGTATTTATACCCTGCTCTTCAGCCACAAAGGCTATCAGAGTGGCTCACAAACTGTTTTAAGCAATAGCAATGGGGAGGCCATGCTTCCCACATGCGGTGGACTGAGGTGGGCATGATGGCAGGTGCCCCCCTTGCCCCCCACACTGGATATCCCATGGTTCCCTGCTTCTAAATTTGGGGTCCACTTAACCACTAAGAGGCCTTGACTCAGTTGAGTGTCCATGCCGTTTTTCTCTTGAAAAACAATAAAAGCAGCTTGCAGTGGGATGCTAGCAAGCCAAAGCAAGCCCACGTAGCTGGTTAGGAATGTCAGAGGGATCAAGCAAAGTAACTCATCAAGGCAGGCAGGAAGGAAGCAGCGGAGGGAGAGTAAACAAGAGGACATCTCTCACTGCAGCTTTTCCCCACCTGTCGTTGGCACACACACCCCTCCCCTGGAGAGAAGGAAGGCCTTTGCGTTCCGGGAAGGCGGCTGTGAGGCTGTGGTGTCATGGCGGAGAGGGCCCTGCCAGCCTTCGCCCGGGAGCCCTGCCTAGTTGCTTCCAGCCACTGGTTCCTATGGGACTTCTGGGGCCTCCTGGGACCGCTGGCGATGCCGGAGGCCTCCCGATGGGCTTTAAAACTCAGCACCAGCACTGTGAAAGGGGAGCAGAAGCAAACAGGCAACGGGGCAGGCGAGCTCAGTGTAGAGGCATCTGTTCCTGCCTTATCTGGGAGCAATATTTTGTTCCAAGTGAAGTTTCGGGGGGGGGTCTTCAAACCTCCCCTCTCCCTTGCTGTCCTCATAGTCCAGTCTGGCGGTTGGTCGTAAGGGCATGAAACGTCTTCTCCAGCTACAATTGGCAAACCAGCTCAAGCTGAATAACGCTCCCCAGGGCAAGTCTCTCGCTGCAGTGTCCCCCCTCCGCTCTCCCAGGGCCCTCTCCCGTTTTGGGAGGGCAGCCCAGTCTGTGCGGCCAAGGTGCTGGTTGTCCCAGACTGCCAGGACACCCCTGGCCTCTGCCTCACCCAGCCGCTGGTTGCCCTGTGGTTCATGCAGTCCACAGGGTCCACATGTCCCAGTCCACCGGACTGCCTTCCTTCCTGGTAGAGAGGGAGTGGAGGCACGGAGGCAGCTCCGGAAACAGGACTGTTATGCGCGGCTCTGGGGAATGTGGCCGAGAGGCAGCCAGCGTGAGAGAATGCCCCAGCCAGACAAAGAGGGACAGGGCAGCTGGGCAGCCTCTCCCAGGCCGTCCCATGGGGAGACAGGATGGCACTTTGTGGCACCGCACAGGAAGACATGCCTGTGCAATGTCTGGATAATGGGCCATCAACCAACCTAAGGAGCCTTGCATTCCTATACCCAGAAACCAGCCATTCAATTACACAAATTTACATATCCTCCCCAACAGGGGTTCACAGCATGTAAACTCCATACACACTCCTACACAACCATCCTCTGAGGATGCCAGCCACAGATACAGGCGAAATGTCAGAAAGAAACTCTTCCAGAACACGCTTCCTCACAGCCCAGAAAAAGACCGAAGGAAAACCTATGTCTGGATATTGTTGACATGTTGGGGGACTGGAATGCCAGTACCTAACAGTTTCAGGCTGGCTGGTCATCCTCGCCACCTTGCTCCAAGGCCATGCAGCGGTGTGAGCCTGGGGACCTTCGCTTGCTCATTCTCCCGGGTGATCTATGCCAACCTTTTGTCAGCAATGCCCCTCTGTGTCCTTCATGAGACCAATGGGACAGTGTGTCTCTGAAAGAGGTTGTATGGACACAAATTTGATTTTAGAAAGACCAGTATCACAAAACTAGTGGCAGAACATTTTCATCTCCCTGGAAATACTGTCAGTGATCTCCAGGTAAAGATTGGAGAATAAAGACATTTCAGGGAAAGTCTCTCTCTGGCTTTTCTTTGCAAACAAAGATTCAGGAAGGACTCATCCCACACTTTCTACAAGCCGGCTGATGACTGAAAAGGCCAGTCCAAGATAAACATGTCAAACAGCCGATCTGGGACATATTCACAAATCCCAATCCAGCAGCACAGACAATAAATAGTTCATGGCGCACTACATTTATTTATTACATTTATCTCAGTTAGTTTCAAAGGTGCTACGAGATCTCTTTGTGTGCAGGACTATTATGTCCTCGGTGTTTTAATATGAACCTCATTAGTGCATTGGAGGAAGTGGGTTGAAATCTGCAAAACCTTGTACTGTTGGATTCCTCTTTATACTGCAACAGACTAACATAGTTATCCTGATGGCGCAGTGGTTAAATGCCAATACCACAAGAAGCAAAGCCAGCATCGCTGGACAAACAAGCCCACCATAACTGAAAACCTTCCCAGGACACGGCTTTCGAATGGCAGCGGCCTCTGTGAGTCTTCGCCTATTTTTCGCCTGTGAGGGTGCCTATTGTGGGGATGGCCTGGAGGCGGCCAGGAGCAAGGAGTATTTTGAGCCCACATGAGAACCGGCTGCCCCCATCCATCCACGGAGAGTCTTCATGTGGATTGCAGCCGCACTTTGCCATTACTGGCCCACTGCCTAAGTTTTCAATGTGCTGCATTGACATTATTTTTGTCCCATGAAAGCCAGATGTGGTGGGATATGCTTTGTTGATGTTTTATGAAGCTTGGCTCCAAGTTTCCAGCAACCAGCCTTCCCGTTTTCTTAGGCCCTTCTTTGACTTGCAGGCAAACAGGGAGGAAGGCAAAGCCTTG
This sequence comes from Gambelia wislizenii, assembly GCA_030847615.1. Taxonomy (NCBI): domain Eukaryota; kingdom Metazoa; phylum Chordata; class Lepidosauria; order Squamata; family Crotaphytidae; genus Gambelia; species Gambelia wislizenii. The sequence continues at coordinate 43,314,212 of JAUMIR010000008.1, forward strand.
GAAGGGATCTTACTTGGAGCTGTGTTTGTCATAAAAACAGGAATCTCTGGCTCCATCTGGTTCTTGTTATTTGGGAAGCCTGGCCATTGGCTGATGGGACGCTGCCCCTGACAGCCAGCAGTTTTGCACATTCCAGCACCCACCTAGGCAATACAAGGCCACCCCCCAACACGCACACATGTGCACCCTCCCTCCTTTCAGAAGGAGACCTTCAACTTTGGGAATGAAACTCCCCTCCTCTGCCAGTTCCCAGGGTTGGGGGCAAGAGACAAAGACAGCCCAAGTGGGCTGCTCCCTACCCCCCCCCCAGATGTCTCCCCACCTCCCTCCCCTCCCTCTTCCGCCTCCCATCCATGAGCTGCAATAGGAAGGCAACTGTTGGCTAGACCAGGCTCAGCAGGGTGGTGGCCGGGCACTATGGGGAGCGAAGCCAGGTCTGTCGCTGCTGTCCTCCTGCTCACGGTCCTCCAGCCAGGAGGGGCCTTCTGGCTTTTCAACGTCCTCTTCCCCCCCAGTTCCACGCCAGAAGCTGCTCTCTCCAACAACACCCCTCCTGTCATACTCGGTAAGTTGGACAAAACGTGGCATCGTGGGCTGAGGGCAGAGGGGCTGGCAGAATCCCAGGGAGAGCGCATGTGTGGGGCACATCTTGGCCATGCTTCCTCTGGCTGCTCTGGGACCTGGCTGGGGGGAAATGTTTAGGAGAAGGCAGGCAGTCCCAGAATCTCCTCTCCCCAATCTGCTCACACCTCTGGCACACTTAGGGCAGATGGGATGCTGCCCACCCAACACTCAGCACAAAGGGGTACCTAAGTCTTGCAAGGGAGGAAGAATGTTGTTGGCTTCTTCTCTGGTGACAACCCAACCCTGGCCTCCCCGCCAGCCTCGGTGGGCATCAGCCACTGCCAGAAACAATATTTAGCAGATAGCCTTGCCTCTTCCTTCCACCTCTCAAAGTCTCTGAAGCTGCAAGATGGATTCTGCACTGCCAAGCTTCTCCCTGAGAGCCCCAAGCGACCATCCCCTTCAAGTTGCCTGTCGACTTATGGCAACCCCATGTATTTCACAGGGTTTTCTTAGGCAAGGAATCCTCAGGGGTGGTTTGTCCAGTTTCCTCCTCTGAAATAGTGACTACAGCACCAGTATTCCTTGGTGATCTAATCAGGGCCTAACACGGGGAAGGGGGCCCAAGAAAGGGGTCTGCCTCCCCCATTGAATCTGGGGGCATCTCCCCATCTCCTTCCTGCTCAGTTTCCCCTCTGTCCGCCTCCCTGGCATTTCCAGCACAGCAACCACCTTGCAATGGCGCAGTGGAGTTGCCGCCAGCTGCGCAGTTTGCAATAAAATGATCTCCTGCCCTCCGCCAACACTGCCGCCCCATGAGGCTGGTCCTTAGCCGGCTCTGGGGTTCTGTTTCCTTGTTGTAGGCGTGTGGGAGCCATTCTTCTATCCCAGGCAGTTGGCAATGCGATTGCCTGTTTAATGACGCTAACACAATGGGAAGAACCGCAATCGAGAGATGGCCAATTCATTCCTGTTCGGCGCATGTAGGCTGGGGGGGGGGAGCCTAGTGAGCAGATGGAGGGTGACTGGGGCAGGGTGACCGGGAGGCAGGGCGGCAGGGGGGCCATTTGTACAAATCTTTTTGCTGGAGGCTCTTTTTGCAGCAAGAGAAGCTGCCCCCCTCCCTCCCTCCCTCCCTGCCACGAGTTTCCCTTCCGGGAGGGCATAATCTGGCAACTCCGGCCTTTGAACCCCTCTGTCAGAGGTGCCTCCCCATCACATGGGGGGGGGCATCTCCTTCTCACCTCTCCTCCTAACCCTAAACCTAACCCTGTTTTGACCCAGTCAGAGAAAACCAACTTTCCCAACATTTTGTTCCACAAAGAGCGCCCGGAGCTGGACTTTGCTTTGTTTGCCAGGCACCTTGAAAGATTATGTCTGTTTGCCCAAAGAGTGGCCGTGGGCGGTTTGGCAGCAGTGCAGGGTGGGAAGAGCTCCAAGCTGGCCGTGGGGTTGGCATTATGGGTTGCTGGGAAAGGGTGAGAGAACTAAACCCCCGCCACCCCACATGCAGCCCTCTGCCAGCCTTCAGCCCCACAGGCCCTCAATGGGGTGGGGAGGGGAGAGGGCCGTCCTCCCTGGGGCCCACATCATCCGTCCGTGAAGGGAGCCAAAGGAGCCCTCCCAAAGAAGAAGGGGCGAGCAGGCTGGCCCGCTGGGATACTCCTGCAGCCCATAAACCAGAGTACAGGGACCGCGCCAAAGGGAAGGCAAGAATCTCCGGGTCCAGGAAATGCCTCGGAAGGGTTGGCAGCCGGGCCAACGATCCTTACGCAACACCCAGGGACCCTCAGGCCTGCCTTCCTGAAATGGGGGCAGCCACCCCTCCCTCAGGATTAAAAATCAACCCCAACAGCCACCCGCTCTTCCTCCGACTTTCCCTTTCCCCTGTTTCATGTCTGCTCTTTTTTAGATTGCAAGCCCATGGGCTGCAATAGTGTTTTTCATTTGATCAAAGGGAAGGCAGAGTGGAAGAGTTTTGGGCCAAGAACAAGGACCCAAAGGCTAGTCATAAAGACAATAAACAAGATCAAGAGCAAGCCTCCTTTGATGAAATACCAAAGAAATATCTCTCAAGGCCAGGAAATAGGAATGAGCATGCTACCCGATCTTCTTAGTGCTGCTCATCCTAAAGAATACTTATGGACAGCATAAGACGTTAATTTGAATAAAACTTCCACTGCTGCAACAAATCCTGTCATGCTTAGGCAGGTTGCCTCCTTGAATGACTTGCGACTTGCTTTCCTTTTGGCAAACCTGGGGCTCAGCTAGACGGGAGAATTATTTGTGAAAAATAGCGCATAACCTCACTATTGGGACGGTGGCCACGAGTGAATTACCTCCCGAAAAGCTCCCTTCACCCCACCCCCCACTTTTGGCCATTTAATGACAGATGTGGAAGAGTGATCTTCTTTATCAGTGACTTGGATGAGGGAATAGAGGGTATGCTTATCGAGTTTGCAGATGAGACCAAATTAGGAGGGGTAGCTAATGCCCCAGAGGACAGGGTCAGAATCCAAGATGACCCCCTTAACAGATTACAAAGCTGGGCCAAAACTAACAAAATGAATTTCAACAGGGAGAAATGTAGGATACTACACTTGGACAGTAGTAAAAATAAAATGCACAGATATAGGACGGGTGACATCTGGCTTGAGGGCAGTACATGTGAAAAGGATCTAGGAGTCTTAGTGGACCACAAGTTGAACATGAGTCAGCAGTGTGATGCAGCAGCTAAAAAGGCCAATGTGATTCTAGGCTGCATCAATGGGAGGATAGTGTCTAGATCAAGGGAAGTCATAGTGCCACTCTATTCTGCTCTGGTCAGACCTCAGCTGGAATTCTATGTCCAGTTCTGGGCACCACAATTCAAAAAGGATATTGACAAATTGGAGCGTGTCCAGAGGAGGGCGACTAAATTGTGGGAGGTCTGGAAGCCATTATGCCCTATGAGGAGCGGCTTAGGGAGCAGGGTATGTTTAGTTTGGAGAAGAGAAGGTTGAGAGTCGACGTGATAGTCATGTTTAAATATTTGGAGGGATGTCATACTACGGATGGGGCAAGCTTGTTTTCTGATGCTCTAGAGACTAGGACATGAAGCAATGGGTTCAAACTACAGGAAAATAGAGGTTCTACTTAAACATTACGAAGAATTTACTGACAGTAAGAGCTGTTTGGAAGTGGAATGCAGTGCTGCCTCGGAGTGTGGTGGAGTCTCCTCCTTTGGAGGTTTTTAAACAGAGGCTGGATGGCCGTCTGCCATTGGGAATGATTTAATTGTGTGTTCCTGCATGGCAAAAGGGGGTTGGACTAGATGGCCCTTGAGGTCTCTTCCAACTCTATGCTTCTATGATTCTATACCGTCTCAGGCAGCTGCAACCCAAACTGTAATGGCAGGAGGCATGGCCCCACACCCGCTCCTTCTTCGGGGCCTCTGAATCCATTTCCCCCGTGGTTGAACGTCTCCATGTCTGTTTCTCCTCTTCCCCCCCACTGCCCACCCATCACAGTGCCGGGGTGTCTGGGGAACCAGCTAGAAGCCAAACTGGACAAGCCAGACGTGGTCAACTGGATGTGCTACCGCAAGACGGAGGACTATTTCACCATCTGGCTGAACCTTAACATGTTTCTGCCCCTGGGGGTGGACTGCTGGATTGACAACACCAGGTATATGTCTTCCTGTTAGAGTCCTCCTGAATATTAAGGGACCAACAGCACTTCCTAGAAACTATATTGTGACATAACACTTAAAACTAAGCTGTGCTTAATTTGATGTTTAATCCTGCCGCACAGAATACATACAGTGTCATGGTTTTATTGTATTGTATGTTGCTTGGTTTCTCTTTGGTTATATCCCCTTAAAAATCAGGGTGGGGAGAGGGAAAAAAGAAGGAATGTGGCAGCACCTTTAATAATTACTGGTTTTAATTTAGCATGCACTTTTGTGGATATAAACCCAATTTTTCAGGTGCAGAACTGAATGGCATTAAGGCCTCATGTATAAAGTGTATTTATACAGTTCTGGGAGTGAGATGGGCCATGAAGCCATTGTCTTTGTTCTGCTAATGGATTGGAATTGGTGAATATAATTCAGCTCAGTTGTTTCTCTTTCTAATTTCCTTGAACAAGGAAATTACAAAGGAAGAGTAGAAAGAGAAACAGTTGGATTGAATTATATTCACAGATTCCAGTCCATTAGGAGCGGTCTGGACAAAGACAATGGCTGCATGGCACACGGCACATATTAATGCAAGAGTCCTCGCTGCTGCACATATAACTAAAGGAATCTTCTCAGAGAGAGTTTTCAATCCAGGGAAACTGACTGAGTAAGCAGATGTATTGCTTCCACTGTCCACTGTAAAGACCTGAAAGACCTACAACATTATGCAGCTTTTAGAAAATTTAAGGCAAGGGATATGATTTACATCCCATTCCATTCCCACAACTGTATAAATATGCTTTCTACCCTGAAGCCTGGAGATCGCTCTGGACTGCATCCGAAGAAGTGGTTTTATATCCACAGAAGCGCATGTAAAATAAAAACCAGCTAGTCTTAAAGGTGCTGCTACATTCCTTTTTTTCTCCCCCTCCTTCCTCCTTTTTATGGGGTGAGAGATTAACACAGCAACTTCCTTAATACAATGTGTTTGTCTCAGGGTAACAAATGTTAAGTAGTAGTGAGAGTTATGGTGATCACAGTCAGATTGGGAACCCGGAGCCCAAAATGATGCCTGTCTTTTGCTCCTCTCCTGGTACAGAGTGGTGTACAACCGGACCACCCGGAGAACGTCCAATGCCCCCGGGGTGCACATCCGAGTCCCTGGGTTTGGCAAAACGTACTCAGTGGAATATTTGGACAAGAGCAAACTGGCCGGTAAGAAGGTGGATGGCCTCCACCACCACTTTCCAGACGAAGGGCTCCTTTCTCCTTCCATGCGCCTGTGGCCCTTGTGGCCATGCTGCTGCCCTTTAGAGCCAGTGCGATGGGAGCGCATCAAAGCCGTGGTTCCCTGTGGCACTCCTGCACAGCCTGGCACGTTTGCTATTCCTCAGTGCCCAGCCCCGTAAGATGCTGCCTCTCCAGAGGCAAGGCTGTTGAGGACAGGCCCTCTGTGACGCCAGTTGGAAGCTTCCTGCATGGCAGAATGGGGTTGGACTGGATGGCCCTTGGGGTCTCTTCCAACCCTTAAAGGAGTCTCATCATCTCACTCAGCAGGGCTGGGGTGCGATCCACAGCTTGAGAGGTGTGCCCGAAGCTAGAAGGGCAGTCGTTTCAAAAGCAGCTGCTTCCCACCCGAGGGGGAATCCTGTCGACATGCATCCAGAGTCACTGGGAGACCCAGGCAGGGGGGGGGGCTAGGGCCAGGGGCCTCACAGCACTCTCTCCCACCCGTGGCTCACTCAGCCTCCTTCCTTTCGGTAGGATACCTCCACACCATGGTGCAGCACCTGGTCAACAATGGCTACGTGCGAGATCAGACTGTGCGAGCCGCCCCTTATGACTGGAGGATTGGGCCCAGTGAGTACAAACCAAGGGGCTCTGTGAGGAGGGGAGGGGTCAGCCTCCAAGACCCCCTCCCCAAGAAGGGATCCTGGTGGGAAGGAAGTGTGTCTGTGGGAGCGTGGAATTAAAATGGGGTACAGAGGCAGTGGTTGGTGGTGTGTGTGTGTTTAAGCCGCCTTCTGCCAATCCCAAACCTGAGTGCTCTGTTGAGGATGGTGGGGGGACACATCCAGTCTCTCTCTCTCGCTCACACACACACACACAACCTGCATGTGGCCCCTGGGTAGTAAAACTGCAGCTTCCGAGACCCATCATAGCTCTGAGGCAAAGTGAGGGCAAATACGACAGGACCACCACCACCCCCGCTGTGTCCTGGAGGAGAAGACATCAACCCCTTGGGTGCAAAAGCTCTCAAAGGGCGTGGAGGGCCTTTGTTGGTGCCCACCCTCCCCTTAGCATTTCTGCCTGCCTGGCGATTTCTGCTCACACCCCTCCTGCTCCTCATGGAGGAAGGCCTTGGTGGCCATGGCTGCAGAGCTGTTGAAACGGCGGTGGGTGGGTGGGACCTCCAGCCTGCAGGTCTAACCTGGCCCACAGATCTGATCTGGCCCTTCCCCAGCAGCCCACCCACTTGAGAAAGGACATGGGGCGGTGGGAGCACCCACGACACAAACTGTGAGCATCACACAGGTTGGCAAAGACTGCTATCAATCCGTCTAGCTTAGGGTTGGAGCACACGGCTTGTGTCGCCTCAGTCCTTGCCCACTGAAAGAGACCGGGAGCAGGGGGGCACTTTGACTCCTGGGCAGCAGTTGGAGGAGGCATACGTGGAAAGGGGGCTGCAGAGAGGCCGCAGGGGAGGGAGGGGGCCGGATAGGGATCCTGTCGCATTGACGCGCCGCCTGTCCTCCTGGCAGACGAGCAAGAGGAATACTTCCAGAACCTGCGGGCGCTGGTGGAGGAGATGCAGCAGGCCTACCAGAAGCCCGTCTTCCTCATCGGACACAGCCTGGGCAACCTCAACATCCTCTACTTCCTGCTCCAACAGTCCCAGGCCTGGAAGGACCGTTTCATCCAGGGCTTCATTTCCCTGGGAGCCCCCTGGGGAGGAGCCGCAAAGTCCATGCGGGTCCTGGCGTCAGGTGAGGAGTGGCCTGCCAGCCAGTATGGCGCTAACTGACCAGTCTGTCCCCCCAGCCCTCTGTTGGCAACACCCCTAATGGCACAACCATGCACTTTCTGTCCTGCCTCCCCCTCCTCTCACCCCACGTCTTCCTGCCCTCCCAGTGTGGGCTTCTTTGCCGTGGAGCTGAAAGGTCAGCTGGCATGGAAGGGTGGGACCTCAAATGCCCTTTGGCTCCAGGCTCCCACCCTAGCTGAACTCTAGGGCAGGTACCCTTTCCCCACCTGTTCCCACTAGATGTGTGACCCCCCCCCCACACACACAATAGGCTTTGCCTGCGGTTGGACAATGGAGGAGGCCTCTCGCCATGTCTGTCTCAGTCTCAGGCCTGGAGGCAGAAGAAGCCATATGGGGTGGTCGCCATTCCTCTGACCGGCCACCTCTTGTGAGGCCCCTGTTGTGCCTTACTGAGGGAGGGTCTCTCATGTTGCAGGGGGGGGGGGAGACCCTGCAACTGACACCACCCCTTGTTCTGAACCGCAGGGGACAACCAAGGCATCCCCGTTATGTCCAGCATCAAGCTGCGCGAGGAACAGCGCATGACCACCACCAACCCCTGGACGTTCCCCACTAACCTGGCCTGGCCCGAGAGCCACGTCTTCATCTCCACCCCCTTTCACAACTACACGTACCAGGACTACCAGCGCTTCTTTGCCGACGTCAACTTCGAGGACGGCTGGTACATGTGGAACAACACCAAGGACCTGCTGAAGGGGCTGCCCCCACCAGGCGTGCCGGTCTACTGCCTCTACGGCACGGGGCTGCCCACCGCGGAGACCTACATCTATGACGAGGGCTTCCCCTATGAGGACCCCGTGGGCACCGTGTATGGCGACGGGGACGATACGGTCAGCACGCGTAGCATGGAGCTCTGCAAGCGGTGGCGCAACCAGCAGCAGCAACCCGTCCACGTCCTGGAGCTGCCCCGCATTGACCACCTCAACATGGTCTTTGAAAACCGCACCCTCCACCACATCAACCAGATCCTGTTTGGCGGCGCAGGAGGCACCGCTGTGGAAGAAGGGGGGGAGGAGGGGGGAGGAGGGGAGGCTGGTTCGGAGGGAGGGGGTCCCCAGAAACCCACCACCAACAGAAGGGAAGGGCCCCCTCCCCGCTCCTAAGCCAACTGGGCGGGTGGGGTGGGGAGCTGCTTTCTCTCTGGTCCTCCTCCTCCTCCGGATGTGGGGTGACGGAGAAACACCTCATCTGTGCTCCACTAAGCCTATGCAGCTGTACAGAAACGCACGCGCGCAGAGGCCATTTGCAGCAGTGCCTCCACATTTTATTTTATTTTATTTCATTTCAGAGAGAGAGGGGAGAAACAGAAAGAGCCTACAAATCCCTGGCACACACAACTGTGCCACTTACATTTCATGTTCAGAGAAATGGCAAACCAAGGAGACCGCATGCTTCCCGCCACACATGCCTTGGGTGGAGGTAAGCCTCCAGTTTTTGGCCAGCCTGTCAGCCACACCTGGCAAGGACCACCACCACAGCCAGCCATGTTCAGCCATCCTTGATCCTTGTTGGGATCCCTGCCCGAAGCGGAGACCAGCCTGCTCTGTTCGCCCAGGGCAGCTTCTGGATCCGTGTCCCAGCTCCCTCACCCACCTCCCATCCTCCACCTGGGCATGATCCTGAAAGTGAGGCAGAAAACCACTGGCTTCGCTCGGATGTGCGTGGCCCCCGTTATTCGGAGGGTGCTTTGCACACGCTCAGAGGCACTGCGCTTTCTCATTGCCCTCCTCCCCCTCTGCCAGAGCTCTGAGATGGCGCTGGAGGAAAGGCCATCTGCTGCAAAGCTTCACAGGCCCCCCAGCCCTTGGAGGTGGTTGGGGGCTGCCATGGCAATCAAGGGTCCCAACACTAATGGCGCTACCCAAACTGCTAGGCTTAGCACCACGGGTAGCTCTTCTGAAGTCCTGACTGAAATCCACAGCAGGCCCACTGACACCCGAGCCTTGAAACTGGAGAATGCAAAAAAAGTATACACTTTCTACAAGAGACAAAACTTCAACTGGGCAACATCTGCACCAGCATCTGCTGGGGAATCCCCCAAACTGGGAGGGTGAGGGCAGCTGGATGGGAGGTGGATCCCAGTCACGCCTTCTGTGGCGGGAGGGGGGATTGCCACAATCATCAGAGATCCACTCCTCTGGCACTGCTGAAAACAGCAGCAAGAGGTGATGGGAAGCTGTTGGGAGACCTGCCCACCCCCCAAGTGGGAGGGGGGCAGATGGAGGGGCACTTCTAGGGACACAGGCAGCCCCCTCCTCCTTCTCTGCAGGCGTCTGGATCTTAGGGTCTCCTGAATTCAGCAGGGCTTCCCTCCAAGTGGGGAAAGGGGGCATGGGACAGACCTGCACAATCTGGGGTAAAAAGAGAAGGTGGCCATGGCAAAATTCCCTCCCCCACACAAAGGGGGGAATGGGGGGAAGCACCTGCTTCCCCATCCTCGTGCACCCAGACCCCGGCTCACCTGAAGGGATCACTTCAGGTGAGACCACCGCATTCTTTCCCATAGGCTGAGATTGTCCCAATCCGTGGTTTCGTTGGAAAACGGCCCCCTGTGGGAGAAGGGGCCAGGACGGATGGGGCGGGGGGCAATGGGATTCTGAGGGGACCCCGGGACTGAGGGCAAGGGACTGGTTGGGCCCAGCAGGAGAGGCCCACCCTGACCCCACACCCACACCCAGCTGTGGCATCTCTGGACAGGATGGGCAGGCCGGAGGCTTGTGAGGAGGCTTCCCTCCAGGGGGAGTGAGGAAGGACCCAGAAAGCCACTGTCCGGCCTCCTCAGGAGGGGGGGCTGCTGAGGCGGATGCCTCATCGCACAGTTGCAACCTTATGCAGAATGCCTGTGTATTTCCAGATAAAAGCTCAGTTAAAAACACAAAACCGCCATTCCTGAAGATTGTGTTGTCGTCTTTCAGGCGGGAGGGGAGGGGACAGCCACTGGAAAAGGGGCCCAGGAAGCGAGGGGTCACGGTGGAAGGCCTGCCCCCCACCCCACCCCATGGGAGAGAGGGGAGGCAAAGGGAATCCCGTTGTCCAGTGCGGGCGGCTGGGCCCTCCGCACACTGCCCAGGAGGGGAAGAAGAGGAGGAAGGAGGCGGGCATGCAATGTGGGCCACGTGCAGGCAGAAAGGCACACTGGAAGCAATGTGCGTTATTTGCAGCGAGGACTGGGACTGCTTCCTGGGGTTCAGCCCCCCTCTGCTGCCGGCTGTGGATGATGGGAGCTCCAGACGAAGGCCCCCCCTCGGCTGGGCTGGGCTCTCCCTTCTGTGCCCCTCTTGCCTTCACCTTTCCACTGATGTTGGAAGAGGCGCCCCTGCTCTCCATGGAGTGGGGATCGGGGCCTGTCCCTGGCCTGTGGCCACCCCGCCAGCCGGCCCGTGTGGACGGAGACGAAGGCGCCCCAGTTTCTTGGCCAACCTGCACCATCCCCCCCTCTGCTGGCCCCCAGGCCTTCCTCCTCCTCCTCAGAACCTCCACAAGGAGCTCTTCCTCCTCCTCCTCCTCCTCCTCTGCCACTAAGGGACCAAATGCATCCCTAGACCTAGAAGTCCAAACCCATCGGTCCGGCCCGGCTGTGCTCCGCTTTCTACCGGGGGTGTGTGTCATAGAGGACCTTTCCACCCTGACATGGCCCAGTCCTCCTGGCCTGAGTGGGACCCCCCCGCAAAGCAGGGCCCCCTTTCAGCCTCCCCCCCCCACTTTAGGGCAGTGCCTTTAATGGTCTTTTCAGACATAAGGAACAGAATAGAAAACAGGTTTATCCCACCAAAAGAATTATGGCCAAGAAGGTAAATAGAGGGCCTGGAAGAATGGCACAGGCAGAAGGGACCCCACAGGGTCATGTAGTCCGGCCCTCGGCTAGGGAGGGTCATGCAGGAGGCCCAGGTGGGTGAGGGGTCCTGGCCATGCCTCCACTTGCGAGCCCCCTGCTCTGGCCCTCCGGAGGGGCCTTCTGGGGGCAAAATGCTTGGGTCGAATATTTGGGCAAAATGCCCCCCACCCTGCCATCGGCCCTTCCCAATCCCACCCCGCGGAATGGCTCCAGCCCCACGGGTGGGGTTGGGGGTCTCAGCGCCGGATGAAGACCCTGGAGCACAAGGTCCGAGCCCCCCTCTGCTCGGCCACGGAAACCCCCCGGATGACCCTGGGCAAGTCACACTCTCTCAGCCTCAGGGGAAGGCAAAGGCGAAGCCCCTCTGAACAAACCTCGCCAAACAAATCCCGTGACCTTAGGGTGGGTCGCCTGAGGGTCGCCAGCGTCTTGGGGGTGCACATCGCAGCCCCCCCCGCCTCCCTGCCCCCCTTCCAGCCCCCCAACAGCCCTGGACCCCCCACCGCGCCCCCGTTCACACGCACAACCAGGCACACGCGTGTACTCAGAGCAGAAGCCCGGCGGGGGGCAAGTCGGGGGGGCGCGGGAGTGGCCCCCCTTTCCGGGCCGAAGGGCGACGGGCCCCCCGGTTCCCCCATGCCCGGAGGGGTGGGGGGCGCGAAGGGGAGCCGCCTCCCCCCCGGCCGCCGCCCGGTCTCGCTCTCTGCCCCCCAGGGATGCCTCAGCCGGGGGGGGTCCGTCATCGCCGGGCGGGGGGGCTTCTGGGGCGGGGCCAAGGGGCGGGGGGAGGCCTGCCTGGCGGGGAGGGACTGGGCATGCGCGCCACCCCCGCTGCCCCCCCACCGCGGCTCGGCCAACGGGGCGAGTGACCGGGACGCAGGTCAGCGGGGGCCCGGGGGGAGGAGAGCAGGGGGTGCACCCCCCCCGCCGCCGCCTCTTCGGGGGGCCCGCTTTTCGGCCCTGCGGGGGGTCCCCGAGCACAAAGGAGCCCCTCCCTCCGGCTGCGAGTCTGATGGACGCCCCCCCCCCCGTTTGAGGCGCCCCGTGTCCCTGCTGCACGGATCGGGGCCGGCAGGGGTCCTGGCACGGGGGGAGCCTGCGTCTGGGGGCGCCCCTTTGCCTCGGGCTTTGGGGGACCCCCCCACCCCGCGCAGGCCGAGGCGAGAGGGGGAGGGGAGGGGGGCTTCTGCCAGCCAGCCGCGCCCCTCCCCCTCCCCCCGAGGCTCCCTCCGGCCGGTCCGGTCTGGGGCGGGGGTCTCCCTCCCTTCCTCCCTCCCTTCCAGGCCGGGCTGCGCCCCCCCGCATCCCTCCCCCTCCCCGGGGCGTGGCCCTCTCCTCCCCCCTCCCCCAGCCAGGAATTGGGGCGCCAAGCCCCCCTCCTCCCCCCTAGGGCTGGGGGCGGGGGCTGTTCCCCGGGGGCCGGTGAGTCTTTCTGGGCAGCACCAGAGTCGGGAGGAAGGGGGGTGTCGGGGGCGCAGAGCTCCTTTCCCACTGTAGCCCCCCTCCTCCCTCCCTGGCCCTGGGGGTCCCCGGTGGGGGCTGCTTGCTTCCCTCCCGCGCGGCCCCCCTTCCGCGTCCTCGGGAGAGGGGTGCAGAGCCGAGGGAGGTGGCATGGGGGCCCTCCTGGTCTCTCTCCTGCCCCCCAACACACCCAGGGGGGCTCCCCCCGCCTCTGCCCTCCCGCCGTCTCCCATTGTGATGACGCCAGCAGGACAATGGCCCCCCGCCCAGGCCAAAAGCCCCCCCGGCGCCCCTTTCCTGGGCCGGAGCTGCGGTTCCTCGGGGAGGCGGAGAGGCAAGTGGGGCAGCGGGGGGGGGTAGCAGCTCCCCTCCTTGGTGAGCCCCGGGGGCACCTCAGCCTCGCTGCCTCTGCACATGGAGGCTCTACCCTTCGCCTCGGCTGTGGGCGGCGCTGGGAGCCGCTGGAGTCGTGGAAGGGGACCCACCCGAGGGCTAGACTTACTTCATATGGAGGGGCTCCCAAGTGGGGGGGCTTGAATTAGTCGTGTGCCCCTGGTAGGGAGGAGGCAGAGCAGACCCCTGGGGCCAGAGCCAGTGGGAGGGCCTGGCCGCCGAGGGGTTCCTGCTGCCTGTCCACACACACGCAGGAGCTTGCCTGGCCCCGTGGGCTGGGTGGACTTGGTCCGCCGGCTAAAGCCTGAGCCCTGTCCACTGCCCCCTCCGGCTTCTGCAGGGCCTCTCAGGGGCATGTTTTGAGGCTGGGGGTGGCTCCAGCTCCCTTCCTCCCCCCCACTCTGGGGGTCTCACCTGAAGGCCTCCTCTTTTTCTCTTTGCCCACAGTCTCTGGCGGTCCGACCACACAGGGCTGGGCTGATGGCCCCCTGCTGAGCCCGGTCCCCAGAAGCAAGATGGTGCTGGACTCCGGGACGACTCAGTCCTTTCGGCCGCCCCCGCCGCCACACCTGGAGTTGTTTGGCTCAGACCTGCCTCAGAGGAGGGGCGCCCAGAAGGGAGACCCTCCTTCTCCTCCCTATGACGGCCTCCGCCACCAGCTTCGCCCCTTCCTCTTTCCTTCCCTCTCCCTGGAATCGGACGCTTCTGGTACAGCCAGGCCACGGACCAAAGTGGCCTCACAGGCACTGGGCCCCCCGGCAAGGAGCCCCCCAAGTGCAGGGCCCCCAGCCCTTGGGCTCCCACCCTGCCGGACTGGCCCCCACGGCTGGATGCGCCGGAGTGAGAGCATCTGCGCAGTGAACCGGAAAGGCCGTGCCTGGGGCCAGATCCGCAGTGCCAGCTCCCTGCCCCACATCCCCAAGGCCAAGGCGGAGGGGGCCCCCGGTGGGGGCAGGAGGAGGAGCCCTTGCCTCTTGGTGGCCCTGCGGCCGGCCAACGTTGAGAAGGAAAAGGCCGCGTTCTTCCAGTCCTCTTTCTCCTACAACCCACAGTTTGAATACGAGGAGCCCCTCCCTGAAGCAGTGCTGGAAAAATACAAAGAGGCCTCCGGCCAGTTTATTCCACAGGTAAAGCAAGCTGCAGACCAATCACTCTTTTCTTTTCTTTTCTCCCCCCAACACAGACACACTGTCTCAGCTCAGGGTGCAGGGTATGTGTGTGGGGGGGGAGGCAGCTCAGCTGGGGCACAGTGGGGGCCCCTGAGTGCGGCCAGCTGCCCCAGGGGCCCCTGATGGCCACCAGGTTGAGAAGGTGGAGGAGCCGCACCAGGGTCCGGAGGGTCTGCAGGAGCTCTCCAAGTGCTGAGCCTGCTTGGCGTAGAGTTCAGCGCCTGGGGGCCTCTCCTAAGTTCTGGGGGAAATGGGAGCAGAATCACCACTCCCTCCACCCGACTCAGGAGTCTCCAGCCATGGGGGTGGGGGTTAAGGTTGCTGTCAGTCTGGTAAAGCTGACTGAGAAACTGGGAGGCTTTCCAGATGCAGCCATGATGGCGACCCTCTACGGGAAGTATTGGCATGCCCCCCTCCTTAGCCTCCCCAGAAGTGCCGGCGCTGGGCAGAGAGCGCGGAGGGAAGGGCCGCCTAGTCGCCGACTGTGGAGCATCTCAGAAGAGGGGAGACAGACCCAGGGGCCGGGGGAGGCGGGCAGGGCAGCCCTTGCGCCTGCTGCACCTGTTGGAAGTTGTGAGGTGGGGACTTCCAGCCTGGGGGGCAGAGAGAAAAAAGAAAGAGAGAAAGAGAAAGCTTTCCTTGAAAGTTAGGGAACCCCCTGGCGAGGGACCCTCTGGAAGGCACCAGAAGTGCAGCAGGGCCATCACAGCAAGGCCCACAACTGGGGGGGGAGCAGAGGGGGGCACCCAGCCAGGAGCCCCAAGGGTGGGTGGAGGCAGAGGCAACTGGGGTGGGGGCCGGAGGGTGCCCCCAGTGAAAGAGACCCTCAAGGAAGACACCTGCCTAAGGGGCAGAGAGCCCTTGGGGGATACAGCCTGTCATGGGGGCAATGCTTTGGGGAGGAGAAAAGGAGGGAGGCTGCCTATCTGGGCATTCAGGCTCCTATCGGCCAGGAGGGGGGCCCTTGGGGAGGTTTGGTGGCCTCCCACACCCCCCACCCACCTGGGATCCTGGGCTGGGACCCCTCCATCTTAACCTCATCCCCGAGTTTGCTTGCTCTCCCCAGTTTTCCTTTCAGGAGTGAGTGGCTGCCTTGGGGCTGAGGCTCTTGTGGGAGGGAAGCGAGAGGGAGGCGACCCCCCTCAGCCAACGCTTGGGCCCTCCAAGTGGAGGGAGGGGAGGCAGGGCGGATGCTGAGCCCACCCTGCCTTGTGGGCCCTACTTGGCAAAGAGGCTGCAAGGCTTTGGGGTCTCCTTTTGTGGGGGGTGCCTGGTCTCCGTCAGAGCTTTTAGGACACAGGAGGCCAGATGACTGAGACGATGGGGGGTGGTCTGGAAACTGGGGTGGTGGTGGTGGTCTGTGGACAGCAGGATGGCTGCTCTCCCACCGAGGCTGGTTTTGTGATTGCGCATGTGCGCATGTGCGTTGCAGGCTCTGGGGATCATCCATGCCGTCCTGGAGAAATACGGCAGCTATGAGAACTTTGAGGCATCCAATGGGGGGAAACTCCTCAGCAAGGGCCAGATCTGGTCTGTCGTTCGGAAGTACCTGCAGAAGGAGGGCTGCTCTGGAGAGGTGAGCCTGGCCCTGGCCACAGACGCCACCCCGGGGTCGCCCAAGGGTGCTTGTGAGGATGCTGGACTGGGGTGCCAGGGAGCCGCCCAAGCCCCCGGCACTGGGGCCCCTCAGAACCATCCCACCCCCCGGCGTCCTTGCGCAGCTGAAGGAGGCGGCCCTCTGCATCACGGTCTCAGCATGGACCCCGTCCAAACTGTGCACAGCAAGCAGAGCGGAAGGCTTGCCCTCGTTGGACCTTCCGCACCTGCGCTCTCCACAAGTGTGTGTGTGGAGGTGTGTTGGCCAGCTGTGGGGGCTGCTGAGCTCATTTGAAAGGGGAGGGTGTGTGTGTAAACCCTCCCAGCCAGCTGCGTGCACATCTGTCTCTGGTGCAAGGCCCCCGCTGATCTTCCTGCTCCTGCGGGCGGGGGGCTCAGCCTTTGAAGGCTCTGGGCGGGGTCTGTGCCGGGTTTCCCTGTTTTGTTCCGCAGGGCCCGAGCCCGTCTCCCAAGGGCCCGCGGGGCTCCCTGGCTGCGGCCATGTGAATGCAGCCATCCCTGCCCCTCTGCCTTCTCCAGGTGGTGGTTCAGCTGACAGAGGACCTCCTTTCCCAGGCGGTGATGATGGTGGAGAACAGCCGCCCCACTTTAGCCATCAACCTCTCAGGGGCTCGTCAGAACTGGCTGGAGGGGATGCTGCGCCACGAAATAGGTCAGGGTCCCTGAGGGGCAGGCATGTGCTCATGCCCTGGTCCCTCCCGAAGGTGGGAGAGAGAAAGAAAGTGCATGGGGGGCAGGCACTCGCCGATGAGGACCCAGCAAGTGCCTTGCCTGTGGGGAGAGGTGGCGGTGTGTGTGTGTGTGGCGGCCCTTGGCCTCTCCCAGGGAAGGACGCCCGGCTGGACAGACTGGGGGGGGGGTCTAGGAGTCCGGCTGCTCTGCCTCGAGTCTGGGTGGCTCACCTCTGTCAGCAAAAGTCTGGGTTGAATTTACAGGCTGATTAATGAAGTAATATTTCCGCTGGGGAAGTTTTGGACTTGTGGTCCACTAAGACTGCTAGATCCCTTTCCCATGAACTGCCATCAAGCCAGGTGTCACCCATCCTATATCTGTGCATTTCATTTTTACTGCCCAAGTGTAGCATCCTGCATTTCTCCCTGTTGAATTTCATTTTGTTAGCTTTGGCCCAGCTCTCCAGTCTGTCCAGGTCATTTTGGATTTTGATCCTGTCCTCTAGGGTATTAGCTACTCCTCCTAATTTGGTCTCATCTGCAAATCTGATAAGCATGCCCCTAATTCCCTCATCCAAGTCATTGATAAAGATGTTGACTAGCACTGGGCCCAGGACCGAGCCCTGTGGCACCCAGTGGTCACATCTTTCCAAGGCAAAGTGCAGCATTTCCCCTTTCGGAGGTAGCCAGCCACTTCTCAAGGTGGTGCTAGTCACCAAGAGGGGCAGGTAGTCTTGAGGGACCTCTGCCTTCTTGGCCCCGGGTGTCCCCTCCTTCCAACTCTGTGCCCCTTGCTTGCCCACACTGGCATATCTGTCTTTGTACCCATGAGGACTAGAAGATTGCTTTGTGGGAATGCCCCACCTTCTCCCCAGGCCCAGCAGGAAACTACATACTGAGGACCAGCATCAGATTTGAGAGGAGGGGCTCTGGTGAGACCACCCGTCTCTGCGTTCTGATCTGTCGACTGGCAGAACCTGCTGGCAGCAGAAAGGGCTGGAGAAGGCAGCCATGTTGTCCAGGCAAGAGCGATTTTCTGGTGACCAGCCTCCTCCTTTCCCCCCCCCCCAGGCACTCACTACATCCGGGGAGTCAACAACACCCACCAGCCCTGGCACAGCCCTGAGGGCCGGCTGCAGTTTGGACTGCAAGCCGCCAACCCCACAGAGGAAGGCCTGGCCAGCCTCCACAGCGTCCTCTTCCGCAAACAGCCCTTTCTCTGGCGAGCTGCCCTCCTCTACTACACTGTCTACCAGGCCAGCCGGCTCTCCTTTGCCAACCTCTTCCGCCAGCTGGAGCCTTTCGTGCGGGACGCTGGCGTGCGCTGGGA
The DNA here is from genome assembly GCA_030847615.1 of Gambelia wislizenii. NCBI lineage: Eukaryota > Metazoa > Chordata > Lepidosauria > Squamata > Crotaphytidae > Gambelia > Gambelia wislizenii. The sequence continues at coordinate 43,331,956 of JAUMIR010000008.1, forward strand.
GTACTGCGTCCGGGCCAAGAGAGGCCAGACCGACACCTCGGGGCCAGGTGAGGGGTGGTCAGTGGGTGGGCCAGCGGGTGATGATGGCCTGAGGGCTGCAGGGGTGAGGCAGTGGGCAAGGCAGAGCCGGCCAGAGATGGGAGGTTCTTGTTTCCTGCTGGCGTCAGGGCTCCAGAGGCAGCTGTGAGAAAAGCCTTTGCCCAAAGTTCAGCCTCAGCCACGGGCGGGGATGCTGCGGGGGGTGGGCAGTGGAGGGTGGGTGTCTTTGTGGGCCATGGGCTGGTGTTCCCCAAGGCAAGGAGCAGCCCTCCTCTCTCTCTCCACGCAGAGGCTCCACCTGCAGCAGCTGAGGGCTGCTTGGAGGTTTCCGAAATGCCTTCTTGGAGAGAGAGGAAGGAGGCAGAAGGGAGGCCATAGGCCATCCAATAAAGGAACGAGCAAGACACGGGCAAAAACTGACGGCTGAAAGCGGGTGGGCAGGGGATACCTGGAAAGACAGCAAATGAGGGAAAACCAGAGAAGTACTAAAATAGCAGGAGTGCAAGGGACGAGTCGAACATAAACTCTGGCAGAACAGCGAGTGCTGGGTGAGGATGACGATAGATGTGCACACACCCCGCCACAGCAGTTGCCCAAGGGGACAGGTGGTCTCTGGCCCCCCAGAATATGCCCACGCAGGTAGTCCCATGAGTCTGTGGCCATCGAGGCCAGTGGCATTTCTGGTGATTTGCCATTTTGGGGGTGGGGAGCAGCATTGTCACCCTCCCTCTCTCCCTCCTGTCTTTCCTTCCTTCAGGCTGCTTCAGCAAAGACCAGGTGTACCTGGATGGGATTCTCCGGATCCTGAGACATCGGCAAACCATCGACTTCCACTTGCTGGCTGCACTGGGGAAGGTAAATACCAGCCGTCTTTCTCCCAAATAGGATTGTTCCTTTCCTTTCCTTTGGGCTTTGCCAGTGACCTTTTTCCCAAGTGCTGGGTGGGCAGGCAGAGGAGGAGGAGGAGGAGGCAGTAGTGCCCATCAGTTCCCATGTCTCGGGCAGCTAATCTGCTCCAGGTTGCAATGCAAGCTCAAAGTGCTGAACCCCGCAAGCCAGACCAGCCAGTTCCAGAACCTCGGAGAGCTCCTGTGGAACTTGCATGGCAACCTGGATTCACCAACCCCTGGCATGGGAGACACCGCTGCCATTGGTGCATGTGTGTGTGGAGACTAGAGCTGTATGTATCCTCACTGCAAGCTGTGTGTGCCTTTGGGTGCCACCTGCAGCCATTTTCAGCTACCCCTCCTTGATGTTGCCATTCTCACTGCCATGTCTGTCTCCTGAAAGGAGCCGGCTGTTGCTGAAGCGCCAGGCCCATCCTGGAAACAAGGCGGCACAGCGTCCTTTGGGGCCCACTTGAGCTCCGGGGAGGGAAGAGGAGATAGAAATTCCGACAACAACCCTGTGACACAGGAGAGGGCGAGCTTTGGGCCAAAGGGCCACTTCCAAGGCCAGGCAGCCATCTTTCTTCCTTTCCATGGCAAATGGCAGACTTCCAGGGGTGGGGAGAGAAAGCACCCCCCCACCCATGCAAAGGGGCAGAAGGGTTGCAGCCCCCCTTCAGTGCCTCAGCCCCAATCTCCCTCCCCCGCTGTTTCTTTTAAACCGTGCAAGGGGATCCAGTGCCAGACCCCACGTGGGTCTGGTGCCTTAACTTGGCCTTCTGTGGTGATGAGAGCCCAGGCCAAGGCTCCGTGCCAGGTGGGCCAGGCTGCTCTGCCTCTCTGGGGGGCTTCTTTTGCATGTGAGATCAACATGTTGGGGAGCGGGGAGCATGTCGGCCCAGCTCCCTCTGTCCTCACTCCCAGCTTCCATAGGATAGCAGCGCACCGGAGGGCAGGACATGATCGCTGGCCCCTCCTCACAAGTCGGTCAGCAGGCTGGATGGCCTGGCAGCGGGCTGGTCTTGGGCTGACCCGTGAGGCCCAGGAGAGTGACCATGTCCTCCTCTTCAGGCAGAGGCGTTCTCTCTCCTCCCCAGGTCTCCTATGAGGATGTGGAACGCCTGAGGAAATACGGGGTGCTGGAGAGGGCCCGGATCCCCCACTTCATGCAGGACCTGGAGCGCTACATGCAGCAGCTCAACCACATTGTCACCACCAACCGCCTGGACGAGAAGGAACTGGGGCAGCTGCTCCCAGACTGAGCTGCCTCCGCTCTCCGGGTGCGGGGGGGCTGCTGGAAACAGAGCAAGAGCAGCTCCCAGATGTAGTATTTATGCTTTATTTATTGGGTGTCTCTGGTTGACTGTGAGATTGTGGGTCTAGCCCAGGACTTGTCTGGATCGGCAGCTTCTTGGTCAAGGTTTCCATCTGGTGCTGCTGAGATGCCGGAGCAGCAGGCGGTTGAGGAGGCCTTGTTTGCATGGAAGGGGTGCCCCGGACGCTTCCCCACCCAGAGTGGATCTTTTGCTGTGGGGGGCGAAGGGATGGGGAGGAATCCCCTTGGGTGGGTTGGCCCTCCCACCCCCCACGACAGACAGGAACATGCGGACATGGCCAAACAGCCCTCCTTCAGCATGTGGGGGAGGGAGGGGGGGAAGACTGCCTCTTTCAGCCCCATGGCTAAGAAAGCTCTTCCTTGAATAGCAAAACATCCAGACTTAGTGTGGCCATCAGTAAGGGAGCTGTGGGGTGTGGGTTGGCTCCAAAAGTTCCCCAGTTTTGACCACTCCCCCCCTGCCTGCTGCAAACTGGAAGAGCTGTTCCCTCCCTCTCTCCTCCATCCGTATGTCCATCCGTCCACTTCTGGGGGTAGAGGCCATTGCCTCAATAAGACTATTGGAAGGGGTGGGCAACCTCTTGATGGCCCACAGTTTGTTTCTCTTCTCCACACAGTGGCACAGAACAGATAATAAATTGATAAGAGCTGGAAGGGACCCCAAGGGCCATCTAGTCCAACCCAGTTCTGCCATGCAGGAATATGCAAGCGAAGCGCTCTCCAAAGATGGCTACCCACCTCCCTTTAAAAGCCTCCAAAGGAGGAGAGTCCACTGTGCCCCCCACTCCCAGCAGTCTGTTCCACCCCTGAACAGCAAACAGATAGGTAGTATCAGAAGTCCCACGGGAGGCGGGTTATATAGGTTTTGCTGAAATGCTGAGGAAAGAAGGGGCCAGCCTCCGAGTGGGACAGAAGGGCCTCCACGATTCTGCGGATGCCTCCTCTTGTGGGTGGTGGCCGGGGTGGATGCTTTGGTGAGTCTGTGGAGTCAGAGCAAGTGCGATGGGGGGGTAACCCACCAATGGGGGCTGTCCCCCTTCCTTCCCCTCCCACAAAACAGTCATGTTCCTCCTCCTGGGGGGGCAGAGGGGGAGACAATGTCAAAAATGGAGCAGGGAGGGGGAAGAAACTGGGCAATTATATAAGGCAGCCTGGTCGCCACTTATTTGCAGGAGTCTGATATATTTTAATAGGGCTAGTAATGCCAAAGGGGGAAAAGGACCTGTCGCCATCTTCAAAATTATACCAAGATGGCAGAAAACTTGGAGCAGAAATGAGGAGTGGATTTGAGTGTGGCAGCCAGTGAGGGTTGGCTCCTGAACACACATTCCTGGATTGAACATGGGCTGATCGCTATTTCGTCTCCCTCTCCCTACAAAAAACAAAGATCATTTTGCACCTCAAGGTTCTAGAAAAGGGAGGGAAAACCAGCAGAAGCAGCTCTTGCAAAGTTGGCATTTGCCCAGCCCAGTTCTTGGCTGGCTAGCCAACAAACAAGTGATGCCATGGGCACATCAGTGTCTCCCCTGTGATATTCATGGAGGCAGAGACCCAACAGCCCTCCTGCTACATACAGCCAGTTCAGGAAGGAGCCCTGCTTGTTTCAACACCATTCCATTTGGGATTTCTGCCAGCAGCAGTCTAGCGTCTATGCTCACTTGCGGTTCCAGGGAGGTGCTTAAGTGCTTTGTTTGGAATCAGATTTGTTTCTAATGAGGTAAGAAAGACCTTGGGAAGGCAGTGGGCACTTGAGGGCAGGGAGGAGAGGGGTGACTGTTGGCCAGAGACCCATAGATGATGTGTCCACCTCAAGTGGGGCAGGGGCGGTGGTCAAAGAAGCCAGAAGCTGAAGACAATTACTAGTCTGGCTGAAGAGAAGAGAATGGCAAAATGCTGGCAGTGACTCCAAAACAGAGCCAAACCAGAGGCAATGAGAAGCAATGCCGGGTAAGGAGTGGAGCTGAGGCGTCAGAGGCCACAGGGTGAGAGGGAAGCTGTTATTCTAGAGCAGGATGCCAACTTGTCAAGCTGCCAAGGACTTTGATTCTGCCAATGGCAGCCTCTCCCTTGCCCAGCCCTGCCCCACATGTGGCCAAGGGAAAGCCAAGGGGAGCAACTCTTCTGTTTACCCAGTGGTGATGGTGTGCATGGTGGGAGTGGAGTAAACTGCAGGGGTGGAGGCTCCAGGTGAGCCCCCCATGAGAGGTAGGAGGCCCCTCAGGGCAGGCAGCTCTCATGGCTGCTGTCCAGACCATCTGCATTCACCATGCATCTGGCAGGCAGGGTTGCTGCTTCTTGTCCTGGGGGCCCCTCTGGCTTTGGCAGGCACTGAGGGCACACTTCCCCACCCCATTCCTTGCTGCTGGTTGTGCTGATGGGGAGTAGAAACAGGTGGAAATCTTTACCACTGTGCTCAAAGCCCTCCTCAGGGCTGACACGGGCTTGCAGATTTATCTGAGTTAAACCCTTCACTCACAAGAGGGACTCAGGTCTATAGTGGTGGTTGTTTCTTAATGGTGGTAATTGTAATGGCTCTTGAGTCTTGTATAACAGATTATGAAGCTCTGTCAACACTGAAATCTGCTTCCAAAGTTGTTAATTTCCAGCAGTTGCATTTTCAGACATCACCAATGCACACATTTAAAATGAGATTTTGAGTAAAGTATTTGAATCAAAACAGTGCAGAGGTCCCCCTCCACTTCCCTCTTTACTAAGTCATCAAAGGATAACCCAACAGGCAACATGGCTCTGATCACAGAACACAGGTATCATAGAATCACAGAATTGTAGAGTTGGAAGAAACCACAAGGGCCATTCAGTCCAACCCTATTCTGCCATGCAGGAAATCACGATCAAAGCATTCCCGACAGATGGCCATCCAGCCTCTGTTTTCAAGACCTCCAAGGAAGGAGACCCCACCACGCTCCGAGGGAGTGTGTTCCACTGCCGAACAGCTCTTACTGTCAAAAAGTTCCTCCTAATGTTGAGGTGGAATCTCTGTTCCTGGAGCTTGCATCAACTGCTCCGTGTTCCAGTCTCTGGAGCAGCAGAAAACAAGCCTGCTCCATCCTCAACATGACACCCCTTCAAATACTTAAACAGGGCTATCATATCGCCTCTTAACCGCCTTTTTTTCAGGCTAAACATACCCAGGTCCCTATGTCTCTCCTCATAAGGCATGGTTTCTAGACCTTTCACCATTTTAGTCGCCCTCCTCTGGACACGGTCCAATTGGTCAATATATCCTTTTTGAATTGTGGTGCCCAGAACTGGACACAGTATTCTAGGTGAGGTCTGACTAAGGCAGAATAGAGCGGCACTATGAGTTCCCTTGATCTGGACACTATACTTCTTTTGATACAGCCCAAAATTGCATCGGCCTTTTTAGCTGCCGCATCACACTGTTGACTCATGTTCAACTTGTGGTCTACTAGGACTCCTAGATCCCTTTCGCATGTAGGTAGGTTTAGAGCATTCCAGTTTCATGATAAACATGTTCCTTACATCCAAGCAGATTCATGAAACACCAGTTTTCATTATGCATTTTCTAAATCAGGCGTACATAAAGTAGTGATGAGCCTTTATTAAGCAAAGCAAAAGAATTACAATTATCTCAGATCGAGGGAGAAGCACAAAACTGCCACCTGATACAAACCGAGCTGGACATAAACCACACCTGCAGGCTCCATCCCTCACTGCATGGGTATCACTGTCGTCCAGACAAGCACTGGTTCACCACCTCCAACAAATGGCTGTTTTCCAAGGCAGCTGCCACTCTCTCTTTGTCTGCGAGTTGCTTGTTTACTGTGAAAAACAATTGCACGAGATGGCACCAAAAGGTAACAGAATGGGCTCAAAGCTCAGCACAATCCCCTCCCCACCACATTTCCTTGGAAAGCTCCAAGGACAAGGACCCCCACCAAGCTCCCTCCCTCCCTCCCTCCCACCCACCCACCCACCCCCATGTACACTGCCTACTGGAAGCAAGTCTGTTTCTGGAGGAGTGGTGAATAGCACAGCACTTCAAATGGGTGAGTGCCACAGAATTGCTATAAAGGTACTGCAAGACTTGACAGTGTTAATTCTTCTTTTGCTAGCAAGGCCCAACAATGAATTTATCTTTCCACCAAACCTCAGGTCCCTTTCCTTTTCTTTCTGCCAGCTCAAGATTTGCAATTTTTTTTTGTCCTAAAGGACATGGCTTTACTCCTGCTTACCCTGAGCCACATTTGCCATTTTAAGGTCCTCCTGCTCCCCACCATCCCATTTGAAGAGATCATTTTTGGAGCTCTGCAGCCCCTTGTGGTTTTAAATGTCCAACCTAAATCATTTGGAATGATCACCAAAGTTACCTACTCCCTTTCTCACCCTGAACTCCAGAGAATTCTAAGAACAAGTTAAAACACACCAGGTGCGGTACAGATCCTGGGGGGAAGCCCCATTCGTGCCCCTCTCTTGTGAGAGCTGAGCACCAGTTCACTGCTCCCAGCCCCACAACCTGTTTTCAACTCGACAGGCCATTTTTTCTGACCCAGGGCTGCTATATTTGCCAGGGCTGCCTACGTCTTTGGTAACGGGTGTCTCAGAAGTCCAAGCAACAAAGACCACCTAGTGAAGCAGACAATTTCTCTGGGCAGTCTCAGGGACATGCAGCTGCCCTGCATGTGTCGCTTTCCTGTGCAACCACACTCAGAGAGCAGGCCTGGTCCACGCTAGGGCCTGGGCTCACATCCCCACCAGTCCACCATGAAGCTCTCTGCCTTGGGCCACCTCCTGGGTCCCAGCCTATTTTGCCTCCTAGGCCGCTTCTGAGGATAAAATGAGATAACCCCATATGTCATTTGGACCTCTGTGCAAGGAAGGACAACACATAACCAGTTCCCAAAACTAACTAAATTTGCATCACCAATGAACACAATGAGCCTGATCACAAGACGGCAAAGAAAGACTTAGAACAGAGTCTGCTTCTGTTTGCAGAATGAAGGCTGGCGTGGTGGTGGAGTCCTAAGACCTCCCTGCTTCTATTCAGCATCAGAGCTACAGAACATCTTTCGGTTCTCCAGCAGCCTGCACCCTGCAAGCCCTCTAGAAAATCAACCAACAACCTTGGGACTGTTGCTGGTATTCAGGAGTTGCAGTGAAGATGGGCCAGAAGCAGGACAGCTGTGTTTATTTCCTTCCTCATTTTTAATGGCACATGGTGGATGAACTCCCGAGAGAAGGAGGGCGCAACCGAACTATAGATGGGGATGTAGCCAAGGTCCTCTGAGGGTACCTTGGGGAGCAAAGGCTTACCTGCATGTTCCGAGGCGTGAGTTCCATGTGTAATGTGAACATCCACCTGGGTGGAAGAAAAAAGAAAGAAAGAAAGGCCAAGACAGCGCTGGGATTAAACAGCTTCCATCGCCAAAGGTCAGAACAACTGGAGAAGTTGGGTTTCCTATCTTCCCCAATAGTATTTCTCAATGTGAGTTTCAGAAGGCTGTTCTGATCCCACTACAACACATCACTCAGAGTTAAAAGACGGCAGACTGCCCTCTTCTGTATGCCTTGGGTTTAAAAAAGTGACACCCTGCCATCATTCTGACAGTTTCCTCTGCCTTCTCTCAGATTAATAACTTCAAGACAAAAATTGTCTGTGCAAACCAAGAATTCTGCTAGTGAGATAAACTTTGCACCAAGCAGATGTGGATTTTGTATTTGGCTAAAGACTGCAATGCTGTCTGGTCATAAATAAAGGGGGGAAGTCCAGAGGACAGACAGGAGCACCAGTTCCCTGTCTAGGCAGAGAGCACCCTGGCATCTGCAGAGTGTCCTTTGTTGGCCTTCCCAATCTGCAGGGCCTTCTGGGGGCAGCAAAGTGACACAACAGCAGAAGCAAACAATCTGAAGCTTGTCCTGGCGGGACAGGGATCCATATAAAATGTACAACAGCTTGCTGAACAATCACCTGGAAGTTCTGATAAGTGAACAGACTGATAATAGAAATATCTATCAACAGACAGGATGACAGAGATAACCCAAAACCTGCCAAAGGATCATGCTTCCCATATAACTGCTATAAGGATGAACAGAATTTCTCTTGGAGGTGCTCCATTCCAGTGGGGGTGGGAGGAGGGGCAGCCCTGCCATTTCCCACTGGAACCCCAGGGTGGCAAACCTCTTGACTTCTAAAAGAGAGCCCGGCACCCAGCCTGCCAATTGACTGAGGCTGAGAGCCAAGTGCCGATAGTCTAAATGTAGGACGAGAGGGGGGAAGGAAAACTCCCACCCCTTCCCTGCCGTCCGAGCACTAGCCTGCCAGGCTCCAAAAGGACAAGGGATGATGGACTGGAAGTCAGTGGAAGCACCCACTGCTGAAGCAAATCTCCAATGCTCCCTCCCATAGGACACTATTACTTTTAAGCAGTCCAAGCAATATAGTTATGTTTTCCTTTCCTGATTGTGTCAGCAAAGGACCAGTTTTGCTTGTCTATGATGATAAGGGAGAACGTGTCTGTCTCCCATTCTCAGCCATCGCTTAAAGGCTTTGAAGCTTGCCATGGGTACGAAGAGATGGGCACCTAGGGGTTATTTGGTTTTCAAAATGTACTAATTAATTTTCATCAATTTAAATTTGTCTGCAGCTTGCATTATTCAGTCACTGTGTGACAGAGTAAACAATTCAAATGTGTCTGAAACTAATCATTGTGTGCTTCAGTGTCATCTTCAGTGACTAGATGGTAAACTTCTTCCATCATACCAAAACTATTATTCAAGACCAATGGCTCCTATTGAGAGGGCGGGAGGGAAGTAGGATTCGTGAAGCCATCTTGTGAAAAAGTGACAACCAAAAGCGGTAGCAAGAGTAGCAGCAGACAAAAGTGGGAAAGGCTGTACCCAAAGTTGCTGAGAGTCCAGAGCTGAAAAACACAAGACAGAGCGGCAGTGTCTGGCGCCAGGAACTATCTCTGGAAGGAAAAGAGAACTTTGCAATTCCCCCACAATCCAGGCCTCCCTTATGGCTCTGGTTCACTAACTGGCTCAATGTCAGCCTCTGTCCAATCTGCCATGCCATCATCGCATGGGAGGGAGAACCTGTGGGGGCAGATTGCAACAGCAGCAAAGTTCACACCTCAGAGAAGAGATGAGGGTCTGCCAGCCACGGCTTCACTCCCACTAGGCAGGGGCAGCTCTCATGGCAGCGGTGTTTCCAAGATCATGCTGTAAAGGCTGTCACAATGCATGCGCAGAGGGGTGGTTTTGCTAGTACTGATTACAGACAGAATTGCACCAAGGAGTGACGAAGGAAGGGCAAGGCTGAGGTGAGACATGCTGCTGTTGCCAGACTTTGCAGCCTCTCCCTGAGAAGCGATGACGGCTCCCTCTTGCTCTCCTTCTGCCAGCAAGTAAAAACACCCCTATGCCATCAGGGTTTTAGGAATTTACCTTGCTGGGCTTTTAGTGGTTGCTGTGCTGTTTTTTTAAATTTTTTTTTTAATAAAGTCTTCTAATGGATTTTAAAAGGTTTTGACTTTTTTTTTAAAGAAATAACTTCTATTTTTTAATCAATGTTTTTGCATGGTTTAAAATCTGTATTAAGATTTAATAATTTGTAAACTGCTTTGAGATACATTATTGGGGAAAAGGCAGAATATATAGTAGGATCCCCATATCCGTGGGGGATTGGTTCCAGGGCCCCTCACAGATAATGAAATCCATGGATAATAGCGAACACCCCTGTCACCATTCCCGCCATGGGGATGATCCCGGCAGAGAAGGGAGGCGAGATCTAGCAACAGCAATAGCAATAAATAGCATTGTCATTTCTAGATCACTTATCAGTGCCAAAACAATCCCTAAGTGGTTTACAATGCTTTTTAGCTAATTGCCCCAACAAACTCGGTACCCATTTTACTGACCTTCAGAAGGACGACGGAAAGCTGAGTCAGCCTTGGCGCCCTCTGGGATCGAGCTCATGACCTTGCGGCTTTCAGTACTGGCATTTAACCGCTGCGTCACCAGGGCTCCCATCTACTCCTCCCATCCCTTTGCCCTCCCTTCGCCCCCGTTGCCCTTGGGGAGAAGGGAGGAGTGATCTCCCATCCACCCCCCTGCTGTTGCCATCCGCAGATAATTGAATCAGTGGATGCGGGGATGCTACTGCAAACGAATAAAATAAGAAAAGAACAGATGCTGCAGATGCCGCCGCTGCCCCTTGGAGCAGCCACTCTGCCAAAGAGAAGACCCTTTCCTATAAGACATACCTTTATTCAAATGTTTAGCTGCCTCCCTCACCACCCCACCCCAAATCCACTGCCCCAATCTGCCCTCACTCGGTCTGAGCTGCATGCAAGAATTAGATCACACCAAAGCAGCCCAACGTCTTGCTTGATTCATATTTTGGTTTCAGGTGATGGATAAAAAGCAGACTCCCGCGTAAGGGCATTTAGGATATTGGCTGCTTTGGCCATTCTTTGTGCTCACCTTAAACCTTTCAGGGAGGGACCGGATCAGCTTCACTTTGATTGACAGGCCAATCAGTGTTGCCATGCTGCAGTGGGGAATTGTGGGAGTGAACTCCACTGAGACAGTACTTTCAGCATCATTTGCCTGCAAAAGAAGTACCCAAAGTACAACATTTATTGAAGTCACGCCAGATCCGATGCTGTAGTAGGTCAGAAAAGAGCTTGCTGGCTCGGTCATGCCCGTCTTATGAATGCTACACTCCCACACTGAAGAGGAGTCCGAGAGCAGCCCAGGAGTTCTGGTAACCCAACTCCAAACAGAGGGCAACCAGCAGGTCAGCATTCCATCATGGCCGGCAGTAAGAGTCTGTCTCCAGGCAAATTCAAAGGGCTGCTTATGATCTATAAAGCCCCATGCAGCTGGGCCCAGGTGGCTTCAAGGATGATGAACCTGCCTGAGCTCCATGGTCTTTTCTCAGTCCCACCACCTTTACAGGCAAAGTTGGTGGGAGCAGAGACGGGGGCCTTCTCAGTGGCTGACCCAATACTTGGGAACTCCCTTCCTTGGAAGGCTAGGCAGGCACCTTCTTTTCTGTCTTTTTGGCAACAGGTGAAGACTTATTTATTTAATGAATTAATTTAATGAATTTACACCCGCCTTTCTCCCGAGATGGAATCTAAGGAAGCCGACAGTAATTTAAAACAAGGTTAAGGTACAGTCTTATTTTTCAAAAGCTGGAAAAGAATTAAATAACAATATTAATTTAAAAACATGATTAAAAACAGTTAAAAACATGTTTAAAACATAAACAGAAAATATAGCACACCACTTCACACACACACAGTACTGCATAATTAAATTTTAATTTCAAATTTCTTCCTGAATAAAAAGGTCTTCATGGGCTGGGAGAAAGAGAGCAAGGAAGGAGTTAGCCAGGCCTCCCGTGGCAGGGAGTTCCACAGTCTGGGAGCAGCCCAGAGGAGGTTCTCTCCCGAGTCTTCACCAACTGTGCCTGCGAAGGTGGTGGGACTGGGAGAAAGCCCTTCTCTGCCAATCTTAACAGGAAGGCTTGCATAGGTAGATACAGTCTTTCAGATAGTCTAGACCCAAGCCATTTAGGGCTTTAAAGGTCAAAACCAGCACTCTGAATTCTGCCCAGAAACTGACTGGAATGCAGATGTTTCAACGGGGGGGGGGGGGGAGACATGATCTGCCAGTGAACAGCCTGACCACAGCATTTTTGGACCTGCAGAATAGTTTCTGAACAGTTTCCAATGGCAGCCCTATGCAGAGCGTGTTACAGTAGTCCAAACGGGATATAATCAAAGCATGTGTCACCGTATCCCTATCTGACTTCTCAAAGAATGGGCGCAGCTGACACACTCGTTTTAACTGTGCAGATGAACTCCTGGCCACAGCCGAAACCTGAGCATCCAGGCTCGGATGTGAGTCCAGGAGCACACCCAGGCTGAGAACCTGAGACTTCAGGGGAATTGCAACCCCATCCAACGCAGGCAGAGTCCTGATTCTCTGATCTGCCTTCTGACTGACCAGGAGCTCCTCTGTCTTGTCTGGATTAAGCTTCCATTTGTTCACCCTCATCCAGTCCATTACTGACAGAAAACACTGGTTTCGTACAGAAATAGCTTCTCTGGATTCATATGGAAAGGAGAAACAGAGTTGGTTGTCATCAGTATATTGGTGACACTGAACTCCAAGACTCTGGATGACCTCTCCCAGTGGTTTCATGTAGATGTTAAAAAGCATGCGGGACACAACCGGGCCCTGAGGGACACCATGGGCTAGTGGCCAGGTGTCAAATAGGCACTCCCCAGCACCACCTTTTGCGTCTGGCCCTCCAAAATGGACTGGAACCACTGCAGAACAGCCCCATTCCAGAGAGGTGGTCCAGAAAAACACCATGGCTGATGGTATCAAAAGCCACTGCGAGGCCCAGCAGAACCAAGAGGGACACACTCCCTCTTGGTCTAGTTCTCTGCATAGGTCATCCACCAAGGTGCCCAAAGCAGTCTCTGTCCCATAGCCAGGCCTGAAGTAAGACTGAAATGGAGGGGGATAATCTGTTTCATGCAGGAACCCCTGGAGCTGGCGAGCCACCACATGCTCCCGACCTTGCTTCCAAAGGGAATATTAGAGACTGGCTGATAGTTCTCCAGTATACTGGGGTCCAGGGAAGGTTTTCTTTTTGACAATGGCCTCACCACAGCCCCTTTAATAATAATAATAATAATAATAATAATAATTTATTTGTATCCCGCCCCTCTACAAAATGCAATCGGGGTGGCTTACAGCATTAAAATCTACATACAAACCCCTCCATCCCACCCACCGCTTAAAATACAATTAAATAATTAAACATTTAAAACATACTTAATAAATACTAAAAATACTAAAAACAACACAATAAAAGCTGGATGGGATTGGAAGCCAAGATGGAAACCTGCCTCACTGCAGTGAGTCATTCTTCTCTGCTTACCTGCCAGGAAAGGTATGGCTTTGGGAATTGGTTTCCAAGCCAAAGGCTTTCCCCAGTGCTGTACAGTTGACCCTTCACATTCGCTGGGGTTTGGTTCCAGGACCCCCCCCCCCGTGCGTACCAAAATCCGTGAATACTCCAGTCCCATTATATGCAATGGCACAGTAGCAAAATGGTGTCCCTGATATAATAAGATGGCAAAACCAAGGTGTGCTTTTTGGATTATTATTTTTTAAAGAATATTTCCAAGCTGTGAATACTTAAATCTGTGGATACCAAATCCATGGATACGGAGGGACAACTGGTACTGCTCTTTTCTCCTATAGTAATATCTTAAGTGATTTTAGTTTTGTTAGTTTAATAGCATCTTATGCTCATCTTTTCGTACAAGTCTGTTTCTAATCTTACCCGTTTTGAGTAAGATTAGAAGAGTAAGCTCTCTCTCGTACGCCACTCGAGCCCCCGTTGGGAGGGCGGGAGGGTCCCGGTTTCGGCCTTTCCTAGCCGGGAGCGGCTCTTCCGGGCGGCCGCAAAAGAGGCCCTTGGGCCTGGAGTGGGGGGGGGGGCGCAGGGAAGCCCCTGCCAAGGATCGGGGCCAGGACTGCCGGCCGCCGCGTTGCGAGTTCGGCCCCACCGGCCCCAGGGGTCGCTCAGCCTCCCGTCCTTCCGTAGGTCGGGGAAACGAGGACCCGGCTTGTGGGGGCAATGAGCTAACACGCGTTGGGCGCGGCTTAACGCAGTGCAGATGTGCAAATGGCTATTGCTTAAAACAACTTGTAAGCCGCTCTGAGAGCCTGGTGGCTGAAGGGCGGGGTACAAATACCTATTAATTAAATAACCGGATACAGCAGCCCCTCCAATCCGCCCGGGGGCCCTCCCGCTCCCCGCCTCCCCTCCGGCCGCCGGAGCCCACCTGGACCCGGCCCTCCTCGACCACGTTCAGCTCCTCCAGCGTCAGCGGGTGCTCGGGGTCGGTGATGGCGCGGATGAGATGTGGGGGCCGTCAAGGGAAGCAGACCGTCAGAGGGGCCCGGGGACCCCGGCCCGCCGCCCGCCCGCCCGCCCGCCCTCCCTCCGGCTCGGATCCCCCGCCGTCCCGCCCGCCCGCCCGCCCTGCGGGGAGGATATCGAAGACCTCCCGGCCGTCGATGGCGTCGGGCAGCTCCTCGTCCTCCTCGCGCGCCGTGACGGGCCGCTCGCCCTGCCGCCGGAAGATCAGCGGGTTCGCGTTCTCCAGGCCGCCCCCGCCGACTCCTGGCGACGACGACGACGACGAGGCCGGGCCCACCATGGCGGAGGGCGGAGGGCGGATCGGGGCCGGAACCCCGGCGGCGGGCACGGGCGGCGCGGGGGAAGCCCTCGGCCGCGCACCCGCCACTTCCGGGCGCCGAGCGGAAGCAGGGCCGGCCGACCAGCGAGAGAGAGAGAGAGAGAGAGCGCGGTGGAGGGAGGGCGGCCCAGCCGAAGCGCGCCCCCTGGCGCCCGCCCGCGGTATTGCTCCAGACCAGATCGGGTGGTCAAATGCCGCCTCGCCTGACCCCGTTGCCAACGAAACCGTCCCGTTTCCCTGTTTTGTGTCCTGATAGCAGCCTCTTGTCCCGAGTCCAGGTGATGCGTCAGGACAATCCAATGCGGTTGCCTCGGTGCTTCCTTCCCCCTTCTGGTCTCTTGTGCTTTCCAGTCAGCCAGAAGAGGCATTCTGCTGCAGTCAGCTCTTCCTTGGCAGCACATAGGAAACCGTCCCTTGAGGTCAAGTTAATGATTCAAACAATTCCCTTAACTGTTAGCCCCCCCCCTGCTTATGGCTGACTTATTGCTTGGAGGTTTGGGGCTTTTCTTCTGGCAGGCTGAACTTTGCCTGGGGCCCAGGGACCAATAAAACAGCCAGGCCTGAGGGGCTGCCAGAGCAAGCCAGCGCCTGGGCAAGCGCCGCATCATGGCCCGGCTGGCTGGCTGGATGGCCACCCTTTGGGCGGTGAGTGCAGCAGGTCTTCTGAGGGCTGAAAGCGAAGGTAAGAGGCGCCCCGTCATGCTCTGCCCAGCTGTCCTGGGAAAGGAAGCCTAGTTGGCACCTAAGTCCAGGGAGAGGGAGAGTGCAGGGTCCCGCCATGAGCTCCTTCACCCCCGGCTCGGCACCGGCCACGCCAGGAAGAGAGTGGGGTGTAGCAGTCTTTCAGTCAACGGGTCTCTCTCTTCTTTCTGTGATTTCTTTTTGTGATTTCAGTCTGCAAAAGTGCACTTTTTAAAGAACCCTGCCAGCACTGGGAAGCTAATCCTCTGGTTGCTCTTGTCTACGCAGCAGAGCGTTCCAAGCTTAGGTTGCAGTCCCCTCTGCCCATATGGGAACAAATCTCCCTGAATTCAGTGGGTCTTGCATATCAGTAAACACACATCGTATTCAGTTTGTAGTGGTTTGGGTGTTGAGCCAGGACTGTGGGAGGCCAGAGTCCAAATTCCTGTCCAGTCATAGAAACCTGCTGGGTGCCTTTGGGCAAGTCTCTCTCTCTCAGCTTCCATGGAAGGCTGTAGTGGCTGCAAACTGCCTCTGGAAAATAGCTCTGGCCAAGAGACCTGTATGATTGAGTTGCCATAGGCTGGAGTTGAGTTGAAGACATATAACACCAACACCTGACAATGGCACTTTTCACTTTGCAAGAGAGAATGCAGGACGGGTCTTTCATCATTATATTGACTCATTTCCCTGGCACTCTGTCTTGCTCTTCATCTCTCTGGAGGAACCTTTGCCCTGGAGTTGAATTCTTCTTTTCTCAATTTTGAACTCTTTATTTCCTAATTTGTGTGCCTGCTGCATTTTGCTTTAAATGTTCAGCTTCCCTAAACTTCTCTCCCATGTTCCTGCTGTCCTGATTTTTCAATGCACCAGAAGTCCTTGCCACATTTTGATTTTCAATACAGCAGTGTCTCGCCTCGTGACCCCTTTACTTATGCAGGTACACAAACCGCACTGTATAATACTGATTTCCATGTGCCTCTTGCCTAGGTCCTGAAGGAGTCCATCCAGAAGTAGCCACCAAGTACGGCAGGCTGCAAGGGAAACAGGTGGAGGTGAAGGGCACTGAGAGGCGGGTCAATGTTTTCCTTGGGGTGCCGTTTGCCAGGCCCCCTACAGATGACCTGAGGTTCTCTCCTCCGCAGCCGGCTGAGCCCTGGGATGGAGTACGAGATGCAACGGCCTACCCTGCAGTGTAAGGCAGCCAAGCACTGGCTTTTTGCTTTGCTCTAGTCCAGCTGGGGCAGGAACAACTCAGGCAAAGGAAGGCGGTTGAGGAAGTGGAAGAAACTTCCAGGCAGAGCCTGAGGGCCAGCCGTCCTGTTGTCACCTTCCTCTTCGTCATTTTTGCAGGTGTTTTTGGAGTAGCCATTCCTAGGGCTCAAGGCAAGGTGTTTTAATCCCCAAATTTGGGGAAAGAGCAGTGGAGCAAATTGTAATGAATTCAGTCATTTACGAAAAACAGCAGCAAACAGTCAAGGACTCCAGCCAGTGTCACCCAGTGGTGGTGGCTGCATAAGGACACAGAGAAAAAGCTCTTCCCCCCCAGGTGATAAAACTGAGGAGGAGGAGGAGGAGGAGGAGGAAGAGTGCCAGGGAGGGGTAGTCATAACCCCCTCCTCTTCCTCTCCTCCTCCTCCTCTTCTTCTTTTCCTTCCCACTATTTAGCCAGGATCATGCCATGACATTATCCCACATGGCCGAAGCACATGCTAGAGGCAAGCTGGACAGGCTTTGTGCAACCAATGAGGGGCCTGGCCATTTCTTGAGCCATGAATGGAGCCACATGCCCACAGTGAGGAACCCACAACCATCGCAAAGGCCACCGTTGCCACTTCTATGAGCTGTGCTCCTTAACAGGTGTTTTTGTGGAAAGATGAAAGGCAGAAGATGGGATGGCAAAAGCAAGTTAGAAAAGGGCAATTATTATGTCTCTAGGAAGAAAATCAACTCATTTGAGACGTGGTGTTGGTGAAGAGTGCTGAGGATCCCATGGATGGCCAAAAAGACAACCTACAGTTGCCCTTCCTATTCGCTGGGGTTTGGTTCTAGGACCCCCTTTCATGGATACCCAAATCCGTCAATACTCAAGCCCCATTATATGCAGTGGCAGAGTAAAATGGTGTCCCTTATAGAAGATGGCAAAATCAAGGTTTGCTTTTTGGATTATTATTTTTTAAATAATATTTTCAAGCCACGAATACTTAAATCAGTGGATACCAAATCTGTGGATACGTAGGGACAACGGAAATGGGCCTTAGAACAGTTCAAGCCTGAACTCTCATTAGAAACCAAGATGACCAAGTTGAGGCTATCATACTTTGGGCACATCATGAGAAGGAGCAGCTCACTAGAAAAGCCAATAATGCTAGCAAGGGTGGAAGGAAAAAGAAAGAGAGGAAGACCACACACTGGGTGGATAGACTCATTTAAGGAGGACACAGGCCTGAACCGGCAGGATCTGAGTAGGTGGTTGAGGACAGGGGGTCTTGGAAATGTGTCATCTATGGGGTTGCTGTGAGTTGAAGCAACAACAATGTCTCTACCCCCACCCCAGCCCCAAATTCCCTGAATGAGGCAGGTTCTTGGTTCCATGGGGAAAACCCTCACCTGGAAGTACCCAGAGCGTCCATGCCACAGGCATGCCAGCAGCCGGCCTGATTCATGCTGTGGAGGCTGTGGTCGCTTGATTCATGGTTTCTTCTGTGCTTCATGCAGGTGCCCTCAGGAACTGGACATACTAAAAGGAGTCGCAAAAAGGTGGAAAGAGAAGCACCCGCCCTTCCAAAATTCTGAGGATTGTCTGTATTTAAACATTTATACCCCGGCTCATTCCAACAAGACGTCCAAGTTACCTGTAAGCAAATCTGTGCGCTCTCTCTCTCTCTCTCTCTCTCACACACACACACACAACATGAAGAAGAAGCCTTGCAGACAAAGTATTTGGCTGCACATAGACACAGATTGTGGGGGAGGGTAAAGGGGGATGGGAAAGGGAGAGTGAAAAAGACCTGTTGTAAATGCAAGGGGCATATGCGATCCTTTAAACTGTTTTTACCCTACTTTACTCATCTGTTGAAAAGAGAGTGCCTCAGAATTGTCAGTAACAAGAATATGAGAGATTTCCATTTGCTGAAGGACAGCAGTCTGAAAGATAGAAAAGGCACAAAAGGAAAAGTGCTCTGCCTCTAGGCCCACCCCACCCCAAGCAGATGGAGGGTCCTGCCTGCTGACCCCTTTTGCTAACAGGTAAAAAGACAGGCCTTCTCCCCCCACTGAAGAACCAGCTTCTCCTGGAAGTGCCTGTGATGCACCAGTGAGATGTCTGGGCCTCACTGGGTGGGACTTTCACCCTTGGGGGGTGCCAGGTGACACCCACTGCCCCCAAACAGGTGCCCCTCCTGCTCCCAATGGATGGTGAAAATGCGGAAGCCGTTTTGGAGTGAGGGGGCCTCTGGGCTGGGAGCCACCCCCGTGCTGCCTTGTAACACCCTTAAGGAATTATTTGCCAAGACCCCATGTGCACGATGTGCACTTCTGAGGATCCCCTAATGGCGCTGGATGAGCCTTTTAAGAAGCCTAAGAGCAGCACAGTGGAGGGGGTAAGCAGGGGGAAATGTTATCTCGAATCAGGAGGTACAGGAGCGAGGACAACAGGGGTGTTTGGTGTGAGTGTGGTGGAAGAGACAGCAGTAGGTGAGCTTGTGGCTGTCGAGTTGCACTTCTACAGCCCCAGAGAGTTCTTGGGAGAGTTTGTTGGGCTAACGCTGATGTGCTTGCTTGGGCCGAGCCTGTTTGTTTGTGTGGGCTGAGTGTAGGCTTGCCTGGGGGACTTACTAGCATTTGGTGAGCTGCTTGTGTTGAGGGGAAGTGAGTCAGAGACTGCTGAGAGGAAGTGGGTCAGAGGCAGAGGGGGGAGGTAGCAGCCAGTAGCGCTCTCCCCCTCTCTCTATAGCTGCAGCTTCACTCTCTGGAGCTTGGCGTAGAGGAGGGAGTTGTACAGAAGAGAGGACAACAGGGCTGTTTGGCACTGGTGTTTACTGGGCAGTTTGAGGGGAGGCACGGAGTTCTGTTCTAGTGCCCACTTCAGAGTATTCAATATGGACAGTGAGGGAACGGCTGCAGTCACCTGCAACAGCTGTGGCATGTTTGTCTTCTTGACTGTGGATGTGCAAAGCTACACCTGCAGCAAGGGCAAATTAGTTGTACTGCTGGAAGAGAAGGCCCGATTAGCCACTATACAGCATATTAGGGAGCAGGAGGTTTTCTTAGACAGAGCAGAGCAAAAGCTCCTGAATCAGGACCACACAGGGGATGCCTCTCTGGAGGAAGTTAGTTCAGGTACACAGGAGGTTGGTGTTTGGAAGAACATGAAGGAGAAGGAGCAGAGGCCATTCTATGAATTTGGCACCACAGAACCAGTTTGAAGCTCTTTCCCTTGTCAGTGATGACAAGGAACAGGAAGGAGAGCAGCAGAGCCAGCCTCAGAGAATGTGCATGAGACCTTGGACGGTTCAGCACATAGACTGGCCTCTGCCAGTCCTCGGAGGAGGCGCGGGGTGGTGGGAGGAGACTCTTTGCTGAAGGGTATGGAACCAGTAGTTTGTGGGTCTGATAAGATGTCTCGAGAGGTGTGCGGTCTTCCAGGTGCAAAAATCTGTGATGTAATGGAGAGGCTGATGAGATTAGTGAAGCCCACTGACCGTTATCCCTTCCTTTTGGTCCACGTGGGAACCAATGACACTGAAAGGTATAGCCTTCAGAATATCAAAAGGAATTATGAGGCTCTGGGTAGGAAGCTGAAGGACTTGGATGCACAGGTAGCCATTTCATCTGTCCTTCCAGTGGAAGGGCATGGCCCAGGAAGGGAGAAAAAGACAGCAGAGGTAAACAACTGGCTGCGCAGATGGTGCCGATGGAAACAGTTTGGCTTCCTGGACCATGGGGTGTGGTTTCATGGAGGTGGACTTCTGGCAAGGGATGGGTTGCACCTCATAGCAGTTGGCAGGAATGTTTTTGCTAAGAGTCTGAAAGATCTAATTAGGAGGGCTTTAAACTGATACTTGTTGGAAGTCCAACTCTGCCAAGAATATAAGGTCCAACTAATTCCTCACTTGCCTTACAGACAATTCCACTGTCCAGAAGGTGGACGAGGCAACAAGGGGATCAGCTATTTTAGATCTGAACCTAACCAACAGAGATGATCTGGTTAATGGGGTGGAAGTGGTGGGATCCTTAGAGGGGAGAGACCATGTTCTCCTAGAGTTTGTTATCCAGAGGAAAGGGGAAGCCAAGCGTAGTCAGACATGCCTTCTAGACTTTAGGGAAGCTGATTTCAGAAAACTTAAGGAATTACTGGAGGTGACCCCATGGTCAGGAGGACTAGAAGATGGATGGATGGGTGTTTCTTTAAAAAGTCTTTCTTTTCCTTTTTTAAAAACTACGTTTGGCAAATGGGTTCTCCAACATCTCATATGTTGTGATCCTGGGCTCTCCCCATTATCTGGGCAACATAGTTGAGTGGTATAGTTGCCCCTCTGGGTAAACAAAGGGTTAATGAGGTGTTGGGTTAAGTTACTTTTATGGGGTCGGTGTCATGGAGGAATCACAAAAGACAATAACCCAAAGAGGGTGACCAGTGCCAAGCTTTGAGAGGTTATAAAAACCCCAGGAGGATCCGGAGGCAGAGAGCTGAACAGAGACTTGGGAATGAGGCATCTGCCTCACTCCAGGAGCTGCGAGGGAGGCAGGGTGGATGGGACCTTTTTCAGCCCAAGGACACAGTTTTTTGTGGACCCCAACATTCCTGGTGTAACAGAGCAGTGGGGCGTGGAGGAAAGGACAACATGGGCAGCAGCATCCCAACCATATATCCTGCCTCCTTTCCCCTCTCTCACATGCACATGCACATGCACACACATAACACACCGGTTTGCTTGGAACTGTGCAAAAGGCCAATACTTCTTGCTCCCAGCAGAAGAATCTGAAGCACAGGGATCAACTGCAAACCATGCCATGCAGTTACTCAAAGCCTCAGATGCAAAAACGTTGTGTGTGCTATTGGGAAAGGTGTGTGTGGTTTTTGGCAAGTTAGCAAGGCTGCCTCCTTCCTTCAAAAGAGCTCCAGGTCTTGCAACACAGAGGAAGACTGCAAAGGGTCCGTTGTCATGCAAGTAAACTCAACAGGGATAAACTCTTGACTCCAAGGGTATTAGCCAACGAGACAAGAAAAGTAACGAAAGTAGAAAATAGAACCTATGCAAGATGAGATGTTGATTTAAATAAAATGTGCTAATCAGAGAAACAAAGACAGCTATGTACTCATAGGCCAGCTGTAGAAACCTAGAGCCATAGAGTTGGAGGAACCCCAAAGGCCATCCAGTCCAACCCCCTTCTGCCCTGCAGGAGGATGCGATCAACACACTCTCGACAGAGGAGGACCAGCCGGCCTCTGTTTAAAAACCATTTCCCATAAGCTGGAGCAGCGATACAGCTACAAGGCCCCATCCCTCCACCATTTTCCCTTGCAGAGCAGCATCTGGGTGGGTGGCCGGGGCTCTTGTCAATCAGGCTCTGCATCTGCTCTTGGTTTTAGTCCGAACTCTAAAGGAGCTGTCTAAAGTGCTGGGTCTATCTAGGGGATACAGCTGGCCACTTCAGAGGTCAGACCGAACCTGGATTCACTGCTTCACACCCCAATATGGACCCCCAGCCACTTACGCTGCCCCCGCCTCCCATGACTATTTCTATGATTTTATGCAAAAAGTTCCACGTGCTGGGGCGGGGGGAACTTTGCAGAACCACCTGCCTGACCCCTCTCTGCCCTTCCTGCTCTTTTGCAGGTGATGGTCTGGATCCACGGGGGCAACCTGGTCTTCGGAGCAGCTTCCCGGTATGATGGCTCAGCCCTGGCGGCCTACGGAGAGGTGCTGGTGGTGGCCCTTCAGTACCGCCTGGGCATTCTGGGATTCCTCAGGTGAGAGGCCTCTGTCAGCCCACCACTGTTTCCAGGATTGTGTGGTGCGTCCTGTGGGGGATGTCTGTGGATCCTGATCCATGGGTCAGCCCCAGTGGGCTCAGCTGGGGAGCTATCCCAGGTCCCAGGATGAGGCGCCATACTGAGTAACCAGTTCTTGGCACGGATGAAGGGAGAGCAGAGAGAACCCCGTCTTCTAGGGCCTGGAGGGGGCAGCCCCCCAAAAGGCCTAGTCCATGTTCTGGGTGGTAGGGAGCTCGTCCTCTTGCCCGCGCTCTGGCTCTCGGGTCCCGCCCCATAGGACGCAGAGAGCGCGCTTTGGTGTGATGGGTGGAACAGATGACGGAAGAAAGGTCCTAAAATGCATTTGTTAGGACTGGTGGAGAGAAACAATTCGGGAAACTGCTACTTCATATGATAACAGTGGTGAGAATTACCTATGCTAAAATGTGGAAAGAGGAGAACATACCGGACGTCACGGATTGGATTATGAAACGATATGGAGATAGATAAACTTATATGTTTGATTATAAACCAAATTTAAGAGACTGGGAGTTCTTATTATAATACTTAAAAACTACCTGAGGACAAATGGCAACCACCAGAATTGAGTAGAAAAATAGAGATAGATAAAAAGTTGGAAAATATTAAAGCAACAATAATATAAAATAATATACATTTTGATACAGTAGAGACACATGAAAAATTAATAACAGATGGAAGGGAAATTAAATTGACAACTATACATTTCAGGCAGTAATTAGGAAGCCGATTTAATTTATATGTGTTTTAAACTGAATGTATGAAATTAGAATGTTAGATACAGGCTTGTTTGATTGTTATATTTTTTTATTTTGTTCTTTGTTCTTTGCTTAATTGTTATTGTTCAGTAATGTTATTTACATATGTTAGTAGTGGTTTCTTATTTCCTCCCCTTTTGTTTTCATTTACTTGCTTGTCTTAATAAACATTTTTTTAAAAAAAGGAATATAGAGCGGTAGTATTGCAGAATAGTTTTGCGTAGCGCAGATACTCAGACAGGCGCCTGAGGGTGGCACAGGAGGTCCGATCTGGAGGCGCACCGAGAAAGAGAGCGGCTGGGTTCATCCACCTTTCTATTGTCAAGGGACTAATATTTCTACCCTGTTTTCTATCCTGAAGGGGTCCTCTGGTTAGGACAAAGCCTGGATGGCTTTCCCACGGGATAGACAAAACTCAACTGATTGCATTAATGGCGGCTGGGAGATAGGAATTGGTGGGCTTACGACAACCTCACAAGGTTGGACAGGAGGTGATATAGGAGAGGTTGCCATAGGAATAGATTTGGGAATGGTCACTTCATTCTTTGATCAAATGAATCATTGCTAAGGTGCCCAGGGCTGGAAGAAAGACTTAGCACATGCCTCCTCAATGACTGTGCTGACTAAGGGGCTTCCGCACAATCTTAATATGGGCTTCCTTGCCAAAATAGTTCTAGGACACACCCAGGTCATTGCAACCTCTACCCGACCTCTTTTTGGTCACCTTGGCCAACCTGACTCCGAAAAGTGTCCAATGTTTCTAATTTTGAGATATTGTGGGGAGGGGGTAGAAGGGTATGTAGCATGGCCACGCGGTGTGGCCAAGAGAGCAAAAGTAATGGATTAATCAGGAAGGTGCTGCAGCAGTTTGCTCTTGCTCCTCCTCTCTCCACTGCTGAGTTAATTGAGTGCAAACTACGTTTCCACTTTGAATTACGGTTGCAGCAACTGAAGTAATCTGAGGACAAAAGGGGAAACGGGTAGGAAGAAAGAGAAACCGGGACGTTTTAAAAGCAGCTGGAAAGTGGGGCAGCAAAGGATCAATTGAGAGTTGGGGCAGTTGGAGGAGACGGGGTCCCTGGTATCTGGGAGGGGGAGACGCTCCCGGGGGCCCGATCCGCACAGTGACAGCAGGAAGAAACACCAGGGAGAGGGTTGCTCCCCTGGGGAGAGGCTTCCATAGGGTCAGGGGTGGGGTGGGGAAATATTGCTCCCTCCAAAGTAGCTGTTGGGCTCCATCGGCCTCCAAGCAGCACAGCCATTGGCAGGGGATCATGGGAGTGGCAGTCCAGCAGCCTCTGGAGGGGAGGGGTGAGGTCACAAAGATCTTCCCTTCCCTTCCCTTCCCTTCCCTTGGTCTGCTTCCAGTTTCTTTAGTTCCACTCTCGCCTCTGGCCAGACAGGATACACAGGTTTTTGAAGCCATGCAGAAAGTTTCTGCAGGCCATTTAAGAGAGGCACCCGTGGGTTGGAGCACCCTTCCCACCCAGGGGCAGCGATCCCTCCTTTCGGCTGCCTTCGCCCCCCCCCCGCTTCTCTTCCATATTCCACCTTGGCATTAAGAATGCCATTATCAATGCCCCCACCCACCCAAGGACCCCCTCAGCAGCCGCTTGTTGCACAAACCCCGCCTGCGTCCAAAGGTCTCTGGGTGCTGCCAGGAGGAGGAAGGAGGGTGGGAAGAGCTCAGCGTGGCCAGCCAACACCCCTTTCACACTACACAGTTATCGCTCTATGATTCCGCTTTAGCTGCCGCCAGAGCCCCGCCGTACTATGGGATGCTGGGAGCTGGCGTTGAGGCGGAGGGGGGCATTGACATTCTCAGCCAGAGCGCTCCTCACGTGCGGGCTCACCACCAGCCAGCCCCAGGACGCCAGAGAGCGCAGCCCTGGCAGTTAAAGCAGCGTGATCGCGCTAGGATTGTGTCGTGTGAAAAGGCCTTGTCAACATTCACAGGCTCAGACTGGCAACACACTATATTCAGCTCCTGGAGTCCTCCTCCCTCAGCAATGGCGGCTACCGATTTAGAAGGCATTAAAATGGAAGGAAAGCCCCTGGCCTGGAAGCAGGAATGGCGGGTGTGGATTCTGTGCCCCAGGGCGCTGAAAGTCACTTACGGAAAGTGTGCGGCCGCTCCCTTCAAGGCTGCTTTTTGGCACTTCTGGCCACTTTCCTGTCAAAGCAGCTTCCCAACGTCTTTTAAATCCTCAGCCAAAGGTGGCACCTTTCAGTTCATTTTGGGGCGCCTTACTTGTGAGATGTCTCCAACCCCCTTGTGCCCCTCCTCAGTTTGCCTCCACTTTGGCTGTTTTCTTAATTTTTCCTCACAAGTTTGGCATTATTTTTAAAGTCCTTTGAGAACTTGAACACTGATGTCACCAACTTTTAATGTCTTTGCTGCTCCGCTGCGGCTTCATTCCACCCATCCACCTTGCTGCCGCCGCCTTAATCCTGTCCTTTTTAGGGCCGAAACCCTCCTGCCCCCTTGCCCCAAGCCTTTGGCCTTGAATTAAGAAGCATGGCATAGTGGTTTGAGCATTGGACTATGACTCTGGAAGACCATGGTTCGAATGCCCACACTGTCTCTCTTCTGCTTTCAGTACCGGGGACAAAAGTGCCAGAGGGAACTGGGCCTTCTTGGATCAGGTAGCAGCTCTCCGGTGGATCCGGGAGAACATTGAGGTGTTTGGTGGTGATCCGGAGCGCGTTACTCTCTTTGGCGGTTCTGCCGGCTCCTTCTCTGTTTCGAGCCATGTAAGTCCCCATGGGTTGCTTTAGCAGGGGGACCCCCTCTGAAAAACCCACAGAGCTCTCAGGGAACAGGAAAGAGAGGTGTGGCCTGGGCTGGCCTGAGAGCAAAAGCCCCACCTTGACCTTTGTTGTTCGGGGCCCTTGGCTGCCTCCTGCCTTTGCATGTGTCAGAAGAGTGGAGGGCCCAATCCCTGCTGGCTGGGTGCCGCTCTCTTGCTCCTCCTGGCGACCATCCTTGCAGGGAAGGTACTTGGCAGCCGGAGATCAGGCCCGGCCTGGGCAGGGCTGGCCTTTCCCTCCTTCCCTGGAGCTCCAGGGGGCACCAATTCCCTTCCCTCTCCCTCACACCATGTTCTTCTTCTCCATTTTCCCCAGTGAGTTGATGAGGCTGAGAGCTCTGTGACTGGACCAAGGTAGCCATGGCCATACACAGCAGCTTCTTCAGGCCGGGGTGAGGGAGGGGCCGCCATGGGTGACCTGCTTGGGCAACTGGCCACGGGGGTCTAACAGGGCATCCTCTCCCCCGTCACCCACAGGTTCTGTCTCCTTTGTCGAAGGGCTTGTTCCACAGGGCCATCCTCCACAGCAGCGTCGCCCTCCTTCCTGGGGCCTTCAGTGACAACCCTCGACCGAGCGCTGAAGTGGGTTTGTCTTCTGACCCCTAGGGGCCGGTTTTAAACTGACCAATGCCTCCCCCAACCCAGAGCCAGTCTTTCTGCTTTGGGCTGAAGCCAGCCCAGTGCCGGGGAGACAGGGCCTGGCCCAGAGCCATTGTTTGGGGACGGAAGGCCAGCGACGGTGGGCTGAAAGGACCTTGGGCCACTGAGGGCCAGCCTGGGTGGGCTCAGACATCCCTTTCCAGAAGGAGGGTCTGATGGGGTCTGCAGTGGGAGGGGTGTCCTGCCTCGCCTTCAGATTCCTGCCCATCTGGAGGGCCCCCATCCCTTGCAGGACAGTCCCTCTGGGAGCATATATGATGATTATTAGGGTTTTAAATCTTAAGACTCGGGGGGGGGTGCGTTGAAGGAAGGCAGAGACTGATGCAGGGGCTTTCCATCATCTGCCAGCACAGAAGTTCGCCCGAGCTCTGGGGTGTGAGGCGTCCAGTTCAGAGGCCATGGTGGCGTGCCTCAGGCGGAAGAGTGTGCAAGAGTTGACTGTTAAGGACGTTTTCTCACTGGTGAGTCATGGAGGGAAAGAAAGAAGGGTGCCTGCCCTCCCAGGAGAGAGGAGGAGGAGGAGGAGAGCCCCTTTTCTCCTCATGGCTGGTGGGTCCAGCACACCTGGCAGTTTTTCTCCCTGTAGTGCTCTCTAGGCAAGGGGTGTGTGTATGTGTGAGAATATCCAGCCTGCTTTTCCAGCCCTTTCACCCCAAGAGCACTTGGCTCCTCCTGATGGACTGATGTTGCAACGGCTGGCCACTGGCTCCTGTCCAGAACCTCCTTGCCAGCAACCCCCCCCCCTGCCTGGGCGACTCTTTCCCCTGAAGGACCCAAGCCAAGAGGTCGCCGCTTCCAAGCAGGGGGCACAATCCAAGCTATGAAAAATAGGTCCCCAGCAGTAAGAAATCTTTGGTGGCAATTAAAAACATTTTTGTGCCATCATGATTTACAGTCTGATGGGGGTTGGGCTTGTATGTGCTGTGCAGTTTGGATTTTAAGGTGGATATAATTTTTAATGTATATTTTTAATGTTTTTAAATATTTTAACATTTTAAATTTTTTATTTGTTTTTTAAATTTTATATTTTTAATCTTTGTGTATTGTTTTTAAACTCACTGTGAGCTGCCTTGAGACCCTATATTGGGAGAAAGGCAGGATATATATATATAAATATAATAATAATAACAAATGGTGGTGGTGATGGAAGGCAGGCAGGCAGGGAGGGAAAACCATTGGCTCATATGGGGTGGCACCATTTTCTTGCTAGACTGCATCAGTCTGAAGTTGTCAATAGCATAAAGGAAACATGTTTCGAACTGCCTTTTAAATGCCATCCCTCTGGAGCTGAGCCTCTTGCAAACCAGATGCCCAGGGACTGTAAGGAGATGCTGATGAATTTTGTTGGCAGTCACATCAGATACCTTCAGTGGCCCAAACGGGGGGGGGGATACAAGGAACCAATGATAATGTGAAGGGAATGACTTGCAGTAGGCTGTTACTGGTTGGGCGGGTGGATGAGCTCAGTGCAAATCTGCCAGAGAACTGGTGACTGGAAGCTGGAAGAGGAGCAGACCTTGGATCTGCCTCTTGGTGGGTTGGGGAAGGCTGGGCAGCTGCTGGAGGACTTGGCCATGAGCTGGGGTGAGGCAGCCATGCTTCCTCCACGAAGAGCCCCATGGAAATTTCATGGCCTCTTTCTTCTTCTCCAGCCTCATTATCTGGGAAGGGAGTCTGGCTGGGTTTGCCCAAATAACCAAGGGTGAGGATGTAGCCCATCTCACCCTCAGGGAAAAAAGTGAGATGACGATCTTCCCCTTAAACCAGACTCCCAATTTCTCCCTCTTTGTTCAGCACATTGGGCCGGTTGTGGACGGTGAGTTTATGCCCAAGACCCCGGAAGACATTCTGGCTGGAAACAAATTCAATGCAGTGCCCCTTATGGCTGGAGTCACAAACAATGAATTTGGCTGGAACGTGCGCATGGTAAGACCCCCTTTGATGGCTTTTTCTCCCCCCTCCCACCCCGGCCATAAAATGTCTGCCCCAAACCCCTGAGCAAAGAGCTGGTGGCTGGGAGAAGGTGGCTCTTAGCCCAGTGGGATACTCCGCAGCCTCCTCTGGGGACTGCCCTTGCTCTCCACGCGCTCACCACTTTGCGTACGTGGGATGTTTTTCACAGCCTCCTGAGTCTGACCATAGAGCCTTTCATGTCTAAATGTGTGTTATAATTTGCACTATTTATTTATAATGTGTGCCAGTTTTCCAGACAACTGCCAAAAGGTACAGAAAATGGCCAAGGTGATTGGGCAGCCTTTCGGAGGGACTGTTGCAAAAGGAGACAGAAATGTTTGCGTTTTCATGCCGCACAAGGCTCACAGGCCTCCACCTGCCACCTGTGGCGATTTCATCCTATGTATCCTACCCATATTGCAGCTTTATCCTCATATTAAAAGATTGCAGTATCATATCACAGTATTACACTGCAGGAAGCCTTTGCTTTTAGTTGGCGTTGGCTTGGCCACCATCACATAGTCCGATCTGTGGGGCCTGCTGGGACACCAGCATTCCGCAGGGGGCAGTTGAAGGGCTCTTCAAGTCAGGGGGGCTTGATCTTGTTAATCCTGATCTTGTTAAACTCTTGACTGGGCTGAAGCATTTCAGTTTTCCCAAGTGGAACACACACCTCTGTACCCCCGCCACCGTAGCCAATTTTCTGACAAGCAACTCAAGGTTCTCAGCCAAAAGACAGTGAAGAGACTCCAAAGCTTGTTTTCTTTTCCTTTTGGATGCAGACAACACCTGAGTTGAAGGATGTGGAAAGCAGGGAGAAGATCCACACCACCGCAGAAGCAGTCCTTCCTCGCCTGGTAACTCTCCCCCGCTTCTGGCCTCTGGATTCTCACAACATGCAGATCTCCACGGAATGGCAGCAGGGGAGGGGGAGGGGGCCTCACAATCCAGGCTCTGCCTTCCGTGAGCTGGACCCTCCATCCAGGAGGCGTCCATCTGTCCAGAAAGGACAACCACAAGTGGACCAGGAGGAGGGGGAGCCTGGCCCGGGGGTTCAGTGCACCTGGCCACCCACCCACGTCCCAGCCTGGTCCCCTCTTCCTCCCCACCGGGTTGCTTCTTCCACACAGGGGGTCCCACTCTATGCTGTGCCAACGCTCCTGGATGCATACCTGGGGGACACAAATGACCCTGATGAGCTACGAGATGGATTCCTGGACTTGCTGGGAGATGCTTTCATAATTATCCCAACCATTAAAACATTAAACTACCACAAAGGTAAGGCTGCTTGTTGCTGAGATGAAAGAAAGTCACCCCCCACCCCACGTTGCAGGTGAAGCTGAGATTTCAGGCCAACGGCCAGAACTTTGGGCTTCCTTCAGAGCTCCCTTCACTCCCCCTTCCTAAGTAAAGTTTAACTGCAGAAAGCAAATTTATCTCTGGAGCAAATCCAGTTCTGAGCTGCCTTCACCGCTTTGCTTTGGGCCTGCAATGACCCAGAGGCACCTCTCACCCAAAGGCAGCCGCCCTCCTCCACCCTTGTCTTGGGCGAAGATCACGAGCGCTGCTGGGAGTCACGGACTCTGTCCGGGCAAAAGGTGGCACCAGACCTGGCAGGGCCCGTGATCTTTTGGGAATGTGTCTCCTGCAGACCCCGTGGGAGCACAGTGGGAGGAGAAGGCAGGACAGCTGCATGGGGCTGCCACCACTGTCATTCCTCAATGAGCTGCCAGGCCATCGCCAGGTCATTCATGGCAACACCTGCTATGGTTGGGGCAACAGCCGGGCTCAGTGTCGTCCCTCTGGGCTCCTGACTCCCTTTGGCCTTCCCAGCTCCAAAGTGAAGCTGCTTCTCTCTATGCCAGCATGGGAGCAGAGAGAGAGCAGAAACAGAAAGAGACAGAGAGAGATTTCCTCCCCCTTCACCTCCTACCTGATCCTCGTACAGCCAGGAATATAACGGGGGGAGCCTTTGACCTGTAAGGTGCCTCCTCAAGAGGTTACGGCTCCCACGCTGGCACTGAGCTGCCAACCTGGGCATCCAGCTTGTGGGCCACGGACTGTATGCTGGGTCTTGCCTGACCTGGCCAGTTGTCGTGCTGGCAGGTTCCTCAGATCTGACCCTGGCAGACAAACAATGCAGGATGTGGGCTAAGTCGTGATACGACAGAAGTGCTCACGTTAGCGGGTGACAGAATTAACGTCTCTTCTGGGCTGGGTGGCAATTCGTCTACCAGTACCTATGGGGTGGGGTTATCTCTAAAGACAAGGTGGGCAACAGTAGCCAAGTGAAGTAGTTTCACTTCTCTCATCGGCCTGGCATTGGTCCTTTGGCCATCTGAGGCAGAAGGCCCTGTGAGAAAAACCATGACGCCATACCAGAGCATCATTTCCAGGAGAACTCTCGGCAGCCCAGGCAGGGGAGAGATGGAGGCCCACCTTGGTCAGCAGCTTTGACAAAAGTTTGGAAGCCTCAGCTGGTGACTGTTGGATCATCTCTTAACATCAGAGGAGAGGAAATGTCTCCAAGCCCAAATCGGGGTGGCCCACGCTGGCAACCTTTTCTTTACCAGGGACCCCCTTTAAATATCTTTTATTGTCACGGACCCCCAAGACTTAACTGATGGTTCAAAACACCAACAGTAATAATAATTTTTAAAATACCTGAACACTGAACCATTAACAATTGCACCATCTGTTAAACCTTTCCTCAGAGGCACTGGATGGGGAGGGAAGACTTATCTCCTGCTTCGTCTTCCTACCTGTTTGCAGCTGGAGCACACTGAATGGCAACGTGCAGGCCAAGCCAGCCAGTCTTTGCTTTGGCTCCTGTCATGTGGCTGTTCTGCTGCAGGGAGGAGATGGGCTGAGCAGCCTTCAAGGCTTCACAGACCCCTGTGTAGACATGGTGGTCCCCGGGGCTCTGTGGGCCACAGGTGAAGAACCACTGCTGTAGACCATGTTGCCCCAGGTGGGCTGCAGAAAGGATCCATCTCCCTGTGTCTGGCGCCCATCAGCCGTAGAGCCTGCCCCTCCTTCTGTGTGCGGTGAGTGCTTGGAAGCGCCACCTTTTCATGCAGTGCTGGCGTGCCTTTTGCTCAATCTTTTTCAGAGTCTGGCGCACCCGTCTACTTCTTTGAGTATCAGCACCGGCCCAGTTTGTACCATGATACAAAACCATCTTACGTGAAAGCGGATCATGCAGATGAAATCAGCTTTGTCTTCGGGGGACCCTTTCTCATGGGGGACATTCGCCTGCGTGGTAAAGAAAGAAACTCCCTGTAGTACCTCCAACCCTGGGCAGGACAAAGGGGGGGACCCAAGGTCTCACATAAGCACATTGCCTGTGCCTGTTCACCACCCGTCTCTCTAGACTGAGGGACAATGCTCCCCCCAAACACAAGTGTACGCGCGCACATTTCAGCAGAGAACCAATGGCTGAAGAGGGTTCTTGTTGGCCTGGCTGTGTCCCTGGAGACATGTTGGACTAAGCCCCTGGGAGAACAGGGTTCACATCCCCTTTGCTGACCAGGGACAGCAACAAGACAGTCTTGTGGGGGGAGGCTCTTTGTACCCCTGCAGAGTTCCCTCTGCCCCTGCTCAGCTGCCTCCCTTCCCCGAGCAGGGTGTGTGAAGGCTGGCCAGGGAGACACTAAGCCCAGCTGGCAAACAAAACGGGCCGGGCGTGACGCAGGTCAGGTGGCGCTTTGTGTTTCTGGGCAGAGGTTGCTGGCCCCAGCTGGCTTTGGGTTGTGGCCCAGGGAGGCTCCCATGGCAAGTGGGTCAGAAGAGCAAGGCCACGAGGCCACCAGCTCAGCTCCACGGGCAAAGGTTTCTTCTTGGGATGGGGAGCCTTCTTTTCCTTCCAGCATTATTTAAGCCAGTGTGGTGTAGTGGTTTGAGTGCTGGGCTAGGACTCTGGGCGATCGGGATTTGAATCCCCTCTGCTCAGCCATGGGAACCCAGTGGAGGACCCTGGGCAAATCATGCGCTTCTCTCAGCTTCAGAGAGCCCCCCCCCACAACAAATCCTGCCAAGAACAACCCCCCCCGTGGCGATAGGGTTGCCTTAAAGTCAGCACAAGCCAGAAATGACTGGAAGGCACACAACCACAACTGCTCTCCTTCCCTCCTCCTTTTCCCTTTGCTCTCCAGATGAAGCCACAGAGGAAGAGAAATGCCTCAGCAGGACCATGATGAGATACTGGGCTCACTTTGCTCACAACGGGTGAGAGAACGGGGAAGTGACGCATGGGTCTGTGAGCCCCCCACCCGTGTGCGTGTGCGCCCGTGCCTTGCTGCTTCAGCCGGCAGGGTGGAATCCAGGCATGTCTGTTCCCTTTTCTAGAACCCCGAACGGAGATGGTCTGGTTGAGTGGCCGGCTTATAACGCAGACGGGCATTACCTGGAGTTTAATCTGACGCAGAAAGCGTCAAGGAGGCTGAAAGAGAAGAGAGTAGAGTTCTGGACAAAAACCATCACGGACAAGGTTAAGGAGATGAAGGGAAAACGTACTGAATTATAACTCACTTGCTGTATCTGATAAGAAGACAACACTGAACGCATTGGCTGAACAGTCTCCTTTTTCTAGGGTATCTTTACAAGAAAGAACAGGCAGCTGGCTCTCCATTCAGTGGAGGAATGAATTTCCTGCAGGGTTTACAGTAGGACCCCCGTATCTGCTGGGGGGTGGGCATGGATACCGAAACGGTGGGTAATAGTGAACACCATTGAAAATAATGGGACTTCCAGTTTAAAATACCATAGAGTTGCCTTGGAGGACCTAGACAATGGCTAGAGAGGACACATTTTCTAGGAAGACTCTATGGTAGGTGTCCCGTGGATAACTGAATCATTGGATAAGGAATCAGTGGATATGGAGGTCCTAGTGTACTAGAACATGCCAGTTCTAGCAAGGGAGAGAAACTTCAGATCAGTTGAGAGTTCAACTTGCTAGATCTCAGTGTTTCCTTTTCTTATTATTTATTCTGACCTGTTCCTTCAAGGGCTGATGAAGAGTGAAGTCGAAGGCTTTCACGGCCGGCATCCATATATTTTCCTTGGGTTTTTTCGGGCTGTGAGGCCCTTCAAGAACTCGGCCTCACAGCCAGCCCAGAAAAAAAACCAAGGAAAATCTGGTGATGAAGGGCTTGCTGCCGCCAAAAGAAGCCGGAGAACAGGAGAACTCATAGCAGACTGGAGGAGGGCAAACGTTGTCCCCATCTTCAAAAAGGGGGAAAAAGAGGATCCCAACAATGATCGTCCAGTTAGGCTGACATCAATACCAGGGAAGATTCTAGAGCAGATCATTAAACAGAGAGTCTGTGAACATTTAGAAGGCAATGCCATAATCACAAAAAGTCAACACGGGTTTCAGAGAAACAAGTCATGCCAGACTAATCTGATCTCTTCTTTTGATAGAATAACCAGCTTGGTAGATGAAGGGAACGCTGTGGACATCGCATACCTTGATCTCAGTAAGGCCTTTGACAAGGTTCCCCATGACATTCTTGCAAACAAGCTTGTAAAATGTGGGCTAGACAAGTTAACTGTTCAATGGATTTGTAATGGGCTGACCAGCCAAACCCAAAGGGTGCTGAGCAGTGGCTCCTCTTCGTCTTGGAAAGATGTGACCAGTGGGGTGCCACAGGGTTCTGTCCTGGGCCCAGTGCTATCCAACATCTTTATCAATGACTTGGATGAGGGAATTAGGGGCATGCTTATCAAATTTGCAGATGACACCAACAGATTAGGAGGAGTAGCTAATACCCTAGAGGACAGGATCAAAATTCAAAATGACTTGGATAGACTGGAGAGCTGGGCCAAAGCTAACAAAATGAAATTCAATACGGAGAAATGTAAGGTACTGCACTTAGGGTGAAAAAATGAAATGCATAGATATAGGATGGGGGAGACCAGGCTGAATGAGACTACGTGCGAAAGGGATCTAGGAGTCCTAGTAGACCACAAGTTTGAACATGAGTCAACAGTGTGATGCAGCAGCTAAAAAGGCCAATGCGATTTTGGGCTGCATCAATAGAAGTATAGTGTCCAGATCAAGGGAAGTCATAGTGCCACTCTATTCTGCCTTGGTCAGACCTCACCTAGAATACTGTGTCTAGTTCTGGGCACCACAATTCAAAAAGGATATTGACAAATTGGAGCGTGTCCAGAGAAGAGTGACTAAAATGGTGAAAGGTCTGGAAATGATGCCTTATGAGGAGAGACTTAGGGAGCTGGGTATGTTTAGCCTGGAAAAAAGACGGTTTAGGGGCAATATGATAGCCTTGTTTAAGTATTTGAAGGGATGTCACGTTGAGGATGGAGCAGGCTTGTTTTCTGCTGCTCCAGAGACTGGAACACAGAGCAATGGATGCAAGCTCCAGGAACAGAGATCCCACCTCAACATGAGGAGGAACTTTCTGACAGTAACAGCTGTTCGGCAGTGGAACAGACTCCCTCGGAGTGTGGTGCGGTCTCTTTCCTTCCTTGGAGGTCTTTAAACAGAGGCTGGATTGCCATCTGTCGGGGATGGTTTGATTTTCTATTCCTGCGTGGCAGAATGGGGTTGGACTGGATGGCCCTTGGGGTCTCTTCCAACTCTAAAATTCTATGATTCTATGAAATGTGCAGACTCCTGTGAAATACTTCTGTAAGGTCTTCCTTGTGAGCCCATGGAGCCCTAAATCAAGGGACCCCCACATATACACAATGGTCTTTCTACTCCAGCCTGATGAGGGGCCAAGAATTCCCATCCAAGGTGCCCCCCTTAACTCAGAAGGGTTTCAATTTACTCCTCTTGGCAGCCCAGCTTCCTAGAAAAAAACTCTGACTCCCCCACACCCTGAACACATCAGCGAGTGGATTTTCATCTTTAAAATAGAACTTCTTACAGAATAAAATGCTCACACATGGAGAAACACATGGGCAAGGCAAACTTGCATAAAACTTCATGAGCAGAAAGCAACGTATCACAGACATGCATGCACATGAGCCAGAGAAGAAAACACAGGAAATGCAAATGTGCAGGAAACACCCCACGGTCCGCAGTGGCAGCAGTTGCATCCCTCTTCTTCCTCCTGCTCTTCTTCCCCTGGGCCCCTCTCAGGACCGGTTTAAGGGATTTGGGGGGCCCTACAATCCTTTATTTTGGGGGCCCCATATGTTTATCTCAGGTCAATGTCACCTCACTCAACCTAAGCTATTCGCAGTACAGGATATTCAGATTATGACTAATAATGTTTTTGCAGGAGGAGGGTTATGGAAGGCCCCCCACAATGATGGGCCCCCTACGGCTGCCGGTGCTGCAGGGCCCTTAAACCAGCCCTGGCCCCTCTCTCCTTGGAAAAGTCAAACAGTGACCCTTTTGCTTTGTGCTCTCGGCTGAAAGGCCTCTTAAGCTGGAGGACACCCTGGTCTTCTTGTGAAGGAAAAATGGCTGCAGGCAAAAAATAAAAGAGTGCAGGCCAAGGGAAGAAGGAAACCGTTCTTTACTACCATGTTTTCAACTTTTCTGATTAGAGAAGTCAAGAACAGGGAAGCCTCAATCCAGTTGTGAGCCCCAGCTGGAGGAGACCCACGGAATGATGGTGATGGTGATGGTGATGCATTCGTTAGTCCGTTGGTAAATCCAGCGCTCGGGCGGGCTTCCTTGCGGGGGGTGTGGTATGCTAAGAGTGCTCTTAGGGCCCCCTTTGAAGGACGGAGGCTGTGGCGGGACCCCCAACACAAACCACACAACTGTGCTGGAGAACAGGGATGGTTGCAACAGGGCTGGTTGAAGGCACCCCAACCTCTGCGCTTTGTGGGGATGATGGGAACTGCTGCCCAAACTGAATAGAAACCCCAATCTCTGTGCTTTGTGGGGACGATGGGAACTGCTGCCCAACCTGAGTAGAAACCCCAATCTCTGCGCTGTGTGGGGACGATGGGAACTGCTCCCCAAACTGAATAGAAAACCCAATCTCTGTGCTCTGCCCTAGACTGTTGCGAGGGTAAAAACTGGGGGTTTAATTTAAATAATGGAGCATTTGCTGGGGTCCCTGTGTCCATCGTTGGGAAAGCAGGAGAGCGGGCAAAAAGTGGGGGTGTAATTTAATTTCTGAGGCATTTGCTGGGGTCCCTGTGCCCATGGTTGGCATGCCACGAGAGCGGGTAAAAAGTGGGGGTGTAATTTAAATTATGGGGCATTTGCTGGGGTCCCTGTGCCCATGGTTGGCATACCAGGAGAGAGGGTAAAAATTGGGGGTGTAATTTAAATTATGGGGCATTTGCTGGGGTCCCTGTGCCCATGGTTGGCATACCAGGAGAGAGGGTAAAAATTGGGGGTGTAATTTAAATTATGGGGCATTTGCTGGGGTCCCTGTGCGCATGGTTGGCATGCCAGGAGAGCGGGCAAAAAGTGGGGGTGTAATTTAAATTATGGGGCATTTGCTGGGATCCCTGTGCCCATGGTTGGCACAGCAGCGAAAGTGCGGCAAAAGGGGGGTGTTATCTAAATAACCAGGCATTTTGGGGGCTCACTGTACCCATGGTTGGCACAGCAGCCAAAGTGGCAGTGGGGGGGTCTCGACTGAGTTAAGGGGTCCCTCAGCGGCTTGGGAGGGTGGCGGCGTGGCCGGGGGGAGGTTTTAGGCAGTGGGGGGGTCTCGGCCAAGTTAAGGGGTCCCTGAGCGGCTTGAGAGGGTGGCGGCGTGGCCGGGGGGAGGTTTTGAGCAGTGGGGGGGGGGTTTCGGCCGAGTTAAGGGGTCCGTGAGCGGTTTGGGTGGGGGGCGGCTTGGCCGGGGGGAGGTTTTGGGAAGTGGGGGGATCTCCGCCGAGCTAACGGGGGTCTGCGCGGCTTGGGTGGGGGACGGCGTGGCTGGGGGGAGGTTTTATACAGTGAGGGGGTCTCGACCAAGCTAAGGGGTCCCTGAGCAGCTTGGGTGCGGGGCGGCGTGGCTGGGGGGAGGTTTTGGGCCGTGGGGGGGCTCTAGGCAGAGCTAAGGGGTCTCTGAGCGGCTTGGGTGGGGGGCGGCGTGGCCAGGGGCGGGTTTGGGCCGTGGGGGGGCTCTAGGCAGAGCTAAGGGGTCCCTGAGCGGCTTGCGGCGTGGCCGGGGGGAGGTTTTGGGCAGTGGGGGGGGGTCTCGACCGAACTAAGGGGTCCCTGAGTGGCTTGGGTGGGGGCGGCGTGGCCGGGGGGAGGCTTTGGGCAGTGGGGGGGTCTTGGCCGAGTTAAGGGGTCCCTGAGTGGCTTGGGTGGGGTGCGGCGTGACCGGGGGGGGGGCTCTAGGCAGAGCTAAGGGGTCTCGGCGCGGCTTGGGTGCGGGGCGGCGTGGCCAGGGGTGGGTGGGCCGTGGGGGGGGGCTCTAGGCAGAGCTAAGGGGTCCCTGAGCGTCTTGGGTGGGGGCGGCATGGCCAGGGGGCGTTTTGCGCCGGGAGGGCATCTGCCACGGCCGCCAGGAGGAGCCGTCTGGCGTAGGAAGCGGCCGGGCCAGGAGGCTCCCCTCGGGATTCAGCGGCCGCCTGCCTGACTCCCTGCCCGCCCGCCTTCTTCTCTCCGCGGCCTCAGTTCTCCCGAGTGTCCGTAAAATGGACACAGCGGCACCCCAACCCGCCCGAGCCCCAGCGCCCCACGGGCGGGGTGACGGTCTCCTCCCCCTACTCAGAGGGCCGGCCCCCCAAGAGCCACGGACAGAGCGCCCCCCAGAGGGGCTTCCTTACCGCTTCCGTCTCCGAGGGGCGGGGCTAGAATGTCCGTTGAAATTTAAACGATTGGGCAGTTGGGGGACCGTTGTGCCCATAGGTGGCACAGCATGAAAGAACACAAAAGGGAGCGCTAAGTTAAATTATTAGGCATTTTGGGGAGCACTCTACCCATGGCTGGCACAGCAGGAATGGAGAAAAAAAAGGGAGGACTGTAATTCAAATTATTGGGTATTTTAAGGGCTCATTGTGGCCATGGTTTGCACAGCAGGAAAGGCGGGGGGGGGGGAGAAAGGGAAGCTGCGATTTAAATTATTGGGCATTTTAGGGGCTCACTGTGCCCATGGCTGGCACAGCAGCAAAGGGGGGTAGAAAGGGAGGCTGCGATTTAAATTATTGGGCATTTTAGGGGCTCACTGTGCCCATGGCTGGCACAGCAGCAAAGTGGGGGAGAAAGAGAGGCTGTGAAAAAAGGGGGGACTGTAATTCAAATTATTAGGTATTTTAGGCGCTCATTGTGGCCATGCTTTGCACAGCAGCAAAGGGGGGCGGGGAGAAAGTGAGGCTGTGATTTAAATTATGGGGCATTTTAGGAGCTCACTGTGCCCACAGTTGGCACAGCAGCAAAGCGGGGAGAAAGGGGGTCTGTGATTTAAATTATGGGGCATTTTAGGGGCTCGCTGTGCCCATGGTTTGCAGAGCAGCAATGAGGGGAGAAAGGGGGTCTGTAATTTGAATTATTGGGCATTTTGGGGGCTCACTGTGCCCACAGTTGGCACAGCAGCAAAGGGGGGAAGGAAAGGGAGGCTGTGATTCAAATTATTGGGCATTTCAAGGGCTCAATGTGCCCTTGCCTAGCAGAGCAGCAAAGGGGGTGGGTGGAGAAAGGGAGGCCGTGATTTAAATTATTGGGCATTTTAGGGGCTCGCTGTGCCCATGCCTGGCAGAGCAGCAAAGGGGGTAGAGAAAGGGAGGCTGTGATTCAAATTATTGGGCATTTTAGGGGCTCACTGTGCCCATGGCTTGCACAGCAGCGAGGTGGGGGGGGAGAAAGGGAGGCTGTGAAAAAAGGGGGGACTGTAATTCAAATTATTAGGTATTTTAAGGGCTCACTGTGGCCATGCTTTGCACAGCAGTAAAGGGGGGCAGGGAGAAAGTGAGGTTGTGATTTAAATTCTTGGGCATTTTAGGGGCTCACTGTGCCCATGGTTGGCACAGCTGCAAAGGGGGAGACAGAGGAGCTGCAATTGAAAATATTGACCATTTTAGATTATCACTGCGCTCGTGGTTGGCACAGCAGGAAAGGGAGACTACAATTTAAATTCTTGGCCATTTTAGGGGCTCACTGTTCCCATGGTTAGTACAGTAGGAAAGAGAGACTACAATTTAAATTATTGGCTATTTTAGGAATTTTTAGGGGGGGGGGATTAGGAATTTTTTTATTGGAATAAGACCATTCTACTGAAAAATACACCCGAGGGCAAAAGGCCGTAACAATAACGCAAAAATAATAATTGTTTTCTTACTAATACAAAAATAAAACTATTCTAAAACTAATACATTATTCCTCTTAATGTAAACACAGTATAATCACATAATATTCACACATTTCAATTATACCTATTTAATTTAATTAAAATTGGCTATTTTAGGGGCTCATTGTGCCCCTGGTTGGCACAGCAGTGAAAAGGTGAGAAAAGGTGGGTCTTATCGAAATAATTAGGCATTTGGGGGGCTCACTGTGCCCATGGGTGTTGCCAAGAATCATAGAATCATAGAATTGCAGAGTTGGAAGAGACCACGAGGGCCATCCAGTCCAACCCCCTGCCACGCAGGAAATCACAATCAAAGCATCCCCGACAGATGGCCATCCAGCCTCTGTTTAAAGACCTCCAAGGAAGGAGACCCCACCACGCTCCGAGTGAGTGTGTTCCACTGCCGAACAGCTCTTACTCGGGGTGTCCGCCGAGCTGAGGGGTCCCTTCGCGGCTTGGGGGGGGCGGTTTGGCCGGAGGGAGGTTTTGGGTCGTGGGTGGGGTGTCGGCTGAGCTAAGGGGTCCCTGTGCGCCTTGGTTGGGGGGCGGCTTTGCTGGGGGGAGGTTTCGGGTCGTGGGTGGGTTGTCGGCTGAGCTAAGGGGTCCCTGCGGGGCTTGGGTGGGGGGCGGCTTTGCTGGGGGGAGGTTTTGGGGCGTGGGTGGGGTGTCGGCTGAGCTGAGGGGTCCCTGCGCGGCTTGGGTGAGGGGCGGCTTTGCTGGGGGGAGGTTTTGGGGCGTGGGTGGGGTGTCGGCTGAGCTGAGGGGCCCCTGCGCGGCTTGGGTGGGGGGTGGCTTTGCTGGGGGGAGGTTTGGGGCCGTGGGTGGGGTGTCCGCCGAGCTGAGGGGTCCCTGCGCGGCTTGGGGGGGGCGGTTTGGTCGGAGGGAGGTTTCGGGTCGTGGGTGGGGTGTCGGCTGAGCTAAGGGGTCCCTGCGGGACTTGGGTGTGGGGCGGCTTTGCTGGGGGGAGGTTTGGGGCCGTGGGTGGGGTGTCGGCTGAGCTAAGGGGCCCCTGCCCGGCTTTGGTGGGGGGCGGCTTTGCTGGGGGGAGGTTTTGGGGCGTGGGTGGGATCTCGGCCGAGCTGAGGGGTCCCTGCGCGGCTTGGGTGGGGGGCGGCTTTGCTGGGGAGAGGTTTGGGGCCGTGGGTGGGGTCTCGGCCGAGCTGAGGGGTCTCTGCCCGGCTTGGGTGGGGGGGGCGGCTTTGCTGGGGGGAGGTTTGGGGCCGTGGGTGGGCTCTCGGCCGAGCTAAGGGGTCCCTGAGCGGGTTGCGTGGGGGGCGGCTTGACTGGGGGGAGGTTTTGGGCAGGGGGTGGGGTCTCGGCTTATGTCCATGGGGGGGGGCACAGCGTGAAAGAGGACGCAAAAGGGAGCCGTAATTTAAATTATTAGGACGCGGCTTGGTGGGGGCGCGGAGGTTTAGGACCGTGGGGGGGGGGCTCTAGGCAGAGCTAAGGGAAAAGGGGAAAACGGTAGCGCAATTTAAAATATTGGGCATTTTAGGGGCTCACTGTGCCCATGGCTGGGACAGAAGCAAAGGAGGGGGGGATAAAGGGAGGCTACAATTTAAATCATTGGGCATTTTAGATGGTCGCTGTGCCCATGGTTGGTATAGCAGCAAAGCAGGGAGAAAGGGGGTCTGTGATTTAAATTATGGGGCATTTTAGGGGCTTGCTGTGCCCATGGTTGGTACAGCAGCAAAGGGGGGGGGGAGAAAGGGGGTCTGTGATTTAAATTATGGGGCATTTTAGGGGCTTGCTGTGCCCATGGTTGGTACAGCAGCAAAGGGGGGGGGGAGAAAGGGGGTCTGTGATTTAAATTATGGGGCATTTTAGGAGCTCACTGTGCCCACAGTTGGCACAGCAGAAAATCAGGGATAAAGGGGGTCTCTGATAAAGGGGGTCTCTAAAATTATGGGGCATTTTAGGGGCTTGCTGTGCCCATGGTTGGTACAGCAGCAAAGGGGGGGAGAAAGGGGGTCTCTGATTTAAATTATGGGGCATTTTAGGAGCTCACTGTGCCTAAGGTTGGTACAGCAGCAAAGGGGGGGGGGAGAAAGGGGCTACAATTGAAATCATTGGGCATTTTAGATGGTCGCTGTGCCTATGCTTGGCACAGCAGCAAAGCGTGGGAAAAGGAGGTCTGTGATTTAAATTATTGGGCATTTTAGGGGCTTGCTGTGCCCACAGTTGGCACAGCAGCAAAGGAGGGGAGAAAGGGGGTCTGTGATTCAAATTTTGGGGCATTTTAGAGGCTCGCTGCACCCATGCCTGGCACATTAGGAAAGCGGGGGAGAAAGCACAACTACAATTTAAATTATTGTGCATTTTAGATGGTCCCTTTGCCCATGGCTGGTACAGCAGTAAACCAGGGGGAAAGGGAGGTTGTGATTTAAATTAATGGGCATTTTAGGAGCTCACTGTGCCCATGGCTGCCACAGCAGGTAAGTGGGGGGAGAAAGAGGTGCTACAATTTAAATCATTGGGTATTTTATATGCTTGCTGTGCCCATGGTTGGTAGAGCAGCAAAGAGGGCAGAAAGGGAGTCTGTGATTTAAATTATTGGGCATTTTAAGGGCTCACTGTGCCCATGGTTTGCACAGC
The DNA here is from genome assembly GCA_030847615.1 of Gambelia wislizenii. Classification (NCBI taxonomy): domain Eukaryota; kingdom Metazoa; phylum Chordata; class Lepidosauria; order Squamata; family Crotaphytidae; genus Gambelia; species Gambelia wislizenii. Next base: position 43,374,190 of record JAUMIR010000008.1, read on the forward strand.
AGCAAAAGGGGGGGGGGGGAGGGAGGCTATGATTTAAATACTTGGGCATATTAGGGGAAAAGAGAATGAAGGGGGGACTATAATTCAAATTATTGGGTATTTTAGAGGCTCACTGTGCCCACGGTTTGCAGAGCAGCAAAGCGGGGAGAAAGGGAGGTTATGATTTAAATTAATGGGCATTTTAGGGGCTCACTGTGCCTTGCACAGTAGGAAAGGGGGGGGGGAAGAGGGGCTACAATTTAAATCATTGCGCATTTTAGATGGTTGCTGTGCCCATGGTTGGCACAGCAGCAAAGCAGGGAGAAAGAGGGTCTCTGATTTAAATTATGGGGCATTTTAGGAGCTCACTGTGCCCACAATTGGCACAGCAGCAAAGCAGGGAGAAAGGGGGTCTGTGATTTAAATTATGGGGCATTTTAGGGGCTTGCTGTGCCCATGGTTGGTACAGCAGCAAAGGGGGGGGAGAAAGGGGGTCTGTGATTTAAATTCTGGGGCATTTTAGGAGCTCACTGTGCCCACAATTGGCACAGCAGCAAAGCAGGGAGAAAGGGGGTCTCTGATTTAAATTATGGGGTATTTTAGGGGCTTGCTGTGCCCATGGTTGGTACAGCAGCAAAGGGGGGGAGAAAGGGGGTCTGTGATTTAAATTCTGGGGCATTTTAGGAGCTCACTGTGCCCACAGTTGGCACAGCAGCAAAGCAGGGAGAAAGGGGGTCTGTGATTTAAATTATGGGGCATTTTAGGGGCTCGCTGTGCCCATGGTTTGCAAAGCAGCAACGAGGGGAGAAAGGGGGTCTGTAATTTGAATTATTGGGCATTTTTGGGGCTCACTGTGACCACAGTTGGCACAGCAGCAAAGGAGGGCAGGAAAGGGAGGCTGTGATTCAAATTATTGGGCATTTCAAGGGCTCAGTGTGCCCATGCCTAGCAGAGCAGCAAAGGGGGTGGGTGGAGAAAGGGAGGCCGTGATTTAAATTATTGGGCATTTTAGGGGCTCGCTGTGCCCATGCCTGGCAGAGCAGCAAAGGGGGGGGGGAAGAAAGGGAGGCTGTGATTCAAATTATTGGACCTTTTAGGTGCTCACTGTACACAGCAGCGAAGGGGGGGGGAAGAAAGGGAGGCTGTGAAAAAAGGGGGGACTGTAATTCAAATTATTAGGTATTTTAGGGGCTCATTGTGGCCATGCTTTGCACAGCAGCAAAGGGGGATGGGGAGAAAGTGAGGCTGTGATTTAAATTATTGGGCATTTTAGGGGCTCACTGTGCCCGTGGTTGGCACAGCAGTAAAGGGGGGGAGAAAGAGGGGCTACAATTTAAATCACTGGGCATTTTAGATGGTTGCTGTGCCCATGGTTGGCACAGCAGCAAAGCAGGGGAAAAGGGGGTCTGTGATTTAAATTATGGGGCATTTTAGGGGCTCACTGTGCCCATGGCTGGCACAGCAGCAGAGTGGGAGGAGAAAGAGGGGCTACAATTTAAATCATTGGGCATTTTAGATGGTTGCTGTGCCCATGGTTGGTACAGCAGCAAAGCAGGGAGAAAGGGGGTCTGATTTAAATTATGGGGCATTTTAGGGGCTCACTGTACCCATGGTTGGTACAGCAGCAAAGGGGGGGGAGAAAGGGGGTGTCTGATTTAAATCATGGGGCATTTTAGGAGCTCACGATGCCCACAGCTGTCACAGCAGCAAAGCAGGGAGAAAAGGGTCTAAATTATGGGGCATTTTAGCAGCTTGCTGTGCCCATGGTTGGTACAGCAGCAAAGGTGGGGATAAAGGGGGTGTCTGATTTAAATTATGGGGCATTTTAGGGGCTTGCTGTGGCCACGGTTGGCACAGCAGCAAAGGGGGGGAAGGGAGGCTGTGATTCAAATTATTGGGCATTTCAGGGGTTCACTGTGCCCATGCCTAGCAGAGCAGCAAAGGGGGGGGGAGAAAGGGAGGCTGTGAAAAAAGGGGGGACTGTAATTCAAATTATTAGGTATTTTAGGGGCTCATTGTGGCCATGCTTTCCACAGCAGCAAAGGGGGGCGGTTAGGGCACAGGAGCAAAGCAGGGAGAAAGGGGGTCAGTGATTTAAATTGTTGGGCATTTTAGGAGCTCGCTGTGCCCATGGCTGGCACAGCAGCAAAGTGGGGGGAAAGGGAGGCTGCCATTTAAATTATTGGCCATTTAAGGGGCTCACTGTGCCCATGGCTCGCACAGCAGCAAAGGGGGGAAGAAAGGGAGGGTGTCATTTAAATTATTATCGCTTTTATGGGCTCACTGTGCCAATGGCCAATGCTCTGTACACTGTGCCAATGCTCATTGTGCCCATGGCTGGCATAGCAGCAAAGGGGGGGAGAAAGGGAGGCTGCCATTTAAATTATCTGCCATTTTAGGGAGTCACTGTGCTCATGGCGGGCACAGCAGCACAGGGGGGGGGGGAGGGAGGCTGTGATTTAAATTATTGGGCATTTTAGGGGCTCACTTTGCCCATGGCTTGCACAGCAGCAAGGAGGGGGAAAGGGAGACTGTGAGTTATATTATTGGGCATTTTATTGGCTCCCTGTGCCCATGGCTGCCACAATAGCGAAGGGGGGGCAGAAAGGGAGACTGCGATTTAAATTATTGGGCATTTTATGGGCTCACTGTGCCCACCGTTGGCACAGCAGCAAAGTGGGGCAGAAAGGGAAACTGATTTAAATTATTGGGCATTTTAGGGGCTCACTGTGCCCATACCTACCAGAGCAGCAAAGGGGGGGGGAGGCCATGATTTAAATTATTGGGCATTTTAGGGGCTGGCTGCGCCCATGCCTGGCAAAGCAGCAAAGGCGGGGGGAGAACGGGGGGCTACCATTCAAATCATTGAGGATTATAGATGGTCGCTGTGCCCATAGTTGGCACAGGAGCAAAGCGGGGAGAAAGGGGGTCTGAGATTTAAATTACTGGGCATTTTAGGGGCTCACTGTGCCCATGGGTGGCACAGTAGCGAAGGGGGAGGGGAGAAAGAGGGGCTACATTTTAAAATATTGACCATTTTAGCGGATCACTGTGCTCGTGGTTGGCACAGAAGAGATACTAACAATTAAATTCTTGGGAATTTTAGGGGCTCACTGTGCCCCTGGTTGGCATAGTAGCAAAAAGGGGAGAAAAGGGGGGTGTTATCTAAATAGTCAGGCATTTTGGGGGCTCACTGTACCCACGGATGGCGCCAAGAGGGCGGAAGCGGGCAGGGGGTCCCTCTCCGTCATCTTCCCCCTTGTTTCCCCGGTGCTAGAGCTCCCCTCCGTCCTTGCCGGGACCTACGAGACGCCCTTCCTAGATTGTCCCCACAGCCAGGCTCCGGCCCTCGGAAACAGGCGCCCGGAAGGCCTACCTGCCAACCCTAGGGCCCGCCTCCTGAGACGGAACCGCCTCGAAAGTCTATCGGGCGACGCTCTGCCCTTGGCCTCTCAGAGAGTATGCCCTCTGCCACGGAAGTCCTATACTGTCGTAGGAGGACGGTCTATATCTGACTCTATTGTCTGCCCTCTGACCCGGAAAGTCTATCTCGCGACACTCTGGCCGTCGCATCTTGGAGGGCCGGCCCTATGATCCGGAAGTCCTAGTCTGTTGCATGTTGACGCTCCACTCCTCACCACTCGCTGCCCGGGCCCTCTGAGCCTGAGCCGCCTAGAGAGTCTCCATAGCAACGCCCTTGGCAACGCTCTCGGGAGCCCCGCCCGCCCTCTCTCAAAAACCCCCGGGCGACATCTGGTGGCGGTTTCCGAGCAGTGCAGCCAGGAAGGAAAACTCCGCGCTTTTCCCGGGGAGCCGTTAGAGGGGGCGAGGCAGGAAAGGGGGGGGGGACGGGAGCTCCTCAATAAACCAAGGGGCGTCTTTGAAGGTCACGGTTGGCACAGCAGCAAAGGGGGGCTCAGGATTTAAGCTTGTGGGTATTTTAGGGGCTCATTGTGGCCATGGGGGAGGTTTTGGGCAGTGGGGGGGTCTCAGCGGAGTTAAGGGGTCCCTGCGCGGCTTGGGTGGGGGGCGGGTTGGCCGGGTGGAGGTTTTGGTCAGCGGGGGGTCTCGGCCGAGTTAAGGGGTCCCTGCGCGGCTTGGGTGGGGGGCGGGTTGGCCGGGTGGAGGTTTTGGGCAGCGGGGGGGTCTCAGCGGAGTTAAGGGGTCCCTGCGCGGCTTGGGTGGGGGGCGGCTTGGCCGGGTGGAGGTTTTGGGCAGCGGGGGGGTCTCAGCGGAGTTAAGGGGTCCCTGCGCGGCTTGGGTGGGGGGCGGCTTGGCCGGGTGGAGGTTTTGGGCCGTGGGGGGGGGGTCCTGGGCGAGTTAAGGGGTCGCTGCGCGGCTTGGGTGGGGGGCGGCTTGGCCGGGTGGAGGTTTTGGGCAGCGGGGGGGGGGGGTCTTGTCCAAGTTAAGGGGTCTCTGCGCGGCTTGGGTGGGGGCTTGGCTGGAGGTTTTGGGAAGTGGGGGGGTCTCGGCCGAGTTAAGGGGTCCCTGCGGGGCTTCGGTGGGGGGCGGGTTGGCCGGGTGGAGGTTTTGGGAAGTGGGGGGGGGGTCCTGGGCGAGTTAAGGGGTCGCTGCGCGGCTTGGGTGGGGGGCGGCTTGGCCGGGTGGAGGTTTTGGGAAGTGGGGGGGGTCTCGGCCAAGTTAAGGGGTCTCTGAGCGGCTTGGGTGGGGGGCGGGCTGGCCGGCTGGAGGTTTTGGGAAGTGGGGGGGGCTCGACCGAGGTAAGGGGTCCCTGGTTGGCTTGGGTGGGGGTGGTTTTTCTGGGGTGAGGTTTTGGACAGGGGGGGGATTCGGCCGAGGTAAGGGGTCCCTGGTTGGCTTGGGTGGGGGGCGGCTTTGCTGGGGGGAGTTTTTGGGCAGTGGGGGGGCGGCGGCCGAGCTAAGGGGTCCCTGCGCTGCTTTGTTGGGGGGAGTTTTTGGGCAGTGGGGGAGGCGGCGGCCGAGCTAAGGGGTCCCTGGTTGGCTTGGGGGGGGCGGCTTTGCTGGGGGGAGGTTTTGGGCAGTGGGGGGCGGCGGCCGAGCTAAGGGGTCCCTGGTTGGCTTGGGGGGGCGGCTTTGCTGGAGGGAGGATGGCATGGGGGCACAGCATGACAGAGGACGCAAAAGGGAGCCGTAATTTAAATTATTAGGAGGCGGCTTGGTGGGGGGGGGCAGCGGTTTAGGACCGTGGGGGGGGGGCTCTAGGCAGAGCTAAGGGCAAAGGGGGAAACGGTGGTGTAATTTAAATTATTGGGCATGTTAGGAGCTCACTGTTCCCCTGGCTGGCACAGCAGCAATGGGGGGGGGGGGAGAAAGGGAGGCTGTGATTGAAATCATTGGGTATTTTAGGGGCTCTGCCAAGGCTCAACCCCCCCCAAGCCGCCGCCTAATAATTTAAATTATTGCTCCCTTTTGCGTCCTCTTTCATGATGTGCCCGCATGGGCACAATGGGAGAAAGGGGGGTCCATGATTTAAATTATTGGGCATTTTAGGGGCTCACTGTGCCCATGCCTGGCACAGTAGGAAAGGGGGGGGGAGAAAGAGGGGCTACAATTTAAATCATTGGGCATTTTAGATGCTTGCTGTGCCCATTGGTGGTACATCAGCAAAGAGGGGAGAAAGGGGGTCTGGGATTTAAATTATTGGCCATTTTAGGGGCTCATTGTGGCCATGGTTGGCACAGCAGCAAAGGGGGGGAGAAAGGGGTTCTGGGATTTAAATTATTGGGCATTTTAGGGCCTCACTGTGCCCATGCCTGGCACAGTAGGAAAGGGGGGGGGGGAGAAAGAGGGGCTACAATTTAAATCATTGGGCATTTTAGATGGTTGCTGTGCCTATGGTTGGTACAGCAGCAAAGAGGGGAGAAAGGGGTTCTGGGATTTAAATTATTGGCTATTTTAGGGGCTCACTGTGCCCATGCCTGGCACAGTAGGAAAGGGGGGGGAGAAAGAGGGGCTACAATTAAAATCATTGGGCATTTTAGATGGTTGCTGTGCCCATGGTTGGTACAGCAGCAAAGAGGGGAGAAAGGGGGTCTGGGATTTAAATTATTGGCCATTTTAGGGGCTCACTGTGCCCATGCCTGGCACAGTAGGAAAGGGGGAGAGAAAGAGGGGCTACAATTAAAATCATTGGGCATTTTAGATGGTTGCTGTGCCCATGGTTGGTACAGCAGCAAAGAGGGGAGAAAGGGGGTCTGGGATTTAAATTATTGGCCATTTTAGGGGCTCATTGAGGCCATGGTTGGCACAGCAGGAAAGGGGGGGTGAAAGGGGTTCTGGGATTTAAATTATTGGGCATTTTAGGAGCTCACTATGCCCATGCCTGGCACAGTAGGAAAGGGGGGGAGAAAGAGGGGCTACAATTTAAATCATTGGGCATTTTAGATGGTTGCTGTGCCCATGGTTGGTACAGCAGCAAAGAGGGGAGAAAGGGGGTCTGTGATTTAAATTATTGGCCATTTTAGGGGCTCACTGTGCCCATGCCTGGCACAGTAGGAAAGGGGGAGAGAAAGAGGGGCTACAATTGAAATCATTGGGCATTTTAGATGCTTGCTGTGCCCATGGTTGGTACAGCAGCAAAGAGGGGAGAAAGGGGCTCTGTGATTTAAATTATTGGCCATTTTAGGGGCTCACTGTGCCCATGCCTGGCACAGTAGGAAAGGGGGAGAGAAAGAGGGGCTACAATTAAAATCATTGGGCATTTTAGATGGTTGCTGTGCCCATGGTTGGTACAGCAGCAAAGAGGGGAGAAAGGGGGTCTGGGATTTAAATTATTGGCCATTTTAGGGGCTCATTGTGGCCATGGTTGGCACAGCAGCAAAGGGGGGGGGGAGAAAGGGGTTCTGGGATTTAAATTATTGGGCATTTTAGGAGCTCACTATGCCCATGCCTGGCACAGTAGGAAAGGGGGGGAGAAAGAGGGGCTACAGTTTAAATCATTGGGCATTTTAGATGGTTGCTATGCCCATGGTTGGTAAAGCAGCAAAGAGGGGAGAAAGGGGGTCTGTGATTTAAATTATTGGGCATTTCAGGGGCTCATTGTGCCCATGGCTGGCACAGCAGCAAAGCAGGGAGAAAGGGGGTCTGATTTAAATTATGGGGCATTTTAGGGGCTCACTGTACCCATGGTTGGTACAGCAGCAAAGGGGGGGGGAGAAAGGGGGTGTCTGATTTAAATCATGGGGCATTTTAGGAGCTCACGATGCCCACAGCTGTCACAGCAGCAAAGCAGGGAGAAAAGGGTCTAAATTATGGGGCATTTTAGCAGCTTGCTGTGCCCATGGTTGGTACAGCAGCAAAGGTGGGGATAAAGGGGGTGTCTGATTTAAATTATGGGGCATTTTAGGGGCTTGCTGTGGCCACGGTTGGCACAGCAGCAAAGGGGGGGAAGGGAGGCTGTGATTCAAATTATTGGGCATTTCAGGGGTTCACTGTGCCCATGCCTAGCAGAGCAGCAAAGGGGGGGGGAGAAAGGGAGGCTGTGAAAAAAGGGGGGACTGTAATTCAAATTATTAGGTATTTTAGGGGCTCATTGTGGCCATGCTTTCCACAGCAGCAAAGGGGGGCGGTTAGGGCACAGGAGCAAAGCAGGGAGAAAGGGGGTCAGTGATTTAAATTGTTGGGCATTTTAGGAGCTCGCTGTGCCCATGGCTGGCACAGCAGCAAAGTGGGGGGAAAGGGAGGCTGCCATTTAAATTATTGGCCATTTAAGGGGCTCACTGTGCCCATGGCTCGCACAGCAGCAAAGGGGGGAAGAAAGGGAGGGTGTCATTTAAATTATTATCGCTTTTATGGGCTCACTGTGCCAATGGCCAATGCTCTGTACACTGTGCCAATGCTCATTGTGCCCATGGCTGGCATAGCAGCAAAGGGGGGGAGAAAGGGAGGCTGCCATTTAAATTATCTGCCATTTTAGGGAGTCACTGTGCTCATGGCGGGCACAGCAGCACAGGGGGGGGGGGAGGGAGGCTGTGATTTAAATTATTGGGCATTTTAGGGGCTCACTTTGCCCATGGCTTGCACAGCAGCAAGGAGGGGGAAAGGGAGACTGTGAGTTATATTATTGGGCATTTTATTGGCTCCCTGTGCCCATGGCTGCCACAATAGCGAAGGGGGGGCAGAAAGGGAGACTGCGATTTAAATTATTGGGCATTTTATGGGCTCACTGTGCCCACCGTTGGCACAGCAGCAAAGTGGGGCAGAAAGGGAAACTGATTTAAATTATTGGGCATTTTAGGGGCTCACTGTGCCCATACCTACCAGAGCAGCAAAGGGGGGGGGGAGGCCATGATTTAAATTATTGGGCATTTTAGGGGCTGGCTGCGCCCATGCCTGGCAAAGCAGCAAAGGCGGGGGGAGAACGGGGGGCTACCATTCAAATCATTGAGGATTATAGATGGTCGCTGTGCCCATAGTTGGCACAGGAGCAAAGCGGGGAGAAAGGGGGTCTGAGATTTAAATTACTGGGCATTTTAGGGGCTCACTGTGCCCATGGGTGGCACAGTAGCGAAGGGGGAGGGGAGAAAGAGGGGCTACATTTTAAAATATTGACCATTTTAGCGGATCACTGTGCTCGTGGTTGGCACAGAAGAGATACTAACAATTAAATTCTTGGGAATTTTAGGGGCTCACTGTGCCCCTGGTTGGCATAGTAGCAAAAAGGGGAGAAAAGGGGGGTGTTATCTAAATAGTCAGGCATTTTGGGGGCTCACTGTACCCACGGATGGCGCCAAGAGGGCGGAAGCGGGCAGGGGGTCCCTCTCCGTCATCTTCCCCCTTGTTTCCCCGGTGCTAGAGCTCCCCTCCGTCCTTGCCGGGACCTACGAGACGCCCTTCCTAGATTGTCCCCACAGCCAGGCTCCGGCCCTCGGAAACAGGCGCCCGGAAGGCCTACCTGCCAACCCTAGGGCCCGCCTCCTGAGACGGAACCGCCTCGAAAGTCTATCGGGCGACGCTCTGCCCTTGGCCTCTCAGAGAGTATGCCCTCTGCCACGGAAGTCCTATACTGTCGTAGGAGGACGGTCTATATCTGACTCTATTGTCTGCCCTCTGACCCGGAAAGTCTATCTCGCGACACTCTGGCCGTCGCATCTTGGAGGGCCGGCCCTATGACCCGGAAGTCCTAGTCTGTTGCATGTTGACGCTCCACTCCTCACCACTCGCTGCCCGGGCCCTCTGAGCCTGAGCCGCCTAGAGAGTCTCCATAGCAACGCCCTTGGCAACGCTCTCGGGAGCCCCGCCCGCCCTCTCTCAAAAACCCCCGGGCGACATCTGGTGGCGGTTTCCGAGCAGTGCAGCCAGGAAGGAAAACTCCGCGCTTTTCCCGGGGAGCCGTTAGAGGGGGCGAGGCAGGAAAGGGGGGGGGGACGGGAGCTCCTCAATAAACCAAGGGGCGTCTTTGAAGGTCACGGTTGGCACAGCAGCAAAGGGGGGCTCAGGATTTAAGCTTGTGGGTATTTTAGGGGCTCATTGTGGCCATGGGGGAGGTTTTGGGCAGTGGGGGGGTCTCAGCGGAGTTAAGGGGTCCCTGCGCGGCTTGGGTGGGGGGGCGGCTTGGCCGGCTGGAGGTTTTGGTCAGCGGGGGGTCTCGGCCGAGTTAAGGGGTCCCTGCGCGGCTTGGGTGGGGGGCGGCTTGGCCGGGTGGAGGTTTTGGGCCGTGGGGGGGGGGTCCTGGGCGAGTTAAGGGGTCGCTGCGCGGCTTGGGTGGGGGGCGGCTTGGCCGGGTGGAGGTTTTGGGCAGCGGGGGGGTCTCAGCGGAGTTAAGGGGTCCCTGCGCGGCTTGGGTGGGGGGCGGCTTGGCCGGGTGGAGGTTTTGGGCCGTGGGGGGGGGGTCCTGGGCGAGTTAAGGGGTCGCTGCGCGGCTTGGGTGGGGGGCGGCTTGGCCGGGTGGAGGTTTTGGGCAGCGGGGGGGGGTCTTGTCCAAGTTAAGGGGTCTCTGCGCGGCTTGGGTGGGGGCTTGGCTGGAGGTTTTGGGAAGTGGGGGGTCTCGGCCGAGTTAAGGGGTCCCTGCGGGGCTTCGGTGGGGGGCGGGTTGGCCGGGTGGAGGTTTTGGGAAGTGGGGGGGGGTCCTGGGCGAGTTAAGGGGTCGCTGCGCGGCTTGGGTGGGGGGCGGCTTGGCCGGGTGGAGGTTTTGGGAAGTGGGGGGGGTCTCGGCCAAGTTAAGGGGTCTCTGAGCGGCTTGGGTGGGGGGCGGGCTGGCCGGCTGGAGGTTTTGGGAAGTGGGGGGGGCTCGACCGAGGTAAGGGGTCCCTGGTTGGCTTGGGTGGGGGGTGGTTTTTCTGGGGTGAGGTTTTGGACAGGGGGGGGATTCGGCCGAGGTAAGGGGTCCCTGGTTGGCTTGGGTGGGGGGCGGCTTTGCTGGGGGGAGTTTTTGGGCAGTGGGGGGGCGGCGGCCGAGCTAAGGGGTCCCTGCGCTGCTTTGTTGGGGGGAGTTTTTGGGCAGTGGGGGAGGCGGCGGCCGAGCTAAGGGGTCCCTGGTTGGCTTGGGGGGGGCGGCTTTGCTGGGGGGAGGTTTTGGGCAGTGGGGGGCGGCGGCCGAGCTAAGGGGTCCCTGGTTGGCTTGGGGGGGCGGCTTTGCTGGAGGGAGGATGGCATGGGGGCACAGCATGACAGAGGACGCAAAAGGGAGCCGTAATTTAAATTATTAGGAGGCGGCTTGGTGGGGGGGGGCAGCGGTTTAGGACCGTGGGGGGGGGCTCTAGGCAGAGCTAAGGGCAAAGGGGGAAACGGTGGTGTAATTTAAATTATTGGGCATGTTAGGAGCTCACTGTTCCCCTGGCTGGCACAGCAGCAATGGGGGGGGGGGGAGAAAGGGAGGCTGTGATTGAAATCATTGGGTATTTTAGGGGCTCTGCCAAGGCTCAACCCCCCCCAAGCCGCCGCCTAATAATTTAAATTATTGCTCCCTTTTGCGTCCTCTTTCATGATGTGCCCGCATGGGCACAATGGGAGAAAGGGGGGTCCATGATTTAAATTATTGGGCATTTTAGGGGCTCACTGTGCCCATGCCTGGCACAGTAGGAAAGGGGGGGGGGAGAAAGAGGGGCTACAATTTAAATCATTGGGCATTTTAGATGCTTGCTGTGCCCATTGGTGGTACATCAGCAAAGAGGGGAGAAAGGGGGTCTGGGATTTAAATTATTGGCCATTTTAGGGGCTCATTGTGGCCATGGTTGGCACAGCAGCAAAGGGGGGGAGAAAGGGGTTCTGGGATTTAAATTATTGGGCATTTTAGGGCCTCACTGTGCCCATGCCTGGCACAGTAGGAAAGGGGGGGGGGGAGAAAGAGGGGCTACAATTTAAATCATTGGGCATTTTAGATGGTTGCTGAGCCTATGGTTGGTACAGCAGCAAAGAGGGGAGAAAGGGGTTCTGGGATTTAAATTATTGGCTATTTTAGGGGCTCACTGTGCCCATGCCTGGCACAGTAGGAAAGGGGGGGGAGAAAGAGGGGCTACAATTAAAATCATTGGGCATTTTAGATGGTTGCTGTGCCCATGGTTGGTACAGCAGCAAAGAGGGGAGAAAGGGGGTCTGGGATTTAAATTATTGGCCATTTTAGGGGCTCACTGTGCCCATGCCTGGCACAGTAGGAAAGGGGGAGAGAAAGAGGGGCTACAATTAAAATCATTGGGCATTTTAGATGGTTGCTGTGCCCATGGTTGGTACAGCAGCAAAGAGGGGAGAAAGGGGGTCTGGGATTTAAATTATTGGCCATTTTAGGGGCTCATTGAGGCCATGGTTGGCACAGCAGGAAAGGGGGGGTGAAAGGGGTTCTGGGATTTAAATTATTGGGCATTTTAGGAGCTCACTATGCCCATGCCTGGCACAGTAGGAAAGGGGGGGAGAAAGAGGGGCTACAATTTAAATCATTGGGCATTTTAGATGGTTGCTGTGCCCATGGTTGGTACAGCAGCAAAGAGGGGAGAAAGGGGGTCTGTGATTTAAATTATTGGCCATTTTAGGGGCTCACTGTGCCCATGCCTGGCACAGTAGGAAAGGGGGAGAGAAAGAGGGGCTACAATTGAAATCATTGGGCATTTTAGATGCTTGCTGTGCCCATGGTTGGTACAGCAGCAAAGAGGGGAGAAAGGGGCTCTGTGATTTAAATTATTGGCCATTTTAGGGGCTCACTGTGCCCATGCCTGGCACAGTAGGAAAGGGGGAGAGAAAGAGGGGCTACAATTAAAATCATTGGGCATTTTAGATGGTTGCTGTGCCCATGGTTGGTACAGCAGCAAAGAGGGGAGAAAGGGGGTCTGGGATTTAAATTATTGGCCATTTTAGGGGCTCATTGTGGCCATGGTTGGCACAGCAGCAAAGGGGGGGGGGAGAAAGGGGTTCTGGGATTTAAATTATTGGGCATTTTAGGAGCTCACTATGCCCATGCCTGGCACAGTAGGAAAGGGGGGGAGAAAGAGGGGCTACAATTTAAATCATTGGGCATTTTAGATGGTTGCTATGCCCATGGTTGGTAAAGCAGCAAAGAGGGGAGAAAGGGGGTCTGTGATTTAAATTATTGGGCATTTCAGGGGCTCATTGTGCCCATGGCTGGCACAGCAGCAAAGCAGGGAGAAAGGGGGTCTGATTTAAATTATGGGGCATTTTAGGGGCTCACTGTACCCATGGTTGGTACAGCAGCAAAGGGGGGGGGAGAAAGGGGGTGTCTGATTTAAATCATGGGGCATTTTAGGAGCTCACGATGCCCACAGCTGTCACAGCAGCAAAGCAGGGAGAAAAGGGTCTAAATTATGGGGCATTTTAGCAGCTTGCTGTGCCCATGGTTGGTACAGCAGCAAAGGTGGGGATAAAGGGGGTGTCTGATTTAAATTATGGGGCATTTTAGGGGCTTGCTGTGGCCACGGTTGGCACAGCAGCAAAGGGGGGGAAGGGAGGCTGTGATTCAAATTATTGGGCATTTCAGGGGTTCACTGTGCCCATGCCTAGCAGAGCAGCAAAGGGGGGGGGAGAAAGGGAGGCTGTGAAAAAAGGGGGGACTGTAATTCAAATTATTAGGTATTTTAGGGGCTCATTGTGGCCATGCTTTCCACAGCAGCAAAGGGGGGCGGTTAGGGCACAGGAGCAAAGCAGGGAGAAAGGGGGTCAGTGATTTAAATTGTTGGGCATTTTAGGAGCTCGCTGTGCCCATGGCTGGCACAGCAGCAAAGTGGGGGGAAAGGGAGGCTGCCATTTAAATTATTGGCCATTTAAGGGGCTCACTGTGCCCATGGCTCGCACAGCAGCAAAGGGGGGAAGAAAGGGAGGGTGTCATTTAAATTATTATCGCTTTTATGGGCTCACTGTGCCAATGGCCAATGCTCTGTACACTGTGCCAATGCTCATTGTGCCCATGGCTGGCATAGCAGCAAAGGGGGGGAGAAAGGGAGGCTGCCATTTAAATTATCTGCCATTTTAGGGAGTCACTGTGCTCATGGCGGGCACAGCAGCACAGGGGGGGGGGAGGGAGGCTGTGATTTAAATTATTGGGCATTTTAGGGGCTCACTTTGCCCATGGCTTGCACAGCAGCAAGGAGGGGGAAAGGGAGACTGTGAGTTATATTATTGGGCATTTTATTGGCTCCCTGTGCCCATGGCTGCCACAATAGCGAAGGGGGGGCAGAAAGGGAGACTGCGATTTAAATTATTGGGCATTTTATGGGCTCACTGTGCCCACCGTTGGCACAGCAGCAAAGTGGGGCAGAAAGGGAAACTGATTTAAATTATTGGGCATTTTAGGGGCTCACTGTGCCCATACCTACCAGAGCAGCAAAGGGGGGGGGAGGCCATGATTTAAATTATTGGGCATTTTAGGGGCTGGCTGCGCCCATGCCTGGCAAAGCAGCAAAGGCGGGGGGAGAACGGGGGGCTACCATTCAAATCATTGAGGATTATAGATGGTCGCTGTGCCCATAGTTGGCACAGGAGCAAAGCGGGGAGAAAGGGGGTCTGAGATTTAAATTACTGGGCATTTTAGGGGCTCACTGTGCCCATGGGTGGCACAGTAGCGAAGGGGGAGGGGAGAAAGAGGGGCTACATTTTAAAATATTGACCATTTTAGCGGATCACTGTGCTCGTGGTTGGCACAGAAGAGATACTAACAATTAAATTCTTGGGAATTTTAGGGGCTCACTGTGCCCCTGGTTGGCATAGTAGCAAAAAGGGGAGAAAAGGGGGGTGTTATCTAAATAGTCAGGCATTTTGGGGGCTCACTGTACCCACGGATGGCGCCAAGAGGGCGGAAGCGGGCAGGGGGTCCCTCTCCGTCATCTTCCCCCTTGTTTCCCCGGTGCTAGAGCTCCCCTCCGTCCTTGCCGGGACCTACGAGACGCCCTTCCTAGATTGTCCCCACAGCCAGGCTCCGGCCCTCGGAAACAGGCGCCCGGAAGGCCTACCTGCCAACCCTAGGGCCCGCCTCCTGAGACGGAACCGCCTCGAAAGTCTATCGGGCGACGCTCTGCCCTTGGCCTCTCAGAGAGTATGCCCTCTGCCACGGAAGTCCTATACTGTCGTAGGAGGACGGTCTATATCTGACTCTATTGTCTGCCCTCTGACCCGGAAAGTCTATCTCGCGACACTCTGGCCGTCGCATCTTGGAGGGCCGGCCCTATGATCCGGAAGTCCTAGTCTGTTGCATGTTGACGCTCCACTCCTCACCACTCGCTGCCCGGGCCCTCTGAGCCTGAGCCGCCTAGAGAGTCTCCATAGCAACGCCCTTGGCAACGCTCTCGGGAGCCCCGCCCGCCCTCTCTCAAAAACCCCCGGGCGACATCTGGTGGCGGTTTCCGAGCAGTGCAGCCAGGAAGGAAAACTCCGCGCTTTTCCCGGGGAGCCGTTAGAGGGGGCGAGGCAGGAAAGGGGGGCGGGACGGGAGCTCCTCAATAAACCAAGGGGCGTCTTTGAAGGTCACGGTTGGCACAGCAGCAAAGGGGGGCTCAGGATTTAAGCTTGTGGGTATTTTAGGGGCTCATTGTGGCCATGGGGGAGGTTTTGGGCAGTGGGGGGGTCTCAGCGGAGTTAAGGGGTCCCTGCGCGGCTTGGGTGGGGGGCGGGTTGGCCGGGTGGAGGTTTTGGTCAGCGGGGGGGTCTCAGCGGAGTTAAGGGGTCCCTGCGCGGCTTGGGTGGGGGGCGGCTTGGCCGGGTGGAGGTTTTGGGCAGCGGGGGGGTCTCAGCGGAGTTAAGGGGTCCCTGCGCGGCTTGGGTGGGGGGCGGCTTGGCCGGGTGGAGGTTTTGGGCCGTGGGGGGGGGGGTCCTGGGCGAGTTAAGGGGTCGCTGCGCGGCTTGGGTGGGGGGCGGCTTGGCCGGGTGGAGGTTTTGGGCAGCGGGGGGGGGGTCTTGTCCAAGTTAAGGGGTCTCTGCGCGGCTTGGGTGGGGGCTTGGCTGGAGGTTTTGGGAAGTGGGGGGTCTCGGCCGAGTTAAGGGGTCCCTGCGGGGCTTCGGTGGGGGGCGGGTTGGCCGGGTGGAGGTTTTGGGAAGTGGGGGGGGGGTCCTGGGCGAGTTAAGGGGTCGCTGCGCGGCTTGGGTGGGGGGCGGCTTGGCCGGGTGGAGGTTTTGGGAAGTGGGGGGGGTCTCGGCCAAGTTAAGGGGTCTCTGAGCGGCTTGGGTGGGGGGCGGGCTGGCCGGCTGGAGGTTTTGGGAAGTGGGGGGGGCTCGACCGAGGTAAGGGGTCCCTGGTTGGCTTGGGTGGGGGGTGGTTTTTCTGGGGTGAGGTTTTGGACAGGGGGGGGATTCGGCCGAGGTAAGGGGTCCCTGGTTGGCTTGGGTGGGGGGCGGCTTTGCTGGGGGGAGTTTTTGGGCAGTGGGGGGGCGGCGGCCGAGCTAAGGGGTCCCTGCGCTGCTTTGTTGGGGGGAGTTTTTGGGCAGTGGGGGAGGCGGCGGCCGAGCTAAGGGGTCCCTGGTTGGCTTGGGGGGGGCGGCTTTGCTGGGGGGAGGTTTTGGGCAGTGGGGGGCGGCGGCCGAGCTAAGGGGTCCCTGGTTGGCTTGGGGGGGCGGCTTTGCTGGAGGGAGGATGGCATGGGGGCACAGCATGACAGAGGACGCAAAAGGGAGCCGTAATTTAAATTATTAGGAGGCGGCTTGGTGGGGGGGGGCAGCGGTTTAGGACCGTGGGGGGGGGCTCTAGGCAGAGCTAAGGGCAAAGGGGGAAACGGTGGTGTAATTTAAATTATTGGGCATGTTAGGAGCTCACTGTTCCCCTGGCTGGCACAGCAGCAATGGGGGGGGGGGAGAAAGGGAGGCTGTGATTGAAATCATTGGGTATTTTAGGGGCTCTGCCAAGGCTCAACCCCCCCCAAGCCGCCGCCTAATAATTTAAATTATTGCTCCCTTTTGCGTCCTCTTTCATGATGTGCCCGCATGGGCACAATGGGAGAAAGGGGGGTCCATGATTTAAATTATTGGGCATTTTAGGGGCTCACTGTGCCCATGCCTGGCACAGTAGGAAAGGGGGGGGGGAGAAAGAGGGGCTACAATTTAAATCATTGGGCATTTTAGATGCTTGCTGTGCCCATTGGTGGTACATCAGCAAAGAGGGGAGAAAGGGGGTCTGGGATTTAAATTATTGGCCATTTTAGGGGCTCATTGTGGCCATGGTTGGCACAGCAGCAAAGGGGGGGAGAAAGGGGTTCTGGGATTTAAATTATTGGGCATTTTAGGGCCTCACTGTGCCCATGCCTGGCACAGTAGGAAAGGGGGGGGGGAGAAAGAGGGGCTACAATTTAAATCATTGGGCATTTTAGATGGTTGCTGTGCCTATGGTTGGTACAGCAGCAAAGAGGGGAGAAAGGGGTTCTGGGATTTAAATTATTGGCTATTTTAGGGGCTCACTGTGCCCATGCCTGGCACAGTAGGAAAGGGGGGGGAGAAAGAGGGGCTACAATTAAAATCATTGGGCATTTTAGATGGTTGCTGTGCCCATGGTTGGTACAGCAGCAAAGAGGGGAGAAAGGGGGTCTGGGATTTAAATTATTGGCCATTTTAGGGGCTCACTGTGCCCATGCCTGGCACAGTAGGAAAGGGGGAGAGAAAGAGGGGCTACAATTAAAATCATTGGGCATTTTAGATGGTTGCTGTGCCCATGGTTGGTACAGCAGCAAAGAGGGGAGAAAGGGGGTCTGGGATTTAAATTATTGGCCATTTTAGGGGCTCATTGAGGCCATGGTTGGCACAGCAGGAAAGGGGGGGTGAAAGGGGTTCTGGGATTTAAATTATTGGGCATTTTAGGAGCTCACTATGCCCATGCCTGGCACAGTAGGAAAGGGGGGGAGAAAGAGGGGCTACAATTTAAATCATTGGGCATTTTAGATGGTTGCTGTGCCCATGGTTGGTACAGCAGCAAAGAGGGGAGAAAGGGGGTCTGTGATTTAAATTATTGGCCATTTTAGGGGCTCACTGTGCCCATGCCTGGCACAGTAGGAAAGGGGGAGAGAAAGAGGGGCTACAATTGAAATCATTGGGCATTTTAGATGCTTGCTGTGCCCATGGTTGGTACAGCAGCAAAGAGGGGAGAAAGGGGCTCTGTGATTTAAATTATTGGCCATTTTAGGGGCTCACTGTGCCCATGCCTGGCACAGTAGGAAAGGGGGAGAGAAAGAGGGGCTACAATTAAAATCATTGGGCATTTTAGATGGTTGCTGTGCCCATGGTTGGTACAGCAGCAAAGAGGGGAGAAAGGGGGTCTGGGATTTAAATTATTGGCCATTTTAGGGGCTCATTGTGGCCATGGTTGGCACAGCAGCAAAGGGGGGGGGAGAAAGGGGTTCTGGGATTTAAATTATTGGGCATTTTAGGAGCTCACTATGCCCATGCCTGGCACAGTAGGAAAGGGGGGGAGAAAGAGGGGCTACAATTTAAATCATTGGGCATTTTAGATGGTTGCTATGCCCATGGTTGGTAAAGCAGCAAAGAGGGGAGAAAGGGGGTCTGTGATTTAAATTATTGGGCATTTCAGGGGCTCATTGTGCCCATGGCTGGCACAGCAGCAAAGCAGGGAGAAAGGGGGTCTGATTTAAATTATGGGGCATTTTAGGGGCTCACTGTACCCATGGTTGGTACAGCAGCAAAGGGGGGGGGAGAAAGGGGGTGTCTGATTTAAATCATGGGGCATTTTAGGAGCTCACGATGCCCACAGCTGTCACAGCAGCAAAGCAGGGAGAAAAGGGTCTAAATTATGGGGCATTTTAGCAGCTTGCTGTGCCCATGGTTGGTACAGCAGCAAAGGTGGGGATAAAGGGGGTGTCTGATTTAAATTATGGGGCATTTTAGGGGCTTGCTGTGGCCACGGTTGGCACAGCAGCAAAGGGGGGGAAGGGAGGCTGTGATTCAAATTATTGGGCATTTCAGGGGTTCACTGTGCCCATGCCTAGCAGAGCAGCAAAGGGGGGGGGAGAAAGGGAGGCTGTGAAAAAAGGGGGGACTGTAATTCAAATTATTAGGTATTTTAGGGGCTCATTGTGGCCATGCTTTCCACAGCAGCAAAGGGGGGCGGTTAGGGCACAGGAGCAAAGCAGGGAGAAAGGGGGTCAGTGATTTAAATTGTTGGGCATTTTAGGAGCTCGCTGTGCCCATGGCTGGCACAGCAGCAAAGTGGGGGGAAAGGGAGGCTGCCATTTAAATTATTGGCCATTTAAGGGGCTCACTGTGCCCATGGCTCGCACAGCAGCAAAGGGGGGAAGAAAGGGAGGGTGTCATTTAAATTATTATCGCTTTTATGGGCTCACTGTGCCAATGGCCAATGCTCTGTACACTGTGCCAATGCTCATTGTGCCCATGGCTGGCATAGCAGCAAAGGGGGGGAGAAAGGGAGGCTGCCATTTAAATTATCTGCCATTTTAGGGAGTCACTGTGCTCATGGCGGGCACAGCAGCACAGGGGGGGGGGAGGGAGGCTGTGATTTAAATTATTGGGCATTTTAGGGGCTCACTTTGCCCATGGCTTGCACAGCAGCAAGGAGGGGGAAAGGGAGACTGTGAGTTATATTATTGGGCATTTTATTGGCTCCCTGTGCCCATGGCTGCCACAATAGCGAAGGGGGGGCAGAAAGGGAGACTGCGATTTAAATTATTGGGCATTTTATGGGCTCACTGTGCCCACCGTTGGCACAGCAGCAAAGTGGGGCAGAAAGGGAAACTGATTTAAATTATTGGGCATTTTAGGGGCTCACTGTGCCCATACCTACCAGAGCAGCAAAGGGGGGGGGGAGGCCATGATTTAAATTATTGGGCATTTTAGGGGCTGGCTGCGCCCATGCCTGGCAAAGCAGCAAAGGCGGGGGGAGAACGGGGGGCTACCATTCAAATCATTGAGGATTATAGATGGTCGCTGTGCCCATAGTTGGCACAGGAGCAAAGCGGGGAGAAAGGGGGTCTGAGATTTAAATTACTGGGCATTTTAGGGGCTCACTGTGCCCATGGGTGGCACAGTAGCGAAGGGGGAGGGGAGAAAGAGGGGCTACATTTTAAAATATTGACCATTTTAGCGGATCACTGTGCTCGTGGTTGGCACAGAAGAGATACTAACAATTAAATTCTTGGGAATTTTAGGGGCTCACTGTGCCCCTGGTTGGCATAGTAGCAAAAAGGGGAGAAAAGGGGGGTGTTATCTAAATAGTCAGGCATTTTGGGGGCTCACTGTACCCACGGATGGCGCCAAGAGGGCGGAAGCGGGCAGGGGGTCCCTCTCCGTCATCTTCCCCCTTGTTTCCCCGGTGCTAGAGCTCCCCTCCGTCCTTGCCGGGACCTACGAGACGCCCTTCCTAGATTGTCCCCACAGCCAGGCTCCGGCCCTCGGAAACAGGCGCCCGGAAGGCCTACCTGCCAACCCTAGGGCCCGCCTCCTGAGACGGAACCGCCTCGAAAGTCTATCGGGCGACGCTCTGCCCTTGGCCTCTCAGAGAGTATGCCCTCTGCCACGGAAGTCCTATACTGTCGTAGGAGGACGGTCTATATCTGACTCTATTGTCTGCCCTCTGACCCGGAAAGTCTATCTCGCGACACTCTGGCCGTCGCATCTTGGAGGGCCGGCCCTATGACCCGGAAGTCCTAGTCTGTTGCATGTTGACGCTCCACTCCTCACCACTCGCTGCCCGGGCCCTCTGAGCCTGAGCCGCCTAGAGAGTCTCCATAGCAACGCCCTTGGCAACGCTCTCGGGAGCCCCGCCCGCCCTCTCTCAAAAACCCCCGGGCGACATCTGGTGGCGGTTTCCGAGCAGTGCAGCCAGGAAGGAAAACTCCGCGCTTTTCCCGGGGAGCCGTTAGAGGCGGCGCCGCAGGAAAGGGGGGGGACTGGAGCTCCTCAATAAACCAAGGGGCGTCTTTGAAGGTCACGGTTGGCACAGCAGCAAAGGGGGGCTCAGGATTTAAGCTTGTGGGTATTTTAGGGGCTCATTGTGGCCATGGGGGAGGTTTTGGGCAGTGGGGGGGTCTCAGCGGAGTTAAGGGGTCCCTGCGCGGCTTGGGTGGGGGGGCGGCTTGGCCGGCTGGAGGTTTTGGTCAGCGGGGGGTCTCGGCCGAGTTAAGGGGTCCCTGCGCGGCTTGGGTGGGGGGCGGCTTGGCCGGGTGGAGGTTTTGGGCCGTGGGGGGGGGGTCCTGGGCGAGTTAAGGGGTCGCTGCGCGGCTTGGGTGGGGGGCGGCTTGGCCGGGTGGAGGTTTTGGGCAGCGGGGGGGTCTCAGCGGAGTTAAGGGGTCCCTGCGCGGCTTGGGTGGGGGGCGGCTTGGCCGGGTGGAGGTTTTGGGCAGCGGGGGGGTCTCAGCGGAGTTAAGGGGTCCCTGCGCGGCTTGGGTGGGGGGCGGCTTGGCCGGGTGGAGGTTTTGGGCCGTGGGGGGGGGGTCCTGGGCGAGTTAAGGGGTCGCTGCGCGGCTTGGGTGGGGGGCGGCTTGGCCGGGTGGAGGTTTTGGGCAGCGGGGGGGGGTCTTGTCCAAGTTAAGGGGTCTCTGCGCGGCTTGGGTGGGGGCTTGGCTGGAGGTTTTGGGAAGTGGGGGGTCTCGGCCGAGTTAAGGGGTCCCTGCGGGGCTTCGGTGGGGGGCGGGTTGGCCGGGTGGAGGTTTTGGGAAGTGGGGGGGGGTCCTGGGCGAGTTAAGGGGTCGCTGCGCGGCTTGGGTGGGGGGCGGCTTGGCCGGGTGGAGGTTTTGGGAAGTGGGGGGGGTCTCGGCCAAGTTAAGGGGTCTCTGAGCGGCTTGGGTGGGGGGCGGGCTGGCCGGCTGGAGGTTTTGGGAAGTGGGGGGGGCTCGACCGAGGTAAGGGGTCCCTGGTTGGCTTGGGTGGGGGGTGGTTTTTCTGGGGTGAGGTTTTGGACAGGGGGGGGATTCGGCCGAGGTAAGGGGTCCCTGGTTGGCTTGGGTGGGGGGCGGCTTTGCTGGGGGGAGTTTTTGGGCAGTGGGGGGGCGGCGGCCGAGCTAAGGGGTCCCTGCGCTGCTTTGTTGGGGGGAGTTTTTGGGCAGTGGGGGAGGCGGCGGCCGAGCTAAGGGGTCCCTGGTTGGCTTGGGGGGGGCGGCTTTGCTGGGGGGAGGTTTTGGGCAGTGGGGGGCGGCGGCCGAGCTAAGGGGTCCCTGGTTGGCTTGGGGGGGCGGCTTTGCTGGAGGGAGGATGGCATGGGGGCACAGCATGACAGAGGACGCAAAAGGGAGCCGTAATTTAAATTATTAGGAGGCGGCTTGGTGGGGGGGGGCAGCGGTTTAGGACCGTGGGGGGGGGCTCTAGGCAGAGCTAAGGGCAAAGGGGGAAACGGTGGTGTAATTTAAATTATTGGGCATGTTAGGAGCTCACTGTTCCCCTGGCTGGCACAGCAGCAATGGGGGGGGGGGAGAAAGGGAGGCTGTGATTGAAATCATTGGGTATTTTAGGGGCTCTGCCAAGGCTCAACCCCCCCCAAGCCGCCGCCTAATAATTTAAATTATTGCTCCCTTTTGCGTCCTCTTTCATGATGTGCCCGCATGGGCACAATGGGAGAAAGGGGGGTCCATGATTTAAATTATTGGGCATTTTAGGGGCTCACTGTGCCCATGCCTGGCACAGTAGGAAAGGGGGGGGGAGAAAGAGGGGCTACAATTTAAATCATTGGGCATTTTAGATGCTTGCTGTGCCCATTGGTGGTACATCAGCAAAGAGGGGAGAAAGGGGGTCTGGGATTTAAATTATTGGCCATTTTAGGGGCTCATTGTGGCCATGGTTGGCACAGCAGCAAAGGGGGGGAGAAAGGGGTTCTGGGATTTAAATTATTGGGCATTTTAGGGCCTCACTGTGCCCATGCCTGGCACAGTAGGAAAGGGGGGGGGGGAGAAAGAGGGGCTACAATTTAAATCATTGGGCATTTTAGATGGTTGCTGAGCCTATGGTTGGTACAGCAGCAAAGAGGGGAGAAAGGGGTTCTGGGATTTAAATTATTGGCTATTTTAGGGGCTCACTGTGCCCATGCCTGGCACAGTAGGAAAGGGGGGGGAGAAAGAGGGGCTACAATTAAAATCATTGGGCATTTTAGATGGTTGCTGTGCCCATGGTTGGTACAGCAGCAAAGAGGGGAGAAAGGGGGTCTGGGATTTAAATTATTGGCCATTTTAGGGGCTCACTGTGCCCATGCCTGGCACAGTAGGAAAGGGGGAGAGAAAGAGGGGCTACAATTAAAATCATTGGGCATTTTAGATGGTTGCTGTGCCCATGGTTGGTACAGCAGCAAAGAGGGGAGAAAGGGGGTCTGGGATTTAAATTATTGGCCATTTTAGGGGCTCATTGAGGCCATGGTTGGCACAGCAGGAAAGGGGGGGTGAAAGGGGTTCTGGGATTTAAATTATTGGGCATTTTAGGAGCTCACTATGCCCATGCCTGGCACAGTAGGAAAGGGGGGGAGAAAGAGGGGCTACAATTTAAATCATTGGGCATTTTAGATGGTTGCTGTGCCCATGGTTGGTACAGCAGCAAAGAGGGGAGAAAGGGGGTCTGTGATTTAAATTATTGGCCATTTTAGGGGCTCACTGTGCCCATGCCTGGCACAGTAGGAAAGGGGGAGAGAAAGAGGGGCTACAATTGAAATCATTGGGCATTTTAGATGCTTGCTGTGCCCATGGTTGGTACAGCAGCAAAGAGGGGAGAAAGGGGCTCTGTGATTTAAATTATTGGCCATTTTAGGGGCTCACTGTGCCCATGCCTGGCACAGTAGGAAAGGGGGAGAGAAAGAGGGGCTACAATTAAAATCATTGGGCATTTTAGATGGTTGCTGTGCCCATGGTTGGTACAGCAGCAAAGAGGGGAGAAAGGGGGTCTGGGATTTAAATTATTGGCCATTTTAGGGGCTCATTGTGGCCATGGTTGGCACAGCAGCAAAGGGGGGGGGGAGAAAGGGGTTCTGGGATTTAAATTATTGGGCATTTTAGGAGCTCACTATGCCCATGCCTGGCACAGTAGGAAAGGGGGGGAGAAAGAGGGGCTACAATTTAAATCATTGGGCATTTTAGATGGTTGCTATGCCCATGGTTGGTAAAGCAGCAAAGAGGGGAGAAAGGGGGTCTGTGATTTAAATTATTGGGCATTTCAGGGGCTCATTGTGCCCATGGCTGGCACAGCAGCAAAGCAGGGAGAAAGGGGGTCTGATTTAAATTATGGGGCATTTTAGGGGCTCACTGTACCCATGGTTGGTACAGCAGCAAAGGGGGGGGGAGAAAGGGGGTGTCTGATTTAAATCATGGGGCATTTTAGGAGCTCACGATGCCCACAGCTGTCACAGCAGCAAAGCAGGGAGAAAAGGGTCTAAATTATGGGGCATTTTAGCAGCTTGCTGTGCCCATGGTTGGTACAGCAGCAAAGGTGGGGATAAAGGGGGTGTCTGATTTAAATTATGGGGCATTTTAGGGGCTTGCTGTGGCCACGGTTGGCACAGCAGCAAAGGGGGGGAAGGGAGGCTGTGATTCAAATTATTGGGCATTTCAGGGGTTCACTGTGCCCATGCCTAGCAGAGCAGCAAAGGGGGGGGGAGAAAGGGAGGCTGTGAAAAAAGGGGGGACTGTAATTCAAATTATTAGGTATTTTAGGGGCTCATTGTGGCCATGCTTTCCACAGCAGCAAAGGGGGGCGGTTAGGGCACAGGAGCAAAGCAGGGAGAAAGGGGGTCAGTGATTTAAATTGTTGGGCATTTTAGGAGCTCGCTGTGCCCATGGCTGGCACAGCAGCAAAGTGGGGGGAAAGGGAGGCTGCCATTTAAATTATTGGCCATTTAAGGGGCTCACTGTGCCCATGGCTCGCACAGCAGCAAAGGGGGGAAGAAAGGGAGGGTGTCATTTAAATTATTATCGCTTTTATGGGCTCACTGTGCCAATGGCCAATGCTCTGTACACTGTGCCAATGCTCATTGTGCCCATGGCTGGCATAGCAGCAAAGGGGGGGAGAAAGGGAGGCTGCCATTTAAATTATCTGCCATTTTAGGGAGTCACTGTGCTCATGGCGGGCACAGCAGCACAGGGGGGGGGGGAGGGAGGCTGTGATTTAAATTATTGGGCATTTTAGGGGCACACTTTGCCCATGGCTTGCACAGCAGCAAGGAGGGGGAAAGGGAGACTGTGAGTTATATTATTGGGCATTTTATTGGCTCCCTGTGCCCATGGCTGCCACAATAGCGAAGGGGGGGCAGAAAGGGAGACTGCGATTTAAATTATTGGGCATTTTATGGGCTCACTGTGCCCACCGTTGGCACAGCAGCAAAGTGGGGCAGAAAGGGAAACTGATTTAAATTATTGGGCATTTTAGGGGCTCACTGTGCCCATACCTACCAGAGCAGCAAAGGGGGGGGGAGGCCATGATTTAAATTATTGGGCATTTTAGGGGCTGGCTGCGCCCATGCCTGGCAAAGCAGCAAAGGCGGGGGGAGAACGGGGGGCTACCATTCAAATCATTGAGGATTATAGATGGTCGCTGTGCCCATAGTTGGCACAGGAGCAAAGCGGGGAGAAAGGGGGTCTGAGATTTAAATTACTGGGCATTTTAGGGGCTCACTGTGCCCATGGGTGGCACAGTAGCGAAGGGGGAGGGGAGAAAGAGGGGCTACATTTTAAAATATTGACCATTTTAGCGGATCACTGTGCTCGTGGTTGGCACAGAAGAGATACTAACAATTAAATTCTTGGGAATTTTAGGGGCTCACTGTGCCCCTGGTTGGCATAGTAGCAAAAAGGGGAGAAAAGGGGGGTGTTATCTAAATAGTCAGGCATTTTGGGGGCTCACTGTACCCACGGATGGCGCCAAGAGGGCGGAAGCGGGCAGGGGGGTCCCTCTCCGTCATCTTCCCCCTTGTTTCCCCGGTGCTAGAGCTCCCCTCCGTCCTTGCCGGGACCTACGAGACGCCCTTCCTAGATTGTCCCCACAGCCAGGCTCCGGCCCTCGGAAACAGGCGCCCGGAAGGCCTACCTGCCAACCCTAGGGCCCGCCTCCTGAGACGGAACCGCCTCGAAAGTCTATCGGGCGACGCTCTGCCCTTGGCCTCTCAGAGAGTATGCCCTCTGCCACGGAAGTCCTATACTGTCGTAGGAGGACGGTCTATATCTGACTCTATTGTCTGCCCTCTGACCCGGAAAGTCTATCTCGCGACACTCTGGCCGTCGCATCTTGGAGGGCCGGCCCTATGACCCGGAAGTCCTAGTCTGTTGCATGTTGACGCTCCACTCCTCACCACTCGCTGCCCGGGCCCTCTGAGCCTGAGCCGCCTAGAGAGTCTCCATAGCAACGCCCTTGGCAACGCTCTCGGGAGCCCCGCCCGCCCTCTCTCAAAAACCCCCGGGCGACATCTGGTGGCGGTTTCCGAGCAGTGCAGCCAGGAAGGAAAACTCCGCGCTTTTCCCGGGGAGCCGTTAGAGGGGGCGAGGCAGGAAAGGGGGGCGGGACGGGAGCTCCTCAATAAACCAAGGGGCGTCTTTGAAGGTCACGGTTGGCACAGCAGCAAAGGGGGGCTCAGGATTTAAGCTTGTGGGTATTTTAGGGGCTCATTGTGGCCATGGGGGAGGTTTTGGGCAGTGGGGGGGTCTCAGCGGAGTTAAGGGGTCCCTGCGCGGCTTGGGTGGGGGGCGGGTTGGCCGGGTGGAGGTTTTGGTCAGCGGGGGGTCTCGGCCGAGTTAAGGGGTCCCTGCGCGGCTTGGGTGGGGGGCGGGTTGGCCGGGTGGAGGTTTTGGTCAGCGGGGGGGTCTCAGCGGAGTTAAGGGGTCCCTGCGCGGCTTGGGTGGGGGGCGGCTTGGCCGGGTGGAGGTTTTGGGCAGCGGGGGGGTCTCAGCGGAGTTAAGGGGTCCCTGCGCGGCTTGGGTGGGGGGCGGCTTGGCCGGGTGGAGGTTTTGGGCCGTGGGGGGGGGGTCCTGGGCGAGTTAAGGGGTCGCTGCGCGGCTTGGGTGGGGGGCGGCTTGGCCGGGTGGAGGTTTTGGGCAGCGGGGGGGGGGGTCTTGTCCAAGTTAAGGGGTCTCTGCGCGGCTTGGGTGGGGGCTTGGCTGGAGGTTTTGGGAAGTGGGGGGTCTCGGCCGAGTTAAGGGGTCCCTGCGGGGCTTCGGTGGGGGGCGGGTTGGCCGGGTGGAGGTTTTGGGAAGTGGGGGGGGGGTCCTGGGCGAGTTAAGGGGTCGCTGCGCGGCTTGGGTGGGGGGCGGCTTGGCCGGGTGGAGGTTTTGGGAAGTGGGGGGGGGTCTCGGCCAAGTTAAGGGGTCTCTGAGCGGCTTGGGTGGGGGGCGGGCTGGCCGGCTGGAGGTTTTGGGAAGTGGGGGGGGCTCGACCGAGGTAAGGGGTCCCTGGTTGGCTTGGGTGGGGGGTGGTTTTTCTGGGGTGAGGTTTTGGACAGGGGGGGGATTCGGCCGAGGTAAGGGGTCCCTGGTTGGCTTGGGTGGGGGGCGGCTTTGCTGGGGGGAGTTTTTGGGCAGTGGGGGGGCGGCGGCCGAGCTAAGGGGTCCCTGCGCTGCTTTGTTGGGGGGAGTTTTTGGGCAGTGGGGGAGGCGGCGGCCGAGCTAAGGGGTCCCTGGTTGGCTTGGGGGGGGCGGCTTTGCTGGGGGGAGGTTTTGGGCAGTGGGGGGCGGCGGCCGAGCTAAGGGGTCCCTGGTTGGCTTGGGGGGGCGGCTTTGCTGGAGGGAGGATGGCATGGGGGCACAGCATGACAGAGGACGCAAAAGGGAGCCGTAATTTAAATTATTAGGAGGCGGCTTGGTGGGGGGGGGCAGCGGTTTAGGACCGTGGGGGGGGGCTCTAGGCAGAGCTAAGGGCAAAGGGGGAAACGGTGGTGTAATTTAAATTATTGGGCATGTTAGGAGCTCACTGTTCCCCTGGCTGGCACAGCAGCAATGGGGGGGGGGGAGAAAGGGAGGCTGTGATTGAAATCATTGGGTATTTTAGGGGCTCTGCCAAGGCTCAACCCCCCCCAAGCCGCCGCCTAATAATTTAAATTATTGCTCCCTTTTGCGTCCTCTTTCATGATGTGCCCGCATGGGCACAATGGGAGAAAGGGGGGTCCATGATTTAAATTATTGGGCATTTTAGGGGCTCACTGTGCCCATGCCTGGCACAGTAGGAAAGGGGGGGGGGAGAAAGAGGGGCTACAATTTAAATCATTGGGCATTTTAGATGCTTGCTGTGCCCATTGGTGGTACATCAGCAAAGAGGGGAGAAAGGGGGTCTGGGATTTAAATTATTGGCCATTTTAGGGGCTCATTGTGGCCATGGTTGGCACAGCAGCAAAGGGGGGGAGAAAGGGGTTCTGGGATTTAAATTATTGGGCATTTTAGGGCCTCACTGTGCCCATGCCTGGCACAGTAGGAAAGGGGGGGGGAGAAAGAGGGGCTACAATTTAAATCATTGGGCATTTTAGATGGTTGCTGTGCCTATGGTTGGTACAGCAGCAAAGAGGGGAGAAAGGGGTTCTGGGATTTAAATTATTGGCTATTTTAGGGGCTCACTGTGCCCATGCCTGGCACAGTAGGAAAGGGGGGGGAGAAAGAGGGGCTACAATTAAAATCATTGGGCATTTTAGATGGTTGCTGTGCCCATGGTTGGTACAGCAGCAAAGAGGGGAGAAAGGGGGTCTGGGATTTAAATTATTGGCCATTTTAGGGGCTCACTGTGCCCATGCCTGGCACAGTAGGAAAGGGGGAGAGAAAGAGGGGCTACAATTAAAATCATTGGGCATTTTAGATGGTTGCTGTGCCCATGGTTGGTACAGCAGCAAAGAGGGGAGAAAGGGGGTCTGGGATTTAAATTATTGGCCATTTTAGGGGCTCATTGAGGCCATGGTTGGCACAGCAGGAAAGGGGGGGTGAAAGGGGTTCTGGGATTTAAATTATTGGGCATTTTAGGAGCTCACTATGCCCATGCCTGGCACAGTAGGAAAGGGGGGGAGAAAGAGGGGCTACAATTTAAATCATTGGGCATTTTAGATGGTTGCTGTGCCCATGGTTGGTACAGCAGCAAAGAGGGGAGAAAGGGGGTCTGTGATTTCAATTATTGGCCATTTTAGGGGCTCACTGTGCCCATGCCTGGCACAGTAGGAAAGGGGGAGAGAAAGAGGGGCTACAATTGAAATCATTGGGCATTTTAGATGCTTGCTGTGCCCATGGTTGGTACAGCAGCAAAGAGGGGAGAAAGGGGCTCTGTGATTTAAATTATTGGCCATTTTAGGGGCTCACTGTGCCCATGCCTGGCACAGTAGGAAAGGGGGAGAGAAAGAGGGGCTACAATTAAAATCATTGGGCATTTTAGATGGTTGCTGTGCCCATGGTTGGTACAGCAGCAAAGAGGGGAGAAAGGGGGTCTGGGATTTAAATTATTGGCCATTTTAGGGGCTCATTGTGGCCATGGTTGGCACAGCAGCAAAGGGGGGGAGAAAGGGGTTCTGGGATTTAAATTATTGGGCATTTTAGGAGCTCACTATGCCCATGCCTGGCACAGTAGGAAAGGGGGGGAGAAAGAGGGGCTACAATTTAAATCATTGGGCATTTTAGATGGTTGCTATGCCCATGGTTGGTAAAGCAGCAAAGAGGGGAGAAAGGGGGTCTGTGATTTAAATTATTGGGCATTTCAGGGGCTCATTGTGCCCATGGCTGGCACAGCAGCAAAGGAGGGGAGAAAGGGGGTCTGATTTAAATTATTGGGTTTTTTAGGGGCTCACTGTGCCCATGGCTGGCACAGCAGCAAACTGGGGTGATAAAGAGGGGCTACAATTTAAATCATTGGGTATTTTAGATGGTCGCTGTGCCCGTGGTTGGTAGAGTAGCAAAGAGGGGAGAAAGGGGATCTGTGATTTAAATTAATGGGCATTTTAGGGGTTCACTGTGCCCATGGTTTGCAGAGCAGCAAACGGGCGGAGGGAGGCTGTGGTTTAAATTCTTGGGTATTTTAGGGGCTAGGTGCACCCATGGCTGGCTCAGTGGGAAAAGAGAATGAAGGAGAGACTATAATTCAAATTATTAGGTATTTTAGGGGTTCATTGTGGCCATGGGTTGCACAGCAGCAAGGGGGGTGCAGAGAAAGGGAGGCTGTGATTTAAATTATAGGGCATGTTAGGGGCTCACTGTGCCCTTGGCTGGCATAGCAGCAAAGGGGGGGAGAAAGGGGGGCGGGGAGAAAGTGAGGCTGTGATTTAAATTATTGGCCATTTTAGGGGCTCACTGTGCCCATGGTTGGCACAGCTGTAAAGGGGGAGACAGAGGAGCTGCAATTGAAAATATTGACCATTTTATTGGATCACTGTGCTCGTGGTTGGCACAGCAGGAAAGGGAAACTGCAATTTAATTTTTTTTGTCATTTTAGGGGCTCACTTTTCCCATGGTTGGTATAGTAGGAAAGAAAGACTACAATTTAAATTATTGGCTATTTTAGGAATTTTTTGGGGGGGGGGAGATTAGGTTTTTTTTAATTGGAATAAGACCATTCTACTGAAAAATATACCTGACGGCAAAAGGCCGTAACAATAACGCAAAAATAATAATTGTTTTAATACTAATAAAAAAATAAAACAATTCTAACACTAATATATTTTTCCTCTTAATCTAAACACAGTATAGTCACATTATATTCACACATTTCAATTATACCTATTTAACTTAATTAAAATTGGCTATTTTAGGGGCTCACTGTGCCCCTGTTTGGCACAGCAGTGAAAAGGTGAGAAAAGGTGGGTCTTATCGAAATAATTAGGCATTTGGGGGGCTCACTGTGCCCATGGGTGTCGCCAAGAGGGCGGAGGAATTCCGAGGGGCGCAGCGGGTTCCTCGCCCTCCTCCTCCTTTTCCTGCTTCTAGAGTTCCCCTCCGTCCTGGCCAGGACCTCCGGGGCGCCCTTGCTAGATTGTCCCTAGAGCCAGGCTTCGGCCCTTGGAAACAGGCAGACGGAAGGCCTACCTGCCAACCCTAGTGCCCGCCTCCTTCTGAGACGGAAGCGCCTCGAAAGTCTATCGGGCGACGCTCTGCCCTTGGCCTCTCAGAGGGCAAGGCCTCTGCCACGGAAGTCGTATACTGTTGCAGGAGGACGCTCTATCTCTGATGCCTCTATTGTCCACTCTCTGACCCGGAAGCTACAAGAAAGTCTATCCGGCGACGCTCTTGCCCTCATAACTCAGAGGGTCTGCCCTCTGACCCGGAAGTCCTAGCCTTTGCGTGAGGACGCTCTAGCCCTCTCCACTCGCTGCCCGGGCCCTTTGAGACTGAGCCGCCTAGAAAGTCTCGATAGCAACGCCCTTGGCAACGGCTCTCGGGAGCCCCGCCCTCCCTCTTTCTCAGGCCAGGGCGACATCTGGTGGCGGTTCCGGAGCATTGCAGCCGGGAAGGGAAGCCCGCGCTTTTCCCCGGGAGCCGTTAGAAGCGGCGCGGCAGGAAAGGGGGCGAACATGGGGGCTCCTCCATAAACCGATGGGCTTTTTAGTGGGTCGCTGCGCCCATGGTTTGCACAGCAGCAAAGGGGAGGTTATGGTTTAAGTTTGTGGGTATTTTAGCGGCTCCTTGTGGCCATGGGGGAGGTTTGGGGCCGTGGGGGGGGCTCCGCCTGGGTAAGGGGGGAAACGGTGGCTGTAATTTAAATTTTTCGGCATTTTAGGGGCTCACTGTGCCCATAGCTGGCACAGTAGGAAAGCGGGAGAAAAGAGGGGCTACAATTTAAATCATTGGGCATTTTAGATGGTCGCTGTGCCCATGGTTGGTACAGCAGCAAAGCGGGGAGAAAGGGGGTCCGTGAGTTAAATTATGGGGCATTTTAGGAGCTCACTGTTCCCAAAGTTGGCACAGCAGCAAAGAGGGGAGAAAGGGGGTCTGTGATTTAAATTATTGGGCATTTTAGAGGCTCACTGTGCCCATAGCTGGCACAGTAGGAAAGGGGGGGGAAAGAGGGGCTACATTTTAAATCACAGGGCATTATAGATGGTCGCTGTGTCTATGGTTGGCACAGCAGGAAAGCGGGGCGGGGGCGGGGAAGGAGGTCTGATTTAAATTATTGGTCATTTTAGGGGCTCCCTGTGCCCATGGCTGGCACAGCAGCAGAGTGGGGGGAGGAAGAGGGGCTACAATTTAGATCATTGGGCATTTAAATGGTTGCTGTGCCCATGGTTGGTACAGCAGCAAAGCAGGGAGAAAGGGGGTCTGTGATTTAAATTATGGGACATTTTAGGGGCTCCCTGTACCCATGGTTGGTACAGCAGCAAAGCATTGAGAAAGGGGGGTCATTGATTTAAATTATTGGGCATTTTAGGGGATCACTGTGCCCATGGCTTGCACAGCAGCAAAGGGGGGGGGGAGAAAGGGAGGCTGTGAAAAAAGGGGGACTGTAATTCAAATTATTAGGTATTTTAGGGGCATTTTAGATGGTTGCTGTGCCCATGGTTGGCACAGCAGCAAAGCAGGGAGAAAAGGGGTCCGTGATTTAAATAATGGGGTATTTTAGGGGCCCACTGTGCCCATGCCTTACACAGTAGGAAAGGGGGGGGGAGAGGGGCTACAATGGTTCCTGTGCCCATGGTTGGCACAGCAGCAAAGCGGGGAGAAAGGGGGTCTGTAATTTAAATTGTTGCGCATTTTGGAGGCTCACTGTGCCCATAGCTGGCACAGTAGTAAAGGGGGGGAAAGCAGGGCTACAATTTAAATCATTGTGCATTTTAGATGGTTACTGTGCCCATGGTTGACACAGCAACAAAGCAGGGAAAAAGGGGGTCTGTGATTTAAATTATGGGGCATTTTAGGGGCTCACTGTGCCCATGGCTGGCACAGCAGCAGAGTGGGGGGAGAAAGAGGGGCTACCATTTATATCATTGGGCATTTTAGATGGTTGCTGTGCCCATGGTTGGTACAGCAGCAAAGCAGGGAGAAAGGGGGTCTGTGATCTAAATAATGGGGTATTTTAGCGGCTTGCTGTGCCCATGGTTGGTACAGCAGCAAAGGGGGGGAAGGGAGGCTGTGATTCAAATTATTGGGCATTTCAGTGGCTCACTGTGCCCATGCCTAGCAGGGCAGCAAGGAGGGGGGAGAAAGGGAGGCTGTGAAAAAAAGGGGGACTGTAATTCAAATTATTAGGTATTTTAGGGGCATTTTAGATGGTTGCTGTGCCCATGGTTGGCACAGCAGCAAAGCAGGGAGAAAAGGGGTCCGTGATTTAAATAATGGGGCATTTTAGGGGCTCACTGTGCCCATTCCTTACACAGTAGGAAAGGGGGGGGAAGAGGGGCTACAATGGTTCCTGTGCCCATGATTGGCACAGCAGCAAAGCGGGGAGAAAGGGGGTCTGTAATTTAAATTGTTGCGCATTTTGGAGGCTCACTGTGCCCATAGCTGGCACAGTAGTAAAGGGGGGGGGAAGCAGGGCTACAATTTAAATCATTGTGCATTTTAGATGGTTGCTGTGCCAATGGTTGACACAGCAACAAAGCAGGGGAAAAGGGGGTCTGTTAAATTATGGGGCATTTTAGGGGCTTACTGTGCCCATGGCTGGCACAGCAGCAGAGTGGGGGGAGAAAGAGGGGATACCATTTAAATCATTGGGCATTTTAGATGGTTGCTGTGCCCATGGTTGGTACAGCAGCAAAGCAGGGAGAAAGGGGGTCTGATTTAAATTATGGGGCATTTTAGGGGCTCACTGTACCCATGGTTGGTACAGCAGCAAAGGGGGGGAGAAAGGGGGTGTCTGATTTAAATTATGGGGCATTTTAGGAGCTCACGATGCCCACAGTTGTCACAGCAGGAAAGCATTGAGAAAGGGGGCTGTGATTTAAATTATGGGGCCTTTTAGGATCTCACTGTGCCCACAGTTGGCACAGCAGCAAAGCGGGGAGAAAGGTGGCCTGTGATTTAAATTATGGGGTATTTTAGGGGCTCGCTGTGCCCACAGTTGGCAAAGCAGCAAAGGGGGGGAAGGGAGGCTGTGATTCAAATTATTGGGCATTTCAGGGGCTCACTGTGCCCATGCCTAGCAGAGCAGCAAAGGGGGGGGGGGAGACTGTAAAGGAGACTGTAATTCAAATTATTAGGTATTTTAGGGGCTCATTGTGGCCATGCTTTCCACAGCAGCAAAGGGGGGCAGGTTAGGGTCAGGGTGAGGGTTAGGGCACAGGAGCAAAGCAGGGAGAAAGGGGGTCTGTGATTTAAATTGTTGGGCATTTTAGGAGCTCGCTGTGCCCATGGCTGGCACAGCAGCAAAGGGGGGGAGAAAGGGGGGTGTCTGATTTAAATTATGGGGCATTTTAGGGGCTTGCTGTGCCCATGGCTCGCACAGCAGGAAAGGGGGAAGAAAAGGAGGGTGTCATTTAAATTATTATCGCTTTTAGGGGCTCACTGTGCCAATGGCCAATGCTCTGTGCACTGTGCCAATGCTCATTGTGCCCATGGCTGGCATAGCAGCAAAGGGGGGGAGAAAGGGAGGCTGCCATTTAAATTATATGCCATTTTAGGGAGTCACTGTGCTCATGGCTGGCAAAGCAGCAAAGGGAGGGGAGAACGGGGGGGCTACCATTCAAATCCTTGGGGATTATAGATGGTCGCTGTGCCCATAGTTGACACAGGAGCAAAGCTGGGAGAAAGGGGGTCTGAGATTTAAATTATTGACCATTTTAGCGGATCACTGTGCTCGTGGTTGGCACAGAAGAAAAGAGATACTAACATTTAAATTCTTGGGAATTTTAGGGGCTCACTGTGCCCCTGATTGGCATAGTAGCAAAAAGGGGAGTGTTATCTAAATAGTCAGGCATTTTGGGGGCTCACTGTGCCCACGGATGGCGCCAAGAGGGCGGAAGCGGGCAGGGGGTCCCTCTCCGTCATCTTCCCCCTTGTTTCCCCGGTGCTAGAGCTCCCCTCCGTCCTTGCCGGGGCCTACGAGACGCCCTTCCTAGATTGTCCCCACAGCCAGGCTCCGGCCCTCGCAAACCGGCGCCCGGAAGGCCTACCTGCCAACCCTAGGGCCCGCCTCTTTTTGAGACGGAACCGCCTCGAAAGTCTATCAGGCGACGCTCTGCCCTTG
Source organism: Gambelia wislizenii (assembly GCA_030847615.1). Lineage (NCBI taxonomy): Eukaryota > Metazoa > Chordata > Lepidosauria > Squamata > Crotaphytidae > Gambelia > Gambelia wislizenii. The sequence continues at coordinate 43,408,573 of JAUMIR010000008.1, forward strand.
GCCTCTCAGAGAGTATGCCCTCTGCCACGGAAGTCCTATACTGTCTAGGAGGACGGTCTATATCTGACTCTTGTCTGCCCTCTGACCCGGAAAGTCTATTCCCGCGACCCTCTGGCCCTCGCATCTTGGAGGGCCGGCCCTATAACCCGGAAGTCCTAATCTGTGGCGTGCTGACGCTCTACCCGTCACCACTCGCTGCCCGGGCCCTCTGAGACTGACCCGCATAGACTGTCTCCATAGCAACGCCGTTATCAACGTTCCTGGAAGCCCCGCCCGCCCTCGCTCTACAAGGCCCGGGTGACATCTGGTGGCGGTTGCAGAGCACTGCAGCCGGGAAGGAAAACTCCCGCGCTTTCCCCCGGCAGCCGTTAGAGGAGGCGCCGCAGGAAAGGGGGCGAACATGGGGGCTCCTGAATAAACCGATGGGCGTTTTTGAAGGTCATGGTTGGCCCAGCAGCGAAGGGTAGGTCATGATTTAAGCTTGTGGGTATTTTAGGGGCACATTGTGGCCATGGGGGAGGTTTTGGGCAGCGGGGGGGTCTCGGCAGAGTTAAGGGGGTCCCTGCACGGGTTGGGTGGGGGGGCGGGCTAGCCGGCTGGAGGTTTTGGGAAGTGGGGGGGTCTCGGCCGAGTTAAGGGGTCCCTGCACGGGTTGGGTTGGGGGCGGGTTGCCGGGCTGGAGGTTTTGGGCAGCGGGGGGGGGGGTGTCTCGGCCGGGTTAAGGGGTCCCTGCACGGGTTGGGTGGCGGGCGGGTTGGCCGGCTGGAGGTTTTGGGAAGTGGGGGGGGGTCTTGGCCGAGTTAAGGGGTCCCTGCGCGGCTTGGGTGGGGGGCGGGCTGGCCGGCTGGAGGTTTTGGGAAGTGGGGGGGGGGGTCTTGGCCGAGTTAAGGGGTCCCTGCGCGGCTTGGGTGGGGGGCGGGCTGGCCGGCTGGAGGTTTTGGGCAGCGGGGGGGGGTCTTGGCCGAGTTAAGGGGTTCCTGCACGGGTTGGGTGGGGGGCGGGTTGCCCGGCTGGAGGTTTTGGGCAGCGGGGGGGGGTGTCTCGGTCGGGTTAAGGGGTCCCTGCACGGGTTGGGTGGCGGGCGGGTTGGCCGGCTGGAGGTTTGGGGAAGTGGGGGGGGGTCTTGGCCGAGTTAAGGGGTCCCTGCACGGGTTGGGTGGGGGGCGGGTTGGCCGGCTGGAGGTTTTGGGAAGTGGGGGTGTCTTGGCCGAATTAAGGGGTCCCTGCACGGGTTGGGTGGGGGACGGGTTGGCCGGGTGGAGGTTTTGGACAGCGGGGGGGGGGTCTTGGCCGAGTTAAGGGGTCCCTGCACGGGTTGGGTGGGGGGCGGGTTGGCCGGCTGGAGGTTTTGGGAAGTGGGGGTGTTTTGGCCGAATTAAGGGGTCCCTGCACGGGTTGGGTGGGGGGCGGGTTGGCCGGCTGGAGGTTTTGGGAAGTGGGGGTGTTTTGGCCGAATTAAGGGGTCCCTGCACGGGTTGGGTGAGGGGCGGGTTGGCCGGGTGGAGGTTTTGGACAGAGGGGGGGGGTGTCTCGGCCGGGTTAAGGGGTCCCTGCACGGGTTGGGTGGGGGGCGGGTTGGCCGGCTGGAGGTTTTGGGAAGTGGGGGGGGGTCTTGGCCGAGTTAAGGGGTCCCTGCGCGGCTTGGGCGGGGGCGGGCTGGCCGGCTGGAGGTTTTGGGCAGCGGGGGGTCTCGGCCGAGTTAAGGGGTCCCTGCGCGGCTTGGGTGGGGGGCGGGTTGGCCGGGTGGAGGTTTTGGGCAGCGGGGGGGTCTCAGCGGAGTTAAGGGGTCCCTGCGCGGCTTGGGTGGGGGGCGGGTTGGCCGGCTCGAGTTTTTGGGAAGTGGGGGGGGTGTTGGCCGAGTTAAGGGGTCCCTGCGCGGCTTGGGTGGGGGGCGGGTTGGCCGGGTGGAGGTTTTGGACAGCGGGGGGGGGGTCTCAGCCGAGTTAAGGGGTCCCTGCACGGGTTGGGCGGGGGGCGGGTTGGCCGGCTGGAGGTTTTGGGCAGCGGGGTGGTCTCGGCCGAGTTAAGGGGTCCCTGCACGGGTTGGGCGGGGGCGGGCTGACCGCCTGGAGGTTTTGGGAAGTGGGGGGCGTCTCGGCCGAGTTAAGGGGTCCCTGCAAGGGTTGGGTGGGGGACGGGTTGGCCAGCTGGAGGTTTTGGGCAGCGGGGGGGGGTCTCGGCCGAGTTAAGGGGTCCCTTGAAGGGTTGGGTGGGGGACGGGTTGCCGGGCTGGAGGTTTTGGGCAGCGGGGGGGGGGTCTTGGCCGAGTTAAGGGGTCCCTGCACGGCTTGGGTGGGGGGCGGGTTGGCCGGGTGGAGGTTTTGGGAAGTGGGGGGGTCTCGGCCGAGTTAAGGGGTCCCTGCGTGGCTTGGGCGGGGGGCGGGCTGGCCGGCTGGAGGTTTTGGGCAGCGGGGGGGTCTCGGTCGAGTTAAGGGGTCCCTACGTGGCTTGGGCGGGGGGCGGGCTGGCCGGCTGGAGGTTTTGGGCAGCGGGGGGGGGGGCTCGGTCGAGTTAAGGGGTTCCTGCGCGGCTTGGGTGGGGGGCGGCTTTGTGGGGGGGAGTTTTTGGGCAGTGGGGGGTCTCGGTCGAGTTAAGGGGTCCCTGCGCGGCTTGGGTGGGGGGCGGGTTGGCCGGGTGGAGGTTTTGGGAAGTGGGGGGGGTCCCGGTCGAGTTAAGGGTCCCTGCGCGGCTTGGGTGGGGGGCGGGCTGGCCGGGTGGAGGTTTTGGGAAGTGGGGGGGTCTTGGCCGAGTTAAGGGTCCCTGCGCGGCTTGGGTGGGGGGCGGGCTGGCCGGCTGGAGGTTTTGGGAAGTGGGGTGGGGGCTCGGCCGAGTTAAAGGGTCCCTGCGCTGCTTGGGTGGGGGGCGGCTTTGTGGGGGGGAGGCTTTGGGCAGTGCGGGGGTCTCGGCCGAGTTAAGGGGTCCCTGCGCGGCTTGGGCGGGAGGCGGCTTTGTTGGGGGGGGAAGGTTTTGGGCAGCGGGGGGGGGGTCTCGGCCGAGTTAAGGGGTCCCTGCGCGGCTTGGGTGAGGGGCGGGTTGGCCGGGTGGAGGTTTTGGGAAGTGGGGGGGGCTCGGCCGAGTTAAGGGGTCCCTGCGCGGCTTTGTGGGGGGGAGGCTTTGGGCAGTGGGGGGGGGTCTCGGCCGAGTTAAGGGGTCCGTGCGCGGCTTGGGCGGGAGGCGGCTTTGTGGGGGGGGGAGGTTTTGGGCAGTGGGGGGGGGGTCTCGGCCGAGTTAAGGGGTCCCTGCGCGGCTTGGGTGGGGGCTTGGCTGGCCGGCTGGAGGTTTTGGGCAGCGGGTGGGTCTCGGCCGAGTTAAGGGGTCATTGGGCGGGGGGCGGGCTGGCCAGCTGGAGGTTTTGGGCAGGCGGGGGTTCTCGGCGGAGTTAAGGGGTCCATCCAAGGGTTGGGTGGGGGGCGGGCTGGATGGCTTGGGCCGTAGGGGGGTCTCGGCCGAGCTAAGGGGTCCCTGCGCGGCCTGGTTGGGGGCGCCTTGGCCGGAGGGAGGTTTGGGGCAGTGGGGGGACTCCGCCTGGCTAAGCGGGGAAACGGTGGCTGCTATTTAAATCATTGGGCATTTTAGATGGTTGCTGTGCCCATGGTTGGTACAGCAGCATAGCAGGGGAAAAGGGGCTCTGTGATTTAAATTATGGGGCATTTTAGGGGCTTACTGTGCCCATGGCTGGCACAGCAGCAGAGTGGGGGGAGAAAGAGGGGCTACAATTTAAATCATTGGGCATTTAAATGGATGCTGTGCCCATGGTTGGTACAGCAGCAAAGCAGGGAGAAAGGGGGTCTGTGATTTAAATTATGGGGCATTTTAGGGGCTCACTGTACCCATGGTTGGTACAGCAGCAAAGGGGGGATAAAGGGGGTGTCTGATTTAAATTATGGGGCATTTTAGGGGCTTGCTGTGCCCACGGTTGGCACAGCAGCAAAGGGGGGGAAGGGAGGCTGTGATTCAAATTGTTGGGCATTTCAGGGGCTCACTGTGCCCATGCCTAGCAAAGCAGCAAAGGGAGGGGAGAAATGGGAGGCTGCGAAAAAAGTGGGGACTGTAATTCAAATTATTAGTTATTTTAGGGGCTCATTGTGGCCATGCTTTCCACAGCAGCAAAGGGGGGCGGGTTAGGGTCAGGGTGAGGGTTAGGGCACAGGAGCAAAGCAGGGAGAAAGGCGGTCTGTGATTTAAATTATTGGGCATTTTAGGGGCTCATTGTGCCCATGCCTGGCACAGCAAAGTGGGGGGAGAAAGAGGGGCTACAATTTAAATCATTGGGCATTTTAGATGGTTGCTGTGCCCATGGTTGGTACAGCAGCATAGCAGGGGAAAAGGGGCTCTGTGATTTAAATTATGGGGCATTTTAGGGGCTTACTGTGCCCATGGCTGGCACAGCAGCAGAGTGGGGGGAGAAAGAGGGGCTACAATTTAAATCATTGGGCATTTAAATGGATGCTGTGCCCATGGTTGGTACAGCAGCAAAGCAGGGAGAAAGGGGGTCTGTGATTTAAATTATGGGGCATTTTAGGGGCTCACTGTACCCATGGTTGGTACAGCAGCAAAGGGGGGATAAAGGGGGTGTCTGATTTAAATTATGGGGCATTTTAGGGGCTTGCTGTGCCCACGGTTGGCACAGCAGCAAAGGGGGGGAAGGGAGGCTGTGATTCAAATTGTTGGGCATTTCAGGGGCTCACTGTGCCCATGCCTAGCAAAGCAGCAAAGGGAGGGGAGAAATGGGAGGCTGCGAAAAAAGTGGGGACTGTAATTCAAATTATTAGTTATTTTAGGGGCTCATTGTGGCCATGCTTTCCACAGCAGCAAAGGGGGGCGGGTTAGGGTCAGGGTGAGGGTTAGGGCACAGGAGCAAAGCAGGGAGAAAGGGGGTCTGTGATTTAAATTGTTGGGCATTTTAGGTGCTCGCTGTGCCCATGGCTGGCACAGCAGCAAAGTGAGGGGGGGAAAGGGAGGCTGCCATTTAAATTATTGGCCATTTAAGGGGCTCACTGTGTCCATGGCTCGCACAGCAGCAAAGGGGGAAGAAAGGGAGGGTGTCATTTAAATTATTATCGCTTTTAGGGGCTCACTGTGGCAATGGCAATGCTCTGTGCACTGTGACAATGCTCATTGTGCCCATGGCTGGCATAGCAGCAAAGGGGGGGAGAAACGGAGGCTGCCATTTAAATTATCTGCCATTTTAGGGAGTCACGGTGCTCATGGCTGGAACAGTAGCAAAGGGGGGGGGAGGCTGTGATTTAAATTATTGGGCATTTTAGGGGCTCACTGTGCCCATGCCTACCAGAGCAGCAAAGAGGGGAGGAAGGGAGGCCGTGATTTAAATTATTGGGCATTTTAGGGGCTGGCTGCACCCATGCCTGGCAAAGCAGCAAAGGGGGGGGGAGAACGGGGGGCTACCATTCAAATCCTTGGGGATTATAGATGGTCGCTGTGCCCATAGTTGGCATAGGAGCAAAGCGGGGAGAAAGGGGGTCTGAGTTTTAAATTACTGGGCATTTTAGGGGCTCACTGTGCCCATGGGTGGCACAGTAGCGAAGGGGGAGGGGAAAAAGGGGCTACATTTTAAAATATTGACCATTTTAGCGGATCACTGTGCTCGTGGTAGGCACAGAAGAAAAGAGATACTAACATTTAAATTCTTGGGTATTTTAGGGGCTCGCTGTGCCCCTGGTTGACATAGTAGCAAAAAGGGGGGTGTTATCTAAATAGTCAGGCATTTTGGGGGCTCACTGTGCCCACGGATGGCGCCAAGAGGGCGGAAGCGGGCAGGGGTCCCTCGCCGTCATCTTCCCCCTTGTTTCCCCGCTGCTAGAGCTCCCCGCCGTCCTTGCCGGGGCCTACGAGACGCCCTTCCTAGATTGTCCCCACAGCCAGGCTCCGGCCCTCGGAAACAGGCGCCCGGAAGGCCTACCTGCCAACCCTAGGGCCCGCCTCGTTTTGAGACGGAACCGCCTCGAAAGACTATCAGGCGACGCTCCGCCCTTGGCCTCTCAGAGAGTATGCCCTCTGCCACGGAAGTCTTATACTGTCGTAGGACGACGGTCTATATCTGACTCTATTGTCTGCCCTCTGACCCGGAAAGTCTATTCCCGCGACGCTCTGGCCCTCGCATCTTGGAGGGCCGGCCCTATGATCCGGAAGTCCTAGTCTGTCGCGGGTTGACGCTCCACCCCTCACCACTCGCTGCCCGGGCCCTCTGAGACTGAGCCGCCTAGAGAGTCTCCATAGCAACGCCCTTGGCAACGCTCTCGGGAGCCCCGCCCACCCTCTCTCAAAAACCCCCGGGCGACATCTGGTGGCGGTTTCCGAGCAGTGCAGCCAGGAAGGAAAACCCCGCGCTTTTCCCGGGGAGCCGTTAGAGGGGGCGAGGCAGGAAAGGGGGGCGGGACGGGAGCTCCTCAATAAACCAAGGGGCGTCTTTGAAGGTCACGGTTGGCACAGCAGCAAAGGGGAGGTCAGGATTTAAGCTTGTGGGTATTTTAGGGGCTCGTTGTGGCCATGGGGGAGGTTTGGGGCAGCGGGGGGTCTCGGCCGAGTTAAGGGGTCCCTGCGCTGCTTGGGTGGGGGGCGGGCTGGAGGTTTTGGGTAATGGGGGGTTTTGGCCGAGTTAAGGGGTCCTTGGGCGGAGGCGGGCTGGCCGGCTGGAGATTTTGGGAAGTGGGGGGGTCTCCGCCGAGTTAAGGGGTCATTGGGGGGGGCGGGCGGGCCGGCTGGAGATTTTGGGAAGTGGGGGGGGGGTCTGGCCGAGTTAAGGGGTCCCTGCGTGGCTTCGGTGGGGGGCGGGCTGGCCGGCTGGAGGTTTTGGGCAGCGGGGGGTTCTCGGCCGAGTTAAGGGGTCCCTGCGTGGCTTCGGTGGGGGGCGGGTTGGCCGGGTGGAGGTTTTGGGAAGTGGGGGGGGTGTTGGCCGAGTTAAGGGGTCCCTGCGTGGCTTCGGTGGGGGGCGGGCTGGCCGGCTGGAGATTTTGGGAAGTGGGGGGGGTCCCGGCCGAGTTAAGGGGTCCCTGCGTGGCTTCGGTGGGGGGCGGGTTGGCCGGGTGGAGGTTTTGGGAAGTGGGGGGGGTGTTGGCCGAGTTAAGGGGTCCCTGCGTGGCTTCGGTGGGGGGCGGGTTGGCCGGGTGGAGGTTTTGGGAAGTGGGGGGGGGTCTCGGCCGAGTTAAGGGGTCCCTGCGTGGCTTCGGTGGGGGGCGGGTTGGCCAGCTGGAGGTTTTGGGCAGCGGGGGGGGGGTCTCGGCCGAGTTAAGGGGTCCCCGCGTGGCTTCGGTGGGGGGCGGGTTGGCCAGCTGGAGGTTTTGGGCAGCGGGGGGGGGGGTCTCGGCCGAGTTAAGGGGTCCCCGCGTGGCTTCGGTGGGGGGCGGGTTGGCCAGCTGGAGGTTTTGGGCAGCGGGGGGGGGTCTCGGCCGAGTTAAGGGGTCCCTGCACGGGTTGGGTGGGGGCGGGCTGACCGCCTGGAGGTTTTGGGCAGCGGGGGGGGGGGTCTCGGCCGAGTTAAGGGGTCCCTGCACGGGTTGGGTGGGGGACGGGTTGGCCAGCTGGAGGTTTTGGGAAGCGGGGGGGTCCCGGCCGAGTTAAGGGGTCCCTGCGTGGCTTCGGTGGGGGGCGGGCTGGCCGGCTGGAGATTTTGGGAAGTGGGGGGGTCCCGGCCGAGTTAAGGGGTCCCTGCGTGGCTTCGGTGGGGGGCGGGTTGGCCGGGTGGAGGTTTTGGGAAGTGGGGGGGGGGTCTCGGCCGAGTTAAGGGGTCCCTGCACGGTTTGGGCGGGGGCGGGCTGACCGCCTGGAGGTTTTGGGCACCGGGGGGGGGGGTCTCGGCCGAGTTAAGGGGTTCCTGCACGGGTTGGGTGGGGGGCGGGTTGCCCGGCTGGAGGTTTTGGGCAGCGGGGGGGGGTGTCTCGGTCGGGTTAAGGGGTCCCTGCACGGGTTGGGTGGCGGGCGGGTTGGCCGGCTGGAGGTTTGGGGAAGTGGGGGGGGGTCTTGGCCGAGTTAAGGGGTCCCTGCACGGGTTGGGTGGGGGGCGGGTTGGCCGGCTGGAGGTTTTGGGAAGTGGGGGTGTCTTGGCCGAATTAAGGGGTCCCTGCACGGGTTGGGTGGGGGACGGGTTGGCCGGGTGGAGGTTTTGGACAGCGGGGGGGGGGGTCTCAGCCGAGTTAAGGGGTCCCTGCACGGGTTGGGTGGGGGGCGGGTTGCCCGCTGGAGGTTTTGGGCAGCGGGGGGGTCTCGGCCGAGTTAAGGGGTCCCTGCACGGGTTGGGCGGGGGCGGGCTGACCGCCTGGAGGTTTTGGGCAGCGGGGGGGGGTGTCTCGGCCGGGTTAAGGGGTCCCTGCACGGGTTGGGTGGGGGGCGGGCTGGCCGGCTGGAGGTTTTGGGAAGTGGGGGGGGGGTCTCGGCCGAGTTAAGGGGTCCCTGCAAGGGTTGGGTGGGGGGCGGGTTGGCCGGCTGGAGGTTAACCAAGGGGCATTTTTGAAGGTCACGGTTGGCACAGCAGCAAAGGGGAGGTCAGGATTTAAGCTTGTGGGTATTTTAGGGGCTCATTGTGGCCATGGGGGAGGATTTGGGCAGTGGGGGGTCTCAGCCGAGTTAAGGGGTCCCTGCGCGGCTTGGGGAGGGCGGGCTGGACGGTTTGGGAAGTGGGGGGGGTCTCGGCCGACTTAAGGGGTCCCTGCAACGGTTGGGTGGGGGGCGGGTTGGCCGGCTGGAGGTTTTGGGCAGCGGGGGGGGGGTCTTGGCCGAGTTAAGGGGTCCCTGCGCGGCTTGGGTGGGGGGCGGCTTGGCCGGCTGGAGGTTTTGGGCAGCGGGGGGGTCTCGGCCGAGTTAAGGGGTCCCTGAGCGGCTTGGGTGGGGGGCGGCTTGGCCGGGTGGAGGTTTTGGACAGCGGGGGGGGGGTCTTGGCCGAGTTAAGGGGTCCCTGCACGGGTTGGGTGGGGGGCGGGTTGGCCGGCTGGAGGTTTTGGGAAGTGGGGGTGTTTTGGCCGAGTTAAGGGGTCCCTGAGCGGCTTGGGTGGGGGGCGGCTTGGCCGGGTGGAGGTTTTGGACAGCGGGGGGGGGGTCTTGGCCGAGTTAAGGGGTCCCTGCACGGGTTGGGTGGGGGGCGGGTTGGCCGGCTGGAGGTTTTGGGAAGTGGGGGTGTTTTGGCCGAATTAAGGGGTCCCTGCACGGGTTGGGTGGGGGGCGGGTTGGCCGGCTGGAGGTTTTGGGAAGTGGGGGTGTTTTGGCCGAATTAAGGGGTCCCTGCACGGGTTGGGTGAGGGGCGGGTTGGCCGGGTGGAGGTTTTGGACAGAGGGGGGGGGGTGTCTCGGCCGGGTTAAGGGGTCCCTGCACGGGTTGGGTGGGGGGCGGGTTGGCCGGCTGGAGGTTTTGGGAAGTGGGGGGGGGTCTTGGCCGAGTTAAGGGGTCCCTGCGCGGCTTGGGCGGGGGCGGGCTGGCCGGCTGGAGGTTTTGGGCAGCGGGGGGTCTCGGCCGAGTTAAGGGGTCCCTGCGCGGCTTGGGTGGGGGGCGGGTTGGCCGGGTGGAGGTTTTGGGCAGCGGGGGGGTCTCAGCGGAGTTAAGGGGTCCCTGCGCGGCTTGGGTGGGGGGCGGGTTGGCCGGCTCGAGTTTTTGGGAAGTGGGGGGGGTGTTGGCCGAGTTAAGGGGTCCCTGCGCGGCTTGGGTGGGGGGCGGGTTGGCCGGGTGGAGGTTTTGGACAGCGGGGGGGGTCTCAGCCGAGTTAAGGGGTCCCTGCACGGGTTGGGCGGGGGGCGGGTTGGCCGGCTGGAGGTTTTGGGCAGCGGGGTGGTCTCGGCCGAGTTAAGGGGTCCCTGCACGGGTTGGGCGGGGGCGGGTTGGCCGGCTGGAGGTTTGGGGAAGTGGGGGGGGGTCTTGGCCGAGTTAAGGGGTCCCTGCACGGGTTGGGTGGGGGGCGGGTTGGCCGGCTGGAGGTTTTGGGAAGTGGGGGTGTCTTGGCCGAATTAAGGGGTCCCTGCACGGGTTGGGTGGGGGACGGGTTGGCCGGGTGGAGGTTTTGGGAAGTGGGGGGGGGTCTCGGCCGAGTTAAGGGGTCCCTGCAAGGGTTGGGTGGGGGGCGGGTTGGCCGGCTGGAGGTTAACCAAGGGGCATTTTTGAAGGTCACGGTTGGCACAGCAGCAAAGGGGAGGTCAGGATTTAAGCTTGTGGGTATTTTAGGGGCTCATTGCGGCCATGGGGGAGGATTTGGGCAGTGGGGGGTCTCAGCCGAGTTAAGGGGTCCCTGCGCGGCTTGGGGAGGGCGGGCTGGACGGTTTGGGAAGTGGGGGGGGTCTCGGCCGACTTAAGGGGTCCCTGCAACGGTTGGGTGGGGGGCGGGTTGGCCGGCTGGAGGTTTTGGGCAGCGGGGGGGGGGTCTTGGCCGAGTTAAGGGGTCCCTGCGCGGCTTGGGTGGGGGGCGGCTTGGCCGGCTGGAGGTTTTGGGCAGCGGGGGGGTCTCGGCCGAGTTAAGGGGTCCCTGAGCGGCTTGGGTGGGGGGCGGCTTGGCCGGGTGGAGGTTTTGGGCAGCGGGGGGGGGGTCTTGGCCGAGTTAAGGGGTCCCTGCGCGGCTTGGGTGGGGGGCGGCTTGGCCGGCTGGAGGTTTTGGGCAGCGGGGGGGTCTTGGCCGAGTTAAGGGGTCCCTGCCCGGCTTGGGTGGGGGGCGGCTTGGCCGGCTGGAGGTTTTGGGCAGCGGGGGGGGTCTTGGCCGAGTTAAGGGGTCCCTGCGCGGCTTGGGTGGGGGGCGGCTTGGCCGGCTGGAGGTTTTGGGCAGCGGGGGGGTCTTGGCCGAGTTAAGGGGTCCCTGCCCGGCTTGGGTGGGGGGCGGCTTGGCCGGGTGGAGGTTTTGGGCAGCGGGGGGGTCTTGGCCGAGTTAAGGGGTCCCTGCGCGGCTTGGGTGGGGGGCGGCTTGGCCGGGTGGAGGTTTTGGGCCGTGGGGGGGGGGTCTTGGCCGAGTTAAGGGGTCTCTGAGCGGCTTGGGTGGGGGGCGGGCTGGCCGGCTGGATGTTTTGGGAAGTGGGGGGGGGCTCGACCGAAGTAAGGGGTCCCAGGCTGGCTTGGGTGGGGGGTGGTTTTTCAGGGGTGATGTTTTCGACGGGGGGGGATTCGGCCGGGGTAAGGAGTCCCTGGTTGGCTTGGGTGGAGGGCGGCTTTCCTGGGGGGAGTTTTTTGGCAGTGGGGGTGGACTCGGCCGAGGTAAGGGGTCCCTGGTTGGCTTGGGTGGGGGGCGGCTTTGCTGTGAGGAGTTTTTGGGCAGTGGGGGGGGGCGGCGGCCGAGCTAAGGGGTCCCTGGTTGGCTTGGGGGGGCGGCTTTGTTGGAGGGAGGATGGCATGGGGGCACAGCATGACAGAGGACGCAAAAGGGAGCCGTAATTTAAATTATTAGGAGGCGGCTTGGTGGAGGGGCGGAGGTTTAGGACCGTGGGGGGGGCCTCTGGGCAGAGCTAAGGGCAAAGGGGGAAACGGTGGTGTAATTTAAATTATTGGGCATGTTAGGAGCTCACTGTTCCCCTGGCTGGCACAGCAGCAATGGGGGGGGGGGAGAAAGGGAGGCTGTGATTGAAATCATTGGGTATTTTAGGGGCTCTGCCAAGGCTCAACCCCCCCCAAGCCGCCGCCTAATAATTTAAATTATAGCTCCCTTTTGCGTCCTCTTTCATGATGTGCCCGCATGGGTACATTCGGAGAAAGGAGGGTCTATGATTTAAATTATTGGGCATTTTAGGGGCTCACTGTGCCCATGCCTGGCACAGTACGGAAGGGGGGGGAGAAAGAGGGGCTACAATTTAAATCACTGGGCATTTTAGATGGTTGCTGTGCCCATGGTTGGTACAGCAGCAAAGAGGGTAGAAAGGGGGTCTGGGATTTAAATTATTGGCCATTTTAGGGGCTCACTGTGCCCGTGCCTGGCACAGTAGGAAAGGGGGAGAGAAAGAGGGGCTACAATTTAAATCATTGGGCATTTTAGATGGTTGCTGTGCCTATGGTTGGTACAGCAGCAAAGAGGGGAGAAAGGGGGTCTGTGATTTAAATTATTGGCCATTTTAGGGGCTCACTGTGCCCATGCCTGCCACAGTAGGAAAGGGGGAGAGAAAGAGGGGCTACAATTTAAATCATTGGGCATTTTAGATGCTTGCTGTGCCCATGGTTGGTACAGCAGCAAAGAGGGGAGAAAGGGGGTCTGGGATTTAAATTATTGGCCATTTTAGGGGCTCATTGTGGCCATGGTTGGCACAGCAGCAAAGGGGGGGAGAAAGGGGTTCTGGGATTTAAATTATTGGCCATTTTAGTGGCTCACTGTGCCCATGCCTGGCACAGTAGGAAAGGGGGGGGGAGAAAGAGGGGCTACAATTTAAATCATTGGGCATTTTAGATGCTTGCTGTGCCTATGGTTGGTAAAGCAGCAAAGAGGGGAGAAAGGGGGTCTGGGATTTAAATTATTGGCCATTTTAGGGGCTCATTGTGGCCATGGTTGGCACAGCAGCAAAGGGGGGGAGAAAGGGGTTCTGGGATTTAAATTATTGGGCATTTTAGGAGCTCACTATGCCCATGCCTGGTATAGTAGGAAAGGGGGGGAGAAAGAGGGGCTACAATTTAAATCATTGGGCATTTTAGATGGTTGCTGTGCCTATGGTTGGTACAGCAGCAAAGAGGGGAGAAAGGGGGTCTGTGATTTAAAATATTGGCCATTTTAGGGGCTCATTGTGGCCATGGTTGGCACAGCAGCAAAGGGGGGGGAGAAAGGGGTTCTGGGATTTAAATTATTGGGCATTTTAGGGGCTCACTGTGCCCATGCCTGGCACAGTAGGAAAGGGGGGGAGAAAGAGGGGCTACAATTTAAATCATTGGGCATTTTAGATGGTTGCTGTGCCTATGGTTGGTACAGCAGCAAAGAGGGGAGAAAGGGGTCTGTGATTTAAATTATTGTCCGTTTTAGGGGCTCACTGTGCCCATGCCTGGCACAGTAGGAAAGGGGGAGAGAAAGAGGGGCTACAATTTAAATCATTGGGCATTTTAGATGGTTGCTTTGCCGATGGTTGGTACAGCAGCAAAGAGGGGAGAAAGGGGGTCTGGGATTTAAATTATTGGTCATTTTAGGGGCTCATTGTGGCCATGGTTGGCACAGCAGCAAAGGGGGGGATAAAGGGGTTCTGGGATTTAAATTATTGGGCATTTTAGGAGCTCACTATGCCCATGCCTGGCACAGTAGGAAAGGGGGGGAGAAAGAGGGGCTACAATTTAAATCATTGGGCATTTTAGATGGTTGCTGTGCCTATGGTTGGTACAGCAGCAAAGAGGGGAGAAAGGGGTTCTGGGATTTAAATTATTGGGCATTTTAGGAGCTCACTATGCCCATGCCTGGCACAGTAGGAAAGGGGGGGAGAAAGAGGGGCTACAATTTAAATCATTGGGCATTTTAGATGGTTGCTGTGCCTATGGTTGGTACAGCAGCAAAGAGGGGAGAAAGGGGGTCTGAGATTTAAATTATTGGCCATTTTAGGGGCTCATTGTGGCCATGGTTGGTACAGCAGCAAAGAGGGGAGAAAGGGGTTCTGGGATTTAAATTATTGGCCATTTTAGGGGCTCATTGTGGCCATGGTTGGCACAGCAGCAAAGGGGGGGAGAAAGGGGTTCTGGGATTTAAATTATTGGCCATTTTAGGGGCTCACTGTGCCCATGCCTGGCACAGTAGGAAAGGGGGAGAGAAAGAGGGGCTACAATTTAAATCATTGGGCATTTTAGATGCTTGCTGTGCCCATGGTTGGTACAGCAGCAAAGAGGGGAGAAAGGGGGTCTGGGATTTAAATTATTGGCCATTTTAGGGGCTCATTGTGGCCATGGTTGGCACAGCAGCAAAGGGGGGGAGAAAGGGGTTCTGGGATTTAAATTATTGGCCATTTTAGGGGCTCACTGTGCCCATGCCTGGCACAGTAGGAAAGGGGGAGAGAAAGAGGGGCTACAATTTAAATCACTGGGCATTTTAGATGGTTGCTGTGCCTATGGTTGGTACAGCAGCAAAGAGGGGAGAAAGGGGTTCTGGGATTTAAATTATTGGGCATTTTAGGAGCTCACTATGCCCATGCCTGGCACAGTAGGAAAGGGGGGGAGAAAGAGGGGCTACAATTTAAATCATTGGGCATTTTAGATGGTTGCTGTGCCTATGGTTGGTACAGCAGCAAAGAGGGGAGAAAGGGGTTCTGGGATTTAAATTATTGGGCATTTTAGGAGCTCACTATGCCCATGCCTGGCACAGTAGGAAAGGGGGGGAGAAAGAGGGGCTACAATTTAAATCATTGGGCATTTTAGATGGTTGCTGTGCCTATGGTTGGTACAGCAGCAAAGAGGGGAGAAAGGGGTTCTGGGATTTAAATTATTGGGCATTTTAGGAGCTCACTATGCCCATGCCTGGCACAGTAGGAAAGGGGGAGAGAAAGAGGGGCTACAATTTAAATCATTGGGCATTTTAGATGGTTGCTGTGCCTATGGTTGGTACAGCAGCAAAGAGGGGAGAAAGGGGTTCTGGGATTTAAATTATTGGGCATTTTAGGAGCTCACTATGCCCATGCCTGGCACAGTAGGAAAGGGGGGGAGAAAGAGGGGCTACAATTTAAATCATTGGGCATTTTAGATGGTTGCTGTGCCTATGGTTGGTACAGCAGCAAAGAGGGGAGAAAGGGGGTCTGGGATTTAAATTATTGGCCATTTTAGGGGCTCACTGTGCCCATGCCTGGCACAGTAGGAAAGGGGGAGAGAAAGAGGGGCTACAATTTAAATCATTGGGCATTTTAGATGGTTGCTGTGCCCATGGTTGGTACAGCAGCAAAGAGGGGAGAAAGGGGGTCTGGGATTTAAATTATTGGCCATTTTAGGGCTCACTGTGCCCATGCCTGGCACAGTAGGAAAGGGGGAGAGAAAGAGGGGCTACAATTTAAATCATTGGGCATTTTAGATGGTTGCTGTGCCCATGGTTGGTACAGCAGCAAAGAGGGGAGAAAGGGGGTCTGGGATTTAAATTATTGGCCATTTTAGGGGCTCATTGAGGCCATGGTTGGCACAGCAGCAAAGGGGGGGAGAAAGGGGTTCTGGGATTTAAATTATTGGGCATTTTAGGAGCTCACTATGCCCATGCCTGGCACAGTAGGAAAGGGGGGGAGAAAGAGGGGCTACAATTTAAATCATTGGGCATTTTAGTTGGTTGCTGTGCCCATGGTTGGTAAAGCAGCAAAGAGGGGAGAAAGGGGGTCTGTGATTTAAATTATTTGGCATTTCAGGGGCTCATTGTGCCCACGGCTGGCACAGCAGCAAAGTGGGGGGAAAGGGAGGCTGCCATTTAAATTATTGGCCATTTAAGGGGCTCACTGTGCCCATGGCTCGCACAGCAGCAAAGGGGGAAGAAAGGGAGGGTGTCATTTAAATTATTATCGCTTTTAGGGGCTCACTGTGCCAATGGCCAATGCTCTGTGCACTGTGCCAATGCTCATTGTGCCCATGGCTGGCATAGCAGCAAAGGGGGGGGGGGAGAAAGGGAGGCTGCCATTTAAATTATCTGCCATTTTAGGGAGTCACTGTGCCCATGCCTGGCACAGTAGGAAAGGGGGAGAGAAAGAGGGGCTACAATTTAAATCATTGGGCATTTTAGATGGTTGCTGTGCCCATGGTTGGTACAGCAGCAAAGAGGGGAGAAAGGGGGTCTGGGATTTAAATTATTGGCCATTTTAGGGGCTCATTGAGGCCATGGTTGGCACAGCAGCAAAGGGGGGGAGAAAGGGGTTCTGGGATTTAAATTATTGGGCATTTTAGGAGCTCACTATGCCCATGCCTGGCACAGTAGGAAAGGGGGGGAGAAAGAGGGGCTACAATTTAAATCATTGGGCATTTTAGTTGGTTGCTGTGCCCATGGTTGGTAAAGCAGCAAAGAGGGGAGAAAGGGGGTCTGTGATTTAAATTATTTGGCATTTCAGGGGCTCATTGTGCCCATGGCTGGCACAGCAGCAAAGGAGGGGAGAAAGGGGGTCTGATTTAAATTATTGGGTTTTTTAGGGGCTCACTGTGCCCATGGCTGGCACAGCAGCAAACTGGGGTGATAAAGAGGGGCTACAATTTAAATCATTGGGTATTTTAGATGGTCGCTGTGCCCATGGTTGGTAGAGTAGCAAAGAGGGGAGAAAGGGGATCTGTGATTTAAATTAATGGGCATTTTAGGGGTTCACTGTGCCCATGGTTTGCAGAGCAGCAAACGGGCGGAGGAAGGCTGTGGTTTAAATTCTTGGGCATTTTAGGGGCTAGGTGCACCCATGGCTGGCTCAGTGTGAAAAGAGAATGAAGGAGAGACTATAATTCAAATTATTAGGTATTTTAGGGGTTCATTGTGGCCATGGGTTGCACAGCAGCAAGGGGGGGCAGAGAAAGGGAGGCTGTGATTTAAATTATAGGGCATGTTAGGGGCTCACTGTGCCCTTGACTGGCATAGCAGCAAAGGGGGGGAGAAAGGGGGGCGGGGAGAAAGTGAGGCTGTGATTTAAATTATTGGCCATTTTAGGGGCTCACTGTGCCCATGGTTGGCACAGCTGCAAACGGGGAGACAGAGGAGCTGCAATTGAAAATATTGACCATTTTATTGGATCACTGTGCTCGTGGTTGGCACAGCAGGAAAGGGAGACTACAATTTAATTTTTTTTGTCATTTTAGGGGCTCACTTTTCCCATGGTTGGTATAGTAGGAAAGAAA